>JAAXCT010000008.1:1395033-2790067 GCA_012490785.1 Eragrostis nindensis
TTTGTACTACTTAAGATTGCGACCATAAAACAAATAATTTTTTACAGTTATACGACAAGGTTTTTCTGGTCAAAATGTGACTATACAAAACAAAATTCTTGGGGCTGTTGGTGCAAAGAATTTTGTATTTATTCATTTGGTGCCCTTCACGCATCTTTCTCATGCAAGGAATCTCAGAACTAACAAATCTAGGTACTGTAAAAAGTAGAACACTGACATCACAAAGTATTGTAAGTTTTTATGATCATGAAAAACTAGATCATAAAATCCACGAATTTTTGTGATCGCACATGATAGTATTTACATATGAAAATCATACCTTTTATGATTGCATCTTTTGTTACACGAGAAAGCTTTTATGGTCAAAATGTGACTGGGACAAAACCAAAATCTCATATGACCGATGACTAACAAATAACCTCTTGGGGTGTTGATGCACGCAATATTGTGTATATTTTTGTTTGCATCTTGCATAAATACTATTTTTTACACATTCACATGGCACCTTGTAGTGCAGATAATCAAGATTAATATATAGCCATGAGATATTGCACCTATAATCATATTTTCATTGACACAATGTCCGAGGGAGTATCAACTTTTTTGTACATCTAGCAAAAAATTTAGTCCGGGAAGCATTCCTAAGAATCAATATCCATCCACGAGTTTTTGTGATCGCGCATGATAGTATTTACATATGAAAATAGTACCTTTTACGATTTGCATCTTTTTTGTAAAAAACCAAAACATGGATTCGAGGTTCCTTCAACCATATGGACTTGTGATGTGAACAATCTTTGTCTCCAGCTGCAGTACTGCTGGCGCAAAAACATGGTTAGTGAAATAGCAAAAATGTACTAGTTTTCCTGATCACAAATGGGATAAGCTGTTAGTCGCAAAATCATTGTATTCTGATCACACATTTTGCAGAGAGCCTTTACTCGAAAAATGGAGTTTGTTATATGCAAAATAAAATCCTGGGACAAGATATTTACACTTGAAGAAACATTTTACAATGTGTAGCCTGAGCTTCTGTGGCCATGATCAACTTCATCATTGTACCACATTTTATGATCTAATTTCTCAAATAGCATTTTTAATTTCCTAATGGCAAAACGTGATTCATGCATATTTGATCAGACAGACATCTCCATTTTGTTATGCATGCCTGGTTTTTCTGGTCACATGGGATTTCTGATCTTGTTATTTCCTACTAGAAAAGACTCTTATATGACGGTGTCAGAAAAAAAAAGTTGTCTGGCCGCGTCTAGTTTATCTTGTCTTTCTTTTTTGTGTGTAGAAACGATAGTATTTGTGATCAGGCTGCCTAAGTACGTTGCCCTGAACCAATTAATCTCGGTTATTTATTTGCAGTTTCGTGAATTCCAAGTCGAAAAAAAGGTCCAACATTTGGCAGTTCCCAATCTTTGATTACTTTCCAATCTTTACCGAGCTGTTTGATGGCAGGAGACAATAAAGAATGGTAGTAATATTCCTATTCAAGAGCATCATTGCGTTAATAATGGAAGCAACCTGGAGACAATTAAATACTGACTTAACTACATGGTGCATGCGCGCAGGTGTCTGGGTGCCTCCTGAGCCAGTTTGGTTGGGAGGTGGGCTGGGGTGTGATATATTAATTCACACCCAGGGTGTGAATTAGCGCTGCCCTATATATATATATATATATATAGTACCCCTATATAGCTCCCTGGGTGTGAAATAATATTTCACACCCCAGCCACATGCAACCCGGTCTGACCCAGCCTCAATCCCTCCACGCATGCAATCGCTCATGCAAGTCATTATTGACCTTTAATTAACGTGCTCCATTTATATAAAGCGTTGATTGGGGAAAGCCAATTATGGCTGGTTATTAATTCATTCCAAATCAGTGCACACGCCATTAATTCATTCCCTCGCCTGTCTTCTCAAATGCTGAAGCTTATTTGTGAAATCACGTTGCCATCTCTCATATTTTTTCTCCTCTCTCCTAAACCAAGACGGCAATACGCGATGATGCTCCGATGGCCGGCGATACGCTCGGAGCTCACGACGACGGGAGCATGGAGCAGCACAATTAGGTAAGACGTAGTGCCGTTCCTATTTTTCTCATCCCCGTTCATTTTCCCATCTAATCGTTTCCTGTTTCTTTTTCAGCAGTCTGGAGGAGAACGGCGAGCGTATATATATGGTAGTGTTCTAGTGAAGCACGATAGGCCATGCGGCTGCCGACCTAGTCCGTTGAAAGCGCTAGCACACGGTGAACACGGTCGTTGTTGGCTTCAGGCATCATCGACTCCAGGAGCTAGAGTTTTACCGTACGTATCCCTGTTGGCCATCGCCTACCTTGCAGCATGGTCCGACTTGGGCAGTGCGTTGAAGGATATCATCAGGACGAACCAGGTAAGCGGCGTAGTCCACGTGACCAGATTCCTGTCCCACCCGTCGATGTGTTCGTTTTGTCAATAATTTTCTAATGCTTTTTGGATTTTGTGTGCAACAGGATGGACGAAAGCAAGATTGCCAAGAGATATATTCGAATGAGCACCTCGGAGGTCAAGTTGATTCGGCGGCACGTCCATGTACCTTGCATCGCTGCCGATTGCATGCGTTGTCGCCAGTACTAGAAGCCTTTGATGGATGCAAGCATGTCGGATCCTTGTTTCTGTTCGTCCCTGAGGACTACCTAATCCTCAAATAGTATACAAATTTTATGATTGGCGTTCAAGTATTTATAGTTGAAATATGAACTCCCGAGTGTAAAAATATGGTCAGCTGGCTCGTAAGATACTTTGCATGCTTGTGATCGCAGACATGCACTCAATTGTATATCATGATTATTGAAACTGCAAAATCTACTCAGTTTTGATTATTGAAACCATTTCATAGTTGCGATTCAAGAAAAACATATTTACTATTCCGTAAACATGATTTTACTATTGATACTTGTAAAGCATAAACAACAAGTCCAACATTGAAGAAAAAAAATTGAACGCCCCTTTGTGAATCGTTCATGTTTTCCATATCACAAAATCTACAGATTTTGCAATTATGGTGTCCCTAATTTATGACTTCACACTAGTAAAAAATTATGGTCCCACGAGACCCGCATATGGTTGCAAAAACGTATCAGAGGCAATAAAAAAAATACCAACCTATGGTCGCAAAAATATCCACCTATTTCGCAATTGGCTTGCAGCTAAAGATGTACATTATAAATTGTGACCATAATGTTATTAGTTTTGACCATAAAAAATGTCGACGGTATCCGAAAATCATATAAACCAAGAGCTGTGATAAAAAAACACATATTAGACTGCAGGCCCAAAATTTCTGTTCATCCAAGTCACCATTTACGCTCGATGCAAAAAAAAAAAGATTGTGTTCATCTATGTACTGAAAGAGCAGGAATACGGCTGTTGAGAAAGAAAATAAAATGATCAATAAAATGTAAAATTTTAATTCATGCCTGCAAATGTGGAACTAGAATTCAACTTTCATATTGATATGGGCAGCTATGGCACAAGTTGGAGAAGGGATTATGCATAATCGATATGAGTATAAAATGTTCTTACTTACAATCATAAAACTGGTGTGTGTAATCACAATATTCAATCAAATGAAAATAAGTAGTGTAGGGGATTCAGATGTGATGGCTTGCAGGTTCTTAGTCTATGGACATACACCAACGGGACAAATAAACTATTTGTTACACAAAAATAAATTATTATGATCCATGGTTCGTCTTTTATGGTCGAATTATGTCTTAGTAGCAAAAACTTCTTATCTTGCATGTTGAGTCTCCTTATAGTATATCTATTCCCTTATAGCAAAAACTTGCAGAATCGAATAGCTTGATCATTAAATTGTAAAATCTACTTTCGGTCCGAAATAATAGGACTAGAGTTCAACTTGCAGAATGCACGGCCATCTAATGACAAGTTATAGAAGGGAACTCAAACAATATCAGTATAAAAAGGTCTTAGTTACAGCCATACATTCACTTTTGTTGTAATCATAAAATCCAGTCAAATTGAAGTCAAGAGTGTAGGGATTCATACAGTTCTGATGTTGCGACTGCCTTTTTTCGGGCCACACACCAAATTTTTTATGGTCAAAGGAACACGTAAACTATTTGTTGCCTAAAAACATATTATGCTCCAATATTCCTGATAGCTCATCTTTTACAATCCAATTATATCTTAGTAGCAAAATCCATGTGTTGGCGCATCGTAAATGTTCACTACAAGCACAAAATCTGAAAATCCTTTTGATGCACTAGCTACTGGTGTTACTACCAAAGCAAAATGTTTTTACTATGTAGCAGCGTGAAATTCTATTTCGTGGTATGGCTGCTGACACACTTCATATACTATAAGATTTTTTTTACAATTGTAAATCTGATGCACGAAAATTACGAGCTTGGGCCTTGGTTTCTATGGACAGCATATATAAATTTTATGATTTTGTTTCAGTAGTTTTTGTGACCGGACACCAATTCTATGATCTTATTATTTCCTGGAAGCAAACGGTATTAAACATAGAAGTATGGCAACAATCTGAATCATTTGGTCCAGCTTATTGGACGTTGCCAACCGGCTGAATTAAACAAGAATATTAATTACGGCAATTAGTAGCAGTAATTAGCCATTTCCTTATACGCAGCGCATGCATGATGCGGTAGTTGTCTGCATGGCAATTAATTCGTTTCTATTGCACCAGGCGCATGGGTGGCTCGGTGAGTTGGCTACTGGGTTGGCTGGGGTGTGAAATAATATATCACACCCAGGGAGTGAATTAGCGCTGCCCTATATATATATATATATAGAGAGAGAGAGAGAGAGAGAGAGAGAGAAAAATCTTGGGTAAACTCTACTTTACATCGGCCGCGCGTTAATGCGCTGGCACGGTGGCCTCGCGCGCGTCGTGCGATCCCCAACGAACGGCTCCAGGCACGCTACGATTTTTCTCATTAATAAAATATCACGACCATGTGGGACCCACCCGAGAGGTTGTGTCATGTGAACGTGTGACCATTCATTTCATCGTCCTCATTCTCTCTCTTCTTTCTCTTTCTACCTCTTCTCTCCGCATCCCATGGCGGCCGCGAAGGACACCGAGATCCGATAGCCATTGCACGGTGGCAGAGGCCGGAGCCGGCGCTGGGGGCGGGGAGCGGGGCGTTGGACGGCGATGCGGGCGCTGGGAGCAGGGAGCGCGGCGTCGGAGGGTGATGTGGGCGCGGCGGGCGACAGGCACGGCGGCAGAGGCCGGGGCGGACACGGATGGCGGCCGTGGCGGCGATCAGGGAGATGAGGACTCAGGCGAGGACGAGCTGCAGGTTCTCGAGGGCGAGCCGGCCGCGCCCCCTCCCCTCAGCTACGCCAATCCAGCTCGCATCAATTCCGGTGAAATCTACCTCTGTTAGGGTTTGCCGCCTCTTCTGGTACGCATTCTTGTCCTCGTCTCTCCCAATCCTGACGGATCAACAATGTATGAGGTTTGGATTCGAGTTTTTGCAGCCATTGATTCATGATTTTCTAGGGTTTGGAGTAGATCCACGTCGGGGGAGAGGGGGATGAGGTTGAGAGGCTTTCTAGGATGCGGCCGTGCTGCTTTTCCCCACATGATCGAAACCTACACATGAATTCGAGGAAGTATTAGTTCCAGGCAGCGTTAGAATCCGTTTGAATGTGTACTGTGATATGTGTTCCCTATGATTTTTGATTTGGAGGGCATAGTGACATAGGTTTGCTCTGATTCGTGGCTAGTTTCCACGGCAAGGGATGCTACATTCTATCAACTAGACACCTGGATTTTGTTGCATAATGATAAGCGTTTTATTTTCCCACTCCAATTCAGCAGCTCACGGCTAATTCACTGCATAGTCCCCATGGTTTGGTGATTAACTCAGTTTCTATGAATCGGGGTTGGGAATTTTGAAACAATAATTGGTGAATAGAAATGTCAGGTAATTATTTGCAACTAAGTAGCTACCTGCGATTGCTTTGGCCCAGCAAGTGTAGCTTTTAAATATTTATTTGCAAACATCTAATGATCTGTGGTAGCTCGTGTTGTCATTTCTTCTGGCTAAATTTCTGTAGCAATATGGTACTTCTAGCAATCTTGTGTCTCGATCTATGCTTTAGTAGCTACACTTGTGGACTAGAGTTTTCAGTTTGAATTCTAGGGCAGCTCGATTTTTTGCAGGGAAACATGGAAGCCGAAGTGCATGCAAGCTTGTAACTTAAAGGTCAACATGTAGCTTTGCTTGTCCATTTGTTGCTAATTAAGCTTTAACCTTTTCCTGTTCTAGAACACCTACATCTGCTAGTTGCCTGCTTGCTTTGGAATTTTTACTGTTAAATCTTCGCTCATTGAACTAACTAAACTTTACTCTTTCTTTTTTCAGCTTCTGCATTGTTTTGTTGTTTACATATATCAAGTTCATGTACTGTCAACATAACTCTGTAGTGTTGCAACTGGGTTAAAATTCATCATGGGATTATGCAGAATTGTAGATGTTGAAATGCCTTGTCACAGCCAAAACTGCAGAACCTTTGATCATACCATCTTCATGTCTATGATCAGATATGTTCAAAAAGGCTTTTCTATACTGATAAAAATATCTAGGTGTTAATGTTAGAAATGCTTAGAAGTTACAATTAAAATGCGGACTACAATGAGCCGACACTCATCCTCAAGGTCTAGTGCATTTGGAAATTGGAACCAAAACAGGCCATGTCTCATAGACACATTGAAAACATTTTAATAGTGACATGTAAGCATTTCTAGTAGTTTCCCTAAGCATTTTTTTGTCATACAGATAAGCTTTTCTTTGCATATATAATATTGTTGCTACTGCTGCTTGGCTTTATGTATATATATGTTTAAGAAATGACAGAAAATGCTTCATGGTAGTGTCTTTTTTGCCTGCAGATATACAATATAAATGCTTTACTACACAATGTGCGAGAATGGAGAGTCTAGTTTACATGAATCACGTTTGTGATATTTAGGCTTCAGGAATGGATTTGTACATTGTTTGTGATATTATGCTTTAGAACAAACAGTTGGTCACAGTATCAGGCCATTAATTTTAGTTCGTTTGTGTCTAACTATAGGTGATGCCTGCTGGAGAATGTGCTCTTTTTGAGGTTAGATTACATTGTATGTGTTATCTCATTGGGTCGTTACCCCTGCTCTTTCTCTAAGCCTGTACCTTTTGCTAGCATATGTACCTTTAGGGGGAATGATTTCATTGTCCTTTTGGTATATTCTGTCATTTGAAAATGAAATATATTTCAGTTTAATTTCTCAATTTGATATGTTTGCACACATATAATATATAGATAACATTTAGTATGATAAATACATGACCTTCGGAGCGTTTTAGTTAGACATGATTGAGCATATTCGACCTTTTGAGCTTTAACCGTTGCACCTCTGCGTGCCTTTATCTTAAACCAAAACTTGTGAGCTCAATTGGTGGCCCCATCTCAACTGTGCGGGAAAAGACTACCGTTCTGATATTTATTTTTCAGTTTAAAATTATGAATGCTCACTATTCACTTATCCATTATTTTTTATTGTGAAGCTTGATTCGTTCATATTGGTAATTTATAGTACTTCATAAAGCATTTTATATATTTATCATAGGCATTTTTATATACTTCATATATGCACTTTTATATACGGATCATAGGTATTGTTATATGCATGTTAAGCATTTCTACTCATATCAATTGACAGTTTATTTTGCACCAAAAGCACTTTACTAAATACTGAAGCAATCTGAATTTACCTTTTGTAGAATTACTGGAAAAAAGTGCAAAGTACTAACTATAACTGCACTGGTTTTTTTTTTTTCCAGATGATTGATAGAGCACAAACACTGACATGTAGTCAGAACAGTTGAACAGTTGTGAAGGCTTCAATCCTGTTTTCTTGCTTGAAAAGAAGCTTTTAACCTGATGAAAAATATGATGGGACTAGTTTGCTGTACCTTTTTGCTTGTAAATGTGCTTCCTTGTGTCCAAAAAGGTACAACTAGAGTTGCTACACGTGGGAGCAAATCTGTGGAGTAACTATTTTGTAGCAACCAAGTAGCAGTATGTGTTAGATGGAAATCACAATCTAGTGGTACTTGCAACCAAAATGCTTTGTTTTTGGTTAATTGTAAGCTTATCCACAATATATTATTCACTTATGGGGTATTGTTTATGGTTCTAAAGCAAATCTGTTGTAGAGCACGATAAAAAAAAGATCTGTTGTAGAGCAAAATATAATCGGTGCCGATCTGTATGCAGAGGCTGCATGCGAACGTACTTCCATCATTAATTTTTTTTAGAATCATCATTAATTAGTTTTGATCGAAGGAAATTGATGAAGATTTGCATGCGGCGGTGCAGATAAGCACTTTTCCTTTTGTGTGAGACCCTGCGGGCTGGCGCTCGAAGTGCTCGCTACCCGACAAAAAGTTCCAAAAAAGTACGGGCGGGCTTTTTCCTAAAACGGCCGGCCGTGCTGGAGGCTTAACGCCCGGCGGCCGTGCGTTAGCGCGGTCCATAATCTTGTGGCTTGTTGTCGAAAGGAAGAGTTCAGAATTATTTCTCTGAAGGCAGCGAGGGCTGGGCCTGTGGACCGGCGACGTCAGAATCTGGCCGTTAACAGGCCTTTCCAAGCTTGTGATGTGCAATCTGGCCCATCTCGAATTCTTGATCCCGTTCCTGTGTTGCGCATTAACCCCTGGACGCTGGTCCCACGTCGCAGTGACTGCACCGCATCCCCTGCCGCGCCACCCCGGGCACGGTCCGGCCGGGTCAGCCCAGCCCGCCCGACAAACTCTCTCCGCCCACCAAAATCACCAGTCGCGCCGGCCGCCTCCTCCTGTGTCTCCATCGACGCCGAGTGCTCGCTCGCAAATCCTCTCTCCGTCTCCTCGTCTCGGATCCACGTCGCCACCATGGGGCGCGTGAAGCTGCAGATCAAGAGGATCGAGAACAACACGAACCGGCAGGTGACCTTCTCCAAGCGCCGGAACGGGCTCATCAAGAAGGCGTACGAGCTCTCCGTCCTCTGCGACATCGACATCGCCCTCATCATGTTCTCCCCGTCCCAGCGGCTCAGCCACTTCTCCGGCAGGAGCAGGTCCGTCTCTGTCCCTCTCTCTCCATCGCCGATGCTGTAATCATATCGATCGTTTCCGTTTTCTGATTGCTTACGAAAGGAGGCAAGAGTTTCTTGTAGGATCGAGGACGTGATCACGAGATACATCAATCTCCCGGAGCACGATCGCGGAGGGTACGTATGTACGTACTTGCGTGTTCCCAAATAACAATCTCTGTCATTTCACACACACAAAAAAGTTGTTGTTTTTCTTACGTACGGCGGGTTGTGATTCTCCTGACGATTTGTGCCCTGCAGAATCGTCCGGAACAGAGAGGTGATTGGCGCTTCGTTTCGTACGTCCTGTTTTTACATCCTGATCGATTGGATGGCCAGTACTGATGGCTCAAAAGCAAAGCCTCGTTAACTGATTACATTTCTCAAGCGTACATGTCTTATGCTCGGATGCAGTATCTGATGAAGATGCTGACGCAGCTCAGGTGCGAGAGCGACATAGCCGAGCAACTCACGACGACCAAGTACGTCGCGCCGTTCCTTCTCGTTCTCATGCTCTGTTTTTTTCTGATTAAATAATCATCGGTTTCTCGTTCTCCCTTGTCATTGTTTCTGTCTTCTTCGATGTACCACGTGGTGATCTCGGGACAGTAAAGCGCCAGTGAACCCGAACGTAGAGGTAAGCACCCTGCAATATCCTCCTGCTGTCCTGCACGTACGAACACATCGTCGATCACGCCAAGGAAAGCAACAGGAGATTAATTCAGGTTCTTCTCTGTCTGTAAACAAACTCGCGCATTCTGTCAGGAGCTTCAGCAGGAGATCCGGAGGTACCAGCACCAGATGCAGCTGACGGAGGAGCGCCTCCGGCTGTTCGAGCCGGACACGACGGCGCTGGCGTCCATGGCCGAGATCGAGGCCTGCGAGAAGTTCCTCATGGACACCCTCGCCCGCGTCGAGGACAGAAAGGTCAGCCATTCCTAGCTAGCTACAGCTTAATCCTCACCATCATTTCATAATCGTCGTCATAAACCGAAGCAAGATTGTATGCTTAGCCATCCCGTAAATTCACCGGATTTGTTGTGCTGCTGGCTGATTAACTTCCTGCTCACGTCTGCATTAACTCACTGCAGCAATACTTGCTGCGCAACCACATCGACCCGTTCGACCCGTCGGCCTCCGACATGCAGCACGTACGTGATCGGACCTTGCCGCACCCACTTTTACTGTCCGTAGTGTCATACTACTATCATGGCCGCGGATCACGTAGTTACTAGCGGTAATTAACGCGCGCGGGGTTAATGATCGGCGGGTGCAGGTGTTTCTGCCGCCGCCGCATGAGCAGCAGGGCGACATGGCCGCCGTCAACGCGTTCGGCGGCGACGTTGTCTCGTCGTGGTTCGCCGACGGGATGCCCTCGATCTTCGGCGGACCGGACCCGGTCATGTCCTTCAGGTAACCCAGATTGACAAATCGGCCCGGCCCATTCCTTCCAACAGACGGGCCGTTTACGTTTAGGCCGAATTGTTTACAAATGTAGGCCCAATGCTGTGATTTGTGTTTCTTTTTACGAGTTGTACGTGTATAAAAACGTTGTCAGGGAGCAGGCGATCTACGACGACACGATTCGGCGGGACCCGGTGGTGGACCCGGGAATGCCGATGTGCCACGTGGACCAGCAGGGCCACAGCGACGACTGGCAGCAGGCGTACACGTCGGCGGAGCTCCTCTCCGCGCTCATCCCGTCCACGCCGTTCCCGCTCGACGACCAGGTGGGTTGGGTGATGATGATCCCGGCCGTCCATATGGTACCGTACGATTGCCACAAGCTTTGATCCGGCGGCTGATGCTGCTTCTCAATTATTGCAGGACGCGATGGCCCCGGTGCTGACGTCCCCGATGGCGCCGCCGCCGCACGTGGTGCTCGAGCCGGTGGAGGCGGCCGGGAGCAGCTCGCACGTCCCGGCGCCGGGAGACGACGGACTCGCCGGCGCGGTGAACATCGGCTGACGCCCTGCTGCCTGTTTCGCATATGTCATTTCCTTTCCTTATTTTTTCTTTTTTTTTGCGAGGGATTTCCTTTCATTAATTAGCTGAGCTAGACATCTCTCTGTGCAACCCAAGCAACGCATGCCCTGAAAAAAAAACAGAGACTGTATTCGGCGTCGTTCGACCTATTAATTAAAGTTTCACAAGGATCCTCCATGGAGTACATTTTTTCTTCATGATGAAACGGTCGTCGAAGCTACGATCGATCGACAGGTGGCATCATTCGTTCAGTGATCCGATCGTAGCTTAAAAATTACAGTGCTTAGCGTGAAGCCAATCAGGTCAACTTTTGCTTGTTATCCTGGTCATTCGAACCACCTTTTTCAAACCAAATCCAAGGAATCTATGCGCATGCATGTGAAAACTAAAACCACCGCACGTACGCTAGGTTGAGCTGGTTCCCTCCCACGAGACACGTATAACCAAGCGGCGCTCGAGAAAAATAGTCGTGGCCGGCTGCTTATTGTATGGTTGTTCGTCGTCATATAGTCCTTAGGAGTTAGGACCACGACAGACAGCAGAAAATTGTTGCCAATTGATCGCTAGATATCGTATTTTGACGCTCCGCAAGTTTAACAACCCAAAGTCTATGTCTCACACAAACCAAAATATTCTACTACAGACGAGTAGTTCAGAAGACAGCTAAATCTGAATCTAAGCATTTGACAGATCGATCTACATCGGTATACGAGGGGGGGAAACTTCATTTCCTTTTCGAGATGTGTATTCACAAAGCTGGCACTCTCGTGCTGTCTCGGATCTTGCGCAGCAAATGCACTCTGATGTCGCGCTGTATGTCAACGTCTGCGATGAGCTCTACGAGGACAGTGAAACGGGGGAGGAATTCCTTCGTTGTCACATCGACATTAATGATATAAATCATGGACAAAATTGCCAGGTTTGTCACGGTCTGATGGATTGTGAAATGGCCTCCTGAAGTTACTTGACAATATTTTCGTACATCAGTGTCAAATGATTGTGATCTAACAATATACAATCTTTTCGGCCCCATCAGTTGACAAACCTCGCCAGATATCAAAATTGACCGATGAATACGAACCAGCATCATGTATGCATTTCTATGAAATGACTTTGGTCCCATTTGAGATATGAATGTCTTCTGCATTCCGGCGGCAAAATGAACTGTTTTCATGAAGAGTTGATGGTAAACTTACGTTAACTTTTACTACTCCAAATGGGATCTTACGTTAAACTTACATTTTTGGGGGAAATACATGTGGTACACTTGCAAGAGAGATTTCCGGTCGAGACAACATCACTAATAAGTGCAGATACCCTGCCTCTTGAACTGTGAGAAAGGGCAGAAGGATCTTGCAGTCCTCTTTCAGTGCCCCTCTTTTTGGTAGGAAATAGACGAAAGCTATTGGTGGTTAGGGTTCTGTGGTCCGAGCACTTGAACTAACCAACCAACCATAGCCAGTGGAGATATCACACAGAGTATCGCACAAGATCTTCGGTGACCGAGTCATGGAGTTCTTAGTTAAGTGTGCTATACAGTTGTAAGTTTGTATTGGTTCAAGTCAATGATTGTCTTCTTGGTACTGATCTTAAGAAAAGTGAGGAACCATGTTGAGATGTGCTATGGTTTATGATGTGATGAGTAATGACAACAAATGAGTTTGAATTGAACTTGAGGTTCGGATTTGAATTGCGGAACTTTGAGGTTTGCATAAGCATGTTGTTGATTATGTTTATGGCTAACCGGAGTTGGTGAAGGTGTTGGGAATGTAAGGATCGTGTGACCGAGGGAGGGGGGGTTGAATCGGTGCACTCTAGAATCTATTTCCAAACACTTACACCCAAACAACTCCTAGCAAGTAGTTCTAGTAGTAAGGTAAAGCACACTAAGGAGTATCCTTAACCTATATAGCTAGTGGATATAGATAACACAAGCACACCACACTAGCAACCTAGCACAAGATATAGATAGCGGAAGACTTTAGCTAGGCAAGACAAGACAACAAGATAACTAGAGAATAAGGCAACCTAGATACTAGGCACACTAAGTAGAGTCCTTAGAGCAACTAGATAGGCTATAACAAGTAAGCACACGAGCAAGGCAAACAAGCAAACCTAGTGAAGCTAGTAGGTACAAAGGTAAACACACAAGCAAGATAAGAGCACAACTCAAGTACTACAAGCAATCATATATAGTGCGATAAGTAAATGCGAGTAGTAAAGGAGAAGGGATAGAGAATGCTCATGATGTTTTCCCGTGGTCTCGGAAGGATGGCGCCTTCCCCTACTCCACGTTAGGTCACTCCCGCCGGAGTCTCGACCCCATCTCTCTGCTTGATGGCGATCCCTCCTAGAGCACACTTCACCCTCCGAGCGAAGTCGCGGGTACGTCCCGCTGGGCTCGATCCCGAGTACTCTTCCAGAGGTAAGGCTCCGCACTTAATGCGTGCCAAAGGGCGCTCCACTAGTGATGCTTCTTTCGCACGGGACGCTCCAAGACCGTGTACAAACTTGTGTTAGCTTCCACAATCTCCTTGGACAGCTCAACACCGACGCCTAACCGGTCTAGGCCTTGCCATAGACTAAGAGTAACAGCCCTAGATGACTCTCTCAAGCACACACTAGCCTAAAGATCAAAGGATGCAACTTGTTACTCTCTCAAGCACTAGGATCACTCCAAATCCTTCTCAAGTGCTTCACACTTCTCCCTCTTGGCTTCTTGGCAGCACCTCCCCTCTTTCCTGGGTCCAAGAGCTCCTCAAAGAGGTAAACAACTGGCTATATATAGGCCACCAACCTCAAACTAGCCGTTGTCCAAAAATACCCAGTCTGCGTGATGACCGTACAATAGACCGTACTGTCCGGTCTCTATTAGACCGTACTGTCCGGTCTTCACCAGACTGGCGTCCAGGGAGTGCTGCTCCTCATCTCAAAGTAGACCGTATTGTACGGTCTCTAGGACCGTACTGTCCGGTCTCCACTTCTTCTTCAGCCAACATAAACTTCTCCTTTTCTGTTGCTCTTCACCTGTAAGACCGTACCGTCCGGTCCCTGACCGTACCGTCCGGTCAACTGTCCGGTCTTCATTCTTCAACTTCCAGAAACTTCAGCTCTTCTGTCTGGAAAACTCAATAGAGACCGTAGTCCCTAGGACCGTACTGTCCGGTCTCCATTTCTCCACTTCCAGAAACTTTAGCTTCTCTGTCTGGATTTCCTCTGTAGACCGTATCGTACGGTCTCCATGACCGTACAGTCCGGTCTCTTCTGACTTCGCAGCTTCGATCTTCTTCTTGGTCCTTTCTTCAAAACTTGATCTTCTTGGTTCCTTCAACCCTCTTCTGCCACCTTAGCCCCTGAGAGACTCACCATGCATCCAATGATCTCTATAACTAGTGTGCACTAAGAGTACCACCTCGAACCCTCTTGATAGTCCGGTTTTTCCTATGGACTCAAGCTAACATCTAACCAAGCAACACTCGCTTGGATCTAGCATGTCCTTAGCCTTGATCCATATCTTCTCCGCGACTCTATCAAGTCCGTTCTTGTGTCGATGAAGGCAACCAATCATCCTTTTCATTAAGTTCATGGTGTGTTGGCGTTCACTACCAACGAACGGAGCTTTCTTCATATGTGACCTATAAGATCTCACAAGAGTGTTAGTCACATTCATGGTTCTCATCCTATCACCAAAACATTCATACCTTGGAGTTTCCCTAGCTCCAATGGTCATGAAGCTTACAGGGAAGAATGGAGGAGATGGAGAAATGTGTTTGCTTGTCTAATGATGTGTAGGTCAATGGAGTCAACTTGATGGTCAACGGCGAGAGGATCGGGAGGAACAAGCGGGAGGCTTGGGTCCGGGTGATCGAGAAGCCGGGTGAGGTCAAGGGTGATCCACACCATACACGTGGCGGACAAGAAGCACGGAGGGTTTCGCGGTTTGGCCTCAAAACCGTGGAGGTGATGAAGACGGCGGGTTGACCAAGTCAAGGCGAACGGGAGGCCGAGTCAAGTGAAAGGTCCCGACGGGCAGAGACAGAAGACTTGACGGCGAGGTTCGCGGGACAAGGTGACACGCGTCGACATCGAGGTGGTTTCCCGGTTTATGCCTCAAAACCGGCAGGCGGACGGTTTCCCGGTTTGGGCCTCAAAACCGTTGGCGGCGGATGGTGGTGCACGTGGCGCCATCGCGAAGGTTGCGTCGAGGCGAAGCAAAGTCGTGAAGGGCCCGATGGCGTTCGGACGAAAGAGAAATAGTTGGACGGTTTTGCCCCTAGTGGTAGGTGGGAGTGTGTTATGCCTTGAGGGCATTTTGGGAAAGAAAAAGAGGAGATAAGAAGGGGAGGGGGCAAGAGATGGCTGCCAACTCTTACCACTCTTCACCCTATCCTTTTGCTTCTAGGAGATAGGACTAGCTAGGGATGAGTTAGAGAGAGATGAGAGGAGGGGAACAAGGTGAGAGCTTGTATCTTCAACTTTCAACAAGAGAGGGAGGAAGTGGGCGGCGCCTTAGCCTTGTACCTATGGATTTCGTGGTTGCATCAATGGAATGAAGTTTGTTTGAATCAATTTCGTGCTCTTGTTCTTCCTCCCCCTCTAATTCCTGATTTTATTTTTTTCGTCATTTTCGGAGCTATTTTCGTGCGAATTTTTGATCTCCTTTTTAGCTGCGATTTCTGGTGGATTTTTTGGATGGATTCGGTGCTAGGACGTGTGGGAACATGTCTTGATTGATCTCCTATAAGATCTCCCCACGAGCACTTCGAATTTGTGGATTTTGTCCAAAAACACCTAAACCCTAGTTCTTCACTTTGATTCAAAATCCGAGGAGATTTTGTTGGGTTTTTGGTATGGATCCACTTGGATGAGGTTCCCCATCTTGTCACGCACCTAGGGTTCAAATTTCGTGATTTTTGGAGGTCGTTTGGTCAGGTTTCGAGATTTTTCTTGATCTTGCGCGCGTGCTGTTTTTGGGACTCGGACTAGTCCGCCCCGACAGCCGAACTAGTCCGCCCCGAGCCGGACAAGTCTGAAAAAAAAAAGTCTATGGTCCGCTCCGAAGCCGGAATAGTCCGCCTCGGACCAGACTGGTCCGTCCCGAAGCCGGACTAGTCCGTCTGGAGCCAGACAAGTCCGAAAAACCAATTCTGTAGTCCGACCCGAAGCCGAACTAGTCCGCCTCGGGCCAGACTAGTCCGCCTTGGACCAGACTAGTCCGGCTCTGGATCAATTTGGTTCATCTCCTTGAGTATGTCTTTGCTTGATTTGCTTCCGCAAGTGCTTATACCTCATCTACAATTATTTGTAGGGTCAACACAATGCTTTTCATGTGTGTGTATGATCTTGAGGATTGTTCTTGAGGTGAGTTGGGACATAGACCAAGTTCTTTGCAAGAATTTTTATTGGCTCCCATTCACCCCCCCTCTGGTCGCCTGCTCGGTCCTTCAAAAAGCTTATACCTTCGTACGTAACACTTCAAGCGTAAGGCCCTTTAATCTCCCTTCGCAAAAACAAAAAAGCCCATTAATCTCAGTTTTTTTTTCTTGCAAGGATAGCAATAGCAACCCGTGTGAAACAAAAGTTAGCTAGGTTGATCTTACATGACCGCTATATTTGCTTACTACAAACCTCCGTTCACAAATAATTGGCAATTTTGACTTTTTCAATCACCACTTGACTATTCGTCTTTTCTACATCTTTTTTTACAAATACATCGGAACAAAATACATGTTTGAAGTATTTTTTGTTACAAATCTATTAATACAATTGTTAGCACCGGTAACTAAAAATTTAAAAAGTTATTGTCAGTCAAAATGTAAACAGTAAAAGTCAACGTTGTCAAGTATTTGTGAACGGAGGTTAGTATATACAATGCACATGTTGTTTATGCAGAATTCGGCCACAAGATGGAAATATTTTGAACATGTATCCAACACGAAGTAGGTGACATCATTCTTAGTACCACCAAGAAACATGAAACATTGTTTTTACCCAATTGCAATGACGCAATAACATACTTCTTCATTCCAATTGCAAGTTGCAAAGTGAAACAAGAAGTGGGGCCTTGATCAATGAGCAAGCAACAACAAACCTGAGTTACAACAGCAATGTTTTACCACTCTCTTTCCCTATCACCCCTCCAATTCTTAACTATCAACTTGCAATTACCTAACCTCTCTTTCAGATGAGATCATTCTACATGATGGTCTAAACTAAGTAGCTGTAAAATTTACGCTTACAACAACCAAGTTGCAGCCGAATGGCACGAGCGTCCTTGTCCCCCACCCGCAAACCAAAGCAAACATACGCAAATGGTAAAATCTACTCCCTCCGTTCTTATGACGTCATTTTGAACTAGATTTGTTGTCCCAACCACGTCATTTTGAGCACGGTTTGGAGTAATTTTTTTGAATTTTAATGTTTTATCAAACGAGTAATATGGATAAATGATTTGAGATTTTTCATGCAAAATGATATTAGTAGGTTACCATTCCTATGGGAAAACTCTTATGACTGATCAATAACCTTTTGCGAACAAACACCTAGGAAAAAAGTACACAAAGACCAGTAAGAAAATGTGTAGTGAAAACTGTCGTATCCATGATGTGCGCAAGTAAAAAAAAACAAAGAAAAGAAAAGGAAGAGAGGCATTGCCCGGAATCATGTCGACATGCCGTCCTAGATGCCGAGGAGGAGAAAAAAATACACACACGCACCACGCTCCCACAAGCAAAAGACGCGCGCAAACTTGTCGCGGCGTGATTTGTCAGCAAGCCTCGCCACATCAGAGCTCGCGCCGGTGATCGACATGCTGCGCTACTCGCGCCATATTTTTTAAATGAATGGCTTCCCCCGTCCACGGCAGGGGACGCCACCGGTGCGGAGCCCGGGGGACAGGGGCACGCGCGAAAGCACTCCACGACGACGTACGACGAGCTGGTGGTGACGACGGCGACGGTGATGCAAGTAAAGCTGGGCTTCTTAAGCTAACCTTATTTTGTTTTTATCAAAGTGAGTGCTAGCTAAGCTAGCAAGCTACTCCTAGCCGCCCAAGTTGCTGTAATGTAGAGTACCGCTGCTCTCGTAGTATGTTGCGAGCTGCGTTCGAGGAGGTGCGGGGGCATCTGCCGGATCTGTTCGTGCACGGCTCCGGCCCGCACACAGGTAAAGAGGCTCGGGGACGTTTCGAGCCTGGATTGGCCTTCCATGCCGCGAGGGACGGAATATGTCCCCGGCAGCAGTGGTGCAAGAGGGGAGCATCGATCAGGGAAAAGCGAATTAATCAAGTTGGTCTGTTGGCATCGGCTTCCAGTATTCTCATCCACTGGCGATCGATCGAGCTGCAAAGTTGCCGGAGTGAGAGTGAGAGCGTGGTTTTTTCAGAATAATCTACTGTACATGTTCCAAGGGAGATTCTTTTCCCCCTCGTTTAGCTAGGTGTCTTTAAGAAGACGTCTTATTCGGATTTTGAGAGGAGGATCGAAAAGAGTGGCATGTATATATGTTGGCACTAATTGGAAGTTGCATGCAACTTGCTCGATACTATTATTCGGCCACGGCATGCGCGAGCGCTATATACTTTCCCTCCTTTCTCGCATGGCACTAGCTAGCGCTCTCACCTCGATCGTCATCAGCCGTTCCCGTCGATCGACACCCGGTGGTTTCGTGAGCTTGACGTTGTCCTCGAGCGCGACAGGCCCCATCGATCGATCATCCATGGTCCATGTGCGCGCATGCTCTCCGGCTGCTGGTGTAAGTACTAAAGCCGTCTTGCGGGGGAGAGCAAGCGGGCGAGCGCGAGAGGCAGCAGCGAGCGCGATGATGCCCCGGAAGCTGAGATGGCGACGTGGTGACTGACAACGAGGTCCAGTCCGTTTGGACACACGCGCGCGCGCCCCCTGGATGCGGCGATTCCATGTGCGTGTCTTTGTTGGTTTGGCGCCGCATAGCATTGCGCACGCGCGCGCGGCGCGCGCCTCTGCCCAAACCCCTTTGGCAATTGGCAATTTGGCATGCAGCCGAGCCGGCCTCTGTTGGGTGGCAAAGCCATGTGATCCAACTGTTCCGCACGCACGCACGCGCCGCTCGTTGGAGACACACGCGACGCGACGCGCCCGGCCGAAAGCGACCGGCGGCCGGCCAGGCTCGGACGCGGCTCGCACGGGCTGTCGCTCGCCTCGCAGGCGTGGCTAGCTAGCTGTTGCCCTCCACTCGCTCACGCGCCCGGCCGCGGCGGACGACGCGACGGGACGGGATCCCACGGCGCGCGTCCACGTCGCGCGCGCCGTGGGTGTTCTCGCCCGGCCCGCCCAAGAATCTGGCGCGCCGCCGCCGCCGCCGCCGCGGGTTTGGGTTTGTTTAATGAGAACGGAAGCGCCGCACGGCGTGGTGGCCGACGTAGGCACGGCGGCGCGACAGGCAATGCATATTCTCGGGTGGACGCCACGAGGTGTCGAGATCTTGGACGCTTTGTTCTGCTTTGCCCGGCCCCTGATTCCCCTTTCCCTTTTCTTTTCCTCCCTCTACTTGGTTTCTCCGTAATGTATCATCAGGTAATTCCAGTTCTACGGAACCTTGTGGACGTGTTTTTGACTTGTGAAAATATTGAGATTGCCGGCGAATATACTACATTCATGTCTTTCTCATCATTTTTCTTAAAAAAAATGTACAAAGATGCTGCTTACGAGACTAGGTTAAGGTTCAGCCCCTCTTGCACGGCGACATTATATGAGAGCCTCTTTCCTTGGTCACAACTCACAACTCGGCATTCGGTTTTGGAAGAAGCAAACAAACCGAACCCCTGAAAACAAAGCTTACGGTTGACCTGCAGGTTGGATGGATGCGATTTGTATGCCATGGCCGCTGGCTGGGTCACAAAATTGACCTGCAGGCCTAGACGCCACCCTTGTTTACGGTTGCTTGAGCAGAATCAGGAGGAGAGGCCACTAGCTTAAGCGATTTTTTTTTGAACCTAGCTTAAGCGAATTAATTAGGCCACTACATCTGATCTGACTCTATAATTTGCGTGACAGTGACATATTTCTATTTCTTTTTTTAAATAACACTAATAACAAATAGCATGTTGGTGCCTTGTATCATGCTTCGCCACTTGTCTTTTCTGCTGCGCTCCACCGGAAACACAGCCAGGAGATGCTCTGATACTACTAGATCGTGATGAGATCGCGCGTGCAATTTTCATCGTTGTCACGCACGGAAATCAGATAGTAAACACCTGCACAAGTTATTACCTATACAGTACTGCAGCAATCGCAGATTTAAAATCAGGTGTCTGACAGAGTTTAACCAAAATTGCAATGATTCCATCTTCGGCAGAAGCGCTCTTGTCAACTATAACCAGATTTAGCAAGGGAGCCTTGGCTGGTACGGCAAACCCTATAAAAATACAGAAATACGGAAGTACTTGCATTAAGCTAGCTGTGAGATTCTCTCGTATATGTTGCTTCATGCCCAGATCTTGATCGAACAAGAAATTGCCACCTAATTTGGCAGCACATATGCTGTGTAAAGTCAATATCAAAGCAAAGCTTCCCCACATGTAAATGTCAGCACGCTCATACGCCAGTTTGCAACATAACCAGAGCAACAGTATGATAGATTAATGCTTAAGCTCACTTCTGTGAGAGATTACACTGTTTACTTCACATGGATTCATGGAATGGGACTAGAAGGCCTTTTTTTTCATGTGTTGTGTTTTTTCTACCTCAATATTCTGTTGGGGAAAAAAGCAAGAAAAAGACAGTTGAAAGCTACAGTGAGAAGTCGATTTTCCATCAATTCAGCAGAACTTAAGTTCTTCCTTGAGAAAAATTAACAAAGTAGGTCCAAATCCCAAGTCCCAATTTGCACCAGGATTACACAGGAGCCCCTAATGATCCATAATTCCACACACATCCCCACAGACGCGGTGCAAACTTTGGCATATGCCCAGTTCCAATCTCTACATCCCCTTCCCTCTCGGGTAGAACCACCAATATACACACAATAATTCCACAAAATATGATATACATATGTTGATGGAAACTAATGGATTTGGGACCTATAAGGGTTCCAAAATTTTCTTGTTTTTTCTTTCTTCCTCTGAAGATGCTAGGCGGCAGCTATGGTGCTGCCTTTGCCGGACTGGTCTGAGCCGCCGCCGCCACCAGCCGGAGGAAAGCACATGGTTTCCATGAAGTCGTCAAGGTTCATCTGCTTTTGCCTGCACTCATGACTGCAGAAGGCCACCTCACCCCTGCACATACACACAAAAGTTAAAGAGTCAAGTTTAGTGCCCAATTAGTTTCAACTACGTGAACGGTATTCATCAGTTACAATCTTTCTTGCTATGAGAAAAGGGGCAAGATCTTGAGTGCTGGAACAGTATTTAGTTGGAGACCCATTCATATCACATCATGTAGAGGTTGGTTACTGCTATGACACTGCCACTTGCTTTGGAACTAACCACGCGGAAAGAAAGGGAAACAAAACTTCTTTTTTCTCCCATCGTAAAAATGGATTCTTTTTCACTATCATAATTGAGAGCAATGCGAGAGAATAATACAAAAGCGCATCTGCGATTCTCCAGGGACGTATTTCCTCTCATGCAACCGAAAGGACAGCTGGTTTAAAATTTTCTACGCCACTTGTTCATTTGATTTTCATTTCGTCCACTTCACCCTGTTCAAAAACAGAGACAGAGAGAATCTGATGCGATAAACACGCCGAATATTCTCCAAAGTCAGGGGCGATCAGATCAAATTAGTATCAGAAAATTACTCGCCGTTTTCATCAGAAATATAAAAGAACAGAGTTTCTTTCTCTAGAAAAGGAGACAAGATCATCCAAATATCACGCGTCCAAGATGTAGTAGTACTAGATCAATCAATCCCCTATGCCAACAATCAAGATGACGAAAACGAGTTGCTCTGAAACAATCTTGAAAAGGAAAGGAAACAGAAAGCAGACCAGCCAAGTGGCCTGACGAATCTTTGAACCCACACAAGCAGAGAGATCGAATATTTTCAAGCATCCTGCAAACGAAAATCATAGCAAAGAAATGCAAAGGCTTACTCACATGTATATGAAGGTGTCGCGGCCGGGGCCGAGGCCGCGGTTGCAGAGCCCGCACACCTTGAGGAACGCCGCCGTCTCCGTCACGGGGAAGCAGTCCAGCGAGTGCCGCCTATGCATGTGGCTGAACACCGCGCCTGCACCCGTTCCCGCCGGCGCCGGCGCCGGCGCCGACGAGGCGCCTCTCGCGGCCCGCGCCGGCGGCGCGAGCTCCGACAAGCTCGTCGTTCGCCGCATCGCGGGGTTCGAGGACGACGACGAGGAGCCGCTGTTTCTGGACCGTTTCCTCGTCGCCATGGTCCACCCCCTGGACCTCTCACCTTGCACGGATCTCCCGGCCGCCGCCGCCGGCGTCGCTTGTCCTCGTCTTCTTGGGTTGGAACGGAAAACGACGAGAAGGGAGGAGTGGAGTTGGAGACTGGGCAGAGAGGTCGCGAGGAGGGCGGAGAGGGAGGTGGTTAAAAAAGGAGGGGTTGGGATGGATTCGGTGGATCTCGGCCGTCCGTCGGAATCTGATGGGTGGATACCATCCTTCACTCGCCAAGTGATTCCGACGAATTATGGGTTTGATAACCTTTTTCTTCTTTGAAAAGGGATTATGACTTCTATATTTATTATCTAACGCCTTTGCATTTTTGCTAAGTGTACATGGCATCTTAACACTCTGCAAGTGAAATCATGTGTCGTGATGGTTCGTATAGCTGGCCCATATACAGTTAGGTGTCAAAGGGTCGTCATAACGTCAAATATTTATGTTACATCTTCGCAAAAAAGAAGAATAATTATGTTACATATCTAGTTTGCCATGAGTCATACTCTTTAGAGTGAGCAATTACATTAAATTTTCAAAGAAATTACTGAACTCGCGCGCGCGAGGGTGGGGATTGGGGGGGGGGGGGGGGGGGGGGGGGGGGATAGGCAGTGTGTACATGTATGTATATACTAAAGATTGGTTTGATTGGCATTCTTTGAACACTAATTGCATTCATACCACATACATATGACATAGGAGCGGAAAACTAACGAGTTGCATATCACATTCTAGAAACCGAAGTAGCTTACAGGCGGAGACGAAGAACAAGCAAGGGAAAAGCATATCAGAGAGAAGAAAGGGAGAGCTAATGACCTGAAAAGGCTTGCTTTTCAACGGAAAGGAACATAAACTCAAGAAAGAATAATCAGGTAACATAGTCTAAAGTTTATGATAAAAATGCACTTTGGAAATTAGAATACCCGGTGGTGTGCCCGTTAATTAGGATCCTTGCATGACATATACCACCCTCTCGGTTCAAGAATAAAGTGAACGTGGATGGTTGTGCTAGAGCTAGAGTTTCCCTTTACACCGGTGCTGGCCTTTTTACAATTCATTGACATGTGCATTTCAGTGGAGTGGCGCATTAAATATACTTAATTAAGTCTTTCTTGATGAAATAGATCTTTTCTTTGTCTAAACAACGTATTTAAGTCTCAGATATATATAATAGTCGATTATAAGAACTTTTCTTTGTCTAAGCAACGTATTTAAGTCTCAGAGGAGCGCAGTTATGTTATAGAATAAAAAATTATAATAATAGTCGATTATAAGAAATATTAAACAGATAGTTGTTTTCCATCTGACCTTTTCCTTATTTGTATAGTGTGTGCAACTGTGCACACTATGAAGCGTCCACCGTATCAAACTAAATCTGGAAAACAAAGGACAACCATGCAGTTGTACGATGAGCTTTGCTTCGTTCCAGGTGGGTGAGCTGGCGAGGAACATGCCAAAACCGTCACTGCCACACAGCAATCGACGTTTCGTCAACCTTCGATCGATTATTCCATTAGTCTCAGGAATTGCCTCTTCCAATGTCCTCACAACCAAAGCATGGCCGGTGTTGACTACAGAGCTGTCGGAAAGGAACAGAGTGCTGGCCGGGGCAACGCAAAAAGACCTCGTTTTGTAGGACTACTGTCAGTTTGTGGTTGCGGCGTTGAGTTGCCCTACGAAGCCAATCAAATTAATTACGGAAATCTAATTTATTAATAGCAGCAAGGTTTTCGAGGTATTTGGAAACATGATCGGCAATTGAGCATTCGAGCTGCCATCATTAGTCCATACTGTAATAAAGATATGTAAGCATTTACACAGAGTAATGTTTGCCTCGTCAGTAACCACAAGCAAGCAAACATTACCCTCGAAAAGAAAGTAACGACGCGACCATACCAGCCAGCCCTGATGAAATGATGCCACTAAAGAAGGCCATACGAGCGTTGGTGAGAGCTCACACGTCTGCGCGCACAACGCAGCAACTGTATAGGGGGCAGGCATGACGATGAGCCTCAAAAGCGGGCTCGGCACTAGCTGCCGGAAAAGAAAGCTGAGTTCACGTCCATGCACTGACGCGCCTCCTTTTCGCGGCCATTGGATCCGATGGTGTCACCAATGAACTCCACTACTCCGGGACGATCTGCTTTAGTTTACCTGTGAGATCATGCTGCATGATAATAATGCGCGTTCAAAGGAAAAAAAAATGTATATGCTGCATGGGAGAGACGGTAATTAATAACATGATAGAGATCAGAACAGCCAATTGTGGGTGTCGTTCGTCACTGAACATCCTGGTGCTCCATCGATCTGCTTCCCTGCTCGGTGGCGGCGATGGCTTCCACAGCGCTCGCATAGGTCAGCTGTGCTCCATGGCAAGTGGCCACCAGCCTGGCTACCAATGATAAATAAAGCAAGACAAAAATGTAACCCGGCCGGGCCAGTTGAACGAAGGTAATACCGACAGTAAAATAAGGATGCACCAATGACACACCTATTCTTACACCTCAAAACGACCTAACAAAATCCTCTTTGGAGTAGCCTATACAGCTCGATCAAGTTAACTCAATTGACGTTGCAACTTTTTTTATGACGTCATCGAATGATTCAGAAATAAAAAAAAGTCCTTTTCTCTCTTGAATCCAGGCCAGTCTATGTCTTCCTCACACTCCATTCCCCTTGTGACTGACGTGAAGTCTAGCATCATCGAACGTGCGGCGGGTTTCTCCTCTTCCTCAATACTCCTTGACCCTGTCCTATACTCGCTGGTCTCCATGGCTACTACCAAGCATAAAAAATGGGTAGCCTGTCAAGTGCCAAGTGAACTCTCGGATCAAGTCAAGAAAAACTGGAATTTCTTTGATATATGTTTCACCTTGTTGATTACCCATAAGCAAAGTTCGAATGAAGGATGTATTGCCATGTAATGCAACAACATGAATGTCACCCAGTTTTCTCAGGTGACGTTTTGCGGTGGCAAAGACAGGTTATATGGCTCTCCTGATTAGTGGAATCACTCCATCCTGAAGGTGGTTGATTTTTATATTTATTTTTTTGGCGAACATGACAACTGTAGGGGTAGCAATACTTTTGAAATTAAGAAAAATGTGATACCAGGGTACTACTACAAAATCTTCATCTCAATGCCAAAAAGAATTGAAGGCCACACATGCAGATGTATAACGGCTATGGTCCTGAAGAAACTTAGAAAACACTATGAATATTTAAAGGTATCTCCGCACTAGATGTTTCAATTGAAACATGTCTTCGTAATTCTAAAATTAAGAGTTATAATAGGTCTATGTTGAAAAGTTTGTAGATTAGCTACTTCATGAGGCCAGGGGTTCGACGTCCTCCTGAATTTTCATTAAGAAGAAGAGTCCCACCGAACCCTGCTGAGTCGGACCTCACTGGGAGCCTCCCGGAGCGAGGTGAGCCAGGAAAACGACCTCCCACCTTGGTGTGCTCGGCAAGACTCGAACCCGGGCTGACAGGCAGCCACTCGAGCCAAGGTCGTTGGGCAAAAATTTAAACTATTTATTTTAATGGTTGAACGAATATATTTTAAATGTTGAATAGTCGCAAAAATGTTTTAAATGTCAATGTTACAAAACACAAAGAAAAAAACTTCATGATGACAATGATTAGACCTACCCATGTGCCTTGATCGGCCTATGGAAAGGAAGCCTCAAGGCCCACCTCTGGTGTAGCAGTAGCACTTAAGCCCAATGGATAGTACTCCTTCCGCCTCAGGAAGCTTAATATTTCTTACTATTAGATATCACATTTGACTATTTGTCTTATTTAAAAATTTTATGTAAATATTATTTTTTATAACTTGTTTTATTATTAAAGATATTTTAATCATGACATTTGTTTTGTTATTTACGTACAATTTTTAAATAAAACAAAAGGTCAAACATGATATTTAAAAGTTAAAATGCGTAAGTTTTCTAAGACGGAGCCACGGAGGTAGTAAAAGACAAATGTCAATATTTATCAAACCCATTGCTGTGCACCCACGAAATTCATCATGGCTCAACTAAATAATGTTACAAACAAATCCGCATCCACAAACAACTAAATCATGTCACAAACAACAGGGAAAGAAGACAATGGCAAAGAGATATATATTTGCTTATAAACAAGTCCGCATGACAAAAACCTAAACAATATGTATATTTATTCTGTTTACACCCTTTACAAAGATTAAATCCCGGGAAAAAAAATAAACGAATGAACTCTGTTACAATTAGGGCTGGACGTCGAGCGAGCCGAGCTCGGCTTGGCTTGGCTTGGTCTAGCTTGTTTGTCTAACGAGCTAGCTTGGCTTGGCTTGTTATCGAAGCGAGCTGAAAACTTAACTTGGCTTGGCTCATTAAGCTTGCGAGCTAGCTTGTTTGGCTCAACGAGCTGGGCATTGTAGATGATCAGTGTAAAATTATAGATGTTATGTCTAAATTCTTGTTGGTTAAGATGCAAATAATCATAGTTATGCTACAAATAGAAATTAACGTCGCACTTTAGTATTTAGAACATTCACACAATAGTCTTGAGAACTAAGATTATTGAAAATAGGACTTAGAACTAGATCTTTCTCAGCTCATTTGGCTCACGAGCAGCTCACGAGCTGGCTCGAGCTAGCTTGTTAACCAGACGAGCTAGATCTTTAGCTTGGCTTGTTAACATTTGCTTTCGAGCCGAGCCAAGCCGAGCCGAGCTAGGAGCGAGCTGAGCCAGCTTGCAAGCTGCGAGCTTTTCGTCCAGCCCTAGTTACAATCAGTACAAAACATGACTCATCTGTTTATATCTCACAGAAAAGTACTCCCTCCGTTTTTTAATTGATGTCACCGTTGACTTTTTTAGTTACGTTTGACCCTTCGTCTTATTCAAAATATTAGCTCAAATATGCAAAATTACAAGTTATGTTTCAAATTTCTCTAGTAATAAAACAAATTATAACAAAATATTTGATAATTTTAAACTTTTTTGAATAAGACGAGCAGTCAAACGTAACGCAAAAAGTCAACGGCAACATCATTTTAAGAACGGAGGGAGTACAACAAACGACAACTTTCCCTGCCGGCTATTTACACTGATCCACAAACAGGTAACATTTAGCAGAGGATAGAACAAGAAACCACTCTCAACTTATATATTTTAACTTACATGGAGCTCCTAATTATCTCGGTATACGGTTATTTGTTTGACCACTGGAATTCAATTTCCAGGTTCCTATTAGGACCACTTTTGCTCTCGGGTAGCAAAGTATACTCGCCGGCAACTGAGCCCAACATGACCACCCGGTCGATTTGGATTGTCACTTTACCAAACGATTTCTGCAGCCACAGGTTGGAGGCATTAAGGATGCTGTCACAATGATGCAAAAGAAGAAAAGGAGTATAAATCGATCAAGGTAATGCAAATTCCCTATTTCATACCTTTCCGAATTTGCTGTTGTTTTTGCATGAGATATGAAGCTTCTGACCTTTGGGAGGGCTATCAAATGCCCATGCAAAGGCTTCATCCCATTCAGGTGTCGCGCCAGTTGACACAATCTGTGTACAAGTTGTGTACTTTAGGTCAACAATGTTTGCTAAAATTACTGTTCAAAGCCATGTGTCTTGAGTTGGACACTAGGTGAATAATGTATTGAAAGGTGAATGACTCAGTTATCAGGAGTAAGAAATTTTTTTTAGCAAAATAAGACATTAACATGCTTAAATTTGGAGTCATCACAATTCACAGTATTGATGACCATATTAGAGATTGGTGCAATGAATTGCATTGAACAGTACAAAGTTTTGTGAAAGAAAAAGAACATCAAACACTTGTATGAGTCACAATTGCCATCTCTATCTGTCTTATTATTATTTGTGATGCAGTTTACAAGTGAATGCAGCATCAAAAAGTGCAACCATTTTGTTAAAACCTTAGGGACGATGTTTAGGGTGCACAAGAGTTTAGATCACTTCAGATTATGATCCTTATATACCTACAACTTTGATTTTTAACAGTTATTAGGAGGCCAGGGCCTAAGAATGCTGTAGGACAAGTAATGGAGCTGCATGTCTTAAGAGGAATTAGTTAGGCTCAGCAGATAAAGCATGATGGAAACACTGTTTCCGTGCTTGATATGGACCATGAAACTGTGACCCAGTGGACATAATACCAATCGAGGGGGGAAAAGGCTAAATGTAGGCCCGTGGCAAGTTATTAGTTCTCAGCGTGACTAATGAGAAGTTATGATCCTATGGACCAATATCTCTATAATGATAAGCACAGCAATTTTGGCATACCTTTGTCAGCCTTGCTGGATTATTTCCAAGGGTAAGCTTGCAGAATGCACTTGGATTTCCGACCGATTGCCTTAGATTGTTGCCACGCTTTATAGTAACTGTAAGCGTCCCAGGCAAGCACTGAAGAAGCAGTTCTGCCTTTTCTTGAAACCTGGGTGGGCCAGACTGTATCAAGTACTGAAGTAGAGGAATAGCCTCCGCGGCGGCAACTGATTGAGCTTTAAATACTTCAGCCGGGCAAGCTGTCCAAGCTTGTCTGAGAAGATATAGTGAATCCAGTGCTGCTTCTTGAGTTGCCTCAGAACCAGTTTTGAGTGATGTTACAAGATGAGGAATGCATAATGTAGCGGGTTCAGTGACCCTCAGACGAGGGAAGTTGCTAAGTAAAGCGTTAAGTGCTTTTAGGTACTCTTCATTAGCACTTCCAGATGCCCATATATCCTTCTCAATAGAAGCTGCATGCGAAACCATAATTATTAGATTGGTAAACTCTGGATATAACGAAAACAAATAAATTCCAACTCTTTGAAATATACTAGTAGACATAAACTGAGACTGAACTACAAAAAGTAACCAATTATCTGAAATTCCAGAATCCAGTATTTGCACGGCTTCACTGTTACTTCACTTTTATTGAAAATCAATTATGGAAATGAAAATCATAGCATGAAATGCATATCAGATAACAACGAAGTTAATATGCAAAACGAATATGATAAAAACAAGAAAAGAATAATGTTTTACCAGTTATAACTCTGACTGTTTCACTGGTTGCATACTCCTGAATAGTGTGATTATTGAATAGAAGTTTGACAAACATTGCTGCTTGAACAGAAGTGTCCGGATTGCTGGAACTGATAAGGTCCAGCAAGACCTGGACACCACCAGATTCTGCAACTGCTCTCTTATTTGCTCGGCTATACATGACTAGATTCTGCAAGGCACAAATTGCTACCACCTTCATCTCTTCAGTTGGTTGATCTTCAAGAAGATTAACCAGAGCGCGACAAGCTGCAACAGCATCAGTACAACGAGCAAGAGCTTCATTTTGGAAAAGATCTCCAAGAGCCAGAGCAGCAAGCAACCTTCCCTGTTGAGATTGTGTCTGTGGATCGAGAAGGTACATGGACAAAGGTGCAATAGCATTTTTAGCAGCCTTGGCCTCCCTAATTCTTACATTGTTCAGCAATGCCTCAATGAGTCTGGCAGCAGTTTCCTCACATTGATGGCTCCTCAAGAGATCCAGCAATGCTTCCACAGCGCCACTTTCAGCCATTGCTTCTGCACTTGTTGAATCATCACTCTCCAATACGAGCAGGGCATTCAAAGCACCCACGACAGTGCTTTCCGTTCCTGACCTGAGCAATTGCACTAGTACTGCAACAGGCACCTCAAGGAAAAACTCAGTACTGTACTGCAAAATGCTAGACAGCACGGATGCAGCAGATTCCCACACAACATGAGGCAAAGGTGGGTCGGATTGCAATAACACCTTGGACAACTCAAAAACTCCACCCTCTTTTGCAATTGTATTTGGCCAAGCTATTGCAAGGTTTGCAAGAGCTTTTATAGCTCTCTGCTGCAAATTTGGCAAACCTGATGAAAGAACTTGAATAAGAGGAGTAATGGCCTGCTCTGTTATTGTATCCTTCTGGAGGTGCTCTTCTAGAAGAAGATGGGATAGGAGTTCGGCAGCTAATTGTTGCACAGCTGGTGGAGATGAATTCAATAAGGTAACGACTGGCTCTATAGTTTGGCGAGGTGTCAAGTTATAATCAGCACGGCATTCAGGATGCTCCAAAATATTCACAAGAACCTGCAAAGTGCTATACTGCCCTTCAGGGCCCATGTCTGCCTTGGATAGCAAAGAGAAAAGAGGCTGTACTACTTTGGCTGCAGATGGACCTTTTGCTATGCTAGCATTGTTTGTCAAAATCCGAAGCATTTCTGCCAATGCGATGCAAAGAAAATCCGGGGCATCGTGGAGAATTTCAAGAATGCTCTCGATTACACCAGCCTTTACCATTTCCAATTTGCATGCCGGTCTATCCTTTCCAAGTTTCACCAAAGCTCTTGCAACTGCTTCATGAAGCATGTAATTTCTGCCGTACAAAAGCCCAACAAGAGGGACGACCGCCCCGTGTGCTGCCACCAATTCTGCCAATTGCTCATCATCTAGAACCCTATCCAATGCCCGGACCACAGAGAGCTGAGCTGCATTAGCTTCGCTAACCAGTAATCCGACCAAGGGTTCCACACAACGAGCAGCAGCCATTGTTGAGCGGATCCTTGTATTTGCAAACAGAACACAACATAGTTCTGCAGCATCTCCTTTCAACTCAGCTGAACAATCAGAAGAAAGAATCCGGCACAGAACATCCACCGCATTCATCTCAACATCTGCAACCGCGAGTGCTCTTGATGGATTATCACAGAGCAGCCTAACAAGTGCCGATATAGCAGCATGCTGCTCCCTCTCCATACCGGTACTCAGAATCTCGACAAGAGGTTGAATAGCATGCCGAGCCGACTCACTGTTCCTCACATGATCAGCATAAAACAAGCTCTCTAATGCCTTTGCAGCACTGTATCGTGAATTCCTTCCTCCAAGACGAAGGACAGCCACAAGTTGGTTAACAGCACCAAGTGATGACTCATGGTGCCTTATTTCCTCAAAACTGAAAAGAACACCCAGTAATTCAGTTGTGGCTTCTTCTGTTGCATCTTGTGGGCTAAGTGACAGGTATTTGGTAAGTGCTTCTAGGATTCCAGCTTCAGCCATTAGCAGCATGTTTGGGGTGCAATCAACAGCTAACTGTGTCAGAAGACCCAACGCCAAGAAAGGAGCACCAGGTCTTTCAGGAATGGGTTTAAGTAGATCAACAAGAAGAGGAATAGATTTTCTGGAAGTTGCACCAACCCTGATATCATCAACTCTAAATAACCTCTCCAGTGCAATTTGATCAGGATTAGGCACCAACATGAATTCCTCCGATAACTCCAAAAGATCAGCTATGTCAACATCAGCACATCCAAGCAAAGATATAAGCCCCATGGCTGCCCCAGAATTAGCAACAGCAAGAAGAGTTCCTCTGCTACCATTGCAAACCAGACTAGACAACGCTTGTGCAGCAAAGTACCTGTACGCTGGCTCATCTGACCTTAATAAGTTTGAGAGCACAGGAATAGCGTGCAATGCTGAGTTAGATCGAATTATCTCTCTTTCTTGGAATAGCACAGCAAGAAGCAAGGCACAGACCCATGAGGTACTATCTTCTTCACCCTGAGAAAAGCATGAGCACACATTAAGGGAAGTCGCAAGTCGCGGCAATGGACACAAAATTAATAAGCCATATGTACAGGTGGATAAATAATGCGCAAGCAAGAAATAACAGAAGTAAGAACATGAGGTTTGACAGATATTTGCAGAATGGATTTTCCCTTATGAAAACAAAGAATAACGGGAACTCCACTGTAAATCTGTAGTCCAAAAAGACATCAAACTGCCAAAGGCAGAGTAAATGCCAAAACAATAGTCATGGTATCCAAATAGACAGATAAAAGTGATGCATCAACTTTCATTTTTGTCTGATTTTTATGTTCTCACCCAAGGAGATATTATAGTATTATACCTTACATATGAATACTGAAATCCCGAAGGAACTTCAATCAGACATAAGAAATTACAACCACATCCATATGTTTCATTGTTGAAGTATTAAAATTCCTTTCGCAAAAAGAAGTACTAAAACTGATCACATGGCTTCGGGCTTCAAGAATGGCAAGGAAACCAGTGTTTCTTGACTGTATCATAGATGAAATCCTTGTAATTGGTTTGGCCCAAAACATGATAATCAAATCTATCAAAACTATAATAATGTGAACTCTTATCTGGGTTTCCTGGCAACTTGATAACTCATTATAGATGACTTTGACTTATATAAACATCAATTAGTTTCACAAATAAAATAAATCAGCAATATCACTTAATAAATTAGGTCATCGGCAGCTTTAGTATGTACATAGTGTAGTTAACACTTATGTGATGCTTAGTTGCTTACCAAATTAACCTACAATATAAAGCATAAAGAACATTCCTTTATGTGATGCTTAGTTGCTTACCAAATTAACCTACAATATAAAGCATAAAGAACATTCCAAGAAGCTAAGTCACACAAAGTGGCATTGACATGCCACTAGCATTCATCCAAAGGACCATGACAATATGAAAATAAGGAACAGTCACATACCACATATTGGAAGGCATTTTGTGAAATCTTCTCGGTGAGCATTTCGACAGCTCCAGCTTCTAAGATTTCTGCTCTAGTTTTGCTGTCATGGCGAGAAAAGACAGCAAGCAGCCATAGTGGAATCATGTTTCCTGAGATTACAGCAGTACGACACACAGTTTCATCTTCACTGTCGTTTGCTTTCGAGTGTCTGGAAATTCTAATATCTGTTATGATTTCACCTCTACCGTTTTCAGAGGTCATGTTTGCCATATGGATCATACCAATCAAGGAATGAATCAGTTGAATATACAGGCTTGAGTCGCTCAGAATCTCTATCTGCTTCTGACAATGCTCTTTTGCTGCACAAACAAGAAGAGCACACCCTCCAACTTTAACTTTCAGGACAGTGGAGCCAATGACTCGCCGTGTAACAGATACTATGCAACCTGGTGTTTCAGAAACTAAGCCACCCACAACATCATGTTGGTCCGAACAGAGTCTTGACACAACTTCTATGGCTTTATCTTGCAAGGAGGGTGCAGCATCAGCTATGCATGCCACAAGGGGAAGTATTGTGTGGGGATTTTCTGCAAGAACTGCCCAGGGAGCCTTGGTGTGCCCACTTGATGCCTTCGATCTTGATAATATCACCAATGCATCAAGAACCTCTGATGTTGCAGCAGCTTCACCATTAGCAGCTTCCAATAGCCCAGCTAGAGCAAGGACAGCGCCAGAACGGTTTATAGTATCTGAAAGCAGCTGATTGATAGCTCGGCACTGTAGAAGACGAGCTATTGCTGCTGCTGCATGAGTTCTTCCGTCAATAGTACCTTCTTTTAGCACACGAGTCACTCGGGCAAGAATGTCTTCAAAAGAAACTTGTATAGATAATTCCTGATCAAGGAAAAGATTTGCCAAAGCTCTAGTTGCTTGTTCTGCTACTTCAATAACTGTAGAATTTGCAAGCGAAACTAGTGGAGCTAATGCATCCCGTCCAATTGCAGCAATCTCCTTATTCTGCTTGATTGAGAGAAAAATGGCAGCAAGGCAGCATGAGGCCTCCATTAGTATTTTGTCAGACTGCGTATCAAGCAACTTCATGATTGACCAAAGTGTCTTCACTGCAATATGGGTTTCTCGGAGGTCCTTGCGGCAATGAAATAGACTAGCAAGAGCAGATGCTGATTTAGCCTGAGTTTCTTCCTTGGGTGAGCTTAGAATCTTGATCATTGTCTCAACCGCATCATTGGCAGCACTTCCTTCATGGAGAATATCATTAAGTGGTGCAACAGAAAGCAAGCTTTTCAAAGCATCCAGGACATAAACTTTAGATTCAGGCTGTTCGCTTGTTAAGAGAGCAGATAACTGACTAATAGTTCCAGTGTCTGACTTCTGTATAAGATGATTCAGTGTTTTAGATGCTATCTCCTTGCCATTATCACTTCCATTTTTCAGAAGCCATAGTAAAGCAGGAACAGCATCAGCACTTTCAACACATGCTCTTATGTCTTCACTGTGATTGCATAAATTTCCAAGGATGATAGCTGAATCTTCTTTAGCTTTGGGAGATCCGGTTTCTAAAATTTGAACAAGAGGAGGTATGCCACCAGCAGCAGTTATGGCCCATTTGCTCTCATCATTCTCCTTTGACAGAAGTGCAAGCAGAGCAACAGCACATTCCTGCTGCTGTTCAGAGGAAAGACCAAGTAAAGAAATCAGTAGCTGAACACCTTCACGACCTTGCAGAGCTTGCCATAGATCACAATCCTTCTTGCAGAGAGCAAAAAGTGATTTCGTGAGGTCATCTTGCACCTCAGTACCTGCCATGGTAATTAAACCAACAAGCAAGCGTTTTGCATCAGAATCTGCTAGTGTCTTACATAGAACTGGGTTACTATACAAGCTGGCCAAAGCTTCAATTATGCGCTCCTGTACAAGGAAGGGCACCTTTGGCTTGAACTGCTTTAACAGTGTATTCTCAATGACAAGAGGGTCTGAAGCACTGATAGATTCTGCATTTGTGTCATATATCATCAATGCTGATGCGAGTGCACCAAGAGTGTCTGCAATCTGTGCCGGTGAAGAGCATGATTCTAGACTTTCACCAAGGCTTGAGATTACATACGAAAGACCACCAGATATATTTGCTAATGCACACATAGCATTTTCTTGCAATGCTTGAGCAGATTCACCTTGCATGAACTCTTTTGATGGAGCAATTGTAGCATTTATAAGAGCAGGAATCCCATTAGAATTAGCTATCTGACGCCTGGCCTCTTTACTCTGTGAAGAAAGGGACTTGAGAGCACCAGCAGCTTCAGCTCTGATGGAAGTTTCATTACCAGGACCAAGTAACTTTAATAGCTGCTTTGTTGTTTCTCCAGATAAGACTTTAGAACAAACAGAAGAATCTTCCATCATCAAAGATCCAAGAAGATAGCAGGCATTTGCCAAGGTGTTTGTAAGTCCAGAACCGACCAGCTTTATTAATATGTCAACTCCACCACATTGCACTGTTGCTGACCAAAACCCCTCTGTGTTTTTTGATAAATTTTTCAGTGCTCCAGTTAGGAGACCATCAACCAAACTCTCATTCTTCAGGCTAATTTTAAGTTGCTCCCATAGTACTGGAACAACATTCTCCGTTGAGAAAATCTTTGATCCAACATGATCCCTTATCCCACCTTGTGAAACTGCATAAATGGTTTTGGCAGCTGCAGTTTGGCTTTCAGCTGACTTCGACCTGAGAAGAGCAAGCAATGGAGGGATGCAGCCACCAAGTAGAACTTTCACCCTTAGCTCCTCTTCCTTGCAAAGAGACCCCAGAACAGTGGCAGCAAGCATTTTAACTCCAGATGATCCGGACCTAAGGAGAGATACAAGTATTGGAACAGCCTGTGAATGCGATCCAACAGCTCCAAATGCAGTATCACGTGTTTGAACAAGATCTAATAGCTGCTTCAGTGAGTTCTCTTTCTCTTGGGTGGACGAAGAGCTCTGCCGCAACTGCTCAATACACTGAGCAACACTTGAAAGTGTCTCCTCATCCTCCACGTTAACTCGACTCCTGGGAGTAAAGAATCATAAGACTCGGAGTTCTATGTTCTAGACTTAACAAAAATTCCTAAGTGCAGCATGCACAATTAGATATAAAAAAATGGGGAAAAAATACTGCTACAATATACATTATTGAGGAGTATTGATTGAAACATTTTCAGTAATAAGCTCACAAAAATTCAAAACACTCAACACTCATACAACATAATCCAGGAGATTGTAAAGTAGGAATCACAAAGATGCATATCATTTACTTATATAAGACTTGTAATTTTATGATAATTAGAACTGGTAAATTTACATTGCCAATAGTGGATTTTGTAGCATAGCCTCTTTACTTCTCATATTATACTTATCAGAAGTTCCATTAGGAAAAAAATGTGTTCAAATGTTTTCATATAGCATTCTGAGTTGGCTATTGGTATCCTGAACAGCTAATTGTTAGGACACTGTACGCATATATTCCCACCTCTAAATGTAATGCATATATCAACTTCTAAATGTAATGCAAGCCGTCAACCTTTAAACTTTACCGTATGCATAAAAGTATTTAATCTTTTACATGAAAATACTCTTATTAAAATTTATTGTATTTAGTATCTTCTACTAAAACTTAAGAAGAAAAAAACAAAGGTTAAAGGCATATGCTGGAGAGTGGAGACAATGACAATGTCCAAAGAAATTATAAAAATAGAACAGACATTTTAGCATCCATTTTTAATAGTCCCGGTTCAAGATAAAAACAAACAATAAGAGGCTTGCAACAAGTGAAACTACTATGCTTGAGATCAATGTCCTGTCTTCATTTCTTTCTCCTATCTACCAAATTTTCATACTAGAACCAACCAAGAAGTAGAGTCAAACTTACTTGCCCATTTTCATGACTGATCGAGGTGTTGGTGGCTCTGACTCTTGAACTTTATCAACATGTCTTTCCTGTTAATAACATGAAAGCAATTACTATTTAGACTACTAAGATGCAAAAAATCAAAGATGGCTTCTGAAAATAAGAATGAGCTCATATCTCATCACACAGAGCATTGGACGTAATAAATGTAAGTACTGTCTTAAGGAAAAGAAATATGCTCAAAATGAAGGATGTGTCATCAGCATAGTTTAAGTGTGATGAATTCAAACTATCAAGCCGGTTCAAAGGTCTGCAGACTCAACGCATCCAAGTTGAACAAAATCACACAGTTGACTTCAATTTAAGAACATTACAGAGAACCAATTAACCAAATCAATACATTATAAAGGTACATATAAAACTATTATTCATTACTTAATTTTAACAAAGGAAATATTGCCAGCAACAGAAATGAAAAGGAAACAAAAAAAAACTTTTTTTAGGGTCTCAAGAATCTTTCTCAATATTTGAAAGCATGGAATAGTCTCATGTCATGACTCAAATTCCACCACCCCCAAAATGCTCTCTTGGATCATGAAATTTGAACTGTTTCCATGAAGTTGTTTTTCTATGCAGCAAAAAGAAAAGGATATAAAAAGGCAAAAGTGGTAGAACAGAACAAAGGAGAGAAAATGTTTTGCATCCTCAGTCAAACACAAAACTGAAGGAGCTGACAAATGTGAAAAATAAATATATCGAAAACGATGCACCAATGCAATAATGAGTAGCAGCCATTTTTAAGATTTCAAGCATTTTTCATGTAGCTTTGCTTCATAAAGTAGCTACATCACATCAATGCTAGCTTCAATGATTATAGTAGTTGCCAACATAGCATATACAGGAACATTATTTAACTGTTCAGGTAATGGATTTATATTATGGAAGAAAGTTTTATGATCTGATCAACCCGTCATCATCTGCATTAACATATAGACAGAAGCATGATATAGCTAGTTCTGTAATCGACTAAATGATGAGACACATGCAGCATAACACCTTCCTAATTTCCCTGTCTCAAGACAGCTACTGCAAAATATGTCAGACCCAGTTAACTGTATTAGGAAAATACAGCTCCATTAAAACCCGAATGCTTAAAATTTCACAGATACTACTATGCAGGAAGGCCTTTTCTTGGATGCACGGGGTACTGGTCTTGATTCCACACACATCCTACTGTTATGCTATTCACCTTTCATACAAAATGACCACAGCAACGCCTAAAGACCAATCAATGCCTTTCAAGCAGCACAGCAGCCAAGAATTGTCATTCAGGAATACTAAGAAAGCGACACAATGTCACTTTACAAACCCAGAACCAAACAATCCAAGAGGAGACCAACCAGATCCGTGCCGCCATGACTGCTGCCATTGGTTCCATTGAACCGCCACGCCAATGCCGCCGCCATTCTGAGCAGTCAAAATCCTCGAGCAGAGCAGATCACACTACCCGCTGCCTCAGTGCAGAGTTTTCAACCTGAAACCAACAGAACAGCGAACAACTCTGCGTTAGATCCACCACAAGTCCATCCAATCAACGCAACCACACATCGAATTAACCACAAATTCCACTCAGAATCAATCACAAGCCCCAGATCTAACAACACACGAATGCGACAGCTAATGATATTGCCAAGTAAATCGGCACGCCCAAACCGCAGAATCAGTGAATCAACTCCCACTAATCGCTGCATTGGCTGCAATCAGCCGGCGAGCCACTCACCCGCGCAGCTAGATCGCACACCTCCGCTTCGAAGCAATCGCGACCTCTGAGACAGCCACTGAACCCCGCGCCAAATCCGGTGCCACCGAAGCAACTACCACTGCTCAGTGACCGCCCCGACGCAAACCAAAACCTCCACCGACAAAAAAAAAGCCCGAAAATGGCGAAAAATCGGAACCAAGAACATCACTCACCACTCATAGAATCGCCGCGTCGGGGAGGGATAAAATTTTTGCGAACAATCTCTGGGACGCGCCCCCTGTCTGCTCCTGCTATCTCGTGGCCGCAGATCCAGCGGGGAAGGAGGCGCCCATACACAGACGCCTCCGCGTCTGTTACTCTCTCCTTTTCTTTGTCGGAAATTAATTTGGCTAATTTCGGGGACCTAAAAGGGGCGGCATTTATATAGCATGTGAGCTCTCCTCTTCCAAACGACTGCCGACAGTGGCAGTGGGGGCACAGCAAGTTGATCAGCAACTATGGAGTGCTACTTTTGCTGGATTAACCCTTTATTCTATAATGTTCTAAATAAAGCCTCGGTGATTCGCAGTAAAGGGTGTAAGATGGAACATTGAAGATAGGGAGGGTGTATTCGCAGGATTGAATTTTTTTGGTTGTTGGGCTTTGGTGATTAGATTAAACAGGAAAGGAGGATTAGTTAATTAGGGAGCACGATACGGTGGATGAGGTGGTGGTTGATTAGTGCCAGTCTGCATGGGCTGGCTGGAGGGGTGTTTTGTGATTGTCTTCCACAAGACAAAAAATCAACAGGTGGGAGAGGTATCTGCCAACTTCCAAATAGCTGTAAAATCGGTGCCCCATGAGACGATCTAGCACCAACAAATGGGCACAGCCTTATAAATTGTGGGGCAAATGATTGTGCGGCACATGACCTATTTCTCGAGAGATAGAAAAAATCGCTTTCCATAAACTAACTGATTTACGGCTGCAACTATATTCTATAGCTGAATATGAGTTCCAGACAAGTGAAAAAACATTTCGTGCAGGCCTACATGGTACTAAAACATTAAAGAAGTCATGCAATTCGGAATGCAGTTTTGCAACCGACACTGTAACGTCAGCATCTTAATGTCCTGCAACATGGAACGGGTACACAAAAATGCATATAGTATGATCCGTTAGAACTTCAATAAAATACTGTATTTAATTATTCCAATGTTTTTTGGGTATTATTCAAACAATGCTTAATATATACTGAAAATGCATGTATTTGCAACAGTAACAAATTAATGGATCTGTCTCTATTTTGCGCCATAGAAACATGGCTTCACTATAATTTCTAAAACATGCATTATTTTGGAGATTCTGACGCGATGATGATGATTTGAAGGACCGCTAAAAAGACATGCCGGATTCTTGTAAGCTTAGGATTGCCTAATCAGTAGGTTAACGCATAGGACCATATATGCAAGCGAAAAGACGGTGCTGCCCGTTCGGCGAGGCCACATGCATGTGCACGATGATGACTCCATCATTGACGAAGGCATTAACAAATTGATTAAGTATACATAGTGCCAAGTTGCTTATGTAGTACTGTATAGGCTAGCTCCAGGGAACAGTAACATGAACGGACCGCTGATCCATGTCCATCATTGACAGACAGGTGATTCCCGATTATTGAATGTTACGATCCTGTCCTGCCTTTGTAATTAACATGACAATCGAGAGGGGAGAGATTCACGGTGAAGCTTTTGAATGAATGGTTTTCCTCTCTTCGTCTTCGCGTGATGTGGACGGGGCACCGGCTGGTGGCGACGCTCTTTGGGTGAATGAGACGGCGCAACCGCGTTACGGCCACGGCCAGTACATGCTGAGCTAGCTAACTAACCTATTCTTATGGGGAATAAATTAAATCAAGGGGGTCGTACTATTTAGTGCGTGCGTTGAGCCCTGGAGTGGTGACGGTTGATCGAGACCCCTCACTCGATGGAGCTGATTCGTATTCGATTAAAACCAAAGGCATCGATCAGAACAAAATTTCCAGTAGTGTGTGTAATTGGGGGCTTCTCCCAACGTAGTACTCATATTTTTTTCCCCGCAAATTACTAAACATTCAAATATGCGCCAATTATGCTGCCGTTCCTCCTCATTTCGTCACCACCGTACGCCCTGATTGAGGACGGCACGCACGTGGCGCCGACGCGCGCAGTCGCTCAGCTGGCTAAACTTTCGATCGTCTGGATCTACCTTAGCTCTGCTTGCCAGTCGAGTAGTAAGATGCTTTCCTCTGTAATTTGTCTCCCTCTTCTCGCCGGCTGCTCGATCGCGCGCCACCGACTCGATCGTAGAACCGCTCGTTTTGCCGTCCCAATCAGTCGCATACGACGACGTCGACGGCGCCCAGGCCCCGCAAATCGCAGCAGCAGCAGCAAAAAAAGGATTGTGGCCCGGTAATCCGACTTGCCATCTCACCTGACACCGACTCGACCGAACGTACGCCCTACTAGCTCGCAACGACCCGACTTCCGCTGATCCAACCAACAAACCCCGGTCGACTGGCGACGGGATGAGATGGATGTTCCACCGGTCGAGTCGTCGTGAACGGCGCGCGAGCACGCACGCACGTACACTCCCTCCCGTCTCCTCCTGGGACGAACGCGCGGCGAACTCGGTTGACGACTCGTCGCCCGAACGCACGCACGCACGGCTGCTGTCCGTCCCGTTCCAGATCGCCGCCGCCGCCGAGACGTTGCCTGGACGTCCGCACCGGCTGACCGATGCCGGCCTCATCCGTCGCGGGTCATCATTGCGCGAGAGCGTACCGGCCGCTGCTACGCTGCTTCACTGGTGATCACTGATCACATACCACTGATTAGCCGCGCGCGCCCACACGGCCAGGGGCGCTCATCAGGACGCGCGCGATCCTGCCTACCGCCGCCGCTCTTCTTCCTGTCCGCCTCTCTTTTTCGGCATGTGGCGGTGGGCCCGCCCCCGGTGGCCGAGCCCACGTGGAACGTGCGGGTACAGTTGTCGCTGACAGGAACCGAGAGGGCGGGCGAATAGAATCTTCCGCCGCGTGCCGGCGTCCTGCGCTGCGCTGTCCGTCTTGCTTTTGCCATTCATATGATGATGATGGCGCGATGCACAAGCCATCCCGCACAAGCGCACGGCAGGCTGAGCGTCGTGACGTCGAGGAGAACCGTGCGGGTTACACCAACTCGTCTTCATGGTCGGTTCCAACTTCCAAGTCCAGCCTGCAAAAAACTACTATTTGCTTTCGCAGCTCTCAGGCACAGGTTTTCTCGTTCATGGTTTTCTGGAAAAAACTTGTTAACAGTAGTACAGGTTTGGCATCAAATTATGCGGCACGAACGCCACCCGTCACTTGAACGAGAAAAACAGCAACGGCTCAAGTTTTGTACTAGCACAGCGTTCGATCCGGAAGAAAAGCGAGAAATTCAGCCCAGAGCTCAAAATTTTTGTACTTTTTTTTTTTTGAGGTCGTTGTCCATCCAAGTGTTCAGTTTCCATGGTACCACCAGATTCTCAGGGGCCCGTTCTACGCCCAGCCATTCAACTTGTTGGACCAAGAAACTGGCCCATCCTACGCCCATCCATCCATTTTCAGGCCTGTAGGGAACCGCCGCTCAGATAAGAAAAAAAAAAAAGGCAACCGCCGCTTCTTCTAGCTAGGTTTGCAAGCATGAACGGACGATGAACCGATGGTCTCTGCTCAGTTAGGACCTAAGAGGTCAATTACGTTTGTGATCTGAATTGAGTAAAATTAGTTCAAATAACACACCAAAATTTCCAGTGGACACTAGTCACCGAATAACCACTTTTTTATATTCAACAAAGAAAGAATAACCTCTTTTTTCCCCACTAATCACTAAAATCTCCTTTTTTTTATTTACTAATTTGCACACTAGGCCACTAGCACATTGATCAGCTCAAGCACGACGTGCATTTTGCTCCCCTTTGCTTAGATCAGGTTCCGAGGTTTTATTTGCGCATTTGAGCCGATTTTGTTTTGCTAAGGTTGCGACGAACAGCCCTGATTTTGATCGTATCCATCACCGCATGCACCAGGGTTCGAGCTGTCCAAATCTACTTCCGAAATAATGAAACAGCTGTCGATCATCCGGTATGCACAACTCTCCGCCTTGCATCCCAACCAATGGCTACAAATTTTTCCTACGCCTGCAAAAATTTCCTCACGCGCTTGCAACAGCTGCGCATGTTACGAGGCCGGCACCATCCTGCCGGGCATCTCGCCGGCATTGCGCCTCACGTCGTGGGGATGATGCCGTCGATCGAAGCAAACCTCTGCGGGGATCGAAGCAAACTTAGCCCGCCTCAAGCGACGATGCCGGCGCCGGCGCGTGCGACTGGACGGCGGCGGCACGGGTTCCTTCCTCGTGGACGGCCACCACCTCGTCGTCGTCGATCGCCGGGAACGCGCTTGCTGCGTCCTGCGCCGCCAACGGGTGCGACCACCGCCGCGGCGCCGCCACGTCGCTGCCGTCGACGAGGCCCAGGACGAGGCGGTCCTCGACCTTCCCGCCGCAGACGCGGAGGGCGGCCGCCTCCCGCGAGATCACGAGGCGCCCGTCGGAGGTGCGCGCCCGCGCCAGCCGGCCCAGCGACGGGATCGGGGGCGGCAGGCGGCGGAGGCCGCCGCGCCGCCACCCGTACGGCACCCAGCAGCACCCTTCGCCCCCGGCCGCCGCCTCCTCGCCCTCCCCCGCCGCGCGGCGCGAGGCGGCCATCGCGGCCTCCCCGGCGTCGGCGGCGGCGGCAGAGCCCGAGCCGGCGGCTAGGGTTTGCATGCCGCGGCGGCTGGTGTCGTCTGCGACGGCAGGCATCGTGGATTCGACGCGTACGGGCAGGGGCTTTTTATTCGTCGCGGGCGAAGTCCAACGCCGCCCGGCCTCGGGTCTCCGACTTGGACTCGAAGCGGCGTCCTCCGCTCCGTGGACGAGGATGACGTGTATTTATACTGCGGCCGCGGAGATTGATGTCGCCCGGGATGAGACGGTTACGGTGATCATCAGGATATTCATCAGGAGGATAATGATTCACAGCGCTGGAACCAAATCGTCTGCCGTGGCTACTATAACGGCAAACCGTGCCGTTTCAACTGCGCGCTGTGTGCATGGGTTCCCTATCGTATCAATAGCCCAAAAGTCTCTAATTAAGCCCATTAAAATTGGTAAATGGCTGGCAGCAATTGGTTCGTCCGTGCACGATACGCGCCTGGCCGGCGTGGCCGCACAGCGACTCCAGACCCGGCGACTCCAACTCCACAGCGCGTACAGCTGGCAGCTCGGCACCGCCGCCCGTCCAACGCCGCGCACCAATCGCCGCCGAACCAGTTCAGCCGAACATCCCCATTATTATCCAACTGCCGCTACTCCTCCGCTCGTCGTTGGTGCCCGCCGGCAGCTTTTGCTTCGCGATTTCTTCTCATGCATGGTCGCTTGGCGCGAGCTTGCTTCCAATGCCTCTAGGAACCCAATTAGAGAGGAAGAAATCAATGGGAGCCATACAAGAGTGAGCTTCAGTGGCCAAACTCGACTGCGGGCAGAGATTCGTTGGTCTACGAACTGAATATCCGGCGTGGCAAGAAAGATTCGTGAACGGGAGCTCCATGGTATTGGGAGGAAGAAGATGCATGATACTGCTTGGGCCTAACGTGAGCCAGATAAGACCTCGGATAATGGGACCACAGATTGTTTTTTATACAGGGGAATCGACATCGTTAAAGCAGGAACTAGTGGCTGGGATGAACAACGGCACGGCTGTGCCGTCGTAGTAGGACGGCAGACGATTTGGTTCCCACAGCGCTTATAGACACGGATCACATCGTATGTGTTTTTGGCAAGTTTTTCACAGCTGTGGTGTCCTATGGCAACGCTCGATTTATAACATTCCAAACGTTTCAGATGCGGATAGACACGGATCACATCGAGTGTGTTTTTGTCAAGTTTTTCACAGCTGTGGTGTCCTGTGGATTCAATTTCTTTGCTTCGATCTAGTGGTGCACCAATGCAGGTGCGGTACAAAAAATTCAGATAGTGATTTGAAACAAAACAATCTTTCTTAATCTTGACTCTCAAATACGTGCTCCACGCGTTCTCAAAAAAACTTGACTCTCACTCTTATGATAAGGCCTATTTTGCCAAAATGTCTTGCTTATTTCACAATGAAAGACCTTGAGAGTTCTTCTATCTCTACTACATATTAAGTCTCAAAGAGGTCGTCAGCAAGATTTTCAGCCTGATTTTTCAGTTCAGACCATCCTAATCTGTGTCAAATTCAGTTTATTTGAATTTGATTTCGAATCGGTTTCGTCTTATACAGATTGAATCGACTTTGATCATAAGCAATTGCCTGCTGTAGTGGTAAGGACGTTTGGCTCCCAACGTGTGGAGCAAGGTTTGATTCCCAGATCTTGCATATGTTGTTAGATTTTTGCCTGTCCATATGGACAACCGAGCCACCATTCATATTCGTTCACGTATGGTAACTTCTTTTGTTTCTCTGATAAATCGATGAAAATAATGAAGGAAAGATAAATGCTTATGTGCATTCCTGCTCATGGAAAGACCTTAAAATTTGGCATGCATACATATATTTGTATTAGTGAACTGGTCAACAAATTTTGTATTTAATTTCCCCATATTTTAGCAGTAATGTCAATTTCTTGCTCTACACTGTTTTAATTTTAGTATTTTATTCTTTCATGGTTTTGGCTAAATTTTGTCTAGGTTGTTTTTCATGATATTTTTTCTCTCTAGGAACTTTTTTTGCATTTTTATTCCTTACATAATCATGTTAAGAAACATAGCAAAATGAATTCTTGCTCTAAATTACTTAATACTAAAAATAAGTTTTACCATTTAAAATTAGGTTATTTTTATTTTTTATTTATTATTCTGCAAGTTATTGTTGATGTATTAATTTCCATAGAACACATCACATCAAAGAAAATAATTTGTGCTGCAAAAATCTTTCTTAAATACACATTGTCAGATGAATTTGTACCTAAATGAATCGCTCTTCTATTAATAGTCTTAAAACAATGAAATGTTCCACACTCGTAGCAACGCACGGGCAAAATGCTAGTTACTTATTAATTACCTCCTCTGTCCCACAACAAATGACATTGGAACATTTAGATTTTGTCCCAGAATAAATGATATTGTAGCCAATTTGTGAGGTCCACCTAGCCAATTATGGAAGCTAATCTGAAAAGCGTAATTAAATGGCATTGTTTCCAATTAGATGGCTCATGTTAACATATATTATCAATAATAATAATAATAATAAGGGGGGCATGGTGTTATTTTGCTTCACTCCTAATTTGTCTAAGATTTCATAGGAAGTCATTTGTTGTGGAGGTAGAGAATAACAATTTGATTGTTGGATTTGAACCAGTATTATAGTAAAAAAAGAGCTAGCTACTTCTCGGTTTTATTCCTCTTCGAGGGTGTCAACCTCATTGCTTGACAACCTTAATAGATAATTTTTCTTCGTCATAAAGACTTGGTGAGTAGTACAAACTTATTCAGCCTCAAAAACTTTCATTCTATTCAAATGCATCTAGTGCTTTCTTTCACCGGCTTTAGATCGTCCGTTGAGTACAAATCACCCAGACCTAGAAACTTCAACTCTATAGAACTTTCTTCCCTTGATTCAACCATTATACTATCAACTGAGTACCATTTCAACCGACAAGTCTTTGTGTGTTTTATGTCTCTGACTTCTTTCAAGAGCCTTCTCTTAACCTCCGTAGTGCTATAATTTCACAAGTTTGACACGCATCCAATACTTTCTCACTATCATGTCAATCTACTAATTTCAACTCGACAACTCCCCTGATAGCTTGACAATCCTACAAGAATGACAAAAGGCCTTCCGATCTAAATGACACCCAACCCAAGATGGACATTTAAATCTAGTCCTTAACCTTATTCTTTCTCGATAGAGCTCCATGATCTTCACTTGATCTTCCATCAAGGGTTGATTATAAATTCAGTCAACATAATGTGACAATCAACCAATTTATAGGAACTTTTCCTACAACATGCAAGGTTATCACAAAGGGCATGAGCCAATTTACCGCAGGTTCGTTTCATTTTCATACAAAATCCATACATAAATCCTCAATAGAAAAACATAATTGTCAATGAGGAGAATCAAAATTATTGACAACTCAATATTTTTGTTGACTTGGAGTGAGTAGTAGGAAGGCTTCAATTATGTGGCTACTAGTTGAAGGCTTCGATATCCCCTGTTCACACGGTCAGCGAGCTTCTTACAAGGAGTCTCTGATGAGCAATAAATACCCCAGATCAAGGAGGGTGTATCTGTCAAAACGCCGACGAATCCCACTTCCCCTTTCTCTCCACCTCGAGACGCCCGTCTCCTCCCCGCTTTGCCCCCACGAAGCAATTCTAAATTTTCGTGCAGAAGATCAGATCCTTCGTGGGATCCGCATCGCTTCGTGCCCTTCCTGCGCAGATTTCCTGGCAGCTTTTTCTCCCATCCGAGAAATTCCCCCGCTGATCCCCTGCTCCTGCCTCGGCGGTTGTTCCTGTTGGTTGGGATCTTGAGAGAAGGTGGAGGGAGGGGTTGGTGGGGCGGGGCTGGCCGGCGCCGCGATCCGGCCGGGGGAGATGGCCGGCGGGAAGGAGCCGATCGAGGTGAAGTTCCGGCTGTTCGACGGCACCGACATCGGGCCCAGCAAGTACGACCCCTCCACCACCGTCGCCGCGCTCAAGGAGTTCGTCCTCGCTCGGTGGCCGCAGGGTGAGACCAACCGACCGATCGATTCATCCCTCTCTATACCCGCCGCGGCTAGCGTATATATATACAGCTCCGCTTTATTGCTGCCTCCTGTTTTGGGAGGTTGCTTGTTCGGTTGCCCTGCCTTTTATTATCCGTTTCTTCATCCAGTAAAGAAGAAACTGATGACGGGCCACGGTTCTTGCGCAGATGGTCGGATTGGTCATGAGGTTTAATAAATTGCATTAACTCTCATGCTGTAAATTGCTGATCAGGTTGCTCTGCTTATTACATGATCGGTGTAGGCTGATCTGTTCCTGTGGTAGCTCAGGCGTTTTTCTTGTCTGGTTATTAGTTGCATTTGCAATTCGGGACTACCTGTCATCACTCTTACTCATAGTAGCAAAATACCGCCTTCCATGACAATTGCCAGTGAGTATATGTAGAATGGAAGTTAATTGAGATGGATGGCTGTGGGGGTATGCTTGTGGGGTTTTTCCTCATTCGATTGTCCTGAAGATATGAGCTGAATAATTTGGTTTGTGGCTCTGGCAAGGGGAAATTTTGCTATTGCAAGTGCTCCAAAAGCATTATAGACACCTCTTTTGGAATATAGGTCTCTGTATCTTGAGGTGCATGCTGAGGGCCTCTGCAAACATGTGATGACAGGACTATAGGTCTCTGTATCTCAAGAGATTTTGCGGCTAAATGCGATTGCCTCCCTTCTTATATCTCATTATGTCCATAGATGATCATCACTGGTTTGCTGTCCTGACTGAATTCTGAATAACTGACTTTGCTGAAGCTAGCTATCCGGATGGTTTTGTTGGCTATTGAAAGGGTGTGGTAGGTTTTGTTGGCTATTGAAAATTTGAAATAGTTCAGTATAACTGTAAATGTGGAGTGCATTTGAGCATCTGCTTGGGACAGGACCACATTCAACGGTGGTCACATGGAAAGTATTGAGAGACATTACTCCCATGCTCTTTTTGGTAACTGGACAAGTAAGCAGTATATTGATTTTGTGCAACTGGACCTCTATTTATGCTTGCTGAAAATTAATATGCTGAAGGAAACTTGGTGGTGTGAAAGAAGCGCCAGTTCTCATTACTTTATCGTGTTAATAACTGTTTAAAGATTCAATCTGGGAAGGAATATTTCTACTAATTTGTAACATGCATCAGAGCATGCTTAGAGGATAACACTAGTTAAACTAACACAATTAGACGAATACTTCAGGTCTAGTTTTCCTTCTGATGATTGATGAACTGACGCATATTGGCATTCACCAATTCTTTTATCCTCTTCTTGTCTATTGCTCCCTCAAGTTGTTAATTGATGTTGTTATAGGAAAACCTTTTTAGTTCAAAAATGAACTGAAAGTCTTGTCCTAACGTCATCAATTAAAATCGGGAGGGAGTGCTATAATTTTACAAACACATGCTGAAAGTTCTTGAGGATGCCTGCACACTATATATTTATTGATTTCATTGCTGCAGAATCTTTGTGAGTTATACCTTGTATCTACGTTAACAATAATCCTTTCCTTATATGTTTGTTGATAGATAAAGAAGTAGTTCCAAAAACTGTCAGTGATGTGAAACTCATCAATGCTGGAAGGATACTGGAGAATGGCAAAACCCTTGCTGAGTCTCGAGTCCCAGTCGGAGAAGTGCCAGGAAGTGTGATTACGATGCATGTTGTTGTGAGGCCTCCACAATCTAACAAAAGTGGTATTGCTTTAATTTCCCTCTTACCAGTTACAGGTTAACTTCATATTGTGTTTGATTATCTCACTTGTTCTACGCTCCAAAGGCGTGGACTTATATTGTGTGAATACCACTGAAGTGGTGACCACCATCCTCTCTAGAAGCAAAGTCTGCACCTTCTGTGCTAGCATTGCTATGCTTTGCAATCTCACACCTAAAGCAGCTAGATGGTCACTTTCATCTGTTCTGCTCACCATTGTTAATTTCTGGTGTTTACCCATAAACTCGTACCGATACATCAGTCAATTACTATTTTCACTTCATAAGGTTTATTTGGCCTACCATTTATGCCGCAAGGCGGTCACCATTGTTATGTTTGTTTATTTGGCCCACCTTTTATGTTCTCATATAACGCATAACTTAAATAAATTGATGTTCGGCTTAAGGTTTAACAGTCTCAAGGGCAACGCTTACACGGACACTGTCGCTTGCAGTATGCATTGTTGTGTCTTACTTTCATGCTGCATGGTTAGATAATTCACCACAAAAGGATTCTCAAGTTGGTTCTCTCTTTTTCAGAGAAACAGCAGTCAAGCTCTCCCAAGCAGAGATGTGGATGCACAATATTGTGACGGTGCAGGTGCCATTTGTACATCGGTCTCGTTTTCTCATCTATTGCAAGTTCGTTTAACATTGATTCTCGCATCTACTCTCTTCGAAGCCTAAGATGAGATTTGACCCCGGTCTTGTCGGCTCGAGAATTTGGTGCTTGCTACTATGTAAAAGGAGTGTGCAGGAAGGAGTTCACCGGGATGTGGGTCCGGGTAAATCTGAACGAGTGTGCAGGAGTCGGGAATTGGGAGTTTGCTATTGTGTAATGTGTAGGTGTAGTGATACCAAAAAGTGAGTTGGTGCATAGTAATCGTCAAAACATTTTTTTTTTCGTTTGTGTCAAGCTTGGCCACGTATATGCGTTTTGTAATAGAAAAGTTACTAGTAATTCTTGTCAAAGAGGGTCAAAGAGTGGTGAAAGTGGTAACCTTGTTGAAATGTTGCAAAAAATGCTTTAATATAGGGCCTGTTCGTTTCTTTAGGCCTGCTAGAATCTTGTCATTTAGGGATATTAAATAAAGTTTAATTACAAAATCTTTTTACAGATGGATGCTAATTTACGAGATGGATCTAACAAAGCCTAATTAATATATGTATTGCTACAGTGATGCTATAGTAATCACCGTTTAATCACAGCTTAATTATCTTTATTAGATTCGTTTCTCTTTCCTTTGACCTCGTCCGCCCTATGAGCACGTCAGCGCGGTGATTCTGTGAAAGCCATTTGGCCATTTTGTTTGTCTGTGTGGGGGGATAGGGATTTTTAAAATGGGCTGGGCTAATAAGCCAACTAGAGTCTAGACGCTCGCTCTCCCGTATTCGAACCGCACAGGCCTGACCCAACATAGGACCGATGCCACGGCAGCGAATGGACGCTCTCTTCGATGACATGGGCCAGTGTGAATGTTCGACGGAATCAAAAAGACATATCTGGTAGAATTGTAACCATAGAATACGACCTTAATCGAAATGCCGTGCTCTTCTTGGCCCTTGTCTGCTTTGCTTTGCCGCTTTTGGCTTACTCTGGAAGATCCTTCGGGCGTCTTCGATGTGGCGGCGCGTCCCAACGGCCGAAACAAATTTGCAATGCAGCAGAAATGGGAACACGGAGGCCGCAACATCCACCGGCGGTGGCCGATATGCTGGCTGGGATTGGGATTTGTCAGCCATGGAGGACTCCAGCTCGGGGCAACAACGGCGCAGCCGCTCACCGTACTCGGCTATTGTACCTGGACACAAATTCCTAATAGTAATGATCAAACGGTGTTGGAGTATATGTGTGTGTATGTTTGGCCCATATTAGAGGCCCACCTAGAGGCCCATGTATAGGTGTATATTACCCACCCTTCTAGGGTTTGGAGGAATTAATCAATCATTTCCTTCCAACATGGTATCAGAGCTAGGGTTACCTTCTCCTCTCCCTTCCTCCCTCCAGCCGCCACCCACCGGCCGCCGCCACCACCATGGCCGGCCGGCCGCCGGCTCCTCCTCCCCTCTCTTCTTTCCCTCCCATGCCCTCCTCTCTCTCCTACGCCGCGGTTCTCGCCGCTGCCGCGCCAGGCGCAGCCGTGCTCGCGCCAGATCTGGCCGCGGCCGCGCGCGCCGCCGCCGCGCCGGGTCCGGGCGAGCTGCCCCCCCGGGTGCGGGCGCCGCCACGGGCGCGCAGCCCCCCGCGGGCGCGGCGCCGCCGCGGGTGCAGCCGCGGGCGCGGCCGCCGCGTCGCCGGCCCTGGGCGCCGCCATCGCGCCGTCGCGCGCGCGTGCCGCGGATGCGCTGGGAGCGGGCGGCTTCACCGAGCCAGAGCAGGTCGATGCCGTCGCGCTGGGCCGCGCGGGTGTCTTCACCGCGCTGGTGGGCTGCGCCGACGACTCCACTGCGCTGGGCCGCTCCATCGAGCTGGGTCGCTCCACCGCGCTGGGCTGCTCCACCGAGCAGGCCGACGCCACCATGGGCCAGCAGGCCGACGCCACCATGGACCAGCAGGCTGCTGTGAGCGCTACCGGGCTGGGCCAGCAGCAGGCCGCCGCGGGCGCCGGCCGGGCCGGGCCAGCGCGCCGCCGGGCCGGGCCAGCAGGCCCCGCGGGCGCCGCCGCGGGCCGCGCCCTCGCCGCAGATCCATCCGCCGCGGGTGCCCTGGTCGCCGCCACGTCGCTGGCGCCGGGCTCTGCCCTGGCTGCCGCCGTGCCGCTGGCGCCGGGCCCCGCTGCCGTGGCCGCCTCCTCCGCGTTCGCTCGGCTGGGCGTGCCGCCGGACCTCGTCGCCGCGGGCCCACTGATCTTCTCCGCGCGCACTGCTTCAGCGGACGCCGCCCTCGCTGCTGCCCTCCTCGCGGCCAAGGCCGAGGCTGCGGCGGCCCAGGAGTGGGTCCACGAGGCCGCTCTCGCCTGGGAGCGTGAGCGGACTGAGGCGGATGCCATCGCACGCCAGGTCGCTGAGGCGGAGTACTACATGCTCCTGTCCGCCGGTCAGCCACCCGTTGTCCCCGTCGCCGACACCGCTGCATCGTCTTCCCGCCTGCCACTGCCCGAGGGTACCGGTCCCCGCCTCGACGCCAGCGATCCGATGGTCGCCCAGCTTCACCTCCAGGCCGTCGGCGTCGAGAACCTCCGCGCGCTGGTCTCCGTCGTCCTCGACCCCTCGTCTACCTCCTACGGCCGCTGGCGCGATCAGATCATCCTCGCCCTCCGCCGCTACGCCCTCGACGACCACGTCCTCACCGACACTCCCGTTCAGACGCGGGATGGGACCTGACTGCGCCTCGACAGCATCGTCGTGTCCTGGATCTTCGGGACCATCTCACCAGAGCTACAGGACCTCATCCGGACTCCCGACGACACCGCGCGCCAGGCCTGGCTGGCCCTCGACAACGCCGAGGCCCGGGCTCTTCGGCTCGACGCGTCGTTCCGCACCTTCGAGCAGGGGGACCTTTCCGTCGAGGAGTACTGCCGGCGGATGAAGGGCGTGGCGGATGCCCTCGGTGACCTCGGCTGCCCGGTGACCAACCGGGTCCTCGTCCTCCACATCTTGAGGGGTCTCAACAGCAGCTACGACCTCCTTAAGTCCTGGATCCCTCGGCAGCGCCCCTTCCCTACCTACCAGCAGGTGAAGGATGACCTACGCTTCGACGAGATCAACCGGGGCCTCGCGCCTGGCTCCTCCACCACCACCGCCCTCGTGACCGCTACACCGACTTCTGCAGCCCCGCCTGCCGCTCCACTCCTCGCCACTCCTTCCCCCGGGCCAAGCGGGGGTGGGGGGGGGGGGGGGGGGTAACCGCCGCCGCCGTGGTGGCCGTGGTGGTGGGTCCGGTGGGGGCCGTGGGGGCGGCCGTGGCACCCCCGCAGCGACTCCTGCTCCTGGCGGTACTCCCTGGCGGTACTCCCTGGCCATCCTTCGCCAACCCATGGTCAGGGCGTATCTCGATGTGGCCGTTCCAGCCTCCAGGGGGCGGGGCTCGTCCTCCGCACCAGCCCGTGGCCATGTTCGCGGGCCCCACTTGGCCGCGGGGATGGACTCCACCTGCTCAGCCCAGCCAGCCTCCGACCTGGCCTGGGGGGTGGGACCAGACGGCGCTGGCCCAGTCCTTCAGCACCATGCAGCTGACACCGCCGGTGGAGTGGGTCGCCGAATCAGGTGCCTCGTACCATACCACGCCGGATGCCGGTATCCTCTCTTACGCCGACCCTCCCCACCCTTCCTATCCTTCCGCTGTTATGGTTGGCAATGGCTCTTGTCTTCCTGTCACCTCTGTGGGTACTGTGCCTGGTTCTTTTCGCCTTCCTAATGTTCTTGTTGCTCCTCAGATGGTTCACAACCTTCTTTCCATTCGCAAATTTACTACTGACAACTCCTGTTCTGTTGAGTTTGACCCTCTTGGTCTTTCTGTGAAGGATTTGGCAACCCGGCGTCAGCTCCTCCGATGTGACAGCCAGGGTCCCCTTTACACCCTCCGTCTTCCTGCTTCCGCTGCTTCTTCGCCGTCTTCATCTTCGCCAGCAGCTTTTGCCACTACTTCTTCTTCCACGACTTGGCACCGCCGGCTTGGTCATCCCGGCCGTGACGTTTTGGCTCGACTATGTCGCAGTGCAGATCTTTCTTGTACTAGGACTTCTGATGAGCACCTTTGTCATGCGTGCCAGTTAGGTCGTCATGTTAGACTTCCTTTTTCTGTTTCTTCTTCGCATGTGACTCAGGCTTTTGATCTCATTCACTGTGATCTATGGACTTCTCCTGTCATCAGTATTTCGGGCTATAAGTATTACTTGGTGATTGTTGATGATTTCTCGCATTACTCTTGGATTTTTCCGCTGCGCGCCAAGTCTGACACGTTCCCCACCCTTCTCCACTTCTTTGCCTGGGTGTCCACTCAGTTCGGCCTCACCGTCAAGGCCGTTCAGTGTGACAACGGCCGCGAGTTTGATAACCACGCCTCCTGCGATTTCTTCCTCTCTCGTGGTGTTCACCTGCGCATGTCTTGCCCGTATACCTCCGCTCAGAACGGCAAAGCTGAGCGGATGATTCGCACCACGAATGATGTTGTCCGCACCCTTCTTTTCCAGACCTCCCTTCCTGCTCGCTTCTGGGTAGAGGGCCTCCACACTGCCACCTACCTCCTTAACCGCCTTCCCTCCAGTGCCATCACTGCTCCCACTCCCCACCACGCTCTTTTTGGCACCCCACCTCAGTACGATCACCGCCGTGTCTTCGGGTGCGCCTGCTACTCTAACACCTCTGCCACCGCTCCTCACAAGCTGGCGCCCCGCTCGACTCAGTGTGTTTTCCTTGGCTACTCCCCTAACCACAAGGGGTATCGATGCTTTGACCTTACCTCTCGCCGGATGCTCATCTCCCGGCACGTCGTGTTTGACGAGTTCGATTTCCCCTACTCCACCTCCACTACTCCCTCACTTGATCCCGAGCTCGAGGTCGTGTTTCCGACTGACCCGGTGGTCCAGCCACCTGTATCACTGTACCCTCTACCTGCAGGTCTTCGGAGCACACTGGCACCGCTCCCGGTGTCTTCAGCCGCGCCACGCGCGGCCCCGGCGTCCTCTCCCGCGCCACGCGCGGCCCTGGAGTCTTCAGCCGCGCCCCGCGCGGCCCCGGCGTCCTCTCCCGCGCCACGCGCGGCCCCGGAGTCTTCAGCCGTGCCACGCGCGGCCCCGGCGCCCTCTCCCGCGCCACGCGCGGCCCCGGAGCCTCCTCCCGTGCCACGCGCGGCCCCTGCGCGCTACGCCCAGCCGGTGCTGGTCTACCGGCGCCGTGCGGTGCCAGCCCAGGACCCGGCGGCCCCAGCGCCTCCACCTCCACCGCCGCCGGTGGTGCCCGCGCCCCAGGTACCTCGGGCTCGCTCTCGGCTCGACCCGGAGGTGTAGCACCCGCCGGTCATCCATCGGGATCCTGGCCACACCCATCCCATGGTGACACGGCGGGCGGCGCGACCGTCTCCGACCCTCTCCGCTGCAGCGGTCGAGCCGGGGGTCTCTCCGCTACCCTCCTCTGTCCGTGAGGCCCTGGCGGATCCTCACTGGCGTCGGGCGATGGAGGAGGAGTACGCGGCCCTACTCGCCAACCAGACGTGGGACCTCGTGCCGCGTCCGTCTGGTGGCAATGTGGTCACGGGTAAGTGGATCTGGACGCATAAACGTCGTGCTGACGGCTCCCTGGACAGGTACAAGGCTCGCTGGGTTCTCCGGGGTTTTACTCAGCGGCCTGGTGTGGACTATGACGAGACCTTCAGTCCGGTGGTGAAGCCGGCCACAGTTCGCACAGTGCTCTCCATTGCTCTCTCTCAGTCTTGGCCTGTGCATCAGCTGGATGTGAAGAATGCATTCCTGCACGGCACCTTGTCTGAGACAGTCTACTGCAGCCAGCCAGCGGGGTTTGTGGATTCCAGTCGTCCTGACCTGGTGTGCCGTCTCAACAAGTCCCTCTATGGTCTGAAGCAGGCTCCTCGTGCTTGGTACTCCAGGTTTGCCACTTTCTTGGTCTCTCGGAGATTCACTGAGTGCAAGTCGGATACCTCACTGTTTGTCTACCGCCGTGGCTCTGAGACTGCATATCTGCTGCTGTATGTCGACGACATCATTCTTACTGCGTCCAGTCAGACCTTGCTCCAGAACATCATTCAGTGCTTACAGCAGGAGTTTGCTATGAAGGATCTGGGTATGTTCCATCACTTCTTGGGTGTCACTGTCGAGCCTCGTCCTTCCGGCCTCTTTCTTCACCAGCGGCAGTATGCTCTTGATATTCTGGACCGGGCAGGGATGACTGACTGCAAGCCGTGTTCCACTCCTGTCGACACTCAGGGCAAGCTATCTGCCGACGTGGGGGCTCCTGTTGCTGACCCGACTGCCTACCGTAGTCTTGCTGGTGCCTTGCAGTATCTCACTTTCACCAGGCCGGACATCACGTATGCCATCCAGCAGATCTGTCTTCATATGCATGATCCCCGGGAGTCACACCTCGCCGCTCTGAAGCGGCTCCTGCGCTACATCCGTGGCACGGTTGACTACGGACTGGCTCTTCACAGGTCTCCCTCCACTGAGCTCGTTGTCTACACTGACGCCGACTGGGCTGGCTGTCCGGACACGCGCCGCTCTACCTCAGGCTACGCGGTCTTCCTCGGCGGCAACCTTGTCTCCTGGTCGTCCAAGCGGCAGCCGGTTGTCTCCCGCTCTAGTGCTGAGGCGGAGTACCGGTCTGTAGCTAACGGCGTGGCTGAGGCGTCCTGGCTTCGGCAGCTCTTGGCGGAGCTCCACAGCCCGCTCCTCAAGAGCACCTTCGTGTACTGCGACAACGTCAGCGCCGTGTACCTCTCCTCCAACCCGGTTCAGCATCAGCGGACGAAGCACGTGGAGATCGATCTGCACTTTGTTCGGGACCGGGTTGCGGTGGGCCAGGTTCGGGTTCTCCATGTCCCGACCACCTCCCAGTTTGCGGACATCTTCACCAAGGGTCTCCTCTCCTCGACGTTCTCGGAGTTTCGGTCCAGTCTTAACATCGTTGGTGGCTAGTTGTGACTGGGGAGGGGGGTGTGTACACTTGTGTGTATTTCTTTCATGTCCAGTCTTAATCTCCGCTGCGTCGGTAAGTTCAGACTGCGGGGGGGTGTTGGAGTATATGTGTGTGTATGTTTGGCCCATATTAGAGGCCCACCTAGAGGCCTATGTATAGGTGTATATTACCCACCCTTCTAGAGTTTGGAGGAATTAATCAATCATTTCCTTCCAACAAACGGCACTTTAAATTCACTCAATAATTCGGCCGTGAAAGCCGACCGATCTAAGCGTAGCAAGACAAAATCTGCATCCCTCTCCTGACTTCATGAACGATATTGAAATCTGCAATTAAAAGGATATCCAAACAGGAGGCGTTCCACTTAACATAGGAACTAGTCTCCTGGTCGTGGCCGCTGGCGAAGCCAACATTGGCAATCCATATATCTGACAGAGACAACTAGGTAGCATAGAGACTACAAACCGACGCCGGAAGCAATAGCAAAATATAACGCTAACAAAATGAAGGAGCACATTTAGTCCAATGAACCAAACATAAATTGCCGATTTGGTACCCATAAGTTATCCATTTTGCCACAGTATAAGCAGACTCAGGGAGTCAGAGGTGCACCCGGCTGCAGGTACGCAAGCGGCATTGTTCCTCGAATCTTTCTGTAACAGGTATTCAAGTATAACCAAAACATCTCGACAACTACCACACTGCATCTAAATATTTATGCTCCAGTCGTAGGGTTGATACACGACTTTCAATTGAGCGCCTGCAAGCAATTCCAAGAGCTGCTCTGACTGTGAAGGCTCAAGATAATTTGAAGCGTGCTTCAGAACCTCCATCTCATTCTTTCCAAAATCTGCGCTATACCTGAAAATCATTTAGAACATGGGATTGAGCAGAGAAACTTATCATCTAAAGCACTGGCCAACATTTTAATGAGATCGCCATTGTGAGTTAACAGTCAATTATTGTATTTCAATGATTTGTTACTCACATAATTTCATGAAGTGCATATCACGTAAGAGTAAACAAGCAATTATTTACAACATGCCCACCAACTGTCATTTAGAATATCACATTTACTCATCCAGAAATGACAATACTTTTTCTTCTAATCTTAAGTAAACTGAATAATTGAAACACACCCTCCATTCTTAAATACACGATGCTTAGGGTAGGAGATGATTAGCGGACTAATTGAACCACATTCCCTTTGTTTATTAGGCCTTGGGGAATTCCATCCATGATTTCTTGTGCCTGCGTCCTAGAAAGTGGGTAAAATTTGCTATGGGACACCATACAAATGTGACCCTTGAAAGTGGTCAACATAATTACCTGCTCAAGGGCTCGAGGCATAATGATATCTTCCTTAGTGGATCAAACAATCTCAAGTAAACATATGTATGCTCACTATTCTCTTTCACTAGTTTTTGATAAGGCTAACACAAATATCCATATTTCTTTGTAATAGTAATCAATATCCTTTGGTTCTTCTGAAATTAAATCCAAATTGTAGAGATACTATGTCATTCAGATACATGCCGTCCTTTTATAACATCACATGAGTGATGATATACCAAATCAGAGCTACTAGTTGGGCTGGCATCATTGCATTATCGAGCAGTGTTTCATTTATGGATGCATCCAATTAATACAAGGGCAAGATAACCCAATAGCCAGGTGGTATAAGTTATGCCAGGTTGCACAACTAAGCAAGAGCACTGAAACTTCGAGACAAGCAATTGAGGTATGAGTGAAGTGAGAATACGAAACAACTTACCATCGTAAAATATTGCTTACTGATGCAACCTTTGCTTCAGGATCAACAATCAATCCTCCATTCCTTAGGAAATCACGTGCTGCTTCCATCAATTCCTTATCGATATTTCCTGGGGAGTAACACCTCAGTGCAGGTCCAGATTTGGTGCCACATACCAAAGCAAAGTGAACAAGAGGTTCAGGGTATGGAAGGGCCACCTGCAGTTACAAACAAGGAAAACAGGGAGTGAAAAGAAGCACTTTTTTATATGTAGGTTTAAGTAAATAATATAGTACTGTGCTGTTTAACACTAGTTCACTTGCCTACATCAAACCAAACAAATATATAGCCGGCATTTGACTGTACCAATCGGTGTTTTCATGAGCGATATATATTCTTTGTTTTGACTAGAAAATCTTTTCAAAAATATTGATAAGTTTTTTGCAACGACTCCATCACACTGATGTATACCCGAACATATCAAGCATGCTTCTTTCAGTTCCTTCTCGATGAAGAACTGCAGTCCGCAGGCTGAAGTCCTTAACATTTACTCTACAGCAAAGTTAGATGACCTAAGGAGACAAAACCATTTGACAAAACTACCCAAGACAAAGAAAATAAGGACTTGAAGCATTATTGTAAAAAAAACATGTTTTTTTGGACTGGGATCTGCTTTGTTCACCTTTGATCTTTGGTCTTTCTGTCCGAAAGGCTTGGCAAGATTGTATGGTGGCCGTTGGTTACCACGTAGAATGCCATTCTGGATAGCTGACAGTGAATAGGCACATCCACCAATGACATACTTAAAATCTCCAAAAAACTTTCTCCTATCCAACGGTCCAGCGGGATGACCACATGTCACTAGTGCATGGATAACCATCATGTTGTATAGATTTATGAAGAAAGCAAGCTTTTCTTCGCGTGACATGTCAGCAGTTTCCACCCTCTGTAGTTCCTCAATTGTTCTAATGTATCTGTGAAAAAGATATATGAGTTAATATAACAAATCCGTCATCCATCACAATCAAACAAAAGAATAAGTTCTCAATATGTATACAAACATGAGACATATGTTAAGGGTATAGTAGGAGTATAGGACTCTATTGTAGAACCTATGGGGGTTATTATCAAACAACATATACCTACAACTACAGCATCCAATATAAAGTGACAAGCTGAGACAACATCTGGGCCTACTCACTAGATTACAAATTTAAACATATGTATTAACTAAATAACAGTCTTAAGTAGCCAGAACAAGCAATACGATGCCTATCATTGCAATACAGGCAGGTAAATAATAGACAGATCATGCAATATACTTGATCTTCTGCATCTTGATCAAGCATCTAGTGGAAGTGCTAACCTTTTAAATTCCTCACAGCTCTGGATGCTTCGGTAGTCAACATGCCTACCATCCTCAGATACGTAAGCTTCAAAAATGGCATAAGATAACAATCTCAGCCTTGAAGCCACTTCAACGATGGGTTTTGGTGCAACATCAATGATGCCCCTAGGGATGTTATAGCATTGAGTCATAACTATGGGGTCATGATCCAAGAAACGATATAGCTGATTTCCATCTTCAAATACATTTTCACTGCAGTAACAGAATTGTTTTAGTAATAACGATATCCAAACATAAAAAGAAGAGAAATAGTACTAACATGCTAGTTTCAAGAGCTTACTCTAGAACATGGCGAAAGAAGTGTTTGCTTGCAAGCTTCCTTCCAAATTCCACTGCCTGAATGGATAATACGTATTCATTAAAAAGAGTGGTAGCCGAACTATATTTGGTAAATATTTATTTAACTAAATGTGAGACCCTTTCATAAGATATTATTATACTACAGGGAGTTTTGTCATTATAGCGGAATGAAAAGTAATTTCTAGAGTACGAGAAATCAAGACTAAGCAGTTAAAACATCACGTCGTATTGGACATAAACAACTTCAGAAAAGTTAATTTAATAGGCAGTTTCAATATTTTACCTCGTCTCTCTCCAAATATTGATCTTCTGATAAGAAATCAACAGCTTCACTACCAAGAAAGCAATTACTAAATCTTCTCATCTTGTAAAATCTATCCTTAGGAGTCAAGGAGTCTCTCATTTTTCTGACAATGGTTGCTAGCTCATCCATCTTCCCACTTCCAGATTTGTCATCTTCACCAGGTAAGGGAGGTAAGGGAGCTAAAGATGAGGGTTCTTCTTTGAAAAGAACATCAATACTCTCATCAAGGATGCCCGACTCCTCCATTTTCTTCAATTCAGTTAACCCTCCGATCAGCAGATCATTGAAGTACACTTTTGGTACAGTCGACGACCCAGTATTCTTCTCCAATTCCAGTTTTCTACTAGGGAATATGTCAATGTTAATCTCAATATACTGAAGCCTTTTCTGATGCAAGAATAGTCGAACCATCTTGCAATCTTCACAGCCCAGTTTTGTGTACAGTATAACCCTTCCCTTCATTGCTGGTTGCTCCAATAAACCGGGCACAACTTCATGCCCAACTTCCCCAGTTATAAGAGTACCTAAATCTCGTCCAATTGTTATCAAGTTTATTGGATTCCATGCAGTTTTCTGCTGCACCTCTTTAGGTTTAGCATCAGCATCTGACCCAGTCTTTTCGCTGTTGATACATTCTGAACCATCACTCTTGTCATGTTCAATAGAAAAGTCAGCCTCATCCTTTTTGCCAGAGAGGCGCCGTATGAAAGTTGAAACTGTGGCACCCTTTTCCTTGACAAAATTCTTGATTGCAGCAGCTCGCTCATTGAGTACAGACCCCTGAGCTTCTGAGTCAAGTTCAACAGATTGAGTGGATGAACGTCTCATTTCTTCAATTTCAGGAACCTCAGTTCCATCAAACACTGGCTCTTCAGAAATAATTTCGTTCATGGTCTGGTTTGGACCTACAGGTTCTATGGCATCTGAGCTGCCACTTTTATCCATCTGTTCATCTGCATCATTTTGTGTATTATCCTTTGAATCCTTTTCTAACTTACCATTTGAATCCTTTTCCGACATACCGTTTGAATCCTTTTCTGAATTATCTTCCCTTTGGATTTGTGCTTCTGGCTCGTTGTGTAAATCTTCATCTGAAGAGTTTATTGCTTCTTTTACATTCAACATTTCTGTCTTTCTTGACAAATCTCCTTCATCTTCACCATTGTCTCCAGAATTAGGAGTTTCTTCAGTGACAGCAACCACTTTCTCTTCCTTGTCCATGTTCTCCACGACACAAGACAGGCTTACTACTCCACAGAAACACACCTTGGCGGAAGCCTGTGTGACCATCAAGATATGCAGAAATCGTTAAAAGAACTATATACTTCAAAGGATAAGTGGATATCAAAACACAAGTTAATAAGTCAATGATGGAAAAATATAAATGCAAGTCTACAATGAAAGCAATCATATAATTGAGTTTTAACTTTTAAGATCTATCTTTACACATAAATCTTGTGCAATGACTGAACAGTTGCATTTAAGCACCCATATGCCAAAACATGTCATACTAAAAAGAAAATAGTCTGTGCAATAAACATGCAGGGATGACAAGCTGCCTTCCTTAAATGGATTCCATGATTTTTCAACAAATAACACCTAGTACCAGTCAGCAATATACACGACACCACGAGTGCAAGCTTGATGGTTCTAGTGGCACAACAAACTGTATATGCTAGATCATTTTTGGATAAGGAATAACGCAGTTATACACAAAACTGAGGGATCAAAGCGACAAAAAATGAACACAGCTCAAACCTGTCTCAGATCACAAGATACGTGGCGAACATACAAATCTAAACTCAATCCATTCTCAAATTCTACCATCAAATACTCTTAAAGCAAACTCTCAACAACACATTTGCATCACAACTAAAAGGACGGAAAGGTGAGACACTGCATCACTAAACAGCAGCAACTGGACACAAATGCACATACGCTATAGTCGAACAAGCCACAGGGCAATGGAAGGTACATCACAATTTATCACCAAACTACCTGTCCTTAAAGACAAGAACACATTAAATCCGATCTGTCGCTAGATGCGGAATCCGCCTGACCTACATAAGCACCGTGCGTGCACTGATGCATGCATGCTCAAGTGGGAGTACACTTACAGGTGCGGCCACCGCCCCACAAGATAAATCCCAGGGCAACCAATCAATCGAATATAGAATGCAGAACATTGGTACTATAACCACTGATATAAATAGAAACATCTCACTTCAAGTATTTCCCCGCCCCACATACATTTCACTTGAACTGGACTACATCCCCCAAACTCAGAAGCACCAAAATACCAGATCGACCGCGCATCAGCAACCGGCCGCCCGCCAGGCAACCGTCACCACATCGCATACCAACTCAACCCACGAGATCCGGCCATTGGTTCACCGCGAGCCCGGGCCGATAAACCCTAGAAAAATCCCCCGCCTAAACCACACCACGAGCAACCCAACCGACCAAGCAAGCAAGCAAGTCCCCCGTCACAGCCATTCAAACGAAAACAAAATCGAACGCCGCCGCACACACCTGACGAACGCAGCCGGAGAAACTGCTCCCGATCCGAACCCCTGAGTCTTCAAGCTGCGAGAGACAAAAACAACAGATAGAGCAAAACAAAAATCAGAAACAAAAAATGAAAAAGAGAGACGAGACAAGAACGAATCGAGGGCGAAGCAAGCCGGCGTACGCGAGGGTTCAAGCCGAGGAGGGGACGAGGCCGGTTGCTTCAGCGAAGGGTTTGACTGGGCGAGGGAAATGGGTGCGGAGCGGGCGGTGGAGTGGGGGGAGACGCCGACCAGGGAAGGGGATGCGAGAGGAGCGGGAACCGCGGGCGGCGAGAGAAACGGACGAGGAGGCGGAGAAAAAGGGCAGGGGGCCAGGGAGACGTTTCCGCCCACGTGATCCTGCCTTCGGCGGATCGGGCCTGTCTTTGACCACCGCGGCCCACGCCGGGTGCATTCTGGTCTGAAAAAAAATGAAAAGGACAGATTAGTGTACTTGTCTTTGACTATCGCTGAAATGTTGCTTAAAAAAATGAATTGTTTGTACTCCCTCCTTCCCAAAATTGCTGTCGTTCTGCCACAGCAGGGTGGAGAGCAAGGCTCTGAGGAAATTACTAAAATGCCCTTATCAATTGCATCCCCATCATCGACTGAATCGGACAGAGGACCAGGAAGGATCGAGAAGCTCGCCACCGCCGCCGGCCTGCCGTGAACATCAGCATCGTTCGTTCTGCACCTCGCCGCGCCGGCCGCTCCCTGCCCCAACATCCGACGGGAGCTCGCGCGGCTCGTCGAGGACGCCCGGCCTGAGAAAGCAAAAGAGGAGAAAGAGTGAGAGAGCGGAGGGCTAGATCGAGGGAGAGAGGGACCGCCCGCAATTGCTACGGCTGCCTCCGCAACAACGAGCTTCAAAGCGTGCTTGCCTGCCATTTCCACAGCTTCCAATTCCTTCTCTCCTTCTCCTTCTTCCACCAAGGATGCGTCCGGTCCGGGCCGCCAGAGGCGGCAGAGCGCGGCAGCGGGAGAGGAGCGCGCGGTGAGGACGCCCGGCTCGGGTAGCTGCTCTTCTTTCACTGCTACGGGCACATCACCTGTTGGGGATATCGACGCAATCTGATGGGAGAGAAGAGGGATTGGAACCTGTGGAGGAGAGGACCGTGTGTGAGTGGAGGAGAGGACGGTGTGTGAGTGGAGGAGAGGACGAGGTGAATTTTTTTTCTTTTTTCCTTCCCCAGGATAAGGTAGTGTACCTGCCAGCTGTCTCGTTTGTCTCCCCGGGACGACAACCTTTCGGGGAAAAATTTTTCTCGCCAGAGCGACAGGCTTTGTGGGAAGGAGGAAGTACTTCTTTGCTGGCCATAATACACGCAGTAGTGTTAAGCAATAAGAAGAAACCAAAGTCCTAACCTTGCTGGACAAAGCTAACCCGACAAGGAAAAAGCTTGTTATAAATTTTAAATTTTTGTATTTGCAACCACAGTCCTAACCAGGTATGACGAATGCGTTTGAAAGATTTTGTAGCATAGTATGATACGCACTGTCAAGGCAAATCAACTATACTTACCTTGCTTTTTGGGTCAAATAATCCAACGTCAGCAATGTCATTTCTTGCTTAGATTCACAAAGTGGGATCCAAGGCACGCACGCTTAGGGATGGCAATGGGTCGGGTGGATCAAAAACCTAGGGGTGGAAAGTGGATACGGATAATCCGTAATATCCGATATCCGCCGATAAAATGTAAATGTGGTACGAAATTTGCCATTCGATTAATATTTTTACACTATTTGAATTCGATTAGAAAATATGGATGTGGATATGGTTTGAGGTTTTGACATCAGATATCTGACATATCCGTATTTTATTCGTATCCGCCACTATATCATAAATATATCCATATATTATATCAAAAGTATTATAAAATTGATTTAATTTTGGTGTGAACTAGTGTAAACCATGTGAAATAATGTTATTAATTAAAGATACTTTAGAGAGGTAAAAGTGTAGTAGTTGTCTTCATAACAAAGAAAATTAGATGTATCCGTATTCATCCGAATTATAGTGACATTCGTTTTTGTATTCGCATTCGTTTTAATAACCGATCCGTATTCGTATTCGAAAACATTCATATTTGTATCCATATCCGTTTACAAATATGGATATGGATGTGGGAAAGGCACTATCCGATCCGTATTCGATCCGTTTCCACCCTTACAAAAACCCACCCATGACGAAAACAACCACGGGTGAAAAATAACACCCACACCCACGCTCATGGTCATAGGTGAAAATTGACACCCACGCCCATCCCCATCGGGTTTCGGGTGGGTATCAGGTGCCCATCGGGTGTAGCACAAAAATACATAAAACACATTTACAAAATAAAAAATCAACAAATATATTTATGTTTATCAAAATTTAGTAAATAGATATTATAAAGTCACATTTTTAGTCACAATACATCTCCAATAACAATAAATAAAAGTTTATCATCACTTTTAGACTCACTAGAGTGAGGGGTGACGTCGCGTTAAGGAGTGGGGAGGCGCAGATGACTATAATCGGGTCACCCATAGGTGACTCATGGGTGAAAAACGACACCCATCCTTCACCTATGTCCGAGTTGGGTCAGGTGCGGGTGACACCTATGAGCGAAAATTTACACCCACGCGCACACCCGTCGGGTGTAAACCCATGGGTAAAATTGCCATCTCTACGCACGCTCTTCGATCGGTTTAGCTCAGATTTCTGCTCCGGCGGACTCAGCTCACCTTTTTGCTGCGTTCCAGCTGACTTCCCGATGCATGCATCAACATCAAGCATTTGCCCGCGTGGCGGGGGCAGCAGGGATTCGGCAAGAACCTTTCGACGCGTTAAGGCGGTGTCCGTCGCGATTGCGCGAGATCGGCGTGCTCGTGCTCGGCGGTCGCGTGCCTGGAATGGAAGAACCAGAAGGATTCTATCAGAAATATGTAGTCAACATGGCCGGCTGTGTGGATTCGATTTCGACTGAGAAGTCGTCGCAAAAAAAGAAAAAAGAAAAAAAAAGACTGAGAACTCGGAAAAGAGAGACGAGAAGAAGAAAGAAAGAAAATAAGAGGATAAAAAAAACGATCCGGTTAGATTCGGGGTTTTGAACCCGATGTGAATCGAACACGCAACCTTCTGATCTGGAGTCAGACGCGCTACCATTGCGCCACGGATCCGGGGTGACTACAATCTTTAAAAGCGGTTTAATACTATATGACTAATTAATACGTCACAGCAACAAGCAGGTTCAGTTGTGCACTACAACGGGCGCACGTTTTTCTCTTGAAACCGATTAACCAGGTGTCTCGTATATGGCTTAACCAAAGAGCGGTTTTCTATAAAGTTTCAGGTTCGGTAGTAGTTGAGTAGAGCTCAAACGCAAATCTAGAGGAAGCCAGCAAGCCCTGGACAATCAACTGCTACCAACCTGGACCATCGAACTTCAGAAACTGATAACTGGAACAAAATGCTGTCAGCTACTGAGACTTGAACGAGTAGCGCTCTTTGTATACAATGGTAAAGCTGACTGAAAATATCGGAAGGCCAATTCTGTATGGAACTAGGCACTCGAAGTTGGAATGTGGAAGCAGACAAAGATTAAGCCTTGACACACATGAACATATATACTGGAAAGACATATCCTTCTTCTTTCAAAAAAATAAGAACATATATTCTTCTTCTACACAAATGCCATACAATGTTTACACATGCACTTGTCCATCTATTTCTATTCCGTGCATATATATGAATTATGGAAAACGATTAAAACACAGATTTAACGATGGGGACAATAACCACAGTTCAATAAAAGAAAGTATAAAAACAAATGAGGAGCTCTTTAGAGGTCTGAATTTTCAGAAGAAACTCAAAACAAAGTTCTTATAGTGCCTTTTACAACCCTCCTTGCCGGTTATTTCCATTTTATTTTCTCACCAACTTGGTGTATAACCATTTTATTTTCTCACCAACTTGGTGTTCAGGGAACCGTACCTCACACGATTTGATTCATCAGTCACGGGACAGAGGTGTCTCTGCTCCCTACTTCTCAGTCAAAATAATATTCTATCTTAACATTCAAATACATAGGGAATTTTGATTAACTTCAACAACGATACGGGATGTTTTCCAGGATATCAGAAAATTTTGCTAAATTGAGTGGTATCATGCTTAAAGGTTTATGCTTGGCAGAAAAGGCAAACATTTTGAGAGAAGGCACATACTTCACAAAATCATAGAACTTATCAAAGGGGGCCTCAATATGTTAGTCAATAAGGTTTCATAGAGTGTTTTATCTAGTATCAATGCTAGTGTGAGACAATTAAATAAATATCAGTTGAGATAAAAAGCATTTTGAGCAAACACTGTCAGACTATCAGGGAAGCTAATACCTTCGAATGCCTTCCTATCAGTCTAAGTGCTATAACAAGGACCAATCTGCATAGGAACAACGAAACTTAAGGATATCCTTCAGAAGGCAGATGCAATGACTAGATATAGGGGGTTCCAGAATAAATAAAACTAATATCCAGAACTTAAACCTGGACTATTAACAATAACCATGAGTTCCACCGCAAAAAAAAAAAAAAACAATAACCATGAGTTGCAATTCTACCATCAACCAGAAGCATAAATAATTTGATATTTCCAGGTCTAATACACATTCACGCACATATGCCTCGCCATTTGAGCATTTGAGAAGGCAACATATAGCAATGATGTTATGTAAAGAGCAAGCTGAAAACAGCAGGATCACATACAAAGACAAGATTTTAACTTGCTGTACTTACTGATCAGTTGCGATTCAAAATGGAACCAAACATGATAATTCAAGGATGCAATTAAATGTCAAACAGTGAGTTCTGCTAGGAACATCAATATGTTTTCCAAAGGAAATTCCTCTCCCTAACATTTGGTCTATTTCCACCTATTAACTCATCACTTAGCATGAAGCGAGGAGTTGTATCAGAATTTCTCTCCTCTATCAGTGGTCTATTTCCGTCTATATTCACTTGAGGCCGAACAGACAACCATCTTCATTGAACGGGCTGAAGTAAGTGTTTTGTACATGTAGCCATTTTGGCCACTGCCTGAAAGCATTAGTTGAGCCACAATGTACTAGGGTACAATGTAAACAACAGTAAAAAATAAAAGCAGCTAAAAAGAAGTTAATCTCATATAGATAAACAATAGAATACTACATGGACTACAAATATACACAGCAGAAAACATTGTCAGACAAACGGTGAAGCTAATGTCAAATTCCAAGTAGGTAAAGTAATGACAACTTAGCAACGAGCTAACTGCATAAGAACAGCAAACTTGAGAATAATCCACAAGAGTCAGCTAGACATGGATTGTGAGCAGTCAGAAATCAACAGCAGTTCTATTGCAGAAACCATGAATTCAGAATGCCTGAATGATAGATGGTTGCCAAAGAGTCTGAGCTGCAATTCCACCATCTGCTCGAAGCATAAAAATGAATCATGAATTTTCACTAAGTTGGACTTCGGGTGGCACATGACCAGAACAAGCTGCAGCATATATATCTGAAAGGGTAGGAACAGATTCCTTGTGACAGTCGACGAATCTCGATTTGAAAGTCTCTTCTTTATAAGTAGCTAGTGTATAAAAGGACACATTTCCATTCAGCAATCCCTTTGCCAGCAGGACTTTCATGACACAATACCGAGGAACCAGCCGTTTCTCCAGACTCAATCCAAACAGGACAGGCCTTTCCACAATGTAACAAGGCTCCATTCCAACCCAATCGATCAGGAACCGAATCTTACGGCGCAGATGCTCCTCGGATATACCCAGAAGGGTTGGCATCCTGGATACTGCAGTGGCAGCCTCAGTATCGGAGCAACCAAGAGTCCCTTTCAAAACTTCAAGCTTGGCAGCAACCTTCTCTTTGCTGGCGCCAACGACGGCTCCCACCGCGTACTTGAACATCCGCGAACAGCAGGGCACCCCAAGCTCATCGGCGCGCAGCACAAACTCCTTCACGCGCTCCGGGTTAAACGTAAGCACCCTCGGGTTAACGCAGCACACTTGGACAACATCTCGAACACTTAGGCCGCAGTGAAGTAACTGCTCGACGTTAGGCTTGATCACTCTCTCAAGGTCCGATTTCAGGATTCCATTGTTTCTCTTGATGGCCACGAGGAGCCCTTCAAACGAGCCGTAGATGCAGATAAAGAACTCCAAATTGGGACCGACGTCCCTGGAACAGAAAACAGGGGAGCCCACCAAGAGGAAGCGAGAGATCTGGGTAGCGGACAGACCAAAGCGGTCGCGGAGAGCGAGGAGGCGGGGGCCGATTTTGCTCACCAAACAGCACAGGATCAGCGGGTACGCGTTGACGATTGCAGCGATGTCGGCCCGAGCTAGGCCGACGCCGGAGAGCAGGGCGAGGACGGCGTCGGGGTTGGATGCGGAGATGAGTCGGGAGCGGAAGGGCACCCCGAATGGTTTCCCGCCCTCCCTGGATGCTTGGGTCAACGCCTTCTTTGAGGCCTTGCGGGCTTGGTCTGGGGAAAGGCCGCAGGAGGCCACGAGGTAGTCCTCAAGGCTGAAGGGGGCGGCGGAGGTGGAGAGGAGGAGGCTGCGGTGGAGTGGGGAGACGAGACGGAGGAGAGGGAGGAGATTCTTTCGGAGGAGTAGCATAGCGGCGGCGCCTGTCGTCGCCGGTTTGGGGCTTGCGCTGCTCGCCGACGAGCTGTGCTCGATTGGAGAAGCGGCCGGGCGCCGCTCGTTCTGCGATCTAGGCTCGCTCCGTAATGCTATGCGGCGGAGAGGAAGGGCAATTTTGTCTTCCGCTAAGGCTGACTCCAACAAAGAGTGCCATACTTCATTTTAGAGGCAACTAGCTGAATGCCCGTGCGGGGCTATGGGTGCCAAAAGTTTCACATAGAGCAAGATGTCAAACTATTTAAGAGGTATTGAAACAATACGTTAGTGTGCGATTAACGTGCAGTGCAATACCCTGTACGTGGGTGCAATAATCCTACACTTGGAACATTCAAACTTTTATACATATAGAAAACCATGTGTAACTTAGACATATTGTTCATAGAAACTTGATACATCACAAGATTGCTGGAAACTACTCCATCTGTTTGGGGAATATTGACGTTTCCGATAGGCAATATGAAGTAAAGAACAACTACGATGGGCTGTCGGGACGCCATTATTTTCAATACTGAGGAAGTAACTTAGAGAAAAATACATTACTCCCTCCGTCCCTAAATAGTTGTCACTGGACATCACGTTTGACCCTTCGTCTTATTCAAAAAAATTATTTAAATATAAAAACAAATATGTCATGATTAAAATATATTCAATGATAAAATAAATTATAAAAAAATAAATAAGATTTGCGCAAACATTTTGAATAAGACGAGCGGTCAAAAAAAGGTCAAACGACATCTATTTTGGGACAGAGGGAGTACCAAGCAACTTTGTCTGACTATCGCCTAGGAAGCTTATTTTACATTTATCAGCATAAACATAACACTCGGGCTAGTTAGTAAATGAACTGACACAGACAACATATACATATGCAAAAGAAAAAAAAAATGTTGACTGCTACTCAGCTGTCCAGATTTATTGGTATTCTACCTATATATACCAGCTTCATTGGACATTCTATGAATCTGAACAACATAGCTGAATGTTTCACGTGTAGGATTTTTTTAGAACATTTTACGAACTTAGACAGAATGCCAAATAAACTGGGACAGAGGGAGTAGGTTTGAAACACTAATGGATGTTCTCTCCTGGCATTGACCTGCACAATTTTTTTATATAAATTTCAGGTTTTACCACTAAAATACACTTGACGCCCATAATTGTCAAATAAATGATCCTGAATATCTGCCCAAAAAACTTAATGGCAGACAAGCATCCATTGGTGGCAAAATTATGTCCAGCAATTTCTTGTCATTTTCCATTATCAAGTAAAGAGAAAGTTACTTTTTGGAAATTTTATCATTAATTATGAGCATTAAAAGTATTAAATATTTAAATAAACGAAAAACATAAAAAAGGACTGAGAAATTTGTAAGTGTTTTTTTTAGCGTAAGAAATTTGTAAGTGTTGAGATGCAAAACATGAAAGCACCCTGAAAAAGAATGGCCCACTACAGCCGAAAACTCATAGGCTTGCAATTGAACCCGATGCCTTGCGAACCAGCCAAACAAGGCCGTAACTGGCTGGTCCGTATATTCCTCAGCGCACCAGAACGAACCACAAAACCAACGAGCTGGCCTAGGCCGCCAATTTGCAGACGCGCTCGACCCCCCGCCGGCCTAATTCGCGCAACCGTGATTTCGTTCGTGCATCGTGATCGGACGGTCCTCGCTAACGCGATGCGGATCAAAACCGGTGTTGGGCTCCTACCTAACCCTAACTTTGCGTGTGGTGGCGGCGGATGCAAGGAGGCGGCGGCGTGCGGCAGGACTCTGGCAGCCCACCCTCATGATGTGGCAGCGCGCGGCAAGATGGTCGTCTGATGCTAACGCCAGGGACGCCGCCGTGGACTCCATCGCCGGTGCGCGCGTGCGGTTCAACTAATCCGCGCGCGCCTCCGTCGATGTGGCCCACCGTGTCGGTGTAGGCGAAGCCGGCTCCTTGCACGTCGTCCGCGATGACGACAAGAGTGAGGAGCTGAGCCGCGATCGCGCACATCTCTAGCGACCGCAAGCACCTTGACTGCGGTAAGTTATCTGGCGACATCAATCTGTAGGGGCGTTAGAGTTTTGGGGATTTTGGGGGATTTCCCTTGATTTTGGGGTTCGGATTTGGCAAAACAGATATTTGAATCCGCTCCCCTCCTTCTACATGCTGTCCAAGAATTATTTCGAATCAAGAATTGTCAGAACGTAATTAGTCACTAAATCCGCAAGAAATCAGCTATGCTTACGGGACCGCAATTAGGCACACACGTATATATAAATGACCGGACGGCAGTTGAGACCAATCATGGAAAAAAGCATTAACAGCAGCAAAATCAGGACATAAGCACGATCCATTCATTCGCATCATCATCACAAATCAAACATTAGAACTAACCAGTAACTAATTACGCCTAATTAATCGCTTGAAGTAGTAATTACCATGGACTAATGGTAGCACCTGGATCAAATTGGCAGCGTAGCGATGGGCGCATCGCAGTTCCTCTGTTTGGGGCGATGGAGGCGGCGTGGGTTGGGCCGTTGGTGGGGAAGAGCTGAGCTGCGATGGCGGTAGGCGGCAACCTTTCTTGGTTGGCGGCGTGGCAATGCGACGGCGATCTTGTTTTGCGTCGGGCGATGAGCGGAGGCTGCGCTGGGTTGTTTGGGCGAGTTGCGCAGATCGGGGGAGGCGGGGAGGGTGTCACAGGGAGTTGGGGCGTGGTTGCGCAAAATGCGGATCACAGGCAGGCGGGCGCGTGGATCGCAGGGGTGCGGGTTTTGAATCACAGGTGCGCGCTCTCGGATAGCAGATGGAGGCTTTGAATCACTCGGGAGCCGAAGTAATCGCTCAGGGATGCGGCTTAGTCGCTCGGAAGCCTGCCTGCCAGAGTAATCGTTCGGCTCGGGAGCGGAATAAGCCGTGGGCTGACGACACTCTCCCTTTTCATGAGTTGTAGAGAAGGGACCAATGCATCAGATCTACAGTAGTTTGCCTAACCTCTCCGAAGCACCGCCTCCAACAGAGCTAATGCATTTTCTTTTCTTCCTGCTCCGCTTCTCGTCTTCCTCTCCGTCCTCAATCCGCACCCGCACAGCTGCAGCTCCGACGAGTGCACTCTACTGCAGCTACTCCTCCTTCCTCTTCCCTCCCTCCTTGCTCCTGCTCTTGGAGTGCACTCTACTGGAGCTACTTCTGCCTGCTGCCCTGCCGCGCGTTGTCATGTGAGTGAGCTCCAGAATTGCTCCGGCGCGTGGTGAGCTGTGCTGAGGAGAAGAGACCAGCTCCAGAATTGCTCCTGCGCGGCCTCCTGGAACGCGAGATGCTCGCCGGCGGCGGCAGGGGCGGTGGAGGCACGGCCCAGCAGGTCGATGGCCATGGCTGGTGGACGGGTCGCCGAGGAGGCGATGGAGCTGGATGGCCACCCACAGCTGCAACTGCGCCTGCGGCCACACGCGAGCTGCTCCTGCGCGGAGACGGTCGCCTGCTCCGCCGCTGCCGCTCCCCTCCCTTCGCCCCGCGAGCAGCTGGTTCACAGAGACGGTCCCGGGGCGGTGGCGCGGATGGTCGGCGCCCGCGAGGACGAAGGCCTTGTACGCGACCAACGGCTGCGAGGGCGTGGAGCTCGGAGCGGCCTCGATCCGGCGCCGCCGCTCGACCTCGAGCGCGGCGGCCGGCGGTCACGTGGCGCGGGACCGAGGGCCGCCCCCGCCGCCGCATCAACCTCCGCGGCGAGCTCGAGATCCCGCGGAGTAGAGCTCCAGCGCCTCTTGTACGTATTGAGACGGATGGAGGGCGGGAGAAACACTAGGCGGCGGCCGCCGCCGTCCTCGCCGGCGAGGAGCGGTTCGCGAGGGCGCGCCATGGGCGGCAGACACCGCCGAGGTCGGAGGCGGGGAAACCCGAGAGGACGACCGCGTGGAAGATGCACATGAGGATGTCGCTCTCAGACGCGGCCCTGCCTGCCTGCCGCCGCCGCTCCCCGCCGCGGTCCAGCCAGCCGCCGCCGCCGCCGCCGCCGCCGCTCCCAGCCACGGCCCCTCGCACCTCCGCCCCGTCCCGCGGATGCCTTTGAGGAGAGAGGGGATGCAATTTTGCGTCGTCTCTCTCCTCCAATGCAAATTGCCTATTTGCCTTATCTGTTGGAGCATGATTTTTAGATGCACAGTACCGGTTGGAGAGGCACAGTCCATTTGCCTCCCACGATGCCTCAGCTGTTGAAGTTAGTCTAACAGCTCTCATTTCAAATCGCCATTTTTTCTGAACCCTTGTAAGGCCATTCTAGGGGCATATGTGCGAATGGATTTTTTTTGAAAAACTGCAAATACCTATTTGCGTTTTAGGAGGGTTTTCTGCAAGTATTTTTTCAATCTAACTCCTGCAAGTTATTTATAGTACTTATGTATTACCTTACAACTTTGACCAACCAATGTGGCTCTTGTTTAGCTTTCAACATTTCTTCAGATGCTTCATCACAGCGTAATTAAGTTCTATATGAGTGTAGTATCACCTATTTTCGTATATTAGCACTAAGTGACAAATATCTAGCCACGACGCCACGTAGAAGAAAGAAAGCTTGATGATTATGATATATGTGTGATTCTAACAACACTATAAGGTACCTAGTTATGATAGATTATTTAGAGCCGTGTAGCATTTTTTAATAGAAAAATTGGCCGGTCAAAGTTAGTAAGAGGTAATTAACTATATATAACTTACGTGTGTGTTAGACTGCAACAAAAGTACTTATAGATAGGTATTTGAAACCCTCTAAGATGCAAGTGGGTATTAGCAAATTTTCCATTTTTTTCTCGCTATGATATATTAAGGCTCAGAACCAGTGGCACTGGCATCCATGCATTTTTTTTTTGGTTCTCTCCGGTTCCAACCTTTTGATATAGGGATATGAAAAGAAAAAGCTCTCAATCGCAACTCGCAAGTGTAGTGCGAACGACAAATTCTCGGAGAAACATGAAAGAATACAGAATATAGGGATATGAAAATCGATTCTGGTTATTATTATATCATTTATAAGTTTTGTGTTATGTAGCATAACATGTATATATATCAGTGTGTAGCAAAAAGATGAGTAGCGTAACAATTCTCAGGAAATATTTCAGTATTCAGCTACGTTGAACCTATCAGTAGCATAACAATTATCAGGAAATACTTTGCTCATGAATGTACAATCAACATTGAAGTTTTTTTTTTTGGGGAAGCCACCTAGCGCACTTTATTGATTAGAAAAATACTTACATCATTTACCAGGTGTTGCAGAATGTGGCTAGGAGGTTCATCGACCCAAGTACGAGAATTTTTGTCCTTAAAAGCTACCCTAGCCAATTCATGTGCAACCTGGTTTGCCTCCCTATTACAATGCTCTATAGAAATACAATCAACATTAAAGTTGTTGGATCAATGGGGTCACTATTAGTCACTATTAGTCTATTTTTACCGACTCACTGGGGTCACTAATTGTGTGTTGTGGTATAGTGGGTGTGAACAAAAAAGCTTCAGTTGAAGACAAAAGAACATCAAAATTGGTACGATGCTACAATGTTATTACCCTGCTGCAACAAAGTTCCTTTAATATTTTACTAGCGATATAAAATTAAAATAAACTGGACGCCTAGCTTATATACTAACAGACTGCAAGTTTAAGCTCAGTTCGAAACGTCTTCTCTCCAAACTTAATTACAAATTGTTCACAAAAAAACCTTAATTACAAATGTGTAAAATCTTGTACTGCTATTATTCATCACTTTTGTATGTCGGACCTTCGTGACACGACGTCTGGGCATGATTTATCGTGGCTCCATGCTAACCTTTTTTATGAGACTCCATTCCCAGAATTAGGGGTGGATAACGAGCCAGCTCGGCTCATTAAGGCTCAGCTCGTTAAAGCTCGTTCTGATAACGAGATGGCTTGGCTCGGCTTATTAAGATAACGAGCTAAAATAGAAGCTCGGCTCGGTTCATTTAGAAAAATTAAGCTGGCTCGTTAGGCTCATGAGCATAGTATGTTTAAATTTTTATGGCAAAAAATTAGGTGATTTTAACCATTTTTTAAATATTAGCATGTGTCAACAATACAAAAATCATAATATAAAACAATATTGCAGAAAAAATATCAATCTAAGTCAACAAAGGTGAAAAATAAATGAAAACAAAAAGATAATCCAACATTTAACATGAATTTCTCTATACTGAACTTGGTTTATTTTTTGGATGATAGATTGAGCTTCACCCAACATAAAAACTACCATCTTATTAGAGAATTAAAGTTGATATTTCTATATAATCGAGCTAATCGAACCGTTCGCGAGCGGCTCACGAGCTGGCTCGTTAACAAACGAGCTATGATGGAGGCTCGGCTTGGTTCATTAAGAAGACCGAGCCGAGCCGAACCGAACCGAGCCAAAATTAAGATCAAGCCGAGCTGGCTCACGAGGTTCGAGCTTCTTTTCCAGCCCTACCCAGAATGCTTGGCTGTGGCAAACAGGGCCTTAAAAACTCACTTGCGGTCAATCTCCTCCTGATTGTAATACACAACAACATCCGCCCTGTTTCTGGAATAGCAGATTTGGGTCAGAACTCAAGGGTGGAGTTCCAGAGAATTGAATTAGTCTTCTTTTGGAACGCAGGAATTTCATAGGAATCGCACAGAATTTCACAGAAAAAAAACGCAGGAAAGGAAACATCTTCTCAGCTAATGCGGCCGTGTAGTAGAAGCTGTACTCAACATTCAGCAGACCCTTCTCCCTGAGAACCTTGAGCAGAAAATAACGAGGCAACAACCGCCGTTCAAGGCTATACATGAACAATGCTGGCCTTTGTGCAATGTGCGGTGCATCCAGACCTACAACCCTCGTTAAGAAATGCATAGCTTGTCGAATCCTTTCCTCAGACAGGCGCAGGACAAGTGGTGCTTTCCTCAAGATTACTGAAACATCATCCGGTGAAAAGCCAATCTTCTGTAACAGCCCTATTTTACTGGCGCAATCCTCCTTTCTCATGAATGCCACCGAAGACAACGCATGGCGGAACATCCGGGATCCCAACTTTATGCCTAACTCCTCCACTCGCTCCGCGGCTTTATGTAAAGATTTTGGTTTGAAAGTGAACAGCCTGGGGGCGAAAAAATTCATAAATGGAACATCAGAAGCACTTATGCCGCATTGCTTCATGAAGGCCAAGTTGGGAATGGCCTTTTTCTCGATGCTGCACCCCAGGATAGCGGAGTTCAAACGTTGGGCCCGACAGAGTGTCTCGAATGAGCCGTTGAAGGCCGAGAGCCAGAAGCTGACTTTGTGGCTGAGGCTGCTAAGGCGGAAGGAGTACGGGGCGAGCGGGACGAGTTGCGCGATCTGAGCCCGCGACAGGCCGAGGTCGCCGAGCTCGGTGACGCGGGGAGCTAGGGTCTTCTCCACGCTGGAGCACAGGACCTGCGGATCGCTGGCGACGAGGGCAGTGATGCCGGAGTGGGGGACGCCGAGGTCGGAGAGGAAGGCGAGAACGGCGTCGGGATTGCGGGGAGACTTGAGGTGGGAGAGCTTCTTGGAAGCCTTGAGGGCCTGGGCTCGGGTCAGATTGCAGGTTGCGACGAGGTACTCCTCGACGGCGAAGGGTTTGGGAGAAATGGTGGATGCGGTGGTGGTGGAGAGGAGGTGTTGGGGAGAGATGAGCGAGGGGATGCGTAAGGCCGGAGCATGGCATGGATATGGGCTGTGGAGGAGACGAGAGAGGAGGCGTCTCCGGAGGCGGCAGATCATGGTGTCGCGGCGGCGGCGGCGGCGAACGGGAAGACGAAAATTTCGGGTCTACACTTTCGAGGGCTCGAGACGTTGATGGTTAAATGGGCGACAGACCTTCGCAGTACAGAGGCTGGGCCAACATCTGCAACCAGCCTATAGAGATGGAGCCCCAATTTGATGTCCGACCGAATTGAAGCCCACCACGCATCTAAAGACTGAAGCTCATTGTCATATCAATTTTCATGGTGAGATAACTCAGACGAGTGCTGGAACAATTCCAAGAAGGAGGAGGTGATTTCGTCACCACAAATATATCAAAGAGTTAAAATTCCATTCTTAGCCTCGAATTTCAGAGGGGAGGGAAGAATGATGGTAACTCAGATTTAAATGGATTGTTTTTATTCTTTTATGGGTTTCTGGGTCTGAGTACCTTGCACTTTTAACCTTTGGTGTGTCGAGGAAGGATACCTGCATTTTCCCCCTTAAATGGATTGTTTTTGCATCTTTTTACTGACGTAGCAAGTAGTTAAGAGAGAGATGAAATGTGTTTCATCTAGATGAACCCATGATTACATGGTTTCCAAGATACTTGTGTCTCAGCATATAATTCTTGGAAAACAAAAATTGAAACACCAAACTCAGCTCCTTAGTAACAGAGTTCGGAAATAGGGATTCAGCCATTTTTCTGTTAACACAAAAATCTCACTTAAATCAAAGAACCAACCGTTCAGAGTTACATATTCTGTAACATTTGAGTCAAAGCTTCTAGAAAACGTATGTCAAAGAAGCTACAAACTTTTGCCCAGCTACAGCTTTTCCAAGCAACAAACCCAAATCAAACCAAAATGCCCACTCTAATGTCATTTGAGTTTAAAATCATAACACACCAGTGCTTATATTCTGAGAGGAAGCAAGTGTGTCCTGAAAATTATTTCAGAGGCGGATCGAGAACAAAAACACATCATTCCAACATACCGCTCCAGATGGACCATATCTAATCACTGCACAACATTGTAGTAATGTATAATTAGCACCAGAGTCCAAACATATCATTGCATATCTAATTAACGATGCAGTCGTGCAAGTAAGTTTTAACAAATTTGCAGGGATGATGCATCTCACAAATGTACCAGCAAGCGCTGATGCAAATAGGCCAATGTAGGCCCAAGTAGTTTTGCTCCTTGACATAGCCCACATAAGTCATCTTTGCAAAACTGGCATTCTTTGAAGATTCAAGACATATTCTAGTTGTCTTCTAGAAAGGCAAAGCCAATCTCTTACGGTTAAATTTGGAAGCAATTCAACAAAGCATTTCCAGTTTGAATTACTGAAACAGTTCCAAGAAATTGCCAGTTCAAAGGAACTAATTTCAAACATAAAACGCAGAAGCATGGAAGTACATAAGAAGTGCAACCATCAGATTACAGAGAACCAAACAAGAAAAAAAATCAGCATTCTCAGTCAAGCTCAAAATCCACAATGCATACCTAGCTCGAGCGTGCTACAGTGGTTGATCGATTGCAGCAAAATATACAAACATTGCAAGAGTGCACAAATAGGATGACGAACCTCGAGATGGATTCCGAGTAGTACTTTAGAGAACAAGGGTTAGCTCTTTATCTTTTCCTTTTCTGTCTCATCGAGCTGCTTCCATTGTGGCTTTCCATCACGGCTAGAGGCATAAGCTGCAGTAAGACCTGGGACACTCTTCTCATATGGGTGCACCCATTCACGAAGAAACTTCTCCTCACCCATCACGGCAATCGAATAGAAGCTAAACTTGCCTATCGGCAGACCTTTTGCCTTGAGCAAGTTGATTAAGCAATGCCGCGGCAACAACCGACGCTCAAGGCTATACAAGAATAATACCGGCCGACATGCAATGTATGGTATGTCCAATCCAACATCCCCCATCAGGAATTCCAAATTTCTTCGAGCCCTTTCCTCAGTTAAACCCACGAGATGAGGTGACCTACTCAGCGCTAATGCTATATCAACCTTTGACAATCCAAGCTTCTCAAACATTCGTAAGTTCTTGGCGAGCTTCTCACGGCTGAAGATCGCAAATAATGAAAGCACATGAGGGAACGCCCATGAGGTCCGACTAATTCCAAATTCATCAACTCGTGCCAATGCTTCCTCCAGGTGCTTAGAGCTCCTGGTGAGCATTCGGAACGTGAACTTGCCGGTGCCGGACAAATCAGTAACACTTATCCCGCATCGCTGAAGGAATGCAAGGTTGGGCTTGGTCACCTTTTCGAGGTCGATGCTGAGAAGACAGCTGTTCACCTTAACGAGTTGCAGGAAGCTTTCGAAGGAGCCGGATACCGAGAGCCAGAACTCAACATTGCTGCAGAGCTTGGTCCTACGGAAGGCGCTCTGGCAGGCCACAACAAGACGCGCCATCTCAGCACGCGACAGGCCGAGGTCAGTGAGCTCGAGGACACGGGGCGCCAGAGTCTTCTCGACGTCGGCGCAGAGGAACAGCGGGTCGTTGGAGACGACGGTGGCGACGTCGGCGCGGGAAAGGCCGAGGCCGGCGAGGAAGTCGAGGACGGCGTCCGGCTTCGAGGGGGACTTGAGGTGGGAGAGCTTCTTGGAGGCCTTGAGGGCTTTTGCCCCGGAGAGGCCGCAGTTGGCGACAAGGTAGTCCTCGACGGCGAAGGCGTTCGGGGCGATGGGCGTGGTAGTGGAGAGGCGGTGGAGAGGGAAAAGGGGGGATATGAGGTGGGTGGGGACGCGGGATGGGGAGTGGAGGAGGAGAGAGAGGACGCGCTTCCGAAGGTGAATCATGGCGTCGCCGCGGCGGCGGCGGCGGCCCCGGCCGGACCTGACGGGAGGGGGTGGGCGGCACTTCGGAGTGGGAAAGCTGAAGGGCAGCCGAAGCGCTGGCGAAATCCACCGGGCCGAGTCTGTGCTGGATGATGCCATGCCCAAGAAGGCCAGAAAGATTAGGCCCAACCCAACTCGTCAAGCCAACAGCATTTGATATAGGAAAAAGTCCATTTGCCGGAGTCCGTCCTCTGTCTGTTACAAAACCAAGTTGACACTCTCAGCTCGAGAAACCAGATTTTTTCCCCTCTGGACAGTTTTGGACGACGGTTTTGCTGACGTGGCAGTGGGATCCAACATGTCATATGCCACATCACCAATAATGGTAGATGTGGGCCCCACTATTTTTTTACTCCTCAATCTCCTCCCATCCGCGGGCCGAAGACTCTTGAACCCGAGTCGTCTCTTAGCCCGCCTCCCCTCGGAGAGTCCGGCCCTGACTCCAATGCCACAACCTTCGCCGTCGAGAAGACCTCTTCAGCAGCAGCGCCATCGCCCTCACCGACCCCGACTCCAACGCCGCCACCTCCGTCGCAGCAGCAGCACCAAATCCTGCCGCCCAAGATCCGCCTCTCCCCAGCCCCTCCGCTGCCTCCCCCACCGCCCTCACCGACCCTGACTCCAACGTCAACGCCTCCGCCGCCGCCCCCTCCCGCTGCCATCGCCGCGGACCGCTCCATGGCGCCGGTGCGGGTGCGGCGACCGCGGCCAGGCTGCTCGGGTTGCTAGAGCTGCGACCGAGCCCGTTGAACACCACCTTGCCGGCAGGGCCGGTCCTGGGATTTTAGGGGCCCGGGGCGAATCTAAATGACAGGGCCTCTCTATATAAGAATCAAATTTTTACACACATATACATATAAATATAAATTTTTAATACAAGTAAAATGACTGTTTGTACATAAAAATATTGATATAGAATTGTTTGTACATAACTGTTATACCTTAAAAGTTTCTTCTAACATTTCTAGATGAGAAGTCGTTGATAATGGTATCTATGTCAATCGCGTCCAACAATTTCTTCTCAATGCATAAAGTGGCTCCTCTTAACAAATTTATGTTTATCCATGGCTCCTCTTAGTGACGCTATGAACCCATCTGATCGATGCCTTTTCTTTTCCTTTTTTCACTACCGGAAGAATACTTTTTGCACGACGACGATCTTCTTAAACAAATAATGGATCAAATCAATTAAGCGATAGCATTTTATTAGGAACGGCATATCAATTAGCATCAATTGACATACGTTGATATACGTACCTCCAATGGTGCTAATCTAATCTGCTATTGCCCGTATTGGGTTAGAGGGCATGCAGGCAACAATAGCCGTGGGTGACTGATGGGCCTGCTGACTGCTGATGCGTGATGGTGATTTCTGAACCTATTTCGAGTGGAGTGTTTGCATTTTTTGGGAATAAAGGCCTGGGTTGGATTGGATATGCATACCTATACACCCTGGGGTGGGGCCCTTCAACTTTGGGGGCCCAGGGCGGCTGCCCCGTTGGCCCCCCCTCAGGGCCGGCCCTGCTTGCCGGTCGCGTTGAGGCACGACCGGGGCAGCGACCGCGTCGTTAGGCGAGTTGTTGTTGGCGGTGAGGTTGCGGAGCGCGGTGATGTCGAGCAGCATGCCGCCGAGCAGGTTGGAAGAGATGTCGGCGGCGTGGAGTCAAACTTGTAAAGCTCAAGTTGCACTCCAGCAGTTCATTTTCTCTTGAGAAATTTGAACATAATGCCAGTTGACAGAGAAATAGGAGGTCCTCGAAACTAGTATTTGAGCAAAACAAGCCTGTGTAGTATGTACTTTGAATGAAATCCAACTTAAGAGGTCAGGAACTCCGGCACAGCCAGTCCCTTCAGTTCCTGGGCAAGCTGGAACGGCCAACATATTTGAAACCAAAATGCCCACCACAGCATCACGACACATGCAATTGAAATGTCTTCAACTCCACCTCTTTAGTGATCTACACCTAAATACAGTCTATGCAACTTATAAAAATGCAAACTTATAACGAGCTTCTTCTCAACCAGTGAGGCCATAATAGTACTTCATTATACATTATGCAACCCATTGCCCTAAGACACAATGAAATCAATCCTACGACACATGCAATTCTTAAAGCTACACAAAAGTAGCACTGTCACCTTCATGAAATGTATAGTTTATCAAGCATACAAGGTTTATTTATGGTTGAGTTGATGTAAGGGATTTTCACAAAATAATGACCATGGACATATTAGACGCCTAAAATGCCAGTTCCAACGATATCAGGAGGCGAGAGCCCGAGGTCAGTGAGCTCGACGACACGGGGAGCCAGGGTCTTCTCGACGTCCGCGCAAAGGAGCCGCGGGTCGTTGGAGACGACGGTGGCGAAGTCGGAGCGAGAAAGGCCGAGGCCGGCGAGGAAGTCGAGGACGGCGTCCGGCTTCGAGGGGAACTTGAGGTGGGAGAGCTTCTTGGAGGCCTTGAGGGCCTGCGCCGGGGAGAGGCCGCAGTTGGCGACGAGGTAGTCCTCGGTGGCGAAGGGGATCGGGGTGGCTGAGAGGAGGCGGTGAAGCGACAAGATAGGAGGAATGGAGGTTGCGGTGGGGGATGGAGGGAGGATGTGATGAAAGATGCATTTTCGGAGGTGAAGCATGGCGCCGGCGACGTGGCTGGCGGCTGGCGTGGTTGCCGTGGCCGGACGAGATTCCGAACTGGGCGACTCGAGCAGGATTTCTCTGATCTGATCTGACACTCTCTTCCCCTCCCAAAGCCCACTGCTGGTGGACCCGTCTCCCTGGGTGTATTTATGTGAAAAGTGAAAACTCGTGCCAACGCCCGCCCTTGCATCGTTGGAGGATTTCGCCACAGTATCGCATAAACTACCCCACATTAATTTTTTACCTATATCTTTTTGTCTGCAAATACCTATTCACCTCGGCAGGGGCATGTTTGGACTTGCAAACCTGGACAAGCCAACTTTCCCTAAAAAAAAAAAAACCTGGACAAGCCAACTCATTTTTATTTAGATTAGAAACAAGTTTTAAAAAACCCAGATTTTAGCAAAAACCATCCCAATGCACACATGTTTCACCGATTCAACCTGTTTTCGACCATTTGGAAATGTTGTGTTTTGAAGTTACAAATTTTTAATTTTCAATCTTTTTGGAGATTTCGGCAATGTGATGAGAGTTTAAACGTCATCCTACTGAGTTGTACTACTAGGTAAATGTTCAAAGCAATGCGATGAATAAGTCTCATCTAAGCATTTGAATAAGGTTATGAAGCTTAGGTTGCACTCCAGCAGTTCATTTTCTCCTGAGAAACTTGGACATAATCCCGGAGAAATAGGAGGTCCTCCAAGTAAGTATTTGTGCAAAGCAAACCTGTGTAGTATTATGTACTCTGAATGTAATTCAACTTGAGAGGTCAGGAACTCCGGCACAAGCAGTCCCTTTAGTTTAGGTCCTGGGTAAGCTAGCATGGCAAACTTATTTGAAACCAAAATGCCCACCACAGTATCACGACACTTGAATGTCTTCAACTAAACCTCTTAGCGATCTAAACTAAAATAAAGTCTATGCAACTTATAAAAATGCAAACCTAAACGAGCTTCTTGTCAACCAGTGAGGCCATAATAGTAGACTAGTAGTCCATTCGACATAAGCAACCCATTGCCCTATGAAAGCAATTCTACAGCACAACAATTCTACAGGCTACACAAAAGCAGCACTTACTCCTCCATGAAGTGCGTAGTTCCTCAAGCACAGGTTTATGAATGGTTGAGTTGATGCAAGGGATTTTTCACAAAAGAATGGCCATATGTTATTAGACACCTGAAATGCAACCATAATAATCAGTACCACCTCTCAATTTGCAACCATAATAATCAGTACCACCTCTCAATTTGTTTAACAAAATCAGACAAGAAGTTCAGCAGGCACAGTAGTCACACGATTGATAGTTTCAAACAAAGCTAACACAGATATAGGTCACCACAAATGCAACCATAAGCTCAGTGGCACCATTCACTTTCTGAAATAAGTCATGCCATAAGTTTGGCAGCGCAGCAAGACAAAGAACAGTGGTCTTGGTACATACTGTTGGATATATATTGGTTTCAAGGACGAACATATGAAAAAATGAACGGCAAAAAAAATTTACTTGGTGTAAATCATCAAATCTGTCTAAAAAATTATTGATTCTCTATTTTAACGAACAAAAATCGTATGATGAAGGTTCAGAGATATACTGAAATTATTAAGAGAAAGCGAAAGCAAAATTTCTTGCAATAACTTTGGCTCCAGAAGAAAACAACAAGGTATTTCTAGTTTGTATCACACAGACAATTCGAAATCAACCCCCCCCCCCCCCCCCCCCCCCCCCCCCCCCCCCCCCCCCCCAAAAAAAAAAAAACACAGACAAGCCAAAAAAACATGTAACATGAAAATCCAATGAAGTTCATCCAAAAACGTGACTTCCAAGCAAAAACATTGGTAACATAAGGATGCATTGACACTTATGAAACCTTCATTTCCCAATCTATATGCAGCTAAATGGATGTAATGGGCCCACCCTTCAATGAGTTCATATAGCTAAGCACCATCAGATCAGCAGAAGTCATGATGCATAAGAAATGCAAAGTTAAGACATGACAATGGCAAAGCATAAAAAAAGATTCTCACTAGCACTTTTAAGAACAAGCGCTATCCTTTGCTTCATTCAACAAATCAAGAGGGTCTCTCCAGCATAGAAATCCCAATGCAAAGGATCGAAGTCAACCCAAATAAATTACTACGAGCTAGAATACACAAACATCTGATCGTGGATAACATAAGGAAGTAAATAAATATTTCCACAGAGCAAACCATTACATATATCTAGGTAGAAGGAATGTCACAGACCCAAGTTTATATCATTGCTGTTCATTGGGCTCTAAAGACCATAACAGATGGCCAACTGGATAAAATTCACAAAATTAAACCATGGCGGTGACAAAAATTAAAACATATTCTTAATAGCACTTTCCAGAACAGGCATCATCCCTTTCCTTCTCCATCTGTCTACATGGATAGCAGCTCCCATTGGTTTTCTCCAGCACAGCTAGACACATAAGCAGCAGCAAGGCCTGGGACACTATCCTCATATGGGTGCACAAATTTATGAAGAAACTTCTCCTCGCCAATCAAGGCAATCGAGTAGAAGCTAAGCTGGGCTATCGGCAGCCCTCTCGCCTTGAGCAAGTTGATCAAGCAATGCCGTGGCATCAATCGACGCTCGATGCTAAATAACATCAACTTTGGCCTTTGAGCAATGTATGGTATCTCCAACCTAACATCCCTCATCAAGAACCCCAAGCTTCTATGGACTCTTTCCTCGGTCAAACAAAGGATATCTGGTTGCCTCCTCACTGCCGATGATATATCATTCCTTGACCATCCAAGCTTCTCAAACAGTTGTATATTCCTATTGAGCTTCTCACGGCTGAGGATCGCAAATCTTGCTAGCGCATGAATGAATACCCACGAGCTCTGCTCAATTCCGAACTCATACGTGCGCGCCAAAGCTTCCCGCAGGTGCTGTGGGCTCCTAGTGACCATTCGAGACAGATATATGTGAGGGACATCGGAAATACTGACTCCACAGTGCTGAAGGAGTTCAATGTTGGGCTTGGCCACCTTCTCGAGGTCCAAGCCGAGAAGGGCGTTGTTCACCTTGATGACTGGCAGGAGCTTGTCGAGGGAGCCGAAGACTGAGAGCCAGAATTCAAAATTCCGGCGGAGCAAGGCCGTGCGGAAGAGGCTTTGAGCGTTCAGGACGAGGCGCGCTATCTCAGCACGCGACAGGCCGAGGTCAGTGAGCTCGAGGACACGGGGAGCCAGGGTCTTCTCGATGTCGGCGCAGAGGAACTGCGGATCGTTGGAGACGACGGTGGCGATGTCGGCGCGGGAAAGGCCGAGGCCGGTGAGGAAGACGAGGACGGCGTCCGGTCTCGAGGGGGACTTGAGGTGGGATAGCTTCTTGGAGGCCTTGAGGGCCTGCGCTGGGGAGAGGCCGCAGTTGGCGACGAGGTAGTCCTCCGCGGCGAAGGAGCTTGCGGTGGTGGAGAGGAGGCGGTGGAGTGAGAAGAGCGGGGAGACGGCGGGGGTCGACGGAGGAGATGGGGAGAGGAGATGCGAAAGGATGCATCTCCGAAGACGAAGCACTGGGCCGCCGGCGGCCAGCGGCCGGACCGCGCGGTTGCCGCGTTGAGATGGCGGCGGAGATGGGGAAATTCGAAAGCCGACGCCTCAAGTAGGGTTTCCAACGTTTTCCGTGTTCGCTCGGGTGTGATCTCCGTGGTTTGGTCACTCATCGTCCGGTTGACCGGTTTACACTGTTCGTACCATTTTCAACTGTTAGTTTGCTGATAAAACTGTCAGAAACAGCAAACCCGTGATGTTTCAATCAGTTCTTTCAACGGAAAATAGTTCATTTCAAAATTAGATGAAATACTGGCTACATCCTACCTCCAAACACCGATCCATCCCTTTCCCCTGGAAAGAAATTCACTATTCCCCCATTCCAAACACAAAGTTTAGGAAAAAATCCTTCCAAATGGATTCCTTTGAACTTCCTTTGTTCCAAATGGGCCCTAAATGAAATCGGTAGCAAAGATAACCTATCATCTGAACGGATAAGAAAATTTTCCCATGCTCAAAACGGGACACATGATTTATCCCTGCTATTATTCCTGTCCATTATTACTCACACACAAAAAAAACGGTAAACGAAGGAGGTATCACCACCAGATATTCTTTGAACATAACATGCAGACTGACATAACAATGATCTTACAGATCAAGATAACAAGCAGACTGACATAACAACAGGGTCCCTAAAAAAAAAGAGTAAGCCAAAGCTTAAGTTCCTTCACCAGGTGATGGAAATCCGGTGGAGCACGCGTCAACATGTGGAGGATGTACCGGGCTTCTTCCAATCCTTCAAGGAGACCTGGAGAAAAGCAAGCTTCCAATATGATCTTAGCAGGTTCTCTTGATCAATTTGTTTTTGAAACAGGCTCATACCTGCACATGCAAATTCCCAACACGAGGCAGCAAGCCCCATGACGTATAAACCTCATATATATATCCATTGAGTTTGAGAAAGAAAAGGAAAAAAAATGCCCCATACCTCTGCAACAGGAATACATTGCCCTTAAATTCATGCCTCTATTCAGCTTGCAGTTTTAAAATGAAAAATGTGAAGAACATATATGTATACCTATATGTTCTGAACCAATCAAAATACTGAACACTCAACTTGAAATTCTGTGGCAGCAACCAAAAAGAAATAGCCTATCCACTCTAGACGACATTGGCACAACAGGAGAACATAGCAAAACTCCTAAAATAAATTAACTTAAACTGTTCTTCTGCTTACTTGTTTGGACAGGGTCCTTGTTTCATTAGCTAACTAGTTCATACAGGCCTTTTAGTAATTTCCTCAGAGTGATCACCTTCTGAGATTTCTAGCAAAGGGAATGAAGCATCAGAGGATTGCAGGACAAGTGCAACAGAACTCCAAGAAGATGTAGTCATGAGTCCCATGCACAAGTCTGGAAACCATGAGTAAAGTCTACGCCAATTAGGTCCAAAAATATAGAAGCATACACAAATTGATACAACAACAACAACAACAAAGCCTTTTTATCCCAAGCAAGTTGGGGTAGGCTAGAGATGAAACCTGCAGGAACCACAAGAGAGGCAAAACCAACAAAGATGCAAACCAACAAGAGATGCAGACCAACCAGAAAAGAAAGGGCAAAACAGGGGAAAAGAGAAAGAAGAGAGAAAGAAGAGGGTGAAAAAGGTTAAAAAAAAAGGGGTTAAAAAAAAGGGAAATCATAAGCACATAGTACAAATTAATATGGTGACTAATCCATTGCTACAAAATGTTGAGTGTTAAGAGTAACAACAATGCTAAAGGTCTGAGTCTACTTGATAAATCTAGTCACGGTCATGATCATTCCATGCAGTCTTGTTTATCAGAAGACAAGTCAATCAGAATTCAGGAATCAAAATAGCAATACCACAACTGAACCAGCATGTAGCAAGCACTACAGTTAGGCAAGACCACTGAAACAAAAATTACCAGCTTACTGCTCAGTGTCAAAATACTGATGTGCACTACACGGCTAAGCATTTGCCAAGTCGGTACTTGGTTCTTGAATTCTGAATCTAGTGGGAACTTCCCCTCTGCAAGCAGCACCATAGTCTTCGTTGAGGTTTGGTGCAGCATCCATGAAAGGACGTATGAACTTCTCCATGAAGACATTCTCGCTCACTTGGACGGCAGTATAGTAGCTTCGGTCGTGCTCCAACAATCCATTTGCCTTAAGGAACCTAACAACATAGTGTCGAGGCCTGAGCCGGCGCTCCAAACTATATGTCAGCAGTGCAGGCCTGTGAGCTATGTACTCTGGTTCCAGTCCAACCTGGATGATCAGGAACTCCGCCATGCGGCACAGCCGGTCCTTGGAGTGCTTCAGCAGCAACGGCAGCTTGGAAACCGCAATGCCCACCTCAGTATCCGACCAACGGAATGTCTTCTTCAGGAACTCCACCTTCTCAGCAATCTTCTCCTTGCTGAGGAACGCGACGGCCAGCAGCGCGTGCCTGAACATCCCGGAGCCACGGGGCACACCGACCGCCTCCGCGCGCAGCACCATCTCCCGGACGCGTTCCGGTTTGGTGGTGAGCAGCCTCGGCACGGGGAGGGACAGCTTGGCAATTTCACAAGCATCTAGCCCGCACTCCATCAGGAACGCGACGTTGGGCTTGACCACCCGCTCGAGGTCGGAGCTGAGGAGGTAGGAGTTGCTCTTGAGCGCCTGGAGCAGGTTCTCGAAGGAGCCGAAGAGGGGGACGTAGAACCGCAGCTTGGAGACGACGGTGGGGCGGCGGAAGCGGGCGGGGTCGACCAGGACGAGGCGGGCGATCTGGGACGGGGAGAGGCCAAGGTCCCGCAGCTCGGCGAGGCGCGGGGCCAGCGTCCGCTCAACCTCGGAGCAGAGGAGCTTCGGGTCGTAGGCGACGGTGGCGGCGATGTCGGCGTCGGAGAGGCCGAGGCCGGAGAGGAAGGCGAGCACGGCGTCGGGCCTGGAGGGAGACTTGAGGTGGGAGATGACCTTGGAGGCCTTGACGGCCTGTTCCGGGGTAAGGTGGCAGGAGGCGACGAGGTAGTCCTCGACGAAGAATGGGGTGCGATTAGCCGAGGCGGCGGCGGCGGCGGTGGAGACCAATCGGGTCGTGGGGAGTCGGCATTGGTGGCGCAACGAGACGAATGCGGCGACGGTCGCACGGAGAGGGAAGGAGACGGGGGGCTGTTGTTTCGGGACCAGGAGCATGGCTACCGGCGCCGGCGGGGAGGCGAGCGAGTGCGGGACAACGAGGGGTCCAAGGGGCTAGCGGTAATCCAACAAAATGAACACGTGTTCTTTTTCTTTTTTGAATTTTATATAATATAAAATAGCCATGCTTTTGGGAATTTGGTCAAATCATGTTTATTTGGGACTATTTTGTCAGAAAACAAAGCACATTTTCTCCAGGAAGCAAAGCTTTAGATAAACATCCAGCATTAATTCATATAGATATTGCAACCTTTCATCAGATAGGGGAACAGAAATAATTGTTCTTTTAAAGAAAAAAACAAAAGGAACAACACAGGATCAATACGCTTTTTTTAGGGGCAAAATCCCTTTTATGACATCAACAAACGTAACAAGATACATACACAGTACACAACATAGTCAAGTTTGACCATCTAAAAAAAACAGAGTCCAAATTTTGACTAACAACAACAGAGTGAATATTGTCGCAAAAAAAAAAAACAACAACAGAGTGAATAGCATAGTTTAACAATGGCAGATCTTTATTTTTATTTTTAGAAATGGGAGATAATAACCTTCAGACTAACTAATAGTAGATACACAATGAGAAGCATAGTCCAATTTATGCACCAGCAAACGCTACAAGATATGGACCTCCATGCGACACATACAAAATCCCAAATCGTCTACGTTCTTCATCCAAATCTTGAGAGCTATTGAGATCTGCTACACAATGTATTCGATGTTTCCGATGAATTTGTGAACAATGCAGAAACAAAATTATATTTAAAATCTCAAAATGAGGGCATTTATCATGTCGAAGTTTCTTTTAGTTTTAACACATTGTACAGTTAAAATTGCAGAACTTCCAACCTGGAAATACCAAGTCTATGTTGAGATTCAATGGAACCAAAAATTTAACCCGTAGCAAGTAAAATTACAACACCTAATACATGATTCAATATTTGTGAAACGTGAAGCAGTTCATGCATATTACATATGCTGAAGACACTTAACTTGATTAGCACGGATAAATTCTTGTCATGATTACAAATAAACGTGTGTGAACATTAGATGGGTATAAAGCAGTTTATAACCAAACCTACTGTTGCTTATCTGATGGAAGACAAGTTTACACATCAATATTCATGAATCATGATGCTTTGTGTCATCAGATTCTAGCAAAAACCAGAATGGCATGTAAAGGACATACTGCAGCTAGGAAATAAGAAGCCCTGAAACTAGATCACCAGCTTACTATTAAATACCAACTGCTAAACTCTGCAGCAAAATACATCGCTACTTTCCAATCTACTTCATGAGTCATAGAATCTGAGTTTAGATGGTATTTGCCCTCTGCAAGCAGCAGCTTAGTCTATAGAAAGGTTCGGTACAGTTTCCATGTAAGGATGTACTCCTATGAACCTTTCTACAAAATCCTTCTCTTTCAGCAGGACTGCGGCATAGGAGCTCTGATGGTGCCGCTACAATCCCTTTTCCTTAAGAAACTTCACAACATACAAACGGGGCACGATGCGGCTCTACAAACACTGAAACAAGATCACCAGCTTACTACTATAAAATACTAACAGCTAAAATCTGCAGTGAAGTGCAAAATTAAACACCGCCAATCTACTTCCTGAGTCACGGAATTGGAGGCCAGAGTTTACATGACATAGTCACAAACAAATGTGTGAGAAAATTAAATGAGTACGAACCAGTTTATAACCAAGCCCAACTGTTTAATTTCCACAGCGGGACAAGTCTACACATCAAGATTCATCATCACTGAATCTAGAGGTCTGTTTCATGATTCATCACGCACTAGCAAGAAGCACTGTAACAAGATTACCAGCCTACAATTTAGTACTGACTCCTAAACACTGCAGTGCAATGCCAGTTAAGCATTTGTCAATCCAGTTCTTGATTCTTGCGATCTGAATCTAGAGGGTACTTGCCCTCTGCAGGCAGCAGCATAGTCTTCAGCAAGGTGTGGCGCAGCTTCCATGTAAGGTTGAATGTACCTCTCCACAAAATCCTTTTCTTTCACCACAACTGCAGAATAGTAGCTCCGACGGTGCCCCAACAATCCCGTTTCCTTCAGAAACTTCAGAACATAGAACCGGGGCATGAGGCGGCCCTCCAAGCTATAGGACATCAATGCTGGATTGCAAGCAACGTACTGTGGATCCAACCCGGCCTCAGAGAACAGGAAACCAGATACGCGGCACAGCCTGTCTTCGGAGCTCGTCAGCAGGGTTGGAGTCTTGGACAACATAGTTATCACTTCAGGTTCTGAACACCGGAATATTTTCTTCAAGAGCTCGATCTTTGCAGTAACAGATTTCTTGCTCATGTTTATGAAGCACCGCAGAGCAAGCCAAAACATTGGTTTTCCACGTGGTATGCCCATGTCTTCAACGAGCTCCGCCATTGCCCGCACTCTCGCTGGTCGAACCGTGAGTAGGGTCGGTGCTTTGAGGCAAAACTTAGAAATCTCATGAGCAGCAAACCCGTACTCACTCAAGAGGGACATATTGGGCTTGACAATCCTTTCCAAATTAGCGCCGAGGAGATAGGAGTTTCTCTTGAGCGCGAGGAGGAGGTTGTCGAAGGAGCCGAACAAGGGGATGTAGAACTGGAGGTTCGAGATAGCGGATCGGTGGAAGCAGCAGTAGGGGTCTGCCATGACCAACCGGGCGACATGAGCGGTAGAGAGGCCATGGTCCTGAACTGCAGCGACGAGCGGAGTGAGGGTCTTCTCCACTTTGGAGCGGAGCAGACTCGGGTGGCGGGAGACGGTGGTGGAGATGTCCGACGGCGGAAGGCCGAGGCCGGAGAGGAATGCTAGCACCGCGTCGGGCTTGGACGGGGACTTGAGATGGGAGAGTTGCTTGGAGGCCTTGACGGCCTTGTCCCGGGACAGGCCGCATGTGGCGACGAGGTAATCCTCTATGGCGAACGGGGCGGGGTCAGGGGAGGCTGTGGATGCCGCAGTGGCGGCGAATCGGTTGAAGGAGAAGAGCCACTGTTGGCGTAATGGGGCGCCGAGATGTTTCTGGAGGTGGAGCATCGCCGGCGCGGGTGGCCGCCGGCGGCGGATGCTCGCGGCGGCTAGGTTAGGGACGGAATGTCCTCGCAAAAAAAAGGTTAGGGACGGAATGTGGGCTGGTGAGAGAAGTTTGTTTTCCCCATTCTGCCTTTCTTTCCTTTTTCCTTTCTTTGGGGTGCGTTTGGCAACCTGGAAATGGGCATCGGGATAGGGTTACGAAAATAAGATGAAAAATCAAGACCTTTTATTTCTCCATCATATTAAATCTCAACCCTTCATTCCCTAGGCATCATTTCCCAATCCTTAACCCACCTATCATTTCCCATTATCCAAACATCACCTTGGTGTTTGGGTGTTTCGGCCTACGGCCCTACGCGGACGTTGCTGACGCCCAAAATTACCATGTCACAAAAACTGGAATTTCAAAATGAATTGATTTGTTTGCTCTTTTTTTTTTGAGGTAAATTTGATTTGTTTGCTCGTACACGGCCTAAAGCATCTACAAGTTTGGTCCCTAAATACGCTCAAAAAAATAAGTTTGATCTCAAATAATTATTTGAGTAAATTTCACAAACCACCCGTATTTTTGTTAATCGTCACAAATTCACCAATTTTTGTGCTCATTTTGCAGATCGACCAATAGTTTAAGTTACTTTTTCACAAATCTAACAATTCTTGACAAATCTCGTTCCGCGTTACCATGATCCCACATTTATAGTTCCATGGGTGCAAATCTAGTGATGACTAGAGATGATTCAGTTGGTCCCAGTAACGTGTTAGCAGTGAAGACACGGTTGTGGAATTAGCCTGTGTCACTGCCTTTTGCAGGATGTGCCGAGCCCAAGCACCGCCTCCTTTGCTAGCTCGGAGAAAATGGTTGGCCAAGTGTCGACACATAGAGACAAACGAGGTTAGTCCAAGTGTCGCATGTGTTCTTCCCTATCTTGTATAATTCCAACCTGATAAAATGAGCAGGCGCCATGAAGATAGATAGAGTTGGACACGAGCTTACATGCCACTAAGCTCGGCTGAGTTGTCATCTCTGAGTCTACCAGATTTTTGCAACAAACACGTAGGATTGGGATGACACGAATTATGATTAGTCCAATATTTATAAGTTTGTAAAAAAACTAACCTACATTATTAGTAAGGTCTATGAAATAGACACTAAAGTTGGTTGGTTTTGATAATGACTTCAAAATTCTGATAGGTGTGTGAAACTTACTCTAGTTGAGGTCATCATAAAAATTATGTACCAGCCTTTTCCAACCTCAAAAGATCATTCCGTGTGTGTGTAGGTGGTGTCGCATCTATGGTAAGTGGTTTTTAATTAAGTTGCCTATTTTAGATAACCAATTTCAAATTTTAGGTACTCTGTTTGGATCGAGTTGCTATATCAGGTGAAAAGCACACATGCTCTGTTGTAGTTGTTGTGTTTTACTATGCTGCGAAAATTAGTTATTTACCGCTCTAGTATGTCTCTGACAGTCACGCACGCCGCTTCCTGTTTATATGGCACGCCAAGATACAACTACTATTATTACCATAGACAACACATACGCTACTGCGTACTCCCATATACATATGCGTAGGCCGTACTAGGGAAGTTTATACTTATAGGAGTTTACAGAGCTCGTATGTATGCTGCCACATACAGTACACACATTCAGACGCGCCGTAGTCCGTACTGGTTAATTAGGAGATGTCGATGGACCGTACGTTGCGCCGCGTGTGGCTCTGGTCGTCCTTGGGCACGACGACCCGGAGCACGCCGTCCTCCAGGATGCACCGGATGCCGTCCACCCGGGCGCCGTCGGGCAGCCGGAACCGCCGCAGGAACGAGCCGTAGCTGCGCTCCACGCGCTTCCACGAGCCGCCGCCCTCCTGCCCTTCCTCCTCCGCCGCCGACGACTCCCGCGCCTTCTCCCTGCTGATCTTGAGCACGGCGCCGTCCTCCACCTCCACCTTCACGTCCTCCTTCCTCACCCCTGCAACCGCGCGCGATCAACACATGCATCGATCAGAGACACGGGCACGCACGCGTGTGCTGAAAATAACAAATTTTTACCGGGGATCTCGGCGGTGAGGATATGCTCCTTGTCTGTCTCGCGCCAGTCCACGTTGGTGCGCGCCACGGCGGTGGCGTCGTCATCGTTGCCGCCGGCGAAGCGGGCCCAGAGGTCGGAGGAGTGGGGATCCGTGTCCATGCCCCTGACCTCACTGAACCATGGCATCATCGACATTGTTGGCGGCTTGGCGCCCCCGCACGGTGGATCTCAAAGAGTTCGTGACTCGCAAAGAAAATCAGGAAACTGTTTTCCAGTGTTACCGGGATCCAGTGTTACCGTCTAGAATCTTGTCATTTAAAGATATTAAATAAAATATAATTAAAAATTAACTATAAAATCTTATACTAATTCGCGAGACGAATCTAATAAAAGTAATTAAGCCGTAATTAAAAGATAGTTACTGTAACATCACTGTAGCAAAACATAGCTTAATTAAGTATTAGATTCGCTGGTAAATTAGCACATATCTGTAAAAAAGCTTTGTAATTAGCTTATTTAATATGTCTAAATAGTAAGATTAGTTTTGATGTGACTTTTAGTCGTAAAAACACGAACACCCTCACCGTGAGCTATTTTATACTGCTTCTCGCGTAGGGCGCTGGGTTGACACGTCCAGTGGGTACGTGCCGGTCGCGTTGGCAGGTGTTGCCACTTCGCAAGCCCGCCACGCATAACTTGGGATAGGTTTCTTGGAGCGTTACGAGGCTGCGGTGTCGTTGAGAACCTTGGGATAAGCATGCCTGTTTGTTGCTACTTGGTGAGTCGGCGGCAGAAGATGAGCTCAAGCCAATCTTCGCAGCACATTTTGTAGTCTTGTGTGTTGTGTGTATGTGTTTTGTCACCGGTGTCACCATGATCAGTTTTGCATTGCCAAAGTGTGTTTCGGATGACCCAGTGGCAAAAGTAGTAAGGATGCATTACCTCACAATACATTGAGAGAAACACCTCATTTAGCTATCCATGGGTGCATAACATTGAATTTAAAAGGTACATATATAATGAAAATTTGCTAATTACATGTGAAAAATTTTATTTAGTGGGTGCATTTGCACCCAGCGCCTTACATGTGGCTTCGCCACCGGATGATCCTATGGTAGGTCAGAGATGCACGTACGTTCCATGCGACATGAAAACGAGAATAGAGGTCGATCGTTCCTTTTCCAACATAAAAACATAAATATTCTCCAGTAATGTTTTTCTTTGAGCGGGATCGTATAATATATGTCGTGAACCGTTGGGCTGTTATTGTTTCAGGCCGCCTTCTTAGACCCAAAATCACCAAGTAGGTAGTGGGCCTCCATTAATTACAACATTCAGATGGCCGAAACAGAAACCGAGTCAGGCAACAGCCACGGATTAACAGGTAACTGCTTTTAGTACCATACTGGAACTTCAATGATCCCAGGAAAAGAGAGCTGGGTATATAAACAGAGCCTAAGGTAACATTTTTTTTTTTTTTTTGCAAGGGAAGGTAACATTGAAACATACTTACCTGGACGGGGTCTATGGGCGATCAAGAAGGCTCATGGCCTAGATCAATGGCCTACATTGCACTTTGTAGGTGCATTGGTTTACCATCTCCCTAAGTGGGAGAGTGGACGTCATAATTTGTGAAAGAGGGGGTACGCGTTCGCGCGGCCCCTACCAACTCATTGAAATTGAAAATAATGTTTCCGAATTGATCAGAATATATGAATATGAATAATCATCTCTCCTCTTGAGAGCCATTCTTAACGGCGCTTCAAACCAAAGTTTGACACCCACATGAAAGCGCTGGCCATGCCGGACGCTGCTCTAAATCCTGAGCGGATGTCTGCAATCAACTGGCGCAGATCCCTCACGATGCTAGCCAGCAAGGGTTCATCCACCGAGATTTTCTTGTTAGACATCCTCCGTGGGGATCCTGGTAACATCAAGCGAAAGTCAAGATCCAGTATCCTAGATCACCTCGTATGTTAATGCAATCAAACTGGAGGATCACCTGGACGGGTCGAGGGTGTTAGCTGGTGAAGTTGAGCCTCAGCTGCATGAACGATTCTCATGGAACCTCTCACACCCTTTGTCAATTCTAGACTGATCGAGACAATGACGTCATTAGCATCTTTGTTCACAGATATGCACAAGAGCAAAATGCATGCCATAATAATAAACTTTTTAAATCCAGAAGCAAAGGCACCTCTCAGTTTTGACAGGGTCAAGATAAAGCTGAACACCTAATTCAGTTGTGGAGAAAAATAAGATTTTGGATATATGTTTGGCTGGGATGCACTCCTTTAGAACTAAAAATTCTTAGGCTCCAATACATATGTGATGATATGGCTGCAAGGGTTTCTGAGTGCTATTAGGAAGAGAAGCGGAATATTAGGTTGACAAGGAATGTCAGAGAAAATCATAACGAATGGCAATTGTTGCTAGATACTCTACTGATGATTGTATACTTGGACAACCTAGAAGATGAGTTAATTTGGGCTTTGAATAAAAGCAAGCACCAGATCAATATAAATGTTTTCTTACCTTTGGAGAGAAATTGCAAGCAGGTTCTTTGGCAAATGAGTCACAACAAATTGCAAGCAGTTTCTGATGCATTACTACATTGACCAACTGAAGTATTGTGAATAGAACAACCTATCACCTCCATTCTAGATAACCACCATGGCCAAGAATATCGCTACATACACCTCAACAAATATATAGCTACAGTTTGTATTTTTGTGAAGCATCAATTTAGAGGTAGTCAAGCTAAGCGATTGCATTTGGATACAAACAAAATTACTCAATCAATAAGAGAAGAACAGGTAAGAAGTATCATTGCGTACCTTAGATCACTAAGATCTGAAGCCAAGTCACCGATCTCCCTTCCAACAAGTCTCACTGAAGCCATAGTTTGAGGAAGCTTCGCTCTTGCAGAATCAAAGTACTTTTCAAGAAACTCTGCCTCCCTCTTGCATGCCTGAAAATAGATTGAAATATGTGTGTCGATAGTAGTTACCTGCAATTCATGAGAAAAAGTAGCTAGCCACTAATGAATAGGAAGCATACCAGCATGGAGCGAATCGCCGAAAAGAATACCAAGCATACAGATATTGCAACCTATATAAGATTGCAAGTGGATCATATAAACGGTAATCTTCTTAAGCAGTGCATTTACAAACTAATAGTGCATATCCCAATGCTATATATTTAAGAATGGATGTATTATTTAGTTAGAAACTCAAATATTTCAGCCAGATAAAAATGGAATACTCAAGTATTTGATATAAAGAGCATTTGATACATGAGAATTCTAACATGATGAAGCAACAAGCATGCAAAAAATTCAATAAAAGCCCGACTTTAGTTGACACAGGAGCTGACTTTCTTAAATGTTTACCAAATGTAAACTTCATCAGTGTCTCAGTGATGTTAAATTTTCTGCAACTTTGCCATGTGCGCTATTACAGTTGGAATGACAGAAATTCCAACTACTTTTCATGTGAATAACAAGTCTAATTTTACTAGAAACTCGACTTTAATTGACACAGGAGGTGACTTTCTTAAATGTTTACCAAATATAAACTTCATCAGTGTCTCAGTGATGTTAACTTTTCTGTAACTATCATGTGCTATTACAGTTGGAATGACAGAAATTCCAACTACTTTTCATGTAAATAAAAGTCTGATTTTACTAGATACTCGACTCCATGCCCCCTACTAAAGTGGTAACAATAACTAAGTGAGCCATGGGCACTCGCAGGATTAGAAACGCGAGGTGAGATGAGGACGGGCCGTCGGGTGCCATACCGCGGATGCAGTGAAGGTAAGGACAGCGAGGCCGCCGCCGCCGCCGCGAGCGCGGCTCGTGGAGGAGGAGGTGCGCGGGGATGGGGAGGCGGCCACGGAGGCGTAGTGGGAGGAGCAGGTGAGCACCGGGGAGGCGACCGCGGTCACAAGAGGCGTCGCGGCTGCGACTCCGGATGAGCCGCGAATGGGAAGGCGGGCGCGCCGGCGGAGGAGGTAGGTGGAGGCTGTGGTCGGCAGCGTAGGGGTCCGCTCGTGGCGAGGAAGAGGGGGACACGGCATTGCTGGGCGCCGGCGCCTGCTGCAGGGGTGGAAGCGAAACTGAGCTGTGGAAGCCCGTTCACTGCAACTGTTGGACTTGTAAAACTGTTGACTCATCAGTTTGTCTTTGGAGAACGAAAGCAAATTAGGCGGACAAACTTGTTTCAAATTCAGATAGACACGTCAGGTCAGGATACAAAGCCTCTATAAAACTGCAGAGTGAACCTGTAATGTGAGGATCTTTTACCGCTGAAGCGGGCACATTGTTCAAACTCTACCAACGTCGCACTCGCATCTGTCTTGTTCAACAGGCTATATTGCAGAGACTGGAGGAGTAGAACGCAAGGTTCAAATCCAATAGGCGTATTTAGGACTGCAAGGTCCGCTAGAGAACATATCCAGTGTTACCGGCGATATGGGTGTTACCGTGTTACCGATCACTGTAGCACCATAAAAATGCAACGAAAAATTGCAACAAAAATATGAATGGATAGCTCATGCAACGATCTATAATTCATATTTTTGGTTGAGATGCAACTGAGGCTCGTGCAAGAAGATACAAAAAAGAGAAATCAGACTGTGAATAGTGCGGGTTGCAACTGTTCATCACGAACCCGCAACCCGTTACTATTCAACGTCTGATTTCTCTTTTTTTTTATCTTCTTGTACGAGCTTCGGTTGCATCTCAACCAAAAGAATGAATTGTAGATCGTTGCATGAGCTATCCATTCATATTTTTGTTGCAATTTTTCGTTGCATATTTGAGGCGTTGCATGAGAATTTAGCACACTTTGTAATGGAATAACGATGAAAAATCAACATTACGCTGTCGTCGCCCTCGATCCGCAACAGAACCGTATCAGTTGCTATACTTGTTTCGACGGAGCACCTGCTCTTGCTGGTCACATAACTTATTGTCGCGAAGATACAAGCGCACAACACTGCAACAACGGCCCGGCACCGCGCAACACCAACAGTGAAGCTACCTGGCGGAGCATGACCATCCGGGAAGCGAGCAACGAATGCAAAACAACCAACCCCGTGGAGAATTCGACGTGAGTTTGATGTCTGCCTACTCAACAGGTCTTTGTGCAGAGTTTATTCTTAAATCATCAACACAAACGATCAAAATGGTATGTATTCAAAATCAGTGTGCTTTCAGTGAGCTCCGGATCAAAATTGGCCTATTTACAGCTCTCTCAGGCCCCGGCTGGGAGGCAGTAACATTACAACAGGAAACAAGATCAGGAAATGTTCGCATCTGATCAGTAACTTTGCTATTGGTACATGATGACCGCACTGTTTAAATAGGCTCTAGAGAAAAACTGAGGGAAGAACAGCTAAAGTTAAGGAGCAGGCAGAGCAGAAGTAACTGCCAGAATATCTAGCCCCTACTGCTGGTTTCTTATATATGACCACTACAATGTGTAGAAACTGAAACTAACTACTGGAGTATGTTACTTGCCAAATCCGAACGGCGATTTGCTTCTGCTGCCACCTTCCCCATACTGTTCGTTCCATTTTCTTAGCTCGTTCATACTTGTTGCATCAAAAGCAACAGACGGGCTTACCTGTACAGGAGAGTAGGAGACAGCCAAAAAAGAATTATATATCCAACGTGCAATAGGGCAGTGGAAACGAGATACAAAATATGGTAATACCTTGGCTTTTGCTTCGACAAAGTCATCCAATTTCAGTGGCCTTAATGAAGTTTTCATGCTACTAGTATCTCCCTAAGAAAAGATGGCGACCATATGAGCAACAGTAATAAACTTAAGAATGCAGGTACTAATATCTGAAAGCAAGAATCAACCACCTTCTTTTCTTCTTCTAGAAGTTCATGAACTGGCCTATATGCTGCAGCTATGCATAGGTTCTGCAGATAAAGCAACAAATGAGTCACACATACACACATGAAAATGCTGGTCATTGAACATTTCAGGTGCAATGGAGAAGAACAGAGCAATTATGAAGGGCTCTAAGCATAATACCTTCAAGTCACTTCCAGAGTAACCTTCTGTGGCATTAGCGAGTTCGTCGAATTTAAAGTCAGATTCGAGGTTTTCTTTCGCTAGTAAAATCTTTAGAATTTTCATTCGATTCTGTGCATCTGGAAGGTCAACATATATCCTATAAATCAACCGAAAGATTGTCACTATATTTGGTTGACCAAACGGCTGAAACTTAATTGGAAGCAAGCAGCAAAAAGCAAAAAAAAACAGATCTTACCTTCTAGGCAAACGCCGTATTACTGCATCATCCAGATCAAATGGACGGTTTGTCGCGCCAAGAATAAGGATCCTTTGGCTGTCTTTGGACCTTAGACCATCCCAAGCTGCCATAAATTCATTCCGCATCCTTCTCGTTGCTTCATGCTCAAACGAACCACCTCTTGCGCCAAGTAAGCTGTCAACCTGTCATTAGTAAATCAAAGTTGCACTATAATCAGTAGATCCTGGATGACCTAGAAAATGGTAGCTAAGTGCAAGGGAGAACTAACGATGTCCTCCATAAAATCAATAAGCATTTAAGTCTCTTCAACTAAAGAAAACTTACTTCGTCCACAAATATAATAACAGGGGCAAGTCGACTGGCAAAGGAGAAAAGTGCCTTGGTGAGCTTCTCAGCATCTCCAAACCACTGTTAACAGATAGATGGGCAAGCAGATAGAGATGAGCAAAATCTCAACGAACTCAAGTTCCATGATGAGAAGTTTTATGAAGATGAAATATTTCTACTATAGAGGCGGTACACTTGTAAAAAAACACACACAGCAGAATTGACACTGTAGATAGAAGCAGTGCACACAGCTGAAATTAGTCTCGGCGACATGAGATATCACCCCCATTTACCATCTGATCGGTCAATGCCTGTGTTTGTATATAGAATGCTCTGTTATCATAGACTATCCCAGCTATGAGTGCCTCATTATTGTTGTATGTTCCAATCCTAAGCAAGTTGGGGTAGGCTATTGTTGTTATGTTTGACGAAGGGGAAAAAGGCTAGCCATGCAAGTTTCAGTAGATTGCCAAAAATGACAAATTACAAAAGATTGTATCAAACTCTGAAGATTTAAAGGAAACTTCTCATAAACGATTTATATTGACATTCAGTTCGATTGCCCAGATAATATGACTCCAGTACAACAAAGGGAGTCAAATAAAAATACCTTTGATGTGAGAGTAGAACCAGTTATGCTTATAAAATTTGCTCCAGCTTCTGTTGCAAGTGCCTTAGCCAAAAGTGTTTTTCCTGTTCCTGGAGGCCCAAAAAGCAATATACCTTTGCAGGGCTGAACAGAGGTCCAAAAGAAAATGGCATGTTTAATTAGTAGATAAACAAAGAAAGATGGAAAGAACAGTGAAAAAAATTTCACATAACATAGCAAAAGGAGTACCGCTAACAAAGCAAAACTAAAGATTTAGGTTTTGCTTGAGAGATTTTATTTTTATTGAAAATTTCCTAGGACTTGCTTACTGATTGGTGTAGCAACTTGGTTCCTGTTCCATTCAGTCATACAGCATATAACGTGTTCGCGTTATCTCCTACCAATAGATTTGTATGTTAGTACGGCAGAAAAGCATACCCTTAACAAATTCCCATGAGAAAAAAGCTCTGGTCTCCTCATTGGCAGAGTAACAAGTTCATCCAGTGTCTTCTTGACATCCTCGAGAGCACCAATGTCATCAAACTTAACTCCAATTTCATTGGGAGGTACAACTGCTGAAATGAAATTGCGCTCATACTCATCTTTTGCCAAAATCTGCAGTAAGGCATCTTTTAAGTTTGAATGTAACACAACAGAAGACTTGCCAGGGTGCAGAAAGTAAATCTTCCAATTAACAGAAAAGCTAACTTCATGAACAGCAAAACTAAAAGGTACCTTCATGTTTTCAGAGAGCTTCGTATTGGAAGCATCATGCTCTTTCAGCCTAGCAATGGCTAGATCCAGACTTGAGGAAAAAATGATAAGATTAATTAGCGCCCAGCTATGAAAGATGGCTGAATGCCATGACTAACTGAGACAATACCTTTCGCGGGGAATGATCAGCCTGTCACCCTTTACGGAAGGATGAACTGCTGATGACAAATAGTGACTCCTAGCCCATCCAACAACCTTCTCTGCTCCTGCAATCAACAGTACAAATACATATGGTAAGAACTGGCAGTGCTTCTGGCTACACCTTAGGATTAGTGAGACGAGTTGCATTCACTAGGTACGAGAAATAAATCTTCAATTTAACATGTAGACCAATCATAAGGCGCTGCAGCTTCAAAAATTTTGGGCCCGCACCAAATAACTGGGCACGTTTCGCCTAATCCAGTTCTGTGGCGTCCGGCGTGCATAGAAGGAACATCTCAACGAGGGCAACGCTTTCAGTTCAAAAGGTTGATTGGACCCGTATATAGAATGCATGACAGCAGAATGATAAAAAAAAGAGCATGTCTTCAGGGTAAAATGTAGCATAAAAATCATAATAAAGATCCAGACACCAGACTTACTTTGTTTTGTCAAAACAATGCCGTCTGACTTCACATGCAAAAGATCCTCGCATGATAGGTCATGTTGTTCAAGAACCTGCATTTTATGAATCATGATAAAGCAAGATATTGAGGAGCCAAGAAATGAAACTAAACCGTAAGGACTAAAATTAACTCAGCAGGCGATTCCAATACCTTGTGCAACTCTACGAGGTTATGCCTTGAGATAATTATCTTTCTGTCCTCCTCAATCTGGTTATTGAAAATTCTCAGTTGCTCATCATCCTGGACATTGATGAGACAAATATAAGCAGACAAATAGCTTAAGAGACCAGGCATTACCCTAGCAAGGGAGAGCTTGTCGTAAGCATGTTATTAAGTACCAAATACTATTGACACAACTATAGATAAGATATGTCAGCAAGAGAAACAAGTCAACACTTGTTTTGGGTTTGGGAAAAGGTACCTTCGGAAGAGGAATGAAGAATCTATTTCTGAAAAGCTTTGATATGTCACGGGACCTTGAAGGCTTCCGCCCTTTTAGCCCCCCTACCAGTCGCTTCAAAGACGACTGAAAATACAGGAGTTTAGGCACTGCTGTTGCAATGCACAAAGCATATAACAAACTGTATAATATGTAGCATTACAAAGGAAAGATCTACTCAGAGACCATAGAAACTTAAAAATAAGGTTAGGCTTAAAAAAAACAAAGCAAGAAAGCAAGCATAATCAAAGGATCCCTCTTTGTGTTTTTTTTCCCGTTTTACTGATTTTTCTTTCGAAGGGAAGCCTTGGGCGCAGTGGTAAAGCTGTTGCCTTGTGACCATGAGGTCGCAGGTTCAAGTCCTGGAAACAGCCTCTTGCAGAAATGCAAGGAAAGGCTGCGTACAATAGACCCAAAGTGGTTGGACCCTTCCCCGGACCCTGCGCAAGTGGGAGCTACATGCACCGGACTGCCCTGTGTTTACCGATTTTTCTTTCCTGGCAAAACTGCCGTTTCAGAACTTGCCAGGGCAAGCCATCAAGAAGTAGGGTATTCTTTTTTATGGCAGCATTTGTCATTCAAGAGGCTTTTTAAAAAGCAGTTTTAGTTTGTTCCTTTTTAAATACGAACTAACCAGTAACATCTTTTAACAGCGGTTACGCCAGTTCATTTTCATGCTAGGCAGAATTCCTGCCTGCTGAGGTTAAAAAAAAAATTCTGCCTGCTGGTGGGTCTAAATTGGTACGGCTCAGCTTGACAGTGTCCATGGTGTAAGCATTCATGGCACTGCCTTTCTATTTTCTTCCACAACAAGGATGTATTGAGCAAAGCATAACGAATGTCAAGTATAGGTACCAATCTACATTGGTTATTAATTTATAAAACTGTCTACAGTCAAATTTAATTTTCAGGCTAATAATGTGACCGCTGAGCATAATAAACAGAGTTTATGGGGCCCTTCAGCGGATTAGGTTAAGTAACAAATACATGAAGAAATTGTACCATTTGAGTCATCAATGTAGCTAATTTTAGGTCAACGTTGTAGTCTGCACCAGTTGCAAGCTAAGTGTCCAAGCAATAGAATCAAGAAAGCCAAAGAGACTACCAGTTGCAATACTAGGGCAATGTTATACCGTCCAGTCGCATTGTTGTAATTAAAATCTAGATGAGTAGAAGATGAGACAAATACACAGCTAACTAAATTGAATATTCAAGCATGTTTTCAGGTCCAGTTGCAGCAGAGAGAAAAAAAAACCATATATATTTAAACAGGTTAGCAAGAAAAATACCAGCGGAGACAGGCGAGCAAGATTATGGAACAACAGTGTCTTCTGTATTTAAGCAAAACAACTATCAGAAGCAATCATTGGGAATAACGTGCTTTCTGCATCTAGGATTACGGGAGTTTATATGGCTTACTGGTTCTTTATCCTTGGGCTCTGCAGCTGCCTCCACAATGTTCTGCCCACATATCAAAACTAAAGGTCCATTAAGCTGGTCAAGCATTTCCTCTACCTTTTCGACAAACTCTCTGCGATCTGATTTTGGAACTGCCCTAGACAACCATTGGGAGCTGTCTGGAAAATAAACGATGGCTGGTTGTAGAGATGGCAGAACCTATTTTTGTAACCAAAAGCATCCAATTATGGATAAGTTCATGATTCGATCATATGAAACACAAAAACTTTACATCTAACAATATGCACAAAAGGCTGAGCAGTGTCCGACAAGATAAAAACAATATTGTCCAACAACACACCTCACAAAGTGCTTCAATTGCGATATGCCAATCTTCCGACTGAATATCAGTGTCACGCACAATGTCCTGAGCTAAAATACAAAAAAGCAGAAAGAACAGTGTTAAGCAGAAAGAACAGTGTTTTCCAAATTGAATGTAGCACTTTGGAGGCTGGTACTAGAAGCATACTTTCAACCCAGTAAACTGCTGGTTTAGCATGTTGCTCTTCGTTTGCTTCATCATTGTTACCGTCATCCAGCTTCTTCTCAGGAGGATCAAATATAACAGCCACTTGATCGCCGTTGATCTCATATATCTCTCCACGCTGTCCGTTTGATAAAGTTCTGCAATTTTAGCAGATAGAAGAATGTTTATGATTAAACATTGAACAGAATAGTGTGCTTATATTTGGGGATAAAATAGCATTTCCATTGTCAGGCTCAAGCATGAAATATAAAGAAACTTGAACATGAGATCAAATCAATGATCAGAAACAATTTTGGACTCAGGCTGAACATGTGTAAATAAGAGTCCTTGGGAACGTGCCACCTATGAAACTAAGAATTCTAAGTACATAAAGGCTTTTACAACAGCTGCAAAATGTTGAATGTACACAATGCTTATTAGAAGGTGCAATCTCACCTTGAAAAAGTCTAAAAATTATGTTAAAATTGCATGCTTTACTTAGTGCAAGTCTGTAACAACCTCCCAATAGTCTACAGTGTTGGTGATTAATGCCATCACAATGTGCTAGAAACAAAAAGATGGCATAATTTCAATTTTAAAGTACTTCATTGTCGTTATTCTCCATTTATTTCGGTGAGAAACGTCGAAGGTGGATTCCCTTCTGAAGGAAACTAATACAATACTGATTATTGGAAGGCATTAAAAAACTGAAAAGGCATGGCAGTACCATGGAGCGAAGCATTTTTTCTCAAGACTCAAAACTTTCTAGCCCTATTTTATACGAGAAAAACTTATCCACCCACCTGCCACTAATAAAGGTGTAGGCATTCTTTGAGCCATCTTGAACAGGTATTTTCCCCAAAATGATCCTGCGGTATCAAATATATGATATGAATCATGATTAGTGTAAGAGCAATTAGTATGTCAAATGGTAAGGAATAAAGTAAGATGGACAGCATGCAGTACAAACATATGGCAACATGCCATCCTGACACCAGGAAGCATTTATTCACCAATTTTTGTCAGCATTACCAAGCATGTACAAATCAACAGTTGAGAACACAGAAAAGTATGGGCTCATGTAGACATACAAGATAACAATCGTGCAAGCACCTCCTATCCTACATACCCAAATGTAGGATCACCCATTTTTCTGCCTGAGCCTGCTGCTCATAGCGTCTCCACACGTATATGCACAATCTTGTCAACGCATTGAAATATCTGTTGGATGGAAAATTTTGAGTTTACAAAAGTTTGCCTCGTTGCATCTTTCCATAGTTATTCGGGATCTCATAGACCCATTAACCATTGTCTGAAATCTCTACCAGCTGTCTGCAAGCCACTTACACTAGGCAACTAAGCTACATAAAAAGAGATAATATTCGCCTTAAAGAAACTCATCCGATCATATATTACTCGAGTATGACAGTATGTAACAACCGTGTGATCGGCTCTGTTTTACAGGGGTACCAAAAAGTTTTCTGGCCAAAATTATGTGGCTAATCAGATCCAATGAAATGCAATGCATAGAACTTTCTACTTATAACTGCCCACAAAAACCAAAATTAGGAGAGTATCAAGTACCTATGATCTGCTTCAACAACCACCGATGCTCCAACATACTTGACCCTATCTCCTGGAAACAATGATCAGAAAAATTAAAGCTGGCCATACCTTCATTCAGAGTAAGTAATGTAAGTACTAGTAAAAGGTCTGGCTTGAATTTCATAATTCACAGGAGTGGGTCGAATGCATACTAAGCGAGTAGACTACTGCTCTATAAAATAAAATTATGTAAAGTATAAAACTTAGCATGTGCAAGGAATAGTTTGTTGCATGGTATAGCTGCATAACTGCAATGAACTGTTCTATGGAAAAAGTGATGTTTAGCTCACCTAAGAGAGTAAATTAGAGGCCGACCGGGTACGTGAGTTGCTATTATGGGCTAATAAAATTTATCTAAAGTACAGAGCATATAGAAAACATATGAAACATAAATACCGAAAAAATTTCCATAGCATTGCATATATCTAAAAGCACTAAGCAGAATTTAGCACTGAGTAGGCTGCAGTAAAATAGAATCTGCCATTTCATCAAAATGCTTATTCTGGTTAAGAGAAACAGTTCACCATTATATGATTAAGAGTCAACTAGGGAAAGCACTCAATATAAACAAAAAGGGTAAGTCATTTACCCTTTTGGAGTGGCCTTTTATCTTCTTCAGATGACTCAGCAGTGCCAGAGGATTCTTCTGCTGAAGAACTTTCATGTACACCAACTCTCTAGAAGCAGAAGCAAGCACACATAAGTTGTAAAGTAGGAAGAGAAGAAAACAAAAATGAGTCTAAAAAATTGAGGAAATAGCTGTTCAACCTGGATTAGAACTGTGGTAGAAAATAATGGAAACAGGTCCATCTCATAAGGCTGTCTTTAATAAGTTCAATGCTATATACTACTAGTAATATATAATGGTGAATAATGGAAACAGGTCCATCTCATAAGGCTGTCCTTAAAAGTCGTGGGTCTTTAGCTCTTTAGTATTCTGTTGGTTGTGTTGTGTGCAGGTCATTCATTTCCATAAGCTAAATGTAAAGGTTTGTAAAGCACTTTGGTTTTCTAAACTGATGAAAAAAAAGAGCATGATATATTGAAGTAAGACTTCAGTAAGAACAATCATATGCAGTTTTTATGGTAAGGTGGCTTAATAGAAACAGACACCTTCGCAAATTCCTCAAGAGTGCATGGAACTAGCTTCTTTAGGGTTTCCACGGCTTTAATAGCATCTTCATCATCGCTTTCACCAGATTCACCTTCATCCTCTGCCTCTGACTCGGAACCTTCATCCTGTGACTCTGCATGATTATCCTCTTCCTCGCTTTCTGAACAATCTTCACCAAAATCCTACAAGGTCACGCATTAGTTCACGCGACAAAGTGTAAATCAAACTTCTGATGCAGGAACATCTGACTATCTTACATATGGGGCTAGAACACTGCTGTCAAGAACCAACAATGGTACGCGTAACTCATTGGCAAGTGCTCTCACCAATCTCTCCCGATAAAGTTCAGTCCCTGCATTGTAGCAACTCATAAAAATTACCATACAAGAAAGAAAAGAAAAAAAAAATCACGTTCTTATAAAGCATAGGCTCCATTCCCGAACAACACCTGGCAAGCTCTGCAGCAATATCTTCTCACTGGAGGACTGCAGTCCGGAACCATACTCCAAGGTGAAATCCTTGTGCCGCAGGTGTGATGCCACACACTCGCTCAGCAGCTGCCTTGCATTCGCACTGGAAATAGAAAAGAGACAGCACGATGCAACTGAGTCAATCTCGTGGAACAAAACACCAAACAGGTGGTGTGCATGCGTTTCCATGCTTACTCGACGTAGTAGGGGAAGCTGTTCCACGAGACGCCGGTCTTGTCCCAGGGCACCACGCGGCGCAGGAACTCATTTTGGAAGCGCTGCCGCTTGGTGAGGAACGTGGGCTCCCGCCGCTTGCAGCCAGTGAGGAACCGCTCGCCGCTCAGCCACTCCTGCTGGTCCCTCTCCCCGAGCCGCGCGTGTTCCTGCTCGTTGCTGTTTCCTCCGCCACTGCCTCCTCTGCCGCTCCCCAACGCCGCCGCCTCCGCGCTGCCGACGCCCTTGGAGCAGTAAAACCGGCACAACCGCCGCCGCTCGCCGCTCGTCGGTGCACCGAGCCTCCGCACCAGCGCACTCCCGCCGAGGGTTCCACCGCCGCCGCTGCCGAGGGTTCCACTGATGCCGCTGGAGGCAGCCACGGGGGTAGCGGGCTCGCACCATAACGGTGAGCGCATGAAGCAGCGCAGCCGCATCGCGCGGTACATCGCGGGAGGCGAGGAGAGATCCGTGGCCGCGAGCGGGCTAGGCCTCGGATATGCGCATGCGGCGGCGCGCGCTGTGGGAACCCCGTGCTGTGCCGTGGCCGGCGGCGCAATTGCAATGGCGGGGCCAACCGGAGAAGCGTCCGGGTGGCGGTGGTGGTGCGCCGCTGCGAAGCCAGGCAAAAGGAGGAAGAGACCGGCTTGAGGGCTCCACGTTTTTTTTGGTGAGTCGTTGTGGCTTTGGGTTGGGCCGGAGTTTGTGAGTTGGGCCTCCGAATGGCGGGATTGGCATATGAGACATTCACATGGGGTCATCTTTTTAATCTCAAAAAAAAAAAAAATGGGGTCATCTTTTTTCCGTTAAAAAAATAGAATGATACAAAGAAAATTAATATGGCCTCTGTACAAGGATGGCACGCATAAATCGAGGATTAATGTGCTCAAAAAAAAACTTAGGCCGTAATGAAAATGCATCAAACAAATAAAAGCATCTCCAAAAGACTAGCTAAAAAAGGCTAGCCAATTTCTAATTATAGCTACTCTCTAAAATAAAACGCCCTCTAAAATGGTGGTGTACGCCGACAAGCTCTCTAAATTCTCCTCTCTATATATTCAAAAATCAGCCACGTCATAAATGGGCTTTTTTTTGGGCCCGATTGCTCTTTCTTTTTATTTTTTACTGGCCCAAACGCGTTGCCCTGCAGCACGAACATGGTGCTCATCTGGCTGTACACCGCCGCCATCATGATGCCGCTCGCCCACACCGGCAGCAGCGGCACCACGCCCCGGAACTGCTTCGTGTGCTCCAGCTTCCGGCTGCCCTGGATGGCGGAGGAGCAGTCTGCCGACTCGTGGAGCAAGGACGCATCGGCCGGCAGCGCGGCGGCTCCACGATGTGCTGCGCCGCGACTCCAGCGCCCGGGCTAGGCGGCCGGAGGTGGTGATGGAGGCGAAGGGGAAGCGGCCGGAGGTGGAGAAGGAGCCCGGGCTATGCGTCGGGGAGGACGTGTGGAGCGCTGAGGCCGAGGCGGAGGTGGCGCAGGGCGGGGCGACGAGCGGGGCGAGCGCGCGAAGGGAACGAGCGCGGGACGGGCGAGGCAGGCGCGGGATCCAGGCGATGGCGAGCGTAGGCGGCTAGCCAAAGCTAGCGAGCGAGTTGTGCGGGATGGAAGCGATGTTGTTTCGGAGAAGAGCATGCAGAGTCTGTTGGAGCGCTGTTTTGGAGAAAATTGGCCAAATTTAGAGATGGAAAACGCTTTTACTAGTCTCTTGGAGATGATCTAACGACTTGCAAAATGGATATGGATAGTCCACAATTCAATCAATGCAAGTGTGAAGCAACAATTATAAGCAGAGAAAATTGTCCTGCTTCCCACTTTCTTCGTGAAGCAGAGAAATTATCTTCAATGTAATCTCCGTAAAATGTAATCTCCGAACCATATACATGCGCTGTAAGTACTGAACTTGAGGAAATGTAGCAACTCAGCATATTGAATGTTTACAACAGATGGTCTTTTTTTTTCTATTTCTTTCAATTTTAGCTGCTTTGACCCATTCTTTCACGACTTCGCCATTCTGCTTTTTTTTCCCCCCTTCTAGCCGAACCTCTTCAGCTCCAAGCCTGTTCATGTCCAACAAACTTTGATCTTACAAACATTATCTCATTTCCATGGACGAAAAAAAAAATTAACATACAGTAATTCAGTTCACAAGTTGGAAGAAATAACATTCTGATCCAATATGTGAAAAAAAGGCTCATTTATTTCCTATAAAGTATGAACTCAACCCAATTTAACAACATAATAAAGGAATTAAACTTCTGTTGTGATGAATTAGACTTCAGGTGCTAATGTGTATTTTCCAAAGGAGAATACACATTATTGCAAGCCTAACTTGCTACTTTCCCCAATGCATTTCTCCCATGCAGCAAAGCATACATCAAAACCTTCTGCGCTAGTAGCAACTTCGAATTGGAGTAACACATAAAATTCCAGTTATCTTTACACGATTGTACACCTAATGAACAAGCACTGCAGATATAATTCCGAATATCAAAGTAGAAGCTGGCAATATGTTATAATTGGAAGAAAAGGATAAGACATTTACATGCATACGAAACACAGAAAATGAGTAAGAAAGTATGGCAAGGAGAGATGTTCCGTGGATGGCTGGAATCGTCATAAAGGGTGGTTCAAAAAATAAACAATGAATTTCAATGGCAACTTTGCACAGTCAGATTTCACACAGCCAATGCATTTGTCCTGAGAATCTGTCAGATTGAAAGTGTTGCCCCCTTTCCTTAGCTAATACTCCCTCCATTCGTTATTTGTTGATGTTAGGACAGGGCAATTAGTTCAAATATGAACTACCAATCCTGTCGGAACGTCAAGAAAAAACGTCCGGAGGGAGTATATGTGAATAAACCGGAGCGCTAGTAGAATGTTATGACAATATCAGCACATACAACAACACATGCATCGATGATACTACCATAGATAACGCACAAAAAGTCATGATACAAGCAGTCCCAAGTTAATATGAGACCACTCAACATACAAGATCACCTAGAAAAAGCATGAAAACTATAATGGTGCATCCTATTTTTGCAGCCCCATAATCTAACAATTGAGCTCAATGGAACCAACGGATACACTTTGAAAAATAAAATCATCTGTAAGTTTGATAGTAAGTTTGTAAGTCAGGGTGTTTGGGGAAAAAAACAGTGTAAAGCGAAGAACAAAATTCGCTTCACAGATAAAAAAGTATGAACTTTAATTCCCAAAAAAAGTTAAGAGCCTTGCCTGCGCAAACCTCAACATTTTGTTAGTTCCATACTTGAGGAATGCAGAAATGCTGACCAACAGACCACTTAACCTCTTACAGCTTGTAGATACGCACTTTTTGGGGCTGTGAACATTGGTTGGTAGCAGTACTGGAAACTTCAAGCTGGTGGCGTGCACAAAACTTTGGGTTCCGATTTCACGATGCTTCTTGAGTTTACGACTGAACCCTGGAGTTTGTGCAAATGCAAGCCAACATGATCATGATTCTTCCAAGAACCTTTTGGTGTGCTGAGCATGAAAAGTAACATGATGGTCAAGAGCTTGTCATGTTATCTATTTTTTTTCATATTTTGGAGGCAGTTATCTCCATTGCTTTCCTCCAGGAGTTCACGCCATATTTTAATGGGTGAGCAAAGACCCAGCAGGTCACCATTTTACCAGTAATCCCTACAGGAACACTGTCCATCTTCAAATTGGTGGAATCTTGCCCTGTCCCGAATGATGATCACCCTACCATAGGCTTTAGAGATAAGTTTTGCCACCACATGACAGTCTCCACATATTCGGAGATTTTTTATCACACGTAAGGTCTCCCCTGGTGGAGTAGAAATTAACCCAAATGCAATGGCCAGTTTCTCGCTGTGATAGCACAATGCATACTGCTTCTCCTCCTCCCCAATGTCATGTAGGACATTGTCCGTTTCAGGCTCATACCCCAACTCATCAATTCTTGACCGAATGTCATCTAGTGCTCTGTATATCTCCCGCCACCTCTGGTGTTCTTTGTCACCGTTAATAAACTTGTGCATTACTCCATTTATTTCTATGTAGCTGAAGCCAGGGACTTTCCTCACATCCTTGCTTCGCATGGTGTCACGGACTCGACCAACATCTGACCACCTGGCCTTGGAAGCATAAACATTGGAGAGGAGCACATAGTCACCATCAACATTGGAACCAAGCTCAGCAAGATTTGTTGCAGCCAGCTCTGCAAGTTCAACATTCCCGTGCATTTTGGCCGCACCAAGCAGAGTCTGCCAGAGGACAATATCTGCTGGGAATGGCATAGACATAATTGTGTCATATGCCTCAGCGAGGCGCCCTGAACGGCCAAGAAGGTCCACTATGGTGCCATAGTGCTTCACATTAGGAGGAATCCGCATCGAATCAAAAACCCTGCGGCCATCATCGACCAGCCCAGCATGGTTGCAACCACACAACACAGCAATGTAAGTCACTTCATCCGGCTCAATCCACGTCGGCATCTCATCAAACAGCTTCAGTGCATCAGCCCCGTGGCCGTGCATGGAGAGTGCCTGTATTGCAGCATTGTACGACACAAGTGTGCGGTCTTCTAGCTTGATGGAATAGAACACTTCGAGCGCCCGGCTAAGTGAACCACACTTGGAGTACATGTCAATAAGCGTGTTGCAGACACGAACGTTGTGCTCCATGCCTAGTGTACGAGCAAACTCATGCACACCCATCCCATCTTGTAACGCTCCAAGCTGCGCACATGCAGAAAGCGCAGCCATAATGGTCAGCTCATTCGGCTCCTCCCTTGGCGGCAACTCCCTGAAGCTCCCTGCCAGCCTGTGGAACAGCGCGAGGGCGAGGTTTGGCTCCGTCCCCTGCGCCAGGCCCGCCAGCAGCGCATTCCAAGAGGCCACATCACGCACGGTCATTTCATCAAACACCTTCCGCGCTGAAGCGAGGTCGCCGCACTTGGCGTAGGAGTCGAGCAGCGTGGTCATCAGGCGGACGTCGGCGACCACGCCGAGGCGGAATACGAGCGCGTGTAGCTGGACTGTTGCGTCGGCGTCGGAGCACCGGGCGGTGGCCTTGAGGGCGAAGGAGAGCGAGAGCGCGTCGAGGCGCGGGCGCGGCGGCGCGGGCGGTGGGAGGAGGCGGCCGGCGAGGAGGAGGAGGGACCTAGCTGGGTGCGGGGAGGCGGCGAGCCCGCGCAGCGCGGCGTTGAGGTCGTTGGTGGCCGGGTACGGGAGGGAGCGGAGGAGGAGAAGCGCGTGCGGCAGCGTGGCCGGGTGCGAGGAGAGCGCGAGGCGGTCGAGGAAGCGGGCGCGGAGGGTGGGGTTGCAGTGGAGGTGGTCCGACGTGAGGAGGCGCGCGTGGAACTGCTTGTAGTGGGAGAGCGTGGTCAGGCGAGGGAGGAGGGATTCCAGCTGATGCGCTGCCGCCGCCGCCGCGGCTGACGACGGCGCCGGTGGCATTGGGCGGGACTGGACCGGGTGGGTGTGGGATGGCGCCAAGGAAATAAATTATGTGCAGACCGTCCGCAAAGTGCTTCTGTGCGGCCCCGACCTGGATGGCTGCCGCGTGGCGATCGTGAGAGATCAAACGGGAGCACCGGATAGGCTTGGCGACATCGCGGACTGCACGGCGGCTCCCAGACGCGAGGTCGGCTCGGCGGCTCGGCTTCATATCATCGCACGCCCAGTGGCGGAGCCAGCCTGGCTGCATAGGAGGGGCCACGAACAGTGCTGACCCTTGTGGAACTTCAGTGCTCTGCTAGTGAACTTTGGGCCTGTTCTATTCATGTGCATGTGCTCAGCTAGTGGACTTTGCTCGTTGTCACTCTGCACAAACATGCACAGACTGCGGCTGGAGCTGAAAATACTACTGGCCTATGGTTTTTTTCCCACGCCAAGGCCGGAGCCCAGGTTGGCCGAAGCCTGGCTCCGCCCCTGCGCACGCCCGAAACAAAAATGGGAAAGGAAAAGCAGCCGGTGAGGCGGTGACTTACGACGGCGGCGCTGTTCTGGGCACCATGGAAAATACTCGCCACCTTTAGTGCGAGTCGGCGAGATTGCGTCGTCCGCTGAGGTCTCCGTTCTCAACATCATGCCCTAGGCACTGCTACAGCCTAACCTCGCCATCGATCTGAATGCGGCGAACATGCAAATCAGGATGCGGCAGGTGAGATCATGAGGCGGATGAGCTAATTAAGAATCACCGAGCTCAACAAATCACATGGCCGCGCGCCGTCGTGGATCGCGAGTAGGGGAGGAGGTCGCTCTCGTCTTACACACTAGAGAGAACGCCTTTCCGGCATTGGCAATGGAGGCGAGCACTAGTTTGTCGCCGTCGGTGGCTTGGAGGAAGCGCCAACCGTCCTCGCCCATGATCGCAGCCAGGGGAGGAAGAAGCCCCCGTCGTAGACCACGTCCATGCGAGGAAGGCGTCGTCGTCTCAGTTGCGGGATTTGCTCTAGCCGTGCGTTCCCCCCCCCCCCCCCCCCCCCCCCCCCCCCCCCCCTTTTCCTGGGTTTTTTCGGCTCGCACAACAGCTCCTCACGCTTCGAGCCGAGCTGATTCGTGACTGCGATTGCCATCTGAGCCCACCTCCTGAGCCCGCCCGATCTCCACGCGGCAGCCATCGAGGTCGGGGCCGCACGGAGGCGCTTTGCGGACGGTCCCCATATAATTTTCTTCCTGGCGCCAATGCTTGCACTTTTAATTGGGCCACCCGATAAAAACCAAGGGCACCTTGTGACTTGTGAGGAAGGCAAATTCTCAGCCTTTGAATTTTTGCCTCGTGATTCATGAAAAAAAAAAAGATGAACAGCTAAGATCAGCTGATAGAAATAACTGTATTATGAAAAAAAATTGTGCTCACAGGCCTCGTCTAACGGTTCCGAATGTGCTTTTCCGGAAAGGCACCCTTGGATTAAGAAAATAAAAAATTGGAATTCACTGCTCGTTTAGCCTTGGTCAAAATCTAGAATTCTCAGAATTTCAGGTTTGTGCTTTTAAAAGAAAGGACTTTTCTTCGGGAATTCGCTGGTCATTTGGCCTTCTGCATCCACAGGCCACAGCGGTCGCCGAGCTGCATCCAGGTTACACTTCCGCTCGTATGCAATCCATCGGTCCGTTGAGTTGCAAATGCTGCATTTCAGTTTGAAGCGGTAAAACAACTGAACCATTCATTGCACACTTGCATTTCTTCCTAGCTAGTATCCCTGATCTGAGTTGATGGAAGTGTGGATCGAGGCGGGCGTTGGCTAGTCACACTCACCGCTACTGAAGTGGGGAGTTCCAAATGAACACTGCAGCACCGTCCCACCTGATCTCCGCTCCTCTATGAACAGAAAAGGAAAGCAATTTATACATGCAACCACCGAAACAAACAATCTTTACCACCCCCGTGACGAAGCATTATGTAGCATACATGTTTCTGACCCGGCACTTTTCTGCTCGCCTATTCATCATTATCGATCGTCTTCTCCAAAATAGAATGCCCTTTCATTGCTCTGCCGTCACGCGCACCATCGATCTTCATGGCTGGGCTACACAGCCACCAACCATGGCTGGACTGGTAGTTACTCTAGATCTCTCCCTCGGTCGCTATATATATCAGGCAAGGCAACATTATCAAGCAGAGCTCGGTGATCCATTCGTTCTCCACTCTTCAGTCCCTCTCTTCTCGTGTAACCTCTCGCATTTCAGTGGACACACTTGAGCCGGAGGCTAGCTTGGAGCCAGCAGAGAGATCAATGGAGAAGCGCGCGCCGGCTCTTCAGTTCCCGCCGCCGCCGATCCGCGCGGTGCTCTGGTGCACGCTCCTCGCCGGCTGCCTCACCGGCGCCTGCGCCGCCTACTGCATCCACAGCGCACCGTGCTTCGTCCAGGTGAACAATCCATTCATCATCTGGCTAGCCGTTTAGTTAACTTCCACTCTTACATGCGCCTAAGAACAATAGCTGATCGATCGATAATTATATGCTGGATGAACTAAGCAGCATGCGCACCCGCTGTTCCCAGCTCTCGACGTCGCCGCGCTCCCGCACCGGCTGCTGGGGTGCAGCAAGGTCCAGGTGGCCGCGGCGGCGCTGGCGCTGCTGCTGCCGGCGCCGGGGCGCGCGCGCCGGGCTGTCGCCTTCGTCGCGCTCGCGGCTGGCGTCGCCTCCCTCTTCGCGCTGATGCCGCTCGGCAGCCTCCTCATCACCTACCACTGCTGCATCGGCAGCTACGGCGCCCTGACCTTCCTGGCGCTGCACGGCGCCGGGGGCATCCTCCTCGGGATGCTCTTCTCCCCCGTCGTGTATGGTTTCTCCACCGTGCTCTGGGGAGAGGAGTAGCCGGGGTTGAGAGTAGCTAGAGGCTGGCGATCGATCGCTGATCCAGCCATCCATCAAGGGGAAACTGATCAAGGCGCCTTCGCATGATCGAAGAATCGTCAATAAATAGATATCAGTTGCACTATGGAGTAGCTTTGTATATTGCTGTGTGTGTGTGTTGCTGACATGGTTGCCGTGAGCTTACTCACTGTGATCTGTAGCAGAATATATATGTCATGCAGCTCTTGAGTGATGAATCTTATCTCACCAGCTTGCAAAGTTATATTGGTACCGATTGCAATGTACTCGGGTGTATACCGCACCAAAGATCGATCATATGACCTCTTGAACCTGACATTACTAGCTGATCGAATCAACGCGGACGCCAATCTATGAGTTCATGGTGGCGTTTAGGTAATTAGGTCACTGTCGCACTTCTTTAGTTTAGGATGTCCTCCCTTTCTCTGTCTTTTTGCATGTCATTAATCTGGAGGAAATCCTTCTAAAGAATTTGGAAGAAAAATAACGGTACTTTGCAGCCACCAACCATTCTCGCAACACTACCTAAGAAAATGACATAGGTGACGGGCAAAGACTGTTATAGGTGACGGGCATCCCAGGCGTCACCCCTAACCCGTCACTGATTACAAGAGAAAAGGTGACGGGCATTTGTCCGTCACATGTAACGAGTCATAGGTGACGGGTATCATATGTTGCCCGTCACCTATAAGGAATTACGGGTGACGGGAATCTGATGTTGCCCGTCACCTATGTGAGGTTAGAGGTGACGGGCCTCTCATATTGCCCGTCACCTGTATGAGTAAATAGGTGACGGGGTTTTATGTTGCCCGTCACCTATTGCAATTTAAAAAACAAAAAAAAAGGAAAAGATCTATTTACTATAAAAGGCCACTGGGGTCTTGTTCATCCATGTTCAAAACAAGAACATCTAAGAAGTTGTACAATACAAGTATGAATTAAAATATCCGATGAATTATGCTCTTTACAACACTTTGACAATCTATACCTACATTATCTACCTGTCACTAGAATATAGCTCGCAATTTACAATGGATCATTACAAGCATGGCACATATGGTAAGAATTTCAATAATTCTCACTAAGATTAGACATGGAAAGGACAGACCAAGTTTTACAAATTATGTCCAAATTCTCTCCTAACCTCACGTATTGCAAGAAGCTTCATGAGAAACCAATAAAAGGCGATCATCAGTTCACCATATAAGCAAGTTAGAAACTAGAGTTAACAAAATGATTAAACAATGCTTAGAATATTTCTTACTGCTACAACATGGACTCATGATGACCAATCAATCACCAGACCAGCAACAAGCTATCAAGTGAGTCTCAGATTATCTTAGTTAATTAAGAAGAACTGCAGAATAGAGTGGGATATTTGATTCAAACCTCTGGAGCTGTTCATGGAAAACTGGTATGCTTTCAGAAAATCAACAAGATCTTCCCCTACCAAGAAAAAAAAAGAAGGAAATTTCAGTTTATTAACAGACAGGATAGATACATGTGGTTGTTCGAAAACATTGCAAATACTAGTCAGAATAACACCACTAAGATTCTGAAGCTGTTTATTTAACAGAAAAAGCTACAGATGAGGATCTTCTTATTCACCTCTCTTTCTGCAAGAAGGAAAGGGAGAACAAGGGTTAATGGGTAAAAAAATTTCAGTACTAGCTGCCTTTTCAAACCTTGATATTTTTTCTTTTAGCATGGCACCATACATGACCTACAATCACTCAGATATGGCCAGCAAAATCATCTCAACAAGGTTGGCTGTGGAACCATACATCGTCAAATGTCATTCTAAATGGATTAATTTCGAACTAATATTTAACTTTGAATATGAGAACATAGCTAAAGCTTATTTTACAGATCATCTGCTGCGTTGCCACTGGCCTTGGCGCCTAAATTCTCCCAAGTCAACTAGGCAGCCAATCAGAAATGTTGAACAAGCCATACTCTTTTATCTGTTCATAACAATTTTAATGTCTAAAATAGTATATGGAGCTCTTAGAATTAAAACCATCATCAAGGAACCCTAGGTATCATTTACAGAGCAGGACACCAAGTGTAATAGCATCTGCTCTCGTCAAATTAATATTAAATGTACATTTGACATTTGACATAGAGGTCCACAAACCAGAATAACATGCAAAATAAACCATGTTGTATGGACTTACCTCCAGAATCTGCTACCACTTCTTGCTAGTAATCTTCATAAGGAAGCAAGAAAAATGAACATGTTTCCTGTTAATTTCAATAAGTTGAAATTACTGCAATTTATGATTTCACACAGCAAAAGAAATAATTTAGTTCATCCATCAGATTTCACTCAGCTTAATTTAAATCACGTCTTACAAATCAGATTCCAATAGTCAATATATTGTCCAGATTAGTCCACTACAAATAGCATTCGAACATGTCATCCAAGTCAAAAGCATCAACACATGCACGAGTCAAACACTAATCTATAAGCAGCCAAATTGTTATAAGTGATTGAGCAGGCAGAACCTGTATTCAGTATTACAAGTACAGAAAACTTTTGGTAGAAATATGCATTCGAACAGGACATCTCAAGAAGGGATTTGTCATCAAGAAAACATTGCTGAATCCTGCTGTTCGGCTTGCCAGCCAGCAGCGCCATGCGAGGCACGCGGGCAATGCAACAAGGGGCCCTGGAATGCAAGCTGCAGGATGGGTTCACACCTGTTGCAGAATGTGATTAACCTTTGATTCCTTGGCAATTTGACGAGCACCTAATGAGCAAGCACGAGAGGTACCTAGCAAGCTTTGCTCCTGATATTATCAACAACCAATCAAGCAGAGCGACGAAATCAAACTACCAGCAGCACCCGTTCCCACCTATCGGATCGAGTTGTGGAGGGGATTACGGATTACCTCATATTTGCAAGCCAACTGGCCGAGGAAAGCACCAGGCGGAGAGCAGGTGGGTTCGATTAAGCAGCTCGATGATGAGTACCAGGCGGGGCCCATGGTCCGTGGCGATTGGGCCGTGGAGGAGCGTGCCGCCGGCGGAGAAGCGGCTCGAGGAGGCAGGAGTCGGGGCAGGTGATGGGGCGCTGGGCCGCTGGCGGACGAGCGCAGTGGTGCCAACTGCGGCTGGTCGCCACGGCTCGTCCGGTACGGCAGCGGGAGGCAGGGGATGGGTGGGCACCTCAGCGTTGCGCCCGACCATGTCGACGGGGAGTACTAGGAGTATGGTGCTCCGCCATGGCTAGATGCTCGTGGCGGCGCGAGGAGGACGAGGAGTGCGAACTGGCGATCTCGCCCCGCCAGATCCACGGCAGAGCCTGTCCTGTAGCTCGCCCAGCCGCACGCCTGCTCGTCGAACCCACGGCCCCAGCCTCCCGAAGCTCCGCCGCCGCCGGATCCGGCCTCCCCCCCCCCCCGGATCTGTCTCCCGAGAGAGTGCGCTCTTTTTTTTTTTTTTTGTAGAGAGAGGGAGGGGAGAGAGAGGAGAGAGGCCGCCTGCGCTCTCGGACGCAAGGCTCGCGTTAATCCGAACCAAGTTAAAATTCGGGTCCGAGGTCCACCTCGGCGGTGACGGGCAATGCCTCGGCCCGTTACCCTTCCACGTTTACAATGTGACGGGCAATGCCTCGGCCGTCACCTGTTACCTGATCTGGTTATAGGTGACGGACAACATTGAAGCTCGTCACCTTTTACTTCGCAACCTGCAGCTGTGGTAAGTAAAAGGTGACGGGTTTTAACTTGGCCCGTCACCCACCAGTTTTAGGTGACGGGTCATAAATGTCTGTCACCTATTTATTGTCACCTATAGGCCTTCCTTACGTAGTGCAAGTTGGATGAAATTGGGAGAAATCTTTGGAAACCACGGTATAGGCCGGTATCTGGCTGGGGGCTGGGGCTGCAGGGATGATTCAACCACTTTTCAGCTCTACACACGAACCATTCATCAATGGCATTGCAGGTGATACTGATCACCACAGACCACACCATCACGTTTCCTAAATTGTGGATGGACATGGTTGGCGCATGCGATGGCAGTGAAGCATTGTCGCGTGCGTGCGGTCGCGTCAGGCGACCAGGTGAGGTCTCGTGAGGTGGGGCCTGCGCGCTCTGTTTGTGCAGCTCCTTCGTGAGGAAGCATCGTGACCTCCGTGTATGTGACGCGGAGCTTTTCCGGATCGAAACTTGCATAATTATGTAAACGTGCTCCTATCCTACATCCTACCGGATTGATTCTTGCACGAACAATGCTAGCTTACACTTGTCAGCCTGCCATTAGCACCATGACCCATGGACTAAACTTGCTTTTTTTTTTTTTTTGAGATTACACAGTACAACTCAGACACTCACAACGCACGCACACTCACCCCTATGAACACACGTACGCAAACCCTACCCCTATGAGCATCTTCGAAGACTGAGCCGGCAAATCCAGAGATACGAAGTCACCACTGGCGCCTCGCTGTCAACGGGAGCGTCGCCTACCACTGAAAGCACAAATGCCGCTAAATCCTTAAAAATTCGCTCCCACGGAGAGTCGAAACCAGGACCTGAGAGGTGTTACTCGGATGCCTTCACCACTAGGCCAAGACCCCTTTCACATGGACTAAACTTGCTGATGCTTGCTGATCTTTTTGCTGATAACTTGACCAAAGCAAAATGTGGGCTTTACACATCATTGCCATATTAGAGATCTTTCATTACGTGGATTCTCGGCCCAAAGAACTACTTCTCCCCCATCCACCCGACACTTGCATCATATATCCGGCCCAGCCCAATCCACTCGTCATTTGCATCATATATCCGGCCCAGCCCAGTCCAGTACCCGCCATAGATCATCTTTCTTCCTCATCGCACTCAACGGCAGCCAAAGCTCACTACACCAGCTCGGCCATCACCAGTTGTTTCCTTTCCTCAAAGAGATCGGAATGGACACGACACGAGGTCAGTCCATCCCAGATCGACCATCGTAATCCCGCGCCACCTCTTCCTGGCTCCCGGCACACAAGGACGGGCAGGACTAAGGTCGCAGCTCCTCCCGACTCGTGATCGCTCGGCGGCGAGGCGCAAAGCGTTTCCTCGACGCTTTTCGCTACGGCTGGCAATAAAACTCGCGGCTCGCAAGCTAGTTCAGCTCGAAAAAAACTCGACTCGACTCGGCTCGACTCGTTTCAATTTTCAACAAGCTGAGTTAGGTTTTTAGCTCGTTAATTTTTACGAGCCAACTCGAGCCAGCTCACGAGCTAAAACGAGCTGCGTGAGAATAAGAAACCTAGCTCACGGCCTAGGCCTCTGATCTTAATTCTTCTTTGCAAAGCCCAACCCATATACAAGCGTGAACATATAAGTGCAGGTCACGCCATCTATTGTCTTTCAACGCATACGTCTACGCACGCCACCGACGCTGCCGCCGCCATCGCCAAAGGAGCACGCACGTAATTATTGTATTTGTGTGCACATCAGGACATGTAATTTTTTTTTATCTAAATGATGCTTGTTAAGACCTTTGAGTTTACTTGGATAGATGGTGATGATATATAATATTTGTGCATGCGCTCCTGTTTTCTCCTTTTAAAAGCTATTCAAAAATATGTTTTTCATCCTTAGCTCATTGAGCCATAATGAGCTAGGTCGTGAGCATATAGAGCCGAACCGAGCCAATTTTTGCTCGTTTATCTTAATGAGTCGAGCCGAGCTAGCTCGAATTCTAACGAGCTAGAGTGAGTTGAGTCGAGCTGAGCCGGCTCGGCAGCCAGCCCTACCTTTCGCCACCGCAAAAGACTGACGGGCCACCAGCCCACTGCGACCCCTGGCTGTCAGCATCATTCAGACAATCAGGCCCTGTTTGGAACGCGGGAATTTCAGAAAAATTTTATAGAAATTCCACAGCAAACAGTTCAATTCCCGCAGGAATAAAAAAAAAATCCTCCATTGCAAATGGAGCCTCAGACTTCGAGTTCGGGGGATGATCCGACGCGAGCAAAAGCGAGGATCGTGGCAGCCACCAAACCGAACCCGGCGCGGCGCAAACCCGCAACGGCGGCCTACTCATGCCTGCCGCCGTGCTACGTCCTCCCATTTTGATTTCCATTGTCCTTTGACCTGTATGCACCTGCCATGAAAAGGTCAATAACCAACCTCGCATTACGCCGAGATCGATGCGTGATTCACGGACACGGGTGGCCTGGTGGAGTAGCTAGAATTCAGAGATTCGGGTCACGTCTCCTATGCGTACCTGAAACACTTTTCTTGTGCGCGCTTTAAGGTGTGGATTAGAGGAAGGGAGGATCATCATCATGTGTCATGTGCCAGTACCACTCATGCTGTCATGCATCGTGTGGTACTATTCGAGAAAACATGTAAGTTTGTGCTTTCGGTTATGCCGTTGGGTTCCGTGATTAATCAGACGGTTAACCTACGGAAAGTGCTCCACGGGGTGTAACCCAGTGCTCCCTAAACTCGTCTTAAGTGTCGCCCTTTTAATTTGACAATGGAAAACACGTACTGGTAGGTGCAACTATCTTAAGACTGAAGTAGCTAGAACGAGAGATGTCACAATAAAATAATGATTTTCGTGAAATCCCAACAAATACACCAGCGGAGCTCGATAGGTATGACTATATATCGATGGTTGGCTAGCTCTCCTTCCTAATCATGTCTGGCATCGTCGACTGCCAGAGACATCGTCGTGCACACCTTCACGGGTCCATCACGTCTCCATATATAGTCGTTTGAAACTTTTAAGTAACAAATCGTGAAATTTAAGAACAAAGCTAATCGTTTTGTTTAAGATGTGGAAGGCACTAAAAGTACAGCAACGCAAAGCATAATGCGTTTCAAGATAAAGCAAAGCCACCCAACAAAGAGGTGGACCGGCAACCGACCACACGAGAATGACGAAGCAGGTTAAGACGCCACCCAGCATTTTGTAATCCGATCGACGCCAACTCTCTCCTCGACCCGACGCTCTCAAACAAAACATCAAGGAACAAAAAAGGAGCTCGCATCTTGCTAGTACTAGATAACAGGGCTGAATCTTGTGGTTTAAGCTGATCGTAAATGCCTGCTCGCACGGGTCCATCGCTGTCGATGCTTTCGAAGTAAAACACAGATCCGAAGAAGCTCTGAACGCGGCTTTGGACAAAAGTTGTCGAGTAGTAGCTTTTTTTTTATTAAAGGGTTTCAGTGACTTTGCCTGGTTTCAGTTGAATCTCGATGTCGTACATTGGAGTCGGAGCGTACCGGACAAGCGCTGTGCGCCTCTCAGGACACATCAGCCGTCACATCGTAATCCAACGCGATCGCCGTGCTTTCACTGCCAGAATGACAGACTTGCTACGCACATTCCGTGTCTGCTCCTCCTCCTGCCCTGAACTGGGCTGTCAGCGACGGAACCTTCTGATAAAGCAAAAGACCCGTCATGAAACCGACATACGTTTTGCTTTTCAAATTTAGTTTAACGGCTACCGAGTTCAAAACATGAAACGAGAAACACGCATGTCCGTTATAGCGTGTACACATCGCGGAGAGAATGTTCACTGAAGTCTGAAAGGAAGGAACATGCGTACCACGCTGCTGCCCTTCATCATCCGCGTTATAGATCGTCATCTGACTTCACGCAAGTCAATGCTCAAATGGTCATTTCATTCATCACAGAAAAAGACACATCTCGTGTTCCAATCCAACATAACGAACGCCGAGACCCTGGTCTACGCGATAGCAAACTCCGATCGCCAACCAACAGCGACCAACGCGATGCAAGAGCCGGTCGCCGTTGCTGCCGAAACATCCCCTCGTCCTAGCCTCACCGCCGCAACTGCTACCGACCCAGGCCGTGACGCCACCACTGCGCGCTAGCGCCGTGCGGTACCGCGCGCCGAGTTGGCAAATAAAACGATCCCGGCGTCCTGTTGACCCGCTCGCCCGCGGCCGCAAAATTCCATCGCCACGGCGCGCGTAGCCGCGTACGTCCGCCTAGTACCCAAGCCGCCCTACCCCTATAACGTGATCCTTGTTGCCAATTTCAATGCGGGCGCACGGCTCCCCGGCACGTAACCCGCGAGCCGGCCCTTTCTTATGCGTTTCACTCCCTCCCGCGGCTGCTGGCACTGACAGGCTCCCTCCCTCCCGCTGATCTCGCCACTGCCGTTGCAACTCGCTTCCCCTGCCGTTTGACAGTTTCGTCGGCCTGCCTCGCCGCCGCCGCGCGCCGATCGAGAGGTTATAGCCTAGCCGTTATTCTCCCCCTTCCCGGTTTGGAACGGCAGCGCCTGGGCTGTCTTGTTCGTTACCCTCACTCGATCGCCGCCCGCCCGCGGCGCGTGGCGGATGGGGTGCAAGGGGTCGAAGCACGCGCACGGCCATGGGGGAGGAGGAGGAGGAGGAAGTGGGCCGCTGCGGGCGTGGGCGCCGGAGCCGAGGAGGTACTCGGGCCTGGTGGGGCGGCACTCCGTCGCGCTGAAGTCGTCCACGCTGGGCCTCGGCACGCTCAGCCTCGACCGCGCCGCCGCCGCAGCAGCGGCGGCCAAGGCCGCGGGCGTCTCCGTCTCTTTCGCGGCCGGAGGGGACGACGAGGCGATGATGAAGGCCGGGCACGACGGCGGCGGTAGCGGTGGCGCGAAGAGTTTCGGGACGTCGCGGTCGTTCAGCGGGTGGCGCCCGGCGACCCCGCCGGCGGTGGCGCCGGCGAAGCGGCAGAGGCGGGTGCCGCCGCGGACGCCGAACAAGACGCCGGCGCGGGCGCCCGAGGAGATCAACGTGTGGGAGCTCATGGAGGGACTCGACGACGATGATGATCGGGACGAGGAGGAGGAGCCGGAGCAGGACGGCCACGGCGTGGAGCGGAAGGCGCGATCGGCGCCCGGGTCGCCGGCGTTCGATCCGGAAATCCTGGACGCGTTCCGGAAGGCACTGGACGAGCTGTCCCCCGCCTCGCCTCCTCCTGGCTTCACCACCAAGCGCGACGCCGCCGCAGACGTCAAGAAGGGCGAAACCATCCGCCAGTCGATGATGTTCCCGGGCATCGTGCGGGCACGGGTGAGCGTGTTCCAGGAAAAGATCGACGCCAAGCAAGCCAAGAAGCCGCCATCCGCGCCGCTCCCTCGCACCCCGCCGCCGCTGCCGCCGCCGGAGAGCGCGCGGCGGGTGGTGGTGTACCTCACCAGCCTCCGCGGCATCCGGCAGACGTACGAGGACTGCTGCTCCACCACCGCCGTCCTGCGCGGCTACGGCGTGCGCGTCGACGAGCGCGACCTGTCGCTGCACGCCGGCTACAAGGACGAGCTCCGCGCCGCGCTCGGCCAGGCCGGGCTCCCGCAGGTGTTCGCAGACGGCCGGCACCTGGGCGGCGCCGACGAGGTTCGCCGCATGCACGAGGCTGGGGAGCTCGCCGGGGCCCTCGAGGCCTGCGAGACGGCGCCGCCCACCGCGGGGCGCAAGGGCGGCGGGGCCCTGGAGGCGTGCGGCGGCTGCGGCGGCGTGCGGTTCGTGCCGTGCGACACGTGCTTCGGCAGCTGCAAGGTGTTCGTGGAGGAAGAGGACGGCGCCGCCGGCGCGTTCAGGAGGTGCCCCGAGTGCAACGAGAACGGCCTCGTGAGATGCCCCGTTTGCTAATTCACTGTTGTACACATCGTGAAAGTTTGAAATTTTGGCTCGTCTTTTCTCAAGGTGTTCGATGAGTTGTGTTCCTTCGTGACAACTTGTACAGATCGCAAACCAGCAATCTTAGGAATTCACAATTCAATGTGAGACACACAACAGATGCTGTAAACTCTGGACTGTAAATTACACGACAATGTGATGAGCTCATGCGTCCTGGGAACTAGCTGCTGATCAAGTGGTCCGGCAAGGCCATGGCGCCGCCATTGATACCTAACTGCTCAGCTCGAAGAACACAGGCCAAAAATTTCAACGAACACTGCTGCCGCACATTATTATGCGTTTGTACCTACGCCCGTGGTGGCTGCTAGCGGGTAAGGTCAACCAACGATGACAATGGTCGCCACTGCACAACTGCCGAAACCTATTATGATCTCACCCTGTGCCGTGCAGTCCCGTGAACGCATGATGCGGAATGAATGGCTAAGCACGCCAAGATCTATCGTGTACTGTCTGTTTTGATCTGACAGTTGTGAAGTCAATTGTAGATGCAGTACAGTATACCCGCACAAAAAATTGATGCAGTACAGTATGTCACATGCTGACACTCGTATCTTGACTTGTTCATATGGCGCAGACCGCAGAGGAGGATACGTCGTCAAACGTTTACATGATCCAACATGTGCTGCTGCCTTGCACGTTGCAACGCTGACTCACTGGTGTTGGGCCGCTGAATGAAATCACTTCTTATGGGACGACGGAATGGGCCGCTGAATGAAATCACTTGATATGGAACGAAGGAATGGCGCCCGTGAGCCCATTTCTCGGTGGAATAGGAAGGACAACTTTGTTCTTTTTCAAAGGCCGGGAGGGAATACGCGGGCCTGAATTTGAAATAGCAACATGTTTTCAATCGATAGCTAGCTTAGAGGTCCGCGAACTATGCTGCCTATAAAAAACGTCTGGGAAGTACTTAAAAAACTTCTGGGAAGACAAGATGAACTCCAGTTAAGCTGAGCCAGTGGCTTCTCAGAAAAAAAAAATGGCTGAGCCAGTGGCACTAGCCGATAGCAGCGCAGGAGAATAGTAGAAAAAGAGAAGTCATGGCCTGAGACGTGTGGTGAGATGAGCACAGCTTTCTTATTTCAATCATGCCAAAGAGTTATATGCTACATGCACGGAAAGCTAAACCATGCAACGGAAAACTAATTGGAGGAGGAGGAGGAGTACAAAATCAGTCGAACATGAGCGAGCGAGCGTTACAGCCAGAATGCTTCGTGAGAGAACAATGTACCAATCTTGGACAGAGGATATGATCTAGTGGTGCGGTGAACCTTGGTTTGCAGCTCCCCTCCCTTGCGGCCAACTTGAGGCCAAACAAGGTGACGCGGAGCACACCTTGGAACACGTTGTCATGATCCAGGACGTTCTCGGCGAGGCAATACCTGCTGTCGCCCATGTAGGTAAGGTGGCCTTCATGTGCTGCACGTTGGGGTGCTTCTCGTCCTTGGACCGGAACAGCTTCTCCCTGAGCATCGTGCACTCGGGCGGCCGCGCGGCGACGGCGCTGCGGGAGACGACCGGGCAGCAGCAAACGTAGCCGTCCTCCTCCTTGTGAAGGCCAACCCACGCGTCCAGTTCGGCATCAAAGTAGGCCCGTCCTCGAAACGGCAACACCCAATCCCCAAGCTCCTTCCACACACCACCACCGTTGCTGGTGTCCAGCGAGTGTGTGTCGTGGCGCGTGGACACGAACAGGGTGTGCCCGTCCGGGTGCAGCGCGTAGGATGTTATGACCGCCCCCCCAAGTGTGGTGGACAGCGGCGGCGGCGTTGACTGCACCTGCCTCCAGGACCAGGCCATGGCTGGATCCCACGGGTCCTGGCAGAGGGCGGGCGCCCACGACATGACCTGCAAGCCCACGGACACGGAGGGGGGAAGCTCGCCACTGCTGCTGCGCACTCTTGCGATGCCATACAGCCTCTCACCTACAGCCATGGCGCCGCCATCCAGGAAGTGACCGGGAGGGCGGGGCCCGAGGGCGAGGGTACCAGTCCGCGTGTCGTAGACGAGAGTCGGGGGCGCCCGGTCGTAGTGGTCGCAGCCTGGGTTGGTGGCGACGAAGATGCTGGTGCCCACGGCGGTGAAGGCCATCGGCCCACGCCCAGGCGCCGCTACCCGGAGGACAGGCTCGGGGAGGTGGTGGTCCTCCATGTCGTCGGCGTCAAGCTTGTGGATGGTGTACCCGGGGTTCCCGCCCTTGTCGTCATCCAGCGCCAGATACAGGTGCTTCCTCTTGGCGCAGTAGCAGCATGGACGATCGCCGTCCCGCCGCTGCCGCTTATTGCTCCTATTACATGGCGGCGACCCCATTGCCACTACCTACCTCCTCCAAGGAGAGATTCTACTTCCAGAATCTTGAGGAATCAATCGAAGGATCGGATCGGATCGGATTTCTCTCCTTTTGCTTTATAGATGGAGGGAACAGGCGCCAACAAAGGAGGAGAATCATCGATCCTAGTCCAATGTCTGTTCGGTACGAGGCGGCGGGTGGAATCGGACTGGTTAAGGCCTCCTTCGGTTGGGACAAAACAGGCCCCAGAGTGAGCTCGTTTCGGTCGGATTGATCTGGCCCGGCTTGAAATCAGAAAAAGGTCGAATTCTCTGTTCGGTTAGATGCGGCTTGTTTTGAAGTCAGGCTCATTTTGACTGTATTCTTCGCTCCAAGGCCCAGAAGCGTGCCCGGAGTCCCACCTCCTGATTCAATTCCAGGCTTGTTCGAGTGAAACAACAGTCTTCATTCATTCCTGGCATGTCACGAAAATGGGTCAGATTTGAACATGTGCTAACCGAACAAGGCTTAAATGACGCGCAATTTGCGTGTGCCACTCCCCCCTGGGGGCGGGGGCGGTCGGCCGCGTGGCGACTCGTGCGGGGGGTCGAGCGGTACGCTATCGGGCGACATGTCGCGGCATAACCGCCCCCTATGTGAAGCATGCAGAAGTGCCCCAAAAAGAGAACGGTAGCAACCAGGTGACTAGCGGCGATGCTGGTCCCGCTGCCCGCGAGTTCGAGCCCCACAGGTCAAATTCCCGTGTCTCATTGGCAATTTATCCTCTAATAAATAATCCATTGTGTCTCTCACGCGTGAAACCATAAAAAGATTGCGATGTCTCTCGTCGCGCATCGGACCCTGATGATTATGATGATCACGCGAACTTTGTACTCAGTTTGAGAGGCTTAAAAAAAAAAATGCTCCAAACAGAAATTTTTTTTGAAGCATGCATAAAAGACCACCAATCAGGGTTTTTAAAACCAGATTCGGACCGAAAACCGGGCCACACGGTTTTCGGTTTTGACCATAAAAAATCTAAATCCTTTTAAAAATTGAATTCGAAAACCGATCAACCACCGAACCGGACCGGTTTTTTCAGTTACCGCAAAAAACTAGTCCGGTTTTCATAGGTTTGGGGAACCCTGTACCAACATCTTACTTGCATTTTTTTTTTTTAGATAACGGAAAAAGACGCCCAACCTTCACCTCAAGAGGAAGAAAGCCTAATTATTACATTGTTTGCAGCACATCATACGATTGAGATTAGAGAATAAAACACCAGTTGCTCGGATGAAAGATATGTCTAAAACATAAGTCTATTAATAAATCTCCATTCAAAACAAAAAATCGGACGGCGGAATCCTAAAACTTACGAAATGATAATTTTACCTAAATTTTCGGTTAACTACTGACTTCCTTTGCTAGCTCACCCAAACTCTGTCTTCAGGAGGAAAGTTTTTGAATGAACCGTCTTTCTTTGGTGTTTTCGTGGCAGCGGAAACAAATAAGAATAAATTGGATCTTTGCAGAGTCTTCCCCGATAAATACTTATTTCTTGGATCCCCTGTTTTTATGAATTTACTCCATTCCCGCCATTGACAGCCACTCACTCTTTTTGAACTGCACTTTGAAAGCCAAAGTCAAGAAAGACCATGTCTTTGTTCTTTTTCGACTGGAGGCCGTTCCAAAGCCCATTAGGCCATAAGCAGTTTTCCGTTCCAGTCCCACACGATCGCTTCTGTCGAAATGGCGAGGTGTGTTCTGGACCTCTGGTAGCCTGCACCCGGTTACATCCCAAATCTTAGCCTGCAGGCACATTAGCCAGACGAAAGCAACAATGAAACACCGGCTTTTTGTTGCAGCCGCGGCACGGACTCGCGCCGTACACCGTCCATCACCGGGTCCGTTGGTCCATCATCATCCGTTCCTGGTTCCCGGCAGCCTCAAACCGTAATCCAACGGCAGCCAGTGACCACCTGCCACTCACCTGCAGCCCAGGGGCCCCGCCCGCCACTGCCCACTGCTGCCGCGTGCCGGTCGATAGAAGTCATCTCGGATCAGACCGACCGATGCATGCATGCATGCATGCGCGCGGACGCCACACCACACATGCGGCTGTCGCGCGGCAGGCAGCGCGCGCGCCACCGGTAGGTGCCTGCCCGGAGGCAGGCGGACACCGTGCTCGCGGGCGCCCCGGTCCCGGCACGTCCAGCTCTGCCACCGGCCCGCCGGCGCCCGGCTCCACGGGCCACCGGCCGAGCGCACGCATGCATGGTCCCTGGGCATGTCGTGCGTAACTGCCCGACCGGTAACCGCTGGGCGCGCGCGGCCGATCGATCGAGGCGGCTCGTAACGACTGCGGGCTAAGATATGCTCCCGCGCGCCATCTCACCTGGACGTACGCATCAGCTCGCACGCAGGCGACACATGTCATGCACTCGTCATGTGTGACAGACGGCGGCCCGCGTACGCCCGCGCGCCTGTGCACTATACACGGTACAAGTGACGATGTGGCACGTCAAGTGGGCGAACACGATCGAAAGCGTCGATCTTCGATCCTGCGGTGTATCTAACATGCAAGTTAGCTATGACCTCTCCAGTAAGCTTGGATCCGAGCAAGCTAGCTAGCCAAGGTGCTCGTCATCAGATACCATTCTGGTCCAGGCCAATCCAATGGCTAGCCGTATCAGGGCGACCTCTCTCCGGCTAGCAGGACGTGCCTAATTAACTACCGGGATAACAGATACTTGCAATTAATTTCATGGTTGGATGATATAGATGTCCAAAATAGCAGGGATTGTGGTGGATATGGTGGTTTCTATGGTCCAGATTCCAGACACCAGAGGTCGTTGTTTAGTGATGAATGAAAACATGATGATGGGGATGATGTGGTTTCTACATCTTGGGACCATCAGCCATATAGGTACGCAATCATTTCTGAATGGATCATAGAACAATTTTTACAATAGTCATATATGCGTCTAGATAATTGTGGTACTCCATTTTTGCTCTGTGATCTGGCTAACGGTAATACTCTCACTTTCACCCCTCCATTGATGGTCTAACGCCTGTCGATATAACAATCACGGGAGGACATTTGCCCCCATGCTCACAAAATCCACTATCATTTATAGCTAAATGTTTATTCACTGTAGCTGTGTGGGAAAGAACGGTGACCTTGCTTCACTCACAAATCAGGGTGATGGAGTGCAGGATGCTCTGAAAATAATCACATCACAAGGGACAAAGAAGTAGAAGAATGAAAGAGCCGGATATTTGATCTCGTTCTCGTGGCAGATGTGGAAAGAACGCAACAGGAGAATTTTTTAGCATAAAAACTGCACTATTGATCAGGTTGCAAGTGTGGTGGTTGATAATGTACGCCAACTCAGAAATGCAATGAATCCCGACGGCTCTCCGAACTACTGAAACAGCTTGGCTTCTATGTAACTGTTGTCCCTTGTTTATTTTGTTATCCACGGCGATCTTGGCTGTCTTATTAGATTATGTAAACCTAGGTTGTAATTTTATTGCTCCTCTATCTTAATGAATGGCAACACTACTGCCTAATTTCAAAAAAAAAAAAAGGAAAACATCACTCACCGTGGATTATGACTAGGATCAATTCAACTCTACAATTTTCCTGGGAGGATGCGTCAAGAAATTGAGGGGATATAAGACACTTCTACCATGGTTATCCTATATATGTAAGTTAAAAAAGGCCTCAGTGTAGCACACAGCATTTCTATTGTTATACTATATATTACGGTTGTGAAAACGGTGCTCTCTCAAACAACTTTCATGTTTTGGTTTTAGCTAACTTCAGTAGCTAGTACTACGAGATAAAACGGTATAATTTCATGTTCAATGGCCTTGTGTTGGAACAATGAAATGCGCCAAAGAAATTTACCTGGGCAATCATAGTACTTCCTGTGAATCTTTTTCAAAGCACAATCATGTGGCAGTGTCTGCCGTCTGATTCAGCCCTCTCGCGGTACACCTGAATCCAGGTCGCTGATCTTCTCAAACAGTCAAAGCTACAGGTCACATATCACAGGAAGAAATCAACAGGATAATGAAGAATGCAGCAGGTTTCAGAAGCACCTCCTTCTGTCCGGTCGGCTGTTTTGGCAGCAAGATCACTGGGGGACTCCAGATGCATGCACTGGAAGAGCAAACAGAGAAAACCAGTGCCCGTGCTGTGCCTAACAAAATTTTCAAGTCGCGTAAGGCCCAGAGATGAGCTTGCGAGAGACGACGGGGTGGGGTCAAGCCGCATTGATCTGGTCGGAACCGGATCCACACGGTTCGGGTCACCATGCATGCTTGCTGCTGCGATGCGAAGAGCCAGCGCAATCATAATACTGGGGGCAGGGCAGGGAAGGCAAACAAGTGCATGCTCCCGGTTGGCCATGGCGGGGAGATGTGGGCGGAGCGGGAGCTGTGTGCGTGAGCCGCGGATGGGTCATGGGGACGACCGGCCGGCCAGGAGGTGGCCTACGTACAGGCTGCAGCACTGGCATGTGTCTTGCGTAGCCCTACACGCACCACAAGCAGGTTGAACAATTTGACAGACATTTGACAATACGAAATGGTGGCCGATCGATCGACACTGTTGGCTATACTGTTTGGTGTTGATGCCGATCGCATTGTGAGTGCGATTTTCCTTTTAGAGGCACGTTACAAATGCAGGAACCTCAATCTGTTTCAGCGCACAGTGTTTCTTCCAAACAAACTCATTGTACGTATTCCTGAAAATTTCGCCATGTTCTCGTGTCAACCAATCCGGCGGAAGTAATGCGTGTACTTGTCAAAACCTGAAAGGGACCGCATCGAAGGTTCGTATGACCCCAAGTGCCCCAAGCACGCACGTCCGTCGGGCGCAAGCGGCCGGGCAAATTAACGAACTAACCGCCGCGCGCTGGGCCGAGCGAGCTCGAGGGTCGCGGCGCATGGCACCCACATGGAGCTGCTCCCGGCCCGGGCGACGCGGGCACGGCGGAGCGCGCGCCCTCGCAGTGACACCGGCACGTGTGGGAGCCCACCGCTGCCGCGACTGAGGCAGCGCCGCGGCATGCACGCCATAAACGCCGCGACGGCGACCTCACGGACGTACCTTGCCCGCTTGGGCCGGGGCGCAAAGCCAACTTGCCCTGAATCTCGCCTGAGTCCTGACCGGGTCCGCCATTAACGTTGTCTCCGTCGTCGGCCGCCGGGCCCGCGCGCGGCGCCGGACGTCGACGGACCACGGAGAGCGGGCGGTACGTGCGCGTACGCGCTGCCTGCCGCTGATATACAAGCACAGAAGTGGTAAGCTACCTAGTGCTTCTAGCTGCGTAGGGTGGCGAGAAGATGAGACGTACGTTCTCTCGTTTATTGGTATCAGTTTTGACAAAAAGCTACCAGTAGGACGATGGATAAGTAGCATTCATTCATACTGTCTTTATTTAATGTGTCATTTCGGTATTGTACCTTGTATTTATGCCGGCAAATGCCATGATCGTGTTCATAATCATAACCAGACTGACATAGAAAGATTGTACCACTGACACTGAAAGATTGTACTACTAGCTATAGTACGGAGTACTTCAATGTTAAACACAGAAAACAACCCGCCCGAATAATTGCGTGCTCTCCTAGGCATGCATGTCTATCGGTTTACGCCCGAATAATTGCGTGCTCTCCTAGGCATGCATGTCTATCGGTTTACGTTGCGTGAGGAGGGCGTTCAGCATCCGCGCGACGACCGGCCGGCCTCCGGTCGACACATGTCCGGCGCATTTATCCAGAACAGTTATGCGCTCAACCGATCGAGGCCGTTAGCTAGCTAGCCGCAGGGGCGGTGTCCGGACGGGCGACCTCTCGACCGGATCGCGCTGCGTGTTAAAGCCCCGATCGGGAGAGCCCGGCCGCGGCGACAGGGACGCGTCGGGCGGAAACGTGATGGAGTTATGGCGCATATGCGCGTGTCGTCCGAGATATCTGGGCAGGGCAGGGCAGGCAGACCGCGCTTCCCTTCCTCCCGACGCGCGACGTGATCCACCCGTCCGGCCACCGGACGTACGCGTGCCAGGCGCCGCGTGGTCAGGGCGCGACGTGATCCATGTTGTCAACCCGGCGCCCGGCGTGGCGTGACCACGACCTCCTGCTGCGGTGCTGCCGCCGTGTAGAACGAGCGCTGAAGCCCGGCGCGGCCTAAGCCGCCGCGGAGCCCACACACCCTCGCCCGACATGCCCCCCCGCACATGGCCCTCTCGAACCCCCGCCACACACGACGGTCTCGACCCCCTCCGGGGGGGGCGGGGGGGGGGGGTGTCCCCGCCGCGAGGCAGGACGCTCTCTCTGTCGTCTGTCCGCGCCGAGACGGGCACGTGGTGCGTGGACGCTCCGCGCGGCGCGGAACGGCTCGACGCTCGCGGGATCATCATGCACATGCCTGCGCGCGCGTACGCGACCTGGAAGTGTGGAGGTGTACGTGCGCCTGGATCACACGAGGCGGCCGCGAGAGGCAGCCAATGCCAGTCATCTCTATCTAGCGTCGCGGCAGGTACGCGCCCTGCCCACGCGCGCTCACGTGGGCGCTCTCGTACGCTGTCCGGGGGGCAGGTCAGGGGCAGGGGCAGCCGGGTCGCGCCCGCGTCCGGCCGCCGAAAAAATGGCTTCGTGATCGGCGCGCGCGGCGAGAGGACGGGAGGCACCTTCCGTCGGCGGCGTCGTCTCTCCGTCGGCGGCGTCGTCTCTGTTATTCCCTGACGATGTGGCATTAAAGGCGCGTAATGCGAGCAGCGTCCACTGTTAGCAGGTGCTCTGTACTGTGCGAGCAAGCGTGATTACGATCGAAATGGCGGATAAGACACGGGGAATTCAGGACCCGATCGATCGGCGTTCATTCGTTGATCATGTTCCGGCGCCGGGCAGGGGGGACAAGGGCATCTTATGGGTCTGGTACGCCGGTCGTCTCGTGATGGCGACGTCGTTGCGGTTAACGACTTGTTTAATTTCCACCGATCGGTTGGAGCGAGTCACCTATACCCAAGCTTAGATGGCATGCGAGCATGCATTGGATTGTAAAGTTAGTGGAAGTGCCAGATCTAGCTAGTGAGCATTGGACTGTCGATTTAACAGATCTAGTGGGCATTGGACTGTCAATTTAATTAACGGATTTTGTGTCAAGTTTCCCAGCCACTTTAATCACTTTAATCACATGGGTAACACAAAACATTTTGATCATTTCGTTGTGTAAACTGAGCGGCTAATAAGTACATGGCATGCTATAAAAAAACGAGCCTTGGCACGCGGCAAGTGGAGGGGGAGGTTGGTAGGAGTATGAGCTAGGCCGCAGCTCATAACTCAGCCACGGGACCCGCGGACATCCACAGCCGAGAGCAGGAGAGGGACACGTGGACCCAACGTACATACCCCCCAACTTTCTCTGTAGAAGAAGCGGCAGCTCCATGGCCGATTTCTTTACAACCATGTCTTGGCCGCATCGTCGTGTCGTGTCCCTTCCGGGCGCTCTGCTGCCGCTGCCGCTCCAGCTAATAGCCAAGTCTCCCGTCTCTCTCCCCCTCCCTATAAATTAAGACCCCGTCTCCCTTTGTGCCTCCCATCGCCACAGCTTCGGAGTCCTCCATCACCAGCCTTCAGCTAGCAGCTAAGCGAGCTCGGTTGGATCGTGTGGACACACAGCCCAGTCGCCTCTCGCTCGCTCAGCTTCTTCTCGGGGTTTGGTCTCGCCGTCGTCTCACCGGCGATCAGCTAGCTAGCCGCGCGCATTCTTTTTGCAACGATGTCGAGCCGGAGGTCGCGTGGCGGAGTCTCGGAGGAGGAGATCAACGAGCTCATCTCCAGGCTCCAGACCCTGCTCCCCAGCGCGCGTCGCCGCGGCGGCAGCCAGGTATGTGCATGCATTACATTCCGATCGAGCGTCTAACGCACAAACGACGACACAAGTCCACAGTACAGTGGCATATAAGCTAGATAGCTTACACGACTAGTACAATCTGCAAGAACGCATGCTCGTACACAACAAACTAATTGTCATGTGTGAATGATCATGCAGGCATCGACGACGAAGCTGCTCAAGGAGACGTGCAGCTACATCAAGAGCCTGCACCGGGAGGTGGACGACCTCAGCGACCGCCTCTCCGACCTGATGGCCACCATGGACCACAACAGCCCCGGAGCCGAGATCATCCGCAGCCTGCTCCGTTAGCAAGCCGATGGCGGCCATGGAGCGATTGCCCACACATGCATCTCCATCCATGATCCATTATCTATACGCCTATATGTCTATTTGATGTACCTAGCTATAGCTAGCTCTCAGCTCTCTCAGCTAGCTCCTGCTGAGCGTACCATGTAGCAGCTGCCTAGACAAGGATGAAGACTCGATCAAGGCTGGTTTAATTGGTAGTAGAGAAATGAGTATGTACTTTGTTATTAGGGCATGCATTAGCTAGGTCCCCTAAGTTTTTATAGCTGCTTAATTAATCACCTAGCTAGCTCCATCGTCCCTTCGATTATATATGGTTAGTTTCTTCCTGCTTCCAGTGTCGCTATTAGCTTCTTATTTGAGTGTTCTCCTCGTTTTCTGTATCTGCATGTAAACTTTTTTTCTCACAAAAAGCATCTGTGGTCCGGGCCGAGTTGCTTCCTCTGCACAGACAACCGACCGACCGCGAGCTACCGACCGATCAACATGTACCGGTAAATTATATAGTTGTTGTTGTTGTCTCATCGATCAGCCGTGTACGTACTGTTGCAGCCAGCAGCAGCTTTGATTGTTCTGATCTGGATCAGTCCTTAATTACGTGCCGCGATATGTGCCTGATTAAGTAATGCCGTATAATACTCTTCCATCACTTGATCAAGGAAGACAGTAACAGCCGAACGGCGCGTGTGTCCCTTTCGCGGACGCCGCAAAGCTTTTTGTTTGGGTCTCTACACCGATCAGTTAGTCCAGTCCTGTAGCTATCTTTGCTTGCTGTGAACTGAGGCCAAGCTCGACGAGTTGCCATGGACGTTCGCACGACGCGGCGTGGCGCGGTGAGCCGGTGACACATACGACAGGGTTCCTCCCTGCGCGCATGCGTGGAAATTAAAGTCACCTTTGTCCTGTCGGTCCGTCTTGGCGAAACGGAGGAAGGCGCCGTGGGAAAGACTCGCGACGACCGACTCGTTTCACCGGTTGTCTCAACCTCTCATTTCTCCATGGACTCTCGTTGCTCGTCACGGAGTTGCACACGTACAGTCTGCAGCTGTACGCGCGAGAGAAGAAGGTTAGGGCTGGGCTGCCATGCCGTGATGTGACATCTCGTGTGTCTGTATTGTTCATGTGTTGTTATTATTAGTACCTTGAGTGTCAATTGTTCTCTGTTGACGATAAAGCTTTTGCTCTTTCTTGTCTTTATTGTTGGAGTAACTCGTTCATATAGCAAGCACTGAAACGAAAAGGGATGGAAGTATCCTGCCTGCTGCGGGGCAGCCCTTGTCACAGGGTGCCTGGGTTTCCAGATTATAGTAGCAAGGAACGCGTCGATGTCTGGTGAATGCGCCAAAAGAGACTGTGTGCAAGCCGGGATTAAAATCAGGTGAACTGGTGAAGCCACGTGGGGCACTACTAATACAAGTCAGCTACCGATCACATTTCATGAATTAGTTGTTGGAATAACCTAATCGGAACGGACAACAGAGCACTCGAGAATCACAATAGCACATAATCTTCTCTTGCTCTTGCTATCTAAATGGAAGCTTACCTGTAGCTGGCAGCTTCAGCCAAAGATTCCCCGTCGTCGTCTTGTCGCCTAAGTCAAGACGACATGTAGGACGATCGAAGCACCTCGTGTAATTTGCTTTAGAAAAAAACCTAGTACCACGACGACCGTGTTGGCTGCCAATCCGCTGCCCAGTTGCAGAGCATCTAGGTTAACGGATCAAGAAGGGACAAAAAATGCCGGCTCCTAAACAATATGCGTATTGGGGTTGCTTCAGAAAAATATGCGTATTGAGGTTGCTCAATTGCACATATGTACCTAAATCAACGTCTAAAGGATTGGTACTCACCAATTTAAGCATGTTCAAACAAGCCACTACAGGAGAGATTTTAAGGATGCAGCTTAACCTCGTACATGCACGGTAGATTCATACTGGCAGGAAATTAGACCATATTGACAGGACGACGACAGGACGAGTACTCAGGGAACCATTAGGACGAAGCCCCATTAGGGAACCAGTGCAAGCTGTCTTCCGTACACACTTCCATTGCCCAAGTGCATCTGTTGGGAGGATAAAACTGGAACGGCCAGCCAACGACATGCACATTTCGCCAAAAAAAAAAAAAAGAAAAGAAAAGAGAAATGCGCGTTTGTCAGCAGGAAAAGCTGAAACACACACCAATTTCTACAAGATGATGTCCTATCCCTTCTCACGGCTTGTTCTTGAAGGGAAGATACTGTCTCCTGTTAGGATACCATATTGCTGAACGGCCAGCCAACGACATGCACATTTCGCAAAAAAAAAGAGAAATGCGCATTTGTCAGCAGGAAAAGCTGAAACACACACCAATTACTACAAGATGATGTCCTATCCCTTCTCACGGCTTGTTCTTGAAGGGAAGATACTGTCTCCTGTTAGGATACCGTATTGCTGATGCAGTGTTGATCGGTGTTCAGCCCACCATTGCTCTGCTTGTTGCTCAGTGAAGCATCTCTTGCTGCAGGTGGGCGAAACGTGATTAATGAGATGTCCAAGGTCGGAGATTTCCATATAGTAAACATATATGCAATAATTTCCTGATATTTCTCGAACTCAAGATGACAACCATACATATCTGACAGTATAAGTATTAGTGAATTGTAAGTTGTAACTAAGTCGATCATCCATTAATGAATCAACAATAATGCAATTTCTATGAAATAAGCATAATTGTGATTATGAGTCGGATGGAGCAAGAACATGTCAATACCTAAAACGCATACGCCTGAGGTACTTCTGACCTGCAGGTGAGAGAAACACAGTGATGTAAACACCAGGTTCAACCTGTTCTATCCATTCTGCATCAGTTACAATGCTATTTCTGTTGCAGAATAACTGACGAGCCTGCTGGTCACTGGAGTCAGGTGACACAAAGGAATCTTGTAAATGATTCTCGTGGGAGTGATTTCCAAAGAACTTTGATACTCTATCAGTCCAACTGTTACCCGAAGTACGCCCTTCACGTGTTCGTGGTGTCATAACTTTGATCTGACAATACAAAAGAACTGAGTAACACAAGCTAGTACACGGACAACAAAATAACAAAGGAACGCTTAAAGTTTGCAATGCATGTTATGTGACATGAGATATCAGCTGATGCTCCATATTTCAATATTGAAATTAAGAAGCTACAGTATAAATTATGCTGTCTCACATTATATCACACTTCATTCATTAATTTAATTGCACGTTTAGGTGAGATTTGCAGCGAAGATAAATTGGATAGTACAGAACCACAGATTCTTCTTACATTATATTATGCATTCTAGGTTTGCCAAATATAGTTATTTCCGTCGGATTTTCTTTACTGTTCCCATAAAATGGACAGAACATATCACTGTTTCAGAACCTGATACACATGAGCAGATTGTGGTAGCAGTATCATACTTGTCATTTGGAACCTAATGAGTTCCAACAATCTATAGCTCATCGCCACATTTTGTAAGGTTTTGCAGTTGCAACTCTGAAGGTAGTGCTTTCATTCAGTCATGGTGCCCAAAAGAAAATACAAATACTGTAGGAATGAAAGCCTAAGAAACTACAATAAGGAATGCCTTCAAAATGCTTTCCTAAGAAAATATTGAAAACTTGACAACTAATATATACCTGAGCTGTAAGAGAGTTGATAACTTCTTTTGCTGCTTTGCACTTCAATCTTTCTAAATCAGCAGTAGATCTGACCTCCCTTAATTGGTTATTAGTTTTACCAAGTTCTTCTTCAAGTAGTTCCGACTTATGTGTCAGCTCATTCAACTACAAGAATCAATAAGGTAACTTGATGACACAGACAACAACATATTAAAACAGGAGGGGAAAATTGATTGAACTAAACAACAATGATTTTATAGGAACATTAATGTGAAGAAGAGATGAAAGATCTAGAGACATCTTGAGGAAAAGTGAAGCATCATAGTCCTGTACAGGACAGTGATACAAAAAGTACCTGTGCCTTCAGTCTAGCAACTTCTTCAGTTAAATTCTCATTTAGCTGATTTCCTCGTCCAGTGGGATTTGGCGAGCTTGGTCCAGAAAACAGAGGCGACGACGGAGTGCAAGAAGAAATCAACTCTTTGGAATGTCCAATGAAGTTTCGTGCATGAGGTAGAGGAAGCTGGTTGTTACCCGGTGAGTGTTTACCATCGGGTTTGAAGGATTCTAGAGTCAAAAGCTTAGACAGACGCGACCGTAAATTTTTATCTGTATGAGTAACTTCATTGGGCAATTGATGTGGATTTCCATCATGGGGCCTTGAATTCTTCAGATTTTTTCCATCCCCTGTGGTACTAAGTTTGGTATAGCACTCATCACATACCCGATATGGCTTGAATGAGTTTGGCGCCAAAGAAGCTTTCATAGATTTCTTACTGCTGCACGCTTTGCAGAAAATCAAACCACAGTTATAACAGTTATGCCGTTTTCTTTTGAAACCAAACTGCAAACGACAACCAGAGCACACTGTCTGATCTAGACCAGATGCAAACTTATGAAGACATACAGCAGCAGTAAAATCTGATCCACATACTATGCTCTTGACCTGCTTGTCTTTTAAAGCTTCAACAAGGGTGGGAATATTACGATTAGCACTGTCTCCATGCCCTAATCGACCATTTGCACCCTTGCCCCAAGTATAAACTTCAGCTCTAGAAGTCAGCGCAGCAACGTGATGAGAACCACATGCTATTTCTTCAATATAACTGCTGGAGATGATCCCTCCAACAAGAGTGGGAAGCTTTCCATCAGTCTTCGGACTTCCAAGCTGTCCAAAAGTATTACTGCCCATCGTGTACAATTGGCCACAGGTTGACAACGCAATGGTACTGTCATGTCCACAAGCTACCAGGCAAAAACTAGGTTCTAAAAGTGATGAAACACAGGCTGGTATGAACCTTGGTTCTTTGTCAGCATGTCCTAGCTGACCTTTGTCCCCATCTCCCCATGTAAACAGTTTGGCAGCAGCTGCAGGATCTAGAAAATCTACAACCTCAATTATTGCAGCTGTATGCCAGGCACCGCAAGCTGCACGTAGAGTACGCAATCCTTTCAGAGAGTTAACTTCCCTTGGGATGCTTGTACTTAGGCGATCTCCATGGCCCAATGCACCAAATACTCCATCACCAAAGGTGAACAATTGGCCTAATGATGTAACAACGGCCGTATGCCATGGTCCACATGATACGGACGACACGTGCAGACCTTCCAATGGGCCACAAACCTTCTTTGGAACCCAGTGAGCAGTACTATTGCCATGACCAAGAACACCAGAATAATGTGTACCATCACCCCATGTGTAGAGATCACCACAAAAGGAAACAGCGCAAGTGTGGAACTCGCCGCATGAAGCAGATTCAATAGTTATTCCGCTCAAAGTACTGATAAGCTTAGGGTGGCAAACATCAGCATCAACTCCATGTCCAAGCCTACCCCCCGACTCTTCACCCCAACTGTATATTTCTCCTTGTTTGGTGACAAGAACTAAATGCTTACTCCCACAAGCTATAGTGCGAATATCCAACAAAAATGTTGACTCCAATGCTTTTGGTGAAATAACATCGCTCCTAGAATCATGCAGATTTTGAGATATATGTGAAGCATGGGCAAGCATGCTATCACCTACACCTTTACCCCAAACCAGGACATCCCCTAATGACTCAAAATCATCACCTGATCCATAGCTGGATGAACTTACAGCACTTGAATAGCTAACTCTAACATTGTTATCAGTTCCAGCCGCTCCCCCACTGGACGTATCTGCACCTCCTGATGAGATGGAATTAGAAGTACCAATAGACCCTGCACTAACTCTACTCTTCTCTGGTCCAGTGCATAATACTGCATCAGAAAATATATTTCCAAAGCCAATGAACTCACGAGCATCAACACTTCGCAACTCCTGCGAGACACCCAAAAATAATGATGCAATATGGATACTGATGATTTTCCAAAGATAAGTTACCATTTGCATACCTTAGTTTTGACATCGCAACAAAATGAGGATGCCGATGGTGATTCTCCTAGAATATGCTTAGTTAGGTTATCTAAAACTTTATAATCTTTTACTTCTGATGTCCATTGGTCGCAGTTCAATTGTGAAATTAGCGCCTTTAGACCAACAAACCACGCCTCTGCTTCATCCTTGTCTTTGCAGATCTGCCAAAAAGTACATACTGAGGGTAACTAAACGTAAGTAAACTAATAAAATTTCTATTCATAATGACAACAGCGGGACATTTCTATTCAAACATTATCTTTGGTAAGCAAAGCATGTAAGCTAAAAATTTCAAACGTATAAGCTAAACATAACAAGAAGTTAGGCCAAAGTTCACATACCAGATCTAACGATCTGTGCCCATATATAAGAGAAAATGATTGAAACTCCTTATCAGGTCTCGGATGTCGCTGGAAGATAGCCTGCAGGTCAGATAGCACAAGAACCATATAAACCACATGTATCACTTTGAATTTCTTGAACAGAAGAACTGTTGAGTAACCTAGACAAAGTCACAAGCCAAAATGGCTGGAAGAAAGATTGAATAAAACGATCATGGAACTGCCACAAGCAGATCTGTGGAACCTATCATTATACTAATGAAGTTCATTTCAGAATCGAGATACAGATTATTCAAACAATGACTTACTGTACGTTGTCCAGGTATTATTCTTGAAACTTGATCAAGCTTCAATTGCTTCTTCATTTTCCCAGTGTACCATATGAGCGCAGTTTCATCCTAGAAGCAGGAGAGAACATGATCAAGACAAATGGAAGACATATAACGACATGTTTTCTCCATTGCGCTTTTGCATGTTCCTTAGAGACATAGTCGTACAGGGTTAATTTTGGTACCTCATTATGAGAGCAGAATGACAATAGACAAGCTCTTCTCCATGACAATAATATTTGATCTCCAAACTTAATATACTTTTTGTTCATCAGATCTAAAGGTTACTTGTGATAAGGTTCATGGATACATAGTGCAGCTGCCGCATCCGTATTGATGCAGGCAGATACATTTTTCCCTCTCCTGTGTTATATCTATCCTTTTAGTTACATCCTTAGTCACATAGACTAACTACCACGACCTGAACTAACTACTTCTACTGCATGCTTTGACACAAGAACACCTTACATTGCTTCGCACCACATGTATTGTCACATGCACAGTTACTAACATATATAGTTCTGTCGACAGTGGAATCTAACAAAATGCGTTTTTTTCTTTACTTCACATTTCGAGAAACTTGATAGATCTTACATAAGAAGTGTGAAACGTATGGTGCAAGGTACAATGTGAATAACTGTTAAACGTATGGTGACAAAAACAAATTTGATCTGATTGGCTCAGTAGTAAGGTACCATGAATCTAGCACGAAGGATTTTTTTTTTCCCTACTTACATTTGACAGTTTGAATGGGCATAATTTTGGCTTTCCTCGGCGCCCATGTTTCAATAGATGTGTCCCTTTCTTCAAGCCTGTTATTGCCTAGCAATTAAGAAACAATGAGTGATATAAACATTCTATTGCATGTCTTTTGCTTATGCGAAAGCAACAAAAAATAGAACTTAGAAGATATGGGACTGTAAAGCAGGTTAACCATCATATATTTAATGCTAGTTCCCAGGTGTACATTCGCTGCCTACTGAGTTTGTGATTCTTTGGTAAGAAGATCCATCAATGTTACATGCTCCTGGTATCTTCAAGGGACTACATACTTGATAATCCCACCACCAAGAAATAAAATTCAGTTTTTCATATAATAAACTTCAGTCAACATTGTTATCACAAGCCCTCTTGTATGTTATTCAGTTTGAAATATATTTTCTACTAGTGTTTACATGAGAAATATTGATTCAACCCTACTGAGAAATCAGTTACCTGTTTGGTATCCCTATCAAAGGGATCATTCTTCAGAGAATCTTCAGCCATTAAGCGCAGCACCAGAGACAATGAGTCAGTGCCACCAAATGTGACCAATTCAAGATCAATCACCTATTGCAACTGCATGGCTTCCCCCAACATGGCCTTGTAAAAGACAAGACCCATAGCTAGTGATCTACAAGAAACCAAAGTTTGAGACTAACCATCCATAGCGTCACATCTGGATAAATAACTTCTACTTCTCAAGTACAACTCTTCATGAATAAAGTGAGAGGCAAATAAAAGAAGTGCTAAAACAAAGATCCACAATTGGCTTTAATACAAAACATGCAAAGCCGGTCTTGAAACAAAAAAAAGATCCACAGTTGGCCGAACTTCTACTCTGTCTGAGATTACTAGTCCAGAATAAAAATATGGCAATTGAGATGGTGCCCCAAAAATGTGACAGGTGATTTAACTAAGAAAAATGTTTCAGTATTCGATACATTACTGTTCGGAAACTACCAGAGCGATAAAACGTGTACCCTTTCTCTCACCATCTCAGCACTACACAAAGCCAGAAGCAGGAAGGACCACAATACTATGAGCTACGCCTGAAATTCTAAGAGTTCATTTAGCTATTACCTCACGCCTCAACAGGTTGCAGGCAGCGGATTCGTGCCAAGATAAGCCTAGGATCCATAGAATATATCCCTCAAACAAAGAAATTGCAAAATTGAACAGATGATAAAACCAAGCATAATCACAGGAATTGGCTCGAAATTGGATAATTTCGTCCCACTTCCGCAAATTACGACATATATGCATAAGTTTCTCAGCTAAGGGACGGAGGATGACATCAAAAACTTCGTCTCGAATCATCACCTGGCCATCGGACCGGGCACGGATCGAGGCAAGCCTTTGTCCGCGCGAGAAGGGCGCCGGCGAGGTAGACCGGCGGCCGCACTCCTCCTGCGGCGTGGGGAGGACGCGATCGGAGAGCGGCGAGGGTTTTGCTCCGGGCATTCGCGGTGGGCAGCGCGAGATAGGGGGGAGGAGGAGAAAAGAATGAGGCAACGGGCTCTCTCGGCTCTCGACACGCTGATGGGGAAGAAAGGCTCGTGCAGGTGCTCGTGGACCGGGTCTATGGTCGGTCCGTCGATGGCAGGATGCGTGTGGGATTGGGCGCACGGTCCAACACCGTGGTCTTCGTGGAGATGGTTCATCACGTTTTCGAGGAGGAGCAGCGCGCGCATCGAGGGAACGAACCGTAATTTGGCATCGGATGCGAAAAATGTAATTAAAAGGCCGGGCTAGGCGCAATTAAGGCCCATTTTGAGATTGAGCCCCACTCAGAACTTTGGAAAAAGCCCGAGCTTATTGAATCTCAGGTTGTTGGATGCAAATTTGGGCATCTGGAAAGTGTTACATGTCACCAAACGAAATAACATTATACTAAGAATATATGAAAAAATCGATAAGAAGTATACTTAGTTAGCTCATGTCACTCAACATGTGAATATTATGCATTGTTACTATTCATCTCGAATTCGCAACCTGCTACTATTCACATGTTGATTTTTTTTTTTGGGCATCTTACTCGAGTTTTGTTGCACCTACACTTTTACGTGAGGCTATACGATGACATGAACAATCATATATATTTTTAATAGAATATTTACTGCACTTTTAGTAGCGTATTTTTAATTTGGTACTCCGTAACACAGTAACAACTAACCCGTTTGTAACACTAGATATGCAATCTTACGGTATCGATGCAAAGCCAAAAAGAATACTAAGTTCATTTTCCATTGGATTCTGGGGTTCACTTCAGAGCATAAAATGCAGAAGCACGCAAAATCATCTGCTCTTAGGCTGACTTCAACAAGGGATGCAAACCCATTTATACCTCTCCCGGCGGTACTGTGTCCGACTTAAACCTCTCCAACAGTGTAGGAGTAGGCAAATAGGGCAGGCAAACTGCCTTCGAGGAGAGAGGAGAGCCAAAGTTGCATCACCTCTCTCCTCGAATGCATCCGCGCGGGCGGTGCCGCGACGGGCGGGGCGGCCGCCCGGAGCCGGACGACCTCGCGTCCTCGCCGTCACGCGCCTGCTGCTCCTCATGGACCTCGGCCTCGACCCTCCGCGCCAGCCGGGACAACGTCGCCATGGCGGACCGGAGCTCCGACGAAGGGAGTTGGGATGGGGATGAGGGCGTCGCCTTCCACAGGGGCGCCGCAGGCCTTGCCCTGGCGCGCCGAGCACCCGGCGTCGCGGTCGCACTCGCCCGAGGCGGGCGCAAGTTGACCGCACAAGTCTGGACTCCGGTCAAGCAGAGGTGGGGAAGCACATCGGCGCGGATAGGGCAGCGGCACGGGGGGCGACCGCGGAGGCGGGGAAGCGGAGGAGAGGCGGCCACCGGTGGTCACGCGGCACGCGGGGGAGGAGCGCCGGCGGGAGGGACCATCTCCACAGACGTCGTCTCGCTGCTGCCGTCTGCCGCCGGTCGAGGAAGAAGAAGGCCACCAACCGGTTCGCGCCACAACGCGCGCGGCATGGCGCTCCTCCTCCTCGTCTGCCTCACTGCGGAGGCGAGCGGCGGCGGTGCGGCCGAGCATGAGGGAGAAAGGTCGGCGGGGGTCGATTGGGAAGTCGCCGGACCGCGCGGAGGAGGATCGAGTGGAGGAGGAGATCGATGGATTGAAGGATTGATGGTGTCCGTTGAAGGAAGAGAGAGGAACTGAAGAGCTCGGTTGGAGATTGGGGATCGGTTGTTGAGCGCGTGAGGAGCGGGCATCGATGGCCGGCGGCGCGTGGATCTCCTCTGCCGTATCTGAGGCAGCGGGACGCGAGCGCCGGCTTGGCGGTGTCTCGGTCGAGCCTCGAGGTCGGCACCCGTGACTTGGTCGCCGACGCAAGTCACCGACGCCGTCAGACGGCCATGGCGGGCAGGGAGGACGCGGGCTCAGTGGGCGGGGAAGGCGCGCGCCGCGGACATGGAGGACGGGGAGGGTGCGGGCACCGACGGGCGGGAAGGGCGCAGGAGCCGACGGGCGGAGCGGGGCGGTGATGCAAGTGAAATGCAATGTCTGTTGGAGCTGACGCCATGGGAAGAAGAAGCAAAACACTGTGCACATGATGCAAACATCTATCTGCCTCTCAAAACTGCATTCTCTTGTTGTAGTCAGTCTTACGAACTCTCACAAGTCACAATGCATTATGCATTCAGGCAGATTGACAGAACAGAAAAGCGCTGGAAATACAGCAGCAGCCTGATTCTGTGCGAAAAGCAATGGAAACTGCAAATCAAGGCTTGCATCTAGTTTCAGTTGGTTTCTGAAATTTACTCTAAAAGTCTAATAAAGGAACAACTAACACGAGTAGCAACAATATTACACCGTCTGAAAGTGGACATGAATCATCAACACTAGCACCTATTTACAGCAGTGCATAACTCAGCATAGGAATAGTAGTAGATGCATTAAGGTACAATGCTCAAGTCAGAGATGTGGAAAGGTCGTCTTCAGGCTGATACAGTAAGGCTGCATAAAGCAGATGATATCGGCTAAGTGAAATCCAAAACACAAACCAAAATACTGGAAAATCGAATTCACATTCTGTTGAAACACACACATTAGACTAACCTGCTGGGTGGACGTCAAGTTACTTAGTATCGATAATTCTTTTTGTCGTAGAATGGATTTTCACCCCATGATTCTCGTTCAGCCTTGGCAATGTTTTCAGCCTCCGCCTCCTCCAAGATTGATCGTCTTGCGCCCCTCGATTTTGAAGTCTTTGTAGACTGCACAAGAGTTATCAAGCGGTGGTGATTAAAGCACTGTTTTCGTGCCAATGTTCACACTTCGTTCAAGGCAAAACAGGTATAATAAAGGCATGTCAAATGCATACGGAGAAGTAGCAGTTTTTCATTAAACAAGAGGAATGATTTAAGTTGAGAACAGCGATACCGTGCTGATAAGCTTCTCAAATGCCTCTGGCCCATTTTGTTCAATGTACCTCTCTGCAGCTGACAGTACATCATCAGGCTTACTCAACTTCTCCGTTCTTGGCACATACCATATGTTTACTATTTGACGATTCACAAACATTGGCCGCACAAAATGGTCATAAACATAGGCAGCACCATTAAACCAAGGTAAAACCAACCAGCAGTTGAAGAACAGCTTTGCATATGACCAAAAAGGAAGCCTGCAACAAAAATCTATAGTAAGAATCTCTAATTTCTCTATTCACCAATGCATTAAACAGTGTAACCAACCAAAAAAAATCACAAAGATCACAAGAAAGCTGTAAAAATATAAACAGGAACACGTTGTAACTAGGGAAGTGCCACTTGCCACTCGATGATTGGAGCAAAGGTTAGCTCAAACAAGGTGATAAACGAGTACAACACCCAGTAAGTGAGCCATTGCTGATCATCTATAGGATTTTTTGTCTCGATTGCTCTAACTGAAGCATATCTGCAAAGATGCCAAATTATATCAAGTGATGAGAAATACAATGAGTACTCACAGCATAGTATCAAGACGAAGAAACGAGAGAGAATAGCATCTATTTAAGAACAAGGATACTTACAGTGGATAAGCCAGAGAAATCAGTGGCCTGTAGAGAAGGAAAGAAAGTAGCAACTCATTAACAACTCAAAGAAAGAACTTTCAGTAACAAAAGATTTGAACTATATAATTTACACACACTAACAAAAGAATTGAACTTTAAAATGTTTAGAAAGCATGTAACAATCTACCCCAGGCATACAGCTAACAGGTGCCATGTTTACTTTCAAAATTAAGTGCTATATTCCAGATAGTATGTGACAATGCCATTTACTAAAACTAATAATCGATATTCTGTAATAGACAGCTCCAACCCTCCGTATAGAACTGGCAATATGGACAAGCTATCATTTCCAGAAACATAACGATGGGATAACATAGTATCGATCAACATGACAGCAGACCCGATAGTTCAATGCATCTCGTCTTGCATAATAATGTGAATTCACATCCTGTCTCGGAACACTAAGCAAACACTTATTTCAGCAGGAATTTGTTAGCAGGAATGCCAACTTACACACTGCGTGCACAGATGCTCCACAGAAACGACAATTTATGATAGCGGAATCCCAGATTCCCAGGTCTCAAAAAAAAGTGGAGCTATGGCATGCAGACTAGCCGAGATAGCATTAACAAAAAAAAGAGTCAAGCCGTGAAAGAGCAACATTGTCAATGTCAATACCACGGGACATGGATATTGCTCTCTATGGAAGCATCTAATGACATAGGCACAAACATGGCAAAGCAGTACGGGCAAAATCACCAAACTTTGGTACCAGGATAATGATCGGTAACATATGTGGTACCCAAATGGCGAAGTTGAAGTCCCAGCACATAAACCTCAGTGGCTCCAAGAGCTTGGTCGAATGAGGGGGAAATGCTCAACGAATATTTGGTACTGAAGTTGTAACTAAATTCGAAGGGTTCAAATCCTCCTCCTAAAATGCAAACCAGTCCTATGGTCTCCAAATTGGTCCCTGTAAGCTGTATCCTCTATACCAAAGAAAAAGGAAACCTTTCGTTCCACCACTCTCATCCTCCAAAATAGGCCACAATCCACAGTGCAAAGCTGAGAAGCTCTACCAATCAATCTGACTAATGTTACAGCTACCCAGTTCATAGCTTTATCCCAGGAGGCCAGGACCAACAAGGCCCCTCGACGCGTTCACCAACCTTAACCTAACACAACCTGCAAAGCGACCATCCCAAGATTCCCGCACACTTTCCCCACCACCCTCGGCACAGCAACCGGGCGGTGGCGCTCGCACGGAATCAACGCCGAAACCAACCAGGAATTACTTAAAAACAACGCTACATCTCCCAAGAACCGGCGAATCACCCGGCGGAGGACGCAATCGGGCGAGACGAGGAAACGAGAAGAGGGCCGTACCCGGCGAGCACGTCGATGTTGCTGACCAGCACCTTGAGGAAAGATCCGGATCCCATCTCGCGCCGCCGCCGCCGTCCCCCTCCGTCCAGAACCCTCGCTCTCCGCCCTGAGGCCGCAGCTCAAAACCCTGGGAAGCGCGTGCGGAAAATGCAGAGATTCTTGGTCGCGACTCGCGAGCCGTTGGGGGGGCCTGGTTCGAGAAGGCAGGCACCCCTTTCTCTTCTTTTTCTTCTCTCGGCGGCGGGCCCACAGCCACCCACCCCTGCTGGAACTAGCGGCCACCGACTGCCCCGCCGCTCCCGTGGCGTGAGTTTTTTCCTCGCACCGATGGGGGGGCTCGACGGAAAGTTCCGTGATTTGGGATACGAGGCCCATTAAGGAATGGAGCCCGAGTCTCAAAAAAAAAAGGAATGGAGCCCGACCCATCAATTTGGACCGAGCATTCAATCCACGATACATGAAGGAAAAAGTACATTCCACCTCCCTCAACTTTTGCCCGAGTCTGATTTTCCCCTCTCAATTACAAAACCGGGTAAGATGGCTCCCTCAACTCGAGCCATGGATGAGTGCGAGTCCAAGGTGTTCGACGAAATGGGAGAGTGACCAAGGAGAAGAGGAGGGAGGGAAGCCGGTGACGTGGCATCTGACGTGTGGGCTCTACTGCCACGTGGACAAAACCGCTTGGGAAAACAGCCGAGGGAGGAAAAACATCCGGTTTGACAAGTTGAGGAAGACATCTTACCCGGTTTTGTAGTTGAGGGAGGAAAATCGGACTCGGGCAATAGTTGAGGGAGGTGGAATAGACTTTTTCCATACATGAAAACCTGTACAAATGATTAGGCTCGATACCAAATTTCGGCCTGTTTCTATCGTGAACTGGGCCTCCAACACGAAGCGCTGTCCGTGTTTTTTACTTCTTTTCCGGTGACCGCAATGCCCGCGCCGAGCTTGGATTCCTCCGATTGCCACACGAGCATGAGCGCCTCCAAGATTCCCGGGTGGGCTCCGTGGACCATGGTTGTCGCCGTAGAGTGGGAAGCCAGCCATCAGGTGCTGCCCCGGCGCCGTGCCGTGAGATTCAAGAAAGGATCAACACTCTTGAAAGGTGTAGCATCACTGGCCGGCCAGTTCCCAAACATAGCAATCGAACGAACCAATTAATCGAACAAGTCCCAGGGCGTGCGTGCTTCGCGTGACGATTTTAATAGGGTGGAACTACCCATTCCCGTACGTTCGTACCGCCAAACGGTACTCCGCTGCTGGCGAAGTATTTGCTCGCCGGCCCGTGCGTAGCATTATTATTCGTGCCTGCGGCGCATTCACGATACTGTGCGAGCCGCAGGAGATGAGGCGAGGTCAGGTCCGGTCAGGCTGGGGCAGGATTAGGAGGACCGGGCAAATACGGACGCTGCAGCCTGCAGCATCAGTCTCCCGCGATATCCAAAAAGACTCCTGACTCGGCCGGCTCCCCGGGCGCGAGCGAGGACGCGGTACAAACAACACGTGCTGCCGACACGCCACCGCGCCGCGCGAGAGCTCACATATGGTACGAACGTCATCAGCTCCGCTCGTCTCACAGTCCCGGCAGGCACTAGCTAGCGGGCCGGCGTGGCCGTGCGGATCAGATCAGATCAGCGTACGGCTCTGCTTCCAGGACACCTGGGCGCTCGGCTCGGGAGCAAGGACTGTTTGGGCACCCCATCCGTCCGGTCCGGATATGGCCGATGACTCGCGCCTGGCCAGTCGTCCACGGCCGCGCGCCTGCGGGCCACGACCCTTTTCCCGACCGTGATGTAAGGAAATCACCGGTTCCCTTGCCTTCCCCGGATCGTGACGTGAGGAAAGCACGAGCAGCCAGGCGTCGTCGTCTCGTCGTTGGTGTCTCGGCGAAAGGGATCGATCGATGGACAGGACAGGAGCGCCTAAACTTTGCACACGCTGTCGTCCTTGGGGTCGAGTGCTCCAGCGACGACGTACGTACAGCGGCCTGGGTTTAATTGCGCTCTCGTTCGTTTGTACTACGTGCGTACTCCAGTCTAAGTATAAGCGGAGCTTAAACCGCGTACTACTACGCACGTATAATTAACGTGCGTACACTTGATACGTACCGCCTGGAGTTTGGCTGCGTTTCCGACCTACGTACACGGGCCGCCATGCACGGCACGGGTTTCGACTTTCAACGGACCAGAGAGGGGACCACATAGCGTATCCGGCCGTGGCCTTGGAATCTTGGAGAAGGTAGGTTCCTCCCTGCCCGGAGCGACGTGTGAACAACCAAATCATCCGTCGTCCGGCCGGCCTCTCCGGCTACGTCTGCCGCGATTCTGCAACGGCGTCGCCTTGCTTTCAGTCGCGCCCCCATCACAGGCTCTCCCAGCAGCCATATCATTCATTCATTGCTTGAGAATAACCTTTCATGCATGAGGTCTACTAGTTACGCTTTCGTGCATGAGGATAGCTAACCTAGGAGGCTTCGGTCCTTTGCCATCGCGTCCTCCCGTCCTGATCGAGTTCTAAAACTGCTTTTTTTCTTTTTTGCGAAGAGTTCTAAAACTGCTAATGTAGATTCTTGCAGGATCCTGGTTTTTTATTTATTTTTGTTCCTGTAGTTGTAGATTCTTGCAATTTTAATTCCGCATTGAAAATTTGTACTGAAGTGGCACCTTATGTCACGTCCAACTTTTTGTGCAGGTATATATTTAATCAACTTTAGGCAATGCTGCAATTAATATTTTAACAGCGGGCATGCAGAATAATAAATCGTTCCTGTTGCTTTGCTCTGGATCATCTCCTGACAACCTGCTGATGGTGTTACTTGGGATTTAAATAAGCTAATGTTATATCTTCTTGATTTTGTAGTGAAGCGCTTTGGGGGACAAAAGTTGCAAGCAGATCGATATAACAAATCGCCCCCACTGAATGCTTTTCATGATTCCTGTTTGTGCATGCTTTGGTGACAGCTAATATACAATCTAGAGTCCTCTGAAGTCAGCAGTCGTCAATCCTAGCTACTATTAATTAGTAAAAATTCATCGTCGACAAAAATTATCTTTTTCACACAGCCAAATCAAATCTGCCAGGAGACTTGACTTCATTTTGGCACCATATATATCTGAGTTTTTAACTCGATCTTCCGATCGATGAATGCATATACCAACCGCAACTCGTGTTGACTGCTGTAGATAATTAATCTCCTGCATACTGCAGCTACTCTTCCGATTCAGAATTTCCTTCTTCATGCAGGACATTACTGGCATGGGCCATGGGGTCACGCATGCATGCATCTACATGCCAGTACATTCACTTAGCAAGCAACGGGCCTACACATTTTGGAAGCACACACAAATTCACCTGTATTTGTTCTGCTCGTCTGATTCCTCCAATGGCGTGCTTATATTTCGCCCAACATATGCAAAGAGCAGAACGTGCAACAGTTAATGCCAGCTCGATCTAATCGGCCACATTCAGCAATCAAAATTTAGCAATCATGAATGATGAGAGTTCATGCTACACTGGCCTAGCTAGCTTTGTGCATTGGCATTTTCATAGTTATGTAGCTAGTGATCAGGCCTGAAACAAACAATAATCCTTTCTCTGCTCGACTGGCCGAACAAATTTTTACCATAATCATCGTCGTGATGGAACAATGGATCATTGTCGCCACTAATTTGGCCAAAAATCGAAAGCTTGACTATTCACTGATCGCCTGACTCTCACAAACTAATTTAATCATGGCAAACCCAAGAAACCGAGCCTATGTGGTATTGCAAAATCTGAGTGTTCTTATCAACAATGTCATCGATGAACCAGCAGTGCCGATGATCATTACCGATCTTGATGACCCCTTGTTAGAATAATAGGTATGCACTCTCCTTTCACCAGCTGCGGCTATTATTAGCATCGTGCAACTTGTAGCAGTGCTTAGGCCTTAAATAAAAGACGTATTTGATTAGATTATCTTCCCTGACCGTACCAAGAGGGAGGCAAAGGTCCCAGCCCCATGTCATTATGCACACTCATTAGGACAGTAGAACTATTTAATCCTTGCGCTCAGGTACTTTCGCCCATTAAACAAACTGCTGAATTTGTTGTGGGAGCTTGCCTCAATCATTTGACACAAGATGCTAAGGTTTAATTTATACGCCACCCGTGACATTGAATATTCTTACTTGTCATTTTAGGAGATATAGGACATCTTCTTGTTGTTATGCATGGTTTCTTTTTGTACGAAATGTCTTGATTCTAAAAGCATATAGGTCATATCATTTCAAATATTGCCTAGTTATACAATCACAAGAATCTCTTGGGTGCGCATAGTAGTGGTTGACTGGTTGTACTAATCATGGTGTTGAAATTCAACTTTGCTAGGATTGCTGCAACAAGCAATATGTGCTACTAGTTACCTTTTTTGTGTTGCTTTGTGAAATTTTATTCTGTACGTTTATTCAGGTCAAAGATATGGTCCACCCACCCATAAACCAAGTATATGTTCCAACCTAAATAATTTCTAATTCCAGGTCACCAGTTCACCACCTTTTGCTGTACATAGTTCCTTCCCTCCAATTTATGGGAATACACTAGTTCATTCATCAAACATTTCGCTGGAACATGTTTCTATCATCTAAAGAAATAATAAAAAATTTCAGGATTTTCTACTTTTTTGGGGTCTAGGCTTTCATGTCAGTATAAGGAGACATCAATGAAATAGAAATATATATATAACAAAAATTGATTCAATTCATTATAGGTAGCTACCTAGTATTCTAACTATAAAAATCGTTAATTATTATAATTACGTATGTAAAATTGTCTACATCTGGTAAACGAAAATGAACGAGCTAAGAAAAATGGGACAATGCTGAAGAGATGATCAGAACCTATCTATCACCTATCAAGAAAATGAGCTACTAAGTGTGTGTGGAAGTTGAACAACTTTTCGATTTAGCTGAGAGCATAATTTGAAGCTTCCCCAATTTGTACATTTAGGATAAATAAATGCTGAAAATTCCTCGTTCAACCTTTTACCATTTCTTCTTTTCTACCCTTTCCAAAGAAAATGGTACGGAATTCAACCGTTTAAACCTTTATGCAGCATTAGTAGCTGGTGGTGGCAAACCACACCCTAGCGAAAAAATGGAATACTTTATTTTACAAACCATTTGGTTTATGAATACATCAACATATGCTAAAGTGATCTTATCCCTTAGGTTGTTGAGGAACCATGTTGAGATGTGCCATGGTTCTCGATGATGATGAGTAATTGACAACCGTGTTGATTTGAGTTGACATGAGGTTTGGGTTGAAATGCGGGACTTTGAGGGTTGCATAAGCATATGCATGATTATGTTCATAGCTAACCGGAGTTGGTGCAGGTGTTGGGATGATTGGCGGAGAAGGAAACGTGTTTGCTTGTCTAATGATGTGTAGGTCAATGGAGTCGACTTGATGGTCAACGGCGGGAGGATCGGGAGGACCAAGCGAAGGGTCCCGACGGGCTGGGACCGAGGAGGCTTGGGTCCGGGCGATCGAGAGGCCGGGTTAGGTCAAGGGTGATCCACACCGTACACGTGACGGACAAGAAGCATGGAGGGTTTCGCGGTTTAGCCTCAAAACCATGGAGGTGATGAAGACGGCGTGTTGACCAAGATCAAGAGGCGAACGGGAGGCCGGTGCAAGTGAAGGGTCCCGACGGGCTGGGACCGAGGAGACTTGACGGCGAGGTTCGCGGGACGAGGTGACACGCGTCGACATCGAGACGGTTTCCCGGTTTGGCCTCAAAATCGGTGGCGACGGTTTCCCGGTTTGGCCTCAAAACCGGTGGTGGACGGTTTCCCGGTTTGTGCCTCAAAACCGGCGGTGGACGGTTTCCCGGTTTGGGCCTCAAAACCGGTGGTGGGTTGTTTCCCGGTTTATGCCTCAAAACCGGCGGTGGACGGTTTCCCGGTTTGGGCCTCAAAACCGGTGGCGGAAGTCGCGTTTTGAGAAGCGTGCAAGGCGGTTTCCCGGTTTAGGCCTCAAAACCGGCGGCGACGGATGGAGGTGCATGTGGCACCATCGTGGAGGTAGCTTCGAGGTGAAGCTACGGTGTGAAGGCCCCGACGGCGTTCGGGCGAAGGAGAAAAAGTTGGACAGAAACGCCCTTATGTGTTGTATGGGTGTGTTGTAGTGTGAGGGGCATTTCCGGAATGTGGAAATGTCCAAGGAGATAAGGTGGGTGGCTGGTTGTGGCTGCCTCCTTGACCCTTGTGTTGTCTCTCACTTGTGTTTGTGGGAGAGGGCTTGAGAGAGAGGAGAGAAGAGAGGGGAGAAGAGAGGAGATGGCTCTTTGATTGAGTTTTTTGTCATCTCTAGTTTGTGTGTGTTAGGGAGTGGCTTGACATCTACATCTTTGAGCAATACATAGCATCAATTCGTCCTCAAAGTGTTCTCCTCATCTTGAATCCCGAATTTCTTATTTTCCCTATTTTCGGAGCTATTTTCGGGTGATTTTCGATTCGCTTTTTGTGATGCGTTTTTGGGCGGATTTCTTGGGGGATCTTGGTGCTAGGATGTGCTAGAACAACCCTTGGTAGGTCCTTGACCGAATCCTTGGCACGAGCACCTTCGATTTGAAGATTTGGTGAAGTTTTCCTCTCTTGTTCATCCAAACCCTACCCTTCATGGTAGAATCCCAAATCCGTATGGATTTCTTAGGGTTTTTGGTGTGATTCTTATTGGATGATGTTCTCCATCTCAATACGAAGCTAGGGTTCAAATTTCGTGATTTTTGAAGGTCGTTTGACCCGGTTTCGAGATTTTTCTTGAGCTTGCGCGCGTGCTGAAATGACAGGGCCGGATACTCCGACATAGTGCCGGATACTCCGGTAGGAAAATTGATTTTTCGAGTTCTCCAGGCCCGGATACTCCGGCTACATACCGGATACTCCGGTGGGGGGTTTCTGTACCCGAAAATATCAGGTACCGGACACTCTGGCTCATTACCGGACTATCCGGTGGGGACTTTCTGTAATCTTTTCGTCCGTTCATCTCCTTGAGTGCGTGTTCGCTTGGTTTGCTTCCGCAAGTGCTTATATCTCATCCACAATCATTCCTTGGGTCAACACAACACTTCTCATGTGTGTGTGTGATCTTGGTGATTGTTTTTGAGGCGGGTCGGGACATAGGCCGTGTTCTCATGAAGAATTTTTATCGGCTCCCATTCACCCCCCCTCTGGTCGCCTTCTCGGTCCTTCAATTGGTATCAGAGCCGGTTTGATCACTTGTTGGCTTTTACCGGCCTTGTGATCCATAGGCGACCTTTTGCACTTGCTTGTTGGTGCTTCGGTCATTTGCTAACGCTAACCGGTGCTTGATCCATTGCACCAAGTGCTCGCTCTCGTGTGTCTTTCTCCTCAGGTTTGGATATGTGTGGAGTTGCTATTGAGGATGACACCAAGATGAGTCGAGTTGCGGATACTCGCATGGACGATCTCGAGGAGGAGGAAGAGATGGACCTCACGAAGGAAGAACTTAAAGTGGTCGAGCTTTTCAAGCTTTCAAGAGGCAATGAGATGTCTCATGAGGATCTTGTCTCCGAGGTTTTCAAGATGAGCCAAGGTAATCTCGTCATGAGCATTGTGGGCTTATTCACTATGGTTCAAGTTTGTGATGCTAAAATTGCCAAACTCAAAAAGAAATTGAAAACCTCTATGCCTAGTGATGAGAGCTTGTTGTCTAGACTTGATAATGTGAATGCATCGACTTCTTGCAAGTCTAGTACTTCTTTGCCTTGTGATGGTTGTGTTGCCTTGCTCAAAAAGAATGATGAGTTGAATGCTTCTATGGCTTGTTTGAAATCCGAAAATGAGAAATTGATGCATGATTGTTCTTCATGTGAAAAGCAATTGGAAAGTGCTAGATTTGTTATCAACATGTTGAATGAGAATGCTTCTTTGCCATGCTTGTCTTGCAAGTCTTTGCATGATGAAATTGACTTGTTGAAATCAAATGCTTCTATGCCATGTGATTCATGTGTTGCCTTGCATAAAGATCTTGATTGTGCTAGAGTTGAAATAGGCAATCTTATGTCCTTGGCTAGAAAAGGTTGCAATTCTTGTATTGACTTGCTTGCTGAAAATGAAGTTGAAGCTACATCACTCCACTCGCTTAGAGCAACTTGAACTTGCTAGGGCTACAATTGTTGAGATGAAATCCATGCCTTGTAGCACTTGTTCCTCTTCTATGAATGATGATGCTTGCCTTAATCCTTGTGCTAATCATGATGCTTTGCATGATTTGCATATGAGTGATGCTTCTTCTATTTCTTGCACATCATGTCTTGCTTTGAAAAATGAGATTGAGGCTTTGAAGCTAATGCGCGATGATATGAGCGCAAAGTTGGTTGAGCACAATGATATGAGTGCTAGCCTTGAGAAGGAGAATGATCTCTTGCGTACCACATATGCCGAGTGCATTGAGAAGGAGATTCAAATCTTAAGAGATACTCCATGTGGTACTTGTGAGCGCCTCAAATCTCAAAATGAGGTTTTGCTCAAACTATGCAAGAGCTTAGATGATAAGCTTCTCGATTCACGCAATTCTTCTCACTCCGATGTGCATGTTTCAAATATTTCTTCTTTGTCTTCGGAGTTGGGTTCTTCTCATGTTGAGCGTGAGTCTTTAGATGTTAGCACTTGCGCTATTGATTTGGATAATTCTTCTTTGGCTACTCATGCTATTGGCTCTTCCGGTGTTGCCCAAGGGGGCTTCAAATGGCAAAGGTGTTTCTTGCTCAAATGTTACATCAACTTTGAAAGAAAAGTACCATTGCACCTTTTGCAAGAAAAATGGGCATGTTGTTGAGTTTTGCTTTCGCCGTGTGAAGGACGAGCGTCGCATTCGTGCAAAAGCTTTTAGGAACACACATCGTCCTTTCCATGGCATGTGTGGACCTAATGTTGACTCAAAGTCAAGTGATGCTTCTAGTTCTTCATGCAAGTCTCAAAGGACTTCTCACTCGAGCAAGAATGGTGCTTGTACCTCTCAAACCGTCTCTCCCGATAGACCATTGTACCATTGCTCTTATTGTGAGAAGGATGGGCATCAAATTGACTTTTGCTTTAGGCGTGCCAAACATATGCGCCGATCTCATACTTCTAACTCTTCGGGTATTCATAGCTTTTCCCATGGCATGAAGACTCGGGAGTCTAGCATGAGGCATCGCTTTATTGATGGTTTCTTTGACTTATTTTCTTGTGGGTTTGAACGTGCTCGTGGACATGCTTCTAATGCTTCTTGTGTTGGTCCACAACATAGTTCTTATGATGCTTTACATGGTTCTTCTCGTTCCTTTTAGAGGCTCTCGTCGTTTTTTTAGTGGTTGCACTCGTTTTTCTTCTCGAGTTGCTAATTCGCGACATGCTTCTAAGGGTGATTCAAGGTCTTCCAATTCGAACCAAAAATTGCATCATGCTAACCCTCATGATAAATTGAGTACATCTATTGGTCATATGTCCAAGTGTTGGATTCCCAAGTATTTGCTTACTAACCCTTCGGGATCCAAGACTCGGGCATCTCTCTCTTCTCATGTGTAGGTTGAGGACGCGGGTTGGAGGACATGAGCTTGATTGATCTCGGTCTTTTGCTTGACGTGATTGAGACATGATGGTTCTCCATACCCTTGTACATGGCCTCCAAGAGGCATGCGCTTCATTGTGGCGTCTTCACCTATTTTGTGAGCTTTCCTATACACTCATACCTTCTACATTCATGTACATTTACTTGTGGTATGAGGTGCTTGTTCATATGCTCACTTGACCCTCTCGGCATGTATTTATTTATGTATATCATATATCATGCTTTTGGTTCTCTCTTGTTCTCTTTTGCTTTTATTTGCATACGCCTTTGGTTAGCAAGTGATCGTCTTGTTATATCCAACCATGCTAGCTTTGTATTTTCTTGTGGCTTTAGATCTCACTTTCATGCTTCCATTTCTCTCTTGCCTATTGGATGTTTTTATCTTTTGGTTAGCATGTGCTTATATATTGTTACATTCAACCTTGCTATTTTTGTATATGTTCTTGGCTTTTGACCCTTGCTTTCATGCTTGCCATTCTCTTTTGTCCTAAATTGCCTTTTGCCTTGTACACCTTTGACTAGCATGTTTCTATATTGTTTTTCACCTACCATGCTAGCTTTGTGATCGCTCTTGTGACTTTTGTCACTCCTTGTATCTTCTGTGAACCATACTATATCTTTTCATGATTAGCTAGTGGTTCTCACATGCTTACCCTCATGTAATATGTGCTCCTTTTTGTGTTATTTGTATATCCCTCAACTTTGACATATGATTACTCGGTTCTCTCATGCTTTGTCATGATTTGCAAATTTGAGTTTGAAGTATGCTACATATTGCTTTATTTGCACAACCCTCTTCTTTGATTGTTTAATATTTGCCTCTTTTTCAAGAGTCTCCTTGTTTCGTTTTGAATGATTCTAAAGTTGTTTTATTAAGGGGGAGATTGGCTTGGTTGAGGGGTAGATTGGCTTGGTTTGAGGGGGAGTTGATGTTTCTTATTGATATTTGGATCTTGTCTTGTGCTTTGGACTTTTGAAGTTGTTGTTTTCATTGATATTTGGAGCTTGTCTTTTACTTTGGACCATTGAGATGCTTTTCTTGTAAAATTTGTATCTTAATTTTGCATTGCATCTCATCATGTAACATGTGCTTTATAGATGATGAGCTTCAATTCTTATGCCTTCTTGTATTTATTGTTGCTATGGTTGAATTTGAGCTAAGTTGTGTGATTGCTAGTAGCAAACCTTCAAACTTAGGCTTTTCTAGATGGCTTGGCATAGTGGCATTTTGAGCAAGCTAGCTAAACTTAAATATGAAAATTGGCTTTTGTGAGTCTTATGATCTATGCATGTCAATGTTTACTCACCACTTGTATACTTGCTTTTATCCTTGTCAAGACTTGTGTTAAGGCTAGTTTTGAAAATGTTTTGGCTTTGGCAACTTGTTGTTTGGGGGATGGACTTTGGCAAATGTTTAGCTCATGATGGGACTTTGGGGGAACAAATGTTTCTTTTGCCAAAAGGCATGCTCTTTTGCTCTTGTGCCTAATTTCTAAAATCAATTTGATCTCTTGTGCTTAATGATAAATCCGATACGGTGCCTTGATGCCTCAGGGTGTTTGCCGTAACCAGTCGTGCGACCCTCTGTATGGATAAGAGGTTACTTGAGGATAAAATCCAATACGGTGCCTTGATGCCTCGGGGTGTTTGCCGTACCCAGTCGTGCGACCCTCCGCATGGATAGAGGTTACTTGAGGATAAACATAACATGAGTAATTGCTTTTGTTTATAAATCTTATATCTTACTTGTTGATTACTCACTTGATCAAATTGAGTCTTTGTTGCATATGTGAGCGTTTGTCAAAGCACATCTTTCCGAATGCTTGTTGCTTGAGTTGAGATTGACACTTGCTAGTTTTCTTGGATTCACTTAATGCTTGTTTTGCCTTGGCTAGCGGCAATTATACACGTGGTGGCAGCTTTTATCATGATGTAGCAAGTTTGAATCTATGTTGCTCAATTCAATCTTCTTGTTTAGCTTGTCTAGCTCTTTGTTTTTGTGCTATGCTCTCTATTATGGCCTTTGTGCGATTGTGAGCTCATGCTTTTACACTTCAAGGATTTGTGCTTGTTTCATAGCAATGATAAATGCTTGTTGACATAATTGTTGAAGATCCATAAGCTTGCATCCTCATAAATTGCATTTTTATCTCTCTTTTATGTCTTGATGAGTTCATTGCCAAAGGGGGAGAGTTTTCAAATGAGTGATGCACAAAATGTGAAAATGTGAATGAATTTAGCTTGTGCATTTGCATGAGAGGTAATCATAACTTGAGGGGGAGCAATCATAATTTGAGGGGGAGCGTTTCATGTATTTGAGTTTTTCTTGAGTCTCTTATGTTCTTGGCGATGAAATGGTCATGATGAACAATTACTCTAGTTTATGGACCATGAGCCACTTGTATTTGAGATTTTCTCAAGTCTCTTATGTTCTTTGCGATGAAATGGTTATGATGAACAATTATTCTAGTTTATGGACCATGAGCCGCTCTCTTGCCAATTCTTGATGTTTGCGATCCTTTTATGCTAAGTGACCACTTTCGATTCCTTATTGGTTTTTGGCCATCTTAGTTGTGCTTTATTGGACTGGCATTTTCAATTCCAAATTTTTGTGCATTTGGTGTGTTGTCAATGTACTCATCAAGGGGGAGATTGTGAAGCCATGTCGATATGTGCCATGGCTTGGTTTGTGATGAGTAATTGACATTGATTATTTCCTTGTTGAGCTTAATTGAAAATGCATCTAATGGATTGAGAAAGCAAAGCCCCGGACTATCCGGTAGATTACCGGACCTTCCGGTACCGGACTATCCGACGTCGTACCGGACCATCCGGTCATTTCGCATTGCTTGAAAGATAGCACTACTTGAGGGGGAGCTTTACATCAAGTGATTACGTTCTGACTTTTTCTTGAGTCTTTTGGGATCTTTGCGTGTATGAGCCGCTTTCTTTGCCAACTCTTGGCTTGTGTGATCCTTTGCTACTAGATGGTCGTTTTCTACCTTTTACCTTGGTTTTGGACCATTTAGTTAGCTTCTTTGGTTTCGCATTTCAAGTTCAAATTCATGTGCTTGGTGTTGTTGTCAATGTACTCATCAAGGGGGAGATTGAGGAACCATGTTGAGATGTGCTATGGTTCTCGATGATGATGAGTAATTGACAACCGTGTTGATTTGAGTTGACATGAGGTTTGGGTTGAAATGCGGGACTTTGAGGGTTGCATAAGCAATGCATGATTATGTTTATAGCTAATCGGAGTTGGTGCAAGTGTTGGGATGATTGGCGGAGAAGGAAACGTGTTTGCTTGTCTAATGATGTGTAGGTCAATGGAGTCGACTTGATGGTCAACGGCGGGAGGATCGAGAGGACCAAGCGAAGGGTCCCGACGGGCTGGGACCGAGGAGGCTTGGGTCCGGGCGATCGAGAGGCCGGGTGAGGTCAAGGGTGATCCACACCGTACACGTGACGGACAAGAAGCATGGAGGGTTTCGCGGTTTAGCCTCAAAACCGTGGAGGTGATGAAGACGGCGTGTTGACCAAGATCAAGAGGCGAACGGGAGGCCGGTGCAAGTGAAGGGTCCCGACGGGCTGGGACCGAGGAGACTTGACGGCGAGGTTCGCGGGACGAGGTGACACGCGTCGACATCGAGACGGTTTCCCGGTTTGGCCTCAAAATCGGTGGCGACGGTTTCCCGGTTTGGCCTCAAAACCGGTGGTGGACGGTTTCCCGGTTTGTGCCTCAAAACCGGCGGTGGACGGTTTCCCGGTTTGGGCCTCAAAACCGCTTGTGGGTTGTTTCCCGGTTTATGCCTCAAAACCGGCGGTGGACGGTTTCCCGGTTTGGGCCTCAAAACCGGTGGCGGAAGTCGCGCTTTGAGAAGCGTGCAAGGCGGTTTCCCGGTTTAGGCCTCAAAACCGGCGGCGACGGATGGAGGTGCATGTGGCACCATCGTGGAGGTAGCTTCGAGGTGAAGCTACGGTGTGAAGGCCCCGACGGCGTTCGGGCGAAGGAGAAAAAGTTGGACAGAAACGCCCTTATGTGTTGTATGGGTGTGTTGTAGTGTGAGGGGCATTTCCGGAATGTGGAAATGTCCAAAGAGATAAGGTGAGTGGCTGGTTGTGGCTGCCTCCTTGAGCCTTGTGTTGTCTCTCACTTGTGTTTGTGGGAGAGGGCTTGAGAGAGAGGAGAGAAGAGAGGGGAGAAGAGAGGAGATGGCTCTTTGATTGAGCTTTTTGTCATCTCTAGTTTGTGTGTGTTAGGGAGTGGCTTGACATCTACATCTTTGAGCAATACATAGCATCAATTCGTCCTCAAAGTGTTCTCCTCATCTTGAATCCCGAATTTCTTATTTTCCCTATTTGCGGAGCTATTTTCGGGTGATTTTCGATTCGCTTTTTGTGATGCGTTTTTGGGCGGATTTCTTGGGGGATCTTGGTGCTAGGATGTGCTAGAACAACCCTTGGTAGGTCCTTGACCGAATCCTTGGCACGAGCACCTTCTATTTGAAGATTTGGTGAAGTTTTCCTCTCTTGTTCATCCAAACCCTACCATTCATGGTAGAATCCCAAATCCGTATGGATTTCTTAGGGTGTTTGGTGTGATTCTTGTTGGATGATGTTCTCCATCTCAATACGAAGCTAGGGTTCAAATTTCGTGATTTTTGAAGGTCGTTTGACCCGGTTTCGAGATTTTTCTTGAGCTTGCGCGCGTGCTGAAATGACAGGGCCGGATACTCCGACATAGTGCCGGATACTCCGGTAGGAAAATTGATTTTTCGAGTTCTCCAGGCCCGGATACTCCGGCTGCATACCGGATACTCCGGTGGGGGGTTTCTGTACCCGAAAATATCAGGTACCGGACACTCCGGCTCATTACCGGACTATCCGGTGGGGACTTTCTGTAATCTTTTCATCCGTTCATCTCCTTGAGTGCGTGTTCGCTTGGTTTGCTTCCGCAAGTGTTTATATCTCATCCACAATCATTCTTAGGGTCAACACAACACTTCTCATGTGTGTGTGTGATCTTGGTGATTGTTTTTGAGGCGGGTCGGGACATAGGCCGTGTTCTCATGAAGAATTTTTATCGGCTCCCATTCACCCCCCCTCTGGTCGCCTTTTCGGTCCTTCAGTTGTACTACCAGCACTTACAATGCATTGAAATAAATCTCAATTTTGCATGTTGCTAGTGTTTTGGATATACGGAGCACTTCCATGCATGTTGCAATCTACTAGTATCTGTTGGTTGGTACAGTGAAAATATGTGTGGTAGAAAAGGAAAGGTGAGTACAGATTGGATGGCGCAATTTGCTACCTGTCTTACCAGTGACAACCAACTTTGTCTGCTTTTGTCATTTCTCTATTGTCTTCTAACCACATTAAATTAATCTAACATAGATGAGCATAATGCTCATGGTCATCCCTGTGTATCCTCACGCTACTCGATCTCCCTGCATGTGGGCCTATCCATTGATTAGGTAGGTGGTATATAAGGGCCTGCATTGCGAAAAACGTTGTGTCTTTTGCGCTAACAACTAAATCAAGCTAGCAACTTATTGCGGTTAGTGCGTAGTGGATTATGTACTGATAGATGCTTGTTCCAGAAGGATGTTCTATCTAGCTATGAGCTCACATGATCATACATATGCATATACATAAATACGTACCTCAATTTACTCTTCCTCCTAGCCATCTTTAATAGAAATGACCATTATTGCTTTACTGAAGAGCAGTTTTACCTATTGAAACACCAGATAAGTCAAATCACTAATCATCATTACCGACTGAAACGGCATGTGTTTTAGTAAAGGTATCAGCAAGCACATAAAGTTCTCAAGCATGCTGATGCCGACGCAGTAAACTGGTACTTGCTGCTGCCGCCGCTACTTGCTCAAACAGAATCACTTGCTGGACATATCTGGTGGCTTTTCAGTTTGAATATATCAACTTGGACTGGAGAAAGGAGACTGATCCTGGTCATTTGTCAATGGAAAAGCAAAATTGTGGTTTGTTTTTCTGCCGTGAACGTGATTTCAATCTCTCTCTATCTCGGTATCGATCTCTCACTCACTCTCATACATCATTGACATCAATACGGAATAAAAATAACATCGATCTACATATCTGGTGGGCAGCCAGGGATGGTGAAGACGAGCCAAAATAATGGGATTTGGCAGGAGAGTTGGGTCCCAATGGAGGGGGGCGGCCGGGCGGGGGCAGATGTTGCTAAAACTTGGTTTGGGGACATGAGAACATCCTTAAATTAACTCTAACAAGAAAGAATGAATCATTTGGACCGTACGTTAATCTATCCAGTTCAGGAGATGGACCACACTAGCAATTCTTATGGTAGTTCAGCATCAGAGCCATGCATCTTTGAAAGTAATTTTTTTTTACATCATCTTTGAAAGTTTTTTAGATAAAGGATTGCTTTATCAAAGCTTCCAAATCCCCATTTCCGGATTTCCATAATAACAGTGATTCGTCCTCGAATCAGGCTCTATAGTCCGGATCGCATCAAACAGTGCCGATGATGTTTTAACCCACAATCTTTTTGCACTAAATCTGAGTTCTTGATAGGCTCATAAGTCGTGAAACAAAAAAAACAACAGTTTGATGTTTTGTTACTCATTGGGTCTGGGCAAAACCTCCACAAACAATCAAATAAATACATTTTCAAGAAAAAATTAATTCTTTCTATTTGTTTGGCATCCTACTGGTTCTGTTCCTGATAGCTAAGCTAGGTACTGCTGGTTGCTGACACTTCACCCCTAGATAATCATGCATGGTCGCTGTTTCTTGCCTTTACACTGTGCGTGTAGTTTGGGTTTTTCCTCCGGCCTCTAAATTTAAAACATGTGTAGGAAAAGGGTGCAGAGATACACACGCGCGCTAATGGACAATACATAAATGAAGATTTAAATTAAGTACCATCTTTTTACAATGTTCTTGCTATTATCACATTCATGAAATTAACATTGCACCCTTGCATAATCGATCTCTAATGTGCGAACTATATCTGAAGTATCATGTTCTGCGTAAATGACTTTATATATAAAAAAGAAGAAGACACGAGTGTCCATTTACTGCCCAGGTTATTCTAGAGTCATATATAAAACAAAAGAAGGTACGAGTGTCCATTTTATCATGCCAGTTTATCAATTAAGAGACTCTTTAGCAGCAGCTAGTTCTCCTACGACTATCTTCGCAAAAGGAAGAAGAAGAAGAGTTCTCCTACGACTTTGTCGCTATGACAGCGGCAAAGAATTTCAATGCTCTACTAAAGGTTTTAATCAAATAATTGTTTAAGATACACATCATTTGGCCAACCTTTTCTTTCACTAATTTTTCGGAGCTCTCAAGCGCTACTTGCATTTTTTGTAATGGAAGTAGTATCCTGCATAATCTAGAGAAGCACAGATCCTTCATGACTCGCCGTAAGCTCAATGATCATGAAATTTTCCGGGTGTGCCTGAAGCTAGCTCTGCTTTCCTTGACACACAAGAGCTAAGTGTGCCTAATAATTTTGCTTCGGCCTTATCCTCATCAGTTCTCTCTCCCTCTGTGCGGGCACCTTTAATGCGTCGTGATCTCTCTCCTCCAATCCCGACATAGTACACCATCGTCTCCTGCCTTTGACGTTCTCCTCCTTCCCCTTCTCTCTCTTCTTTCCTATCATATGCTCCCCTCCCCTCCACCTCGTCCGGCCATCGTCCTCCCTCACGAGAGTGGTAGACAAACGAAACCAGAACACCATAAAATAGTGTCTGATCTCCTGAGGCATCTTCCTCCCTCTCTTGATCTCTCTCTGAAAAAAAAAATCGCTGCCAAGCAAGAGTGTTTTCCCTAGCATCTAGCCCTTGCCTGCTTGATCTCACTCTAACGCCGCCGCCGCCGCTGCCGTGCCTCCAGGCCCTCCACCGCTCCACATCATCACACCAGATTAGCTCATCAACCCCACAAGAACAGTCCGTAGGTCAGCAAATCCATCACTCACCTTCCCCGAACCCGAACAGAAAAAACTTCATCTTGTGTTATATATACCATGGCCTAATAATCAGCCATGGACATCACCGGAGATACCGGCGGAGTTCGCCGCCCCAACTTCCCCTTGCAGCTGCTGGAGAAGAAGGAAGAGCAGCCCTGCTCCACGTCCCCGGCAGCTGGCGCGGGCCCCGGCGCCGGTGCCTCCAATGGGTCGGCGGCGCAGGGAGATCAGCTGCAGGTGAGGAAGGTGGCGCCGCCGAAGCGCAGCTCGACCAAGGACCGGCACACGAAGGTGGACGGGCGCGGGCGGCGCATCCGGATGCCGGCGATCTGCGCGGCGCGGGTGTTCCAGCTGACGCGGGAGCTGGGGCACAAGACGGACGGCGAGACCATCGAGTGGCTGCTGCAGCAAGCGGAGCCGGCTGTGATCGCGGCCACGGGCACGGGCACCATCCCGGCCAACTTCACCTCGCTCAACATCTCCCTCCGCTCCTCGGGGTCGTCGTTCTCCATCCCAGCGCACCTCCGCGCGGCCGCCGGCCTCCAGCAAGCCGGCTCGCGCTTCGGCGGGGCGCGGGCCGACGCGTGGGACCGCGTCGTCGGCCTGGGGTTCGGCGGCGGCGAGCCGGGCCCCGCCTCCGCTACCTCCTCCGCGTCGTCCCCTTTGCTGCTGAGCTTCCACTCCGGCAGCGTCGGTCTTGACGTGTCGCCGTCGTCTTCGTCCCCCGCCTCCAACACCGACCTGTCCAGGAAGCGGCGGTGGGAGCAGGAAATGCAGCAGCAGCAACATCAATACCAGCAGCAGATGGCCGGGTACACGCAGAGCCAAATGCCGGGCACCGTGTGGATGATGCCGGGCAGCAACGTGCAGGCCGGAGCAGCAGCAGGTGGTGGAGGAGGCGGCGGAAGCGAGTCGATTTGGACGTTTCCGCAAGCGGGGAGCGGCGGCGGTGGCGGCGGCGCGGCGACCGTGCACCGCGGCGTGCCGAGCGGGCTACATTTCATGAACATCCCGGCGCCGATGGCGCTTCTTCCCGGCGGTCAGCAGCTGGGGCTCGGCCCGGTGGGCGGCGGCACCGACAATGGCGGAGGTGGCGGCGAGGGCGGCCACATGGGGATGCTCGCCGCGCTCAATGCGTACCGAGCGCAGGCAGCTGCGGCGGCGGGGCAGAACGGAGCGGAAGGGTCCAGCCAGCATCACGGAGGAGGCGGCGGCGAGCGGCAGGAGAGCATGAGCGCCAGCGAGTCGTAGGGCATCATTGCACGGTGTGCCTCGTCAGCTCGTGGGCGCGCGCGCACTGGTCTGGCGTACGTGTCGTGCTCGCCCCCACTCCCTCCGAATCCCTGTTTGGAAAATTTCTTCTTCGTGTCTTCCTGGTGACCTGCTGGTTCCGTTCTTTGTTTGTGTTTTGATGGCCAGATATTGCTTCTTAAAAGAGATCGAATTCTTGGTGACCTGCTGGAATCATTCGTTCTCAGCGTGTGTTTCTTCGGCTCCAGTTGCTTCTTCAAGTTCTTGCAGCTTTGCAAGAATCACACATGTTGCATTTAATTTCTGCGTGGCATCTGAATTTTGGGGGGTTTAATCTTTTATTGTACTCCCTGTTTTCCGAGCTCCTGCCATGGATCATCAACAAGATAAGATGACAGGACACCGGACAGGGCAGGGAATACTCGTTAGGGCTTGAAATGCCTGGAGATCGAAGAGACATTGACAGGCATGTATGCGGTACACCATCGATCGCGTCAATAACCGTGATTTTCCCCAGGTGACTTGGGCGGGGAAACTTGTTAGTATGTCTTGATCAAGTGCCAGGAGATGGAAGCGATACTGACACTTGACAGCCATGTACACGGTAGGGGAGTAGTGTACAGCATCATCGTCCGTACCTAACCGTGATTTATTTCTCCAGGTGACTTGTCATGCCAAATCACCCCCGTCCCTACGTATTAATTCACACAGGTCCCGAATTTTCCCAACAAGCTAGAGAGATCGATCGAGCAATGACCTTCAATTATTGACTTGGAAGTCGTCGGGAAGTCGTCTCGCGCTACGCTAGCTGGGGCTCCAAATCCAATAATCCCCTCCCTCCCTCCCTTTTGGTTTGGAATGTGCAAACCAACGGAGGTCGACAGCTAGTATTATCACCAACGACCAAGTTCCCCTTTGATTTGAACCGTAGCCAGCGAGCCCCGCCGCGGCCAAGTTCCCAAAAACCGAAACGCAGCAACAGTAGTGCACATCGAGCACAGTGGCGAGTGGCAACATACACAAGCCGACGGCATATTCTATCAGCCCGACACAGTAGCTGTGGCGACCGCTGATCACCACCAAACGATCCACCAGCATCACCCCGCGCGCGCTGCGTCCCAACCACGACCCGTTCCAAGTTTGTCCATCACGACGCCCGCCTTGAAGAAACCCCGTGATTTATCACGTTTTCGCCGTACCGGCTTGGGTCCCTGCGCGCCGTGGCGGGCGCGGGATCGGGGAGAGTACGTGGCGCCGACCGGGCCACGCGCTGGCGCTGGCAGTTCCTGCGGCTGCGGTGCTCTGCCCATATAAAGCAGCAGGACGTGCAGACGGCGGTGGCCCGGCGCGCCAGGGTTGCCCTTATTGTCTCCCCCGGCCCGCGCGCGCAGCTCGGTCGGTCGTCGCGCGCGGCGTAACTGCGACTGGGCGCGGCTAGCTCGGCCGCACGCGTTCACGCCGAGAGCATGCAAGCTAGCGTGTGAATGGCACGTAGGAGTAGAGCAGCAGCATTACTGTGCTATACTGTGTACGTACTGTGGCAGCACAGAACAACATATGGACGGATGTGCCTGCATGCAAGCGGTGCTTTGACTACGGAGGACCTGGGACGAGACGAGACGGCTGGCGGCTTGCCCGGGACCGGATCGGAGCGCCCGGTGGTACATGGTGCTTCACGGGACTGTGATGTGAATCCACCTACATGCATGTTCGACTCCTGAGATGAAGTATGTAGTACTTGGACGGGGGGTCGTTCGGCTAACTGCGAATCCACGATCTAGTAGGACTAGTATACAACACAAGCTAAACGAGGTCGTACTATCGTCTGTGCTAACTGCGAAGTTGTTTAACATCGGTTCAACGACCATACTATCGTGGTCGTTGTTTGACGAGGTCATCCGAGCGGACTTTTCTCAGCAAATACGCATATGGTCGTGCCGGACTGCATGGTTGAGCTCAGCACCCAGCATGGCCGCATAATGAGGTGCAATGTGGTGTGTACAGGCGGGCGGCCGGGTACGGTTGGGAAAAAGAGGGAGCGCTCTGGCTACCTAGCTGCAGGGTCGATAGGGCCAATGAGTAACGTGCTGGACGCTGTCGGTTGTTCTCTGAGGCTCTGAGCCGAATTGGAGCCCGTCACATGCCCACCTGATTGGCTGCATGCTTACTCGCGCTGCGTCCACTGGCGGCCTAGTGGCAGCTGCTGCTGCTGCGACCCCTGTCTACTTGGCTTGGTGAAACAAGCAATACGTCAAAAGGTGTTCTTTGTTTTACAAAGTGGTATTGCTATTTGCCAGGTACCTAAAAATTGAGCTCTCGTTCACTTGCCGCGAACGGGCGTCATCGTCAACCTCCAGCTACGCTTGAGAATATAAGCGTCAACTGAAATCGATCTGCGAGTTTTCTGGAGAGTGTAAAGGGATGATGTGAGTTTATTTCTTCGTAGCAGCGTTCCTTTGTACAGAGTAGATAAATAAGTAGATTCAGGGGTTGACGAGATCCTGAAGCTCCCGCCGAGCTCTGAATTTTGAGTTCTTGACCTTGCTATAGTTCAACGTCGCTTTTGTCAGGGCGGACTGGCGCGCGCATTCCTCTTTCCAAAAGATAGGGGGCGCGCGGCAGGCGCATGTGTGCGTTGCTACCGAGGCGCGCGCGGCAACAACAACATTGCGCAGGGGCACCGCAAGGGGCAGCCCATTCCTTTCATAGGGATCATGAGTGTAAAGCAGCAGCACAGCGTAGCTCGTCACTCACAACAACGCGTGCGTCGCGTCCCTTTCCTCCCCCCTGCATCATTTGCACCCACACCCACACACACACACCGAGAGAGGAGGGAATCTGCAGAGGCCACGGTTGCAGCAGCAAGTAGCAGAACGCAGCAGACTCGCGTACACGCACACAGCAACGCCAGCACAGTGGCTGCGCTTGGCAGGCCACGGCTTTATCGCTTTCGTTCGTTCAATTCGTGGCTCGGGATGCGTCGTCGTCGTCGCCGTCGCAGGCTCATATGCGCCGTGTTTGCGTTTTGCAGCGGCAGAGCCTTTGCTCGCCATTGCATGGGGCCGGCGCGCGGCCTGGGGGAGCGGCAGCTTTATGCCGTCAGATTTATGCGCGGTGGCGCAGGCAGCGACGACGCGGGCACAGTGCGCGCCGGCGCTGATGAGATGCGTTATTGCGTAGAGTAGCTTTTCTTCCTTTCGTCGTGGCGCATGCGATCGAGATTTTTCGCTCCTCGCTCGTTGATTTTCTTTCGGCACGGTAGTATAGCTTTTTCAGAAAGGGCTTTGTCGCTCAGCTTTTATCCTCCCCAGCCTGTTTCTCTGTCGCTCTGAACGCCACTCGATCGTCGTCGTCTACCCTCCTTTCTGCCTCGATTGGCCGGCCGAGCCCACTCTCCTCATGGCATGATTTGCGTTTGAAGCGCCGATGATGGCCGCCGCTTCTACAAACTGCCATAAATTGGACCTGGAATAATTTAGCATCATTTTCTCTTCATGGATATCAGAGAGTGAGATACAAGAAGGACCTGTGACCGATCAGTGCTGATGGATGCAAATCCGTGGTAGACTGTCAGCCACTACGGACGTCGTGCTCCTAGCAGCCACCTGCAAGATTCGGGGTGGAAAGTGCCGTGGATTTTAGTGCGTTTTTGTTGTCTCCTGTCTCAAACAGGAAGTGATATACTACTAGTACAATTATTGATCCTGGATTCTGTGCTGATTAATCTAATGCGTATATATGCTACTGTGGCCACTGCAAGAAGCTAGCTAGCGTCCGCGTCTTCATGATCTTGTTAGGCACTTGTATAATCCGATTAGAAGGCTCTAAATTGTATTTTAACTTGCGTTCGGGTGGTCCTGGCTGTTTTGTCGACGGCTAGTAGTGCATGCTGACTGCTGGAGACAGTGACGACCTACGAGAGGTTATTGGGATGAGATACGCTCCAGCTAGCGCTTTGCTTGCGCCTGCATCCTCCTCACCCAAAAGGGAAACCGGCAACCTGACCCGGCCGCGTCACGATTCGGCAAATCAGGGAAACAAACAAGGCAACCGTCGCCGACCAAACTACGTTTTTAATAAAGCGCGCGGCAGTCTGAGCCGTCCGAGTTGGGTCGTGAGTCACCGGTGGCCTCTGGCCGTACTGTCTGATCTTGTTGGTCACATGCAAAGCTTCACGTGAACACCACCGTTGCAGGGAATGCTAATCTTCGGAGCTAAGGTAGAGCGCGTAGACGTATGTGATTATGTGAGCGTGTCATTTTAGAAGGTGTACGTCGAGAATTTGCGGCCTATTGTATCTTTTTTGCCAGTGCTGAGAAGAATGAGTTTACTCCAGACTCGGCATCCACGATCAGCAGAAATGTTGGATGATCGCCGATGCAAGTAGTACTACTATGAAACATGATATGGACTGCTGCGCGCGCGGATTGGCTAGTGTTCACGAGGAACTGTTTGCGATAACTCCCAGCTCCAGAGCTGAAAGAGAGCTGTCGATGGCGAGAGGCCCGTCCGGAAAGCGGCGTTTGCCGTTTCGGGACACGTACGGGCGGGGCCCGGACACTGACGGACGTGGACGTGCCGGCGCACTGTACGTCTGCGGATCCCCGTCGGCTCCGATCGATGGGGCCAGCAGACCGATGGATCACGTCGGTCTGGAATCGCGGGACACGTACACGTCGCCGGCCGTGCGGCGTCGGCCGGGAACAGCGACGCTGCAGCATGGATGGATGGATGGATGGATGGCCAGTTGGGGCATGCCGATGGATCGCTGCCGCTGTGGGGTGCAGATGCGTCCGCCATCGGCGCGTACTGTTTGACGTGCTGTCGTCGGATCCAGGCCGGGCCGCGAGACCGGGACGTGGTTCAGCAAAGATGGCTTTGGCTTGGACTGCGTGATCCTTTTCTTCCTTTTGTTGAACTGTGACTCCATCATTGTTGTGACTGGTGTTTCGCAAAAATGAAATTATCGGGGGAGGTTGCTGCCCGTGGGCAAATCGACAGCATATTTGGGCCGGTCTGAGCTGCGAATTCGAAGTTAGGCCTCATGATGGCCTGCAATCGAAGTTGGAGCTGATGGGCTAACCTGGGCCAGCCGAACCCGAATTGAGCAAGTTTGGCAGTTTGGGCTCTCTCGACGAGGTTGCTGCCCTGCCGAACCTCGGCGAGATGGAGAGCTGCTGGATTACGGCGTAGCAGAACAGGACTGGTGTTCCATCAAGGTGGGTGGGTTCCCGAGCCTGACCAAGGTGAAGCTGAGCAACTTACTTGGCACTGCCGGAGCTGAAGAAGCTGGAGCTAGCGCCTCGATCCGTGCCGGAGCTTGCCGTCTTAACCCATTGTGGTTGCACCCACTTGAAGTTGTACAGCAACCGACAGAGTGTGCAAACTTGGCTTTTACATTACCTCACGAGAGATGCATGGACTTCACTACTTCAGTGCAGAGATGTGGTTAGGTCAGCGGATGACGGATTCCAGGCAACATTGGAGCAGGAGGAGAGCAGTGGTCGTCACGTGCGCGCCCACGACGATGAACAACGCCGGCGGCGGGGAGGCTGTAAGCGCAGAGGGAACAAGAGGAAGGAGTAGGTAGTGCGAACTTGATTGTTACCTCAAGAGAAATGAGCTTGGGCGCAGTATTGACGACTATCGACAATGTTGCGATTGCAAGAAAGCCGATACTGAAACAGGAGTCAGAGGCCTCCGCCGAGCAGCAGGGGATGCAATGGCCGTCACGTGTGCCCACGACGATGAACACCGCCGGCGGTGGGGAGAATGTAAAAGCAGAGGGAACCAGCGGCGGAGGAGGTACTGCAAACTTGACTGTTACCTTACGAGAAATGGACTTGGGTATAGTTGCGTTGCGATGACTAGAAGTCATCAGATTGACTGACTCGCGACGCAGCAACAGGTAGGGGACGATCTCCAGCACCTTGAGGACATGGAGGTACTGCAAACTTGACTGTTACCTCACGAGAAATGGACTTTTTTTTTTGCAGAACGGGGGGTTGCCCCCCCGGAATTTCATTACTCACGTAACGAAATCAACATAGGTTCAGAACAGAAAAACAAAAGGACAGACAAGTAAAAACCTACTGCTAGAGGTTCGCAACGTTAAGACGGCGTTTTTGCGTAGGAGAGCTAAGGAGCAGCACGGCACAGAGGGCCGGTAAATCCCTATTACAGCAGGGAAAAACACAAAAACATGTCTAGATGACCGCCGATGCACCACATGTTTTGATCCTTGCTTGACTGTCATCAGTTGAGAGCTCTGTTGTCTCCAGAGCTTCTCTGCTTCGGGTGGAGGTTGATCGCCGTTTGGTGCAGTGCTTCAGCTCCTTCTTGCAGCGCGATCCTGTCTTCCTCCTTCTGTAGTCCTGCCCAATATTTGAGAAATGAACTCGCATAACATACAATCTCTGTAGGAGATCTTATTAGTTTTTTCTCAAAACAAGCTCTATTTCGCAATTTCCAGATTGCCCACCAAACGGCTGCTAGTCCTACCAAGTAAAACTTCTTTCCTCCAGGGAGGAAATGTTTCACCCATGTCATATATTGATCAATACTTTCTGGACGACAGTTTGCCCCTACTGTACAAGCCACCATACTCCAAACATACTTCACCACACTGCATTCAAAGAACAGGTGCTGTATACTCTCGTTTTCATTGCAAAAGGAGCATCTTTTGTCACCTTTCCATTTTTTCCTCGCCATATTATCTCTAGTCAGTATGGCTCCCTGGAAGATTAGCCACATGGTGATCTTAATTTTCAAGGGAAGTTTTGCCTTCCAGATCACATTGAATGTTGTTACATTTTCTGGTGGTTCAAGAGAGTCATAAGTTGATTTCACCGTAAACACTCCTGACTTGTCCCATAGCCATTTTGGGAAGTCATTAGAGCTGTTTAGAGACACACCCACCAGAATATTTCTAAGCTCTCGCATATCATTTTGACGGTTCTCATCCAGCCATCTTCGGAATGTAAACTTCCAGCTCCTGCTAGCCATCAGGGCCACCGAGCAGTGTTTCTCATAACATATCTCATACAAGTTTGGGAAGTTATGTTTCAAACTTATTTGCCCCCACCACTTATCATGCCAAAAGTCAGTGTTTTTGCCATTTCCTAGAATCATTATCCTGCCTGCCAGGTACATGTCTTTTATTTTCAAAAGGTCAGCCCAAACTGGGGAATCTGTTTGCTTGTGAGAGACCTGTGCAAGGCATTTATCTTTAATGTACTTTTTCTTCACTATTTCTTGCCATAAACCTTCTCCTTGCTCAATTTTCCACCACCATTTGCAGAGCAAGCTCAGATTCAAGTTTCTTAAGTTTTTAATCCCTAACCCACCTTTTTTCTTGTTCCTGCAAATCTTGCTCCATTTTACCAAATGATACTTTTTCTTTGTGCCCCCGCCCTGCCACAAAAATCTCCTCCTGATTTTGTCCATTTTCTCAATTGTTGTTTTATGAAGCATGTACATTGACATATGATAAATTGGAATACTTGTCAAACTAGAGTTAATGAGTACATTCCTTCCTCCAATTGACAGAGACCCCCCCTTCCAACCATTAAGTCTCTTTTCTAGTTTGCTCAACATATATACCCAGTCAATCACTCTCAACCTTGAGTGTGTCACAGGCACACCAAGATATTTGAGCGGCCAATCCCCGATTGCACAATTAAACAGGTCAGCATAGAAGCTAATTTTCTGTTGATCATCTTGTTTGATCATAAGCACTTCACTTTTTTGAAAGTTGATCGTTAGGCCTGACATGGCTTCATATAAGTACAGCAACAGTTTCAAGTTTATTGCCTCCTCTTCATTATCTTGTATGCATATTATTGTATCGTCCGCATACTGAAGTGCCACAATCCCATTTTCTATATATTCTGGTACTAGACCAGTTAGCATTTGATTGCCCTGCGCCATTCTAATCATTTTTGCCAACGTGTCAGCAGCAAGATTGAACAAAAATGGTGACAGTGGGTCACCTTGTCTCACCCCCTTCTCACTCTGGAAGTATGACCCGAGACCATCATTCACTTTTACACATAAGGTACCATTTTTAATCACTGCAATCATCCATTCACACCATTTTTCTCCAAACCCTCTACTTCTTAGACAATCGAAAAGGAATTCCCAGCTTATTTTATCATAAGCTTTTTCAAAATCAAGTTTCAGCACCACGCCATTTTTCCCTTTAACTTTTGTATCATGTAGGATCTCATGTAGACACATTACTCCATCCATAATATTTCTGCCCTTTATGAATGCATTTTGACATTTACTAATTATTCTGTCCATTACTTTTTCCATTCTCAAAGTGAGGACCTTCGTGAAAATTTTATATTTCACATTGAGGAGACAGATGGGGCGGTACTGTTGTATTTTATTTGCTTCTTTAAGCTTCGGGAGCAGTGTAATTACCCCATAGTTCAATCGACTGATGTCAAGCTTATTTGAATGAAAGTCCTCAAATAAGCTGACTATATCTTCTTTTATGATTTCCCAACAATCCTGGTAGAACTCAATGGGAATATGATCAGGCCCTGGGGCTGTATTTTTCTCCATTAACATAACCGCCTCCTTTATTTCTTTTTCTGTAAAGCTTTTACTCAATTCCTCATTCTCACTATCAGTTATTTTCTCCATTTCAGACCAGCACATGGGGTCCAGTTTGACAGTTGGCGGGTCCGCTGGCCCAAAAAGGTCCTTGTAGTACTCAGTTGCATGTTGCAGAAGGTTTTCATCCCCCTCGAACGAGAAATGGACTTGGGTATGGTTGCTATTTTCTGTTTTGCATGCTACATGGATTAGGATGGACGGGGAAATTTGTTCCTTTTCCCACGTGGATTGATTATGGATCTCTCAGTGTTCAGGAGCTGAAGGCTATGGGCATTGCTGTTTGGAGTTTGTCACTTCAGTTAATGGTTTCGAATTACCGGGCAGGCAGAACCACGTTTTTGCAGGCTGGCAATGTCCAACAGACAGCCTGGGCCATAAGGAGTAAGGACAGCTCACTGCTCCCTTCAGAAATCTAAAACTGCCAAAGCATCAGCTAGACAGCACAGGAAAGGAAAAGCTTTCGAAATGTGATGCCAGTGCGCTGTTGCATATAATGCTAATATCAGCTCTCTGTCGCATGCGCATTAGAGAGGATTCGAACCTGAGTGGATTTTCATTAACAAAGATATTTTATTTGATATATCTTGGTACAAGATGGCATCTGCCTATATGATTTTGCTATATGGACAGGAAAGGACTAGTACAACAAAAATGAAGTCAGAAGAAAATCAGGGCAAGTAGTAGGGAACCGGAGAAGAACACTGCTTAATCAGCCTTGGTCTGCTCTGCTTTGTTGAGCTTAACTGGGCGTGCCTCGAACCCGCCTCCCTTGCGGGTCTCAAGAGTGTATGGCATATATGTTCCAAGAATCTTGTCCCACATGACAAAGAACGGCTGCGAGAAGTTGTACTTGTTGCCATAGAGCTGATGGTGAATGTCATGGTAAGCACTGTTGTTGCTGAAGAAGACATGGAGGATGTTCCCAGGAAGCCACAGGCCACAGTGATCATCAACGGTCTTGACGGTTGCGAAGGAGAAGAAGAATATGCCCGTCCTTGGAGTCATGCCGGCGATGAGGAATGAGAGCGCGCCACCGATGGTGTCCAGAATGAGTCCCTCAAGTGGATGGTTGTAAAGAGCTCCGAAGGCATAAGGGACAACAAGTGTGTGATGCTTGGAGTGGACATGCTTATACAAGAATTTGTTGATGTGCATGTATCTGTGCATGAAGTACTGCCATGTGTCCATAACAAACATTGCAATGATAAATTGCAACACAATTACCAGAATATGAGGCTGCTTTCTCACAGTCCCACTTTCATCGCCAAGGACCTGCAGTTTCAGGAAGTTTCAGTATTATAAAAACAGTTGTGACAAATGAAATAAAAAAAGTTCTCCTGTGCGTTCGAGAAAAGACAACCAAATGAAATTTCAAAGCTTCCAGAAGGACCATCTAGAGCTGATATTAATCATACGAGAAACGTTTATAGTCATATTGGTAAACCCAGCATGCTAACTTTAATGGCTCTAAGTTCTAACATTCCACTATTCAAGTTTTAGATTATTTTTGCAATTGCTGGAGGCAACAGTCAGGGCCTCATTGTTACATTTCCCTAGCATGCAAATAGAAAGGCTAATTCTGTTTACTAAACTAGTAAGTTTCAGACCTGTTCAAAATACAATAGCAGTAGTCAACAACTCAAGACCTTGGTCAATCTGAGAGCTTTTGTTACTTCCATGTCAATTGTACGCAAACAGTGAATGTAATTGCCAGTATCAACCTCCGACCAAATAACTGAATTTACTGACTGTACCTTTCAGTTAGCAAGGCATCAATGCATAAAACCTCAAGTTTTCAAGGAATTCCTTGCAATGACATGCATCGTTAACTAATCATACTAAAACAATTTTCCTCTTTCGGGAAAAAAAACAATCTTGAACAGAAGTATACTTCTCCGAATTAGAGAGTGCTTACAATTAGATAGCTGAACACAAGCTCACAAAACACATAAAAATCACTCATTCCATGATAACAAGATGTTGCAAAGAGAAATTACCGTGAAGAGGAGCAGCGACACGGTGATTTGAAAAGCCTGCTGGACGAGGACGCCTTTGACGACCGTCCACTTGGACACAATGTTCTTGGACTCCTCCTCCCCCTTAGGGTGGAGCCGGTAGTCGTCCAACCCCAGACGGTCCAACACGATGTACAGCCCCGAGTAGAGCCAGTACACCGCAATCGGCACGAACGTGCCCAGCAGTTCGTCGGAGACCGCGAATGCCATCCTAAGCTCCGGCTCCAACAGCTCGAAGCGCGAATCTTTACTTGAGCAATAAAACAAACACTGTGAGAAGACAAGGCGAAATGAAGAGTAAATTCCAAATCTCGAAACAGAGCGTCATTTCCGCCGCTTCAAAATGTGCAGGCAGGCCTGGATAGGATTCCGTAGCCCCAGACCACCGGCACGCGTTTACCAATGAGGAATGTAATGCATCAGCACGGATCTTGTTCTTACCAGGACAAAACAAGAAGGCCCCAACGATTCTTCCTTCTGTCGTCGAACCGGGGGAAAGAACCGCCTTTCTCTTGGATTGCTCTGCTCCGAAATGGAAGGGAATGGGATGAGTGTCCGCCTTCTCCAGCGATTACTTATACCCGGCTGGGCAATGCGGGTGGTCTGAGAAGGCCGGCTTGACCGGCGGCTGGCCTGAGGAGACTTCTTCGTATCTGTCTCCCCTTCACAGTCCAGTCCAGGCTCGAGAGAGAGGAGAGCAGAGGAGACCGGAGACGGGAGGAGAAGGCGACTTCGCCTAACCCTTGTGTGCGATGCTGTTTTGACTATTTTAGAGGCGGCTTTTCCACGGCCGAAGACGGCCTCCTCGTGCTTGCCATCGGGTTCACGCTGTCAGCCACTCAGCTGTCTTGTGTTTTTTTTTCTGCGCAAGTAATATAAAAAAGGAAGATATGGGCCGGCAGGGGCTATAGCACACAGAATCAATCCCACAGGATGCCAGTACGGATTTTCTCTGCGCAACTGATTTGGTGCCGGCAGAATGGATGAAAATGGTGGTGCGCGATAGTTTAAAATGCACTTTTGTTGGAACTCTGATGCATGACTCAAAATACAGTTGAAAAATTGTTTGTTTGTGCATCCTGAATAAAAATTCCGCACGATACTAGCCTACTGCTTGACGATTCATGGCAACGGCATAAACATAATTGCTCAGGAATGGAGAATCAAGGATCCCTTTTTAAAATTCAATTATGAGGAAATTTCCATGTTAGATTCTTTGGAAAGAAGTCCACAGAAATTTTTGAAGAAAACAAGCAAGTTATTGCCTCGCGCAAAATTCATGTACTTTCTTGTATGACATCAAAACACTCTATTGGAAACTTTATATGCTCTGAATTCATGTAGGATTCTTTTCTCTCTTTTTTTTCATTACACAATTTATGTAGCATTCGTGATTCTAAGCAATCCTGATCATTGCGTTTTCAGAATACTATAGTGCATTCCAAAAATAATGCTGGAAAACGTTCTGCACACGTTCCAGCAGCAAAAGTCAGGAAGTGCAGGAAAAAAACGATTTGGTGCTGCACTAGTGTGCTAGAAGAGTCAGTGCAGAAGAAGCTGACTCGGAAGCCTTGAATCTTCCGAAATAAAGGTAAAAAAAAGGGCGTCCATTTTAGACCCGGGCGGCAGGAAGCAATTTGTTTGTCTATTATCGTCCCTTCGTGTTTTTGCCTGGTACTCCCATTCCTTCGCGGCTGGCCAGGCATGACCCAGTCAAACATCGCCAGGAGACGGACGCTGCAGAGCTGTAATCTGAAAATTTCGTTGCAGCGCGTTCATATTTCAGACGAGATCGGCTTGGATTTCACCGTCCAAGATGCGTCCATGGGCAATTCAAGGCGTTTGCATGAGAGCTGCGCCTTGTTGGTCGTTCTCTGCGGTCGCCAGAACGGAAATAGTATAAGGTAGCCTGAAGAAGCGATAATATTTTCGGGTTAATTACCATAAGCTGAACCACATATGCTTGTCAGGGTTGTTAATGGCTTCCTTTTCAAGGAATTAGTTAAGGGCTGATTCGTTTGTACTCATCCTCGTAGAAAATTAGAATTAAATCAACAGGCCCGGCTGGAACATAACCACAAGTGGAATGGAATAGTTTGATACTCTTGGGTGCTATTGCACCACAGTTACATTGGACGACGACCTCTTGTAGTGGACCAATCGATTCTGGTACAAAGATTTTCCAGCCATTTTCACGACTGGAACTGGGGGATAGGAGCCTAGGCCTTCGTCATGACTCAAACATTACTAGTTTCAGTAAAACTTATCATAAACCTCAACCATTTCTAGTTTCAGTCAGCGCCAGTGGAAACCCTTGTGAAGGTACAACCGAAGGCCATAACCAGGTCAAAGAGGCCGTCCAACTATGGACACAAATTGTTGCTTACGATCGCATGTCTGAAACCGGCCTCTAATCGCCTGAGGAGCGAGGACCGTCAAATTAAGCTGCTGAAACAGGGTGATGAATAAGAACCTGCAGCGAAAGCAGCAATGGACAGAGGCTATTTTAAAAGCGGCAGAGCTGACGAATTAGTTGGACTTCGTCGAAGCCATAGCATTTCGTCCTTGACAAATTCCCGAGACGCAGCGCAACCACCGAAGTTGGTTCCAAAGCATATTCAGGTTGATGAATATGAGAGCACTCACCCATTGATGCTACATTCAGAGTGATAAACCGGCAGCCAATACAGTAGTCAACTCATCACGGCTCAAGCTAGAATATCAAACACCATGAATGCCAGCATATCCATCTCTCGTAATCTACTGATGTCAGAATGCATATTCTATGATCACGAGTTCTCACATTTCCTAAAGATGAGCCACATATCTCGGCACTTGATGTAGGTTCAACATAGCATTGACTTTTGTACAAGCGCAGCATATCATTTTGAGTGATTACCAGCTCATGAGGCTGCAAATTAGTCCCAATCGGCGGGATAGAGATCCACGGCCGTAGGGTGTGATCACTGACACGCGGACCCGGCTTCATGCGTTGGTGACCAGCATGCTTGTGCAGTTCTGCGTCAGTGATCCGCGTCCGTTCTGCACATCGGACATCAGAAAGTCAGTGGTCGTGACTGCATGGGCAGCTACAGGTAGGTAGTGAAGAAAACATGATCACTTGCACACCACAAATCCCCAGAAGCAGTCCGTTTGGGACCAAGTCACCCAACAGCAAAACGGAGAGCTCCTGCTGGGCTCTTTCCCTTTCTTGCCGATTTTGAACGGTGCAGCAGTCCTCATGTACGTGAGCGCCATGGTTAGTCTGTTACAGCGATGGGCCGATGGCTCAGTTATAGTGTTGCCGATAAATGGAAGCTGCAGAGGCAATAATCTGACGATTTCCTTGTGTTACAGATCCGTGTTCAGATTTTAAACAAGGCGTCTTGGCATTCATCGTTGAAAATGTGTACATGGCCTGCAGCAATTCTACTTCTACTGGTTGAGGCTGAGTCCAGTCGCTGTATTCAACAAGAGCAAGAGGTAGGCCACGCTCGTCACCATCTGCAGTTTGCCAGAAAAGAATTTTATCGGGGGCTGAAAAAAGGACGTTGATTCTTTCGAGCTAGAATTTGGCTGAGTACTTGATGATTCAAATTCACAGTTCTACGTGATTGCACTAATTTATCAATGACAATGTTCGTGCGGGAATGCCATGGCAGAAATTAGGAATATTTGGTTTGAGCAATGGTACGTTGATGTTCATATCTACTTAGAACATATATACTCCCTCCCGTCATCAATGTTTGACATTAGTACGAAACAAAATTTTGTTAGCTTGCGTTAAACATTACACCTATTGAATAAAGGGAGTAACAATGTTCTCAATGTAGAGGAGAGAAATGGAACAGGTTGGTCCATGGAGAATCCTCATGCCCTGTTAAAGAAAGCAATCTGGTTGCTCGACAATATACACGTTTGTTCTAGAATGGGATCTTTTTTTTAGTCTCTATCTCTCTCCTTATTACCCAGTCTACTGGAACTAAATTCGAAAACAGTTGAAGCAGAAAGACAAACCAAACGTGTTCTGGAAACATAACACCAAACAACGTGGCAGCGAAAACTGTACGGGTGTGTTTTGGGGGGGGGGGGGGGGGGGGGGGGGGGGGGGGTGGGGTCAGAGCTGCTGAAACAGACTAGCACTACTGAAAAACTATAAGCATGTAGAATGCATGGTGCTTAGACTAAGAGTGATTAAGGCAAAAAAAAAAAAAGATTAAGCACCTGCAAAAAAAATCCTTTCCTACAATGCAAAAGAGTGCTTAAATTGATCTAACCACTTTGCTAAACACCTTAAGCATCAGGTGCTAACTTAGGCATCTTTCCCCTCATATAAGCACCTAGTGCCAAGAATAAACCGGTTTTTTTACTTAAGCACCTATGTAAGCATCTCCATTGTACATGCTCTAACCTACGGTGGAACTGTATAAGCAGCGGTGAAAGGACTACAGCCACCGCATTTTTTCTTGTGGTTAAGACAAGTCAGTAGTGCTAAACAAGAAAAAACATTTGAATGGGATAATTCTGAATGAACTAAATAATTGTTTGTTTCAAAATTTGATGGCAAAAGAATAGCAAAATTCCACCGAACTGCATTTTGACAAATTCAAGAGCAAAAAGGCATCATTTTCCCCATAAAATCCCATAGCAATTCCACAGACAGGCATCATCTGCACTTCTCATCATAAAGTAAGCCCTTGAACACATCTTTCTCCCTGTGCATTTCAAATTTTACGGAGAAAGCCCATACATTAGCACCGATACGGGCATCAATTGATCAACAGAACCAAAAAAAATATTACGCATGGCAGGAGAAACATGCTACATAATTCAACAGCTTAGATCAAAAGTTTTGATACTGAGTGCCATCATCCAGTTAAGTATGCTGAAGGAAACACAGGACAGAACTATCCAGTCAAGTATACAGAAGGAAACATAGCGACAACATCCAGACTGGAAATGACTTCCAGCAAAATGATAAATGCTGAGAACAAATTACCGATATACTGGCCCACCAGAAAATGAATAGAGTGACGAAACTGGCACACCAGATGCATTAGCTCTTGCAGAGACAGACCTTTGGCTTGGTTCACCATAAGCAGGGTTAGCCTCATATGCAGATGTAATATAGGTTGAATGACGCGGGAGGTCCACAGCCCGGGTAACAAGTTGTTCAGAACGGTACAGTTCCTCCAAACGATCAGCTCGAGTGGAGATCCCTGAGCGGTCAGCACGAACAGCAAGCTCCCCTGGACGGTAGAGCTCCTCCACGTGCGCACCACGAGAAATCCCCCCAGACCGATACAGCTCCTCCAAACGTTCTGTGCGAGCAGATAACTCACCAGGCAGAGCGGTATGATCCCTTGTAATGACTGGATCCCTAGCAGTTCTCTCAGCCAGGGTTCTGTCAGCATAACTGGAGTTAAAGAATTTCACTTAGTCAAGAGCATAGGGGCATGGTTCTAGATTTGCAGTAGATAGATAAAGACGTTGTCACAACCATAACAATATGCAACTCAATCTGAATTAGCATGCACATCCACCAACACACCCACAGTACATAAATCACATTAAATCTGGATGATCAGTTGATAGAAATTCATAGAACCATATGGTGAACGTAAATGAAACATAAGATAACCAAAATCGTAACTTACCGTTCAGGCCCCAGATCCGCTACAGATCGATAGTATGAATCATCAGATGGAGCCACACTGTGATAATACGCAGATGGTACATGACGAAGCTCGGGCACAGAATGAACATGCTGACGTTCTAGGACCAGAGGGGCATGGCGGGACTCAAGAGCCAGAGGAATGTGTCGAGGCTCGGGCACAAGATGAGCTGGTTGATAATATATGTGGTGATCATCTTGAACATTAACCAAAGAACGGCCAACTCGAGACTCAGCGGGAAGCGGAGCAAAGCGTGGTGCCCTGTATGGATCCTCAACAGGAACATGTATGACAGCAGGGTGCCTTTGCTCATCAAAACGTGGCTGACGCACTTCGTCAATAGGCAATGAAGATCGCCGTTCTTCAAAATGATATGGCTGCCTTCGTTCCTCATAGTGACGCCTTTTTTCAAGGCGATTATCAGGAGCAGACTGAGGCACATTGGCAGGCTTAAATAGCTCAATTAGCCTATGAACCTGCAAAATATCATGTACCCATAATATTAAGATATAATCGAAATTTTGTTTGAAATTTCCCAAACCACATCTGAAATACAACATATTAGAAGACTTGAAGATGCTCACTTGTTCCGAGCTGAGCTCAGGGTCAAATTTGCTCCTTGATCTGTAATTTTCCTTAATAGCATGCTTGAAGCTACTCTCACGAAGAGGAAGGCAATCTCTATCAATCTTAAACTTGATCTGCATTGTGCATGTAACATAGTTTTAAAAGAACAGGAATACCAAATACAGAATACACCACCTACTCAGGCCAATGTAGTACTAAAAGGTAGGATTCTTCACCAGCTTATGAAAACGCTGAAGGTGGTGGAATGGAATTGAAAAGAACAAGCAAATAAGCTGACTTCTGCACAAGCTTGCTAGTGCCAAGGAGGGCCAATTTTGCATCAAATGGAACAGTGTTTCAAGCAATGAAAACAACAATGTGTAAATGTCACTGCACAGCATTAATTTCGTATGCCATGGTTCAAAAGTACTGTGCAAATATTCATTTGAACTCTTCAGATTTGCGAAAACTAAATCGTGAGTCCCTAAATATCTTGGTATTTCACCTAGATCCCTAAATCTGAAAATGCAGTTTTGACCCCTAACTTTATTAGGCGGTTCACTCGAGATCCAAAACATTACGTTAGCAAGTTGCCTACACGACATGCTCCTTCTACCTCGTCTCTTGTTGCCATTGAAAGCCATAGAATGAAGGCCAAGCCACTTAAGCCTTATGTACCTCACGCCCACATGGCCACTTGCCTTGCTACTACAAAAGAGCAAACAACTCAAGGTTGCCACCAAGGAGAGGATAGCCGTATCTCGGCGAGGCATACTAGAATGAGAGCGCAAGGAGCCTCAAGCCCATGTGGGCAACAAGTAATGTGCGGAGCCACAAAGCATAAGATAATTTGAGCACCAACCGTTTCTATCACTCCACCATTTGAGGAGGCTCCCAAGAGGAAAGCGGTCACAAAGCGCATGGCTAAGGTAAAGGCAGCGATGACAAGGGTGAAGGATTCTAAACAATAGTGAGAAGCCTGAAGCCACAATCTTTCTGGCGATCACACAAAGCACATGTCCACTGGGAGCACCACAAGGAGGGTGGAAAATGGACGTAGCTATGGAGGGCCAAAGGATGGGCACGGCCCCAACACGCTTGTGCTCAGGCTTGGCCGTTTTTGTTGGGGCCAGCGATTGTGGCGGCCGGCCGTGTTGTCCCAGCCCATGTGCCTAGCTCGACCAGGCATGACCTGCTTGAGGTTTGAGTATGTCTTGCTGGCCCACTAGCCCACAAGACCCAAGGGACCGGACGCCTTCCCATGGAAAATTGTGCAACGTTCGACTGAAATATTCAGCAATGGTGGCTCAAACCAGGTTGCTGAATCCTTCCAAGGGAGAGACTTGCCTTCCAAGGGTGGCCCAAGCATGGGACCAAGGATCGAAATATCGAAAAAACTAGAAAAACCGAAACCAACGAAACCGGACCAGTTACCGACAACCAACCGATAACCGACCGATAACCGAATGTGCTACAATACACATGTTCGGTTTTTACCAATAACCAGACGTCCGACGAAACCGAACCGGACGGATAAGTCCGGTTATCGCGATAACCGACCGGTTTTCGTTGGTTTTGAAAACCCTGCATGGGACAAGGCCTTGGGTCTTGCCGGCATGGGCCCGCAACATAGCATGCCATGTTGTGCTTCGTCCGGGCCAAAATTAGCGGGCCACAAGGTAATGGTAGCCCAGCCCATTTGAAATCTATAGAAGTAGCTCAGGCTTCAAAGAGAAGAGGCCAAAGTGCCATCTTCTTCTACTCCTTTGTCAAGCTCGGCCGACATGCCCTACAATACTAGAGGTGTTGGAGTGAGAGAGAGAGACGGGAACACAATCATGCATGCAAGAGAGTTCCCGACATGGGGAGTTTGAACTCGAGTGAACCACTTGACAAGTTTAGGGGTTTGATCGCATTTACAGAGCTTTAAGACCAACAGGGAGACAAGTTTAGGGACTACTATGGCGCTAAACTTATGAACCTTATATATACAACGAGTCAAATATGACTGAATGAGGATTAGCATGTTAGCACCCAAATATTGAGTTTACACCAGGCACGTCCTCGATAATGCATTTTCCTTTAAACATGTTCATAATGCCTTGTATTAGATCAAGATTCAAGTCACAACTCCGAAACAAAGGCTCCATAGCCATGTATACACCATTGGAAAAGCCTAAAAGAAAAATCAATATGCAGAATAGAATGATGTACAAGGGACACTAAATTTAATGGTGGATCTCATATACTAGAACAACATGTTGCTATCAGATCGGCAAAATGAGGTTTCATTTAGTGATGACCAACCTGAGCCACAGTTAACTCAACGAAAGTTATTAGTGTAATATATTATTAGTATTTAGTTTATTTCATTTAGAAATACATTCCTGCTTTCCTAACAAAGAAGCACCCTTCCATCTACCGCAGTTTATAGAGCTTACCATTACAAATTCAGAACTAAAGCTACAGTGACTAACAGAAACATCTATAGATACATAGTCAAAATTAATGAAAGACCCTCTGAACCTACAGCAAGGCTTCTCAGATCTCATAATTTGTATGACCCAGGACCCAGCAGTAAACCGTATTTGTATCTACTCATGCTTACTATTCTTTAGCATACCTAAACCACTGGTACTCTTATTCACCAACGCCCCTGAGAACAATGCATGCACCAGTCTACGCAAAACAGATAATCTGACAACCACATTTTCTGTGACAATGAGTGTAAACAATGAAAGACCAGAATTACCTGTGCAGGAAACTTCCCATTAAATGCTTCTTGGACAAGGTTCAACCCACCCTTTGAAGCTGCCTTGTAAACACCATACAGAAGCTTCAAGTCAAAATCATACAGGAAGAGCTTGGCCCCTGGCCTAATCTTCTCGACCATTCCAAGCTTCCCATTGGGCAGCCCAAACAAGCGGTTCTGGTAGCACTCCTGCTTAGTCTGTGCATTGCACATAAATATAAACCCTGCCCCTTTATTGTTGCCCCTTGCTTCCTTCTTGCCCACAGCCTTGTTCCCCTTTCCTTTCCTTCCTCTGTCCTCCACCTCCTTCCTCTTGCCTTCCATAGCCCTCTCCTTAGGCCTCTCTTTTCTGTTCTTCAGATTGCCATCAGCACCACTATTATCGGCAGCCACACCCTTGCCCTTGCTGGAAGCAGCAGTAGCATCAGCATCAGCATCAGTATCAGCTGGCTTTGGCTTTTCTGCTGATGCTGATGCTTCGACAGTGGCTGACGTTGGTGGAGGCACTGATCCTTCAGCATCAGTGGCTGGCTTCCGCGCCTGTGCCACAGGTGATGCCTTATCAACAGCAGCAAGTTGTGGTGTGGAAACTGATGCAAGTGCATCACCACCAGTAGTGCCTGCACCCACTGAAGCAACCTCTTCAGCGGCTGCAGCGGCAACAACTGTTGCCTTCTCACGGTTGACCTTGACCTTTCTCTTCTGTATAAACCTGGAGGTCTTGACCGACCCAGGGGACGACGCGTTCACCTTGGAGGGCTTGGCCGCCCCACTGGATCCAGCGCCGGCAGGGGGCCCCTTGCCCTTGGCAACACCGTTTGGCTTCTTCACCATGACCACTGCTCGGAGCAGCTTTGGGGAACAAACGAGAAATATTACGACAGAAAAAGAATTGAGTCCACCAAAATTGGTAGAATATCCCCCGTGAATAGGGAGCAAGTGTCAACAGTACGGCCCGAATGAAGACTTTAGAGAAAAACAGACGCTCTACTCAAATGAATTTTTTTGGAGAATCAATTGTACGTCACAAACATAAAATCCAAAAGCAGACCGAACCCACCAAACTATGAATTCCGAGAAAAAGAAACAACGATTCTACTCATTTCACAGGAAAATTTTGGGGACAAAATCCATCATAGGGTCTAACAAGGAACTATTTTGGATTGGGGGCTATGATTCGACCATATTTTAGTCAGCTGAAAAACGACGATCTGCTCAGTTGATGTACAACTGCCGTTTTGATTTTGCATCGGACGGTCCACCCATTGTCTTCAACCTCCAGACATAACTCCAGTTCTATCTCTCTCCATGCGCGGTGAAGCATCCTCGCCCCCGCCTCCCGCCCTCCTCCGGCCGTCCCCGGCGGCGTTCCCACCGCCGGGTCCACTGCTTCTTCCCCGGCCGCACCAACTCGTCTAAATCAAGCACCCCCGCCCTTGCCCTGCCTACCGATAGGTCTCCTGCCGCCTTGCCGTCCGCCATCTCACCCGCCGCCTCCGCCGGGCCGACCTCCCTCCCCCAGCCCCCTTTCTAAGTCCGGCGGCCATGGGTAACCCGGAAGCCCCGAAACCCTACTACGGGAAACACGTCTAGGATTCGAACCGATACGAGAGAAATTGAACCGAAAACCTAACCGCGGCAGGGGGGATTCAGCGGCATACCTGCAGGACGGCGATGGTCCGGCGACTGATGAGGGGATTGAAATCTGGGAAGACTTGGTGTTGGTGACCGAATAAATAGGATGGTGCTGAGAAAGAGGTGATCACGGTTGTTCCTGGAGAAAGCAACGGACAGGATGCAACGTGCGAAACTTCACGCCAGAATTTTATACAAAGCCCTTCAATATATCCCCAACTTCGCACTCCTCCCTCTTCGAACATGGTGGCACGGTAGGATACGTGCTGATGCAATTCAACGGCGCGGATGGAGCAAGCGGAGAGCCAGAGAGGGCCAGACACATGCCAGTTCATGACTTGGTGTTGGTGACGCAAGGTACTGCTGACCATTGAATGGTAGAAGTTCATGCCTAAATGGGAGGGATTTAATGTGGACCATTGAACGTAGGATGTAATCTATACCACATATGTACTCGAAGATTTGACCATGTTGGAGCAAAAATGCTCCTCATACCATGCTTCCCTTTATTGTATCGGTCCTCGTTGATGCATTCCTCCTGATCTCGAAGGGACAGAGGATAGGAGTTGCAATGAAGAGTGACGCAAAAACGGTAATAGAGTGACTGAGTGAGTATAAGGCTCGACTAAAGAAAGGTTGAGAGAAATTAACAATGACTATTGTTGACCAAGTAGATGACTCATATTACTGGCAATATGAAAGTAACTGCTGCTAATGTATGCATGCTTATGCTCCGCCCATGTTTCTAATGAAGGTGCTCCCCAAAATTCCCTCTGCAATTGAGTAGAGTCTTTTCTCGGAATTCTTAATTTAGGTTATACGATTTATTCACTCGTGCACCCTATTCACAGAGATATTTATTCCATTGATTTTGGTGGGTTTGATCTACTTTTAGATTTCATGTTTATGCCGTAGGATTGATCCCCAAAAAAATTCCTCTGAAATCGAGTAGAAGCATCGGTTTTTATCTAAAATCTTCATTCAGGCCTTACTATTCACACTTGCTCCCTATTCAGGGTGATTATGCCCATTTTGATGGATGCAATTCTGCTTTCGTGGTGATATTTCTCGTTTGCTCCCCAAAGTTGCTCCGAGTAATGGCTATGGTGGAAGAAGCCCAATGGCATGGCCAAGGCCAAGGGGAGCCCTGCCGGCTTTGGATCAATACATGTGGGTCGGACATATAACCCATTCCTACTTACCTTGTAGTTTACTTTCCAGGTTTTACCATCTCATCTCCTATTTGGTATTTTCACAACACCTCGGGCTCGCTGAGTCTCTTTCTATATTTTCTCAACAAATCAATCCCGATCGTTACCACCATATTACTCAATTACCGTGAGAGTTAAATAAATTTATTATGTGACATGCACATCTTTGATGTAAAACCAGAGAATAACCAATATAAGCAAACAAATTTGGCGTCAAGTCATTCATGGCAGCAGTATTAGCACAAGCATTATCCAAAGTAACAGCAAAAACCTTGTCACTCAAGCAATAATCATCTAAAACACAAACAATATGTTCTGCAATGTTCACACCAGAATGAGAAAACATCTATGAGCCTTAAACCAATAATCCTTTTCTACAATTCCCGATCAACATTCACAAAATGTATCACCACACTAAGATAGTCCTCCTTAGCATTACCAGACCATATATGGAAAAGAAGTTACACCAGATTGCAAGCAATCAATCAACTTAACACGCCAAGATGCATAGTACTTCACAAGACCACCGCCAATAGTTCTCCTAGATACACTAACATACAGAGGATTATGAGCCTAAGAGCAACTCTAATGGAGGCCCATAAGGCCATGTTTGGTTGAGCTTTTTGCTGCTTTTGCTACTAAAAAAAGTCAAAAGTGCAACCAAAGAGGGTGACTTTCTCCTGGGTGCTTAAAAGGAAAGCAGCTGTCCCGTAAGCAAAACTTCACAGCACCCCGACCCTTGCTGCGAGCGGCTGTGGCTTGCTTGTTGTCGAGAAAATTACCCGCCTGCCACTCGTAATGTTACGTAACGGTTCGTTTCTTTCCTCTCCCCTCCCCTCCCGATTCCCATCCCCATTCGCCTGGTGAGAGAGGGACGGGTCGAACGGCGGCGCTAGGGTTCCACCAGGCCGCCGCGCCGCCCCTGCTCGTCCCTCGCCGCGCCGCCCCTGCTCGCTGCTCGGCGCGCCGCCCCTGCTCGCAGATCTGCCCGCTCGTCTCCAAGGAAGCAGGCCATTGCTCGTCCCCAACGAAATCAGGTCGCCGTCGCCGCCCATCTTGGAGGAACGAAAGTCGCCGGCGTCCGTCCTCCAGGCCCTCTCCCCACCGCATCTCCGCCTCCTCCAGGCCCTCTCCCCACCGGACCCGACCAGGCTGCACCCTGCTCGGCAGATCTGAAGCCCAGGTCAGTCCCAACCCAAGTCCAATTTTTGGTTTGTGCCGGCACAATGAGGAAATTGATTAGCAAATTGGTCGATTGTGAATGACGTGTGTACATTGCTGAGGCTCTATCGCAAAAGGAATGTGGCTCTGCCGGCACAATGTGGTCTGTCCATTTTTGTTCCAACATACTAGGACATTTGTCTATGCCAAATCAGTAGCGACAGGCAGTTTCCTTGTTGCTTGTTCTTGTTACTTTGTTAGTGATTGACCGTATCTAGATCAGACCAAGAAATTGTTAGTCATTTTTTAGTGTTACCTGAATCAAATTAAATTGCTTTTATTTTTCTGCAATGAAGCATGGGTGACAAGACAGATTGGTGTGGCACGTGACGCGACACAAGCACAAGCACAAGGAGATGAGAATGCAGAGGTGGAGAACGAGGAGACCATGAATACCATTCGTACTAGGATAGCCGATGCTTTGTTTAGTGCAAGAGGAAGATAATTATGTTCACATTGCGCATTATTATGATCTAGATATCTTTTGTACAATGCTATTGTTGTATTTATGTTGATCAAATGTTAATGGTGGATGCAACATTAAAAAAATTAAGATTTTCTTTCTCAAATGATCATTTACATGTTAATCTCTGAATAGTACACTTTTTAACGATCAATTTCCATATACATAGTTTCACAGACCATTTAGGGGCATTACAGACATTTTAACAGATTTTCCACAGCCACAGCAGTTTCACCAAACGGCTTTCAGCTTTTCTCACAGCTCACAGCTCACAGCAGCTTTTTCCACAGCCACAGCCAACAGCAGCTTTTTCTCACAGCCACAGCACAACCAAACACACCCTTAAATCAGAGCCCCTACTTCTTGAGTAGGGGAAGTAGGGGCTGCCCCAGAAAGTTAAAGCCCCGTTTTCTACTATTCACTCTAACAGAAGTCCCTAGAACTCAGCACTTACTTTCTTTCCTCACAAATAAGACCCACCGATTAGCGTCCCATCATTTCCTTTCCTTTTCATTTTCGTTTTTATTAATCCCTCACCCTTCCCCACCGGTCTCTCTCTCATCTCCTCTCCCACCCTGTTCTCTCAATCTCTCTGCTCTCTCTCTCTCTCTCTCTCGGTCACCCCCGCCGCCACCCCCGCCCCCGCTTCTACCCGTCGTCCCCCGCCTCTCTCTCTCTCTCTCTCTCTCTCTCTCTCTCTCTCTCTCTCTCTCTCTCCGATGGCCGTGCTGGCGCCGCCTCTCCCTCTCCCTCTCGGTCTCCGGCGGCCGTGCTGCCTACCCTTTCTTGCCCGTGACCTGCCTGCCTCTCCATGACAACCTCGCCTGCCGGAGCTGGAGGCAGGGTGGCCGGGTCCGGGGCGGTGGTGGCCGGATCTGGTCGGCGGCGGTCCTGAGGAGGCCGTATGGCGACCGGAGCCGACCGGTGAGAGTGGCGCGAAGGAGGCAACAAGGCCGGAGGGGAGCACGCGGGAGCTGGGAGAGAGGAAAGAGCGAGTTGGGGCTGCGCTAGCGACCCCATAGGAAAAGGGGCTGAAGCTAGAAATTAGGGGCCTCATTCGAGGACGAGCTCGAGCAGGGGCTCCATTCGAGTGGTGTTTTCCCCTCTCAGCCCCCAAATCATGTGTAACGGCTTGAGTTGGGGCTACCATTGGAGTTGCTCTAAGAAGATGGCCAATGCCACCAGAAGAGGACAGGGGAAGCCGTACCTTTCTTAACGTTAGGACAGGGGAAGCCGTACCTTTTCACTTACCATTGAACCCATAGAATGAGCTTGTCAAAGTAATTCCACACAACAGAGATGTTCCCTTCCCTTCCTTGCTCACGGTACTCGATGCCGCCGGTGTCACTAGACTGGAGTCCGTGCTCGCGGCCGCGCCACCACATCTAGGTCAACCGGAGCAGCAGCTATGGCAAACAGCTTTGCCCGACCGTCATCCTCCTCGACCTCGTGCATCTCCAAGTCGTGGTGGATGGAGGCGGGATCTAGCGACGATGTCGGCATCCCGGCCATCGTCGAATACCCTAGTAACTCATAGTGGAGCAGATCTTGGGAGCAGAGGAGAGCGGCGCGGCGCGGTGTGAAAAGGGATAGGGTTTCATGGTGCGATGGGGGGCAGAGGGGTTTATATAGCAGGGGCGGGCCAGCTAGCTGTTGATGGGCTAGGCTGGCTACAATGCAAGATTGCAAACAACTAGCGGGCCTTTTCGAGCCCACTCCCTTTTCGGGCAGTGCTTTGTGCCATGCCACGGGTTGGTGTCGGCCCACAACACGGACTTAGATTTATTCGGGTCGGGTCAGGCTCGTGTCAGGCCAAAATTTGCGGTGGCCCAAAAAGCACGACTCAAATGCCCAAATATACATAGTTACCTCCTACGAACGAAATCACGATTCCCCTAAATGAAATAAACATTCGTGGAAATGCATCAATTTGAGGTCTGTGAGGGTGACGGTTTGATGTCGATGAAGAGGTGTCGAGTCTGTTAGGCCGACACGGGTAGCTGGAATTTCGGTCTGCACTTAAGGGTGCGCAGGAAGGCTCAAGCACAAGATGGTGGCTTGTTTTCTTGCTGAGCATGGACTTGTCTCCACAATGTCTGAATCGTTTATCCTTTATCAACAAAATATTGCTAATTCATTGAAGAATGTACTCCGTTTGTTTTTAAATTATTGTCGCTGTCGACATTAAGCTACTTTCATCATTCGTCTTATTAGTTTTTTAAAAAAAACATCATATATTTTGTTATGGTTTGTTTTATCACTAAGAAAATTGAAACATAACTTATAAGTTAGCATATTTGAACTAATATCTAATATTGAATAATGATCAAACGTAACTCAAAGGTCAAAGACAACAACAATTTTAAAACAGAGAGAGTATGAATTATTTTTACTTTTGCCTGTACATTCATTATTCGAAACTGAAAGACGTTCATCAGCAAGGCCGTTAGCGGAGACGGCAGAGGCAATTGCTGTGCGAGAAGGAGTCCAGTTGGTAGCTGAATGGGTCAGAATGCCGACAATCGTTGAATCTGACTGTGCTTATGTGATCAATGCCGTTCAGTCTGAACTGCCTGATAGATCATGCTGTGCTGAGATCTTTCAAGAGATAAGGGGTACTGCGCGAATTCTGCCGTCGGTGAAATTTGTGAAGATTGAAGGGAGGGTAATAGGGTAGCTCATGAGTTAGCCCAATTTGCTATTCGCAACACGCATTCTGCTGTTTGGAATCGTGATGCACCAGCTTGTATTAAGGAGCTACTTGAGGTAGACTGTAACATTACACCTATATAAATAAAGCACTTTTTTACTCGCAAAAAAAAAAGAAAAGAAAAACGCAACCAAGCATGGAAGTCCTAGTTAGGGGAGAAGGTATTTGAACTTTCAGAAAACATCACCACTTAGCTAATGTCTTTCATTTCTAATATTAACATTGTAGAGGTTTCAGTTTAGCAAGCTCAATAGGATCATTCCATTCCAGACAAAACCTTCTAGTGCTGAACTAGCACTAGCACTAACACAAGTACACGTTTAAGCAGCGAAAGGGCCTGGAGCTCAGTGGTTACGATAGTCTCAGTAGCACCTCAAGTCCTAGGTTTCGACTCCCTGTGTAAGTGAATTTCCTAGGATTTAACAACGTTGTGCGTTTTACGGTAGCGATATGGCCGTAGACAGCGAAGCGCCGGTGGTGACTTCGTCAATTTCGAGGTTTTGCATATGCGCTTTCATATATAGTCATGAGTGTGCGTGCATTGTGAGTGTCTGAGTTGTACTGTGTAATTGAAAAAAACAAGTATGTTTAGTAAACTATATTGTTTTGTTCAAAATAAGATAATCTAACTAACAAAGGAAAAGCAAGGCCTCACGCTATTTTTATTACACGAACCTCCCTCATAATGCTCAAGGGACACGTCAACAATTTTTACCACTGAACACGTAGATGTCAGTTTGAATCAAGATAGATAGAGCTATATTTTACAACCCCACCGTCTCATCAAGAGGTTGTTTCTGGCCCTACATCACACTAATTGCCTAAAATCACATCTAATTATACTCCTCCTAGGTTCTGGGTTACAAGTGAAAAATCTAGTTTTTGTTCAGCAAAATAATACCTAAAAGAGAGCATTAGTGCACATGAGTAATTGAGATACCGGCAAAGTAAATCCCAACCTGGACCAAATAACAATTCTTTTCCTTATAAATACAATCAGAATCAAATAATGCTCGTCTATACTTCCCCCCTTAAACATATTACTCATTTATATGTGCCATAATAATCCAGCAAGTCATTCTGAGAACACAGTTGCTATCTGAAACAAGCTACAAAATGTACATGACCATTGTTGTGCCCAGCACAAAGATGTGAAGTTCCTACAAAGGAGTTGCATATACTACATATAACAGAAATAACACTTTCAGGTTGCCAATCGGGAAGGCGTGTGTTACTCCTCACTCTACACCTAACATTGGCCCTATAGCATTTGTGTAGGTTCCAACCGAAGAAATAATATTGTCTCGGTGGTTTCCTTTCTTGGAAAATTTGTTCTCTATTCTTCAGAGACCAAAGTTACATAGTGTCAGGAATTCCATTTCAGTGTCCACATACTTGGTCCACAGAGCCTTGTATTGATTCAATGCGACATCAAGCCATGGCTTCATATTCCCATCAAAGTGTACCACTGCAGCGCTACGGATCGCCTCAGGGCTGATGCTTGGATTGAAGCCTAGACCCATCACATGCCATGACTTGTCCAGTGGCTTGGTATTGCCGTAAAATGTCATCAGTCCAGCTGTTAAAACAGACGTTGGATCCCACAGTTCCCCATCCTCATTCTGAGATGAGAACATACAAATATGAGTCACTTGTTGCACCAGTGCAGATGCATTCTATTGTGATAAAGAATGAGTAATTTTGATCATAATTTGCATACAGTTATGAGATATTACACTGCTGAAGGACAATGAAAAACATTCTTTTAAGTTTGAATATAAATTACAAAATCTTAGGGTTCAGAGCAAACATGGAGTGTATGAACGCTTTTTAAAGAATGTGAAATGCATGGATTTCGTGAAGCCAATTACAACCTGCCAGCTAACAACATGTCAGTTGCACGATAGCTCGCTATGAGCCCAACTCATGAACTGACTATTAACTTATTAAGTACATAGTCTACTCAAAATGGAGAAATATGAAAACTGATAAAACATTTAGCCCTACTCAAAGAAAGAATAAGAACCACAAAAACAGACTTGGACAGATATATGTTCTCGCAAACAGAGTACCACAACTACTAGATGTCATCCTTAAACTAATCGAACTAAGAGGATAGCAAAAGCATCAAAGCACTACAAAATAGTCCCAAAATATGATATGGTTTAAAAATAAAACTGACCACAAGCACTGAATGTTATCCAAAACCTGTATAAACTTAATAAAGAAATACACTGTGATCGTCAAAACAAACCTCTCTAACATAAACTAAGCTAATTTTGAGTTGAGAAGGATTATAACATAGGAGCTGAAAAGCTGAGTACATAAACCACACAATGCAGTAGTTCTGCTTAAGTATTGCAATGGGTTAAAAATATATACACAATTCAATTTACAGAACTGATTGATACCTAAGCTTCTGTATGCAACCAAGAAAAACATGAGTTTACCGGAATAATTGACCAAAAAGACATAAATCCTTGCATATAGTTATAGAGAAGGTCACCACAAAAGATATTGAAATGTTATAGGAAAAACTATTCTCTATGTTTTGTGGGCCAAACAAAATTGAGGGTAAGGTCGCAGAAACACATTCACAATGAAAGTGACAAAGAATTTGAGTAGAATTCGCATCAAGCTAGTGAAACAGTAAAGTTAAATCAAACATGTCCACCATTAATAAAGGCACAAGGAAGCTGGACACGGTGCATAACAATCAACATATGTAACAACACATATCAACCCCAGCAATGTAATGGACGACAATACAATTTGTAAGCTGTAACTGGAGATCAGGGCAACATACCATTTCCATATACTGATGGAACAACTCTGTGCAGCCATCCCTTCGCCATGCCTGAAGATCAAACACATTTACCCCGTATGCCCATGCACAAGCGCCTGGATTGAACCGATCCTGGACGATGGCTTGAGTGAAATTGAGATATTTCCTATACCTCCGGAACCCCCCGAAGCACATTTCCACGGCGCCATTGACCTTCCCATCCAAGTCGACCTGCCAGAGTGCCGCCAAATCCTTCTGCACCACCACATCGTCCTCCAAAAGCACTACCCTCCGCAGCGCCGGGAACATATCGGGGAGGTAGAACCTCAGGTAATCGAGCAATGCAACATCCCTCTTGCCGACCTCGATCTGCCTGATCACCGGGGAGTTGGTGGCGTTGAGGAATGTGAAGTCGGAGTAGGCAAGGATGTGGACGTGCACACCAAGCGGCGGCGGGCGGCGCGCGAACCAGACACGGAAGGCAGGCAGGTACATGGGCGCGGTGACCACGTGGAAGACGTGGCGCGAGGGGTCGGCCGCGGCGCGTGCGGCCGAGGCAACCACGACGGAGACAGCGAGCACATTGTCGGAGAAGATGGCGTAGTGGTACAGCGAGGGGTCGTCGAACTCGGGGGACGGGTCGGGGTCCTCGGCAAACGCGGAGGGGTTGGCGAGGCGGGCCTCGAGGAGGCGCATGGCAAGGCAGTGGAGGGACTTGGGGGTTGAGCCCGCGGCGATGCGGGAGGACATTCGGCCGCCGCGGCGAGCGCGCGCGAGCTGCTCGCCGACGGCGAAGACAGTGTCAGAGAGCTTCTGGATCTTGGACTGCGTGTCGAAGCCCTCCTTGGCGTCGGCGGCGAGGGCGCGCGCGAACTTGATGCGCTCGCGCGCCTCCTTCTCGAGGGGCTTGAGCGCGTCCTCGGGGAGGGAGAGGTGGGAGGCGAGGCGGGTGGAGAGCGCGGACAGGTCGGAGGAGAGCGTGGAGAACGAGAGCGACTGCGCCGCGGAGGCCTCCTTGAGCTTCCGCGCGTGCGCGGCGTACGCGGCGAGCACGGCCGCGTGGTCGGCAGCGTGGCGGCGGACGGCAGCCAGGCGGGCGGACGGCGTGGACGGGGAGGAGGAGGAGCGGGACGAGGCGGGCCCGGATGAGAGGAGGAAAGAGAGGGACGCGAGGAGGAGCAGCGTGAGCAGGGCGGCAAATGCCGCGCGCCGCGGCGCGGAGGGCCGGAAGGCGCGGCCGCCGGCCATCGCAGTGGAGTGGCTGAGCGGAAGCGGGGGAGTGGGGAGTAGAGAAGCGCGTCGCGGATCTGATGAGCTGATGGGCGAGGCTGAAGGAGACCGGTGGGCCCTGGGGATCCAGTGGGCCCGCTTAGCCAGTGGGTGCTGGATCAGCGATCCGTGTTTAACAACTGTGGGTACCGATGTCGGTGAGGTTAGATTTGGGCCGTAGATTAGCGTGTTTGTTTAGTGATGGGTCGCGTTCACGAGCCCATTCGAGGATGAGAAAGTTGGTTGAGGCTTGATTAAATGGCCCCCATTTTGTCAATTGATCTGGGTGACTTAAGATCTTCTGGGACCGTTTCGATGACAAGTGGGTCTATTTGAACGCGGTCCACCTGTTAAGAAATTTGCTGGACAAGAGCAAATCCTGCCAGCCTGGCAGTATTACTGGCGTCGAGAGACGACAGAGACATCATTCTTTTTTTCGTGGGACAGAGACATCCCTCAACGACTGTTCAATCATGTGTCCACAGAGTAAGGATGTGTTTCTTCTTGTGTGGCTTACTAGCTAGCTTGTGCTGAAAAAAGCATATGCTTTGCCAAACATCTCTTTGGGAAACAGTTTATCGCTTATTTGAAAAATAAACCGTTCTAAAGTTTGAACTAGGATAAGCTGCTGTGTAAGCCTAAAAGAATAGCTTTTTGCAGCTCACTCTCTGGATAAGTTGTTTTGACAAACAGTATAACTGAATAAGCCAAATAAACCAGAATAACCAAAATAAGCTGATAAGCTATTTTGTCAAAATAAGCTAAAGCAAAAGTTATTTTTTATATAAACATAAGCCGTGCCAAACACACCCTAAGACTGTTGACATGGCTTTTGACCTATAGCTTATTCCAAACTACATGGGCATAAGTCAGGAAAGCAAAATAAAAAGTTTATTTGAGCTTATTCTTTTATGATACAGTGTGCTAGAGTAGAAAGTACATAAGACAGTGAAGCAAATGTCACAGTAAGCCAATGTCAAACAAGCCCTAAATCCATCGCTCGTATTTTTTTAAAAAAAATGCAATGCTACAGGTACAACCATATTGATAGACCTGACCAAACTCTCCCAACCAATCAGTATGCTTGTTTTTCTCCAGACGAACCCATGCAAAAAATCAGCATCACAATTGTCGTACAAGTGGAACAATAGAGTAGTATGTGTAGTCATTCTGTTTTTTAAAAGATTATAAACAAGTAGCACATGTTAATTACTCCAATGGTCTTGCAAAGAAGGATGGTCTTGCATGGTTACAGCAAGAGTAAACAGCAAGGTTACACAAAACCTTGCTTAGCTCTGCTGTTTTATGGTCAATATGGAAGTTGAGAAATGCCCTATGTTTTCAGAATGGGAGATGGTCGAGTGTCAGGCAAATATGGCAGATGGCCATCCCTATGCTCAAAAATTGAAAGCTACTTTGCCCAGTCAAGCACCTTTAAGATTTCGACTCCATGCTGGCCAAGATACAGGCGCTGAAAGCAAGGCCAGAGAGGCTGTCGTGTGGCTGAAGGCATGTGATTGGAAGATGGTGGAACAAGCTGGTGATCTGGAAGAGCAAGGAGGTGGTAAAACCTTGATCAGCCATCAACAAGAGATGGTGACAAGAAAGTTCGATGATGAGGAGTTAATCTGGCTATAGTAATCAGCTCGTGTCAGGGCTTGTAATAGGTTGTGGTTTAGTCTGTGAACTGTAATGCTGATAGCTGTTGATGTCGAGAGGCGGTAGATGTGCCGCGGGGTGCGGTTTCTTTTGCACTGAACATGGAACTGTAAAACTCTATCCTGCCATTTTGCAATGCAATTAGGCGGGGGCCCTTTGGGCTCTAAAACTCTAAAAGAAAAGCAAGGTTACATTACAACAATGGTCTTGCAAAGAAGGAAGGTGCAATTATCAGCCACTCACTGTGGATACAGATTTAGCACAATATGAGCAGCAATGCACATTGTTAGTGTGCCGTGGGCAAAAATATTAAAAGAAGAAAGAAATACTTAATTGATGTTGTTTAACTTACATTCAATCGACTATTTTAATTTGTTGTTTCCAATATGCCACATAAGCAACAAAAGCCCTATTTCATGGTTGAAATACCTTTGCACGATGACCTATTATTTTCTTTTTATTGTTTCCAAAAACTAAATGCAAGAAATCTTGCATGTAATTTTGGAAACAATAAAAAGAAAATAAGAGCTTTGTACTTTTTATGGGCTTCAACACTCAGCAGCTCCGGTCGAAGTCAGCCAAATCGATCTGATTCTTTGAATCAACTATATGCGCCTAATCCTCACGCAAAAATCATTTCAGGACACCTTGCAGTCCTGCACTCCCTGCACGGAAGTAACATAGGCGTGGAAGAGTTGATCCGCCGTCTGTCGCGGACCGCCATCCGTGTCCGCGGATCGTGTTTGCAAGCGACTGAGTGACGTGTGCGCTTGCTCGTCCTGGACCTAGAGCAACTGACTGACTGAGCTAGCCGGTTTTTGGACCATAAACCAGCTACTGGCCTGTTATCCGTGTGCTCTTGGGCTGAAAAACAGAGCATGGGCTCAGGGATAAGTGCTGGCCTCAAGCTGTACAAGACATTCGTTACTGGCCCGAATAAGTTTCAGATGGCGCCAATCATGATTCATGAACACTATTTTGCAGCTAGAAATGACAAGGAAATGCTTGTCGATATCGTGGAGCACATGCAATTCAGAATAAGAGAGCAGTCAGTGTTCCTGTAACTAGTGTCTAGTGGTTTCCAGAGCTTTCAACATGATTTGTGAATTATATGGTTCCCTCTATATAAGATGTTTACAAGTTGGTGATTGGTGATGTAAAGAGGACCGGATCATGCACACCAATCTTTCCAATTGATACCGGGCAACTGATTGCATCTATGGTATTACTGTCCTACAAACAGTCGAGTCAAACTAGCTAGGTAGCCTAGCTACAATACTTCCAGTGACCAATACTTTTCGAATTATTTTATGATAAAGTAGAATCAATGGTACATTTCATTAACTTTGGCATGGTGCGAGTAAATTGATAAAATTATCACAAAACTACATATTTTGGGAGTACGTCTCAGCACTGTCGATTTAGTCAATATTTCAGAAGTGCATATATAGCAAAAGCTACAAGTTCAATTTGTCAATTGGAAATGGTGTTCTTTTTAAAGAAAACACACAAAAACATTTGCTCACTGCATGTGGAATATCTAAATTTGTTGGTCCAAACAAAATGCTGATCCGGGAATATTTTGCAAGTGCTCAGATTTTCTCCAGGAACCGTGAGAAAGACAAAATGGCAAAGCAGAGGCTGACGATCATCCATATGTTGGAGAAGCAACATGAGGCTCAAATTAAACCCCCCCCCCCCCCCCCCCCCCCCCCCCCCCCCCCCCCCCAACTTTTGCTTCAATCAAACTAAAGCTGGACACGCACTGACCCAACAACCTTTCAAATCATGCAGAATCGTACCGGGCTTGCCATTGCTATATATACCCCTTTTTAACTCCCCTTTCTCATGCATTCTGAAAGTTACCTTCGAGTAGTTGAACTTAGCTTTGCGTCTCAAAGTCGCCCGAGAGGTGAAAGAAAGTGACATAAGGGCACCCTATCCATATCACCCCAGCTTTTTACCATACATCCGTACACCGATCCGTAAAAATTCCAAGATTCCAGACACCACTTTGATCATCAGTTCTTATCAGCAAAAGACCTGCTCCATTTTGCATAAAACACGTCATAAAGGCGATATCCTGACTAAAGAACCATTAGTTTATGCAAATCTGAATTTAATATGACCCAAGACCTAAGCTTTTTAGTATGCATCTGGTGCGCTTGTGATAAGTATCAATCATTCTGGGCTTTCCATCCTGGGGTTCGCCAAAAGTTTAGGATCGAAGAGGCATTTCTACTTATAGGCTTAATCTCCCCCCAAAAAAAAACTTATAGGCTTAATGCGAACCCAAATGACAGATGAAAGTTTCATGAAAAGATTGCTCCATCATGGGGGCACTAAGGTGATGAATATGTATGCCATGAGAAAATACTCGAGGAGGATGTATTTATATAAAACCGTAAGTTTTTAAGACCTATGTATGCCATGAGAAAATACTCGATTCGTTGCCCCACAGCGCGCACCATTTTTTTTTTTCTGAGAAGCAGCGCGCATCAACTAAGTCCCAGGTTTGGTGATTTGTTTGTGTTGAAACAAGCCTCTTGTTTTTATTAAAAGTGGGTCCCATAATCTAAACATTACATGTGAGACTCATATTTTTATTGCTATTACTTACGCTAAACATGAAATGTAGGACCCACAATCAGCTTTGTCACGTCAAACATTCGTCGCAGTATAGCTTTGTCTTCGTTTGCGACGATCTCTGTCTGGTTTATATGACGCACATCTAATTTTCGTCGCTAAACTCGTTGAATCAAAATGAATCGTCGTAAAACAGATTTTCTAGCGATGTTTCAGTCAATCGTCACAGCAGAATCGTCGTAGAAGGCCAGGTTTCTTGTAGTGTACTCCTTACTGTTTTTATTTTGAATGAATCCTACTCCTTACTGTGCTATGACCCAAAATCCTTGTATCAGTCCTTGCAGTTTTTCCATCCCGAGGTCCTTTGAAAGGTTCAGCATTTCTACTTTTAGGGATCAACGTGAACTATCGTTGTTTCACTGACACGTGGACTCAATCCCATGCATGGGGAGCAGACTCGGTCGACCTGTCTTTCGGTGACTGTTTATCGACTCTTCGTAAAAGATTGCTCCTTTTTTTTTGCGAGTAGTAAAAGATTGCTCCAAATGGGAGCACTAAGGTAATCAACAGAGCGAGACTAGTGATCAAGCCGTGCACAACCCAAATAATGCGAACTGTCACCTGAATAATGGACTCAAGCTCCCAAATAATTCCAATCAAACGTCCCATGATCGCTACACGCACTATTGTGTGTGCTTCAGTGCGCTGCTATACGTGTCACCTCGCGTGTGACAAGCCGGTAGCCGGCTGCGCCGGTGTACCGAGCCGGTAGCAGGAGAGACCGTGCGATCAACGTCCAACGAGATCGGCTGCCCTAATTAGGCCAGTCTCAGTGGCGCCTTTTATTTCACAGTTTTCTATAGTGCCATGTCAGCTTTTTGGTTTTCTTATATGAAATGAAACTGCTTCTCTCAATACACAGTTTCATTTCACAGTTTCATAGGGTGGACAGAACAATAAATGTGGCATACAAATTTTGTAGCCATCTATTTATATCTATCAAGTACTAGCATAAAAAAACATAGGCATATTGGTGAAATAAACTTGATAAATAAAAATAGATCATTTCACTATAATATTCATTCGATTAAGTGACATGATTAGTGAAACATGAGCACTTCAGTTCTGTAGCTACGACCTGCAGATATTAACCTAGAAAATTCACTAGCATGACTGAACATACATGGACTGACAAGGTAGAAAGTTTACTAGCAGATATTAAAATAAAATGCATGAACTGAACTTGCATGGACTGAACAGGTAGTTCACTAGCTCATCTTCTCTCCACTAAACTTCATCTCATCATCATCAGTGAACAGCTTCAAGCCTTCAACTCCATCTTCTGTAATATCTTCTCTCGGCTAGCCTGAATTTACTGATTCACTCCCATTTCCTGAAGATGGGCACAGTTCTGAATTTACCATCAACTACTAGGATTTCAGGGCAATCGAAACAACTAAGATTAACCATCTCCAATCAAGAAATTTCAGGGCAATTGAAACTACTAAAATTAACCATCTCCTGAAAGTCTCCAATTAAGCATTTTCAGGGCAATCTAAACTTCTCCGGTTCCTAACTTCTCCATCAGATCAGAGCAAACACAATCGCATTCTCAACTGCTCGACCATGGATTATATCCATCAGTTCAGAGCAATCCATGGACTTTGGGGGCTGTTTCCTTGGTGCGGAAGGAAATCTGACCCGTTGTTGCCTCCACAGCAGGGCAATACACCGGCGACTTGATACGGTGGTGGCGGGGACGGTATCCATGGACTGCCTAGTGGAGTTTTCCGACGATCCATGGCGGCACGGTTCCGCCGGGTTGAGTCGCCGCGGCCCTTTCCTCCATTGTCAGAGCCGCGTCGGGCCGAATCCTAGGGAGCAGGAGCTTCGAGCGGGAGCGGGGCGGCGCGAGAGAGGCAGGAGGCGCGCGAGTGGCACGTCGGAGCGGGAGAGGCAGGCGGGGAGAGGCGGGCGGCGCAGGAGCAGTGTCGACCGGGACGGCGCGCGGGAGTGGGCGACGACAAGGGTGCGCGCACGGGATCAGGCTATCGAGAGAGGAGCGTCTCAGTGGCCTTTCATTTTCCTTTCATCGACTTGGAAAGAGAGCCAGAAGCCTTTCACCAGGATGAAAGGAAGATCATCTCTCTCTTCTTTAACTTCTTGCCATGTCAGCAATTTGAGTGATGTGGCAACTAATTAAATGTCAATGAAAAACCCATTGAGACTGGCCTTAGCGACTGTGTTAACGTTTCCCATGTGTTTCTGGTACAGTGCTCACTTTGATCCAGACGTACGTTAATTAAGTGGCCGGCCGGTGTGGCTGCTCCGTGGTGGCCTGTAGCTTTCGGCGCAGACTTCCGGCGCTCGTGGTGGCGCCAACGGCGACTCGGCGAGGCAATGAGAACATCTGATTTTTCCCAAAAAAAAGAAAAAAAAAAGAACATCTGATCGTGTCAAAAGGAGAGTCAGGATTAGGACGCAACCTCACTACTATAATAACTTTGGCTGTCGGGATATCTATCATAACTTGAGATTGTTCATTCAACATACCGAAACATATAAGATACTTTCTTGCTGGAAAAACACATATCATGATGACCAAACAATTAATTAACACGAATCTAGATGATTCCAAAGAGCACACAAGTCTCAGACTTTATGTGCACATTTGTGACTTAGCAGTGGACGAGCTTGCAAGATTTGGTACGTTGATACTTCTTCCGAAAATGAGACGTACCAAATCTATGCAAAGGGCTGTACAGGCAATGCCTAACTTCTCTCATTTCAGCTTTCAGTTTGGCATGGGCTATGTGAAATAAAGATAACAATGCGTGATCCAATGTGCGTCCTATACACATTTTATTTACATTTCTGACGCCACAATGTTTCCGAGCCTACAAGCATGAAGCCAATGGCCAAGTTGAGATGTTTCACAGGACAACCAGCAAGGCAAGAGATTTCGACATGGAAGGATGCATGTATTCAATTTCTGCGGTGAGACAGATAGTCCGACTCCATTTGGTGGCATAAGCTTGATGAACAAATCACAGCTTGTACACACCAATCACCAAGAATTTGTAAGAAAGCTCCATGGGTCGCACTTAAATACCATTAAATTCAAGATCAAACCAGATCTTGTACTGTCTCTGAATGATGGACAATTTGATCAAAAAATGCAAGTTGCTCACTGCCTGACGTTGCCTGTAAGCAACGAATCACAACAACAAAAAAGCCCGGGCTACATTTATATTCACGTCGCAGGGAAGAAAGAACTTCTCAGATTGCTTGGACAATGTGAGATCAGCATCATAATAAATATTGCTAGAATTTAGTCCTAGGGTCTCACTTCAGCAGTACAATTTGTTCAGTCTAAATCAAGGCGTAACAAGGCCACAACTCTTGCTTTATGTCTCGGTTTTGTTTTGCATTTTCCATCGACCACTCTGATGTTGTTTTGTTTCGCTTTATCCCTTTATTCCTGCTGAGTTATTGCTAACTCTCGTGTTGTACCAGTCTTGTGCGCTAACATCTATTATCTTAGTATTTGAAGAGAAAAAGAAGCCACCACGTTTGCTCTCAAGGCCACGAAATTACCACGTTAATCGGGAAAAAAGAAAAGCTACGAGCCGTTGGATTTTGTGAATATCTAACGGTCCAGATTAACGAAAGAGTACAAGTCAAATGCAACCATGATGGTATAATTTTCGGAATAAAAATATAAAAAAAGACTGAAAGCTTGATTTTGTCACGGATTGGAGAAGTCCCATGCTAATCCGTGTCATCAGGTTATTTTAGAAGTTAGTATAGGAAACAAAACAAAGCACCACACGGTAGATAGTATCTACACGTTAACTGGGATAGCGCCTACGCGTTAACTAGAGAAAACAAATTAAAGTCACACAAGCGCATGTTAATCTATATCTTCAGTTATTTTGGAAGTCTATGGATTTAGCAGTAAAGAAAAAAAGTCACACCCGGTATTTGGGAAGTCCAATGATTTACCAGGAAAGAAAAGGTCACGCCCGGTTACAGCTCAAATTACGTAAGGTAGATTTTTAAAGAGAAAAAGAAGCCACCACGTTCGCTCTCAAGACCATGAAATTACCACATTAATCAGAAAAGAGAAAAGCTATGAGCCGTTGGATTTTATGAACATCTAACGGTCTAGATTAAACAACATACTTATGTCAAAATAATTCATAAATAGCAAAATTCGTATATAAATAATACTTAATGGGATAAAAAAGAAAGATATGAATTCGTCGGATTTTATGATCATTCAATGGTCTAGATTAAGGTTATAAAAAGACCTTTCTAATTTGTATATAGCTAAATACTACGAAATACTAATTAGATGGATCTGCGTTGAACCTTCCATGGATACTAGAGGGTTTCCATACTAATTAGATTACTAATAACTAAAGCAATGAGAAACGGCAGGATTCTACACGAGACCAAACCCATCTCGCAAGCAATAGTAATTGACAGTGGGAGATTCAGAATTTTGGAAGTCATACGTACTTAGAGTTACAAATAACATTGCCTAGGACTCTTAAACACATACACCTTATCTAAGCGTTTCAAGTTGGACATGAGAGGCATGATGGTCCCTGCAACTTTGCGAGAGAATTGGAGGCTTGGACGGCATGCGGTCGGACTCGCCGCCGATGGGCGCTTCGACCGACGAATCGACGATGCGACGTGGCTTGCCAGAGTTGGGCATGCAATCAGGTGACTGGCACAGCTTAATGTGGAGAGCTCCATCACTTTTCAAGCTTGGCGCAAGGATTTGATTTGTGATCCAAGTATGGAGATGGATTTTAGCAATCCATAATCGATCGAGCAAGCAATCGCCGAGATTATTAATAAGGTTGCAGCGGCCTTACTCTGGAAGACACATGCGTCCGCCACCACAAGCCTAGGAGACTACGAGCACGGCCGAATCACAAGCTAGCAAAAGCAGAAGGAAGCGAGGTTTACAGGGTCATAGGGTCACAGGGTCAATTATTTTAGGACGGAGGGAGTAGATAAGAATAGGTTCACAGGGTCGACCTCTCCACCACATTGAACAGGTTCACTGTTCGCTACCTGCGGCACGCGTCGCAGCCAGCGTCGCCGCGCTGGGACCAGAGCACTGAGAGGAGGTGGTAGTACCAGCCGGCGACCTCCCCGCCAGCTCCTCCCGCCGCGTCGCCACGGCCGATGCCCAGTAGAAAGTCGTGCCAGATGAGCTCACCATAGGCAAGGCCGTTGACGCTGAGCAGGCCCTCGATCTTCACACCTGTGCCGGCAACCATCGAGGGTTGCTGCTACTGCTGTAGGTGTGCCGCTATCTGCAAGGTCGTCAACGCAACGCGTCTCTGTGCAGCTCCCGGCCGTTGGCAGCTTCCTCCACAATCAGATGAAGCTGGGGCAGCAGCAAAAACATCGTTCAACTCCAACCTCGTGATTTTCTAGAGGAAAAAACAACGGGGGCTGGAGATAAGAACATGCCTGCGTACCTGCAATTCGCAACTTGCAGCACGCGTCCGCTCAAACACTTGCTGCGTGAACCCTATATAATTAACCTCACCCTTATTGCATGTTTTCTCATCAAAATTAGTTGCTCACGACGCACAAACACCTCTAGAAGAATATATGCCGGCACCAAACTAGCATACGAGGAAAACGTATTCAATGTACATGTGCCTTTTTTCCCTGCCTCCTATCAGCATTACATTACTTCCAATTATCAAGTTATTAGATCTAACCAACATATGTGTCAAACATTTTTTGTAGATCAGTATCTTACCACAAATAAGTGGATTAGAAATCCATCGACATACTGCCCAGTTCGCCCTGAACATCTGTTCTTCAACCAAAAAAAAATACGCAAGGTAATGAGTTCCCTGCTTTGATATTCAGATTTCATAGAAAACAATGCCAGATTTACTTCTTCTTTTTTGCGAATGTCTTTTTTATATTCAGAATTCATAGAAAATAATGCCAGATTTACAACTATAATATACAATCATCTATCTAACATAATGAACTATTGCAGATCTATATCTTTTGACAATGCAGACCTATATGCTCAAATTATTAGGTCTAACAAACATATACATGTCAAATATTTTTTGTTGGTCGATATCTCACAACAATGCAGTGGAATTCCATCAACATACTGGCCAGTCCACCTTGATCATCTGTTCTTCGACGGGAAATATCACGTAAGGTAATGTGTTCACTGCTTTCATATTCAGATTACATACAAAATAATAAGAGATTACAAGAAATCTACATTCGCCTTGCTAACACAATGAATTATTGCCGAAAGCAGGGATTTGTGGCAACAAACAAGTGACAAAAAGAAGTCATCAATTACCATGGTACAGGATGAGGAGCCAACCTCAAGGTTGGATTCTTCGTATGATTAAACTGAAAAGGCCGTTGCTCGTGCCCCCCCCCCCCCCCCCCCCAAAAAAAAAAACTAAACATGCCCATGTGAGTAATATATGAACGAAGGAGTATTGTTTAACATGATATGTTTTATGAATCTAGAGCCCTCATAGTGACGGTGGCATGCTTTGAGTGGTTTGATCATCAGTTTTTTTTTTTGCGAGGGTTTGATCATCAGTGTTATTATACTTTCTTCTTTGTTTTTTTCATTTTATATACCTCTGTACACCAGTGTTACTTTTAATGTTTATGTTTGACTATAGCTACTTGGAAGTAAAGGCGATGATGGTTGTAGCCATGTCCATATATTGGTGGTAAAGGCTGATTTTTATAAAATAATTGCAAAAGTATGAATCTAGAAACTAAGATATACTAAATAAATAGCATAACAGACCTAGCCGCGCTATCAGCGCGGGCCATCATGCTAGTTTCTATCTTAATTCAAGAATAATGCACATCTCTCCTGCATATTTAGGGGGGGAAAAGACAAGAAGTACTTGATTAAAGCTTGCTGATACGAGATCATGTTCACTGTACATCGGTCTCCCAGCTGACGAAAAAATAGGTAAAATAGTAAGAAAAGCAAATTTTTCACATCAGATTTGTCGCATATGGGCAAACGTCACCTATTTTGACCAGACAGGCGGCAGCTACCCTCAAACGCCCAGAAAATGGTAAAGAGAGCATGTACGTGGTCGATCAAGAACGCATTCCGCACAGAAATCATATCTCCCGGCCCGGATCATCACAGACACACGACTCCTGGCAGCCACACGTACAAGCACCGAGAATAAGAGGCGAACAAGGCCCCTAACCACTGTGGATTATTCCAAAGTACACCACCGGAAACTAATGGACATTGCCGTCTCGGAGCGAAAGAGAGAAACGACGCTGACGCCGCATGAACACACATGTATATACCCTACACGACCGATCTCGACCGTTGTCACGGCAACTGTTGGTATGCGACCGGCCCCGTAGGCCACACGAGAGACCCGGCCGGCCGGCCACATGCATGCCCACATGGTGGTGGCGCCTTTACTTTACCAGAAACTCTGTCACTGACTGGCCTCAAGGCCGAAGCCTGATGAGCGCGCGCGCGGCCACGGCGAGTTCCGGAAAGAGACCAATGCGCTCGCGGGTCGGCAGCCTCTGATGGACACGCATGATGATGAGCAACGTGTGCGGCGGCGACGATTGCGAGGATGTTACCGGTGATGCCGACGACCACTGCTCGTTCGCTCGCTCGTGCGTGCTGAATTGCTGATTGACCTCTGGTGCAACGGGGTCGCGGGCGTGGGGACGCGAGAGCGAGGGTTCGGGCCGCGGCACCATGGCATGCCTGCGACGTCGCTGTAGGCTGTACGCATCCCTTGTCGGGGTCGAGTGGTGATGCATGGGCCAGGCAGGTGTACCGCAGGTTGGGTATGCCGGGCGGAAGCGATCGGTGGAGGGAAGATTTCCTCTCTGACAATGTCCCTTCGCCAGTGCAGGGGCTGGCTATAGGTTCATGTCGTCCAGTGTTAGTTGTAGTGCAACTGCTGCCGCGCAAGCTTGTCAACTCCGAAACAGCATTCAGAGCCTCTCACAGCAGTAGTATGTTCTTTTTGACAGTATTTCTTGCAACAGTATGTCGATATATATGAATAGTCACATATTAAAAGACATGCATGTTGATTTGGACCCTTTTTTTTTTGGAATTTTCATATTGCACTGACTAGAATTGATAACCATTGAACTCAACCTTATGTTCCGTCGTAAATGGATCTTCAAAGGTAACAGAGTCATTCATTAGACTGCCCAATTTTGACAATTTGACAAGTCACATAGGAAAACATAGTAATTATTGAATGTGTACCGTGGGAACGATTACGATCATGATTATCTAAACGAATCTAACTAAAGCATAATTAAAATACAATAATGCTATAGTAACAAATGAAATATAGCACGGGAAAGTGATGGGAAATCAAGTGGAACATAGGTCCGACGCAAAAAAAAAAAGAAAAAAAAGAAAAAGAAAGTGGAACATAGGCAACATTTGATAGACAACAAACTTCCTCTCTTGTTCTAACAATAGAAAATGAAACGGGCTATAATATAAACAGAGCTGTGGGTGAAAATGGACCAAAGCTTGTGGCATGTTCAGTTTCCCTATTTTAAGAAAAAGTTATATATAGCTGAGAGAAGCTCACAAGCTCTGAGACTGATTGTAAGTACTGCAGTCCTGTTTTGCTGCCACAGAATATTACTGCTCCCTACTAATGATCTTTTGCAGATTTGCAGGGAAAAAAAAAGCTTGGGCTCCTGTTTTTCAGACTAATTATTTCATTGTGGTGAATAAGACTTCGTAGGGAAAGACATTTTTAATACAAGCTTGATGGCATCATCACTCATCATCCAGTGATGCATCAGCCCACTGTGGCTACAATGGACAACAAAGGTCCCTTTGGTAGGGTTGTCCCTGTGCTGGTTTCGACTGTGGTGTGGCTTTCTTTAGAAAAACGGTTGTGATGCCTGTGTATGTGGTTGTGCCTAAAATGTTTGGCAAAACGGCTTCTCCAGCAGCTTCTCCTTATTTTGGAGGACTAATATGCAAAGAGGAGAGCGCGATATGGGGAAGAAGCCGATGAAGCTACCATTTCGTGGTTTTCTGCTTCACTTTTATTGGGTTCGGCTTCCTCTTTTTTTTTTGGTTAAAGGAGAAGCACATGAGAGAACACCCCTTTTGTTTGTAATCACGTGAGGCCGCTGGAGAAGCCATTGAATAAGGGCCTCTTTGATAGGATTGTGGTTGTGCCGGCTTCGGCTGTGGCTTCTTTGGAAAAACGGTTATGCTGACTGTGTCTGTGGCTGCCTAAAATGTTTGGCAAAATGGCTTTTCTTGCAGCTTCTCCTTATTTTTAGGGACAAATATGAAAAGATGAGTGCGCTATAGAGAAAAGAAGCCGGTGAAGCTACCATTTTGTGGCTTCATGCTTCATTATTTTTGGATACAGCTTCGTCCTTTTTTTAAACAGAAGCACCTCTTTGGTTGAGAAATATGTGAAGCCGCTGAAGAAGCCATTGGAGAAGCCCTACCAAAAGGGCCCTAAGCCTACCAAAGGGGCCCTAAAAAACTAAATAAACAAAAAGGTCATCGTAATAAACAAACAGGTGCAGAAAAAAAGGACCCAAGCGGAAAAAAGAATAAATGGTACGCAGAAGGCAAAAAGGTAAAAATCCATGTGGAGCCCAAGAGTTGCCTACAAAACCGTACATAATATTTCAAAGGCAACGGAATGTGTGAAAATGCTATCACATTTAAGGAAATGTGGTGGTTTACCATTGGTCCATTGGCAATAATTACTATATATAGCTTATTAGCCAACAAACGTCAAACATTGGAAGCGTGGATCAAAATATTGAAGTCAGTTTCTTCTCTCTCTCTTTTTTGAGAGAGATAGAAGTTAGTTTCTTCTACAATTGAGAAAGTTTATTTGATTCATAAAATGAAAAAAAATGTTCCTTAATTACTTGGACCTTCCTCATTATGTTAAGAGTTATTTGTTATATATGATAAATAGAAGCACGGTCAACCAACTTGTGTTGGGGCAGACTACATGGTGTTTTACATGGCTTCATTTGCATCAAACGTGGTGGCACACAACTTGTATCGCTATAATGGTAAATATTTTGATGAAAATTATTCAAACAAGATTCACGGCTAGACAAGTACGTCATTTAATGTGCTTGTATTATGCATGCTAAATATACCAAAGGGGGACTTGCCCCCCCCCCCCCCCCACCCCAAAAAAATGAAAATAAAAAATCTAATGGGTTGGTAGGTGGGTGAGTTAAAATGATATACCATATCTGAATTTTCCCAACTTGATTAACACGGAGGGAGTAAAGTACATAGAAGTGGGAAAAAAGGAGAAAAAAATCGCGTGGAGCCTAAGAGTTGCCAACAAAACCGCACATATATATTTCTTTCAATTTGCTTCGCAGACATGCAAAGCCCCGTCAGCTGCATTCAGTTAACTTATGCAACTCTGATGCAGTACAAAGCCGAAGATAACATAAAGATCTACACTGCTCCGTCGATCAACGACGCGACGGGAGAAAAAAAAATTACAGACGAGTAGGTACATACACCAGGCAAGGCATGTACCGTTACATATACACGCAGCTCGAGCCCTGTCCCACCTGAGGTCTTGAACAGAGCGAGCACACGCAGCCAGTACGCGCGTACAAGCGTGCGGGCACACGTCAGAGTAACGTCACCCCGTGCGCATGCACGTACGTACAGCTACGTACATCGGCGAGGGCTCTTTCATTAGACGGTGTCGAACTCGTCGGCGGCGAGGTGCTGGCTCTGCATGCGGCGGAGTTTGAAGGAGGAGAGCCTCTGCGGCGCGTCCTTGTTGGCGGCCGGGGGCTCCTCGAAGCGGATGTAGGTGTAGGTCCAGGCGCCGGAGAGCGTGCCGATGACGGGGCCGAGGAAGTAGATCCAGAGGCCCGTGTAGACGTTGCTGGCCACCGCCGGCGCCAGCGTCCTCGCCGGGTTCATCGATCCGCCCGACACAGGCCTGCAAATACCACTCGTTTCCCCCGCGTCTTAGCTTAATTTATTATTACGTACAGTAGTGAGTGAGTGAGTGAGTCAACATTTAATATGAACCCTTGGTCGGCAGCCAGCCAGCCAAGGAATTACTTAGGGGGTGATTGGTTGGGTGTATATGACCCAACCAGGCTCACGGGATGCAATGTGGGAGCGATTGGATGCCTGCAGCAGGCTGGCCGGGCTCAGCTCATGCAATTCGCGAGTGATTGGTTGCTTCTGGTATTCATCTGGCTCGCACTCGTAGATGCAGCAAATGGCCCTCAGCCAGGCTCGCCAGGAACGAAAACGAATCTCGTTTCTCTGGAGCCTGGCTCGTGTGGGGCTGGCTAGTGGTGGCCTGGCTTCCTACGTACGGGCCTGGTTCGGGTCAGATGGAAACCAATCACGCCCTAGGTAGGAGCCAGCGCTCGAACCCAGTGAGTCAACATTTCATCAGGCCAATCTTTATCCTACATGGTCAATTAATGGCTAGCATCAACTTTTATCCTGCTGTTGTACATGTAACCGAAGGTGTGCTCTATGCAGAAGAAGTCATCATGGATAGTGCCGAAATTAGTGTGGAGTTAGGTTCCTGATGACACATTTCTTTAGATGACACATGGATGAGCTATACCTAAAGCAACAATGATGGCCAGAGCTGACTGGGTTCAGAGAACCTTAGCTAGTTATAACACTGAGGCGTGGGTCGGCGTGGGTCGTCAGGCCCCTGCAACAGCCACAGTGCTACACATGTTGCTATCAAAATCTTTGAAGAACGTCATGGACTTTGAAAACTGGGGCCCTAATCCAAACGAAGCGTGCGATTTCTTCAGAGTTACTACTACTAGCTAGGTTCTTCGAAAGTCTAGCAAGGTTTAATTCCTTGCGACAGCGAATTACTAACCAAACAACCAGCAGTACTAGCACTAATCAGGTAGGAGCACTACGTGCTAGCTAAAGGTTAGTTTGGTCAGGGCACATTAGATCAGTGGTTTGTTTCGTTCATATTACCCTGCGAAGATGGACGTAATGCAAACCGCGGAACCGACCGCTAACCCCGCCAACTCACCCACCTGCAACCAACAAAACCACGTCGTCGTCAGCGCACGAGATCAACGAAACCAGCATAGGTAGTTAGAGAAAAGCAGAGGAGGTAGCATCAGCCGCAGGTGAAGCAAGGGGGAACCGGCCATGGCAGTACTCACCGCTCTGGAGTCCGTGGCGACGGCGCAGGTGACGAACATCATGTTGAAGGTGACGACGATCTCGATGACCAGGGCGTGCCAGTGCGGCCCCGTCGGCGTGGTGGTGCCGATCACGTCGATCGGGTGCAGCACCGCCTTCAGCACGAACGCCGCGCACATGGCCCCCGTGAACTGCGCCGCCCAGTAGAACGGCACCTGCAATATAGTTTGTTCTTCCAAGGTTAGCATCAACCCATCGTGGCACAGAGCCACACACTGAGACACACACCCTCGAATACACCTCGCCGGCCGGCGAAAGACGCCACCACAGAAGGTGCGCGCCGCTCGCGTCACGACGACGTGACGGGCGCGCACCACGTACACGTACGCCGGCCGCGCCTGCCGAACCAGGAATCTTCCGCCGAAAGGCCGGCCAGCAGCCCGAGTCGGCCGTGGCACGTGCGCGCGCGCGGACTTTGTAAGCATGCGATCGACGCGAGCCGTTAATATTTGATCGCGCGCTTTGGCGCCGGATCGAGGTTCCCAATCACCCGGATTATATTCTCTCTGTCATGTTGCCTGCTGCCTTTTCATCGGCACGTACGACGGTCGTTTTAGTTGGCTCGTCCACCTATGAGTGGCAGCACGCGAACAACCGACGCCGAGTACTCCCATATGTATATGTGATCACGAGCAGCACTTGGGGTCTAAAAAAGGCTTATTAAGGTGTCGAACCCCTCCTTGGACGGCACGTGGTGGTTGCAATTAGCAGGTCACAGGCTAATTAATCAGGGCTTATTTCTGGGGTATAAGCGTATAATGTGTCCCAATCATTACTCATTAGCCAGTTCAGTTGCACGTCAAGTAGCGTTATCCATATGTCCCTCCAATCATCAATTACTATATTCGTTCTGTATTATATTCGAGAGACAGGTTCGGTTCTGTCTGAGGTTGTGTGTATATGGCTCACATGCATGCTGCTGCGCCAATTGATCGAGCTCAGCACGATGCCAATAATAATGCCAAGTCTTATTGTCAAGTTGTGCTGTAGATAAATATGGGAGCTTCCTCGCAAAAAATAAATAAATATGGGCTCTGTATGATTATTGGATGCTGATTCTTGTATCCAGTTGGCAAATAATCGAGCCATATCCATATGCGCAGTTTTGTAAGTTTCTAGCATGTAGATATATTACTTTCGAGGCGCTAAAAAAATAGCGGCACCATGTCCATGTAGATATATTTTTAGGCCAGTTAAGCTCCAATGTTTTTCTCAAAACTAAGCCAGGCAACAAAAAAAATATGGTTTGTATTTTCAGCTTTTTCTACAGGAGTTCCTTTTCAGATCATGACCATCATTTTCTGGAAACTTCGATTATTTTCAATACGAAAATACGTAGCTCTGCTGCATCTTCTCGAAGAGAAAAGGTAAATTGTAGCCTAGTCATTTTGCTCATTTTTACAAGGGCTGCATAGGTAACTTGCCATGACACCATGTTGAAAACTAAGTCCTACTGAACTCCTATTAAAAATCGATAGGAACATCACACGGTCATTGAGATGACGAGACGACGCCATGAAAAATATGATGTCAAACACGCTACAAGCTACAAGCTAATCCATCAATAGTGGAACGAACAAGAAAGAGCAGGGATGAAAAAAAAAGAAAAAGAAGAGGAGCTATGTGAGTATATGCATATACCTGAATCCAGGGGAAATGCCGGAAGCAGGCGAAGGAGAGCGTGACGGCGGGGTTCATGTGGGCGCCGGAGATGTGGCCGGTGGCGTAGATCATGACGGTGACGATGAGCCCCCCGGCGACCGACTGCCCCAGCTGGGAGATGCGCTTGTTGTCCTCGCCGTAGATGGACGCCGCCCCGCACGTCACGAACACCAGCAGGAACGTTGCCACCACCTCCGATATCACCTGCGGCCATGTTCATATGCACATATGAACACGACAGTCTCATCAGTCCCTAGCCAAGCTTTAATTCTTGCTCCGCCGGCCTTTGGCAGGTGCCGTTGCCAACAAGCAGCTTATTATGTAGTATGTACCTTCTTGAGGAGGTGGGGCGGAAAGATGTCGGCGAGGGACTTGTCCGGGTAGTACAAGGTGGGGACGACGGAGCCGCTCTGCACGGTGGAGAGGTCGTGGATCTCGTTCGAGTAGTTCACCCGCGAGTTTGTCCTCGACGTGGAGGAGGCCATGGCTAGCTAGCTGCTACCGAACAAGAGCTCTCTTTCTCTCTCTCTCTGATCGAGGCTTGGACAGCTACCTCTTCGACCAATAAGTTGATGATGCGTAGCTGCTTGCCTGCCCTGAGCTCCGAGCGGGCAGGCGGGGTATTTATAGGTGGATGGCGAAGGGGAAGGGGTTCGGAGATGGAGGCCACGAGCGAGCCGTCCGCGTCCGCGCCGGGTGGACGGGGACGGCAGGTGGTAGGCACTGCGCCGTGCGCCGCTGCCTTTTGGGTTTGTGGCTGCGGGCAAGGGCCGGGTGCGCGTGGCGTGGCGTACGTGGGAGGTGGACGGGAACCGGCCGGACGGACGTGGGTAAGCAAGCGAGGGCACGGCGGCAAGGCGAAGAACTACTGTATGCTAGTCGCTGCTGATGCCTGATCGGCTAATTAGTTGTCGTGTACGAGGAAAGTATACGAGTTAATTAGGACCGAAAGTTACAGCGGCTGTCGACGAGTCGAGCTTATTCCTAGAGCTAATAGCGTACTGTGCGGAGTTCATGCTACACGGGCACTGTAGCGTTTGACGGGTTTTAGGGGTTCATGCGGACTACGGTGATCAGTAGGCCCACTGATGTTTGTACAGATGGTTAGACGGTACTAGCGTACTGCGGTAGATTAAGGTTAGAGAAGGATCTCTCCACCTCTTTTTTTTTGGCCAATTTTATTTGTACCAGAAATGTGACTGAGCGAGGTTCACAAAATCTCATTGTCATGAGAATATCAAATCTCCTTAATTAGAGAAATGACCCTGATGAAAGTTTGCTGGCTTTGCCCTTGATTGGACGGTTGGATGTAACCTTTTCCTCCAGTCCTGGAGGTCGATTTGACCCTGACTGTTGTTTCCCCATTTGTCTTTATTAATCCAAAGTTCTGGACCGCTGATCCTTGATCGAGTGGTAGAGGCACATCCATCAGGGCAGCATGATCTTACGTACTACTCCCTCCATTCTTTTTTTGGATGTCGTTTCAGACAACCATTTTGTACTAGTCACAAGCTAAAAATTCTTGTCCTAACATCATCATTTCAAGGAAGGAGGGAGTATATTTTAGTCCCAAACGGCCATGTTGTCGGACGGCCATTGGTTTCTAGGAGGAGGGCTTCTGACCTTTTGTAGCATAACCCTTCGGGGAAAAAACCTAGTATAACCAGTAGCACGTCGGAGTCGGACAGCATGAGCAGGGGGTCACACGTAGAACCTGCCAAGCAGACGGCCTAAACTCCGAAACAATATACAACACGGCAGGCTCCATCCAAACCATCTAAGCCAGTACAAACTTGGAGCACTTTTTGGGCACGGACGTTGGTCAATGCGAGCACGGATATAATTTTTGCAACTTTTGCAAGGTTTGTTTAGGCATGGAAGAAACAATCTAAGAGGTAGCTCTGTCCTCTTCTGAAGATAAAACAATTCAGACTGCTTACAACTTCATTATTGCTGCAAGTAGTAGTAGAAGATCAACAGAGGAGACGTGATAAAGCGCGGCTGGCGACGATGTCTCGTGACGTTGGTGGCACACGGACTCAGAAAAAATATTTTCAAATTAAGTTCAGATATTTCCGATCGATCTTGGGTACGTCCGGGTATCAGTTTGACTGCGACTTCAACAGAAACGCGACGAGAATGGTATTTGTAATCGTACATCCGTACGGGACGAGGATACAGTTGAGTTCATGCATGAACTGAACTACTACTGCAGTCTCGACGGGCACATGGCCCCTGTCCTTCGATTCTACCGACTGCTGCCTGAAAGACGAAGAAACAAACAGTGTGAAGTGTGAACGATGGTCAGATCAGCGATCAGCTTGGGAATACGAAACCGGTGCGGTTTGTCATCTCAAGAAATTAATCAAGGCTCCATCTGCCGAAAATACAATGAGTGGCTTTCGACGGTGCAAGCTAAGCAATCGTTCCTTCATTTGCACACCCGGCCTTCACCAGTTCAGAAAGGGAAGCCGGGGCCTATCACGGCGATCCGAGCGACGTGGGTCAAGGATGGACTCGTGATTCTGCTGCGCTAATCGTTCATGTTGCAGTAAGTACGGAGTGGTCTAGCTAACCACTCCACATCTCGAGCATAATTAATCTTCAGAACAAATCGCTCTTGTAATGGTTGCCATCGAGTTGATTAAGCACTTGCGGCCAGATGCCGCGTTATGCGTTGACGAATGCTGCGGCTAGGGGGTGGGTTACTTCGTCAGCTTGCAAGGTTTGGTGGCCACAGAGCAGCCCCGTTACGGTCCTCGTGACTGGCCAATTTTTTCTCACCTCCATTCCGTAGCAGTTGCAGTACAGCCCTGTTTATAGAGGAAATTCCTTCTATGGCCTCAAAAAAGATGACGCTTCCTTCTTTGACCCTTTTCGAATCGAACTTCCCTATTAGGACCAAAATCATTTTTTGTTTCCTTCCATGGCCCTTCCGTTAATTTTGACACTTCACGGTGTTAAGTGGAGGGTAAAAAGACTTTTTACCCCTCATATAAAATAAATTTTAACTTATCAAAAATATTATTGGAATGTGACTATTATTTTACCGCTTGGTTTTTATTTGAAAATTACTAAGTATGTATCTGGTTAGTTTTAAATTTAAATTTAATCAAAATTTGAGATTTTTTGATTCAAAATTCATAATTGTACAAAAGGTGAATTAAAGTTTATATATATCAGGGGTAAACCGGTCTTTTTACCTTCCACTTAACGCCGTTAAGTGTCAAAATTGACGGAATGGTCATGGAAGGAAACTAAAAATGGTTTTGGGCCTAATAGGAAAGTTCAATTTGAAAAGGGCCAAGGAAGGAAGCACCATTTTTTTTAGGGCCATAGAAGGAATTTTCTCCTGTTTATATGGTCTGCAGTGAGCAAGAAGAAAAAGAGAGAGAGAGATGACAATAAATATAGCAATAGCAACACCACTGAGAACTATTGTACTCGTGTTCATATGTTTGCTTCATCTGTTCTGACACTGACGAGCTATGCATCTTTGTATTAGATATTCAGAATGCTATATTCAGACTTCAAATGCATCCTTTTTTCCACGCCATATGGATTAGGCATTCCTACTTTTATGTCCTTTTCTTTTGTCCTTCGCACCGTATGAATTTGCATTGTACTGTATCATCATTGGGCAATAGACAGTCTACAGATCACGTCGAGTGTAGTGACAACCTGAACCTGGCATGGATATCATGTAATATTCAGATTCATGTTAATGCATTCTTGAGCAGCTTGCTACGTCCACTTACTGGCTGGCCGGTGGCCGCCATGGATGCCCCGTGGTGACAGGCAGACCAAGGTAGACAGGGACCTAAGCTGCCTCTTCCGCTTAATTTTGGTGTACTCATCCATGAAGATTATTATTACCACTTTTGCTAACTCCAACTACAGGTCTACAACAACCACTAGTAGAGTGCTACTATTGCTTGACCTGCGTCAACATTCCCCGTATTGATTGCTTGGATGTGATGAACGACACGAGACTCGTTACCGGTGCCAGCAAGCATGGCAAGCTGTTCTTCCTACAGGGAAAACGGATCTGCTGCTGTGTCTTGATTTGAATGACCTTACGAAATGCTAGCTAGTCATCGAGGGAAGAAGAAGCCCCTTTGGTCGAGGGAAAATGACTCGGATAATTGAGAAATTTGAAAGTTTCAGAATTTCTTGCTGGGATTTCAACGATACATTTAATCGATAAGTGACCATGTGTCCATGTTTATGTTTAGTCGGCAATATTTCTCCTTTTCTGATTGATATTTGATCGAGTAACCGATTTCCTTTTCTGGCTGACTGGTGTTTCCCTTCCCTAACCAAGTTGATGCCGGTGTCGAGTACATCAGTGGCTGCAGTAGATCTCTCAAAGTTCTGCTTTATGTCATATATACGGCAACAAACCAGTGAATCAAATATATGAGGACCATACATGTCTTTGTCCAAGTGATGCAAAAGACATGGAAATCCAAAAAAAAGGTGATGGTGGACATGTAAGCATTATAACACGTCACTTATGTAAACTGATCAAAGGATATTTCTACACTGGACGTAGTTGAGAACATGCTGATGGGTTCATCTGGATAAAATAGGACCGTGCATTTTTATAAGCGTAAAGAATATGAGAAAATAAACACTCTTTTCATGTGGAAGTTGGAAGAACAAGTGGCAAGTGCAATCTTTTTTTTTTCCCTCCGTCCAGAAGCAAGCACATGCATCCACAAAAAGTCAGGCTCAACAAATAAAAACGCACTCACCCTTAGAAATCCCCATGTTTATATCAAAGTAGCTTAATGTTTGACCCTTTTCCCTTGATAGGGAAAAGACAGTTCCTCCTAAGATGCATCATCGCATGACACCACTACAGCAAAGTTGAGATCTTTCTTTTTCTTTTCTTCCATTATTGACACAAAGACTGGTGATCAGCCCAGAGACAGAAGACAGATATCGATCCACCAAGATAGCTTCATCAGTTTGATAGCATTTATTTTTGTTGGTATGAAAATGTCTCTTGTACTCAAGCTGGTTATTGGTTATATATCAATAACTACCTAGCATGGCGGCATGTTCATTTCAGCAAGTGATATAAATCATGATTTACTATGTCTTTAATATGTGCTTGCTTTGCCATTGCTCTTTCTGTCAAGATTATTTAAAAGTGGTATTGGAAATTGCATATTGTAGGAATTACTCAACAAGTCGTGTACTCCATAGGAAGCCACCTATTCTTGTCAAATTCCCTCATACAAAATTTGTATCTGTAAAACATACATAACCTTGCTCAAATATCTATGTTTAAGTGTAAAATGTAAGGGTAACCAAAATTCTGCATAAATACCTAGAGATTTTTCTGAACGTAAATTACAAAAAGCTTTTTGTAATGTAAATAGCAGAATCACAGACCTTTAGTGCTTACATCCAATTAATCCAACAACCAATTATCAGGAAGTAATCCAACCTAACTTGAAAAGCACCTGAGTGAAACTAGACCAAGGTTCTAATCAAAGCGGCCTCGATCTGAAAACACTTGAGAACGTCACCTGACAAGTTGCATCCAGGCCCCCTGGGGCTTTGCCATGGATCGACAGCACTGTTCTTCCCACCACGCTCCAACCGCCATGGCTTCCTTTGTCTGCCTCCAATGCGTCGTTGAGCGTTAATACACGGCATGCATACTCTTCTACAGCGATCGATCTGGCACAACCATCAACTCTACTTTCCCTTCACTATTGTAAAAGCTGTTCGGTGGTACAGTACGTAGAGCATGTTCTCATGCGTGGCTGTCTCCTTTTTTGTTTTCTTTTTTTTTAAAAAAAAAGAGCGGCTGTCTCCTTTTCTTAAAAGAAAAAAAGACGTGCCTGTCTGAAGCTGCAGTGCTGCACCTTTGATTTGGCCGGCGGTTTTCTGAGGTTGTAAAACCTGCCAAGTTTCAGATCGCTAAATTACCACACGTACCTACAAGATCGACGGATACCATCCATTCCAAAGCGGGTGTCAGATCACTGGCCGGCTCCCTTTGTACATGTAGCTGATGTGTACATCGTGAGCAATGTCGACATGTGCTTGAGGAGCCAGGTGTGTCGACGAGGCCCGTTCGATCGACGGGGCCGGGGAAAAAGTATTTCAACGTGACCTATGCTATAGCTTGTCAACTTTGTATGTAACGCGTGGTGCTCGCGTAACTGTGAATCTGTGATCACAGTGGCTTGGAAAGATTGGAACTAAGGAAGACGACAGAGCATGCGTGATCGCGATCGAGGTGAAATTAACGGAGACCTCGCGAAGTGCCTTGCGCTGTGGTCACCGTTTCTGTCACGGATCGGATCGCAATGGTTCCCCGAATCTGTCGGTTGGGCCCCCAGGACTCGGTGGTGGGCTGGCTTGCTGGGTTGGTTGCGCACGAACTGGCGCCGTCCCAAGCTTCGTCATCACGAGTCGTCGTCGACGACGACGCAGCGCAGCACGGGTGCGGAGAGCTTCAGGTGATGCGGTGGGGGAATGTGTTTTTCCCGGTACGTTCGCGACACAACGAGGCCATTATTTATGCCTTTCTTTGGAGGAAAACAACCGGTCGGGGGTTCTTTCTTCTCTCCAACGAAGGCACGCTGCGCCTTTGGACGGTCATGTAACTGTCGTCTTGATCGATCGCCTCCCTTTTCCCGTCCGAGTAGACGACTAAGACGAGCACTACTACTTGATTGCACAGAGGTGCGCTGGAGTAACCCGCCACGTTTTCCATGGTGCGGTGGCTTGCTTGTACACAGAGGATGATTCCATGGTCTGAATGTGCTTAATTAGCTGTCTAAAACCAAAAAATTTTAGACGAGGCTCACCTTTGGGCTTCCGCGTGGTTCATCAAGTTGAGGAAGCTTCTTTTCCCGCGGCGTCTGTAGTGGTCGCTGCTAGTTTTTTCTTTTCTTCCTTTTCGTTGTTTCGCTTTGGCCTTCGGGTCTGTAGCTTTCTTGTACCAAACTCGTTCTCTCTTCTTCTTAATGAAATCCGTGCTCCGCACGTTCTCCAAAAAAAGCTGTCTAAAACCAAGGTCTGATGTTATTACTAACTTATTAAGACGAGATTTTCTGGTCTGATGACCTTTTTTTTCTGTGAAAGCTAACGTTTATGCAAGCATTTCTTTGTTCCTTTTTGGTCCTGAGCAGGAGATTGACGAACCAACCAAGAGAATGAGGACAGACGAGCTTTGGTAGTAGTACGTAGTACTTAGTCGAAAAAGCAGAGTAAGTTTTTCGGTGATCGACGAACCAACCAAGAGAATTAATGAATAATGACATACTAATAAGTTTTTCGTTCAGTGGTATATATACAAGGGGATTTCTTTTTCTTTTTCCCGTCGAAAAAGCAGTCAACTCAATCAGTCACATGCATATGCAGCACTTGTTTTGCTGGCTCCAACATCTCTGCGCACTTCTCCAGATGAGGAAGCATCATGCGGTCGAGCTTAATTATGTTCCACTGACTACATTCGATGTGGATGAAACAGGCAAATAACAGTCGCTCTTTGCGGTTGACGAAAGGTTGATTAATTTGCTCTTTTTCCCACGGCGCAACGATACGAGCGCGCGAATGGAATGGGAGGGAGGAGCAGCAGCGAGTGGAAGAGCCCGTCCGTCCGTCCACGCTCCTTTCCCTCCCCGACAATATTTGGACGAAAGCAGTGTGAGCAGCGGCCGCAACAGCGACGGCAGATGGGATGGGATGGGATGGGGTTGCCTCCCTCGCCATCGCTCGCCCAGCGTGCGCACGGGCGTGCCGTCGCTCTAGCGCGGCCGCACGATCGGCTTTGACCCCCGTCCGTTCGGCCGCTGGGGCCAGCAGCGCTGTCGGCGTCAGCAGGCGATCCACGTATCTGCCCGTGTGTCAACGGCGACGAACGGGGTTTCTCTTTTCGTATCGTCGTGCGCGCGCTCGAGTGGCGCGACGATTTTTTGCGCGTGCATCAGCTTAGGGCCTGGCATGGACGGCGACAAGGCATGAAAGAACCAAGCCCTCGAATTCACCGGAGCAATCCCCGTTTCGAAACATGCGTTCTCGTACAACAGTGTAATATCAGACACCAGTTTCGTCAGAGCTTAGTATCTTTGTTCAGCTCCATCGTTTATAACCTTCGCCCTCCTTTTTCACCGAGCTTTCCGGCTTTTCTAGAGCTCATTTGTGTTATACTCGCTCCCCCAAGAAGATGGGAGGAGCATAGGACAGACAGACAGAAAAACCAGCTGCGCTGCACAGATACTGCAGACACCAACGATGAAGTCAGAGCCAGCCAACGCGAGAAAAGGCAGAAGCGTGCAGTGGATCAACGGATCATCAAGGCGAGTGTTCCACGCACCGGTCTCCGCGATAATGGATGCGTTGCACCGGTTGACCTGCTACAGAGCGAAATCCCGCTAGCTGTGCACTGACGCATTGTTCCACTCGCGCGCGGCGCGCCCCGGCCGGCTTGTTCAGTTTCGCTAGCTGTTTTCCTCCGCGCGAAGTGCCGCGCGCTGTGCAGGTGTCTGACGCCGTAAAAGACAGATACACGAATGTGTGACCGACAGTATGCAGACTGAACGAACGATCCGGCCCCGTGCGCAGCTCGATCGACCACGGTGTCGTGCGCCTGTTTTCATTGTCAATAGTGCCAGCCACATCTTGCAAACATTAGTATTGTAACTAACATGCGATGGCCGATGGATAGTAATATCTCGCTGTTGTTGTACTATTATGCTGCACTTATGCACGCATTATTTGGCTAAAATATTGGATCAGCTCAAAGGGACCCGTCCCGTTTTTTTTGTCTGACGTGTACGGGGGGATGGTTGTATCCTGTTGTGCGATCGACATCGCTCTGTGTTGGATAAGAAAGAGAAGGGATGGGCTAGCAGAGTATGATGAGGTGCCTCGTTGAGAACATCCCTTTGGCTCATTTCTGAGGTGAAAGGCAGACATTAGCCGTCTGGCATCAACTTGTCCACTGCGTGCGTATTCCTGCTCTGCAATCCAAATCGGCACGGCGGCTCTGTGTTAGCAGATGAGAATAGATGTCTTTTTTTTTTTTTTTGCGAGGAGATGAGAATAGATGTCATTTCTTAGGCTTCATTTTATGCTTCCCATGTAGGAGATGGACATTAGTGGAAAATTTTGTAAAAATTTAACAGTCAACTATATCCTTAAATGCTCTAGAATGCTTTAAAAAAAAAAGAATGAGAATGAGCAGAGCAGACAGAGCCGGTGAATGGTGAGCCCAATTCCAACTGGGCATGCTAATAAGGAGAAGTTGGGCTGGGCCTGTCGGCCTATTGCTAAGCTGGAATTATTTGCACTGTTAACATGGGTCTTATCTGGGTGGCGATCGTTATGGGCTTCAGAATCACGGCCTTTCTTTTCGACTGGACTGAATTGGCAGGTCGCCCCAAATTTACCGTCAGCTGGAGGCCGGACGTATTCAGCCCGTAGGTTCGGACTCTGACGGATTATTATGTTGATGACCACGGCCCGTCCAACTCCGGTGGGCCAATTCCGTGAGGTCGGGACGAGCTGGGCTTGGCTCGTCTCTGCCTAGCGCGCGCCGCCGCGCGGCATCGCGCACTGAAACCTGTCGGTTCTCTTCCCCACATTTTTCGCGTGCAAAAGGAGGGCTGGTGCCGACCATGCGAGACACCGCCACATCCCCACCGGCGGCGGAAAGTCGGTGGTTCGATGGACGCCATGATTCCCGAAATCTGCTTGCTTTTGGTGGGATCGCGCAGCGCCGCAACTTTCAGCGTTTCGGCAAGCATGCGGCGCGGCGCGGCGCGGCGCATTCTGCACGCCACCAGGTTCCGCCGCCACATCGCCTGCATCTTCGTACCTGCATTGCATTTGTGAGATGATGTTCGATGCGCGTTCTTAGGCTCCGGGCGGGGGGCCGGGATGGACTGCCCAATGCGGCGTCGCCCGGCCAGTGCTGGTGGCTGGTGACGGTGAGGGCGCGTGCGCGTTAGTGCATCAGTCACCTATTCGTCGGCACGATTCGTTGTTTAATCGCCACTAGTGTGGTGATGTATAATGTCAACATGGATGCAGGTGCAGCCGTGCAGGTAACGGAGGCCTTTTCGTCCGGGTCCCAAACGTGGGCATAAACTTAATCTGGTTCGTGTCTCCCTTTGTCTATTGCATCCGCCGATCTGCGCAATTCCATACCCATTTGGTGGGACGCTCAACTTTTGGTTTTGGTTTCCTTTTGATGTCCAACAACCCCACTTTGTGTTATTGCCATTATTATTGCACGGCCCAACGATTATACTACACAGTATTAGGCTACTAGGCACTATGTACCAATTGAATAAAAGAACTTGCATGATGTGGGCTTTATCTTGTTGGTGGCTGACTGGCTATCATTGATGTCCCCGACGAACTTCGTACCTTCTGAAGTTTTGACCTTTTGGTCTTTAATTGATCGAAGTCCAAGCTTGGGAATGAAACATTTGGCAATTTACATCTGGTTGGTAGATATTGACACTAAGACTGGACTGTTCTCTGACAAAATCATGGTGCTGGATTACATAATTTTGGAATACTTCTGCAATGAAATCCTGTGTCAAGAATGATGGGTCTGGATGTCAGGGTTGTGCCTACTAAGGCTTGCTGAGTATATGTATATTTGCACATATGGTTTTGTTCACGTTGACCCCAGCTTATGAAGTATTCAAAAGCTTGCCTTCCGAATTATAATGGACTTTGGTGGCTCACTCACGATATGATTTCAGTTGTTCTAATGAAATCACATTACATTAACTGTAGTGTTGTACGAATCCAGCCCACTGAACTATGACTGGAGGTGTTAGTCAACACCCACCTTGCCACCAGAATGATAGCAAGTAGCTACTACAAATGCACTATGACAAACTTATGGCTTCCTGCTGTTATTGGTATTTCATAGTTGACTTGTAGCTTACTGATTGCACACTTATGCACGCTATACAATTTCATGAAGCCCAAATTATGGAATGTAAGTCTTACTTCATTTTTCTTTTGGGCAACTGGGTATGCATAAAGTTGTTGATTTTTAATACTCCACAAGGTACTAATGATTTGTTTTCGTGCATTCAAAAGACCTCGGACTTGTGATTCATTATGATGCTCTACAACTTTCTATTTATTGGTTGCATGTTAGAACTGTAAGGATGGAAGAAGTGGTTTTATCACAAAGAGAAGCAATATCATACCTCCTTTTTTTCCTTTTTTTGCAACTTAAGCTCCTTGGTTAGTAAATTGAAGAAGCTACCAGATACCTCCGTTTCATATTTCTTTTCTATTTAGTTGGATCTTGTTGCGTTTCATCCTAGCCTACGCCGATTTGCTTGGGACTAAAAGGGTTTGTTGTTACTGTTGAAGGGTATGAATCATCTATCATATTCAGTGCTGTTAGGCTACTCTAGCAGAGGCTTTTGACAGTTCTGGACTTCTGGTTTTCACTTTTCATTACTTTATGTATATTATCTTGTTAACACAATTATTTTTAAAATTTGACAGCTATTTTATCATTCCTGTCCTCTTGCAATTCTTTTGTCACAGTTCACAAAGAGCTTTGATTTGTTTACCGTCACTGAATTTACTTGGTAATTCTTGTGGCAAAACTTCTCCGTGCATTGGCAGTCAGCATAATTGGTCATTATGGTAACAAGTAAGAGCACAAAATGTGACTCATATGTAACCAGGCTCCACAACTTTTTGAGATAATGATTTTTAGTAGTGCATATTGTGATTCAACACCACTTTCTATTAGCTTTTTGTGCAGAAGAAAATGCTTTCTTTAGATTTGATCCGAAACGACACAAAGAAGAAAGGATTGAGAATATCTGGACATGGATTACTGGAAGTTAGGAATTCTTGTTTTCTGTTTCTTGGATAATATTGTGTGGGCCATTGCAGTACCTTTCAGGGTGACACTATATACTAAGACGTAGTGTGTTGTGTTGCCTCACTGAAGTGCTTTAAACATTTTGATTTCAAACATCAGTGTTGAAAGCTCTTTAAAGTTATACGTGTTTCGCTGATACTCGAATCTTTCTCTCTGCATGGAATCAGAAGGTTAGAGAGAGTTTCTCTGTAGCACGTCAGCTGCTACGATGGAGAATGATGTCAGATTTGATAGATGCGTATAGTGCGAAGTGAGCCAATTACAACACGGTTCCTGTTTTCATTTGACACTGTGTAATATAGCTCGTATCTCTTTCGTTCCCCTCCTTTGCATGACGCTTGTAGGTTTTGCTAAAGAAACTACAGGGATTATTTCTCTTATGTGCTTCCGTTTGGAATCTTCCAATGTTGTGCTTTGCATACATCAGCCTAGCATCTTTGGAGATCCTTTTTGTGTGGCTTCAACTCGATCGCGCAAAGTGTTTGATTTTCATTTTCTTTTGTTAATAATGCACTTATTTCTAATTGCTCATGTGATCCTTGCAATAGGTTTAGTTTAATGGGAGCTGTTAAAATTTTTGTCCCGCAATGGTGCTTCACTTATTTCTAGTAGGTCACTAATGTGCCTATTGGTTTCTTGTGTGCTAAGTGCAGCATACTTTTCTTCTTCTGTCACCAAAAAGGAGACATCACATAGTGGAAAGTCCCATCATGCCATGCAAGTATTTAATATGTAGGCAGTTTGTGACCATATATACTTCTCTTTTGATGATTCGAGTGTGCAGAACCTTATACTGCTCCATGATTCTGTTTATGTTGCTAAGTATTTGGACCAAATTATTGCTTTCGTCATAATAATGATGCTAATTGTTTAACCTGGTACGTTTTTATTCTCCTGGTACACCATGACTTTAGTTTTATTACCTTTGTTCACATTAGTGCTGCTGGATGTCAAAATCATGGGCCATTGCCTTTAATGTATACGTCATGTCATGATCTCTATCTAATAGAAGCTCAAGTACTTATATATATTCATCACATGTTTAAAATTTTAATTGTGCTAAGTGTGATAAGTGCAGCTTATGTTTTTTTATCTTAGGAAGCGAACTAATTGGCACATGTAGCTACAATTTTAATGACATTAACAAGGTATTAATATTTATTATACAACATTATGTCACTTATCTGTAACGAAAAATTTGTTTCTGAATCCTGTACTCTGGTCTTTGTCATTTAATTTTACTCATGAACACTGAATCTGTTTACATCCTCAAATATCATGATTCATGAGGCCTTTTTTCCGTTAGTGGTAATATGCTATGTTTGTTAAATTTTATTCCATTTAGAGTGGCTCTTGTTTGCCACTTATGTATACCCTTTTTTGTAGAATCTGAACCACTACTACTAGCTATGGCTAAGTTAGAATTTTCCCTTTGAAGTTTTCACTTGATTGCTCAGAAGTGTGCAACTCTATTGGTCCTTTCCTTCTGTGTAATTGGTCATTCTGGCTGACTGGTATCAGAAGCCTGATTTTTGGTAAATGCACTTATGGATATAGTTTGAGGTATGGTGCACCAAGACCTAACATTCATTTGGCTTGTGGAATCAAGAAAGAATGAACCATTGGGTTACTTTTCAAGGTTCAGCATAACATGTAATGTTTCAGATTTGTTTAGTCTTATCTACATCCTATTTATCCGTGTATTCTGAAATTATCAAGAATGATGGACTTGCGTGCAACTTTTATCTGCCTTCCTGCTTTTCTATGGCTGCTGCATGCATTTTGCATGGACGTCTTCTCCTTTCCTTGTCTCTGAGATACATATCGTTAGGTCCTCAGGCTATGATATTGATCTGTTTGGTAGAACAAATGCATTGCATGGATCTACTTTGCTGTTCCATGCGACTCCACCTGGTGCATTCTTTTGCTTTATTTTCGTCTCTCTTTTGGGAATAGACATCCACTCATTGTCACACGGCACTACCACTATGGATATACGTAGTGGCTTTGCATGTCCAGAGCTAATGCATCACACCCTTCTCTTTAAAACCCAAAGGCCATGTGCATCTTCTAGTCCAAGGCTACTTGAAATTCCTGATGGAAAACAACAGTTCTCCCAAGTCTGGGACAGGCTTCTTGAAAACTTGCTTCAATGGAGTTAATGCTCTCGCAGGTTTGTAGTTTCTACCATTATGTCTGTCTTGCTTAACCATGAGATTGTGAAGAGTGATGCTTTAGCACTTTATTTATGGTTGCCCATGTTTCTGTTAACTCTATGTTTTCTTTGTTTGCAGGAGTTGGAATATTATCAATTCCGTATGCATTATCTCAAGGCGGATGGCTGAGCTTAGTTATCTTCTTAACCATAGCAATCATTTGTTTCTACACTGGGATTCTTCTACAGAGATGCATAGACTCGAGCTCACTTGTTAAGACCTATCCTGATATAGGTGAGCTAGCTTTTGGTCGGAAAGGAAGAATCATAGTAGCAATATTCTTGTACCTGGAGCTGTACCTAGTTGCTGTTGATTTCTTGATATTAGAAGGTGACAACTTGGAGAAGTTATTTCCAAATGCTAACTTTCATGTTGCTGGCCTCAAGATTGGAAGCAAGCAAGGGTTTGTGTTGATTTTCAGTCTGCTAGTTTTGCCAACAACATGGCTTCGGAGCTTGAACAAGCTTGCATACGTCGGTGTCGGTGGGGTACTGGCTTCTGTCATTCTAATTGCATCTGTTCTGGGGATTGGAGCATTTGATGGTGTTGGTTTTCACGAGAAAGGTGTGCTTGTGAAGTGGTCTGGTGTTCCAACTGCTATGAGCTTATATGCGTTCTGTTTCAGTGGACATGCTGTTTTCCCCATGATATACACTGGCATGAAAAACAGAAAGACTTTCCCTACAGTAAGTAAAGTGGATGTCTCTTCACCAATATATTATATTGTTTTTACTGTGAAACCAGATAAATATTACAACGAAGTTCTGTTTGTTGAAAACTGCTGACCATCTCAGTCAACAATTAACTAATTATAAGTAACATAGAAAGGGAACCTTTAGATTATACTCCAGTTCTGGCGAACTACAATTTGTCAAACCTTCCAGTTTCATAAAAAGCTGCTACGCTAAAAGAAATCCTTATAGTTCTATCTTTTATTACTTCAGGTGTTGCTCATCTGCTTCGTGATCTGCACTCTTGGCTATGGGCTGATGGGTGTTATTGGATACTTAATGTACGGTGAATCGTTAAGATCCCAGGTGACGCTCAATCTTCCGTCAAAGAATATTGGCTCCAAAATCGCAATCTACACAACACTGGTAAATCCGTTCACCAAGTTTGCTCTGCTGATCACTCCAATAGCAGAGGCAATTGAGGATAGTCTTCATATTCACAAGAACAGGACCGTCTGCGTCTTCATCAGGACTGCCTTGGTCGTCAGCACAACCATGGTGGCACTTGTTGTGCCGTTCTTTGCCTATGTTGTCGCGCTAACGGGATCATTCCTCAGCAGCACGGTCACGATGTTGCTGCCCTGTGTTTGCTACCTGAAGATCACCAGTTCAAGGACTTCGAGGAAGCTGGGGTTGGAGCTAGTGGTTTGCTTGGGTATTATCATGATTGGTATGGGGGTTATTGTTATTGGCACATACAGTTCCTTGCAACAGATTGTTCATAGCTTTTAAATCATGATCTTATAGAGCAGATGTAAGTATGAAGAATCATACGTTCGACCAATAGCTAGTAAGATCACATCTGTAACCTGTACTCTCACTTTGTTGGTAATATAACATATGAAATTAGTTCATCTCGATCCATGCATATCTAGGGGAGTGACGATATAGTAATAACTGATTAGAAGTTATATGTCGTAGATACATAATATTCAGGAATTGGTAGATTTGTCTATTTTATTCTTCAAATCAACATCAAAATAAATAAATAAAATTCTTCTTCTTTGTTTAGCCGGTAACATCAACCGGCTTTTAATTTGCTGGTAGTAAACACAAACTGCTATCGTCAGTCCTCCGGCCGTGTCGCTGAGAGCTTTTCTTTTTCTTTGTTTAGCCGGTAACATCAACCGGTTGACATCCCTTGTCAATAGATTCCCTCACCGCATCTTTTTTTTTTTTTTTTTTGAGGAGAACACCACCCTTTATTAATCATCTAGGGAGTAAGTGTTACAAACACCATCAGGTGGTGCCAAAAACCAGACATGCCTACCAGTCTGACTATAAATCGAACTTCTCGCGAGGTTATGCGCATCTGCATTGGAACCTCGATTTTCATGGATAAACTCCGATGAAGCAAAGTTCAAACGCCTGGCATTGATCTCACGAATTATGTGACCGTACTGACCCATGCCATCACCCTGGATGTTCATGATCGCCGTAGAGCAGTCACTCGCCAGGCGAAGCCGTTGGACAAGTAGATCGCTAGCCAACGATAATCCTTCTCGACATGCAAGAATCTCCGCTGTCTCTGCGTCAGTAATTCCTTCAAAAACTACGGCAGAAGCCCCAAGGAAATCACCTTTGTCACTCCGTGCAACAGCTGCAACGGCTGCAATGCTTAGATTCTTCGACAATGCCGCATCGACGTTGATCTTGACGTAACCCTGAGGGGGTGGAATCCACTTTGGCACATGTCTCCGCTCACGCACTTGCTTCTCCTTTGGCTCAGGTTTCGCCGCCTCCAGGTCAGCAATGAATCGATCAATAAAACAGTGTGATGGCAGGCCACATCCCCTCCGGATCTGCGGCAGCGTCCCGGATGTTCCGCGCGAGCCTCGCAAACTCCTGCACCATGAGAACCTCCTGCGGCAGGTCCGTGGCAACTACACGCTGGCTGGGCTGCGGGCCCCACCCAACGGCGAGCTCCTTGACACCAAGGCTTCGATGCCACGCTGAACGCCGCGGAGGTCTCTTCGTACGGGATGACGAAGTCGGTGAGACGGAGGGAGCCTTTCGTGCCCACCACGGTGACGTCCATGGCGGAGCTGGCGAGGAACGAGCAAGTGAAGGTGGCGACGACCTCGCCGCCGTCCCAGTGCATCGCTGCGCCGCAGGCTAGGAGCACGCCGGCCTGGTTCTTGACAGGTTCGCGAAGTGCAGTCACGGTCTTGGGCAGTTCGTAGTCGACGGCCCACAAGATGGCGCGGATGCAGACCACCCGAGGTCGCCAAGCGCGCCCAGCGCGTCGAGGTCCGGCTTTACCCTGATGTCGTTCTGTAGGAAATCTTCGTTTGCGTGAAAGCACAACATGCTATTTATCTGCAGCAAGAGGAGCAAATATGGTTCAAGCCTATTGCCTACATAAGTACATCGTACGTCTTCGTCATCTTCGAGTACATAGAACACCTACTGGCACCCCTGCTAAGTCCCAGCGCATCTGCCCAACGATTAACAAGATTTTATCTTCTAGAAATATATTTTCTAGTGATCCTCCGTTGCTTAGCTCAAATTTGAGAAGTACAATTCATTTCATCGTCGTGATTTCTCCATGTACCCCTGGCGGTAGACGCACAACTAAAAATAAAATGGAAAAAAATAAAATAATAAGCTTAACTTAAAATAGGATGAAGTCCGAGCGCCTACGTATTAGTGGGATTTGCTTTTGAAATCTACATCAAAATCCAGCACGAACAATTACAGGAACTCACCATCCTGATGTCGCCGATGGCATCCTTGTCGGCGAGGACCTCCCGCATCCTGCGGGTCCGAGGGTGGTGCATCATCATAGTTGAGTCCATGAACTGCACGCCGGCCGCCTCACAGGCGGCGAGGATGGTGTCGAGGTCGGCGGCGCAGAGCGCGGTGGGCTTCTCGAGGAGCACGTGCTTGCCACGGCCCGCGGCGGCGGTGGCCCAGCGCACGTGGAGGCTGGTGGGGAGCGGGAGGTAGACGGCGTCGACGTCGGGGTCGTCGAGCAGGGCCTCGTACGACCCGTGGACGCGGACGCCGGCGTCGACGAGGCCGTTGGCGGCGGCGAAGCGGCGAGCCTTGGCCTCGGAGCGGCTGCCGACGGGTCGCGACGGTAGCGCCGGGAGCTAGCTGGATGGCGCGCGCGAGCTTGCGCGCGATGCTGGCGCAGCCTAGGATGCCGAACCGCACAGGGCGGGGCTGCTCCGAGGCCGCGGACGACATGGCCAGCGGCTGGGGGACGGGGGTGGGGGTCGTTGGTGCGGGTGGGCTCTCTTTCAGTGGAGCGGGATCATCTGGCTTCAGTACGTGGTGCAGGTACGTTAGCCTTGTTTTGGGTCCTTTCGTCCATGGACCTTTTTTTTTTTAGAACGGACCATTTTTTTAGGATATACTTTCTCTGTACTCCATTTTTTTTTCCCCATGATCGCTTTACGAGAATTCCGAACCAAGGCTCCAAAAGGGCCCAATGGCCCAACGCAACCCATGCTGACCAAGTGACCATTCGGCTAACCCAACGCAACTCAAGCCCATGTATCGCTCCCTGTCCATCCCTGATGCGGAGATGGCGGCCCCGCGTCCCGGCGGCCGTAGTTCACCGCCGTGCCGGCTCCGGGGCCGCGGCTGCTGCCGCCCCCACCGACGAGCTCATCCGCCAGCACAACCGCTCCCTAATGGCGCTCCTCCGCCGCGGCCGCTTCGACGCCGCTCGGCGCCTCTTCGATGCCCTCCCAGCCCGCTCCGTCGTCACGTGGAATTCGTTCCTCGCGGCGCTCGCCCGCGGCCGCGACGTCCACGCCGCGCGTTCCTTCTTCGACACCATGCCCGTCCGCGACGTCGTGTCCTGGAACACGCTCCTCGCCGCGTACGCGTGGTCGCCACGCCCGGACCACCTCGCCGGCGCGCGCCGCTTGTTCGACGAAATGCCCCAGCGCGACACCGTCACGTGGAACACCCTCCTCGGCGCCTATGCTCGACGAGGGCTCATGGGCGAAGCTGAGAGGCTGTTCAACGAGATGCCACGTAGGAACACTGCTTCGTGGAACACCATGGTTGCCGGGTTCTTTGCTGCGGGCCAGGTGAAGAAGGCTCTGGACGTGTTCGAGGCGATGCCTGTCAAGGACTCTGTATCACTGTCTACACTGGTCTCTGGGTTTGCCAGGAATGGCTGGTTGCAGGAGGCTGAGGAGCTGCTGACAAAGCGCATGGGGGCGATGAACATGGACAAGGCTGTTGATGCTTACAACACTCTGATTGCTGCTTACGGACAAGCCGGGAGGGTTTATGATGCAAGAAGGTTGTTTGATATGATACCAAAAGCACAGCTTCATCACAAGGCGGATCAGAGGAGGGTATTTGAGAGGAATGTTGTGTCGTGGAACTCAATGATGATGTGCTACATCAGAACTGGAGAGATTTGCTCTGCTAGGGCATTGTTTGATGAGATGCCCAATAAGGACTTGGTGTCGTGGAACACTATGATTGCAGGGTATACTCAAGCTTCAAACATGGACGAGGCAGAGAAGCTGTTTTGGGAAGTGCCAGACCCTGATGCAGTAACTTGGAACTTGATGATACGAGGCTTCGCACAAAGAGGGGATGTGGAACATGCCCACGGATTTTTTGATAGGATGCCAGAGCGTGGAACCATTGCGTGGAATACAATGATATCGGGTTACGAGCAGAATGGGAACTACGATTGTGCAATCAAGCTATTTCAAAGGATGCTAGAAGCTGGTACGAGACCTGACTGGCACACTCTCTCTTCGGTTCTAGCAGCATGTGCGTCACTCGCAATGTTGAATCTTGGGGTTCAGCTCCACCAACTTATGGAGAAGTCATTTCTGCCAGATATAGCAACCAGCAATGCACTTATAACAATGTACTCCAGATGTGGTGCGCTAGCCAATGCGAAGGCCATCTTCAATGAGATGAAACAAAAGGATTTTGTTTCTTGGAATGCACTTATCGGATGTTATGAGCACAATGGCTGCGCTACAGAAGCCTTGCAGCTGTTTGAGGAGATGAGGAGTGCCAAGGTTATACCAACTCATATAACCTTCATTTCTCTCCTGAGTGCTTGTGTAAATGCTGGCCTTGTATCCGAAGGACGGATGGTTTTTGATACAATGGTTCACGAGTATGGGCTTCCTGCTAAGGTTGAGCACTATGCTGCACTTGTCAATCTCATTGCACGACATGGACAGCTAGAGGACGCACTGGAGGTGATTAAGAGCATGCCAGTTGCTCCAGACCGTGCTGTGTGGGGGGCATTCCTTGGAGCTTGCACTGCTAAAAATAATGCAGCACTGGCTCAGATGGCGGCGGAGGCATTATCCAAGATTGATCCTAACAGTTCTGCCCCATATGTTCTGATGCATAATTTACATGCCCGTGAGGGGAGATGGGGAAGTGCATCTGTGATAAGGGGGGAGATGGAACAGCAAGGCGTCCATAAGCATCCTGGGTACAGCCGGATTGATATGCACGACAAAATGCAGGTTTTCATATCTGGGGACACCTCACATCCCCTTGCCCAGGAAATTTTTTCAGTGCTAGAATGCTTCTACAGGTCATGCCGAGATTGGAGCTAAGACGGTACGGTGAAATTGTTGTATTCATATAGAATAGAGAAAAGATTTTGCAGGGTAGAAACAAATCTTTGTCTTTCAATCAGTTCACCTTGACCTGTACATGTGTCATTTAACAATTTAACTTCTGAAAATGACAATAGCAACTCCTTTTCAAGTACTTGAGTTATACTTTTGCTTGAGCGATGTGACAAATAATGTATATATATATGTAACTTTTTTTAATCAGATTTGACGTCTTAAATCATGAGGAGCATGTAAATATATCTGCACTTTTCAAATCAGATTTGGCGACTTAAAGGTGAGGAACAAGTTCTGGCTCATGTAATTGGTTTGCATTTCGATAAATGCAGTGGGTTACGAGATGGCATGGTTAATGCATGGGAGTCACTGTTAGGCTAGTGTGGCATAACCTAAGAAATATGGAAACTCAAGTAAGTTCGTCTCTCTCTCTCAATATCATTTTGGAACTGGGATCCTGCAAAATTCCTTTGAGAGTTCTCATTTCCAAATGAGACTCACGAGATTCCCAGTAAATATATGGCACGGATTGATGGCGAAATACCATGCCCACTCTAGCAGAAACAAATCTCGAACTGAATCCACAGAAAGGCTTTGATTGGCTACTATGCATGCTCTCAAATGCACGAACCCCACATGCTCTGCAATTACCAAGAATTAATTATTTAGGTAACTCCCGATCCATTAGCCACTCTTTGCATTAACTCCCTACGTGGGTTTTAAATCTCCGTTTCCATTTGCCCAATGATCCCAGGATTTAAGAGCCTCATTTCTCTTCCATCTTCTCCATATATTGCTGCGGCGTGCCCATCGTTCCAGCAGCAACCAGCATCTCCAGAAAGAATGGAGGCCAAACAAGAAGAGAGGTACACTCATTGCTCTTGCATGCTTCACATAGTCAGCCATGCTCTTGGCTTTATAGAATGTCAGCGTGGTGTTTTACAAAGACGAGCATGCAAGAAACTTCAGAAAGTACCTTGTCTTCTCTTTAAACTAAACTGCAATGTTCTTTTCTTCTCTCTTCTTTTTCATGTACCAGCTTGTGGCCTTGTTGGACAAATGCTTGGCCTGATTGCTACCTGCTTGAAGAGGAAGCACTCCTCTCCAATCTCTCCTTTCCAACTTTGCATTTCCAACCATCCTGCTCTGTCATTACGCCAAACAACGTTTTGCAAGGTATGTATCAAATTTTTTGCTTTTCGAAATTTGTGATCATGCAAGAAAAGAGCGGCACTCTCCGAATCTGTAGCTCAATGCATTGTTCCTCATGGCACAGACGATCTCGGCAACATCTTTGAGGATGATGTGCTAAGGCATTGGGATGAGATTGAACAGGCTCACAACGGGACAGAGGAAGGCCAGAAGGGGTCGCCGCCGCTGCGTTACAGAGAGGAGAAGGAAGTGCCCTCCAACTACAAGGTCACCAGAGCAGACCGTGTCGGATTGGAGGAGAAAGCCCTGACATTCGAGCTCGTGTCGCAGTACTTTTACATGCCAATCACACAAGCAGCACGGGAGCTGGACGTTGGGCTCACCCTCCTGAAGAAGAGGTGCAGAGAACTGGGTATCCCAAGATGGCCGCACCGCAAGATGAAGAGCTTGCAGACTCTAATCAACAATGTCCAGGTTTGCTCTTCCTCCACAGTTTTTTTCTTGAAATACTCTGCATAAAGTAGGATGGCTGCTTGCATTCTTTCGATATGTTATATCTAGCCTTTGTGTGACCGGTCGCAGGTCCTGCAGGAGGCAGGCAAGGCGACGGGTGAGGGACAGCTGAGGGCGCTGGTGGAGATGCTGCAGCAAGAGAAGCAGCTCCTGGAGCAGAGACCTTATGTTCAGCTCGAGGAGAAGACGAAGAGGCTCAGGCAAGCCTGCTTCAAGGCCAATTACAAGAAGAGACGGCTCTTGGCTCTTGAAGCTGGGAAGGCACCGAGAAGCCAGAAGTACTGAAGAATTGAAGCAACTCATTTGACTGCAAGTTCATCTTGCAAGCGTTTATCATTGGAATTCAGCTTATCATATATCTCGTTTTGTGCCGGATTTAGAATTACTAGTAGAGATCTTAGAAGAACGTGGATGAACTATTTGAATAGAATAAGAACACATTTGTATATCAAGTGTCTTACTCCAAGTACATCACATTTCATATTTACATTCCGCTATGCTACTGCTATCTTTCTACACAAATATACACTATTCTCTAGATTCAAGCATTAACCAACTCTGTCCTGGCCGCCGTGTCCCTCTGTTCCTTGCCAATGTCAACGTACTCCGACAAGATCGCCCTGAACTCGTCGCCGGAGAGTGTCTCCTTCTCCATGAGCACGTCCACGAGCTGGTCGATCGCCGCGCGGTTCCTCCGCACGTGCGCCTTGGCGACCTCGTACGCCTGGTCGACGATGTGCTTCACGGCCCGGTCGATGTCTGCGGCGAGCTTCTCGGACATGTTGTTCCTGGCCAGCATCCGCATGACGACGTCGCCGCTCTGCGCGCCCGGCTCGGTGAGCGTCCACGGCCCGATCTCCGACATCCCGTACGCGGTCACCATCTGCCGCGCCACCTGCGTCACCTGCTGCAGATCGCCCGCCGCGCCCGTCGTCACCTCGGGCTCCCCGAAGATCACCTCCTCCGCGGCGCGCCCGCCGAGCCCGCCCACGATGCGCGCGAAGATCTGCTGCTTGGTCACCAGCGTCGGGTCGTCTCCCGGCAGGAACCACGTCAGCCCGCGCGCCTGCCCCCGCGGGATCAGCGTCACCTTCTGCACCTCGTCGTGCCCCGGCGTCAGCGTCCTGCGCGCACAAGTCGTCGGGTTGGCATTAGCATGACGTGTTCACGTACGCGAATGATGGATTAACCTGGAACGGCTTTAGATTACGAGTGTATACTTACGCGCAGAGGGCGTGGCCGATCTCGTGGTAGGCGACGAGCAGTTTGGTCTTGCCGTCGGTCATGCTGGTGCCCTCGAGCCCGGCGACGATGCGGTCGATGGAGTCGTCGATCTCCTTGACGGTGATGCGGTCCTTGCCGCGGCGGCCGGCGAGGATGGCGGCCTCATTCATGAGGTTGGCGAGGTCAGCCCCACTGAACCCGGGCGTGCGCATGGCCACCACGCCGAGCGACACGTCGGGGTCCAGCTTCTTGTTGGCGCAGTGCACCTTCAGGATCTCCTCCCGGCCGCGCACGTCGGGGAGCCCGACGCTGACCTGCCGGTCGAAGCGCCCGGGGCGGAGCAGCGCGGCGTCGAGGATGTCGGGGCGGTTGGTGGCGGCGATGACGATGACGCCGCTGTCGCCGGCGAACCCGTCCATCTCCGTGAGCAGCTGGTTGAGCGTCTGCTCCCGCTCGTCGTTCCCGCCGCCGATGCCCGTGCCGCGCTGCCGGCCGACGGCGTCGATCTCGTCGATGAAGACGAGGCACGGCGCGTTGGCCTTGGCCTTGTTGAAGAGGTCGCGCACCCGCGACGCGCCCACGCCCACGAACATCTCGATGAACTCCGACCCGGACAGCGAGAAGAAGGGCACGCCCGCCTCCCCCGCGATGGCCTTGGCCAGCAGCGTCTTCCCCGTGCCCGGCGGCCCCACCAGCAGCACGCCCTTGGGGATCCGCGCGCCGACCGCCGTGAACTTCTCCGGCGACCGCAGGAACTGCACGATCTCCTGGAAATCCTGCTTCGCCTCGTCCACGCCGGCCACGTCGTCGAACGTGATCCCCGTGTTGGGCTCCATCTGGAACTTGGCCTTGGACTTGCCCAGCCCGAACGGCAGCCCGGGGCCCCCGCCGGCGCCGTCGGGGTTGTTCATCCTCGAGCGCAGGAACAGGGAGACGAGGAACAGGAGCGGGAAGCCGAAGTTGAGGAGGAAGTCGAGGAACATCATCCCCATGTTGGGCTCCATGGGGTGCGCCGCGAAGTCTACTCCCTTGTCCCGCAGCTTGCACACCAGCTCCGACGGCATCCCCGGGAGCTGCACCTTCACGCGGTGCACCCGGGACAGCGCCGGGTCGTCCAGCTCGACGACGGCAACCGTGCCGTTCTCGAAGAAGTCCACCTTCTTCACCGCGCCGGAGTTGAGGTAGTCCAGGAACCGCGAGTAGGACATCCGGTTCGACGTCACCTCGTCCGGCGCCAGCGCGGGCGCCGCCGCCTCGGCACGCGCCCGCGCAGGCTTCTTCGCCGCGGCGAGGCCGAGGCCCAGCCCGAGCCCCGCGGACTGGAGCAGCTTTCTCCTGCTGCTGACTGCGTCCGACGACGAAGGAGGCGCGACCTTGCCCGCCGGAGGTGGCCGCTTCTGTAGGGGCGATTGCTTGGACACGTCCAGCTGCGCCCGGAAGATCGGCAGGCGGCTCGTCGTGGTCAGCGACATGGCCGTCGGCGACATTGGCAAGTACCTACCTAAGACTGCTCTGCTGCTTGCGTTCAAGCTACTAATGACTACTGAGCGATGGGAATTGCAGCGTTGTGTACGTGTTCTTTACTTCTTGTTTCCTTTTGGTCCTTGCGGTTTTGGAGGGAACGGATGGGAGGGGCCCTCGTTTAAATAGCTTACCCGTCACGGTGATTGACACGGAGAGTTCAAGCGGAGGTTGATGAGATCCACTACTTCATTTCGCTCTGACCCAACGAAAATTGGGAAAGAATTCGAGATTGTTTCATGGGACGTCTCCGGTAGTTTCGTGAGTTGGTGGCCTTGTCCTGTTCCGCTTCTCGTAGCGTCTGGAAAGCGGATGAACCCGTCGCGCTCTGGTTAGACGGATAATTCCGTCGTCCAGGGGAAATCCGGGCAGCCAATTGTGTGGCTCGCGTCCGCCGTCGGGGTAGTCCATCCCCGGGGCGGTGGTACGCTGTAGCAAGCTCTGGTTGCGTCCGGCTTTCGTGGCCCTGGCGCGTCGCGCTGCCGCACACGGCACACCTGGGCTCGCCCAGCCCTTGCGTTGCACCGTACGCACGCGGTGCTCCCGGCGCGCCACTTGTCTGGCTTCCCAGCCGACGGCCTTGTTTTGCGAGCGCACGTGTAGAAGTTGGCGTTCCGGCTGAACAGTTTATTTTTTTTTTAGAAAAAATCTTTCAGCCGAGCACAAACGACTTCTGTGAACTCACGCTGTCACGCATGAACACCAGAACACCTTACCTCTGTCTCTGAGCACATCCCAAATGGCAGACAGTCAGACAAACCCAGAATTGTAATTTTCGTGTAACTACGGCCCGAAAATTAGGGACTCCCTATACGCAGCCCGTCCGACGGTTAACGTGCGATAGAACGGCCCACGGCCCGTGCAAACTCGGCTCACAGCGGCGGCGGCCTTCTTCTTCCTCGCGCCATCGCCGCGCCGCTGCCATCGACTGCCATCGTCGTGCACGCCCCCGCCGCCTCCGCCTCCCGCCCGGCTCCGGCGGCGTCCCCGCCGCCTCCGCCGCCGCCCTCGACCGCCGCCGCGCTAATCCGACGAGACGTGACGCCCCCACCCTCACCCCGCCCACCGCCGGCGGCCACCACCGTGGCCGGCGGCGTCCCTGCCGCCTCGCCGCCCGCCCGCATCGCGCCGCCCGCCGCCGCCTTCTATGTCCGGAGGGAGGAGGAGGAGATCGTGGGGGTACAAATCCCGCGCACTAAGGGATCCTCCGGCGAAACGCTCCCGCCCTGCCCTCCTCCATCGTCTCCGGCGGCTCCTGCCGCCGAATCCGCGGCCGCCGCCCTCCGCCGCGCTAACCCGGCTTCACCGGGCTCGACGGCGGCGGCCATGGCGTCGGGAAGGTGGAAGGAGGAAGAAAGCTGCGCCACCGTTGGATGCGTCTCAAGCACGAATGTCAAAGCTGTCGGATCGATCGAATCCTATCGGGCGACCTACGTATAGGATTGACGCGAAAATTAGCACTTGCCGTGCTCCGGGCCTCCGGCCCATTACAAGTCACGAGTTAAAGCTAGGCTGGGCCAGTGCAAGCCTATGATTTCGCTGCTATTACATGAATTTCGGCCTACTACACCCTGGGAAAATGTATGGGCCAGTATCAAGCCGGACAAACAAAAAGTCTTTCACACGAGGGGGGAAAAAACACAAGACGGAGCCCTACGAAACCTACCCGAACAGTAAAGTCAACACGTGGTTCTAAAAAAAAAAGAGTAAAGTCAACACGTGGTTCTAAAAAAAAAGAGTAAAGTCAACACGAAGGACGGCATGGTTTTTTTTAGGTCAACGGGGGAGGAGGAGGAAAACTCTCCACATGAAATCTATTAATTATTGATAATGAGAGGCCCCTTAGTGGCCCAGTATAGATTACAAATTTTCAGACCATAAACAAAAATTTTGAGCTACATGGGGGAGAACAGAGGACACCATGCGCTGTTACGCTAACTATGTCATCATCGTCGGGCCGCGCTCGGCAGACGGAGCCCTACAAATTTTCACACCATAAACAAAAGTCAACACGAAGGACGGCTGGTGTCTAGCGATCTGAATGACCAGCAAAAAGGGTTTTGTTTAATGGCAACGTATCATATGAGAACCAGGTTCGTGTGAGAACTATGAGAACTCCAATCTAGGCCACAAGATCTTGATCCAAGGAGGGCGTATAGGGGAGGGGGAATTTGCAAAAGTATGATTAAGTGGGTGGTGATTTTGCAAATCCCCCCTCCCACCTGAATTCATGTACCCCATTGGATCAAAATCATGTGGCTTAGATTGGAGTTCTCATAGGATACGTTGCCTTGTTTAATAGGCAGGGAAGGTGAGAGAGCAGTACAGTGAGCTCGAACAGGGAGACAACATCATGTTCGCCTCCAGGATCTAGCTAGCTCTTCTCCCCGGTGCCTGGTGGCGCTCATGTGCCAAAATATATCGATTTTAAGATGAAACCGTCCTTTTGTTTTGGGCACATCTCATTACAAAGTGTGTTCTAGTTTTCTCTAATGATATTCTAGTATATAGTACATCGTATGAAAAGCATATTGCTATGTGAGCCCTTGAAAATGTTATTAGGTTCTCAACGGTGGCGGAGCTAGAGTTCAAAAGAGGGATGCAAGACATCATGTTGGACTGCTTGATCTTTTTTTTTTTTTAACTTTGTAGGTGCATATGAGGTGAAAATTGGATGAATGGCATTAGAATTTGTTTTTCCTCATACTCTCCAAGTAGCTCCATCTCAACCATCCTTTTCATGAGCGTTTCAAAAGGAAACCGGAGTTTGACCATGACCAAGAATTTTACAATCTATGATCACAGGGGTTTACTGCAACCAGTTTGACCATGACTCAAAACTGCCAGACGCTGACTTCTGATGCAGCTTATATTAATCTGCCAAATCAGTCTGTGAGCTGCAAGAAAGTTAGCAAACTTTCTGTACGAGAGATTGATATTCATATCTCCCATTTTCGAGACTTAAAGGGGAAAATGCTACTTAAGACAGGCCCGTCCCGCCGCATGTGCGGACGGTGCGATGGAACAGAGGCACTAAAATTCAACCATGTATATGCATATTATTTCCCGGCCCAATGCAACGGAAGATCAAACGACACAGACACTCGAATCGATCCATTGATGTAGGTGCCCTCGTCTCGATCTCCTGAACAACGTCTCGTCTCCTGATCGCTAGCTAAAGAGACGAAGACCGACGCCGCCAGCGAACACCGACCAGCAACCTGTCTCCCTCTCCTCTACTTCTAGCGAACAGCGACGCCTCCGCGGGTGACGCCCAGGACAGGAACTTCGTCCGTTCGTCGACGTCGTCTCTTCAGCTGATTTAAGGCCCTAGTTGATTAAGATATGAACTGCATCGATTTTATTTAGACCTAGTTGATCCGTTCGTCATCTCTGATTCCCAAGTCTTATTTTTGTTTTTTCCATCGATTATTGATAACTGATTAGTGCATAATCAATTTTATTTGGTCTTAGGAATGTCTTCTTCAAATATGCTAGCGGTTGTGAAAAGCTTGAAGTCTTCTTGTGAACGTCTGGAGGCTGCACTTAGAAAAGATGGAAAATCTGAGCATTGATGCTAAAGACCTATCTGTGGAGTAGATTCTTCTCTCTCCGCAAAAAAAAAAAAAGGAGTTGATTCTTCTCCAAAGTTTCTGAAGAGAATATAAGGCCCATTCGGCACACCCCCTCTAATTTTTAGCACCCATCACATCAAAGAGAATCTTACTATTTAAAACTACTTTTATTAATTTAATGACAAAACCTATGTCACAACCCCCCTCTAAATCGCGAGACGAATCTAATGAGCCTAGTTAATCTATATTTTGCTACAGTAATGCTACAGTAATCATCGTCTAATTACGGCTTAATTACCCTCATTAGATTCGTCTCGCAAATTCGAGCGGAGTCCTGAAATTAGTTTTGTAATTAAACTTTATTTGTAATCACAATATTAGTTGAAAAACCCTCTAAAGTTTAGACCCCGTGCGCCGAACGCACCCATAGGCGTGCTGAAATTTTGAAGTTACATAAAAAGACATAGTTCTTATCCCAACACAACTGTTGCCTACAGAAATTTGTTGACCATTCCTGTGCCTGTTGTATCGGTAGAGCGCAGCTTTTCTAAATTGAAATTATTGAAGTCATTCTTGCGTTCAACAATGACAAAAAAGACTCAATGATTTGGCTACAATAGCATTGGAGGGCGATATATTGAAGAAAATTGCTTATCAAGATATCATTGAATATTTTATCCTAAAGAATGCAACAAGAATAATGCACTTCAAGTGAAGATTACATGACAGTATATTTTGTTCTATTTTAGTTTTACGAAATGCATTATGAACTCGTATAAATTGTTTATCATGCCATATTTTAATTATTTCTTGAGCAATTAAAAAGTTTAATTAAATTAGAGGCCTCGGTTAGTATTTCTCACCGGGCCTCCAAAATCCTCGGGACGACCCTGCTTAAGAGTATAACCACTTAGTTGAAAGATGATCATCAGGTTACACTCGATCTTTTCAATTGATCGATGCTCAGCACTCTTTTTTGTCGAGAGGAATAAGATAAGATATAAACATCAGGTTAGCTGGTTGCTGCTGGTGTTAGATGATCAGTTGGAAATGAGGACCCAGAAACTGCAATATCTTTCCTCAAAGAAGATTCGAGCTGATGTGGATATCTTTTGCTGGTATGTCAACGTGTGTTGCAAGTATGCATTCCCCACTCTCGTGAACAAGAAATTTTGGTGACAAGCACTGACAGATACACATGCATGCGCCTATCCAGAGTAAGTGGTGCTACTGGCAGATTCCATTGTGGGTAGTTGAAATTGCATACCGGTTTGGAGCAACAAATCGAAATATGGTGCAACAAGTGGTGCTCACATCCATCATGCAAGAGGAGGTTCGAACTTCAAAGTTAAGAACACTCATAAGTAACAACAATATATGAGAGAAGAATAGAACTGACTAATAAATTTCGAGCCTCTTTTAGAACACAGGATTCTCAAAACGAAAGGCGCGTGATTGAAGTTGGATATCAGTTATATTCCTTTATGTTTTCAAAACGCAAAAAAAAAAATTCCAATAGAGTGTTTGTATGCAGTAGAGGAAAAACATAGGATTCTTAGGAGAGACATAGACAAAAAGGAAAGTTTCTATGAGGTCGGAGCTCATGTTTAGATTCCCTCCAAAATTCCTGTGAAATCATGCGTAGGAAAGTTTCCCATAGGAATTTGGTAGGTGCAATCCTTTGTTCCAAAGAACTACTCCCTCCATCCCTTTTTGTAGTTCGTTTTAGGATTCAAAAGGGAAAATAGCAGTGGATGCTAAAGACTGCATTACCCCTCCTGCCAGTCAGAAAAACTCCACCGAGCCACACCATGGAGTAAAGGCATTAATGAAGTGAGAGGGAAGTTTCCACATGAGACAAGCACATGCATGTGCAGGCGGCCATCCAAAAAATATTTGACAATTCCACATGCATGGCAACCACTCACTTTTCACCCCACTTTACCGCCAAGCACACACATGCCAAATTGTTTTACCGCTCAAACAGCACACGGACACATGAATAACAACAGGCGCCAAGTTCAAAAGTCAAAAAGAATTTGCCGCAGACACACCCTATATAAGGCCGGCAACAGCTGACCTTTCCCAATCTGCTGTACACACACCAGACAACACCATGGCAATAGATCTAAACATCCCAGCCGCTGAAGAAGAAGGTGACGAATTTCACCATTTTGGTGCAGCCTTTGAAGATCTTCATGAGGCTTTGAGAGGCCAGGAAGGAGACCAAGCTGCAGGCCCACAGGACCACCAAGGGGCTTTTCCTGATGTCAACAATGACCCATACGACTCAGGTTAGTCATGATTTATTCATGGAAAGTCAGAACTCAATTTTAATTGCAGCAAATGTTAAGATATCATAGCACCTCACTTTTTTTTCCCCTTGTTGCCAACTAGATGATCTTGATGAAATGAATCCCTATGATGATGGTCATGGACATGCAGCACCTTATTTTCACCTGAACATGTAACCCTTTGATGATGAATCAGGTAGCATATGGAATAGTTAGAACATTCATTTTTAATCGAAGCATATTCATAGTATCAATTTGTTGCTGCCATTGAATAATTTTGGTGTCGCATACCTGCAATGTAGATAGTGACCTTGATGTGTATGCCGACCATGTTGATGTTGTCTTCGAGGAAGAGGAGCTCCATGGGTCCAGTGATGAGGAAGAACATGTCATAGGTGTGTGCATGAAACAGAAAATTGATTAATTTAGTGCAATGTTACCTGAAACATGAACCACTTTGTTTCTAAAACATGCAGAGGAGCAGGGAGGAAATGCAACGAACGGGTCCAGTGATGAGGAAGAACATGTCATAGGTGTGTGCATGAAACAGAAAATTGATTAATTTAGTGCAACATTACCTGAAACATGAACCACTTTGTTTCTAAAACATGCAGAGGAGCAGGGAGGAAATGCAACGAACGTGAAAAAGAGGAAAAATCTAAGTAAGTCTGTAAGGCAACAGATTTATGAAGCTGTGCTTCTAAGAACTAACAATGGAAAAAAAGGGAGGAACACCACAAGAATAGTTGCTGGTCTTTTCAGTGTTAGCATGAGACAAGTTCAGCTTATATGGAACAAAGCAAAGACTTGCATGGAAAATGGTGTTCCAGTGGATGTTAGTAGTAAAAGAGCTGGGAACTGTGGTCGGAAGAAGCTTGAAATTGATTTGGATCAAATTGCCACAATAGAATTGGATAAGAGAACCTCTCTTCAGAATTTAGCTAATGCAATGCATGTCAACAAGAGCTCGCTGCACAGGTTGTTTAAAGAAGGCAAGTTACGTCGTCACTCAAACACATTGAAGCCATCTTTGAAGGATGAAAACATGAAACACCGCCTGCAGTTTTGTCTCGCTATGGTTGATGCAGAAACTGCTAGTACAACTGAACCAAAATTCATTGACATGCAAAACATAGTGCATATAGATGAGAAGTGGTTCAATGCTACCACAAAAATCAAGAAATTGTACTTGCATCGTGATGAACCAGATCCACACCGAACAATTCATAATAAGGCTTCAATTCCAAAGTGTATGTTGTTAAGTGCTGTTGCAAATCCTCGTTACAATGATCTTGGAGTATGCTACTTTGATGGAAAGATAGGAATGTGGCCATTTATTAGGAAGGTAAATCAATTTTCCTGAGCAAAAAATTAAGTTGGCCTACAGAAATATTTTCATGATCCTAACAGCAATATCATTTTTACAGGAGCCAGCAGCAAGGGCCAGCCGTAATAGGCCAAGGGGTACCATGATCACCAAAACTATGAATGTAACAAGGGATGTAAGTAGAGCTTACCTCATTAGTAAAGTGATCCCAGCAATTAAGGCATGTTGGCCTAGAGAAGATGCAGGCAAGACTATTTGGATACAGCAAGACAATGCACGCACACACGTAGCACCAAATGATCCAGACTTTCTGCTGGCAGTAGCACAAAGTGGGCTAGACATACGCTTAATGAACCAGCCCCCTAATTCTCCTGATATGAATGTGCTTGATCTAGGTTTCTTTGCATCACTTCAATCAAAGACAAATATCAAAGAATGTAAGAACATCGATGAATTAATCAGCAATGTTCTACATGAGTTCAGTCGGTATAATTCTTATTTGATACAAAAGGTTTACCTGACCCTACAAGGTTGCATGATTGAAGTGATGAAAAGAAATGGAGGCAATCGGTACAAGATACCACACATGAACAAGGATGGGTATGATAGGCTACCAGATAGCCTCACAATTGAGAAAGAAATTCATGACAATGCTGTTCAGAAACTTGCAGAGTGGTAGGTGTAGTTTCAGCAGCAATGACAGTTGATATTTTGGAAAGTTGGACATGCAAGTATTTTGTTAATAGCATGGCAGTTAGTATTTTATTGCCTAATGCTGTACTTGCAAGTAGCATTTTGTTAATAGCATGGCAGTTAGTATTTTGTAAATGCCTAGTGCTGGAAATGCATGTAACATGGCAGTAAGTATTTTGTAATTGCTTTGTCTTGGACATGCAGGAAGCATTTTGTAAATGAAAGAAGTTGCGATTTATGCGGTCACAAATGCATTCATTTCATCACCAACATTTTGTTACAATGTCACATTTCATCACTACAATAGCACCAACAACACCACAGTACACCAGCACTACATTTCAGCAGCAAAATAGCACCACAGTCCACCACACCTACATTTCAGCGGCAAAATACGACCACCATAACTCGAAAACAGCACCATCATCACTTAGGGAGGAAGTCAATTACCAATTCGTCTAGCTGGAACTTTTCGCACACTCACCCAACCATCTTCCTGCACACCCAACTCGCCTCCGCCGCCCTCTTCCTGCACACCCACGCCTCCGCCACCCTCTTCCTGCACAGCCAACTTACCCTCGGTGCCATCTGTGCAAACAACAAAACATGGAAAAAAATCCTTAACAATCACAAACAAAGAAAGCCAACTCTGGTGGTGCCATCGTGCAAGCTCGTACCTTTGGACGGCTTGACGATCTGTTTACAAAGAGGGCAGACGGTAGTACCCGAATCAAGCACGGACTCCTCATCGACCCAAGTTTCATCTGAATCCCAACTCAATTGGTCATCAGAATCAGAGATAACCGGCACATAATCAGGGTACATTTTCATGAACTCCGCCGTCTCCTGCTCGCGCCGGATCCCTTCTCTTTTCAACCATGCCGAGTCTCTTCTGCTCTGTTCGCTCAGAGTTAGAGGCCGACGCCGCTTCTTGCCACTACTGGAACCGCCGCCTGCGCCGCTGGTCTGCTCCTCCATGGTGCCGATGGTCTGCTCCTCCATGGCGCTGAGGCCGGCGCCGCTAGTCGCGTCCTCCGTCCTGGCGTAGATGAGGCCGCTACTCGCCTTCTTCTCCACGGCGCCCCTCGTCGTCTTCTCCATGGCGGCGAGCCCGACGACCCTCGCCTCCTCCATGGCGCCAGGCCCGCCGCCCCTGCTGGACTCCACCCTCACGCTGGGCCCGCCGCCCCTTGCCTCCTCCTTTGCATCGCTATCGCTGAAGTTGCCGCCGCCTTTAGCCTGGCCCATGGCGTCTGGGGCGCCGCCGCCCCTTGCCGCCTCCATGCGAGCTCTACACGCGCTGCGAGCTGCGGATCGGGAGGCGGCGAGGGCGAGCAAGATGCGGAGTGGGAGGCGGCGCGGGCGAGCGCGATGCGGAGCGGAGCGAGGCGGCGCGGCCGAGCGCGATGCGGAGCGATGCGGCGCGGTCGCGAGGAGAGAGGGAGGCGGATGCGGTCACGGGCACGTCGGTGGGGCCGCGGGGATGGGCTGCGCCGCTGGTTGTTGCGAGGATTCGACGTGTGGGACCCACAGATGGCTAGAAGGCTCTATATTTAGGGAAAAGTTGATATGGCTAGAAGGCCCTATATTTAGGGACGGAGGGAGTACTATATAGGAAAGTTTCATAGGTTTGGATTCCTATAAAATTTCCATGTTTTCCTTTGATCCAAAGGAGGCATTCACATGAAGAATTCATGATCTGAAAATTGACATTGAAAAAAGAAATCACGTTCACCTCTTGGAAACACTGTTCCTAATAGGTAAACAAATACTTAACTACCAGCGACAAAAAATAAAAGAAAATGCTACTCACATGGATTCCAAATATATGACATTTAGGACGTTCAAACGGTCTTTAATGGATTACGAATTTACGACACTTGCTTTGATTAGTGATTTGTATGAAAACTACTCCCTCCATACTCATATTAAAGGTCGTTTAGGACATGGTTTAGCATACCAAGATGAAATTAATTTGAGTCTAATCTTCCATTCTTGCCCTTATTAAATAGCCTCGATCCTGCTTCTGGGCAACTCTCTCTCTCTCCTTTCTACTGGTTACTGCGGTGGGATTCGAGTTGCGAGCGCGCAGGTTCGATCCTGCATACGCGTGTTTTAGCACTTTTTTTTTATGCCAATTTTGCACGGCGCTCGCGTCGATTCTTTCGAGTGCTGTACGCGAGGCGACGAGGAATTTTTTGCGTCGTATTTTTTCGCTCGCGCCGCGCGTGGAGCTGTCTCGAGTCCGAAGCTTCCGCATCGCGTGTGCGTGCTGCTGTTTTTTCGCCTCGTGTGTTCATGCCGCTGTTTGGCGTCCGATTTTTCACCTCCTCTCGTTGCATTATTTAAACGCACAAGCTATCCATTCCTCTGAACCTGATCAGTTTGCGGCTGCCAAGACGAATGCGATGGCCCGGTTTGATCCAGGCGTTGCTAGAGGAAATATCTGCACTGATTTCTCCCTTTGCGTTTGCGTTTTGCATAGGCACAATGATCTGGTTCTTCACGGGATCAAGCGAGCAACGACGGCGCGAGGGATAAGAGCTGCGGATGCGGGCGAGGGTTGCGCACGCGAGCCATGCCGCCGCGAGCAACGCCGCCGCGAGCAACGACGGAGCGGCGCCGGCAAGCGAGTGAGCACAGCGCGAGCCATGCCGACGCGTTTTAAATTTTAATTAATTCCTTTCACGGAAGCCAAAGCATCAGCTCGTCTCGGGAGCGTGGCTTCGGGGGCAAAAATGTCCGGAGGTGGAGCAAAATCGCAGAACGACTCCTTTAGCGAAAACGGTTCGGAACCCAGGACGACCTGTATTTCGAGTATGGAGGGAGTAGTAATTACTACTTCATACTCCAGGTATAAAACAAGTTATACAAGATAAAAACATCCTAAATGATGAATCTATTGTATCGATTTTATGCTCTCAATCCATATTGTTAATTAAGTATTCAAAGTCAAAGTTCCAAAATTTTGACCATCATAGTTCCATAAAAATATACTTAAGAATCGAATCTGATGCGGTACTTTCACAGTCACCCCGAATTCTTTTTTTGCGAAGAAGTCAAATGTGTTTCTTGCAGCGGGAACATTTCGACGTACGGTACATGGAGAATGATTAAAGAATCTCTTTGTAAAGCAAAAGAAAAAAAAAAGAAAGAGGAAAAGATCATCACTTTGCTCGGGACTCGGGAAGGGTCGGCTCCCTGATTTCACCACGGACCAGCTGCCCCCCAAAGCCGGGGTTTACAAGGCGGCACACGGTGCGTTGCTGCAACCTGTCAACGGCAATGCCCTCTCGTACTCTGGCCAGTTTGGTGAGCCTGAACTGAAAGCGACACATCACAACACCGTCCGATCTTTTTTCCTAAACCTCCCGCCGCTACCTGGCTATGGACCAATTGCGGCTCGGCCGCGGGAGGACGAACCTGTACGAGGTCCAGATGCTGTGGTGTCACGAACATGTTTTGCACGCGTAGCGGTCCTTGACCGGAATATGGGACAATGGGAGGAGGATAAGCTCAAAAGGCGTGAGCCGGGCGGAACATTACGGAGGGAAAGGGAAAGGCGCGAGGAAAAAAGGTTGTACTAGGACGTGCCACAGATGCCAGGTGTTTGGTCTCGCTCACATGCACAGCCACGAGAGTTTGATTTCTTGGAGTCGAATTCGGACTGGAAGGGATCTTGTCGACTGAAAATTTCTTGTTTGACCATTTGATCTTGTTGATGCTCAGTGCTGACATGATAAGGTTTGAATTACAGGTGCGTTCTGGATGAAACAAATTTTTCTACGAGCCACATTTCTGCCGCGTGAGACCAAACTCCGGGCCCGGGCTCCGGTAAAACAGGTGTGCCGCATGGGAAAAGAGCGGAAGAGCAAAGCACGCGACGCGACACCCAAAGCAGCGTGCGTGACTGGCAGTCTGGCACAGACGGCTGCAGCAGCAGTAAAGGGAAGCCTTGGCCCCCGAAACGCGGGTCCCCCGGTCTGCTCGCCCTAGCTGGGAACCCACTCCGCCCGCACGGCGCTCCACGACCGAGAAAGAAACGGCCCCGCTCGCCGCGCCGCGCCGCAGCCGGCAGCCGCACGCGACGCGACGCGACGCAAGCTCGCGAGATCCCGGTCCGCGCGGTTGCTGGGCGCGGCCAACCTAGCCCACCCACCCCCGCGACCCGACCGCGACGCTTCGTCTCTTCTCCGCCACGGCAGTGAAAAGAAAAGACCAGGGCCCGCCCCCGCGAGACGCGACGGCGCCTACTCGCTCGCCGGGTCGCGTTCGTTCGGTCGGTTCGTCGCGTGCACCTCAAGCCTCCTGGCCTCCTCGCACCACACCACACCACACCGCGCTTCGACCTCTCCTGCGCGCTGCTGTGTGCCTGCGCTCCCTCTGCCTTCCACCGCCGTGCCTCCCGGTGGCGCGGGCTTCGTCGCGCCTCGCTACCTCGCTCGATCACCTCCGGCGGCGGGCGGCGTTTCCCTCGCGCGTGCAGTTACCCGCGCCAGGGTCGGCTGTGCTTCTGCTTGCTCCTGGCTGACTGACTGGTGAGTGATTCCCCATTTCTACCGGCCATTCCGGCATTGCTTTCGTCCTCTGCGACTGCGCGCTTCGGGGTTGCATTGCGAGACGGGGAACCGTCGCCGCTTTGGCGTCGCGTGGCGCTGGAGGGTAGCGATTCCCTGCGAATTTTGGCGTTCGCGTGCCTGTGACCGCCACCTTGCTGTTCGCTTCGTCGCCGATCTCGCCTCTGGATTTCGGGCGCCAGATTCGGTGGGGATTTTGTGATCTGCGCATTGCTTGTGCGCTGGAGAGTATGAGTGCCATTCCCTTTTCGCATTTTTTTTAGTTAGCTGTAAGGGAATTTGTCGGTGAGGGGTTTGTGGGCTGCTGACGCGAGACTCCCGGTGTCCATTTTGGGCCAATTTTTTTAACAAACAAAATGGGCGTTCTGTTTTCTGTAATAATTTTATTCTCCCTGTGAACTGTGATTTTTGTCTCAAGCTTTTCTGTAATAATTCACTCTGTTGCTGCAATAGTGCCGTTCATCTGGTTCACCCATCTGCAATAGTGCTCTACTCGACTCGCAAAATATTTGTTTTTCTTTCCCTCCCCTGGTGGGATTCACATGATCACATCTTAAGCGAGTAAAAGTTGCTCGCTGCGGAACTTCCACCTGCTGGATTGGCTTGCCATGGTTATCAGTTTAGGTCTAAGGGGGTGTTCCGCGGCCTAAAGGTCACATCAAAACTAATCTTATTATTTAGACGTCTTAAATAAGTCTAATTACAAACCTTTTTACAGATGTGCGCTAATTTGCGAGACGAATCTAATGGGCCTAATTAATCTATGTTTTGCTACAGTGATGCTACAGTAACTATCGTCTAATCACGGCTTACTTACTCTCATTAGATTCGTCTCGCGAATTAGTATAAGCCTATAAGGTTTTGTAGTTAGTTTTTTAATTAAACTTTATTTAATACCTTTAAATGACAAGATTTTAGACGGCCTAAAATTAGACCTAGAGAAACGAACACCTCCTAAGCTGCTGACTTCTGAACATGGTCCTTTTAAATGGAACATTTGTAATCATATCGTTCATATAGATGGAAGGCATGCTGTAGCCTTGGTGCTGTATTGCGATGAGAGTTTGTCTTGTCGGGATGTTTATTCTCTGCCGTAGCTCACGAGCCATTATCCGCGGGAAAAGGATTTTCTTTTTTTTTGTTGGTACGCCATTGGACACAGATTCTGATGTGTTACACAAGCGCACACATTATTAGAACGCATGTTTGTACGTTATGTACAAAAAATTAAATGAGCCTGAGTGGATGCTAATATCTCAGTGGAGTTGTTAAGAAACATTAATGAGCATGCTCGTTCTCTTTTTACAGGATAAAGTTTAACCGTTCTGGTGGCTGCTTCTTGTTAAAAGGGCACACCAACCCTGCCTCAAGGTTCATTGGTTCACTTGTTTGTGATTATAAAAGCTTTCAACGTACACCTGGCAGAAACCTGTGACTTTGAAGCTGTTGCTGAGTACTAGATCAGGCTGACCATTCAGCAGGAGCTGATTCTCAACTCTCTGATTTGGTGGGTTTTGTTCCGAATTACATTGTTTTAAGTTAGGTGATGCTTTAGGTTGAGAACATGGTGAATGCAAACCGTGGAACAACTTGTTAGAACAGTTTCGAGTGATGAAGAAATGGCATGGTGGTTTTGTCTTAGTATCATTATTTATCATCTTGATGTTAAGATATGTGATATTGGATAGCCCCCTTGCGGAGAAGTCCCTCCAATATGTCTTCCAGCAAAACACTACGGCAGCACTACATTGGTTAGATGTTCCAAATCCTCCTGCAATTCAAAATCCACAGAACTCATCTGAAGTAATATCGACCAAACTCTTGGCTTCTAACCTTTCCATCACCAGAAATCTCACTGAGAGAGAACTACAGACTTTGCATTCTTGGAATCATTTGAGAGATCTGGTAACTCATGCCCATATCCTACCAGATGGAGTGGAGGCAATCAAGGAAGCTGGTACTGCTTGGAGGGAACTAAATTCAGCACTTGCAAATGATGATTCATTTGTTTCTGTAAATGGTAGCACTCAGCAAAAGGACAAAGGAAAACAATGCCCATATTCTATTCGAAGAATGAACGCTACAAGGTTGGGGGATAGATTTATCTTAAAGATTCCTTGTGGGTTGATTCAGGGCTCTTCCATAACTATTATTGGTACTCCTGGTGGTCTTCTGGGTAATTTTAAGATAGAGTTAACTGGAGCAGCAGTTCCTGGTGAACCGGACCCTCCAATGGTCCTTCATTACAATGTCCGCCTTCTTGGTGATAAACTTACAGAAGATCCTGTGATAGTCCAAAACACATGGACTATAGCTGATGATTGGGGTTCTGAAGAGCGTTGCCCAACTCCTGAATCCGATGCTAAAGCCACTGCAAAAGGTACTCTTCTTTCAGTGGTTATAATTTCTTATGCAAGAACTGTGGTACAGTATCGCATCGTATATATCTTCTGAAATTTGGCTTGCAATATACTCCATTTGTTGTAGTGTCGAAACCAGGAATTTGCAGGATATTAGTAAAAAAATATTTTATAATATGCTGATTTTTAGATAAAGGAAACTTCTATTTCATCAAGCAAATGAAAGCATCCTGGCCTCTACATCCTATTATGTATAATGTGTTGCTGCTGTATATCGTCATAGCTACGCACTTATCTTCAGCGATGCGACTGAAATGCTCTTTGTGGTTGATCTATATGCTTTTTCTGTTGTGCATTTGGTTTGGGGTCTTCGTGACAATATGTATAATTTTTGTCCCAGGGTTGACATAAGTTCTTTCCCTTCTCTTGTGTTACAGTGGACGATCTAGAGAAATGTAGTAAAATGGTGGGCAAGAACCAGACACAGATGTTGGCATCTAGCTTGCATTCTAATGTTTCGGCCATACTATCTGTAAAGAGAAAGAACGCAGAACCTACAAATTTTTTTCCCTTCAAACAAGGATATCTTGCTGTAGCAATTCTTCGTGTAGGAGCTGAAGGGATCCATATGACTGTAGATGGCAAGCATATCACTTCCTTTGCATTCCGGGAGGTAAGTCTTGCATAACACATCTGGCATTCCATTACTTTATTTGACTATTTGTCGGTAAAAATGAATTTTCCTTCATGCTAAAGTATTTATCAATCCATGCGCACTAACTGTCAAACTATTTACTGAAGAACCATTGTAGCTCCCTTATGCTCCCATCAATGTATGACTTGCATTGTGTTTTGTTGTTATTTTTACAATTGGGACTCTGAAATCTCCAGGACTTGGAGCCAGGGTTTGTTGGTGAAGTAAGAATCACTGGAGATATTAAATTGCTGTCTGTGATAGCAAGTGGTCTGCCTACTACGGAAGACTTCGAGCATGTCACTGACTTGGAAACATTGAAGGCTCCACCTGTTCCCCTGAATCAGTCTGTTGATCTTTTCATCGGGATCTTCTCTACAGCAAACAATTTCAAACGTCGAATGGCGGTTCGCAGAACTTGGATGCAATACGATGCTGTCCGCTCTGGAAATGTTGCAGTTCGATTTTTTGTTGGCCTGGTAAGATACAGAAGCTGTAGCTTTATGCGTTTATCTATAGGCGTCTATTATGACTATGCTTAGTAGCAATGTATGCTTTTTTTTTTTTTAGGGCAGCAGCAATGTATGCTTAAGACCACAGTGTGTGCAGATGGACAATCACAGAAGCATACTAGGGTGCCCACTCATTTGATTTGTCCTAAATAAAAATGTCGAATACCTTTGTATGATCAGTCAGATATATAAATTGCGCGCAACTACTGGTTTAGGGAAGACATTTATACATGTGTTCATTGCATTCACTATTCAACTGTGTGCAGCTTATTATCTTCAGTACCGTAGTTTGCGTAGCAATTTTAGCAGTCACTCTTTCATCTCTTGTTCGTTTCTCAACAATATTGCTTTGAACAAGAGCTTTTTACTTCAGAGCATACTCATCTGCTTCTTTCCCTTCCACTTTTAAAGCATAAAAATGAGGTGGTGAATGAGGAACTCTGGAATGAAGCACGAACATATGGAGACATCCAGTTGATGCCATTTGTGGATTACTATAGCCTGATTCTTTGGAAGACCATAGCCATCTGCATCTATGGGGTACATCTGACTTCTTTGAATACTATATTGAATTTATCATATCACTGGTCCTATATCAGTATTTTTCTAAGCAATTTTTCTTTCAGACAAATGTCCTGTCAGCCAACTATGTGATGAAAACAGACGATGATGCTTTTGTTCGTGTGGATGAGGTACTTGCTTCCCTACATCGGGTAAATACCAGCCATGGATTGCTATATGGTCGAGTCAATTCTGAATCTCAGCCCCACAGAGATCCATATAGCAAGTGGTACATAACCCCTGAGGTAACTTGTCTTAAACTATCTATATTTCTGTCAATAGATTATGCAAATATCATCGTTTTGGCGCATGGCAAACTCTTCCTCTAGACTATTGTGATCGCCATTTGGTTTATCTGCTTTTCTAAAAGGCTGTTAGGTCACTTCCTAATTCCTATACATCCCATTTTCTAAAAAAAGAAAAAAAATCTTTGCTTGTGCTTAAGAATAAGCAGCACCTGTTGTGCTCATGCTTTCTGAGTGGCAGCATTAGGATGTTAGGTGTCTTCTCTGATGTGTTCAAGCATGTAAGCACCTTCATAGCTGAAAAAACAGTCAGAGTGGTCTAAGCAGGATGACATGCTAAGCATGGAAAAGCTGATATGGCAGAGGTAGGACATCTTGTATAGATTACTTGCCAGCCGCTCATCTAGGATGTCTGATGTGGTACATTGATTTCCTTTATTGCAGGTAGACAGATATTTATTTACGAGAGATTCTACAGTAGTAACAATTTACTGTGGGCTGTCCATTTGAGTAGATCTAGTGGCCCTGCATGACCCATAAATATTTTTATTTTTTGTTTTATGTTTTGAAAAGTCCTTTTTTTTTTCCAGAAAGAGACCCATGTGAAGGCTAAGGGACCGGCTTTTTTTTTGCTGGTTTTACACTTTTAAACGTGAAATTGGGTTGTTATTTTTTTTGGAGGAACTGTGCCATGATATCATGAACTTTGGTGATTAATCCATAGTAGATCGGTTTAACTTGAGTGCTTTTGTTCTGACACTATTTATTCTGATTAATCTTTATGTAACTTAAAGACTCCATAGAAAAAAAAATCAATAAGAGGGTTCCCGCCATTTATTGCCGGGCGGATTTTAGGCATGTTTCTTTGTGTTACCATTAATTTAGTTTGCTATTCCTGCCATTTGTGTGGTGGATCAAATTAGTGATTAATGCTTTACTTGAACTAGGAATGGCCTGAGGAGAATTACCCTCCATGGGCACATGGCCCCGGGTATATTGTTTCGGAGGATATAGCAAAAGAAGTTTACAGGAAACACAAGAAAGGGGAATTAAAGGTACTGCCAAATTTCTTTAAAATCTCTTAGTTTCTCCTATGCTGTTATGGAGTGATTGCTGATATAGTATTCCATTATATTGCTTCAGTTCTATATTGCATCAAATGAAATTATAGCATTAGGAAAAAAAAAGGTTTACAAGCAAATGGTCTCATGGCTGTGCTCATGGCATTCTTGATTTGCAGATGCTCAAGCTGGAGGATGTCGCCATGGGGATTTGGATCAATGAGATGAAGAAGGATGGCTTAGATGTCAAGTATGCGAATGATGGGAGGATCTTGATTGAAGGGTGCGAGGATGGATATGTCGTTGCCCACTACCAAGAACCGAGGGATATGATGTGCCTCTGGGACAAACTTCAGAAAACAAAACGTGGAACATGTTGCAAGGAGTAACAGAATTTAAAACAATCGGCTCTTTAGGATTGTGCTGTTGCCTGTGCTGAACTGCTGACGCCTACACGAAATCTTGATTTGGCCCATCGCGGAATTGATAGGCAACAAAGTTTTGGATATCACCACTTCGTTGTGGCCGTGGTTTAGAGTTTCAACTACGTTGTAGAGGATGTAGGTCTCTTTTCCTCTGGCAAAGGTAGGAGGGTTATGCTTTGCTCATAGTGTGGTTTCTTGTACAATATATCTTGTTAGGATGTAGGATACAGCGGCAGTAGATTACATAGGATAGATGGAGAGGCAGTGTTGCCATTGTTTCCAAAGGATGCATTATCCGTCTGATGTAAAGCTATTCGACAGTTACTCTACCGTATAATCCATTTCCTATTCACTGAAATCCCCAGCAGGCCTTTATTATAATACAAAGATACATAGCTTTCCTGCGTGTTCGAGAAAAAAAAAATCCCGAGTAGGCCCGAAATCATTCTTTAACAATCACTGGATCCGGAGCTAACGCTCGATTTGCGGTCGGTACGATTTGTTTTCCTGCTCATACACCATGTAATAAATTTAGTGAGATGCTAATTAGATTGATGAACAATTATTTTTTTTAAAAAAAAAGACTGATGAACAATTTGCATTCAACGAGCCCAAAAAAGGGATGATAACAAAAAAGGGAAACAACAAAGATTTTTTAGTTTAAACAATAGGACCTCAATTACTTAATTATCGGTTTTATTGATATGTGATGATATAGCAATTTATGATTGGCCCTGCATGCTATATAGATCTAGCGAGATATCCATCCCATCGCCGCCATATATCTGCCAATTACTATATAAGCAGGTGCGCAGAAGTGAATTCTCGTCTCCATTTTGTTTACCACATGGGGCCCACACCCGCACCTCTTCTAGATCTAGATCTAGAGAGATATCCATCTCCATCGCCGTCATATATCCGCTAGTTAGAGATCCATCCTCGCGGCGGCGCCCTTTGTGTTTGACGAAGGAGGGGCCTTCGCACTTCCGCACTTCGCGTCGGAGGGGAGGCTCATGCCTTGGAACCGCCATCGCATCAAAGCACCACCCTTGCCCCCTCCCAATCGAGTGCCGAGGTAGAGGAGGCGGACCACCACCGCTGGAGGCATCGCTGAATCCGTTACGGGAGATGGAGAATGCGAGTCAAAGTTTGTTAAATTGAGGTAATCTTTTCTTATTAAATTGAGTTGAAAGTTTGACAGAGAAACAACCGGGTGTAAGTTAAGGTTTGCTTTAGTCATGCTTTGGGTAAAATGTTAGCGGGACTATATGGGCCGATCTTTGTAAAGTTTGTTTTAGTCAAGGTTTTAAATCTCTGGCTATAGATGAGATAGCTGCTGGGAAGCGCCACCGCTAGGAGATTCTCCTTTTGCCGCTACAAGTTCGCAATCGCTATTAGCTGCATTTAGCCCGCTTTAGCCGCTAAATAGCCTTTAATCTAGCCATTAGATGTGATGAACAGAAGGTCCTAACGTTTTAGCCTTTAAGATCTTGTACTCCTAAACCTAATGTAGTAGTAACATTTAACTTATGGTCTTTAATTTTGGAGCTCAAATTTGTTTTACATCACAATTACTCTGTTCCTTACCTGTATGAACTCCAATTCCTGCTTAAACGTATGCATGTAACAGACTTATTATGTTCATTTTTTTGTAAAACAGCTAAATAGCTATTGCTGTTCTTGTCTGTTATACATGCTTGCAGCTAAAGGCCTTAACCAGAGATTTTAAACCTTAGTTTTAGTCATGTTTTGGGTAAAATGTTAGCGGGACTCTACGGGCCGATCTCTGTAAGGTTTGTTTTAGTCAAGGTTTTAAATCTCTGACTATAGATGAGATAGCTGGGAAGCGCCACCGCTAGAAGATTCTTCTTTTGCCGCTATAAGTTTGCAATCGCTCTGCGTTTAGCCTGCTTTAGCCGCCAAAAAGCCTTTAATCTAGCCGTTAGATGTGATGAACAGAAGGTCTTAACGTTTTAGCCTTTAAGATCTTGTACTCCTATACCTAATGTAGTAGTATATTGAACTTATGTTCTTTAATTCTGGAGCTCAGATTTGTTTTACGTCACAATTACTTTGTTCCTTACCTGTATGAACTCCAATTCCTGCTTAGACGTATACATGTTACAGATTTATTATCTCCGCATAGACGTATACATGTTACAGATTTATTATCTCCGAGTTTTTGTAAAACACTATAGCTACTCTTGTCTGTATATAAGCTGGCAGCTAAAGGCCTCAACCGGAGATTTTAAACCTTGGTTTTACTTTAGTCATGTTTTGAGTAAAATGTTAGTGAAACTCTATGGGCCAATCCTTTCTAACCATTGATCAATCTATCTTAAGGGTGGCGTCCAAGTCAATAGCCATGACAACTGAGCCGGTGGCAGCAGCTTCCGCTGCCAAGAAGAGGAGGACGGAGACGCGTGAAGGGAGAGGACTGACTTCAGCCTTATTGCTTGCACCAGAGGAGCAGTTGTCGCTGACGGATGCTTTGGAGCTTACAAGTGAGCCGAAATCAGCCCAGGGCCAAGAACCATTGCTCCGTGTGAAACAAGAGGAAGAGGGTGACGTCGACTACATCAAACTCCTTCCAGATGGGGTACTTGGCGACATCATTTCCCTCCTCCCAACCAAGGATGCCGTCCGCACCCGAACCGTCGCCACCAGATGGAGCCGCCTCTGGCTGTCGGCTCCGCTCAATCTTGACTGCAGGGGTGGCGGTCTCCACGAAGATGAACAAGTAGAAGCTGATATGGTCACCCGAATTCTGGACGCGCGCGAGGGCCCCGCCCGCCGCTTCTCCGTCCCCGCCCGCCGCTTCTCCGTCCCCGCGCTCCACCTCCAGCACCGTCCCGCGACTGTGGACAATTGGCTAAGTTCAGAAGCTCTCAACAACCTCCAGGAGCTCGAGTTCTACCTTGATGTGATGTACTACTTGGTTCCGGGTATATTGCTGCCAGCCTCCGCCTTCCGTTTCTCAGCCACCCTCCGCGTCGTCACTATCAGCAGATGCGACATCTCGGACGGCGCGGTCCAAGGGCTGCGCTTCCCTCAGCTCCGGCATCTTGGGCTTGTAAAAGTCATGATCTCGGAGGGCTCACTGCAGAGCATCATCGATGGTTCGCCTGTCCTGGAGTGCTTGCTGCTCTACGTCTACTGCAGCCCTGGCTTCCGTTCCATACGGATCAACTCCCCTACCCTTGTAAGCATCGGCTTGTGCTTGTACGTTCACGCAGTGAACGTCCTCGTCGAGGACGCCCCTTTGCTTGAAAGGTTGCTTCAAATTGAAGATCGTATGGGGATGCATGTATCGGTGATTTCGGCACCGAGACTGGATATCTTGGGCGGCCTTTATGAGTACGGCTTCGAACCCAAATACACGTTTGGTGACACAATACTTCAGGTAGCTGTAGTTTTCTGTCCCTTTGCCTTCACGAGTGTCTTTGCATTTCTGTTTGCATAGAGAAATTTCATATAAATCGACACAATACTTCAGGTAGCTGTAGTATTCTGTCCCTTTGCCTTCACGAGTGTCTTTGCATTTCTGTTTGCATAGAGAAATTTCATATAAATTACTCCAGCGTTTTCAGATGTGGCTAATGTCTTGCTCTGGGTTTGGTAAAGGATTTGGCCGGCGTCGTTAGCTTCACGACAGCTGCGCGGAGTGTCAAGACTTTAGCTATCAGTAAGGGTCAACTTAGCCTGGATACAGTAATCAATTTGATGAGAGGCTTTCCTTGCTTGGAGAAATTGTACATCCAGGTGACTTCATCAGTAGTACCAACCCATGATCTTGTCTCATAGTCGTTGACAACAACTTACAACTGTACCAACCCTTGATCTAACACTTTTTTTGTGTGTCTCTACAGACATCAGATAGTTCAGGAAGCAAAAATTTGTGGCGTCGCAAGCACCGTCATCTTGTCAGGAGCCTTGACATCCGTCTGAAGAAAGTTGTATTGAAAAACTATCGAGGCATAAAGTCACAAGTCAGCTTTGCAACATTCTTTGTCCTGAATGCGAAAATGCTGGAGCTAATGAGATTTGAGGGTAGAAAATGCAATGACAGTCAATTCGTTGCAAACCAACGCAGTTTGCTTGAGCTTGAGAAAAGGGCTTCCAAAGATGCTCAATTTCACTTTGCAAGAAGTCACCTATGCATTCCACATATTGGACATGTCAGTGATTTGTCTAAAACTGACCCGTTTGAATGCGGTGCGTGTCCGTTGAGTCCTTCAGCTTAACTTTCTAGGTTCATGTCATATGCGAACCTGGTCACTTCTCTTGGCTGGCCTAGGACCTGAGACTCGGGAGAAGAGTTTATGTAATACAGTGGTTTGCGCGGTTGATAGTATGGAACAATGATAATCTATTGATAAATTATGAACTATATTTTACCTGAAAATGCAATTGCTATTCTGGGCCACTTGTCGCTGACTGCCCGGATTCTTTTTCAAGTTTAACAGTGCCAGATCCCTTGATTCTGGAGATCTTAGAACTAGCACATATCCATGTTTTTACTGGTACTGAAAATACAAAAGGCAAAAAATAAGAGAGAAAGAAACATCATTTGATGACTACTTCAATAGTGCCGAGGCATGATACACTGATGATAATCTGGAATGATTCGATCGGGGCTCTGCCATTCATGCGATCGAGCAACCGATGCCGTAGCGCTTGTTGGGGAACATCAGGAAGAGGCCGCAGCACACTGCCCCGGCCATGAGGGACGGGGTTCCGCTGACTTAACTCATGGTCACTGACACGTGGGCCTGGGTTTAGGGCGCGCTCGATCGGTCGCCGTGGCCCAAGCCGAAACCGCCGCCTCAGTCCGCTCGCTCGCCGCGCTCCATCGTCCATGTAGCCCCAGGGTGCCGAGTCATGAAGGGTTGCGGAGTCACGACGGGCGGAACCGTCATGACTCCGCACCTTGGGCAACATGGAAGGTGCGCTTGTGATGTGGTGAGCACCGTCGACGAGGGTGGGCACTTTGCTCTCGTGCATGAAGTCTTGCCGAGGAGCGCCGCCTCTGCGTGCTCGCTTTTTGTCCAAAATGACGGAATTAGTTAAGAGGTAGCAGCCATCTCTTAAAGAGAATAAATGAGAGATAGGTCCCATGTTTCATTCTCTCATTTTGCTTAGAGACTAGCTTTTGAAAAAGAGTTAGCAGCCTTCTCTCTCTTCTTTTTCTCAAATAAACAATTCGAGTCAGCTAAGAGTTAGCCATTGGGGACGCTCTTAAACCGGTTTTTGTGGCTAACTGCCGCAGCATCTCTCCTTCCAATGATTGAATTTTCGTATTGTTGTTGCACTATTGCGCTGCAAATTGCATCTAGGCTTTTTACATATTTTTGTTTCACTTGATTCAATTTTTTATTTTTTTGCACTTTTTTTTCTATTTTCCTCTCTAAACCAGTTTTTTTAAATTTTTTTGTCCGTTTTACAGGAATTTGTGAACGGTTTACCGAAGATTTCGATAATTTTAGGTTCAAAATTCAGATTTTAAACTTTGATCTGGTTTCCGGCCTTCGGTAACAGGTGATATTGGTGACAACTGGTTTTTCGGGTAAGTTCGGTAATGTAAACCTTGGTTCGGCTCCGTCATTTTTTTTTTTTTGAGATTTCAATCCCTGCGCGTGCTACACGGATAATCTGGAATGCTTTAATCCGGTCTCTGCCGTCTCATGCGGCCAAGCAACCTATGTTGGGAATTACCGGGATATTACATTTCCGGCCCGTAATTTTCCACCGAACTGGTTCAACAATCCTTAGGCACGAAATTCTTCTTTGATGCGCCTCCGGAGCTAACGCTCGCATTGCGATGGGTACGATTTTTCCCCCTCTCATACACCATGTAATAAATTACATAAGATGCTAATTAGACTGATGAACATTTTTTTCCGCAAAACAGAAAGACTGTTGAACAATTTGTACTCAACGAGCGAGCACGACAAAAGAGGATTGTAAGATGCAACGTGCAATAGATGCGGTGAACGCCCACACGTGGCACCCCACCAGCGCCCCCTCTGCTAGTTAGTGAATGGCGTGCGGCAGACATGCTGAGCAATCTACAAAAAGATAGATGCGGTGAACACCAATAATTTCTTAGTTCAATCGAGAGCACCACAATTAACTATTTTTCTGTCTTATTAGTAAGCGGCGACATGGCAACTTATGGTTGGCTCCGCTTACTATATATGGGGGACCCCACATAAAAGCCGAACTCATGCCTTGCATTACCACTCTCTATTTCCTTTACCACCACATGGGCCCCACATATCCTCCCAGCAGTTTTCTCAGGATTGAGATCCTCTGCAGTCGACTGCCGTCGCTGCCGTGTGGGGTCGTGGAGCCGGCGACCCCACATGCAGTGACTACTGCAGAGGGCAGTCGACTGCATAGGAGCTGCTCGCGTTTTCTCATATGGAGGCGGGTCCCGTGGGTCTCAAACCCGATGGGGGCGGGGACGGGGGCATTTTTCACCATGAGGCTAGAGGGGCGGGTACCTGAAATGCTAACAGGTCAGGGTGGGGTTTCCATTTCCCTGCAGGGGCACCGTGGAGGCCCGAAACAAACGTAAATTTGAGGCACAGCAGCCCAACAATCCAATCACACTCATACCCTAGCCTAGCTAGCTCCTCCCCACCCCATCCCTTCCCCATTCGCTCGACCCGTCGACCGGCCGCCTTCCTTCCTCTCACACCCTTCTCTCTTTCCTATTTAGATTAGGTCGCTGGCTGGCCCCCGCGGCCCCGCTCCTCCTCCCCACACTGCTCGCCGGACACCACATAGGTAATTGCTCGCGCCGTGTCGTGCTCCTCTCTCACTCCAACCTGCCGCTTGCCTTGTCGGCATCGACGCCATCCGTGAGCATCGTCACCTGCTCATCTCCCCCCCCCCCCCCCCCCTCCCCCACGGGGACCCAACGAGAAACATGGACCCGGCAAGGACGGGGAGAGGGGCTGTTTTTGCCTGATATGCTTAACAGGGGCAGGGCGGAGATGCGGATCTAGTCCCCGCAGGGATCATCCCCTGTTGCTGACGCAACCCACATCCGCATCTCTCTAGACTAGCGAGATCCCCGGCGGCTCGTTAGAGAGCCATCCTCACGCCGCCACCGCCCTTCACTTTGGAGGAAGGAAGAGGGGCCCTCGCATTGTCACGCTTCACGTTGGAGGGAGGAGGGGGCTGATGCCTCTGAACCGCCATCGCTGTCACAGAAGCAGTGCCCCCCCCCCCCCCCCCCTCCCTTCCCAATCACGTGCTGAGGTAGAAACCCCCGCCGGAGGCATCGCCGGAGCTGTTGTGGAAGCCGAAGGAGGTGACTAAAAGTTTTGTAAATCAAGGTAATTTGTTTCCTAAATAGAGTTGAAAGTTTGGTAGAGAACGCGTCCTAGGTAAGGTTTGCTTTAGTCATGGTTTGTGTAAAAATATTAGCGTGACCCTTCTATCTAAAATAAAAGAATGTACCATTCTATCCATATTCAATTTGCAGTGATGGAGTAAATCTAAATTATAGATTCCAGCAGTAGATGAATAATTACAAATGTGTACGATTCGCATAACTTCAAAATAACTGACATTATTTTTTATTTTTCCTGATCAGAAAAATATATGGAAAGGAAAGGAGGTTGAAATTCTTTTATTTAATTATGGTTAAAGAAGAATAAAATAAGAAAACATGAGTTTTATTGAATTTCAATGAGCCCAATCCTTTTTCTAACTATTGGTCTACCTGAAGGGTGGCGTCCAAGTGAACAACCATGAAAATTGAAGCCGTGGCGGCAGCTACCGCTACCAAGAAGAGGAAGACGGAGGCGCGTGAGAGGGGAGAACATACATCAGCCTTATTGCTTGCACCAGAGGAGCTGTTGTCACTAACGGATGCGCCCCATTCCGGACTTACAAGTGGGCCGAAACCGGTCTATGGCCAAGAACCATTCCGCCGTGCAGAACTAGAGGAAGAGAAACAAGGAGACTGCTTAGTCTCCTTCAAGACGTGGTCGTTGAAGACATCATTTCCCTCCTCCCACGAAGGATGCCGCCCGCACCCGAACCGTCGCCACCCGATGGCGCCGACTCTGGGGGTCCGCTCCACTGAATCTTGATTGCAGCGGTGGTGGCCTCCCCGAAGAGAAACAAGTACAAGCCGACCTGATCCCGGATCCTCGCTGCTCACCCGGGCCCTGGCCGCCGCTTCTCAGTCCCCGCTCTCCACCTTCAGCACCACCCAGAGAGTGTCAACAACTGGCTCCTTTCACCAGCTCTCGACAACCTGCAGGAGCTCGAGTTCTACCTTGGGTTTGTGATGTACTACACCACACAGATTCCGGCAGTATTGCTCCCGGCCTCCGCCTTCCGTTCCTCAGCCACCCTCCGCGTCGTCACTATCAGCACATGCCACATCTCGGACGGCGCGGTCCAAGGGCTTAGGTTCCCTCAGCTCCGGCATCTCGGGCTTGCAGGAGTCATGATCTCGGAGGGCTCACTGCAGAGCATCATCGATGGCTCGCCTGTCCTGGAGTGCTTGCTGCTTACTGCAGCTATGGCTTCCATTCCATACGGATCAACTCTCCTACCCTTGTAAGCATCGGCTTGTGCTTGTACGTTCACTCAATGAGCCTCATCATCGAGGATGCCCCTTTGCTTGAAAGGTTGTTTCAACTTGATCTTCTTATCGAGAACAAACAAACGTATGTATCGGTGATTTCGGCACCCAGACTGGAGACCTTGGGCTGCCTTTCTGATTATAAGTCCAAATCCAAATACACATTTGGTACGACAATACTTCAGGTAGCTGTAGCATTCTGTCTCCTTGCCTTACACAAGCGTCCTATTGCATTTTCGTATACATGGAGAAATTACATACTATTTGCATTTTCAGAGGCTAATTAATGTCTTGTTCTGTGTTTGTTAAAGGACTTGTGCGTCGATAGCTTCACGACAGAGGTGCGGAGTGTCAAGACTTTAGCTATCAATATGTGTAAACTTAGCCTGGATACTTAATAAATTTGATAAGGTTCTTTCCTTGCTTGGAGAAATTGTACATCCAGATGACTTCGGGGGTGTTCGTTTCTCTAGGCCTAAAGGTCACATCAAAACTAATCTTGTTATTTAAGCGTTTTAAATAAGTCTAATTAAAAAACTAACTGTAGAACCTTGTACTAATTTGCGAAACGAATCTAACGAGGGTAATTAAGCCGTGATTAGACGATGGTTACTGTAGCATCACTGTAGCGAAACATTAGATTCGTGCCTGTTCGGCAATTTAGGTCTAGAGGTCACATCAAAACTAATCTTGCTATTTAGGCATCTTTGTCAACAATATACAACTGTACCATCCTTGATCTGACACTTTCTTTTTTTCTTTTCAGACTTCGAGTTTGGCAGGAGGCCGAAATTCGTGGCGTCGCAAGCACGGTCGTCTTGTCAGGAGCCTTTGACATCCGTCTGAAGACAGTTGTATTGAATAACTATCGAGGCATAAAGTCACAAGTCAGCTTTGCAAACTTCTTTCTCCTGAATGCGAAAATGTTGGAGCTAATGAGATTTGTGGGTAGAAAATGCAATGACAGTCAATTCATTGCAAAACAACACAGTTTGCTTGAGCTCGCCGAAAGGGCTTCCCCAGGTGCTCAGTTTCGCTTTACAAAAAATTGCCAATGCATTCCACATATCAAACGTGTCAGTTTTTTTTTTTTGATATGGGTGGTCCCCACCCTTCGCTCACGCCGTGGCCCGACGCGAGCGGCGCACGCAGGCGCCAAGGCCAGCGCGACCTCGCAGCTGACCGGGTGCGGGACGGGGGCTCGAACCCCCGCCGGCTTTGACGCTCTCCTGGCGTCTTACCATCAGGCCACTTGAATGCGGTTGTTTTGCTTAACTATGTGGTTTCATGTCATGTATGAACCTGATCAGCTCTCTTGCCTGGGCTAAGACCTGAGACTCGGGAGAAGAGTTTATGTAATACAGTGGTTTGCCGAGTTGATAGTATGGAACAATGATAATCTATTGATAAATTATGAACTGTTTTTTACCTGAAAATGCAATTGCTATTCTGGGCCACTTGTCGCTGAATGCCCGGATTCTTTTTCAAGTTTAACAGTGGGTTTCCTTGATTCTGGAAATCTTAAAACTAGTACATATCCATGTTTTTACAGGTTTTGGAAATACAGAAGGCACAAACAAAAAAGAGAGAGAGAGAGAAAGAAACACCATTTGATGACTCCTTCAATACTAGTGCCGAGGCATGGTACAATGATGATAATCTGGAATGATTCGGTTGGGGCTCTGCCATTCATGCGACCAACAAGCAACCGATGCCGTAGCGCGGGGGAACACAAGAAGAGGCCGCTGCACACTGGCATGGTCAATGAATGATGAATGGGAATCTCTCCATCACCTGGTCCATCTCTTTGCTGTGGCCCCGTCCTCGTCAAAAAGAATCTTATTATTTAAGAATATTTTTATTTATTTAATAACAAAACCTATGTCACGATCCTCTCTTTAAATCGCGAGACGAATTTAATGAGCCTAATTAATCTAAATTTCGCTACAGTGATGCTACAGTAACTATCGTCTAATCACTACTTAATTTTCCTCATTAGATTCGTCTCGCGAATTCGAGCGGAGTCCTAAAATTAGTTTTGTAATTAAACTTTATTTATAATTATAATATTCGTTACAAAAACCCTCTGAAATTTAGACCCATGCGACGAACGCACCCGGATAGCGTCAGTCCCTCGGCGTGAGAAGCCGTAGTACACCTTCCCGTTGGGCCTTGATTTCCGTTTGAACTGGGCCAACAATGCTCAGCAGGCTGGAACGGTTCGCGTAACACGTGGCCCTACGAGTCGCGATCTTTTCTTAACGGTTGGTCGGTGGTCAAAGCCGCCGGCCATCCTCTCGAAAGGAAAAAGAGAGTGACTCAAAAAAAAAAAGAAAAAAGGAAAAAGAGAGAGAGATAGAGTCATAGAGAAGAAGAAGAAGCCGGCGGCCATGGAGACTGCGGCGGCGGCTCCCGCTACTAAGAAGAGGAGGACGGAGCCGCATGAGGGGAGGGAACCACCGGAGGCATTCTCATCCCCTGCGCCAAACGAGCCGCTGCCGCCGGCGGATGCGCCCCATTCCGGGCTCGCAAGGGGGCCGGAACCGGAGGGATCCCACGGCCACGAGCCACCACGCGGTGCAGGAGGAGAAGAAGAGGACGGCGTCGACCGCACGGACCTCCTTCCGGATGCCGTCCTTGGCGACATCATCTCTCTCCTCCCCACCAAGGACGGCGTCCGCACCCAAACCCTCGCCACCCGATGGCGCCGCCTCTGGCGGTCCGCTCCGCTCAATCTGGACTTCAGCGGCGGCGGCCTCCACGAAGAGGACGAGGTACAAGCTGGCCTGATCTCCCGGATCCTTGAGGCGCACTCGGGCCCCGCCCGCCGCCTCTTCGTCCCCGTACTCCACCTCCACTTCCGTCCCGCAATGGTCGACGAGTGGCTCAGTTCAGCGGCTCTCGACAACCTCCAGGAGCTTGAGTTCGACATCGTGAATAAGTATTTCAGATTGAAATACTTATTCCCGATTTTCAGAGAGGCGCAGGAGGAGGTGTCGTTGCCGGCCTCCGCCTTCCGTTTCTCGGCCACCCTCCACGTCGTCACCATCAGCAGATGCTACATCTCGGACATGGCGGTGGAAGCGCTTAGCTTCCCCCAGCTCCGGCAGCTCGGGCTTAAACGAGTCGATATCTCAGAGGGCACACTGCACAACATCATGGCTGGTTCCCCTGTCCTGGAGTACTTGCTGCTCTACTGCACCCATGGTTTGCACACCGTGCGGATCAACTCCCCTAGCCTTGTAAGCATCGGCTTGTACGTTCCCACAGGGAACTTCATCATCGAGGACGCCCCTTCGCTTCAAAGGTTGCTTCTACATGGAGATCGTTTGGACATGCATGTATCGGTGATTTGGGCACCCAAACTAGAAACCTTGGGCTACCTTTCTGATTATGGCATCGAATCCAAATACGCATTTGGTAACACAATACTTCAGGTAGCTGTAGCATTGTGTCTCTTTGCCTTCACAATTCACTAGCATTTTATTGCTTTTTCATGTGCATAGAGAAATTTCATATTATTTGCATTTTTGAAGGTGGCGGCCTAATGTCTTATTCTGTGTTTGGTAAAGGACTTGTGCGTCGTTAGCTTCACGACAGAGATGCAGAGTGTCAAGATTCTTGCTATTAATAATGTCAAACTTAACCTGGATACAGTAATCAGTTTGATAAGATGTTTTCCTTGCGTGGAGAAATTGTACATCCAGGTGACTTCATTGGTAGTTCATTATGTGGGCACATACTTACTGTCAACAACTTGCAACTGTCCCAAACCTTGATCTGATACTTCTTTTTCTTGTTCATTTCAGACGTCAGATTGTTCAGGAGGCAAAAATTTGTGGCGTCGCAAGCACCGTGATCTTGTCAGGTGCCTTGACATCCGTCTGAAGAAAGTTGTATTGGAAAATTATCGAGGCATAAGGTCGCAAGTCAACTTTGCAACATTCTTTGTCTTGAATGCGAAAATGTTGGAGTTAATGAGATTTGAGGGTAGAATATGCAATAATGAATTTATTGCACAGCAGCAGAGGTTGCTTCAGGTCGAGAAAAGGGCTTCCAAAGATGCTCAGTTTCATTTTACAAAATATCGTGAATGTCTTCCACATATCAAACATGTCAGTGATTTGTCTAAAACCGACCCGTTTGAATGTGGTTCCATGTGTATCCGTTGAGTTGTTTTTTCTGAACCATATATGAACTTCTGTTGGCTAGGCGAGGTCTGGAACTCAGGAAAAGAGTTTGTTTAATACTAATGGTTTGCACACATGATAGTATGAGAGAATGATAATCTATTGATGCCCCTGAAAATGCAATTGCTATTCTGGATCACATGTCACGGCTGCACATTTGGTTGAACATGGTGTTTATTTCATTGCATGATTTGATCACACTTTGGACTATAACAAATTTTTTCTTAAATCTTTCTAGCCACGCTGCTGCATTTGAATGGGGAAGTGACAATTCTATTTTTTATTTAATTCTTCAATATAATATGTTTTCTTTAGCATATTGGATGTTCTAGGGATGCTCTTTTAGTGCTACTGAGTACATATCTATTCAATTCATTTCAGTATCACTTTGCTTCTTTTTGTTCATCACTTACGTGGCAGCTCAGTGAAAGAACTTGGTTAGAGATTCATTACACTTGTTCCTATTAAACAGCCAATGGAACTAGAAATTGTCATAAATACTCTGAGCTATGGTATGACAAGGAAACTTAGTAACTGTCTCTCTGTTGCTTCAATTGCGCTCTCTGGAAAATATTATCCTTGGTTGAGTCATGACTTAGCTTAGCAGCCAACAGCCTTATTATTCATATTCTTCCAGAAAGAGAGGAAGCGGAGGTATTTGACGTCCCTAGCAGCCTGACACACCATTTTTCACACATTTCCTTTGTTAACTGATGCCATGCTATTTCGACATTGTCAGTTATTCGCTATGCTCCCTTCAGTTATTTGCACAGCATCAGGAAGCTTATGAACATTTTCATAAATTTTGAAGAAATAAAGACATTGGTAAAATGAAAACTCGACATTTGACATGCGGGTTCGAATATTGACTTTGACTTAATTCAAACTTCATAATTCGATACAAGCAATGGCTTGACAACCGACGATGGAGACCATCTGGAAATTTGCACCTGGGGACCTGGGGTGATCTTGGCTTCCAGATTTTCTTTTTTGTTAAATCGTTTATGTAAATATTGGGATACTCAACACCTTGTTTGTACTGAAGTAACCGCCGGGTTGACAGCGACCACAATGAGAGTAGACAAACGATCTCATGTTAGGCCAACTCCTTGCCACCAAAAGCTCAAAGCTTTCGTCGCTCCCGACGCTTCACAGGTAAGGTAGGTGCATCAAACAACCTCCAACCCCCACCTCGCCGCCTCAAAACCCAAGAACTGATCACCATCCCGAACCTCCAAACCTGCCCATGCAAATGTGGTCAAGCCTTGATTAACTACTGGACTACTAGCAAGGTCACCCGCACACTGATAATAAGAGGCCGGTTCTTATTATCCGGAGGAGGCATACGCATTTGGAGAGACCACCAGCAACAATGGCTAGTGCACGTGAGAGGACGACGCCTCTGGCCGCCGTGCTGGCCGTGGCGCTGCTCCTGTGTCCGTGCCGCGGCGACGTGGTGCAGTTCATCTTCGGCGACTCGCTGTCGGACGTGGGCAACAACAACTACCTGACCAAGAGCCTCGCCCGCGCCGCGACGCCGTGGTATGGCATCGACTTCGGCAGCGGCATGCCCAACGGCCGCTTCTGCAACGGCCGCACCGTCGCCGACATCGTGGGCGACAAGATGGGCCTGCCGCGGCCGCCGGCATTCCTGGACCCGTCGCTGGACGAGGACGCCATCTTCAAAAATGGCGTCAACTACGCGTCCGGCGGCGGCGGCATCCTCAACGAGACGTCGTCCCTCTTCGTACGTAACTAATAAAGCGCTATTGTTGATGCATTCCGTGACTGCATGATGACACGAAACTGAACAACTAGTGTGCTTGTGCAGATCCAGCGGTTCTCACTGTACAAGCAGATCGAGCTGTTCCAGGGCACGCAGACGTTCATGCGGGAGAAGCTCGGCGCGGCGGCGGCGGACAAGTTCTTCAGCGAGGCGCACTACGTGGTGGCCATGGGCGCCAACGACTTCATCAACAACTACCTCCTCCCGGTGTACTCCGACTCGTGGACCTACACGGGGGACACCTTCGTCAAGTACATGGTGAACACCCTGGAGGCGCAGCTGAAGCTGCTGCACTCGCTGGGCGCGCGGCGGCTCACCTTCTTCGGGCTCGGGCCCATGGGCTGCATCCCGCTGCAGCGGTACCTGACCTCCACCGGCGCGTGCCAGGAGTCCACCAACAAGCTGGCCAAGAGCTTCAACGCGCAGGCGGGCGCCGTGGTGGCGCGGCTCTCGTCGGAGCTGCAGAACGCCACGTTCCGGTTCGGCGAGGCGTACGACTTCTTCCAGGACATCATCGACCGGCCCTACATGCACGGGTTCAACAACTCCCGGGCGCCCTGCTGCACGCTGGGCCGGGTCCGGCCCACGCTCACCTGCACGCCGCTGTCCACGCTGTGCAAGGACCGCAGCAAGTACGTGTTCTGGGACGAGTACCACCCCACCGACCGGGCCAACGAGCTCATCGCGCTCGAGACGCTACGGAAGCTCAACATCACCGTTGTCAACAACGGGACGTCCAGCTAGCCATATGCATCAGCGGATGGCCACGGTTTTCTCTGTATCTGTATGCATACAGATCAGGTTGTATAATTGTTCTAGCTAAGAACGAGAAGTTTGTGCGTGAACAACGGAGTATATATGTGTATGGATGTGATCGTGGACGCAATTTTGTATCGGCAAGAAGAATGTCTATCATCAATTTCTGACTGAAGTTTCTTCCACCGGCAGATTTTTGCCATTTCATAGCCTATGCCACGAACCGCCAGTGGCGAAGCTACATAGGGCCTTCTGGGTTCAAATGCACTCACTAATTTCTGAAATTAACTTGTAGTTGACTTGTTTTTCACCATATATGCACTCATTAATTTCAAATTTATGCAACCATTGACAGAAAAATAAGACATTTTCTCTTAGAGTTATGAAGTAATGCTCCCCCACTAATTTAGCTCTAGCTTCGTCACTGCGAACCGCACTGCTTCGTCACTGCGAACCGCACTGTGCCGACCGACCCCCAGTCCAAATCCAACCCGTGTACTGATTTCACCACCCCCTTTCCGCTTTGCCGGCCAACGTCCGCGCGCACGCCAGCGCGCGCAGAGCCGTGTCCGGCAAGGATTCCCGCCCGGTTGCCGCCAGCCAAAGAGTCTCCTCCACCGCCTCTCTCCGCCTGTAAAAAGGGACCCGGGACAGGTACTGCCCCTCGCGCTCCCTGGTTTTCTTCTCTTCCGTGTTAGGCGCCTCGTTTGCATCCATCTCGACGCCTCGTCGCGTCGCGTTTGCGTTTTGTTCATCACACTTAACTTTTCTTTTCGGTTTCGAGTCGACTTGATATCTTCTCCGTTTGATTTATGTCGTCGGCCTTTTTTTTCCCTTCCCGTGCTCGCAGATCTTTAACCTCGGCAGGCAGCTGGTTCGACGCGGGGAGCGAATTGGCCCGATAATATAAAGAGTTGTTCGGTCTGGAGTCTTAGTTTATTCTATCTGATTAGTTCGTGTTTAGTTCCCACATCAGCTTTTCTTTGGTGTTCGTCTTCGTCTCTTTCGCGTTTTGGATGCAGGAGGACTGGATCCGATTGTGAGTCTAGCAACTTGGTTGCAGCGTGAGGGAATCATTGCCCTGGATGTTGAGGCAGGTCAGTATCTCGTCGGATCCAGCCGTTCCATTGGTTTCGTCACCTGGATAGATTCGGTGGTTTCAGGCTAATTAGGTTCCCTATGTGGTAATCTGGTCATCATCCTGGTTGAATCAGAAAGGAACATGGGACTAACACCAGGTGGATTCGAAACCTTGGGTCGATTGTTATTTGAGCCGCTGATCTAGCTTGTGGTATGTGTCTGTCCTCCATGAGATGCAGAAGGAAAGGGGCGCTTCAGGAGTTTGAGGTGCTTAATGATTCAGGGAGACGAGTCAAAAGGGTGAATCTTTGGTTACGGTCATCGGTTGTTTCAGATATGTTTGGTTTGCGATTGTTTTAATATCATGGTTCTTTCTCTCTGAAGATTGCGGTAATCAGCCGCTTGATTGCCTTTTTTGGAATTGTTCGTGACCAGATCTGAGGAGGCAGTATAAGAAGAATCGATCGATGGACTACAATTGATAACGGCCGAAGAACATCGTTTGTTTGGATATCTCTGCACCTCGTTCTGATTTATTGTTCTGCACCGTTCAATATCTGATCACTGCTGTTCTGATATTTGGATTTATGGTTCTTATCCAGCAAAGGGATTGTTTGGATTGCCGATGAGTTCCTCTGTTCAATTTAGCAATTGGAGTAGTCATAGTGTCTGCTGCCACTACATCAATTAATAAGCCCTTAATCTTCTTTGATACATCTTTGATACTAAACTTGCTGTTCTCTAGCATTCGGATGTTCACTAGTATTGTCAATTCTCGCAGATATATCACTAAAAAAAGGCACTGCAGCGGTATTCGCTGGCTGATCAGGCTTTGTTCCTACCTCTTGCATATTTCTGACGTTTAGGCAAATTCCAAAATATAACTTGAACGGTGTCTTGCACATTGCAGGCGACTTGCTAGCCTTTTGGTGTCAGATTGAAATTCCTCTGCAATTTTTCAACTTATATCCTACCTTCCCAATTTATTGCTGGACTGGAGTTCATAATAATAACAGCGGAAGAACATTCTTTGTTTGGATATCTCTGCACCTCGTTCTGATTTATTGTTCTGCCCCGTTCAATTTCTAATCACTGTTGTCTGATAATGGATTTGTTATGGTTCTTCTCCAGCAATGGGATTGTTTGGATTGCCGACGAGTTTCTCTGTTCTGTAGCAATTGGAGTTGTTGTAGACACTGCCACCATTGCCTCAAATAATAAGCTCCTTAATCTTCTTTGATATAAGAAACTACTGTTCTGTAGCTATTGGATGTTCACTAGTATTGTCAATTCTCGCAGATACAGTATACCACTCAAAAGGAAGCGCAGCGGTATTTGTTGAATCAGGCTTTTCAGCGGAATCGGCTGGGCTGGAGTGGCTGGGCTTGTTGCCGTTACTCACAGTTTTACTGTAGCAACAGCCAGCTCCAGCCTCCAGCCCCAGCAACAAACAAGCAACCGAACAGGCAGTTTGTTTCTATCCCTTGCATCTTTCTGATGTTTGGGAAAATTCTAAAATATACTTACCTCAAACGGTGTCTCGCACTTTGCAGGCGACTGGCTAGCTTTTTTGCGATTGATGGCATACTAAAACACCTCTACAGACTGTTCTTCAACTTATCCTACCTTCCCAATTTATCATTGACATCAACCTAGAATATTCTAGCGGTCATATAGTTGTCTTGATCGTTTCAGGTCACTAGTTGGTATTTCCACAGGCCTTAGTCCATGAAAAGTGAAATCTGCCGACAGTATTTCTTACTTATTTCAGTTTAATATTGTATTAAATTGTTACCGAAATGGAAATTTAACAAGGGTTAATTAATTTGCAGTAGTAGAAGGTCTCAAGCTTGTTTTGGAGTTTCAGGTTAGACGGGGAATACCGAAAGTACAAAACCTAGTTCTTGCACATCAACAGCCCATTAGCTATCCTCTTCTCTCAGCAACAAAATTATCTTATTTGCATTTATAAGTCACGTTAGCGTGGCTTGATGGTTGTTGCTTGTCTTTGTGTGCTCGCAGATCATATGGCTCATCTGTTTGGTAGTGTGCCCTGCGCGGTTCAGTTGTGGTGTCTGGTTTGGAATGTCTATCTGCAGTTTCGGTTTGAATTGCTTTTTCTAGTTTCTGTTTCTTTATTTTGGTAGCCGCCTTCTCCACATTGATTGCAGGATGTGTTTGGCATGGGTGTCTACCTAATAAAGAGATTAGGCCAGGTCAGTGCCTACTGCACGGTCCTTTTGGTTTAGAGTTTATAGTTGGTCTAGATGATTTCAGATCTGAACTGTTAGCCTTGACTTTTGGATTTCCTGGTGGCAAAGGGACCAGTCCCGTATCGGCAGGTCAGTCCTCTGGTGCATCCGGCCATTTCATTGCAAATTACCTGGATCTGGTTGTTTCAGGCGATATTCCCTGTGTGTAGCTTGCCTGCGATGAGGGTTCTTTTGTCCGAACACAAGGTATATTCGAAGCCCTGGGTAGATTCTTATTTTGATGACTAATCTGTTGTGTCCTGCTTTAGTTGAAAGTCCTCGGGTCCTCTCTCTGGCGGGGAGATGAAGGGTGAAGAGGTTTGCCTAGTTCTTTGCTTGCTTTTTTGTTTGTTCACGGGTTGTTTGTGATGTGGAGAGCAAGGGAAGACGCTCCTTGACACCAGATATGCAGAGGCAACAGGTGTGGAGTTGGTACAATTATGATTTGGCTGGACCACAGAGTTAACACTTCATATTATTGGAAGAACAACACTATTTGGATGTTTTTGCCTCATTCTGATTCTGATATGTTGGTCTTGTGTGGCTCAGTTCCTGTATACTGAAACTACATTTGGATTGTTTTTCTCCAGCAATTGGATGCCGCTGCTCTATTCTACTGCAATTGGATCAAGGCGTTCTGAGTTTGTTAACAATCCTGCTAATCTCATTGGATATGCTGCTGATTTTATAATAGTCTATCAATGGTGCCTTGCTAGTAATTCTTAGTTGTCGCAGATACCTCCACAGAGAGCCCCTGGCTGTTATTTCTATCATCTGATTAGATTTTATCCCTGTCCGAAGCATCGATCCATGTTTCTGCTATTGCAAGGCTGATGTTGAGTGAAATTCTTATAGCTACTACATTTGAAGAACACCCTGCAGAATCTGTTGCCAGCACCTTTTAACATTTTCCAGTTCATCCTCATTCATGATAGTTGTAGATTATTATTGAATTGAAAAACTATTAGGAAAGTCTGCAATGGCAAAGATCTCAAAAGCATATTTTAAGTTTCAAGCGAAGATGGGCCATCTAGAACTGCAAAAACTTAATGTTATACTTTTACACCTCAACAGTCACTCTGGATTTTGTCTTCTGCTCTGCTTTGATGTTTCTTTCCTTGCTGTGTCCGCAGATCAGTTATCTCATCTGATCAGTAGTGCCTCTGGTTCCCTTGTGGTGTCTGGTTTGTGATATTCCTTCGCAATATGGTTTGATTTGCATCACCGAGTTTCCATGTTTTTTTGTTGGCTTTCTCCAATTGTGATTCGCAGGATTTGCGTTACCTTGTGGCTAAAACTGGCACTAGATCTGCAGATCAGCATCTAATGCGCACGGTCCTTTTGGATTATCCGTTACTTGTTTTGGTGATTTCAGATGTGGATTGATCGCTGTATGAAGGTTTCATCTTCCTACCAACCCTATGTAGATGCGGATTGTGTAAATCTACCTACCCCATGTATAACAAGCTTTTCCATAAGTCAAAGTTCGGGGCCTTGGGTGGTGATTTTACAAGTTGCTCAGTTGATCTCGTTGGTGGTAGATGCGTGTTGATTTCTTTAGCTTCAGGAGCAAGATGATGGTTGAGGTTGGATCAGGGGTAGAGGTTTGGTTATCTGGTTTGTCCTGATGTTATGGTGATATGGAACTCGGTATATCATTAGTTGTGTCTATGTGCAAGTCCGCTTGAAATCATTGTTTAAATGAATTTGCATAGAAATTTGTTGAGCTGGATTGAACTTGGACTGGAGTGAGATGTGGAATAACCTTTGATACTATTGAATTTGCTTTAACCATGCCTGTACTGTTTATTTCTGTTTGTTGCTTTTCTGATCTCTCTGGTATAGGATTTCCGTTCGGACTGTTGGAAGTTACCTTGTGCTGCAGCAACTGATATAACATAAGTTCCACCTAACAATCATCTCATTTTATTCCTAGTAACACTTTGTTCTCGCAGATGTCTTGGTAGAGCACAAGAGCCAAGCTCATCCTTCTCCCACTAACACCTTGGTTTCCAAAGCAGCTGAAATCTGCTGTCTTCGGATACCCATTATTGATGAGCATTTACAATTCGCACTAATCGGCAGGGACAAATACTGTTTGGAAGCCTTGTGCCATGTTGAAGATCTGCAGAAGCTTACTGCCCAGAGTTCAAACTAACAATTTTGACACCTGCTGACGAAATTCTCTCTATCAACCATCTGGCTTTTCAAGTTCTTAGCAATTTCATCGTATGGATTATTTCTTCTGCTAAGAGTTTCTTGCTTAAAACGACCTTTGTTTATCTCTTTTTATGGGTGGACTAGTTCAATTTTAGTTGCTGGGTTCTTCTATAGACAAGTATGGACTAAGGAATTTCAAGTTATAGGTGCTTTCATTCGATGGCCTTCTATGATCCATAACTTCTTTAACATGCTTCTTGATCTGTGATATGCTGTCCTCCACCTAAAATTCTTTTGTTCGGTGTTACCATTTGCATGATCAAGCTCTTAGACCTCGTTCATTAGTGTAGGTTTCGATTCTATCTGGTTGCTGGTTTTCTTCAATATTAAAAGTTCCATCTTAGAGTTCATTCTACCAGTTCCTTTCTAGATGTTGAACTATGCACATACGGGTTGGTTCAGTTAATCTACTGATGTTGAGATTTGGTTAAAATGTCCGTTATTGATCTGCACTAAATCCTTTGTTTCTTATATTTTGAGAAGTTATCATCATTCGTTAATATGCATGCACTGTTTCACCCATTAACAATATCCTTACTAATTTTATTACTCAAAATTTCTATGTGTATAAATGTAGACCTTAAATGATACATTTTGCTTTCATGCTGGCTGTTACGTACTTAGGACCCTGATCTAGGCAATTTCTGTTCCTTTTTTTTGGTACAATAAAAACTGGGATCTTGTAAACGGAAAAAAAGGGGATCAAACCTAACATAATATTTTGGTTTGTTCCATTTGGCCAAAAAAATTGTCTTTTCCGTTGGTGCTGCAGTTTCTGGTCTTTACTATCAGAGTTTGTTTTAAGGATTTGGATCTGGAGTTCTGTATGTAACAAAAGAACATGAGCCTGATGTGCATCACTCACCTCAAATTTGATAGCACATTTGAACCGTGTTTTGGGATATTGGAATGACATTAGTATTGGAAAGTTTGACTTGAGTGGGAGTTAACTCATTCTGACCTTCTGATTAGTGAACTTGAAGCATGTGTTTGATTTTGATTCTGTGGCAGCAGTCCTACGGTTTGTTATTTGTCTTTCATGAGCAATGCTTACCACAAATCAGATTCTTCATATTTCCACTTTGTGAGCATAGATTGCAGTTTCGGATAATTAAATTGAAGTTGTGGAGGATGATTAATAGAACTGGGGTTGAAGGTTGCAGATGTTTTCAGTATATAGACAATTATAAAAGGATGGGAAGATCAGAAAATATTAAGACAACAGTATCTCTGCCTTATTTTGGTGCCCTCCGTGCAGCCAAGTTCTAGTTTTAGTGGTTGATCATGGAATTGAGTATCTTTGAAATTGACTCTTACGGCCTAGGAGATATTTTGGCACACATCTGAATTGTGGAACCTTTGTGTTTGGCTGAATATGCTATGGAACCACTGTTGAATTTCATCTCAAAATCATGCAATTCTAGGCTTGAAGAAAGTTTGCTCACATATTTTAGTGGACACGGACTATTACATGGAATGCTAAAGTTTTGGTGGCCTACTGACTTCCATGCACCTTTCATTTGGCGTTATTTAACTTCCAGTATTTGGTGGGAAGGCTGCTTCCAGTTGTATAAGGGCTCATGTTTTCTGCGACTTGTGTGGTTCATTGCTCCTATTGTTTGCTGTTATTTTTATTTTTTGCTGTTTAACACTGCCTTTGCCGGTCCCAAGCCCGGATGAGAAAATGTGGAGGGAACAGCAAGTAGCTGCTGGCTGAACATTAGAACTTGAGATTTGACCTCTCCAGGGGTATAGAATTCTCGTTTCACTGAAGTTCTTCCGCTAATGCGGTGAATAGAAACGCTATGTGGTGTGTTATCTTAAACGTCCGTGCTTGATGTTGCTTCTAGTATTGCGTCCAAGAGTTACATTTTGCAGCGCTGCCGGCAGTTGTTCTCTAGCCGCCCTTATTGAGAGGCCTCGTGCTAGATTTGACGACTCCTTTTATCTTTTTTGGTTAGTATAAACCCAGATTTCAGCTGAAAGAACGAAATAGGGCAATAATTTGCTCCTTTGAACCACAACTTGTGCGAAACTGAGATGCACGACAGATTTAGAAATCTAGCATGCCCCACATCCCCACATCGGCAACCAGAATGGAAATGCATTTTATTCTTGTAGTCAAATTTATTTTGACCTTTACGTGGCTCCCCATCAAGCACTGAGTTACGTGGCTCCCCATCAAGCACTGAAGCTTCACCTTTCTACTGAATCAAAAATTTGACGGTCGTCCGCTTGCGCAGGTGCGTGCCGGTGCCGGTGGGCGACGGCGGCGTCCATGGCTCCCCATCAAGCACTGAAGCTTCACCTTTCTACTGAATCCAAAATTTGACGGTTGTCCGCTTGCGCAGGTGCGTGCCGGTGCCGGTGGGCGACGGCGGCGTCCATGCAGAGTAGGGCAAGTCGCTGCGTGGTCGCCTATGCGCGGACTCACACGGGGTTCTGAGGAAGTCAAAACCGCGACATGGAGATCGTGCTGGTATCTCGATGTCCTGCGCACGAACCATGCGTCCTACTCCCACCAGAGATCGCATGGAGACAGCCCGCTCTCACGTGCACGACAAAAGCACAAAACGGAACGGGTCGAGCCCCACGCTTCGCCTTCACGTTGATCCTGCTGCGAGTGCCAGCTCCGCTTCAGGTTTCCGTTAGAGGCACGGCCCCTGGCATCTGGGCCCCACTGTCAGTACAGTACACGAAAAGATCAGCAGAAAGCCCAGTGAGCAGTATAGCACGCCGTTTTCCGCTCCTCGTACCCCGTTTCTAACCTTCGAAATTCCTTTGCGCCCCCTCCAGCAGCACATTTATCAACTGACGCATGGGACCGGAAGGATTTGGGTCCCACAAGTCAGTTTCGCAACACCGTGGGCCACCATCGTTCACTGGGCTGCCGTAGCCGGCCCTTGTACCGTAGTGCCCCGCGCCAGCCGCGGCCGCAAAGCGCGAGCAAACAACGCGAGGCCGTTGGCGGCGTGACCCCCCTCGTGTGCCGGCGGCGTCGCCTCGTCGTCACCGTCTCTCCTCGGCGTCCTCGCTGTCACCGCCCTGGCCCCACCAGCCAGGCACTACAACAACAACCTCGCAGCGCCGCACGCACACTCCCACCACCGCTCCGCTCGGCCACCACTCTACTCTCGCTGCACGCTGCTCTCGTGCGCGCGGCACCGTCGGCGGCCGATACGTCGCGTTGGGCGATCGATCCTGTCCTTCTGCCCCCCGCCCCGATCCATGTCGTCGGCGGCCGCTCCCTCCACCTTCCTCCTCGCGCTCGCCTCCGCCTCCGCCTCCCCGGGTGGCCGCGGACGACGATCCAGGGTCGGCTCCTCGTCGCCGTTCCATAGCGGCGGGAGCCTCAACTTACGGTTCTGGGCCCCGCCTCGCGCACCATGGCGCGCGGCGGTGGTGCGAGCGGAGGCGGATGTCGGGGGCAAGGACGCGGCCGCGCCGGAGCTGACGGGCGACGGCGCGAGGCAGCAGCAGGCCAGCGCGCGCCGCGGCGGCGCTGGGAACGCGGTTAGTTGGCCGACGCCGGCACCTCGAGATCGGTCGTCGTCGTGTACGAGATATTCCGCTTTGTGCTCGAGCGTTTGTTCGAAATTCATGCGTTCGTTTCCGCTTTCTACGTGCAGGTCGCCAAACGGAAGGAGCCGGTCCAGCCGGTCGTCCGTTACGGCGCCGGCGAGGAGTCCCCGCCGGCGCCGGCACCGGCACCGAGGAAGGAAACGGACGCCCGTTTGGGCAACCAGAACGGCGCGTTGGTGGGTGGTGAAGACAAATCCGCCGTTGCCGCGCCGGTGCTGAGCATAGTGAAGTTCCCACCTCCGGGCTCCAGCGTGATCCTTCCCTCCGGCGACGTGGCGCCGGGTACCACCGCCCCAACAACCACTCCGGCACCGCCACCGCCGTCGTCTGCGTCGAATTTCACATCCCCGCCTTATGTTCCAGAGTTCGACACGGCTGGCAACGACGAACTTGCAGAGAAGAGTACTGCAAAGGTTGTCGATGACGTTCCAGCGCCCAAGGCACCTTCTCCTCCCCCTGCGCCTGAGGTGCAAGAGGCCACTTGGGATTTCAAGACATACATCGGTTTCGATGAGCCTGCTGAAACAAAGGATGATGCGTGGGCTGTTGCAGATGGTGCGGGTTCTTTTGAAAATTTCCAGGACAATGATTCTGGTCCTTTGGCCGGTGAGAATGTCATGAACGTGATCATGGTGGGTGCTGAATGTTCTCCCTGGTGCAAAACAGGCAAGGACATTACTATTTGTGATTTCGTCCAGTTCTGCTGTTCATTTCGGTTTGCTTGAATTGCTCATGAGAAGAAATGTTTGCAGGTGGACTTGGAGATGTTATGGGATCTTTGCCCAAGGCTTTGGCTAGAAGAGGGCATCGTGTCATGGTAGTACCCCGTCGCTTTCCTTGCATCGTGTGTGGCCTTTCTGCAGCTTCTTATATAAATAGTTGGATGAAAACTAGTGAACATTGAGTATTCAGTAAAAACTGTTGCAGTGGTTTTGAAAAACTATTTCCATGATTTTTAAAAACTGTTGAACTATGTTCAGAAACTATTGATCGATTTTTCAGTAATCAACTAGTCCAGGTAGAGTTTTATGAGTCGAGTTGACACTATTTACATCATCTTAGGTTGTGGTGCCAAGGTATGGAGACTATGCAGAAGCCCAGGATGTTGGAATTCGGAAATACTACAAGGCTGCGGGACAGGTATGCACGCCTTACGATCAGAGGAGAGCTTGTTATAAGAAATGCTGTCGACTAGCTTCAATTAGTTCTCTCTTTGTTTTGGCTTGCAGGACTTGGAAGTGAACTATTTCCATGCATACATTGATGGAGTCGACTTTGTTTTCATTGACGCGCCTATGTTCCGGCACCGACAGGAAGACATATATGGGGGCAGCAGACAGGTGAAGCTTCTTCCTACTTCTGTTTTCATTTTGGAGTTACATTCCACTGGTATCTATAAAGATCCTGACTGTACCTGTGTATTGAGATGTCATTCCCCATTTTCTTCCAGGAAATTATGAAGCGCATGATTTTGTTCTGCAAGGTTGCCGTGGAGGTACCCCCTCTTACTCTACTTTCAGCTGCGTCAACATCTCTGAAATCTGGAATATTCACACATATCAATACTCTCTTTCTAAGTGTCTCATGATAATATCCGTGTTCACACCAAAGACGCCTTTGGGCTTTGGTCATGATAAAAGAATTGGCGGCTAAGCTCATCTTGCACCGATGCACGATATTTATCATCTTGATTGATTTCTTCATGATGATTACCTCAGAACATTTTTGTAGATAAAGATTACTTCAGAACATGCATGATTTTCTAATATAACTCATGCATATCTGTTGCTCCTTTGGTTGTTTAATTGATGCCTGAACGTTTTTCTGTTCTATATATGTGACTATACAGTACGATGCTGGAAATGGAGACATCGTTCCTTAATACTAGTGGATTACCTGTTCTGTTCTTCCATGATTTGTAGGTTCCATGGCATGTTCCATGCGGCGGTGTGCCTTATGGAGATGGCAATTTGGTGTTCATTGCAAACGACTGGCACACTGCACTCCTGCCTGTTTACCTGAAGGCATATTACAGAGACAATGGCTTGATGCAGTACGCACGATCCGTTCTGGTCATACATAACATCGCTCACCAGGTATTTTCATTCCTCTTTCGTCATTTCCCCCCACCGTTTCTGCTTGATTGAGAAGTTAAAAATCGTCGGTTACTAATGCTAAAATGACTGATTATGACTTATGGAAGAATATTGATTCACAGTGTCGTTGTTTCAGACGTCCAGTCAATTGTTGCTTTTTTGTCATGTCTCGACGAGACTGAAGTCTTCCAGATGCTAATGATCGTCCTCTTGTACGTAGGGCCGCGGTCCTGTAGCTGAATTCCCGTACATGGACTTGCCTGAACACTACCTCCAACACTTCGAGCTGTACGACCCCGTCGGCGGCGAGCACGCCAACATCTTTGCCGCGGGTCTGAAGATGGCTGACCGTGTGGTCACCGTCAGCCGCGGCTACCTGTGGGAGCTGAAGACGGTGGAAGGCGGCTGGGGCCTCCACGACATCGTCCGTTCCAACGACTGGAAGATCAACGGCATCGTGAACGGCATCGACCACCAGGAGTGGAACCCCGAGGTGGACGTGCACCTGCGGTCCGACGGCTACACCAACTACTCCCTGAGCACGCTGGACTCCGGCAAGCGGCAGTGCAAGGCGGCCCTGCAGCGGGAGCTGGGGCTGGAGGTGCGCGACGACGTGCCGCTGCTGGGGTTCATCGGGCGGCTGGACGGGCAGAAGGGCGTGGACATCATCGGCGACGCGATGCCGTGGCTGGCGGGGCAGGACGTGCAGCTGGTGATGCTGGGCTCCGGGCGCGGGGACCTGGAGCGCATGCTGCAGCACATGGAGTGGGTGCACCACGACAAGGTGCGCGGGTGGGTCGGGTTCTCGGTGCCCATGGCGCACCGCATCACCGCGGGCGCCGACGTGCTCGTCATGCCCTCCCGGTTCGAGCCGTGCGGGCTGAACCAGCTCTACGCCATGGCGTACGGCACCGTGCCCGTCGTGCACGCCGTCGGCGGGCTCCGGGACACCGTCACGCCATTCGACCCCTTCGCCGACGCCGGGCTCGGGTGGACGTTCGACCGCGCCGAGGCCAACAAGTTGATCGACGCGCTCGGGCACTGCCTCGACACGTACAGGAATTACGGGGAGACCTGGAGGCGCCTCCAGGAGCGCGGCATGTCGCAGGACCTGAGCTGGGACCACGCCGCGCAGCTGTACGAGGAGGTCCTCGTCAAGGCCAAGTACCAGTGGTGAACGCTGCGTGCGTCGTCGTCAGCCCCGCATCGTTTGCATGCCGGTGTCGTGTGTTGTTTGGTTGGGCGGCCGACTCTGATCCATTGTACATTGGGCAATCGATCGACGGTCTCGGTAAGGAAATTCAGATGCAACCCGGATGCTGGGGTAGTGAGGCGATAGGGTGGCGGCGGCAGCATCTGAGGAAAGTGTGCTCAGCAGAGATGTCTGTGTCGTGTTGCTGCTTCCATCGGTTTATACATAGCGCAAGTAGTAGAGAAGGTATGGAATTATGGTTTTTTTCCCCTGAGATGCCAAGTTGATACAATGACACCTCTTCCAAGGAGCAGCTTAGCTGTCATGTCTGATGGTGATGGATGTAATGTGAGCATTTGGTTACATGTGTTTCTTTACATTGTGGACTGCACCGTTGTGGCAAAAGATCCTTATGAGTTATGACCTGAATATTTGCAACTAGAATTCGAATGAAAGTAAGTAAATTTTGGGCTCAAATATCTATAGTGGTTCGTCACGCCATCCGCCGCTACAAAATATCTGTAGCGGCGGATCGTATGCACAGTATCCCGCCCAGCATTGTAGCGGCGGTCGTCTTTCGGATCCGCCACTCGGTGATTTTGGGCTCCGTCGCTACAGTAGATGTTTGTTGTAGTGACTTTTTCAAGAAAACAGAAAAGCTTGTCTCTTTCTTAGGTGATTGAGAATTTGCTAGTATCTCAATGCATAATGGTATATTTTTCTATAATAATAATAATAGTCTTTCACATAAATACTGCTCGTATACCGCGACTCTCATGATCGCCATGGGTGCACGGCATGCAAACCGTCCAGTTGAACGGAGCGGTCCGCCGACTCCACCGTTGTGGGTTGTGACTTGAGTGACCCTAGCTGGATCATTTGCACGGCTTGTCCTGTAGCGGGCCTCGACATACACGGGGACGAGGGGGAGCATCTACAAGCAGGATGGCAAAAAGTTCTCGTCGCGTCCACTCAAGGTGCCCTTGGCCGCTTGCGCGCGCGGCCGGCCGGAGATGCGGTGGGCGCGACCACGACGGCGACGTATCGGCAGCAAGCCGAGCACCGAGAACGAACGACTCCTTCCGCTCCCATGTCCGCACCATTCGCTGTTGGCATTTTCCTCCGGCGGCTGATGGATGAGCTCGGCACAACTCTAACGGTGACCGGTGGAGGAGGAGGACCACACTGCAACGCCAGTACGTCAACAGTCCATTGGTAGCCCATGGCCTGTAGATATGTGGGGGCCAGAGAGATATGGGGCCACGTGTCATCCATTGCTGCTGCAGTGAGTGCACACTGCAGATCGTTTTTTTTTTTGAAGGAGCACACTGCAGATCGTTGCCGCCTCGTGATTTCCATCCAGTACTCCACTGGTCCAGACTCACCTACCAGACTCATATTCGCGCATACAAAAGTGCCCTGCCGCACCGACGCGTCCTCCCCCGCGAAAAAGCACCGTCCGAAACAAGCGGGCACTGCAGGGAGGGACGGAACGGAAGGCCGGCAGGCGGACCCGGGCAGCATGGCCGGCGCAGCGGCGGTCGCCTCCGTCGCCGCGTGGGCGGCGGAGTGGCTGAGCCACGACGAGTCGTCCCTGCTCCTGCGCCGCCGGTGGCGGTCGGCCGGCGCCGGCGGCGTCGTCGACGCGCTGCGGGCCGCGTGGGGCTCGGCGCGCACGGCGGCCGTGGCGCCGGCGCTGGCCGCCGCGTCGTGGGCGTGCCTCGCCCTGTCGGCCATGCTGCTCGCCGACGCCGTGTTCCTGGCCGCCGCGAGCCTCATGCGGCGCGGGCGGCACCGGACGGGCCCGCTCGGCGGCGGCGGCGAGGACGAGGAGGACGGCCGCCTCCGCTACCCTACGGTGCTCGTCCAAATTCCCATGTACAATGAGCGGGAGGTACGCACGCGTTTGTACTCTACTCGCCGTTCGTGATTTCTACGGGTGGCCGTACGTTGCATACGCGTCGGTAACTTCTGTGTGGACGTAGGTGTACAAGCTTTCCATTGGCGCAGCGTGCGGCCTGTCCTGGCCGTCGGATAGGATCATAGTGCAGGTTCTGGATGACTCTACCGATCCTACGGTCAAGGTAAGCTCACCTTTACTCCTTTGGCCAGGAGGCCGTAGCTGCACTACCTGTCAACTGTCAACACATCGAAAGTGCCTTGTGTTCACTGGAGTTTTGGTGGAAATATGGATTCACTCTTAGTAGCTTGTTGTTCACTGGAGTTCTTGGTAACTTCAGGAAAAATGCTACACATCCGACTGAATTTGTCTTAGTGTTGTCCAACCATGCACTGTGCTTGTGGGGTACGCGTAGCGACGGAAGGGCCACATCAACTGCATACGTCAGTCACAAAAATCTAACTTTTTTCGGTGTGCTATATTCATTCGAGAAAATATTCAGAGAAAAACATTTGTTCGGTGGAATCCCAAAAGCCCTCTGAAAATGTAAATCAAATTATATTTGAAAGATACAAAAAATGAGAAATCATGAAGCAAAGTGTCGAAATTGCACTGATCACAATTTTGTCCTTTTCCTTTCCTTTTTCTTCATTATTTAGTATTTTTTATATCTTGAACAAAGATGAGTTTGCACTTATTTTCTATGCATGTTTATCATCACTTCATCTGCATATGTTATTTGTTTTCAAAACATCTAAACCTGTTTTTTGATGGGGTTTTCGGAATCCACCAATTAGGCGGTTTTCTGCTTAATATTTTTCCCTATTCATATGTGGCTACTGCCACTAGTCATCTGTTGGCTGCTGTAGAGTAAATAAGTACTGTTGTACATGTTTTTTTCATTCATTTATTGTTGAGTTTTGCTGTTGCTTCCTCAAAGATAGATCATATGTGTAGTGTGCTCTAAATAGGATCTGGTGGAGCTTGAATGCAAATTTTGGGCTAACAAAGGCAAGAACGTAAAATATGAGGTGAGAAGCAATCGGAAAGGTTATAAGGCTGGTGCATTGAAGCAAGGGATGTTGTATGAATATGTCCAGCAGTGTGAATTTGTCGCTGTATTTGACGCTGATTTTCAACCAGAACCAGACTTCCTCTTGAGGACCGTCCCATATCTAGTGCATGATCCACAAATTGCTCTTGTTCAGGCGCGGTGGGAATTTGGTACGTCGGAAAACACGAGTATTTTCCCTGACCACGAGTTCTTAGTTTAGGACTTCAGGAATCGTCTCTGGTTGTTATGTTGTGTTTGTGTTGTACTGAAATTATCTTAGAAAGCTGACAATGCAGATGCCTTTAAACTTAAACATGAACAATTTTTTAACGTAGCTAACATCATTAAATGCAATTACTCACACACGGTTGCAGTTAGAGAAAATAACCCATGCTGACCAAAACACAAGTTATGTCGCCTATATGTGCTGAGTAGGCTTATCTGTCTGATGCATCTTCTGTTCCAATTGACAGGAAGTTGCTGACTGGCATTTCGGGACAATTTTGCAGTTAATCCCAAGGAATTCCTGATGACAAGGATCCAAAAGATGACGCTAGATTACCATTTTAAAGTAGAGCAGGAAGGAGGTTCATGCACATTTGCCTTCTTTGGTTTTAACGGTATAACAGAAAACATCTCTCTGTAAGAAGTGAATAATCCATTACATTCAGGATTAACCTATTTAAATTTAGGAACTGCTGGTGTCTGGAGAATTTCTTCCATCAAGGAAGCCGGGGGCTGGGAGGACCGAACCACAGTGGAAGACATGGATTTAGCAGTCAGAGCAGGTTTGAAAGGATGGAAATTCATCTATGTCGGAAATGTTAAGGTAAAACACAGTACCCCATATAGGATTCTATTTTCGACTTAAGATAACATATTTTAGTCTACGAACTGCACTTACTTACATATATAGTGTAGTGAAATAAAAGAAAAGATCAGCCAGGAAGCATATCAAAAATATTAATGCAGAACCATTTCCAAATTGTCGAAACAAGCGTATCAAAATATTTTATAGTTGATTCTGTGGCCTTCCATCTAGCAACTCCTTGCTTGTCATGCAATCATATTTTGACTTGTGAAGATTTTAATTCGCGAGAAACTTACTGTCGGAATTACAGGTCAAAAGTGAACTGCCAAGCAATCTGAAGGCATATCGCCGTCAGCAGCACCGATGGACGTGTGGAGCTGCAAATTTATTCCGTAAAATGGGAGCAGAGATAATTCTGACTAAGGTAAACTTGATTATTATAATCCACCCATGATATGCATTTAGAAATAAGGTAAATTATTGTCTTGTAGCAGAGACATTTCTGACGAAGGTAAGTTTGCTTCTGATAACTCAAGTTACGCATTTAGAAATAAGGCTTATCTAGTAGCACGAGTCTCAAGTTTATACTCCAATTGGATCTAACCATTCGATTGCAGCAATGTTGTCTATTTATTTGGTGATGCTTTTTTGATGTCCTCTTAATCCTGAAGCAGGAGGTATCATTATGGATGAAGATTTATTTGCTCTACAGCTTCTTCTTTGTGAGGAAGATTGTTGCTCATGTGGTACCTTTCACGTTATACTGTGTAGTAATCCCGCTGTCGGTCCTAATTCCTGAGGTCACGGTTCCAGTTTGGGGCGTGGTTTATGTTCCAACAACAATAACTCTTCTACACGCCATCAGAAGCCCAAGGTTGTGCCATCCAGAAGAGCTTGTAAATGTGATAGTAGTAGGATTTTCGGTCAAGTTCTAACAACTGTTTTGCTTTCAGTTCTCTCCATTTCATACCATTCTGGATTCTCTTTGAGAATGTGATGTCCTTTCACCGAACGAAGGCGACATTTATTGGTTTACTTGAGCTGGGGAGCGTAAACGAGTGGGTTGTTACAGAGAAGATTGGTAATCCAAGCAGCACCAAGCATGTGCCTCAAATACTTGAAAAGCCCCCCTGCAGGTTTTGGGACAGGTAACATGCCTTTTAAAATATATATACTTTTGTGAGAAATCTAATCAAGTTTTACTTGAACGGACTTTTTCGCGTTTTTTTTTTTTTTTTTTTTTTTGCGAAAGGATGGGCATTATATTAAAGAAACAACACAGCACAGTACACCCAAACTTTTACATACGGACCCCTGAAGAAAAAGGAAATTACAAGTAACTCCTCCTTCTTCTCCACATCATCTCGACGCCGGCGACCGCCACCTCCAGCAGCCGGCCTCCCCCTCCTTCGATGTCGGCGACCTCCACTCATTGGAAAACAGCCGATTGGTTGAGCACGAAGGCTCATAGCACGACGAAAGCATCGATCCGGCCAACGCAACAACACCGACAGGAGAGAAAGGATCCAAACCACCAAGAACCAGCGACCACCAGCCTCAAGAGACAAAAGACCGGAGAGATCGACGCCGATACTCAACGGCGACCCCCCGGAAAGAAACTCCACCATTACCAGCATCACCCGACGCAACACCGGCAAGGGGAGACACCATCCACCACCACCAGCAACGACGCCGGCGAGGGGAACCAAAAGCTCCCACCCTTCCGCAAAAGAGTCGAAGCAAACTAACCTCCACGGGGCCTCACCGGAGAACAAACCGCCGCCGACGACGACGACGTCACCAGATCCGCCGAGGGAGAGAGGAGAGACGACCGCCATCTCCGCGAAAGAAGAGGCGACGACAACCCTAACCCTAGCTATCCTAACTAACCTACACTACAGCTAAAGCTAACCCGCCCGCGGCAAGGATCCTGCTTCCCCGCCCTCACCGGCGCCGACGAGGCCGCCGGGGAGGAGGGGGAAGCCAGAGATCGACGCCGGGGCGGGGATCGCCCTGGAGTCGCCCGGTTGTACTGTAGCGAGGAAGAGAGGATAAGGGAGAGGGGAAAGTGAGCGACTCTCCTAATCAAGTTTTACTTGAACGGACTTCATTTCGCGTGATGTTTCTATGCTCTTTGCAGATGCACAATTTCAGAGATTTTGGTTGCCATCTTCCTCTTCTTTTGCGCGACCTACAACTTGCTTTACGGAACTGATTTCTATTTCATTTACATATACTTACAAGCTATAGCATTTCTTATTGTTGGCATTGGCTTCTGCGGAACATTCAGCTAACTCATAGCGGCATTAACAGCTAGGACTGATCCAACAGAACCAACTATTCATCATGTCATGATGAAAGAAACTACTAGTAACCTTCGTTGCATTGCCCTGTAGACTGTTAAGGCAAAGGACACCTACATTTTTTCTAAGAACAGTTTGATATAGTAATGCAACATTTGGTAGTGTTGTCGCATTGTCTTTGTGTTGTGCACCCTGAGTGTTTCTTGTAATGTTGTAACACTGGACACCGTGTCGTTGGACTATGTTAACATGAATTTTGCTACTCTTCGATGGTGCACCCTGAGTATTTAGCACCATTGTGGAATATATGATCAGCTTGTACAATCTGACATCTTTCTTTGGATACTGAGAACATGATGAACTCGTAGTCTTTCAATACTAGTTTTTTTGTTTTGGGGAAAATGTCTTTACTGTCAACAGTGTTCGTGCTTCTTTGCTCTTTTCAAATGTGAAACGCACAAGTTCGAAACACATTTCAGATTGGCGTTGTGGGCATGTGCCCAATCAAGACGCTAATCTTCGATCAGACGGACCTCCAGCTGCAACCAAATCGCACCGCGTCCGAAACTCAGGGCCGAGCCCAACCTGACCGTTGGCCTGATCGCCTGCGGCAGCGGCCTCTGCGAGCGGCGCGTGTGCGCGAGTGAGAGAGAGGGAAGATGGGGGAAACGAGCGAGCGCGCGAGGGAGGCGGGGGCAGATTCCATGGCGCCCCGCAGAGATCGAGGCGGGGTTCGGCCATGGTCGCTCCACGTACTCCTCCCGCCTCTTCCTCTACACACCGCTTTCTACACATCCCCTCCTCTCTCTCCACTCCCCCGCTTTTGCACCGCGCCACATTCACCCTCCCTCTCGATCGACACGAAGACGGCGGCGCAGGGGTCGGAGGCCGCAAGCGGGCCGTGCGGCGAAGGGAGAGACATGATTTCGTCTACCCGTTCGCTTACCGCGCTGTTGATCGACTGATCACCCTCCGCCAGGCGCCGGCGAAATGGTGAGTGCGCCTGCTGATTGGTAATGTGGTGCCCGGGCAGCGGCGGTGTTCATGTCGTGCTGGGCGAGTCTCCCCCGAATCGATAGGGTGTTTTTGTCAATGCCGTGCCGTGATCCTGACGGTTTTTTTACGGCTTGGTGAAATGCAAATGCATTGCTAAACAATTTGTGTGATGGTACGATTAAGACATCCGGATTTCCATTGCAGGGGACGAAAGTTAACATAATCGTAGGCTCCCATGTATGGGCTGAAGACTCTGATATTGCCTGGGTCGATGGAGAGGTCCTTAAGATCAATGGCGAAGAGGCCGAGATCCAGGCAACCAATGGGAAAAAGGTAAACAAATACCATGGATTAGAATTTTATCGTTGACTGATAGGTTCAGTCTTGTAACTTGTTTCCAGCTTTGAGTTTTATAACATTATTCGTTGTTATGCTATTACATCTTTTAGATTGTCGCAAATTTGTCGAAACTATACCCGAAAGATATGGAGGCAGCTGCTGGTGGGGTTGATGACATGACGAAGCTCTCCTATCTCCATGAACCAGGAGTGTTGCAGAATTTAGCAATCAGATACGAGCTTAATGAAATCTATGTATGTTACTGTAGCCGTTAGCTGCATGATCACTCACTGAGTTTTGAAGACCCATGATATGTGTCCGTACGGCTGATCTTTTTTTTCATTTGGCAGACATACACCGGAAATATTCTCATTGCTGTCAATCCCTTCCAAAGATTGCCCCATTTATACGATCCACATATGATGCAACAGTATAAGGGAGCGCCATTTGGAGAGTTAAGTCCACATGTTTTTGCAGTGGCAGATGTTGCATACAGGTCAGTCTGATAGCCCGAGGAGCTTAGTATAAAAAGGAAGCCTTGATCCCTTTCAGTGAAAGCGTTTTTTTTTCTTGTTCTTCTTTTCGCCAGCCTCTTACATTGCTTCAAATAACTTCCTTAATGCGCTATCCGTATGCGTACTTCTATTTCCTCAAACAATTGGAAAATGGGGAAAAAGTTGATAGCCAGAACTGATTCTCTATTACGCACTGAATGTTACATGTTTTTTGGTAGAGCTATGATTAACGAAAGGAAGAGCAATGCCATTCTTGTCAGTGGTGAGAGTGGTGCTGGCAAAACAGAGACAACAAAAATGCTTATGAGGTATCTTGCCTATTTGGGTGGCCGGGTTGCAACTGAAGGAAGAACGGTAGAGCAACAAGTTCTTGAGGTAAGACAGCCAGTGATTTGCCTTGCAATCAATTTAGAACTCAACTGAAGATGTAACTTTTATTCTTGTTTGTACAGTCAAATCCAGTCCTGGAAGCTTTTGGGAATGCAAAAACTGTCAGAAATAACAATTCAAGGTAAATGAACTCTAAAATAAGTACCTCCATGTCCATCATATGTTGCTCTTATTTTCCCCTCAAATCATTGAGTCGCATACGTTTGGGTCTCAGTTTCACCCTTTCATAATGGTTTGTGCAGTCGGTTTGGTAAGTTTGTTGAGATTCAGTTTGATAAGCACGGGAGGATATCAGGTGCTGCTATCAGAACATACCTTCTAGAAAGGTCACGTGTATGCCAAATTTCCGACCCAGAACGCAATTACCACTGCTTTTATCTCCTTTGCTCCGCACCACAGGAGGTAAGGGTCGATATTCTCCTTGTGTGTTTTTATGAGCATCACTTAACTCGTGGCTGGTGTTTGTTACAAATTGTAGATTTCATTACCTTTTTCAAATGGGATTTGATTAGTAATACACTCCTATAAAATTGAACTTTCAGGAGGTTGAAAAATACAAACTAGGAAATCCCAAGTCTTTTCACTATCTAAATCAATCAAATTGCTACGAGTTAGTTGGGGTAAGCGATGCCCATGAATATTTGGCTACCAGGAGAGCAATGGATATTGTTGGCATAAGTACTCAGGAACAGGTAGCTCATTTATTTTCATAAGTTCTTTGACATGATCAATCTGTTGTTTTACTAGATGTTATTTTCTCACGTGTCTACAATTTAATTTCTGTCCAGGATGCTATTTTCAGGGTTGTTGCTGCAATCCTTCATATTGGGAACATAGAATTTGCCAAGGGGAAAGAAGTTGATTCCTCGGTTTTGAAAGATGAAAAATCTAAGTTCCACCTTGAAACAACTGCTGAACTTCTTATGTAACTACCGGTCTTAGGTTTTGTTCCAATATTGACGAGATTAATATGTTCATCCTGTAATTGACTGTTGAGCTGTACTGTGTCAGGTGTGATACTGGAGCCTTGGAAGATGCTCTTTGTAAGCGTGTCATGGTAACACCAGAGGAGGTTATAAAAAGGAGCCTTGATCCTTACAATGCAACTATTAGCAGGGACGGTCTGGCAAAGACGATATATTCTCGCTTGTTTGACTGGTAACACAATAATGCCATCTTGTTCTTTATCATATATTTTCAATAGCATTCCAAATGCAACGTAAAAAAAAAAAAGAACTCGTTCACCGTTGCTACCAATCACTACCTTGCAGGCTTGTTGATAAAATTAATAGTTCCATTGGGCAAGATGCTACCTCGAAATGCCTTATTGGTGTCCTGGACATATATGGTTTTGAGAGCTTCAAGACGAACAGGTAACCTTTACTCTGCTTTAAACTTGTATCTACAATGCAACCCTATTCTTTTTGCAAACTAATAGATCATAATTTCTGCAGCTTCGAACAATTTTGTATCAACTATACAAATGAGAAATTGCAACAGCATTTCAATCAGGTAATGTCATTCACAAGGAACGTTTGATGTGCCCGAACCCACTTTCCACCCTTATTTGGAGAACAACCCGCTTCCCATTTTCCAACTAAAAGAACGCATATTTAGATGAAAGATGTTTTTGTTATTTTCAGCATGTTTTCAAGATGGAACAAGAGGAGTACACTAAAGAACAAATTGATTGGAGCTATATCGAGTTTGTTGACAATCAAGATGTTCTTGACCTTATTGAGAAGGTATGCATAGCCATTAAATACTTCTAAATTTTTATCAATAAGTTTATCTAAAGCATTTTATTGTTGAGTATTTCTAACATTGTAGTGGATAATCTGAATGTTTTTCACTGCTTTAACTCCTGGGCATCAATATATGTTATGGGATATGCTGCCGTGGAATGCATTCCAACACTTTCCAGTCATTGATCCGTTAAATGATTTTTGGCTTCCTGTTTGGGTCTATAAGCTGAGAGCAAGGGTAAAGTAACTTACATTAGTCTTGTTTGGAAGAGAAAAACATCCTTTTGCTAAAAGCTGTAAAAAGTCTAGATACACAGATAGGGTAGGGGACTTTTGGTTCATAAGGTGATGCCACAAAAATGGGATTTATTGGAGAAGCTCAAACAAGGCAAAATAAACCCTTTGTCCAGGCATCGATGCTGCACTCTCTTTCTGTTGTACTCTTTTAGTTCTAAGAGATCTTTGACAGTCAGTTTCGCAATGGATTGTCACTTATTCCATTGTATAGATTACTGGACTTAAAAATAAATGATACTGATTTGTAGCTGTTTATATTATCTTTGCAGAAACCTGGTGGTGTTATTGCACTTCTTGATGAGGCATGGTATGCTTACCATTTGTCTTTCTTGTCTTTCCAGTCTAGTCAGTTTTATGTTTCACCTGAGTGTTTCAATGGATGACAGCTGATTTCATGAAAAGTTAACATGCTCTCTCTATCTTTTCTCACACATTCAGTATGTTTCCCAAGTCAACGCACGAGACCTTCGCCCAGAAGCTGTACCAGACTTTTCAAAAGAACAAGCGTTTCGTAAAACCAAAGCTATCTCGCACTGATTTTACGATTTGTCACTATGCTGGAGAGGTTAGTTCTTTATTCATGGAATCTAGAACATCAAGATATTATTTTCTATTCTGGTTTTAACTGATCAGTGATGCCTATTAACTTGTGGTATTCAGGTGCTGTATCAGTCTGATCAATTCCTTGACAAAAATAAAGATTACGTTGTGGCAGAGCACCAGGAGCTGCTGAGTGCTTCTAAATGCTCGTTTATCTCTGGATTATTTCCACCTCTTCCAGAGGAGACATCAAAATCTTCCAAGTTTTCTTCCATTGGGGCTCGCTTTAAGGTATCCTCCTCCTCCCATCCCGCCCACACAACTATTTTCAGATATCACCTACCCCGTTTTCCCCTTTTTTCTTCCGATGAATGACTATTTTGCCAACCTCTGCTTTCTATATGGCAGCAACAACTTCAAGCTCTTATGGATACACTGAATTCTACAGAGCCTCACTATATTAGATGCGTGAAGCCAAATAATGTGCTAAAACCAGCAATTTTTGAGAATGTCAATGTCATGCAACAGCTGCGTTGTGGTGTAAGTGCTTCTGAAAAATAATTTGTCGTGCAACCCTGTATCATTTTGCATGTGGTGGCTAAGTTGAGGTTGCCTATATGGGAAAACTACTTACTGAATTGCATGCCATTTATCATCAGGGTGTGCTTGAAGCAATCAGGATTAGTTGTGCTGGATATCCTACACGTCGGACGTTTTACGAGTTCTTGCATCGTTTTGGAATACTTGCACCTGAGGCCCTTGAAGGAAAGTAAGTTGTTTATTTTTCGGGTTTGTAGTTTAACATTAGTGTTTTTAGTGCATCAACATTACATCCAAGGTTTGATTTTTATCTTGTAGTTGTGATGAAAAGGTGGCATGCAAGAGGATTCTAGAAAAAAAGGGTCTTTCAGGATTTCAGGTAACATGAACTCAAATCCATTCTTCTTGGCTCATATTTGTTTAATCCAAAATAAAACATACCTTGAAGAGATTTTAATGATCTGCCAAAGGAAAAAAATGCTCATAAAGTATGTTCACTTATTTAGTAGTGCATATATGTTTGCATTCTGGGTACCCTTACACCAAGCATAACACTAAATTGACGTAACCCTAACTCTAGATAAAGAAACAAACACAAAAGCTGCATTATTGCAGTGTACTTGTTTTCACCATACTAATGCTGATTTTTATTTCTCAGATAGGCAAGACAAAAGTCTTTCTAAGAGCTGGCCAGATGGCTGAACTAGATGCCAGGAGGACTGAAGTTCTCAGTGCTGCAGCAAAAACAATTCAAGGGAAAATACGGACACATATCATGCGAAAGAAGTTCCTTTCATTGAGAAAGGCGTCTATATGTCTCCAGGCAATATGGAGAGGTCTGTTTTGCTTTTAATTAACTGTAGCCCTGTGGCCGATGTCCATATTTAGTTTACTAACTCATTTGTAATGGCATGATTCATGTTTTAGGAAGATTGGCTTGTAAACTGTATGATAACATGCGACGGGAAGCAGCTGCCATTAAAGTCCAGAAAAATCAACGTAGGCATCAGGCAAGAATGTCCTATAAGCTCCGTTATGCTTCGGTTCTTGTAGTGCAAACTGCACTACGAGCGATGGCAGCAAGAAATGAGTTCAGATTTAAGAAGCAATCTAAGGCAGCTGTTACAATTCAGGTGATTTGAGTTGCTAGTATATAATAATACAAAACTGTGTGTAATGCTTCTCCCTTGCAATCTACGAACTTGATGTCATGATTTTCCCTTGCAGGCTCGTTATAGGTGTCATAGAGCATATTCATACCACAGGAAGTTAAAGTGTGCAGCCATTGTTGCACAATGCAGATGGAGGGGAAAGAGTGCAAGAAAAGAACTCAGGAAACTTAAAATGGTATGCATTGTATCCCATTACATCCACTACTGTGCATATCACTTTCTACTTATGTTAAGAGTACAAACACTATAGTCATGTTTGTATATAAGGGGCAAAGTTCTTTCCTGTTCTCAAAACTTCACGCTTCAATGACTTTAACTACAGATAGTAGATGATACCATGAGCGAACGTAAAGGAATTCATTCTAATGCGTTTCCACTTGCTATTGCGTTCTCTTCAGGAGGCAAGGGAAACGGGTGCACTCAAAGAAGCAAAGGATAAACTCGAAAAGAAAGTCGAAGAACTTACATGGCGTGTGCAATTAGAGAAGCGACTGAGGGTGCAGTTTTGGACTTCTTTGTCTCTTTTCATATCTTCCACTTATAAGCACGTCTAATTTGTAAATTTTGATCATTTGACCCAAATCAATTCACATGAATGCAGACAGACTTGGAAGAATCAAAAGCCCAGGAGTTATCAAAACTGCACACCTCCATGGAAGCATTGCAAGCTAAACTGGACGAGACAAGTGCAATGCTTGTCAAGGAACGAGAAGCTGTTAAGACTATTGAGGAAGCACCCCCTGTAGTGAAGGAAACTCAGGTTGTTGTCCAAGACACCGAAAAGATTGATTCATTGACAGCAGAGGTGCAAGAGCTTAAGGTTTGTAGTCTGCAACCACTATTAATGTCCATAATTTCCTTATTATTTGCTTGCCTGCAATTTCCAACGGTAGGACTCTATCAGATAACCTGAATCACTTCATATTACATTCTTTAACAATTGGTCTCATTCGGTGACATATCACTTCATTTTGTTGTAGACCTCATTACAATCAGAAAAACAAAGAGCCGACGATTTAGAAAAGAAGCGCGCAGAAGAACAACAAGCAAACGAAGAAAAGCAAAAGAAAATGGAAGAGACTGAAATAAAGATGCGACAATTTCAAGAATACCTGCGAAGGTCATTCTTTTCACATTCCAATACTTTCGTTTTATGGCATTGTTTTCCATGTTTTAGCCTGTTGTGCATGAACCATGTCCAGATTCTCCTTGTGCTTTTAGTATTCAGACTACACCTATGTAGCAGAAAACAGTGATACCTACTTTTTTTTTTGAACCAGGAAAATAGTGAGGGAGGCACCCACTGTATTAAATTACTGAAAAAAATGTTACAAAACCTAATATTTATTTGTTCATCTTCTATCTAGGGCTTAATTTAGTTGAACTTTTTGTTATAGAGTTTGAAAGAATTCATTAGTACAATTTTAAAATGATTAAGTTCTTTTATTTTCTCTTGACAAACCTTATATTCCCTCCATTTCAAAATATAGTTAGTTCTGGGTTTGGGCACGGTAACTAAGAAGAGGGTGGAAAAGGTGATGGGCATAGGAAACGATGAAGGGAGAGAGAGAGAGAGAGAGAGAGAGAGAGAGAGAGAGAGAGAGAGAGAGATCGGCACAGGAAACAATGCATTGAGAAATGGGAATGAGGAGCGATAGATGCATTGGGAAGTGAGAAATGACTATATTTTGACAAAAAATTTGAATGCCAGGAATGTCTATATTTTGAAACGGAGGGAGTAATTGTGAATCTGCAACCAATATTCACATCTTATTGCATTGTTACCATGATAATCAACATCGAATATGTACCTTATGTTTTTGGGATCTGCTTTTGCTCATTCAGGTTAGAGGAGAAACTCTCCAATGTGGAATCTGAAAATAAAGTTCTTCGTCAGCAGGCTGTCTCAATGGCTCCAAGCAAAATTCTCTCTGGCCGCTCCAAGTCCAATTTACAAGTGAGCATTGCTATGTTTCTGCTTCTTCATTTGCGAAGGTTCAATTGATAATTTACATATCTTGTTTGTTCTACAGAGGAGTTCTGAGAATGTTAATGTATCAAGCAATGATCTGAAAACAACTCCAGTGAGTGGACATGCTTTATATATTTGCTAAGCAACATATTGAGTTGAAAGTATATCAAAATGAAACCTTGTGTCTCTGTTGGTGTTTTAGGAGATCAATAATATGTCCTCTCCTAAGAAGGAATACGACATTGACGATAAGCCTCAGAAATCTCTTAACGAAAAGCAGCAGGTGTGGTCCACCCAATAGTCATGATTTTTGGAATCACTGCATAGATCCTTCAGATTCGTCTTGTTCTCTGTAACTGATAAGTTCAGCACCTTTGCAGGAGAATCAAGATCTATTAATTAGGTGCATCGCACAACATTTGGGTTTTGCTGGGAATCGGCCAGTTGCTGCTTGTATTATATACAAATGCCTTCTTCATTGGCGGTCATTTGAAGTAGAGCGGACAAGTGTTTTTGATCGCATCATTCAGACCATTGGACATGCAATTGAGGTTATAATTGTATTCCACAATTTCGTCAATAGTATATGTATATGGATGCTAAAATACCATTTTGCTGTGTTATATAGACTCAAGACAACAATGAAATCTTAGCATATTGGCTTTCAAATGCTTCAACACTGTTGTTGTTGCTCCAACGAACATTAAAGGCAAGTGGATCAACAGGAATGGCTCCACAGCGGAGGCGATCATCTTCTGCTACACTTTTTGGAAGGATGACACAGGTATACATTTTGTTTTTCCTCTATTTCTTTTGTTCTACTTTAACAGAAGATTTGTAGTGAATAGCATGTTATTCTTTGCTTGATTCCAGAGCTTCAGAGGAACTCCCCAAGGAGTAAATCTTTCTCTCATCAATGGAAGCATGATTAGTGGCGTTGAGACACTGAGACAAGTGGAAGCCAAGTATCCTGCTTTACTGTTTAAACAGCAACTTACAGCATATGTGGAGAAGATATATGGAATGATCCGGGACAATTTGAAAAAAGAGATTTCTCCTTTGCTCGGCTTGTGCATTCAGGTATTCATGGTTTATGGGTCCAGAGAATGGTAGCCATCTTGTTGGCTTGACTCTTGTATATGGAATGACTTATTTGTCAATTTGGTGGCTTGATGCAATCCTCCCTTCCAATGTAAACACTGCAGGCACCGAGAACATCAAGAGCAAGCTTAATGAAAGGATCTTCACGTTCAAACACTAATACTGCTGCACAACAAGCTTTGATTGCTCATTGGCAAGGGATTGTGAAGAGCCTTGGAAATTTCTTGAACATACTGAAAGTGAACAATGTCAGTATATTGTTTCTATTTGTCTTCATTTCACTAGGATGCTTTTTTCTGAAAGCTACAAGAACATTTCACATGATTATTTGCATGATCATTAAATTGTGTTAAAGGAGTGCATCGACATGCCCTGATTATGTATGTCACCTCTGCAGGTTCCTCCTTTCTTGGTGCGAAAAGTATTCACTCAGATATTCTCATTTATTAATGTTCAGCTATTTAACAGGTAAATTTCATATTAAACACATATACTTTACTGTTCGCTTGCAAAGATCCAGAAATGAGTTATTTAACTTCCATCGTACATTGTTTGTGTGTCTCCAGTCTGCTATTGAGAAGGGAATGCTGTTCATTCAGTAATGGCGAGTATGTAAAAGCAGGATTAGCTGAACTTGAACATTGGTGCTATAGGGCTACTGATGAGGTAACATTGGCTATTCTTGTTGCATGTCTCAGATGATGCTAGATAATATAAACATATTCATGCAAGGAAATTGCGTATCATTTGTTCTAGACAATATCACAGTGTTTATACCATGCTTTTTATTTCATGACATCAAAAGGAAATAAAGATAGTTTCATGAAACATAGTTAAAATAGTCTCTTCTTTTTGGTGTTACATATTATTTGAACTGTTGCAACATTATTTGAACTCTCGCAGCAGTTCTGTCAGTGACCATCAGTACTGAGTTCTCATCTAGTGCCTTCTCTATTTGCAGTATGCAGGTTCAGCCTGGGATGAGCTAAAACATATTAGACAAGCTATTGGTTTCCTGGTAATTCTTTTTTTCTATTTGCTCCTATAATGATTTGGTTGCAATGTTTGATCAAAACAACGAATAGTTACATCGTCCCCCTTAAGAAACAAACAATAGTTACGTTGTCACTGCCAAGTAAAGTTGTATAGTGGAGACTATGCTAGAACTGATATAAAAAATGGAGTGTTGATTAGATCTTATGGTCGAAAAAGTTTGTGCATATGTGCACCAAATACTGTTTGTGCACCTGATATTTCCCCATATTAAAAACAGCCAACTCAAATGTACAGTTCTCTCATGTATATCTTTTTTTTTTTCCTTACAGGTAATTCATCAGAAGCCAAAGAAAACATTGGATGAAATAAGTCATGACCTTTGTCCAGTAAGCAAGAAATAACTATTACGTGATTATTTTCTCCTCTGCTAGAAAATATGGATTCCTTTTTAGTTCATTAACAACCTCGTAATTTGCTTTTCAGGTACTTAGCATTCAACAGCTATACAGAATTAGTACTATGTACTGGGATGACAAGTATGGAACACATAGTGTATCCCCAGAGGTAAGTTTGCCACCGTAATTCACAAATACATTTTATTTCATCTAATAAAGGTGACAACATATAATTTATTGTATTAGGTTATATCAAACATGAGAGTATTAATGACAGAAGACTCCAACAATCCTGTAAGCAATTCATTTCTGCTGGATGATGACTCAAGGTGACAATCTCTTTGCTCCCGTCAATTGTTTCTCCTATGCTGTTTGATCAGGAGTCTCTTGGACTTACTTTTCTTTCCTTTGAAATGCAGCATACCATTCTCTGTCGACGACATATCCAAATCAATGGAGCAGATTGACATCTCTGACATTGAGCCACCTCCACTGATTCGGGAGAACTCCGGCTTTGTATTCTTGTTGCCACCACCTGAATAGTTGCCTGCTGTGAGTGCCAACTTTGGCATGGCATGCAGGTACGCAGAATGAGATTGGGTAGTCGATGCGATGCGCGGTTCTCAAGTTACTGATGCCCAAGGAACGAGCTGCACGGCTTCCTTGTGATCTCGTCCGTGCTTTACAGATAGGGTTTGTTCATCCTCTACGTGGCACATGTGGCAAATCCACAAGCTCGTCGTGGCATGCCTGGATTCACCTAGTGTTAATGCACCTCAAGTCTAGTAGTTGCACGTATTTTTCTTGAGGAATAGATTTTTCTTTACCTTATCGTAGCTCTCGATTTGGTCTTCTAAAGTTCAGAGATTTCGTACACTAGTTAGAAGATCGTAGTAAAAGAGGGGTGGCTGACTCATTCCGTAGGTAATTGTTTAGGTCTAGAGCAATTGAGGTGAGTTTGCAAGAGGTGGGTAATAGGATATTTTATTTTCCTCTTCCAATGTTAATTGTTCTGTGACTTCGTTGTACCACTGATATTGTGTACATTGCACGGCATAATGATGTTGATGACTATTTTGGACTAAAATATGAATACTTTCACCCTATCCTCAGACCGATTCCTTTTTACTCTTTTTCTTTTTTGAGATCTCCAATTCCTTTTTTTATAGGATTCGAGATTATTTACCTTTCGTAAGTTACTAACCCGGCCGGGCCCGGCCCGGCCTATTTAGCTTTGGAGTGAGTAGAGACTAGGGTTTCCTTGACCTCTGTTCTTTTTCTCTGTCCCGTTCACCTCTCTGCCAGTGCTCCTCTCTCGTGTCCTTCCTTTTTCGGCGACGACGCCCTTCGCCGGCGACGAGCCCTTACTAGGTATGCCCGCCCCCTTCTCCTCCCTTTGCTGTGCGGACGGGTGCACCTCCGAACCCTAATCTAAGCTATTTGCATTCCTCATGCAAATGGGTGCAACCTCTCCGGTCTCTCTTGTGGCCTTCCTCTCCTCTTTCTTGTGTACGACGCTCTTCGCCGGCGACGAGCACCCACTAGGTATGCGCCCCCTCTCTTCCTTGCCGCTGCGAATGGGTGCCCCTCCAAACCCTAATCTAAGCACAAGTTGACCCGTTGGAGTCAGTCTTATATCCCTAATAACTTCGATTACTTGTGTACATCCATGTCCAATTCTGGATCTGCCCGTCTAATGGGGGCTATTCTGATCTGCCAGCCTGATGATCGGCATTCTTTGCACAAAGAACGGAGATCTGAACGCGCTTTCCCGTCGAAGCATGCTTGACCGGTTTGGTGCAGAAAGTAGGACGAGGCAGAGGATTGCTCGAGCTCGACTCGTTGGCATCCCTACTACTCCCTCTGTTCTGTTTTAGTTGGACAGTTTTCTCTCCTCAGGGGAAACTGCAGCCACGCACACACACACACATGCATACATATATATTCCTCTGCTCCTTGTTCTCTTTTGCACTTAGCCGGCCAAGTGTGCTCCGGGGATGCGTCTGTGGATGCAAAAGTTATGAAGGCTTTGGCAGATCGGAAGAATGACCTTTGCAAAAATCCTTATTAACCTATTTACAAAATTTCTCCTTGGGATATTTACCTGTCTTCTGTGCTGGACCGCGTACTACCACCTCCAATCCACAAAACTGCAATTATCAAATTTGTATTTTTTTATCTCTTCAGATTCCTCAAAGCAGGGCAAGTAGGTTTCTATTAACACATTTTTAGATGCAAACATTATCAAGGTTTTGGGAGATCTGAAGAGACTTGATTCTGGTGACTATTTAAATAGTTCTTGGAACTTGTTTCTCTGATGTAGTCTCGTGTTGATAACATGCTATGCTCTTTGATCACACATTTGTTTTCAGTCTGATGGCAAATGTACTTCTGTGGTGCTGCCATTTTATGTTGATTTACAGAGTGACCTGAAAATGAGCTTGCATGATTATTTTCTGGAATACAACCACTCTCTGATTCTTTAGAAAACTTGGCTGGTATTTCACCATTTGCACGTGAAAAACTGGCATATGATGAGAGGAAGACAATAACATCTGCAGTGTTCTCGATTCGAATCAGGAATGCAATATCATGATGACTCTGTCTAGGGGACTCTCTGATGCCAATATCAGTTTTTTTTTTTAGCTTAGTTTCTTTTCAATTGTTTCTTTTCCTGTGATCATGTTTGCCTTTTCTCTTTGTGCATTTCCTCGGTTATACTCACCTATCACGTGAGTAAACATTTTTCGGTATTCAGATGTGCCAGTTATATGGGTGGATGCTTGTTAAACCTTGGAAATAGCTAGTACTTGTAAGTGGCAAACACAAGGCTGCAGGTTGCATGTGTTACAGCTTCCATATTTGCATGGGGGCGTTATGGTCTGCCTACCTGATGATTACCTTCACTAAGAATGGAGATCTGAATACACTTGTTTGTTGTAGCTGGCTTGGCCTCTGTGGTGGATCATATACTCCCTCCGTTCCAGAAATATAAATTGATACTCTCATTTTCTTTCACCAAGTTGGCTAAGCGGGCTCCGAAGAGTGTTTGTATAGCTACAGAAACTATGAAGAATCTGGCAGATAATGCCCATGTGCAGTTGCATTATTGCTAAGTTTATTGTGAAGTGAGTCATGGTTTTTTTTTTTCGTTTGTGGAATTACTATTTCAGTGTTTTGGTTTTGTTATCGGGGCATTCTGATATACCAGCCTGATGATTACTGGTCTTTGTATTAAAGAACTGAGATCTGACAACATGTCTTGCGTTGAAGCTTGACCACTCTGGTTGATTGTCTGCTGCTGCTGCTACTACCACTGCTGCAGGTCCTCCTCCTCCTCTCTCTCTCTCTCTCTCTCTCTCTCTCTCTGGCAAGCTGCCTGCCTTGTGTGATGTGTGTCAGTGTGTGTGATTTTCCATCAACCAAGCTGGTTAAGTGGGCTACGGGGCATGTATATGCAGATGCACATTAAATGAAGGCTAGGCAGATATCAGAATGACCCCTGACAAAACAATTCCTTTTTATCTTGTAATTCATCTAAAAAATCTCTCTCTCTTTTTTTTTTCTGCAGCCCTACTTGCGAACTGTTGGCTTGCTCTTAACGGTAATGTGATTGAGCTTTTTTTTTTTTGTATTCCCATTCGGTTTTATAAAAAAGATTGCTGAACTGTTTGACGTTGTCTGATGAACATCTATTTCTCAGCTGTTAAAATTATGAGCTGTTTGGGTATGGATTTAATCTTGCAGTTTGTTAATGATTTGAAATGTTAGTTTAGCCTTTGGTTTACCCTATTTTTTATTCACTACTTTTGGATTCGATATGTAACTTGCCTGAGTGCTTGTGCCCTTTTCTGGTGGTTTACAGAGTTATATAGGTTTTGTTTACTGGATAATAAGCATATATGAATGGTTCTCTGAAATATAACTGTTCTGTTGATGGAAGTGTGGCTGTTGAATACTTTTCTGAAGTTGAAGGCTAACTTTTTCTCAATGCTGCCTGAATATGAGCTTAGATGACTGTTCAATTCTTCATTTTTTAAGGAAACATGGCTGGTAGTTTATCACAATATTCACTAGTTCACCGGATGAGTGAACTTTTCACGCCTTAAGAAAAAAGGCAGATGACGAGCAGCAAGACAGTGACATCTGCAGTGTTCCTTATTCATTACTAGGAACAATAGCATGATGAAACCATCTAGGGGAATCTCTGATGCTAATGTCAGCCTTTGCATATTTTCTTGTAAGCTGTCTCTTGGGTCCTTGACTGTATTTAGGTGATTGTCACTTTTTGTGTGTGGTATTTGTTTGATCTTTTAAGGCACTCTTAAACCTAGTATAGATTGTGCTAGCAGAAGTAACTTGATAAAATGGCATAATGCAAGCTTGCAGTTTACATGGATGCCAACCTAACTCTTTGTCATCTGGGCATTCTCATCTCCCAGCCTTTGCTCTAAGAATGGATATCTGAATGCCCCTGTTTCCAAACAGATGAGTAATTCTGTCAGGAGTGAACTGAGTCTGCTCTGTAAACGCTTGTGTAGATGCAAAAAAATTATGAAGATTTTTGGGATATGCATAGGACGCTGTGAAGTTCTGTTGCATTATTTGCTAGTTTTTGTTAAGTCATTAGTCAACTAGTTCAATTATTCAAAATGTTTATTTTGGTTTCATTTTGTACGCTCGCGAGCCTGCCTATTCCACTGTGCGTGCGCAACCAAATGGCTAAGTGGGCTCCAGGAAATGTGCATGTGGGATGCATGAACAATGAATGTTCGGCAGAAAAATAGATCGCCCTTGGTTCACTGAAAAGTTGGGTTTGACTATTTTTTCCCTGATTGCTATCGTCTTGTGGGCATGTCGGGCATTTCGTCAAAACTGTTTCGCGAAATGTTAGGGCAGCGATCTGTTGTCAAAAGAGCTGTTCTGTTCTCTCTCTCTCTGGCTTGAATCTAATGTATATGGCTTCAATGTGCTGCTTGGTTTGTAATGCAGGGTTGGAGTTCGACATTCGTTCTATTATAACATTGCCACTTCAGAAAGAATTATTTTTTGAGAACAGTGTTTTTGCCTCACTAGAGGTGGTACTTCTGTTTTCCACATTTTTTTTAATGCTTTTTGGCCTGATTTGTTTTCTATGTACTTCACACTGAATATGGAATGCAGTGATATGCAAGCTTCATGAATATGCAATGGAACTATAGCCCTTATAGTGGATCCTGCTCTAGTATGTATTGATTTCGATGATAACTACATTTGTGAGCATATTACACTGCAATATTGAACTGCTATGTGAATTGTGCAATAAGCCAAGATACCAAGCATTGTGGGAAATTCATGCATCACCCATTTGCCCTGATTCAGCGGATCATGTATTCTTTGGCTGCATTTGAATCTGTCAAAGGTCATGGAGATTTTAACTTCCTGTGCACGATCTACATTTCACGCTAGTTAGTTTCATTGCCACAGCCATCAAAAAGCGTGGAGAGCAGCCATTCCTGATGTTGTTGGGTAATCACAACTTTGGGTTTCAGATCGGCAGTGCTGAAAAATAAAATGGTGATGAGGAAATCAAAATTCCTTGCAAAACAGGGAAGACATGATAATGTGAAATGTGTAACGAGTGAGTGTGGAGCGCAAAAATGTTTGCTAGCGAGGGCCAGGCAAAATGCATTCATCGTCAAGGAATAAGTACGAAAGCATAAATAATGCTACCATTCAACTAAAAGCAAAAACGAAAGGCAGATATCATATGGTTCTTCGAGCTGGAAGGTGCACGAAATCATACACCAACTCACAGTTGCTTCTGCGCCAAAACAGATAACTCTGCATCTTATGAATTGACACAAAGTAAACTGTCACATTGCTTCTGGAGTAGGAATGAGCTAACGAACGTTTAGTTGAAGCCTCCTGCATAATAGGACACAGAAATGACGTGCCAAACCCCATAGCAATGCACAGTGGAAGAAGTCCACTGATGTAAAGAGACCATAAACTCTGCATGAAAGGAATCAACGAGTCCCCATGGAGCAAGTAGAGTAGGTATCAACCAAAATGCACCTGGAAGTACTCCCAGAACACACCTTGTATGTCCACCTGCTCTAGCATCTGAGTGGACCTAATCCATTTCCACTTCATGCTCTCAACATGTATATAATGTGAGGAAAGACGGGGATTTTTCCTCAAACCAGCTGACCAATCAAGTTCCATCAATCTAAGAGTTATAGAGGATTCAAAATGATGAAAGGGTCCAGTGAGCATGGCGAGACATCGAAGGCTCCCGTGAGCAGGGGGATTAGTAAAGGAGTGTCTGTTCTTGATCTCATACTTCGCTTCATTGCCATAATTGGCACCCTTGCAAGTGCCATTGCCATGGGTACTACCAACGAGACTCTGCCTTTCTTCACTCAGTTCATCCGGTTCAAGGCACAGTACAGTGATCTCCCTACTCTCACGTAAGCCAACATTAACACTTTATAACAACCCTTACAGATAACATACGAGTATATGTTGCTTCAGCTGTTTCAATTTCTTTTGTTGACAGGTTCTTCGTCGTGGCAAATTCTATTGTCTGTGCCTATCTCATCCTTTCACTTCCATTATCAATTGTGCACATCATTAGAAGCAGAGCCAAGTACAGCAGGTTGCTCTTAATCTTCCTTGATGCGGTAAGCCAACACTTTGTCTACTTACCATGTCAAAAACTTGAAATCATCCTACGTGAAATATGGTTACTTAGCTACACTGAACAAAAAGAAGCATCAGGTATATCAGTTAGTTACTCTTACTCGGTTATCCTTGTGATTCTTTTTCAGGCAATGCTAGCTCTGGTCACCGCAGGAGCATCTGCAGCAGCTGCTATTGTGTACTTAGCACACAAGGGTAATGTCAGGGCAAACTGGTTTGCTATTTGCCAGCAGTTCGACTCATTCTGCGAGCGTATCTCTGGCTCCCTGATTGGTTCGTTTGCAGCCATGGTTGTGCTGGTGCTGCTAATATTACTCTCTGCCATTGCTCTAGCGAGGCACTAGAGCCAACGGTGAATTGTTTGCTACCCAGCAGTATTAAGTGTGATGTGACGGTGTGGTTATGGGAATTGCTGCCTTAATGTAGTCATCTGTGTGCTACTTGCCTCTTGCTATGATCCTCTACAATCTCATGTATTGCCTTAATTATGTACTTATATTCTTCAGATGGTGTGTACTCCAATATATAGAAGCAACAGAAAAATGAATATACATGCACTGTTATGGATCAATCACCGTAGTTTATCAGAGTGTTGTTGGTATATTTGTTGTCCTTGTGGACCAAAAATGAAAATATCATTAGCTTATAGTACATCCATACCTGCCAGTGGTTATGGAACCTTCGCGGTTTTGACTTAACTGATCCGTGAAAAGATGCTAATGAGGGATTGCCGATACAAGCAGAATGAAAAAGATGCTCATGGGCGTTTGCCGAGTTTTGATCTCTGTTCAATAGTAGAACACCCATAATCACGTGGATGAAAGACCACCAGTTTCACGATCAACCTGGGCACAACCAGCAACTTTTCTTAGACCTCTTGTATCCATTGACCTTCGCACTGTCTCCACCCCCAACCATTCATTGTATGACGCGTAAATGCCAGAGAGCAGCACATAGTCACCACTTGCATCTCCACTCATGTTAAGAAGCCTCTCCTGAGCAAGCTTGCCCAAAGCCACATTCCCATGGATTTTACAGGCACCAAGCAGTGTCCTCCATACAACCGCACTTGATTCACATCTCATGCTGCTCACAATTGCAAATGCTTCATCCAGTAAGCCTGCCCGGCCAAGCATGTCCACTATGCAGCTGTAGTGTCTTACATTTGGCTCCATCCCATAACTGTGTTTCATCAGAGAGAAGTATCTCTGACCATCTTGAACCAGTCCAGCATGGCTGCATGCACCGAGCACACATAGAAAAGAAATCTCATTAGGGCAAATTCTCTCTTCAAGCATTTTATTGAAGAACTGGACAGATTTTGCCGCTTGTCCATGCAAGGCTAGACCACCAATTATTGAGTTCCATGTCCAAACATCCCTTTCCTGCATCTTGTTAAAAACTTCGATTGCAGTGTTGACATCCCCGCACTTTGCATACATTGATACCAATGCATTTCCAGTGACAACGCTAACCGATGTCCTATCTTCCAAGTGCAAAGAATGAATCATCCTCCCCACTTCGAGCGACCCCACATTTGCACAACACGAGAGCAAGCTAACAGCAGTTGCCTCGTCTGGCATCCACCCTGCAACCCTCATCTCATCAAACACCTCCAACGCTTGCTCCAGCAAGCCCTGCGATGCGTACCCAGTGATGATGGTGTTCCATGAAACAACATCCTTTTCTGGCGCACGGTCAAACAGCTCCCTCGCTTTCTCCATTTCTCCATGCTTGGCATACGCACCCAGCATCATGTTCCAGCACACCATGTCCTTGAGCCGGCACGCATCGAACATTTGTCTCGCCATGTCCAAATCGCCTCTGGCCGCATGCCCTGCCATGACAGCTGACCATGCCACGACGTCCTGCTCCCCAGCCTCACCAAGAAGCGCACCGGCGATCCCCAAGTCGCCACACTTGGCATGCATGTTGATGAGCGCATTTCTCACGAACGCGTCCCCCAAAAATCCCAGCTTCACGACGACGGCATGGACCTGGTACCCGGCGCAAGAACGCGGCAGGCCGGTGCAGGCCCGGAGGAGGTAGCAGAACGTGAAGCCGTCAGGCCTCAAACCCGCCGCCTCCATGCGCCGGTACACCGCGAAGGCGTCACCGGGCACGGATGCGTGCGCGTACCCGCGCACCATGGCGTTGTGCATGAAGAGGTCCGGGCTGGGGATTCCGTCGAACAGCCTGCGGGCGTAGTCCATGCTGCCGCGGAACGAGGCGATGCAGGAGAGTAGCAGCTCCCGCAACGGCTGGAGGCCGCGCGAGCCGATGCCGCTGACGACCAGGTTACCATGGATTTGCTTCAGAGCGCGCGGGCTCAGTCGCGTGGAGCCTTTACGGATCATGCGTTGGAGCTCGGTGAGTTTTACTCTCTTCTTGGGGTACTGTGCCAGAAAAGGTGGCGAGAATGTGGTGGAGAACTGGAGATGATCGCGGGGCGTGGCGTGCAGCCGGTGGCAGCCGCCGAAGCGGCAGCACGGCGCCCGGCGAGCGATTGTGCGGGGGAGAAAGCAGTTTTGTGTTCAGAATTCAGATCATGTGTTTGTTTCCCCGGCTCCATCGCGCTAGTCTAACAGCAGCAAATGATACGTGTTGTATACCTTGTAGGTGTTGTGCAGCAGACTATTGTTTGTTTTTGGTTCATTTGCCCTCTTGACTGGGTTAATTTTAGTGTATTTGAAGTTTGATTCGATTTAACTTACGAAGCCATGCTTGTTTCCTCCTCGCGGTTTCCTTTTTTTTTTTTTTTGCGAGGATCGTGGTTTCCTTTCGAGACTGTAGAAATTCAAAAAATGCCTAACAATGTTAAGTATGACCAACACAATCCAAGTCAACATAGTTTAGAATCCATCACGATCGCATCACCGTCCAAATAAAAGAGACTTGTAACGATTATTTGGCCGAGACCAAAGCGAATTGCAAATCAGAACTGGAGTCCAGAGTGAACTCCGACCCACCTGTCATCCACCCGGCCCTCCTCGCCCGGAACCGTCGAAACCCAGCCCACACGGGCCCGGAACCTTCTAGACCGAACCTCGCCGTTCCATATAGCGGAAGTCCAAGCTCCAAAGCCTCCTCAAAGCTTCGCCCTCAAATCGAAAACCCTCGCCGAAATCTCAGAGATCCCGACGCGCGGAACCCTAGCGGATCGGTCGGGGCCATGGCGATCATCTCCGACTTCCAGGAGGACGAGGCGCCGCGGCAGCAGCAGCAGGCGGCCCGCGGGGAGGAGGCCCTCGCGGCGGCCCTGGAGCAGAGCGGCGGCGTGGCGGTGTTCCTCCAGGCGGCCATCAACGTCGCGCGCCAGCGCTCCGACTTCTTCCGCGACCCGTCCGCGGTGAGCAAGGTGACCGCGATGGCGTCGGCCGCCAGGGCGCAGGTGGAGGCCGAGGAGAGGGAGGTCAAGAGGAAGGCGCTGGAGGCGGAGAGGAAGGCGGCCGAGGCGCAGAGGGCGGCTAAGGCGGCGGCCGCGCCGGCTCCGGCTCCGGCTCCGGCCCCAGCGGAGAAGGCGGAGAGCTCGGAAGAGAAGGCGGAGAGCTCAGTGGAGAAGAAGGACAACATGGAGGTCGACAAGAAGGAGAGCAGCAACGTGAGACGTGAGCACTCCTGTTCCTCCAGTCCTTTGAAATTTATTTTGCTGCTGCATTCTAGGGGTTTGATGCTAAATGTGATTCTAACTAGGTCGATTTCGCTTGTTCTGTTGATTAGGCTTGCGGTAATTTTGTTCATTCGTTTAGGAGGCATGAAATTAGGAGCTAGATAATTTTGTTTTGATAGACATGCTACTCTTGGGATCTGTTCCTTGTTCGGAGCTGCGATTCTGAATTAGGAGAAGACCCCTGTTTCAATGCATGAGTTGACCCATAAAATCCAGGATTCAACTAGACAAACACTCATCAAGTTCCATCTCTTAAGTTTGTTGTGCTGACCATCACAAGGGAGAAGTAATTCCTATCAACTTTCTAACATGCACGATTTGATTATGAGATGTATTTGCTAGGTGTCTAGCTTTGGTAGAGCTTCTAGCTTTTGACTCAGATGCATCCATTCCGCTTGCTCTGTTATAATCCCTGGATGATAGAATAGGATAGTCAAACATAGTTGAAACTGAATTTCGTTGGTGATACTAGTCAACAGCAGAAGCATGGATTCCCAAGTCGCTCTGTTTTGGAGATACTAAGCATTGCTTTGTTCAGTACATTACGGCATTTTGGTTTATATAAACCTACCTAGTCTTGCAATCTTGTGAAACTTCAGTCTAATGTCATTCTTAGTACTCTTTTGGAGACATGAGTTTGTACCATTTAACCAGTGAACTATTTAAATTGGAATTGTTAATGTTCAGTTGGGCATATTTGCCTTCGTAAATCAAGAAGTCGATCCAGTTATCATGTTATTTCTGTATATCATACAGCTTCGGACTTTGAGGTCTCCTAACTGGAATCTTATCTTTTCTGTCCTAAACAGAACCAAATGCTGGCAATGGACTTGATTTGGAGAAGTATTCCTGGACTCAACAGTTGCCAGAGGTTACCATAACTGTTCCTGTTCCTCAAGGAACAAAATCGAGGTTTGTTGTCTGTGAGATAAAGAAGGACCGTCTGAAGGTTGGGCTCAAGGGCCAGCCCCCAATCATTGATGTAAGTACCTTGTAATCTGATGTAGTACTATGTGAGCTCCCTGTTCGGTATGGTCTTTTAACTTCTTCTTTATCAGGGTGAACTCTACAAGCCTGTTAAAGTGGATGACTGCTTCTGGAGCATAGGTATGATTTGCAAGTTATAGTTGTTGTACGTTACGTGCCCACTTCAAATATTTTCCTATTAACAGTATCATGTTATGAAAACATCTCCAGAGGATGGAAAGTCACTGTCGATACTGCTCACGAAACATAATCAAATGGAATGGTGGAGGTCTGTGATCAAAGGTGATCCTGAAGTTGATACCCAGAAGGTGGAACCAGAGAGCAGCAAACTCTCTGATTTGGATCCAGAGACTAGACAGACTGTGGAGAAGATGATGGTAAGATATGTGAATGTTTCACGAAATTCATATGAATTATTATGGTTGGAAAAGCATCACCAGAGCTAAATTTATTCTCAACTTTACAGTTTGACCAACGTCAGAAGCAGATGGGCCTTCCCACAAGTGATGAGATGCAAAAGCAAGAGATGCTCAAGAAATTCATGGCTGAGGTAAGTTGCACCAGGGAACTAAATGATCCTAGATTCTTGTTGCACTATTTAACTTCTCATTACTTGCGTCTAATTGAACTTTCCATGACAGCACCCGGAGATGGACTTTTCAGGAGCGAAAATAGCTTGAGCGTGTTCGAAGGAAACCAACTGGAAGGCGTTGAATGGAGAAACTGCTTTCTACCGTAGTAGTATTGGTGTCTTGTGAAGTGTGTCTATGATGGGTTGTTTAGACGGTTAGACTTCGTCCTGGTTTTGCTGTGCTTCAGAAAGATAACTTTGTTATGTTTTCTGAACCAATCAATAGCTGAATTCTATTTTGCAAGATGTGACCATATTGTGCTGGCTCGTAGAGTATAGTGCTATCCGTTGTTTCACGTAATGTGCTCTGCGGAACGTAATGCTGTCGCTCAAGATTTCGTACAGCTATGCGAAAGCCAGCAAGAAAAAGTGCCCATCCAGACATCCCTTCCTCTTTTCTTCAAGAACAAAGTTTTTAGATATAAATGTTCCAAGTTGGATTCAACGAGTTCAAAAAATTTCAACTCGGTTTTGGAGAAACTTGAAATAAAAAAAAAATCAGAGTTTCAACTTGAACTAAAAAAATTCAGCTTGGATTAACATAAAATCAGCTAGAGTTTTAAAATAAGAAAATACCAAAGAAGAGGTAAGGTTGGGGAAGAAGCCGTGGGGCACGATGGATGTCCGTCACTAGAGGGCAAGCTCCCAATGGTGTGAGAAGGATTCAAAAACTGAGTACTCCGTTTGTTCTAAGATAGATGTTATTTTAGAATTAAAAAATGTGTACCGCAACACACTCTCTCTCTCTTCACTTCATTTTTTGTGCGCTTTTTAATACTCTCTCTGTCTCAAAATAATTGACATTATGACTATATGCCAGATAAACTGGGAAGTAGGGAGGATTTTCTTAGTCCCGCATGCAACTCTTAAAATAACATTTATTTTGCGATGGAAAGTGAGGAGTGGGTAGGACTCTCAAATGGAGTCATTATGAGAAGTGAGGACTCTCAAAATGAGGCTACAGTTTGAAAGAAGAATTTGTTTCAAGTTTATCTAAATCAAATTTCGCCTGTATACTGGAGTGTTTGGCATGGCCAAAATCTCTAAGAGGACCTAAAATTAGGAAAGAAGCAACGTTTACGGAGTTTTTGAAACTGGAGCTGTAAAAAAAAAAATCTTTTGTTGAGTCGGTTTTTTTTTTTTTTTGAGGTTAAACGTGTATCGACGACTCGACTCTTCCATATCGTGTCGGCCTCCGACTCCGACTGGAACTGAACAAACGCCGAGCGCGAAGCAGGCTTTCCCGCGGCCAATATATATCGAGCCCACCCCAGAGCCCTCCTAAATCCCAATCAAAGCAACAAGCAGTCGAGCGTCTTCCGATCTCGTCGGCCACGCCGTCACCAGCTGCCGTTCCGTCGACCCGCTAGGTTTCCGGCCACCGCCGAGCCAGGATACGCTCGGCGCCGGCATGGTGGTGCTGAAGCCGAGCGCGAACCCGTTCGCGCTCCTCGACAACAACGACCCCGGCGACACGGCGGCGAGCGCCCCTTCTAACATTAACAGGAAGCAGCAGCCGGAACCGTACATATGGCAGTTGATGGCCGTCGCGGCGAACACAGCCAAGAACAAGAAAAAGCAGCAGCCGGCTAAACGCAAGACCGCACCAGCACCGGCCGCCGCCAAGGAGCCGCCGCCGCCTCCAAACGTCGAGGACTTGAAGCAGTTTCCGCAACTAAAGTAGCACTAATTTTGTATGCTATCATTGACATTGCATCTTGTTTTTATCAGTAAGTGTATCTTTGCGCGCGCGTGATGGCCCTTGTTGAAAAAATTGTCTTACGGTCAAGATGTCTGACTGTATTTGAAAGTGTTGAAATATGCCAGTAAACCGCACATGATGCCCCTTGTTTTTATCTCAAAATTCCGAAGTTTTTTGTATTTGCAAATCGTCACTCGAGCCTTTTCCCTCCGTGTCTTTGATGCGACAAACAAATCGATTAAGGAGTTACTCCAAATCAAAACACCACACGACATGGCGACATGCCTGAATGCTTGAAACAATAAATAAGCTTAGGTTGGCATTTACCAATAATCGTTGCACGAGCACTTTCCATCCTTGAAATGGTGGAACCGGTTTCTGTCCCTAACAACGATCTCGCGCTCAAAGACGCGAGACACGAACTTGGTCGCCTCATGGCAATCTCGACAGACACGGAGGTTCTTGGTGATGCGCATGGTGTCGCCGGACCTAGTGCGCAGCAGCCCGAAGGCGATGGCCAGCTTCTCGCTGTGGTAGAGCAGCGGCGCCTCCTTCTCCTCCTCCTCCGTCACGTCGTGCAGCACGTCCCTTGTGTCAGGCACGTAGCCCTCAGCCCCGATCCTGCTCATCATGCCCCTGGTCATGGCGTACACCTCCGCCGCCCGCGGGTGGCGCAGGCTCCCGCACCGGAACTCGCAAACCTCGCCGGCGACCTCGATCACGGACCGCCCAGCCTCCTTGGTCACGTTCCGCTCGTCCATCAGCCGCCGGACCCTGGCCACGTCCTCCCACCGGCCGGCGCTGGCGAGGAGGTTGGCCAGCAGCACGTAGCGCCCGCTGTTCTGGGGATCCAGCTCGACGACGCGCCACCCGATCGCCTCGCCCAGGTCGACGTCGCCGTGTATCTTGCACGCCCCAAAGAGTGCGCCGAGGACGCCGACGTCAGGCTCCATTGGCATGTCATCGATCACCTTCTTTGCTTCGTCCAGCAGCCCAGCTCTTCCATACAAGTCCACCATGCAACCGTAGTGTTCCATCTTGGGTTCGACGCCGTATCTCTGAACAATGTAGCTGAAGTAGTGGCGACCCTCGCTGACCATCCCCGCGTGCGCACAGGCCGTGAGCACGTTCACCAGCGTCACGTCGTCTGGCGCCATGCCCTCCCTCTCCATCCAGCCGAACAGCTTGACGGCGTCCTCGCCCCGCCCGTGCACCGCGAACCCGCCGATCATGCAGTTCCACGACGTGAGGCCCTTCACCGGCAGCGCCTCGAACACTCGCCACGCCTCCTCGACACACCCGCATTTGCAGTACATGTCCACCACCGCCGTCGCCAGCTTCTCGTCCATCTCGATCCTGCTCTGCTCCACCCATCGGTGCACCTCCCTCCCGCGCCCCAGCGCGCCAGCCCCCGTGCACGCCACCACCGCGCTCGCCGCGACGAAGCCGTTCCCCTCCACCCCAAGCGCTCGCATTTCGTCGAACACTTCCACCGCGTCCAGGAACCGACCGGCCTTCACGTACCCGGAGATCATCGCGTTCCAGGAGATCAGGTTCCTCTCTGGCATCCGATCGAACACCTCCCGCGCTTCGTCCACCGACCCCAGCTTGCACAGCCCGCCGACCATCGTGGTCCACGACACGACGTCGAGGGTCCCCGACGAGCTGGTCTGGAAGACGAGGGACGCGAGGTCGGGGCGGGCGTTGGCGAGGTAGGCGGAGAGGAGCGCGTTGACGGACTGCGCGTGGAAGTGGAAGCCGAGCTTGATGAGCAGCGAGTGGAGCTGGGCGACGAGGGGGAACGGCGCGGCGGGGAGGATGCGCGGGAAGGTGAAGTGGTCGGGCGGCAGCGGCAGGGAGAGCATGACGGCGAGGAGACGCGCGGTGTGGGGCGGCGGGAGGGCGGAGAAGAGAGGATTGAAGAGCGCCGGGTGCGGGTCCGGGTGGTGCGCCAGTAGGCGGGCCGCGTAGGGGAGGTGCGCGGCGGGGTCGCGCGCGAGGAAGGCGAGGAGGCGGCGCGCGTGCGACGGGTGGGACGCGAGGCCGAGGCGGACGAGCTGCGAGTGGTGCTGCCGCAGCTCGGCGATGGTGTTCAGCGGGATGGGAGCCGGGACCGGAGCGGTGGCGGACATGGGCGCAGCTCGGAGAAGGAAGCAGAGCAGCGATCACTGGGGATAAGGCGCGGGGAGCATGTGTGTGATGGTAGTTCTTTGTCAGTACTCTCGGTCCATCCATTGTTGATCGGACGGTCTACCCCGCTGAGCTGAACAATGTAAAAGGTTGGTAAAATGTCATGGCAAAGAATTACAAGTCATAATTAGGAAGTTCTTGCGTTCACTAAAAGAAGTTACTCCCTCTGTTTTAAAATAAGTGTCATTTAGTAGAGAGCGCGCTAAAAACGATGAGCAGTGAAGAAGGAGAAAGATAAAAAGAAACTTGCATCGGGAAGTGAGAATGACACTTATTTTGAAAAAACTGAATTGTGCTAAAATGACATTTAAACTGAAAAAGATGGGAGTAGTTTTTATCCGCAACGCATCGAGCACGTTGATTTGCCAGCCACATAAATTTTGTCCAAGGACAATGAGTGAGATGTGTTGATGACTAAATCATAAGTTTGTTATGTTGCAGACACTTTTTTGGTGTCTATGTAAAAAAGAAAATCCCTAGAACATGTGACATCCGATAGCCAGTTGGCTCTGAATAACCAGCCCAAGAAGTAAAATTCTTCCATAACATAACGGGGCGGGGTTGCGCGCGATCCGAGTGACGTAGGTGCACAAGAGTACTTCGCGCCACAACCATTTCTTTTTTATAGGTTCTACGAACCGATACCTCCTGCTTCATCTGACATTCAGAATAGATAGTTCAAATAGAACTAGCTGTGTTGTCATAAACGTTATATATTTAAAAACAATGAGAATTCAAATTTTCAAATTAGATGCTGTCCATCAACTAATAAATCAATAATATGAAGTTTGTATGGAACTGGAACTGAATATATGAGCATTAGAGTGACTTTATATAGAAACGAGAATTACGCCTTTTTGGCATGGCTTATTGGTTTTGACGAGGCAAAAGCTGTAAAGCCCACTTCCCCTGGCATCGCGGCCCTACATGTCAGAGCCTTCCTCAAGATGGTTGAACCGGACCAGATAAGCAGCACCACCGCGCCGTTTGGTCTCTAAGACTATCTCCAACAGACGTCCTATATACTACATAATACACAAAATGGGTGCTAAAAGAGGGGAAAACACTCTCCAACCGAAGACGTAAAACACCTCCCCATTTTCGGAGTCGCACGCCGCGCGACGCACAAATCCATCCCCTCCCTCGCGCCACCCATCTCCTCCGTCGTTGACCGCACACGCGAGACGGGCGACCTCGACGAGACGCGAGCAGGGCGGGGCGGGCCGTGGCGACGGCGGAGCGGAGCGCAGGGCGGGACGCGGCTGCGGCGAGCGTCGCGCGCGTCTCATCTCTTCTTCCCCGCCGCATCTCCCCTCGCGGCGCGGCGCTTCCGCCCTCTTCCTCCATGTGCGCCGCCTCCTTCCTCTTCCTCCTTCCTTCGGCTTCTTCGCGAGCTTCTTCGGCTTCTTCCGGCAACCATCCTTTTCGTCCCTCCTTTCTTGATCAATTGAAGCTCCCTATCGAAGGACGTTGATTTGAGCTCAACACAGCGGGTAGAAGTCGAATCTGAGCTGGGAGATTTTCGATTCAGGCTGCAGGACGTGGATTTGGGGTCAATCCCCACAAGCGGACGTCAACCAAAGCCTGATGCTTCAATTTTAGTGCTTTTCAAGCTCGCATGAGGCCTGCGCAAGAGACGCGCCGCCCCGAGCTCGTCACTGCACACTGCGTCCGGAGCTCGCCATGGTTGGAGCGCATCCCGAGCTCGCCATGGTTGGAGCGCGTCCCGAGCTCGCCATGGTTGGAGCGCGTCCCGAGCTCGTCGCCGCACCATCTCGCCACGGAGTTCGTCCTCATCTGCTCGGCCTTGGAGCGCGCCTCGCCGATTGACTTGACGAGGTCGAGGTGGGGGCGGAGTGGGCGGACGTGGGGGAGCGCGGCGCGGCGGCGCGGGCGTGCCGGCACGCGGCGCGTCGAAGCGGGTGCAGGGGAGCGCGGGGCTGGCGACGACCGGCTCGTCTCGGCTCGGTGGAGTCGGCGCGGGGTCGGCGCGGCGCGAGAGGAGGAAGAAGGAAGAAGGTCTCGGTTTTGCGTCTACCGTTGGAGACAAAGATTTTTCGGTCTGCTACGTTGAAGAAAATTGACACCGAGTATGGGTATGGGTGAGCTTCACTGTTGGAGACAGTCTAACGCACACGTTTCGTTTCCCTCCGACCAAAAATCCTCGCTCCGTCGCCAAGCATGTCGCCGCCGCCGCGCCAGCCGCCGGCGCTGATGGACGAGATCATCGAAGAGTTTCTTCTCCGCTTACCGCCGGGCGATCCCGCGAGCCTTGTCCGCGCCGCCCTCGCCTGCAAGAGCTGGTGCCGTCTCGTCTCCGACCCCGACTTCCGCGCATAGATTCCGCGAAATCCACCGGACGGCCCCCATGCTGGGCTTCGTCTACCGCCGCGTAGATGGCAACTGCTTCGTGTCCACCTCCTCCTTCCGTCCTACCTAGGCGGAGCGCCTCGGCCCCAGGAACTAGTGCCCCGTCGACGCCCACGGCCTCTTCCTCTTCTACGATACCCAGTCCCTCTCCCTCGGACCCGGGGAGGTGACCTTCATTGTGTCAGACCCCATCACAGGCGAGGCGCGGAGGCTATCAATGCCTTCAAGTTCCGGATCGAGTATTGGAGCGCGGCCTTGCTCTGCCGAACTGCCGACTGCCCCTGCGGACCCTTCCTTGTGGTCTTTGTGGGCACAGAAAGGTCAGAGGAGTACACGTCCGCCTTCGTGTACTCATCAGAGGCCGGCACATGGAGCAAGACCACCTCTGTTAAGCACCCTAAGGATCGTGTCATGAGATGCCACGCCCTTATTGGAAATGCGCTCTACTTCCAGCCTGTTCGGCTTGGCTGCATGCAGCCTGCTGCGATGCAGCCGCTATAGTGTTCTAGTTATTTCTTCAGCAGCCGCTACAGTGTTCGCAGTTATTTCTTTAGCAGCCGCTACAGTAAAACAGCTGCAAAACGAGAACTTGCTGGAGTACCATCTGGACAAGCGAGAACTTGCTGTGATAAGCTTGCCATCTGAGTGTAAGGCTTGTCTCGGCTCTATTATGACAATCGATGACGGTGGCTTGGGATTCGCCGTTGTGCAGGAGTCCAAACTCTACATCTGGTCGAAAGAGTCGAGTCTGGAAGGATGGGCACAACACAGAGTTATTGAACTTGAGAGTTTTCCACCTTTTAGAGCCCTAACCCCCTCGACCATAACTTTTGTGATTGCATCTACAGATGGCGCTGGTGTAATTTTCACATACACTCCCTTTAAAGGGACCTTCGCTATTGATCTAAAGTCAGGTTTGGTCACAGAGATACACGAGATCACTGCCCCTCTCGGCATTTTTCCCTACGTGAGCTTACACTCCAGGTACTAATCCCGCACTGTCCTGCTTCTCTAAAGCTTGTACAGGTTTGATTACTTGTGATTTGCTAATATTCAGAATCAGACAATGAATAGTCTAATGTGATTATATGGGTGATGCTTATATGCTCAGCAAAAATGATTATATAATATTTCGATGTCGCAATCACATATAATGTTAAAGATACTTCTACTGCAACTGTTGTGGACAGATTATGATTATTGAAAACTGATTTAATTTTAGGCTGTTCTAGGAATGTATCAGCATGAGAATTTTTTTTAACCTATATGTGCTTCCAAAATGCAGATATCAGCCTAGCCGATTTTGAAATCTATATAATATCATTACGTGCGATCTTATCAATGCCACTTTACAACATAAAACTACGAATGATATATCTCTTAAATTATACTGGAACAAATGATCCCAGCAGTGTTTTTATTTTCTCCAGTTGTATGGTTCCATCTTGTCGTAATGAAACCAATAAGTGAAGTTTACCTGTTTAGTTATGCAATAACCTGTTGGTTTTGGTGTTGTTTAGAAATTAATGGTCATTGAGGGTAAATCAGTTCCTTAATTAGCTGCCCTTTTTTTGTGTGTATTTCTGCAGTAATGCAACTCCGACAAGCATGGGACTAAGAGAGAGTCCTTCAAGTGCTTCCAAATTTTAAGGTACTTATTGTGGGCTTCTCCGTCAAATGGAAATCAGGTTACGGTATTGGTAACTAGTATAGGCTTTATAGTAGGAATGTGTTAGTTCTTTCAAAGAAAAGAAAGAGCATTGTTTTGGCATCAGTGAGCCCACTACTGGTCTTAGTCCATTGTCCTCTAGGTCTCTGTGTTCTATTGTGGGTTTGCATTGATGTTATAGTTCCAGTGGACTTCCCATGTAGTGAACCTTACTAGACTATTGTACATGTATACTCCTGAAGTTTAACTTGCATTGAAAGCCTGGAATGCTCAAAAAAAATGAGTTTTTTTTAATTAAAACACTGCAGTTTCATATATGACATGTATCTTCTGCCCTATTTCTGTTTGGTTCACAATACCATGGGCTGAATAGTTCCTTATTTACTCATGGCATACATGAAGTTGCCGTGTTTCTTATAACCATTGATATAATAGACTGCCATGGATATTAAAGTGAAAATAAATTATCATCTTTACTTAAACAGGCCAAAACGACAAACTTATTTTAAATCTCAAACGACTAAGTGAAAGAAAATGATCTTTGGAATATCTTATGCATATAACCATTTTAAATAAACATGTGAAGCTTGAATTTACATTGCTATGTATCATTTTCTTTGATGAGAGCAGACTCTGTACAAAAGGTATGATAACCTAGAATTTCACATGATCTATCTACACTTCTTGCCTGCATACAGGGCATGAGCCATGGTCAATGAACCATCTGTCAACGCATGGCTGATGGAAAGTGTGAGAACATTTTTGCAACTTCCTGGCTGTCTCTCCAGTAACAATATCCTATAAGAAGAGCAAATTTCAAAAAACTGAACATGAAATGTGTTTTCCTATATCAGCATCAAAGGAATGATAGCTATATATTGGGCAAAATGGATAGGTTATCTAAAGATCAACAAGCAATTTCAGCATTCTTTTGATCAAAGGAAAACAGAATGGATAGCATTAACTGTAGCATCAGCACATACACAACAAAATGAGCATCATATATTAACAGAAACTAAATTCCAAGGTTGCTTTATATATTGGACGCCACACAGATAATCTGTGCTCCCACACACTTGTATGTTGCCCTTAGGACAATGATCACATCTTCCGAAGTAACCATTAGGTGCACCGTGCACGGAAGTGATTTAACAACTTATAATGATTAAAGATCAAGCTGAGAGAGGTTGCGTGATGTGGGTCGTTTACATTTTTCCCAAGAATCAGCTTCAAACAGTAAAGCATCCACAATGTTTAGATTCAATGCAGGTCAATGTTCCAAATAAATAAATAAAAAATGAGTGAACGACTGATACCTGCAGGCAAATAGCGCAAGACAAGGTTTCACCGTTCCGTTCCTGCTGATCGGTCACCACATGATTCGGCAACTTCTTCAGGGTATCTGGTGGGAGCCCATCAGATAGAACTTCTTCAAGGACATCGTACAGATCATCGTTGTTAAAGTCTGCATTGCCAACCTGCTGGAGAAGGATGGATGAACTGATATGGAGACCACTAGTCTTATTGAAGATGAAAATGAAATCCTTAGGTGCTGTCATTGAGGAGCCAGAGCTGTACCACAACTGACCTGCCAACGATATGCCATGTACACTGACGGCTCATACTGCTCTGGCCCAAATCGAGTATGAAGAAGCTGCTCTATGAAATCCCCCTGAAACCCAACAAACAACTATCTTACAGGCACATCTGAAACGTGCCAAAGTGGCTATATATCCAGTTTATCCACAGACAGGAACTACTAGTATCTATAGTTCTGCACCATCCATAGGAATCGGCAGTGGGCACTAAAAATTGCAAGTAACTTCAACGATTTAAGCTGACAAAGAAGAAACAACAGAAGTACAGCGCCATCAAATACTGTTAAAATGGAGTAAATCTATGGCTTTTTTTTGGGGGGGGGGGGGGGGGGGGGGGGCGGCTAGCCAACGATCATGGAGTTCTGCTAATCTATTTGGCCAACAATTATGCGGATTGAATTGCAGAACCAGCTTTACAGACCACGGATGATGTGCTCTGTGGGTTGGATCGGTCGGCGCACCAGTACGCGCGGGACGCCTCCAGGACCTCGACGGAGAGCACCGCCCCCGCGAACGCCCCCAACCCCGCTCCCCGGAGCACGCCGCTGTCGGAGGCCCTCCCTGCCAACGCGCCGGTGAACGCCCCTGTCAGGCCTCCAGCTTCAAAGGCAGCAACGCAAAACTGCATCAGAAGAACCAGAGCACGCGGCAAAAACAACAACTAAAGGCACTCGAAACACCAACTTACCGACGGCGAAGAGACCGGTGAGCGCCCCCGAGAGGACGCCGGAGACCAGCCTGGGGAGGAGGCACGGCCCCGTCGCCACGCGCCGCCCCTCCTCCGCGTCCGCCGACGCTGCTGCCGGCAGGGGCACCGCCTCCATCGCGCGGCGTCACGGAACGGGGGCCTCCACCTCCACGCCGCGGCAACCGCTAGGCCGATCGGCCGTCACGCGAGGGCTCGTCGCCGGGACGAGGTGGGAGGGGGAGGCGTGACGCAGCGCGAAAAGTGCAGGTTGTGGCTTGTGGCTTGGCACCCGGTTGCGGCGGCGCCAACGATTTCGTACGTGTCAGCGTGTGTGTGTTTGGATTTGGGGCCGGGGGGGTGGGGAGGGGTAGGGGGGAAGATTTCGCGTGTTTGCCTGGGCTGCGGTATCATAATAAGATTATAGTTTCTCCCGGCGGGCCCCGCGCTCCTGTTCAAAACTCACTGTTGCTACTGTTCAAAAGTCGTTGCGCCGTTCGATCATTCCGCTAGCCTTGATCAAGCCGTCCGTTCCAGCTTATGTGCCAACGCAGTCGCACCCCGTACGCCGTTCTCGAAGCAACGTTTCGCTTCCCGACTCTTCCTCACCTCGCCCATCTGCCTTCCCTGACCGGCTCTCCCTGCCGGCGAACTCCAATCCGCAACCGCGCAGCGCTCATCTGCGAGTTGATCTGGGGCGCAGTTGTCTCTGCCCCGCGTCGATCCTGTCTGTCCTTCAAGCTGTGAGCTGTTCTGGGTTGTGGTCACCTCCGTCTCCCGGCATCGATCCCACATCAGAAATCTGGACGGGGTTGCCCTCGAGCTGCAGGCCGTCGACGCCAGCTAGGATGAGCTCAGCGCAGCCGTCGGAGTTGGGAGATCGGCGGGGCGAGCCGATGCCGCCTCCGCACGGAGAATCCACAGACCGCCATCACCAGCTGCGTCGTGTGCTCTCCTTTGGCCCTCGATGGCAGCGGCTGCGGCTCCGCTTCCACCGCGTCCCCTCAACATCGCACGGTCACCGTAGGCCGGCCCCTGAGCTCAAGCTCGCGTCCCGCAACCTGCTACTTCCTCTGTGTTCAACGATAACATTCCTATCTGCACGCTGCCCACCAAGTGTTCGATGATATGTCTGAGCTACGGCATCTAGATGAGGAGGGCCCGCAAGGGTCCCTGGTGTCGTCGTCTCCCTGTTCGGCACAATCCTGAGGATGAGCAGAACTACAAGGGTCCTTGCAGTGACTGTGTTCTACTAACTGAAGAAACGATAGGTAAGAAAAGCCCCTTCTTCGTCTTTCTGATCTGTCAGTATTTATCCTGTCCTATATGTCTGAATTTCCCTCTGCTCTATTTTTTTTTGCAGTTTTGACGTGCACAACTGCTTGGGAAGGGTTGATTCAAATGAGAGGTCTAGCGAATAAGCGACGGAAACTGGTATATCCCATCTTTCACATAGAGATCCATATACTGAATGATTCCTGCATTCTTTTGTGCCTATTTTGCTTACGAATTAATCTTCCATTGATGTTGCTTTTGTGTCCTATGAATCAGTCTTCAATCAGTTGTCTTAGAAATAGTATTTCTGGTCTAAGTTGAAGTGAGATATATGTGACTTAGTCCTTCTTCATCGTTGCCTTAGAAATAGTGTTCCTGATTTTAGTTCTCATGTTCCTTTCGTGCAGCAGCTGAACAGGCCAGTGCTGTGCTAAAGAGGAAAAGGTCTCATAATTATATTCTTATAAAAGGCAATGACATCCTGTGAACAAATTGACGAAAGAAACAATAGTTGGCCCCGCGGCATCTGCCGCGGGGTCTCTTTCTAGTTTGTAACGCAAAGGGATGTTGTACAAACTATTGCGCTGCGGTATTTGTAACGCAAAGGGATGTTGTACAAACTATTGTATCTGTACGCAATTGGAATAGCAGCTTCGTTTGCTGCTCGGGTCGTCGCCATCTGGAGCGACCTTGGGCACAGGTAAGAAAGGCTGATCCATTGATCGATTGATCACTATAATTGGAGGTTACGTGCTATGCAGCTGGCAAAAAACAATCATTTCCTTCATTCTCAAATTCATGATGCTAGGACAGGTGATTTAGTGCAATAATAGAGACGGGCCTGTCAAATGGTGCACTGTTGTTCTCTCTTTTTAATTAAAAAAAATGTTGAATTCTCTCTAGAGGCAGGAAGGTGAGGAAAGATATTCGCGATGCATCACTTCCTAACGATCCCACTTGCAAGTTGCAACACACATCAGCTGATAGCAACAGTGCCAACGGAGCATACAGAAGGGTTAGAACTCAGAAGCTTGCCTCTACAACAAGGGGAGAAGGCTAGAAGGGAGAGTCAAGCCAGACATGTTCAAATCACTGATGGAAGTGTTCCAGCAACAAGATCAAGCACGCAGGTAGAATTCTCAACAGGCGGACATATAAAGTTCATCACAAGCATACAACCAGTACTTATTCTGTCACGATTCCAACATAGAAACCACACACATGTATAGCAGAGTTACGGGTGAACTGATACAAGTTCGGAAATGCAACCAACGGCCAAGCCTACATATGGCCAGTACACCCATCATTATTTATGCAGTAACTGGATTTGGAGGCGATAGTAGCAGATCAGACCATGCCCCTAAGAAGGTAGCCACACTGGCTGCTTAATCATCGTAGTCATGGCGGCGATGGTGGTGGTTCTTCTGGTGACGCTGCTTCTTTTCATCATCAGAATCATCATCATCCTGTCCAAAGGGCAATTTGACATTCAGAAAACATTAGCAACATATATGCCTGAACTGAAAGCAAAACATTTTGTTGTTTCAAGTATACAGAGAGCAAGCACAAGCACTGCAATAACTTGCTAGCAATACATGATAATAGGAAAATGCTCCAGCCCCATCATGTCTATAATATATAAATTTGTCCTATGAATCAGTATTTTTTATTCAATCAAATTTGCAGATCTGATATTTGTCATCAACTACACAACAAAGCAACCATAACATGGCTAGAGTCCACGAGAAAAGTCGACTGTTGCATTCTTTTACAATATGGCATTCTTACTAATATTTTATTTAGCTAATGATCTATAACAGATAGCAAATGTGATAAGAATATATCATACAGTCAACTGTTGTATTTAACAACAGAGATGCTACAAAAAGAAACAATTAGTTTAGTTTTTATCAAATGTAAACATCAGGATGGTTATGCAACCCACATATCGAAGTTCTAGTTCAGTAGGATAACAAGCAGTTCATATGTTGTAGTGGACCAGCCGATCCAAGAGCTACACTCCTATAAACAAGACACCATGTAATTAGACACTTGATCCAACACCTAATACCTATGTTCTCTAAGCAGTAGCATTTACGTACAAGATGTTTCATTACTACAATAAGAGGATGTGTGAATTCAATTTCTGGTTTGACAATGGTCCTAAAGGTTGGATCCATCGCCTCCATCTTGGTTAACTTAATGCAATACATAAATTCCTCAACCTTCATCATATGAATTCACATTATATCATGCATAGGCACAGCAAGGTAAACAAATGCATATACACAATGCAATTCAAATGGACATGAACTTACATGCTTCTTGCGGCCATAGCTCCCCTGGTAATCCTCTCCCCCGCCATAGCTCGGCCTCTCATACCCGCCACTCTGATACACGGGCTTCTCTCCATACCCGTACGAGCCCTGTGTTTCCTCTTCCCCATACGGCTTCGGCTTCCGGTACCCACCAGAGCCATAGGCACCTTCAACCTCCTCAGATGGCTTCCTCCCGTACCCATACCCTGAACCACCATAGCCCTCCTCTTCGGTCTTCTTGCCATAGCCGTACCCAGAAGAACCATAGCTCTCCTCCTGAGTCTTCCTACCATACCCACCACTGCCGTACTCGTCTCCACCGCAGCTACCATAACCTGAGCCATAGCTCTCCTCTACCTGCGGCTTCCTGCCATAGCTGGAGCCGTACTCCGATCCGTAGCTCTCCTCCACCTGAGGCTTCCTGCCGTACCCGGAGCCGTAGCTCTCCTCCACCTGAGGCTTGCTGCCATACCCAGATCCATACCCTGCGGAGCCGTAGCTCTCCTGCTGCTGCGGCTTGCTGCCGTACCCAGATCCATACCCTGCGGAGCCGTAGCTCTCCTGCTGCTGCGGCTTGCTGCCGTACCCAGATCCATACCCTGCAGAGCCATAGCTCTCCTGCTGCTGCGGCTTGCTGCCGTACCCAGATCCATACCCTGCGGAGCCATAGCTCTCATCCGGCCGCGTCTGGCTGCCGTAGCCAGAGCCGTACCCGCCGGAGCCGTAGCTCTCCTCCGCCTGCGGCTTCCTTCCGTACCCGGATCCATACCCAGACCCGTAACTTTCCTCCTCCTGTGGCTTCTTCCTCCCGTACCCAGATCCGTAGCCACCGCCCTCCTCCTCGGCGGCTGGCGTGGGCCTGGACCCGTACCCGCCGCCGTAGGACGGCTGCTGCTCCTGCTGCGGGCGGAACCCGTAGGCGGGCTGCGGCTTGGCATGGTGGCCGTACGGGGAGGGCTCGGAGGCGGAGTAGTGGGGCGCCTCGTAGGAGGTGGAGGGCGCGGAGCACGGGTAGCAGGTCTCCTCGGACGGCGGCAGCGGGCGGCCGAAGGCGACGAAGAGGTCGTACCCGCCGCCGTACGGCGTGGGGTCGAACTCGTCGAAGTCGTCAGGCTCGTCGGCGTCGCCGCCGCGGGGGCGAGAGCTCTCCCAGTATGTGGTCGACATGGTGGGATTCGGCTGGCTGGGGACTGATCGATCGGATGGCAGGTGGCGAGCGAAGGTTTGGGGGCGTGGAATGTGTGGGGGAAGGCGTGCTTGGAGGGTTTCTATTGCGTTGTGTCAAGCGCGTCGAGAACTGGAAGCGTTGAGCCGTGGATGCGATCTGGATTCTGGGGAGACGTGGGGGCACGTGGCGTGGTGGCCGGTGCGGTGCGTGGAGCCGGGAGGACAGGGGACGCTGGAAGCGCGGCGAAGACGAAGCTGAAATGGGGTGGTCTGCGGTCTGCCTCCTGTCCTCGTTCTGTCGGCATGGGTCCGACGGCGAACGACTCGTGAGCTATGCTGGCTCGGGTAGGCTATTTTCAGTTGAGCACTTATGCTTGAAATGAGCGTCGATCAAGTGAAAATGGAAATATCGTATCATGTTTCAAAAAATGGGCACCACAACTTGTTTATATTTGACCCATTAACCGGATCAATTCTAGCTGCGATAACGTTAAGATATCAGCTCCGATTCAAACAACTGACACCGGCACACGATTACTATAAGAGAAAAGTCTAATTTGCCTCCCTCAACTATTGGGGTAGCGTAATTTTCACCCTCAATTATAAAATCGGATATCTGATACCCTGAACTCATCACCTGGGTGCAGTTTACCTCCCTGGGCGGTATTGAGAATGGTTTTGTCCTACATGGCACGGTGGGGCCCACATGTCAGGTGCCACGTCATTTTTTTTCTTTTTCTTTTTTCTCTTCCTCTCTTCTTCTTCTCGCCCCTACCCACCCGCATCGCCCCTGCCTACCCGCGCCGCCGCCCCTGCCCATCCGCTTCGTTACGACCACCCGCTGCCCTACTGCCTTGCCCAACCGTGAGCCGCCGCTATGCCCTACTGCCCTGCCCACCCGTGCGTCGTCCCTGCCCACTCATGCCACACCGACCACTCGCGCCCAACCCAATTGCGTCGTGTGACAAAGCATGACAATGGCGAGCAGGGCGCGATGCTGCGGGGCGCGCGACGCAGCCAAGGGTGGCGGTGTGAGGCTGTGGGGGGCGGCGGCGTGGTGCCGCGGGGCGCGCGGGGCGGCCGGGGTTGGTGGCGTGAGGCCGTGGGGGGCGGCGGCGCGGTGCGCGGGGCGCGGTGGCATGGCGGGTGGCGGAGCGAGGCTGTGCGGGGCCGCGGCCGGGGGTGGCGGCGGGCGGCCGCGGGGCGCGGAGGCACGAGGCGCAGTCAGGTGGTGGCGGGTGGGGGCGTGAGGCCGTGGGGCGCGGCGGCACGGCGGGCGGTGGCGCAGGGCCACGGGGCGCGACCGACACCTCGGCGGATGTGGTAGAGATGCATTGGCCGCGGCGAGGTGCGGCGGAAACGGGCAGAGGCTTGACATGGCTAGAGCTGGGGGCGGGAGGGAAGGGCGGAGTAGGGACTGGAGGGAGGGGCGGCGACGCCGACGGGAGGGGAGGCGGACGCTGGAGGGGCGGCGGCGTGGACGGGAGGGAGGGGCGGCGGCGCAGGCAGACACGGGCGGGGGCGCGGGCGGGCACATGGTATGTGGGAGAGAGGAAGAGAGAGAAAAAAAGAAGAGAGGAAGAAAGGGGAAAAAGAAAAAGAAGAGAAATAGTGACGTAGCACCTGACATGTGGAACCCACGATGCTACGTAGGACAAAACCGCTCTCAAAACCGCCCGAGGAGTCGATTTGCACCACCCATACAATTGATGGACTGTGGATACCCGGTTTTATAGTTGAGGGTGAAAATTGCGCTATCCCCAATAGTTGAGGGAGTCAAATTAGACTTTTCTCTTACTTTTAAGAAAAATGCATTTTTTTTTGGGCTTTTCACAGTAGCTAACATGAATCATGATGTAGCCATGACATTTAGCAAGGAACAACTCAACAGCCGAAGCATGATTGCCACAAAGGATATTTAATACATGAACCGAAAAGAAGGAATTCTTCTCTCTTTTTCGCCAATGTTCATTGGCATGAACTTTCAAAAATTGCACTGTTCACCAACAGATTGTAGTATCAGTTAGTGGCCTACTCTGAAACAGGACTTTTGTTGTACACCAAGAAATAAGGGCGCCAAAATTAAGATATTGTCATTGTTCCCAGTGTTCTTTGGCATGAAGTTTCAGAAAATTGCACAATGTTTATATACAGCAATCACTGTTCACCAGTAGACTAGTATCAGTTAGTGGTCTACTCTGAAACATAACTTTTGTTGTACACGAAATAAGGGCGCCAAAAGAAAGATATACACAATATTTTTTACCAATAAAGAATGATGATTAAACAACAGATTTTCTTTTGTAATGGAGAGTCAATTACAACAAATTTGTTGACATGTATACACAAGAGCCCTGCTAGAGGGCTTCTTCAAGCTTGAAGCTAAGAATGGAATTACCTTTCTGTTGAAAATCAGTAAAATTTATGAACCCTTAAATATGAATACTCAACCATTAGGTTGAGGACTGACAACAGAAGGCCAAAGTAAATAAAAGATGGTGATCCTGTTTTACCTGGCTGCTGGCTTGTCAACTTGTGGCTCCCATACGCCATTAAGCCCTATTCACGCAGAATTTTCACCAGTTTCATTTTCCCTTTGTTTTCTTCTTCATGGTTGCCATCAGATGTGGTCCAAATGCTTGGCAGACTCTTCCTAGCATCAACGGATAATCTAAGGACGTGTTTGGAAGCCAAAAGGACAAAAAAATTCACCGTTTTCCATCAGACATGCATTTGGCATTACTATACAAAATGATGACGTAGTTACAGATGGGTAGGTGCTGGAAGCCGCGAAAGCACCAATGCAATCATTTTTCTTTTGTTTACAATGTGACCTGCTATATCTCCATTTACTCATCTGTTTGTTGAGCCCGCTTCCTTGTAGGCTGGGTGGCAGGCATGTTTTTCAGTAACGGCCTTAAGGAAGCCATGATATCCGAAAATGATGGCCGCATCCTTGGATCTCTACATAGAACAAAATCGCAAAGAAACGGAGACGCTAAATTAGGACAAACAAAATCACAAGTTTGACAACAGACCTGAGACACTAAATTAGGACAAATAGAATACTGATTAAAGGAAGATAAGATGAGTCCCGTATTTCTAGTTACCAACATTACAATTAACTTTTCAGAATCTGTGTTTTTCCTTTTCTTAAAGTATAACGCAAAAATCTTGTTTTATAGGTTCACACATAATGAGCTTTTTTTATCAAAAAATACTACAGATAAGCATTCACTGAATGTCGGATTACAACAAGTTGCCTTTACCATTTTATGTTAGTAGAAATGTGACCGAAATTTTACCAATATATGATCAATATAAAATAATAAATAACAACACATATCATCAATAGAAGTTTATGATGTATAACTTCAAAACAGCATTAGAGTCCAGCAAGTTAGAGCATACTAACGTTTGCCAGCATCTCTCGATTATCTTTGCTACAGCAGGATCCACATTGTTTGGAATTGTGAGGCGCCGCTGCTGAAAACCAACAGCCCCAACAACCTGCATGGGATTCATGCCTTCCCATGGCTGTGATAATGTAAAGAGTTCCCATAATATAACCCCATAGCTAAAAACGTCACATCTGAAAAAATAAATAAATGCATAAAGCATTCAGCAATCACAAAACCATTTGGATACAGAGAGAGCAAGCTGAAAAAAACCTACTTCTCATCTGATGGCTCATTTCGAAGTACTTCTGGTGCCATCCACTCCGCCTACATTTGACGCAGTGCAAGTAGTTAGCAATCTTTGGGAGTTCCAAGTGGTACATGGTCCCCAAAAAAAAGGTTCCAAGTGGTATAGGATGAAAGAAAAAAAAATCAGAACCAGCTAAATATTATTGCTGATGTGTCATCATCTAAGAATCCTTTCCAACACATTGCATCCTCATGCCCACAGAAATGGAAAATAGTTTCTCGAATAACTACTTCATAGTCAAAAGATGAATCAAACATGCTAGACTGATATAAACACAGAGAACTACTGAGTCCTGAACCGACCAGGCCAACATGGTTACATTCCCCAATTTCTATAGCTATATGTAGTAATGTACCAATGAAGGGGAGCCCTGGCACAGTGATAAAGCTGTTGCCTTGTGACCATGAGGTCATGGGTTCAAGTCCTGGAAACAGCCTCTTGCAGAAATGCAGGGAAAGGCTGCATACAAAACCCAAAGTGGTCGGACCCTTCCCCGGACCCCTGCGCAAGCGGGAGCTACGTGCACCGGGCTGCCCTATATGTAGTAATGTACCAATCCTCTTAAAAAATAAAATCAAGAGGCATCTTACTTATTGCGAACGTATGTGTGGCATTATCTACAAATGGTAGCATGATATGTGATAGTAATGAATTTGAAAAATACGCAGGAACTGATGCATGAATTGCGAGATGACCCTTTAAGGGTATTCTTTCTGCCCTTGAAAATGCACATGAACATATTCACTTTTTTACACCCGGAGTTCTAAAATATTCGCTTTCTTTAACTTCTTATCAAGAGGAGAGTAAGGTTCTCATTATCAAAACAAATAGAAAACAACTGATTTAAAATAATCATATTCAAGCTTACTGTTCCTGCTGTCGATCTTGATGAAAGGAAAGTATTGTGCTTAACACGTGACAATCCAAAATCGCAAACCTAAGAAGCAAGCAGAAAGTTATAATGGTTATATATTTAGAAATGCCAAAAATCTGAACCATGCGGCCATTAATGGACCCATTTATTACCTTCACAACCCAGTTCTTGTCAACAAGTAGATTTGGAGATTTCAAATCTCGGTGAACTATGACTGGCGTGCAACTGTGCAAATAATTCATACCACGAGCCTATGGCAAGCAATAAAAAAAATATTAAAGATACTTTGAAATCTTCAATAAGAGTGAACAACAAGCGGAACTTAGGCCTACCACATCAAGGGCCATTCTTAAACGTCGTCTTTCATCCAACTGGTTGTTTGGCCGATGGATCAACCGAAATAAACTACCTCTGCAGTGCAGAGCCAATAAAACGGTCAGCAAATATGTATTTATGTGAAACAACATATCAAGATAAACAATAGAGAATAATTTACGGACATAATAATCCACATCTGAATAACGCTTAAACATACTGTGCATATACAGATATATATATATAGGGAAAATCCATTCTACTCCCAAGTGTAGCTACTCCCACTTTGAAAAACCATCTTGGGTATGTGTATCTTGTAGACTTTCCTTGGAAGATACATGCCTATATCTTGTAGACTTCCCTTGGAAAATATGGACGTAATGCCAATGCAATCATCTTTGTACTCTAGAAGATAGATAGATTTAACCTATTACAGTACTACATTAAACAATTTTTTTCCCTTATAAAACACACTTCACAGTAAAAAAAAGGCAATCGAGTATTGGATAAATAAAATTGGTGCTGTCATTGTAATCCGTACAACTCAATTCACAGTTAACTAAAGACTCGAAATGAAAAGTTGCAAAAGTTTTCAACAAGGGAGCAAAAGATACCTCGGAAGAAATTCAGTCACGATAGAAAGGTTAGGTACACGTGTGACAGCACCCATGAAAAGAACAACATTAGGATGACGCACTCTTTTCATTATTCGTACCTAAACAGAAATAAAGAAGGTTACGAATAAACATGGAAAAAAATGGGGGGAAAGTAGATGATCACTACTAAGTATACATCTCAACAGGTAATTACATTTATATCGCTCCAGGATGTGAGACAAAGACTAATCTATTTTGCAATGAAAATATGTTTGAAATTTCAAGTATATACGAAAATGGTATTAATAATACTATAATTTGTTAAAGTGTCAGTTTCTAAATAATGTGCTGCAGATCAACACAGCTCGTTTATTATCCTCCATCTCAATTTCATGTCACAGGATGCTGGATGGTAGCCAAGCAATAAAAGGCTTTTTGTGACCCATACGTATTCATATATGAACTAAAAGCACAAAAAAATTTGTTGTGTAAAGTCAAAAAACTGTGCACGTAGCTCCCGCTTGCGCAGGGTCTGGGGAAGGGTACGACCACTTTGGGTCTTTTGTACGCAGCCTTTCCCTGCATTTCTGCAAGAGGCTGTTTCCAGGACTTGAACCCATGACCTCATGGTCACAAGGCAACAGCTTTACCGCTGCGCCAGGGCTTCCCGTGAAGTCAAATAACTGGACTGGTTCAATATTAATGGTTTGCCAAATTTGAGTAGAAAACACAGCATGGTTTATACCCACACCATCTCACGTCAAATGCGCAAGACATGTATGACCAAACTTTACCATTGATAGAATGAGTTTCTCATATTGGAGCTCTAAATGGTTGTAACTAATGTAAAACTCCCCTCTTAGCTAAACACATTCTTGCCAGTTGCCACAGACCACAAATTCTGTCTTACACAATTGATTCAAATAAACTATTGATGTTGGGGCTCTTAGTCAAATACAAAACAACAATATTGAGGGCAAATCCAACCTCAGCCAAATGGAAGATATTTGAGTTCTGCATCCATATGACTTTCTGGGCTCAAAATTATTGGTTCATTCATATTAAGAAAATAAGCATGTCAGTCATAAAGCTAAACTTTCCCATTTGTAGCCTTCAAATATTTGACATGCAGAATTCACAAACCTCGGTTCTAAATTCCTCTAAAGCATCACTTGTAATATCTTGTTGCAAGAATTTCTTGACCGCAACTTCCTACAAAGAAGAGAACTGCTATGATGCAACAGAAGCAGAACAAAATGGAAATGGTAGACATCATTATGATTCACAGAATAACAGAAGAAATAAATGAAGGCGAGATGGTTTTTCATAAAGTAGGAGGGAGGGGGTCCTTATGCAACTGCAAAAAAGTAATAATGGAAATTATTTAAATGTTGACAAGGTGAAAAGGCACAGATCCTTCACGATTCTTCATTACACTGGATCTTCTACCAAAAGTTTAAGCTTATTCCAACATGGCTTGGTGATAAATAACAAATACCATGACACTTTGGATGGAGTACTTACTGTCCCATGCCATTCCCCTCTGTACACTTCTCCAAAAGATCCTGAACCAAAAAAAAGAACACAGAATTGGAACAACATTCAAAATACAGGGCATCGTGATTTCATTTTTAGGGTTATGTTTTGCGCTCCATGGAAAGACATGTCTTGGAAATGAAAAGAAATATAATTTTGCGAAAGATGCTGCAAAGAAATGTGTAGTTCAAATATACTAGCTACGAAGAAATTGAATTAATGGAATACCTAGCCCCACGCGTTCTCCAAGGGTAATTTCGTCCCACTGGATTTCAAACTCTGAGACATCATCTAGGGCGATGTCAGATCTCACACTTTCAGTCCCAGTCGACCTGTCAGAGATTCTCTCAGCTTCCTGAGACGCTCCAACAGAATCCTTTTCTTTCTCTAGTGCATTATCATGTCCCTGATTCGTTTCCAGCTGATCATTATCCCACAAGTCAGGTCTACCCTTCTGATTCAATTTATTTGATGAACTTGGCAAGGTAAGCAATTGATGACAAGGATCAAAGTACTCGTATTGCTTGTTAACAGCAGCAGTGGTGGCAACAACTGCAGCAGCAGTTGCAGCTGCTGCAACAGGCATATCAAGTTTAATATCACTGTTAGACTTGGCTGCCGCAACAACCATTGACGATGCAACTACTGCAGCCGTTGCAACAGCAGCAGCTGTAACAGGCATTTGCTTCATAATTTGTAATGGATCTCCCTGGGGAGGTGCCGATGGTTCATACTGAGGTACCGAGGAAGTGGAATTTTCCTTGAAATCCGAGGCATGATAAATACCCAATCCCTGAACAGGCTTAAGATCCAGAGGCATCCGATAAGGAACAATTGTTGTTTGGAGCTCATGATCAGGATGTGATAATGAAGGACCATGACTCTGACTAGCATGTGATGTGGATTCAAGCTCGTTCATTGTCCTTATCATTTCATCTTTAGTTTCAAAAAGAGACGTGTCATACACAATGAGGTCTTTTGGTTGCTCCATAGATGCTTCTGAAAACAAGTCAGGTGGTGGTACAACTCCACTTTCAAGTAACACAGCGTTGATCTTTTCAGCTAATTGAGGGTTCTCTTTCGCAGCACTAATCATATATTCTGAGACATCTTTAACTTTCGTCCTTCGCACAGCTGGAGTACTGCCTGTCCCAGAGGATGGAGGTGAACTTGATGATGAATTATTAAATGTGGCCGACTTTTCTTTTCTTTTTGCAGTCATGCTGCTGTCTGTATTGATAGTAGATCCATGAGCTATAGGCATATTTTCACTTGTATATCCGCTGACTGATAGCTCCTGCCCAGAGTCGCTAGGTGCAGATCCTTTTTCAAGCAATTCATTATCAAAAGAATCATGCACTGAACTTGAAGCTTCACTAATCGAAGACACCAACTGAGTGTTGCTGTCATCTTTATTATGTTGATTATCTCCAAATAGATTTCCGTCAAATTCTATACCCAGGTCAGCACCATCTGATGGAATAAGAGTGCCAGGATCTGACATGAGATCGACAATGTACTCCCTGCAAATATGTGGAATGTTGCATACGGTCAAATATTCGTAACACAGTGTTCATATTGCCATCACAAACACCAACGTATACATATTAATCTTAACCCTTAATCCCAATATCATTGGTATAATGGAGAAGCTTCTGCTGTCAAGAAATTAATAACACAGTACCTTCCATCGTTAAATTTCACAAAGTTCAATGCTCCATCATCTGATCCTGTGTACTGTCTTCCTTTAACTAGCCGGCAAGGGACAGCAAGACTGTCGGCCAAAACCTATAAGCGAGTATGCAAAGATGCAGATAGCAACACAGTGAAAATCAGAAAAGAACAAATCTCGTAAGTCGTGTACTTATGCATTGAATCGTTATGTTAAGAGTCCAGGTGAGCTGAGAAAAAGAATACACTCATGTTTTGACGTTTTATGCTACAAGTTGAACAAGAAGAATAAGAAAGTGCTCACGCCAAATTTATGTAATGAACAAGAGAAGACATTGCATTTCATAATGATTGGCATTCACGATTGCATGTCTAGTTCTTACTGTTTATGGACAAACTTCATGATTGGAAAAGAAATATAGCTTAGATAGCTGCATATAATGCAGTTTGTCCTGACCTTAAAAAGCAGTGCGCGGTGACGAGCCAAACCAACCCTTAGCTGGCCAAGGGGCATAACTACACTTCGAATACCGGCTCTCAACGAACTGCTCATATCCTGGTACTTTGACAGCATACTTTCGGGGTCAAAGACCGGTCCACCCATGTAGTTGGAAACTAAGCTAGCTAGAGTTTGAACCAAAGTGGGGCCAACAAACTCAGTATTTTTCGAGCGAAATTCCACAGCCATGATCGATGCCTTCTGTTCAAGTGCAACAAGCTCAGAATCTTGTGCTCTATTGACCAATACAGCTTCAGTCTTGGCTTCATGTGAAAAAGGCAGTGATTGTAGTTCCATCAGGGAGGACATGGTTGATACTGCCGGCTCGTCCCCGGTGGAACAAATGTCATAGAAACCATCCAAGATTTTGTCGTCATAGCTAAGGGCATTAAAACTCTGTGAAGCACGAACAAATCTACCATATGAGGCAAGTAAGAGTATGGTAAGAGCCAGAAATATGTAGGGCGATGTTTTACTTAGTGATGAAGGAGAGCATCTTATGGTGGCTAATGGCTATTTCTAGACTGCAGGTTTTTGAGTGTTTGAGTGCATTGCAGATGCAGATCATAATAGAGTATGGATAGCCAGTAGACTTCTATAAAACAGCTTGGCTGTTCAATATGCTGAAAATCAACCAAACCCATTTCAAAATAAAAACTCGTTTTATGATTGATAGACCAATTTAGGTTGTGCTAACATAAGTTCAGAGATACCAGAAAAGGAAAGGAGCATATACCATATTCAGCTAAGTTGCATAACTATACTATATGGAGCTCGTCACGCGTTCCACTCAACGATTGACTTCAACAATTATCAGAAAGAAGTGCGCCACGATCAATAAAACATATAGCTATTGTTTCACCATACTACAAACATGACAAGCCTGGTTTTCCACTCAACCGTTCAATTAGCATGAACATGGCACGACTGAAATCCTACTGCAGCAAGGAGCCAGTCTAGGAAGTAGAAGATAAGCCGAGGGGATGGAGAGGCTGAATACCCAGTATCGGAAGGCAACGACCTCCGCCGGGGAGCTCTGGAGCGGGCAGGAGCCGAGGCTGATCTGCTTGGCCACCTCGATCTGCATCGCCTCGGGATCCTCCCGCACGCTCATCTCCAACGCCAGCTGCATGTGGTACTCCTCCAGGTCCGCCTCCTGCTTCTCCTTCTTCTCCATCTCCACCTCCCTCTTCCTCTCCTCCTCCGCCTCCTTCAGGGTCTCCCGCCTTGCCCTGTTCTCCTCCTCATCCACCCTCCTCTCCTCGACCGACGAAGCTAACGCGGCCGCCAACGCCGTCTCCTCCTCCGCCGCCACAGCCGCCGCTGCAGTAGTAGTAGGAGGAGGAGGAGGCGCCGGCAAGGGCGGCGGCGGTGGCGGGTGCGACCGCCCGGTCACGGAGCTGAGCCAGCCCGATATCCCAGACCCATGCTTATGCTCCCCGCCGCCGCCCTTTTTGGACGACGGAGGGAGACGTGCCGCCGGCGACGAGGCGCCGTCGCCGGCGGAGTCGCCGATGTGGAGCTTCCTGAGGAAGTTCTTCATCCCGCGCTGCCGCGCCGCCGCCGCCGCAGCTACCGGTGGTGGGGCGGTGGATCCAACATGGCTACGGACGCGGGGGCAGGAGACGGAGTGCTCGTATTGACCTGCCCGCGAGCAGCCCAAGCCGCATTAATTTATTCCCGTTAATTGCTTCGCCCGCCGCGACTGTCTGCTCGCTTGCGGCTGCTCACTCCTTCCAATCCTCACGCTGCTGCTGCTACCACCAGGCACCAGCCTAGACTTCTCTCTCGACGAGCTGACGAGGGTGTGCACGTAATCTGTTTGGAATTAGTAAAATGCCGATTGGTAAGGGTTAGGCTGTGATTGGTGGGAAGTGTGTACGAACCGCAGCGGCTAAAAGCAAACGTGACTTGCTGGCGGGTTGTCACTTTGCACCTAATGGAATCTGACAGGTGGGACCACAGTCATCCGGACCCACGAGGCAGTGAGCGATCACGTTGTGACGTAACATGACCGGTTTGGGGTTGGGGACGACCGGACGAGGAGAAGTGATTAGGACGAAGAAAGCAAAACAGAAGGGCGGAAAAGGAGGCGACCAAGCGGCTCAGCTCGGATGAGTGGACGATCCACCGACTGTCACGTGGGACCGGCTTGTGCTGTAGAAACGACTGACCGGTGGGACTGGGCGCGGTCGTCCGTCTCGTCCCACTTGCCGCCGGGTGCGCGCGCTGCAGCCTGCCGCGCTGCAACCAGGCAGGCAACTTGGCCAGTGGCGCGGCTTTGGCACCCTGGGAACCCGCGCCCGCCACCATGTAGGGCCAGGGATCCCGGTTCCGTATCCAGCGGGCCCACGTGGCATTGGGTGGTCCGAGTTCCCCCGCGTGCGTGGGCTGCGTGCGGGCGCGTCAATGCTGCTGACCTGGAACACCGCGTGGGTCGCGCCTTGAGCCCATGACGGCGTACGTACGCGGGCGGCTAGTGGCTGCGTGCGGTGGGGCCCATCTCGCGCAGCCACGAGCGTGTGGGGGCCAGCCTCGGACGGGCTCGTCGTCGAATTTCTCGGGCTCGATGTAAACCTGGCTGCGGTTTAGATTAAAATTTCTTTTTTGCGTCGCGGTTTGGGTTTCGTACGACCAAGGCAACAAGGTCAAACAGTCCAAAAAAAAAAGGCAACAAGGTTATTTCCCTAAAAAAAAAGGCAACAAGGTTAATAGTCCTACTGCTACTAGCAGATTCTTGCACATGGTCTGCGCAGCCATAGTTGCATTAAGGATTCGGTGTTCTGTTGTTGTAATCTCGTCTTTGTAGCTTCACGCAACTAGGGGAACAAAGAAATATTTTGATTTGTCATCACGTTTTCGTTTATTCTTCTGGACGTCAAATTGCAGCTGGTAGGTTAGAGTACCATGTAAACTTGCAAAAAGAAAATTGCAGCAGGTAGGTTAGAGCATCTCCAGTAATGGACCTCAAAACAAGACCTCTACTTTCGTTTTCCAAGCTGACATGTAAAAATGAGAGCCTAAAATTAGCTTCAACTCTAGCATTAAAGTGACTCAAGACTTATTTTGTGTGAGACCCAGTAAAAAAATGGTAGATTGGAGGACCCTAGGAATTGGGGCTTAGAGATGGAGTTTAAGAGGGCATGCAAAATAAGAGCCCAAGTAGGGTCCCTGCTGGAGTTGATTTTTTAGCTGAAGCTCCTAAATAATAGAGTAGGGACCCAACTAGAATCCTTGCTGGAGATGTTCTTAGAGTACCATGTAAACGGATTATGGTTGATTGTTTGCCTTTTCTCGCTCGTTTTGTTTGTGTGACTTTTCCAAATTTGTACTAGACGTCATTCTTCTTGACTGAAAATTTTGGTTCAACTTGAACCGTGTACATTGATCGACCATGGGTTGCCAAAACAAACATTTGCTAGGCACGTTTAACAGTAAACAAGGACATAGACTCGAAACTTTGTTTGGAGTCTTGGACGAAGCTTCGTACGGAGTACTACCTAGCGAGGAGCTCTTCTGAAACGCGACAAAGCAGCCTGGGAGAGATCGAAGGCACAAGTTGCATAAACAAAATAGTACTGAACTAGTACTAGTACTACGATTTAATACGGGTTCACTCTGTGCACATCCACTTGGTTAGGAGGATACTCAAGCAGTGACACTACACACTAGGAAGTAGAGAGGCAAATTGTGACCCTAGCAGTGGATCCTGGCTAGTAGGACGAAAATATTCTTAGCTCCGAGTTACCGGTTGCAGACTGTTAGAGGATAAGGATCTAGTTTAGATACATGAACACAATCATAATGCGAATTGAACTGACCTTCTCCTGTGTTCTAAGTTGGAAACCATCGGAGTAGTTGTGGGAGCGAAGTCGATGTGTGCAGCAGCCCGACGTGGTCGATCGCGAGGTGGATAGTGCCGGCGAACGGCACTGTCCAGCCACCGGTGTCCTTGACGGCATGAGTGCTGGAGACAATGAACGGCGATGACCTTAAGATCGCTACAGCGCCGAACTTGATTGGAAGTGCATGATGTCAGGGTTGGGTTAGCCTCACGACGTATTGACGTGTGTCAAAATGCCACCCACGTCCCCTTTTATTGTGGCGCTGCGCAGTCTAGAGAAGCAACCATGAGTTGGTTGCGCCTCCGATCAAGGCGCTAGTTTTTAGGATCGCTGGCAATTTGTTAGGGACGTCATGCGCATCTTTAGTTTGCTAACTGTCACTTCCAACACAGACAACACGGACATTTGCAGTGGTCTATTTGTTTCGTTTTTCAAAGAGTTTTCACAACGACCTTGACACAATGACTCTAATGCGGTTATATCAGTACGACCAAGAAGATTTATTTTTTTTTGAACCTGCGACCAAGAGGAGAATGTAAACAACTTATGGCACCAGGAACTAGCTGACCAGACCCGCACAACTGTAAAGTCGAGCCTCCCCATAATCACCGCACCCCATTCTATCGGCCTAGCGAACATTGGACTAGAACACTCTTATAATTTTGTTAGAGCCAATTGTGCTCTTACAAAATGTTTTATCATAGTCGTCTGTATGGATTCTCTCACACTCCGGCTGGGGTAGGGGGGGGGGGGGGGGGGGGGGGGGGGGGGGGGGTCTAACTCGACACCAGTCCTTGACGTGGCGGAGGGCGTGTGCAATAGTGAAGCACGGTTGGGGGAGAGAGAGAGTTAGTTATGGAGAGCATTGGAAAAAAATCGATTGAATTTTGCAGCTTTAGCTGAATTTCGATTGGCCAATTTTGTTGGTGGCCAGCTGCTAGACACTGAAAAAAAAGTTTATTTGGCTGCAAAACATTATCAAAACGTGAAAATTAGTTGATGGACACTATAACATAAGAGAAGGGTTGTTCTGATTTTTTTTTTATCTCGATGTACATGACACAAGAAGACTTGAAAATTTGCATATGTATCGTTGCATTCCCTAACTATATGTACTTTCTCACCGTTTGCATTACTTTTCAACTTGAAGAATATTTATTTTTCAAATCAAACTATGAAAACAGTTAAGAAAAAATGTGAAAAAAAACACATAGTTAGAGAGTGCAGCAATACATGCTTATCGGAATAAACTCCAGATGAAAATAAGCCTACGATCTAGAGTTTTCTACGATTCGAACCGTAACCATCACAAGTCACAACAAATGGAAGATCCTGTACGTCGCTATAGTACGAAAAAGAAAGTCCATATGCCACGGATGGGTCGGTCGAACAAGTGCTGTGCGATCAGCAAGCCGCCAAGCTGGCCCCTCCACTCAGGGATTACGTAACCGATCTGACCGCGGCAACCGGAGCTCACCGGTTTGTCCGGTTTACCGGAAACCGGAAAAACCGGACGGAAACCGGATCAAATTTCAAATGACGAATTTTTGAATTCAAAAACGGTTTTAAAACGGTTAACCGGACCAGTTTACCGGTTACCCGTTCGGCTTTGCCGGAAAATCGATAGAAAGAACAGCTAACCTACATAAAATAGAAAAAAAAAGAAGAACCGTTCGGCGTGCGGCGGCAGGCGGCGGCGCGGCTCGACGACGCGCGGCGGGCGGAGGCGCGGCTCGACGGCGCGCAGCAGCCGGAGGCGCGGCCGGGCTGCGGCAGGCGGTGGCGCGGCTCGACGGCGGGCGGCGGGCGCGGCGCGGGGAAGTGCGGAAGACACAGCGCGGGCGGGAGCGGCTCGACGGCGCGCGACGGGCGGAGGCGCGGCGGGGCCACAGCAGCCGATGGCGCGGCTCGACGGCAGGCGGCGAGCACGGCGGTCGGAGGCGCGGCGGGCGGCGAAGTCGACGGCGGTGCCTTTTTTTTTTTTTTTTTATCTCTTCATTATCTTAACATTTTTTCGCCCAATCAAACCAATGTGTTTTCGTATTCTTGTTCCACCATTCTCCTCCAAATTCTGTCTAGTTTTTCTACGCAATTTTGGTATCGAAATTTTCCAAATTTTTATTTTTTCTCGAAATTCAAATGGCACTTATCTTTTTTTGTTTTCCTTTTTCCCGGCTGCAACGTTGCATCAATTTTTTGACCGACCAAACATTCGTATTTTCGTGAAGTTCTTCCACCGTTAGGCCTCATATTGGATCTAGTTTTTTTACAAAAAATTTGTTTCAAAATTTTTCAAATTTTCTAAATTCTTTCAAATTCAAAAACGGAAACCGTCCGACCGGGCTAACCGGACCGGACCGGTTTGTCCGGTTTTTCCGGTTTCCGGTCCGGTTAACCGCGGTTTTGAAAACCTTGCCTCCACTTCGCTAGCAGCCGGCTGCCGCTCGATCAGCCCAAATTCCACCCGGCCCGACAGCTCTTCGCCGCGGTGCTCGCTCACTCGTCGCTCGCGGAGCTCGCTCCCCTCGCTTCCTCCGCCGGTTGATCTCACTACTCTGCCTCCGCCCGCCGCGGTGATCTCACTACTCTGCCTCCGCCCGCCGCGGCCGTGTAACTCCAGCTCGGGCGGTCAGCACCGCGCATGGCTCTCCACGCCGCGCCGCCGCACTGCGGCCTCCCGTCCTCCGCAACCCCTCGAGCCGGCGGCGTCCGGCGCTTCCTCCGCACCACCGCTGCGCAGCCCCGCAGCATCGCCTCCCTCGCGCCGCTCCGGGCGGCCGCAGGTACCTGATGCTCCTGACCGTATGCTAAGAGTGGACTTCACTAGCATATTTGCCGTTACTGTTAGCTGCTACGGTTGCTGTTAGCTGCGTGGGGAACTTTATGGTGGGAGGAATGACCGAATGAGGACACTGTTCTCTGTTCTGTAGTAACTGAATTGTCAGCTTGGTGAGTGGCTGGACACAAGGCCTTGTCTGTGCGAATTGTCTGTCTCTGCGGGCAATGACTTTGTATGAGCTGAAAAATAGGACTCAGGGACAGTAATGTTTGGAGTAATGTTTAAATCACCAGAGGTGTAGGAAGAAGTGGATTCGGTTAGACCACTCTGTGAATTGTGCAGTCTCTTATTTCCACAATATATTTCGAAGTTTGATGTGGGTTGCTCTTGTAATCGGAACACCAGCGGTATGGTTTTGTATGCGAACGTATGATACACTCTGTAAAAGTTGGTTCCCCCACAAGGGTTGGATCCATAATGTGCAGTGCTGTGAGTAGAAGCATGATGAGCAAAATTGATAAGCTAATCTTCAGATGGAAATGCAAGCCCAACGTCAGAGATTGAGGTCAACTTGATTTAAGTGAAATCTCAGCGGTTTTTCATTGTATGAGTCTGACATCTACATGAAACATGAGTCAGATTTAGAATTAGAGTGCTCTAACATCAACTTATTGAGTCGCTTTCCTTTTGGTCCCTGCAATGAGCTCATGGTGGTGACTTGTTGCATTCGCTGTGTTAAATTGCACCTTCTGTTGTCGCAGTGTTTCCTGAAAATTACAGCAGCACCAACATATCACTAGTATTTTGGCCTCTTCTGTGACCTTAGATTTTTATGTGTGCTGAATTTGCTTTTGCTGCATGTTATTGTTATACATTGAGAGCCAACTTATGGAGAATTATGGGTCGCTGCTCCCTTTACCGTAGAAGGTTTTCGGAGAGCACAAAGATCCCTTTGTTTCTGAGCTAACATTTGTATTTAGATATTATGCTGTCAATGCCAGAAAATTTGATCTGGTTCCTGTTTGATTCAATTTTCAATGTTAGTTCGTACGAAAGCGGCCTTAGGCGGTGATGGTGCCCCTGGAGTTAGCGATTCTCCACATGTGGTGTGTTTTGGAGAATTGTTAATTGACTTTGTTCCAACCGTCAGTGGTGTGTCGTTGGCAGAAGCGCAAGCCTTCAAGAAGGCTCCAGGTGGTGCACCGGCCAACGTTGCAGTTGGAATAGCTCGTCTTGGTGGTTCATCAGCTTTCATTGGAAAGGTAATATACTCGTTTTGTTCTAGCTATGCATATTACTCGAACAATTGCGGTCACGTGTGAATGCACGTTTTGTTGTAACATGGAAAAATTGCTGGTGCTATTTTCATTTAGGTATACTACCTCAAGTATCCTTAACAATCAAGCACTATTTTCATTGCACAATACATTGATTTATATTCCTAATAATTGTTTGCTTCCTATCCCTTTCATGTTCAAAATCGACCAGAGCCCTGTTTTTCATCATTATGTAGTTTTTTTCTTGGAGTCCTACTCATGATTTGCACATTCAGGTTGGTGATGATGAATTCGGATATATGCTCTCAGATATATTGAAGGAGAATAATGTTAACAATCAAGGATTACTTTTTGATCCTCATGCTAGAACAGCGTTGGCTTTTGTGACACTCCGAAGTGATGGTGAACGCGAATTTATGTTCTTCCGTAATCCAAGTGCTGATATGCTACTTGAAGAGAAAGAGCTTGACCTTGATCTTATAAGAAAGGTGTAAAAGTGTGCTATGTTGCCATTTTGATAACACCACTATTGATGTTTTTAATCATCTTATGTTATTCTAGGCAAAAATATTCCACCATGGCTCAATTAGTCTTATAACTGAGCCCTGTAAAACTGCACATATTGCTGCTACCAAAGCAGCTAAAGATGCTGGAGTACTTGTTTCATATGATCCGAATTTGAGGCTCCCCTTGTGGTCATCAGCTGAGGATGCTAGGGATGGTATCCTGAGCATATGGGAAACAGCTGATGTTATAAAGGTGACGACTAAATAGTAATTTATGTTACATATGGAACTTACCTCTTGCTGACTCTGCATCTGTTTAAAACAGATAAGTGAAGAGGAGGTTTCCTTTCTGACCAATGGGGAGGATCCATATGATGATGCTGTGATAAAGAAACTGATGCACTCAAACCTGAAGTTGCTTCTTGTCACTGAAGGTCCAGACGGCTGTAGATATTATTCTAAGGTGATTTTACACCCTATGATGTGAAGGCTACTATTTTTTTGTCATCATGCATCATTTCTTTCTAGTTCTTTAACATACTTAGCTGTCAATAAATTTTGCACGGCATTTGATATGATCCTTTGTTTCAGTAATAGAACTATTTATTTTTAGTGAACTTATTCAACATTAATCTTACGATCTTCTTAGTTTTCACATGTCACTTGGTAAACACGCCAACTGTAGTACAAAATTAGATCTATGAAATATAGTCTGAATTTTCTTGTTAAATAACAGGAATTCAGTGGGAGAGTTAGTGGTTTGAAGGTAACTGCTGTCGATACAACTGGTGCTGGAGATGCTTTTGTTGCTGGCATTTTATCTCAATTAGCCACAGATTTTTCACTTCTCCAGGTATGACTGGAACTTGCCGATATGAGCACATGCATTCTCTCTTTTATACTATCAGTAAGTAGAGGGACATGAATGTGAAACTCTTCTCAGGCTGTCCTGCAGTAAAGCTGCAGCACCATCCTCCATGTATCACAGATTAATGTATTGAATTATTTTTCAAATGAACCTAGTCTGGTGGTTTTAGTTCATTGCGTAAAGTCCAAATATTTAGTTAGCTAGGGATATCAGAGCGATGAAGACGGAAAAGTCATTTCCAAATCATATTCAACTTCCATCTGGATATGAAATCAATCAAAATTGAGATTGTATTACCTTTTACCTCTATTAATTTGTGATAGAAATCTATGTTAAACTGTACGTTTACATGGAGCGTCGAAATTGAAGGTTAGAACTTAAAGAACAGGCCCATATGCACTCATGGTGCTAAAATGGTAATCCATCTTTTGTGTACTTAAAGGCCTCGCTATCACAGCGAAATCTGTTTGGCTTTTAGCATTATCTAGTTTGATATGTGACGCCAAGCCAATGCTTAGCGAGGGTATAAAAGAAACATGCCATGGTAACTGGTAGCAAGATTGCAAACAGCGTTACATACAACCTGCCACTGGCTACATTTCGTGCCAGGGGCGCCATGTACTTTAGCCATTGGTTCTTTTTGGTTAAGGGCCTGTTTGTTTGAGCTGTTGCTTTTGAGCTTTTGGAAAAGCTAGCTGTTTGAGTAGCTGAAAAGCTGACTGTTAGATTTTTAATGTTGATTTTTGTAATATATATTAAGCTTCTCAGCATGCCAAAAGTCAGAAAAGCAGCTCTCAGCAAGCTTTTCAGCTTTTAGTTCATTTCATCAGAAGTCAGCTTTTCAGCACTTCAAAAGCCAGGTCAGAAGTTTGCTGTTTGTTTGTTTTGTGGTTCACTATCTATTTCAGGTATTTACCAAGATTAATCCACTCAGAATGTGATAAGTCGATGTCTGGGTGCATCTTCAGTTGGCACCATTATGCTTAAGGCTACCCTTTTCTTTTGTTTTTGCTGCACAATGTGAAGCTATGCTGTAAGCCCTTACCGCTACTCTTGTTTTCCTTTATGTGGCTTATACAGGACGAAGGCCGATTGAAAGAAGCCCTGAAGTTCGCAAATGTGTGTGGAGCTCTCACTGTGACAGAGAGAGGCGCTATTCCTGCATTGCCCACCCGACAGCAAGTGCTTGACGCCCTGACAAGTGTTGTTGCTTGAGTCCAAGTGTAATTTTTATGAACTGGCCTGACTCATGAGCACCATGTCGTTAGAGTAGGAGTGATCTTTCTGCACACCACCTGGCATTTCGGTGCAAGACGCTGTTTCCTGTCCAGTTTTGACGTGTAAAGTAGTTCTTGGTGAGCATGCATCTGTACAGCACTTGATACGCCGTGCTGCTGAAAAATCATGTTGGGTGAAAGTATCACGAAGCAGTTGGACCCCTAAAGTACGTCCGTTTCCATTTGGGCCCAGTTTTTAGCCTTGGGCTGGGAGCGGCTGGGCTGGTTCCCAGCCCACTCACGAGTTACTGTAGCGGCTGGGAACCAGCCAGCCAGCCGTGAGTGGGCTGGAAACCAGCCCAGCCAGCCGAACAGGCCCACTACCGTCAGCCCACAGTCGCATTGTATTTGTACAAACTCCCTGCTGCTTCTTCCTTTTCCACAATACTACGGGCAATAGCTCATGTCTCTCAACAACAACAACAAGAGTTAGCAATGGCTCATAATTAACCAGCAGGACGTTCGCCACTCGCCAGTATACACCAGTAGGTTCACCCATATACACACAAAGCACTCACCTTGTACAAAACTCACGCAAGCACCTTATTCCAGTTTGTGCAAGACTCGCTCGCTGAAATAATCAGCTCGATATCCATAGTGCATGCTTCACAATAGGATGTTAGTAGTATGTTACCATCCGTTTCACCATTTTAAAGTATCTTGTCTTTACGCCTGGACGCATCTTGTTTCTTATACGGACACCTCACGTTGTAGACACCACTCCTGAACTTGGGGGCGCAAGCGCCAGGCTTGAGTAACTGCTCCACTCCAAAGAATGTTGGCCCAAACCACGCGATCCTGTCCGCCTAGGCAACGACTACAAGCTAAGCTAGCTCCTCCCTACGCCTAGGCCTAGTAGGTCAAACCTCTAACCCAACCTCTGTTCTGTCTGGCACTCCATGTTTCACGTGCCGCACTGCTTTGACCTCCCGCTGAAAGAGCACAAGCCCAAGCTCACGCTCACACACCATGATCATGGAGTCCCATATCTCAACGGCCATCGGAAATTGCAGCGGCTTTCAGCAAGCCACTACCACGCCCAAATCATGGTTCACGAGTGCAACCTCCAACTACTGGAGACTGGTTGGTGTGTGTGTACAACGAAGGAACGAGCGTTGAGCAGCCGATACAGACCATTTCTCCACGGATTCAGCTCGGCTTCCGACGTAAAAAAATACTACTAGTAGTATGTGCTTGCAATAGCAGGGGCTGAACTCCGAGGCGAGAACGGACGAGCAGCTCCGCTCCGCCCCATTCCAGCAGCGCGATCTCGTCCCAGATCTCGCAAGCCTGGCGCTGCTGATCCACGCATATGCGAAGCCGACCTCCAATGCACGCCATTCCACAGCGGCAGCTGCACAGTTCTTCGTATAACAAACATATCCCCATCGTGGTCCCAAAATTTTTTGATAGCTCCACTAATATGTGTTTTCATGCGCCATTGTTCCAAGCAACAACAACTGGTTGACGAGTGGCCGAGGTTTGACCGGTCAAAGTTATCGGCAAGTTCGAGTCAAACGGGTCAAAAAATGTGATGTGATAGCAGAGGGAGGGAATGAGGACACCGGGAGCACAAGCCCGTGTTCATGGGGAGGCATAAACAGGGTTTGATTGAGCAGATCGAGTTAAGAGGATAACAGTGCAACAAAAAGGGAGATTAGCTCGGCCCACAAGTGCACGTACAACCTGGTCTCGAAAATGAAAAGAAAAAGAAAGTGTGCACGTACGCCAAGTTGGGAAAGATAGACTTACGTTAAGGCTACGTGCACAAGCACCCTGTCTCACACAAGCAGCGAAAAGCAGGAGCGGGATTTTTGCAAGTCCAAGTGATAGGATAACCATGGTCCATGGGTTCAACTATATAAACGCAACCAGCTCGCGTGGTGGTTTACACGCCATGCTCGTGGTTTAGCTTGAGATTTCCTGATTATTTGATGGCCGTGGATCAGTCTTGTTTCCCTTATCTAAAAATTGTTGACGTTTCAGACCGGCTGATTAAATTTTCATGTGGAGTCTAAATCTGCATAAAGCTATTCAATCTTTTTTTTTTTGCGATGTCATAAAGCTATTCAATCTGACATCTACTTCACATGAGATTCTTAATAAAGGCTCAACGGATTTAGTAGGAATTTTTTAGGAATGTCTTGTGAAACAGCGGATCAGATTCCAACATTCAGCCTGTTCGGTTGAAGGCTGCTGCTGCTGTTTACTGTAGCTGCTGTTGGAGAAATAACTGCGAACACTGTAGCTGCTGAAAGCAGCACTGTAGCAGACAGAGGAGGAAAGCAGCAGCAGCCGGCTGAAAAACCGGCTGCCGAACACTCCGATTGCTTACCTTACATGCCACTATCGACTCATGCACTGCTGGCTAAATGAACATGCCATGTCATATGAAGCCAATAAAACAGCCAGCACGTATAATGGATTGGCTATTAGATTGGCTAAGAAGAGGACACTAATAATGATACAAGTATTCAATGCGCATATGCTAATATCAGTTGTACTATGCATCTTTGTGACCATGTGAAGCATGCTAAACTGAAGCTGCTGTTATCGTTCTGTACTATTTCTATGCAAAAACTGAACATTGCATACTCCTACACAATAAAATCGACACTTCAATTCAGCCACAATGATTACACCACGCTTGTACATCTTGGTCCTTGGCAGATGAGACACCAACGTGGCAGCCGCCTTGAGCAGGAGAGCGCTGTGACTAGTTGCTGAAACTCGGCGAGTCAGCATGATGCGGCAGATGGTGCCGATACCATGAACTGCGGGTCCAAACAAGCACGGGAGATCGATTGTGGATGAACTGAGTAAGGATTTCTAGGCTTAATCCTTCGATTAGGCTCGCATGAGATCAATTGACGCATAAGAGATTGATTTAGTTGGGGTTAGAGGCAGAGGGGATCGATGGGGAGGAAGGAACCGCCGGCTCAGTCGCCGGCAACCAGCTGGGAGCGGTCGCTTTGTCTCGGGTACGCTGCTTTGAGCGGGTGAGTTGCGAGTCGCTCACTCGCTTCATTCTCTTTCTTCTTTTGTCGCTCCTCCACCTGGGATTCTGCTGACGTGGTGAGTTACTTCGCAGGCTGACTGTATCCCAGGTATACTTGCTCTTACATGTGTGCACGAAACATATGCTTGTTCCGATGTGCACGGAGCACTTACGAATAGCCATCACGCTCCCTGGGTCCCCTCTATGAACGTGACGGATCATCGATAGCTCAGCAGCATCGAATTCCATAATTTTGGCCCCGACATCCGCACCCCACGTGGACCCGACCCCGCACCTCTTTTCGGTGCGCCCAGCGCGTCGATGGGCTCGTCGAAGCTGTCTTTGGGCCAAGCTTCCCTTTTCCTCGAGCCGGGCCTCCGCCTCCGATGCTGCTGTGTTGTGCTTTGGGAACTGGAGGGTCCATGTGGCCGGTGCTTTTTCTATTTTACGTGTTGCAAAGGTCTAGGCAGTACGTGTCAAGCATGTGTAACCAATATCCTCTCTCTCAAAGGAAAAAAATTCAACTACGAGGATTGAGAAAGATCTTGTCAACTGATGCGTGACAAGAGAATGTAAACATAGACTGCGACAAGTGGCAGAGAAGCTCTAGTAAAATATCTCCGTCCAAAGGTACGGTATACGTAACATGATCTCGGGAGTTTCTTGAGTAAGCTCTCCATCAACAACCATCACCGAGCACGGGCTTGTGCTCGCTCTAACTCGTGTTCTATGATGCCCAACCGAACCCACCACCACACACTCACTTCACTTGCTCTCAAGCAGCGGTCATAGCAACGTCACGCGCTCGCAAAATGTATCATCGTGTGGGCCAACCAATCGCTGCCCTCACCTCGATGGAGTGCGCGCAACACCCCATTCCCCTACATACCTAGCCCCCACCGAATTTTGTTTCCAAAGAGCCGAAACAGTTTAATTCCGGGAAACATGGCCCGTATGGAGGCTTATCTCGGGAGCCAAATCCCCTATTTCGTGCAACAATTTGTAAGCACCAAAAGCTCCATTTGGAGGTGCTTTTGGACAGAGCGGTGTCATGCACATCCACTTAAGGAAAGAACATGGGCTAATGATAAAGGTAGGTTAGGGCGTGAGAACATTTGGAATCTCGACAAATAGTAATTTTCTGGTCGTCCCTTAAAAAAGGCCTAGCTAGGCCAGGCGGCAGAGCAAGCCTTTTTTCTATCATCATCATCCTTGCCATCGTTTTTTCTCCCTCTCTTTTTTGAGGTCCAATTCTCCAAACACTTTAATGATTTCTCCTAGCTAGAAGCCGTTTTGCAACTGCTGAACTGGATGCACATACAAGTGGATCCTACTAGGTTGAGTTTGAGTGAGGTCTCGAAGCAGAGAGAGACATGCCCACTTCTCACTGGAAAAACGGCCGGGTTTTGCCATGCACTGAAATACCGATACTACTAGTATGTGGTAATAAATGCAGAAACATCAAACATGGCGGGACGATGATAAAACGGCCGTTGGAATCGACATGGATGGTGCTCGCTATGAACATGTCGTGGCTAACAACTTTATCGTTTGTACGGAGAGACCTTGCAAAATGATTTAAGATGCGGTTTACGGGGACAAGCACGCACAAAAGCCTGCCACGCCACTCTCGCTTTTGGGCGGGTATATTCGTGCACCTCCTTTGCATCGCTTATCTTAATCTCTCCTGTATGTTTTCAATTCCCCCTCCGATCCTCAGCTCAGAGAACTATATAGGTCCAGTTGCATGAAGAACAGAGAAGGGGAAAACAAAGTAGTGCTTCGTGTAAATTAAACCCAGAATAAACAACCGGGGCACGATCAGCATGACCGATGGACCACCACGATACACAGCTCAGGTTCTGCGTAACAAACCTCGGCCCGTGCGTGTGTGCACCATGGACACCAGCTTTTTTTTTTTTTTGGATTCTGACACCAGCTTTTTTAGGCGCATGGAACCGAGACACCGAAAAAAGGTTTCTAACGGTGCACCACACCGGACCACCGGGATAGTACAGTCACGATATTTTTCACCTCACCTACGTACGCTATGCTACGCGCTCAGCCGCGAGCGAGGTGCCCTCCTTTTCCGTTGTTTCCATGCGTCGCGCAGCAGAGGCGGGCGGGCAAACAAGCGATGATGGCCGGGAGGCGCACGCGGCCGGGGACGGAACGGTATCGAGCGCCGGGCGTAAAAAACCTCCCGCTTTTGCTGCTGCGCACGCCTTTGCCGTGTCCCCTAATCTAATCACCGCTCCCAACCCTCCTGTTCCCCGGCGAGGCCAGCCGGCGCCTTCCTAATCACCGCTCCCAACCCTCCTGTTCCCCGGCGAGGCCAGCCGGCGCCTTCTCTCCCTCTCCCTCTTTTCACCGTCCGTCGCTGGGAACAGCGCGGCGCGACGCGACGAGAGGCGAGGGCGCAGGGGGCGCGGCGCCCGACGCGGGGCTCGGCTCGGCAGGGCAGGGCAGGGCGGCCGCACTGCGCTGCGCTCGGCGCTGCGTTGATTATTCTTGCGGCTTTGGAGCTGCCCAGCAGCTTTTTGGTTGCCCTGTCGGCGCGCGGGCTGGCGGGCGTGGGCGCCGTACAGGAGTTCTGCGACTCGCGAGTTTCTTTTCGCGGGTACCATTACGTGGAGCCTGGCTCGCCGTAGACCACCGTCGTCTCAAGCACCGGCGCGTCGTATAGGTTTTAACCGATGCTCAGGGCACTGCTGCGCTAAGCTGTACTAATAAAAAGAGCTTACAGCGAAAATTTATGGCGTCCGATGTGAGGAGGTTGAAAATATTTATAAAAAACAATCTCATAGTTCTCGCGTGTTTGATATGTAGCTAGAATGACAAGTATTTTAGAACAGAGTCAGCAGTATCAGTTTGAGGAGAAATAAGAACAATTTGTTAGTCTTAGGAGGAGATGAACATGCCTTCTTACAAACACTTGCAAGTAGCCACTCCATCCTCAATCCAATTTTAAACATCGCTTACTTCCTACCATGGGCAAGGGGGGGGGGGGGGGGGGGGGGGGGGGGGGTAATTACTTCCTCCGTTTTTTAATTGATGTCGCCGTTGACTTTTTTAGTTACGTTTGACCCTTCGACTTATTCAAAATATTACGAGCGGTCAAACGTGACTCAAAAAGTCACGACATCATTTTAAGAACGGAGGTAATATACATTTAGTGTATATAGTGTTAGTGTTTTATTAGTTTTATTAGTGCATAAGTAACTTACTTTTAACATTTTATTAGCATTATTAGGCAACCTACCATGTGCTAACAATTGATTTGATGATAATAGGGGGGGGGGGGGGGGGGGGGCATGACCCCCTTTAGCCCTAAGAAAGCTCTGTCATTGAAGCTAGGGATTGTGGCCAGTGAGGATGATGACAAGAGAGTCAAGGGGTTGACGGGTGAGCATGGAGGTGGTCGGCGTCGGTGGTCACGGCTGAAGATGAAGGATGAGGGCTAGCACATCGAAGTTTTTATTGAGCACAACCACTATGGTGATATATAGTGATGGCTGCGGCGATGGTAGGGTGTACCCGCTGGTGGATGACTAGCAGGCAAGGAGGAACAATATATATTTGATAATATTGCGTTTCTCTCTCAATTGCAATTTGCCTCTCTTTTTTAACTTCGCGATTTTACTTTTGCTTTTTCACTGAATCGTGACTCTATCCCTACTTTTATTGCGATCTTACCGCCGGCAGAGGTAAACTTTGTCTTCATTTGAAATTCAAGGGATAAAATCGTAAATTTCAGAGGTAAAATCACAATTAGGAGGCACATGTGAGGTAGCCATATATTAAAATCAACGTGATACAAATAATTCGCTTATTGAATAGAAAACGTTTTTCAGTCGAGTGTAAAATGGCAACTCTGTTTTGCTCTCTGCAAGGATTTTTAAATAAGGGATCCAATATTTACATTCCTTAAACCCATGCAGCATTCCCCTCCCTCTGATGTCGGGGAGTGTGCAGTGCCCATCTGATGTGTATAAATAATCACACACCCCTACGCCCACTTCCCCCTCCCTCCCTCCCCTCCACGGCTCCACCTACTCATTAGTATCACACTCCCCCACCGCACTCTCGCCGCCGCGCCATAAAGGTGAACGTTGCTCGGCCTCACGCACGTCGAGGAACAGCCGTGTTTCTTGTCGAGGCGGCGCCGGCGGCGGCAAGATGATCACGGGCACGGACTTCTACCACGTGATGACGGCCATGGTGCCGTTGTACGTGGCCATGATCCTGGCCTACGGCTCCGTCAAGTGGTGGCGCATCTTCACGCCGGACCAGTGCTCGGGGATCAACCGCTTCGTGGCGCTGTTCGCCGTGCCGCTGCTTTCGTTCCACTTCATCTCCACCAACAACCCCTACACCATGAACCTGCGCTTCATCGCCGCCGACACGCTGCAGAAGCTCATCGTCCTCGCGCTGCTCACAGTGTGGAGCCACCTCTCGAAGCGGGGCTGCCTCGAGTGGACCATCACGCTCTTCTCCCTCGCCACGCTGCCCAACACGCTGGTGATGGGCATCCCGCTGCTCAAGGGCATGTACGGCGACTTCTCCGGCAGCCTGATGGTGCAGATCGTGGTGCTCCAGTGCATCATCTGGTACACGCTGATGCTCTTCATGTTCGAGTACCGCGGCGCCCGGATCCTCATCACCGAGCAGTTCCCGGACACGGCGGGCGCCATCGCGTCCATCGTCGTCGACCCCGACGTGGTGTCGCTCGACGGCCGGAACGACGCCATCGAGACGGAGGCCGAGGTGAAGGAGGACGGCAAGATCCACGTCACGGTGCGCCGCTCCAACGCGTCGCGCTCCGACATCTACTCGCGCCGCTCCATGGGGTTCTCCGGCACCACGCCGCGGCCGAGCAACCTCACCAACGCCGAGATCTACTCGCTGCAGTCGTCGCGGAACCCCACGCCGAGGGGCTCCAGCTTCAACCACACCGACTTCTACTCCATGGTCGGCCGCAGCTCCAACTTCGCCGCCGGGGACGCCTTCGGGGTGCGCACCGGCGCCACGCCCAGGCCGTCCAACTACGAGGAGGACAAGCCCAACAAGTACGGTCAGTACCCGGCGCCCAACCCGGCGATGGCGGCGCCGCCGAAAGGGGCCAAGAAGGCGGCCAATGGGCAGGCCAAGGGCGAGGACGGCAAGGACCTGCACATGTTCGTCTGGAGCTCCAGCGCGTCGCCCGTGTCCGACGTGTTCGGGAACGGCGCCGCCGAGTACAACGACGCCGGCGCCGTCAAGGACGCCCGCATGGCCGCCGCCTCCCCGCGTAAAGGTAGCAGCTAATTTCCACTCGCCGGGTGTTCCGGTTGTGAGCTCCTGCGCTTTGCGACGCCGCTCTAACAATCTCGCTCTGTTTGTTCGTGGACTGTCTCAGTTGCCGCGAAGGAGAGGGGCGAGGACTACGTGGAGCGCGACGACTTCAGCTTCGGGAACAGGGGCGCGGCCGAGAGGGACGCGGAGGCCGGCGACGAGAAGGCGGGGCTCGAGCAGGGGAAGGCTGGCTTGGCGGGGCCTGCCGCGATGCCGCCGACGAGCGTGATGACGAGGCTCATCCTGATCATGGTGTGGCGCAAGCTCATCCGCAACCCCAACACCTACTCCAGCCTCATCGGCCTCATTTGGTCGCTCGTCTGTTTCAGGTAACCAATCCCCATCCCATCTTCACATCGCCGACGACGGCGAGTTCATATATGGGCGTTCGATTCGATTATTCGCTGACCTGTCCGTCTCTCCTCGCAGGTGGAACTTCGAGATGCCGGCGATCATCCTGAAGTCCATCTCGATCCTCTCGGACGCCGGCCTCGGCATGGCCATGTTCAGCCTCGGTTCGCACGACATCTCTGCTCTCTCTCCTTCCAGTGCTAATGGAACAGTGAATAGTACTGACAACTCGCGTTCCGAAATGCAGGTCTGTTCATGGCGCTGCAGCCGCGGATCATCGCGTGCGGGAACAAGGTGGCGACCTTCTCCATGATGGTGCGGTTCCTGACCGGCCCGGCCGTCATGGCCGCCGCCTCCATCGCCGTCGGCCTCCGCGGCACGCTCCTGCGCGTCGCCATCGTGCAGGTAAAAACCAAACGATAAAAAACCCACGCGACCAACCAACCGCACAAACACGCCGGCACCGAGCACAGGCATGCCACTGACAAGAACCGCCTTTTGACGAAAAAAGAAAACGAAGCAGCGCTCGAGTGGCCGGCCGGGCATGCCGATCGATATGCTCCCTGCGCCGGAAAAGCGCAGCACCTCTCGCTTTCGCTTTTTAGACTTTGCACGCACAAAACGCTGGCACTACTTTTTTTTCACCGCCTCTGACGTTCGTTTTGTTTACTGGTCTTGCAGGCAGCGCTGCCGCAGGGAATTGTCCCCTTCGTCTTCGCCAAGGAGTACGGCGTGCACCCTGACATCCTCAGCACGGGGTAAGCGCACCTGCTCCTCCTCCCAGCCTTGTGTTGTGTTACATTTACATCCGTCTCGCAACGGCAACGCCGAGATTCCCATTCCCTGCTCTCTGCGCGTGAATTTGTCTCACCTGCCGTTCGCTTGCGCTGCGTTCTTTGTTGCAGAGTCATCTTCGGCATGCTCATCGCGCTGCCCATCACGCTGGTGTATTACATCCTGCTGGGGCTGTGAAAAGAAAAAGGAAAGAAGACAAGCTGTTGTTGCAGGTCACAGCTTGATTATGCAGGATGGATGGGGGGACACAGGAGGGACAAGGACCGCGCGTGCTTGCTGGGGTCATGCATGGAGGAGGTTAATTAGGATCAATATTCTTAGGTGTAGAGATCATGGAAGGTGATTAGAGGAAAACAAAATGTGTCTAGGGCAAGTGCTGGGAACCTACTGCTTGGACTGAAGGAGGGCTCCATGAACATGTGCAAAGCTTTGGGGTGACAAATTGTAAGGTTTATTTGGGTTTTATTAGGAGATTGTAGGGAGAGGTTTCCATGGATGGTCGGGCTAGCCTTGTAAAATGGATGGATGTCCCCTTGATGGAATGTTAGAGCTCTTGTTCACCTTAGGGTAGTATATACCACTTCGAATGACATAATGCTGCAGCTTCAATATAGAATTTGATTTAGATATGACAGTGCACATAAGTCAAGTCAAAATGCATGTCATAAATTTACTTTCAATATCCTGTGAAATGCCACAAGATGTTGCGTGAAAGAAGCTTGAAAGAAACTTATGTCATAAATTTCCACTCCAGTCAACAAATGAACAAGCTTGAAAGAACATGGGCATAATGAAAGTTTATTGAATACAACCGGTTGGGATCCCTTTCAGTAATCCGAGTACAGGATTGCCGGTCATCCATGATGAAGATAATTAATATATTCTTCTTTGTACTCGCAGATGTAAATTAAAGGTCGATTCAAAGGTCTAAACTGCAGCTAGCAGGTCAGAGGCTAATCACGCTTAGATTAATTCAGTTACCTGATAAGATACGTCGGCTGCTGTTGAGAGAGGCCCACTTGTTTATTTTTATTTTATTTTTTTTTGTGAAAGGAGAATTTCATTGATATTAAAGCATATCACATCTCTGATTACAAAATCAATCTGTACAACTCTAACTCCATTAATAGAAGACAAGAAACTTTAAAAAATAGAAAATTATACCATCTAGGATCACCGTCCCAGACGGATAGGCAGGTTGTTTACTTAATGACTCAATGTGGACGTGTACTGGGAAATTGTTGCAAACTAACGAAGCGGTCGTCAGGTGCCAACATCACAACAAAAGCGTGGAGAACCAAAATATCAATCACTCAATTAGTTGCTCGCTCGTTTTCTTGTAGTTCTCCATCAAAAACAATTTCACCAGGTATAATCACAATATTCAAGGTGCCAATTTGTTAATATTATATGTTCTGGATTTGATAGATTTTGCAAAATCTATTGAATGCAATGTGTAATATTGGTCAACTTCAAAGAAATGCAACAGTAGTGTCTTCTGTCGCCACAATATGAACAAAAACATAACTGGAAAGGCCACAGTCTGGTGGTAGGCAAGCCCCCCCCCCCCCCCCCCCCCCCCCCCAACCCAATTGTAATCATGCATCTTCAATTCACTAGAGAAATCTCTTAAAAATTCAGGATGTTCCAATCGATCAAAAGTGCATTGAATTTTTTCACAATTTTGTTTCGCTAAATATTCTTATGTTATGAACTACTACAAACAAGTAGAGGGAGTGACGGTTGGACAGGGCTTGTGTCACCATATTATTGTCGGAGTTTTTACCTTCGCCCTCTTATTCTCCTTCTGCCAATAGAGAGTCTCTTGTTTGCCCCCCGCCGCACCCCCCCCCCCCCCCCCCCCCCCCCCTTTTTTTTTCTTTGGGTCACAACATTGTACATAACTAATCCTGTTTATGTCGACTACCCTGATCTATTACACTCAAACGTAAACAATCTCAATTTAGCAATAGAAGATCGATGTATGGTCAAAACTAAGGAGACTACGTAAACTGTTGTATACCAACTGATTTCTAACCCAACTATACATGGTAATGCATGGTTACTCTTACTCATCATATACAGATTTCAAGGATTCCATCTAGTAACCTTTTAGTTTCAAGAAAACCAGGGTTTGTTGGACTACATGGTTAGGATCATCGGAGTGGAGCTAAAGCCTTTTTTGGACGTAACTCATTCCGCTGTACTTTGAGGCTGCTATATGTCTGGGCGGGGTACCAGGGGCCTACGATGTAACATCCATGTAGTATGGTATCAAGGCATTCTCTAACTATTCTTCTTCGTGCTGCCTTGTCCAAAGCTACGCAATTAAAGAGGACGGTTGGTATAACAAATCGATGTGCTACCAATACGTTGTCTGTGAATTTTATATGCATTTTTCAGGACCCGTCGTCCTCTGTTGGGTTCATGTAGTTTAGGTTCGCAAACCTTTAATTTCTATCATGTTTATAATATCCGCGGAGAGTCAGGGTTCGCATCAACTCATGGAACGCTGTCGGCCGGTACGATGAGGAGACATGAGTGTACGTGACGTATTTAGTGTGTTTGTTTGTGAATATATCGGAAGTACTTTATCAACGAAACAGGTCCAATGATGCTTTCTCCGAAAAGAAAATTGCGGCTAATGATTTCTCATAAGAACGGGAAAAGTTCGGCACTACTAGCACGTTGGAGCAAAGGCGGCCACGAACCCACAGCCACAGATGCGTCATGTCTTGCCGAGCGAGATCAGATCAGGCCGGTTCCTGCGTTGAGTGACTGCCACTAATTTTTTACTATTTCACAAGGAAGGATGAGGACATGAAGCACTTTTTTTCCCGGCTTCTTTGCCGGAATGTTTGATATCTCTCCCATCTGGTACACTCATGGAGCAGGATTTTCAAAAAGGCTATTAGCTAGTGACTCTCCCTATAATGTGAATTCTGTTTTTTTGCGAGGTCGTTTTATTTATATGATTCGAGACAATTGCAACACTTTCAGGTGGTTAGTGGAGGTGCTAGTACTACATTTCTTGCTCGAGCCTTTTCAACAAATGTGCCCACTGAGACACATCTTTTGTGCAGGCGGATCTGATGGACCAATCTTCCGTTTTCAGGGTTATACTAGTGGTTTTTCTTTCTTTTAAGGGGGATGTTATGGTAGTGAATGGAATCGTGCTTGTGCTTGTTGACACCGGAATTTGACCCGTGATGAGTTTATTTGGTAAGAAAGGCGACTGACGCAAGTTTGGGAATTAAAAGAAAGATGAGGAAAGGACGTGCACTTCATTGGAAAGGAAATATCCATTATCTAACGTGATTAGCATCCTTGCCGGATTATTTTAATATTTCCATCGATGATGAAGACTCCAGTGCATACACGAAGAGATTGACGTGGGCATACGGAAGCTACTCACGTACAGCTTGCCGAATAAAGAATGATTTATTCTGTTTAGGAAGTAACAAACCAACTTGTTTAGTTAGTATAATATCTCTGTACGTAGTCGGTTTAGCTTGGAGTCTTTTGCTTGTACATCAAGTCCGTGCAGCCCTATAAATATAAAGGGTCACGGCATCTTGTAATATATCTCTCGATCAATATACAAACTTGGCGCATCGCCACCCTCTTCCGAGGTTCTTCTCGCCAACGAGACTTGGCACCTGACGCAGGGCTGACCTCCGGCGGAGGGGTAAGTCCAAGATTCTACGACTTGGTAAGTGCGCTATGTTCTAGCAGTTTTTGTCCTGTTAGAACTGACGTAACTGCTAGTTACCCGGTGACCTGGGTCGATTTGATACTACCGTTACGAATACCGGCAACTTGGAATAGTCGACGTGTTCTGTTCTGTTCGAGGTGGTTGACGTGTCCCACCACGTTCTCGTTGTTGATGCTAGTGTTGTAGTTATCGGTCGATCTGGTTATTCGAGTCACCGCTAAGGCGTTTACTGATTCGATCTGTCCCTAGCGATTGTAATTGCGCGGTTGACTTGTCCCGTGTGGCTTCTTTGGAGTTGACTTGTCCTTCAATGAAGCAGTTGCTAGGGGTTAGATCGGAGAGGTTAGGCACCTAGGATTGCTATGGCCGATTATATTCTGTACCTGCTGATTTGTGTGATACGGTTGACTTGTCCCGTGTTACTTTATTCTCACTTAGTTGACGTGTCCTCGGTGAGGAAGAATCGGCAGAATACAAGTATGATTTTGTCATAGTGATTTAGCGGTTCTACCAGGGTGTTTAGCTGGTAGCTTATCACTTATTTTTTGGTTGTATCGGCCCAGCATCCTATTTCTATTAACTGCGGCCGATGCGACATCGTTATATATTTTTCGTTGTATCGGCTCGGCATTGTATTTCTATTAAGCAGCCGATGCGACGTCACCTCATATCTTGTCAGCTGCAGGATCAAGCTGACTGGCACGCCTAGCACCTCAAGAAGCCATTGGACCTGTACAGGAGCTAAAACAGATCTCCCAGGCCACGTGTGTGCGGCGCACGAAGAAATCAGCTCCAACGGCAGACGGTGTTCACAGTGCTACGATGCAATGTACACGTCCTGTAATGGTTCATGTGGCAACCTTGTCGGACCAGGGGTCCCGTAAACAAGGAGATCTCACCTCCAAGGCTCCAAGCAGCCCCAGGTTCAGCGTTGATCACAGTGACCGGTGGCCCGACTGATCGTGTCCGTGATGCCATAACGAACTGAACAAAAGAGCTCGAGTGCATGCATCCGAACGACGACGCCACGCTGACCGAGCAAGAGGAGCAGAACGTGACAGCCAGGGTTGCCCAGGCGAGGCGGGGCGGAGTACCATACGGCCCACCTTCTTGGCCCGGCCGACGGACGGAGAGGGCAGCGCGGCGAGAGCCGCAATGATGATCGCTCGGGCACCGCACAACGAGCCGCGGCGTGCACGGCATCATGGAAAGGCGCCGGGCGCGCATGATGCTGCGCCCGCGCGGAGGAGCACGGCGGGATGGCCGCCACTCATCACTCCCACCTCGCACCCGCGAAAAAAACCCACGGGAACCAAAGCAATAAACAACGCGGAAAGCGCGGGGCCGAGCGCGCCCTCTCCGCGCGCCTCTCGCCGTCTCGCGGGGTCGCGGCTCCCGAACCAGCCCGTGGCCGCGGCACCGGGCGGCCGAGCACTAGCCGCGGCTGGGGCTGGCCAGGGCAGAGCGTGGGGGCAGCTCCATCGGCTTTCGGCTGGCACCAGCCTTTGCCTTTGCCGCGCGGGGAGCTGGGAAGTGGTGGTGGTCTGGTGCGTGCGCTGCTGGTACGTGTCGTGGTCCTCGCGCGGCGCCCAAAGGCGGGTACACGCCGGGCCGGCACCTGAGTTGGCGCGCTGGCCCGCCCCTTGCCTGCCTGCCCCTTGCCAGTGCCGCGCGTGTGGGGTGTCGCGCTCCCGCCGGCCGGACGCTGCCACGCCGCGTCACGGATGCCGGGCGTGTCGCCAACGCCCAGCGAAAGCTCTGGCTTCTGTACGTGATCGTACTGTACTACTCATCCTTAGACTGATGAAGATTTTTTTTTCTTTCTTCTGCTTCGCGCCTCTTTTCGTTCCGAAGGTTTCTTACCTAAAGACACCTAGATCTCGGAGATACGGCACACGCTGGCTCATACCACTATCACTAGCTTCCGCTCCGCCGTCTTTCTACGAGTGTGCCTCGACACCATGAGATCGACTTTGAACAGGGAAGATCCGAGCCTGCCGTCCTGGATCGACGCGTCAGCGGCTCGTTGCGCGACGGATCGCTTTTTCTGATCGATAGTATCTCTGTAGACAACTCAAATCTGCCTTGAAAGAACGGCGTCGTCGGAGCGAGTGGAGGCGTGGGGTGCATCATGCCAGGTGAGAAAGATGATGCATGGTCACGCACGTACCGGACCACAAACCGGAGGCGTCCCAGTTGGAGCAACACATGCGGCGGTACAACTGTAAAGCTCAGATACTGACCAATCCGAATCCGACGAGATAATATATACTCGTCCCAGCAGACCGGGTATATCAGAGAAATCACTTCGATTTCACCTTCCTGCTACTTCTAGATACCGTCAGCCTGTTCGGATCACTGGATTTGGCTGGGGCTGGCCGGCTGATTACACTGTAGCTACAGTGCAAATGTGACTAACGGTCACCAGCCCCAGCCGGTCCAGCCAGCCATTTCCGCCGTGCCGAACAGGTGCCGTGACGGAATAGAGATTCCACTACAGCTTGCACATTCTCTGACTTGCAAGAGACTTGTCACTGTCCATAGATACTCATCGACCCAAGAGGAATAAAGCAAGGTGTGAAGAGATTGATGATAATGTAGGAGTAGCACACACACTGCAACAGTACTAGCTATAGTCCGCTAACGTGCAGGTCCACATGCACTGAGACCGTTCTCCACTTTTTTTCCTCACCAAGTTTGGATCGATGCACCAAGCTACCGACGAGCCAATGGCAACGACGATACATGCACGTACGGCTCTACACCTTTGTATCGTTTGGGTAAAGCGACGCCACTTTCCCACCCCGAATCTTTCTTCCACATGCTCCCGCAATCGAGCACCCTGCCTGAATCTTTCTCCACTTTCTGACAGGAACGTGCGCGGTATATGCGGATCGAATCGGGACATCAAGGGCAACCTGCACGCCGAGCTTTATTCTCTCCGGCGACGCTGGCCGGCTAAAGCGCGCACCCAGGTAGTACGAGAAAAGCTCTGTAGGCAGCGGCATGGCCGCCGTTCTTTTGGGCGTTCTAGGTATCCAGCCATGTCGTGTCAGTACACAGCATTTCTGAAATCGTTGCAACTGTCACCGTCGGGAGATGTGATGGTACCCCCAGAGTCCGAGCGCTTTGGGAGATGCTTTCCCGTTTGATTCATGGGATACATTGGCCGTTGGTTCGTGCGCACGAAAAGTTGATTAGAGGTGGACGCAGATTTTTCGTCTTCCTGGGTTGAAACTGGGCTTCAGGAGTTGAATTTTCAATGGCATCTCCGATCAGGTGGATTTAATAGTTTGGATGGTGCAGTGGTACTACACTAATTATTTTGTTCGAAGAACGTAAGATTTTTGTTTGTTTGTTTGCGAAGTGAAAAACAAAAAAAGGGTCAATGAAACTTGGTCTCGATGAACACGCTATTTCAAACTTGGACATTAATATGTTCTCACGCCGTGGATCACACCGGTCCTACGCTGCATTGGTACGTACACTACAATATTATGCGAAGCAATTCCGTTCAATTCAACACACTGCATTGGTACACTACTGCAGTCCAGTAATAGCAAAGCACGAGCTGCTTCCGGCGTTCCAAACAAGCCCAAAATTTACAAGGTCCCCTGCCCCGTTCTGCCGCTTCTCGCCAACCCTGCTCATATCCCCACTCGATCAGCCGATAACATTAGAATACGACATCCACTGACCGATCCGTCAGATCCCTGATCCATCTCTGATCCAAATGTCTAGCTAGGGGCCTAGGGCATGAATGAATGAATGCATCCTTCCACGCCCCGCTGCTGCCCGTTTCCGCTTGTCAGCTTCCACTCTGCCAGCATAACCGAACTGTTGCCGACCAGTGGACGAAACCAATTAATCAACTCTGCGCGTATGGCAGCTTCTCACCGGCGCATGAGCTGCCAAAGCATGGAGAAGCTAGCCGCCCCTGACGTGGCCCTGGCACCTGCCGGGGAGAGAAGAAGGCAAGCGAAGCGGACGCCCGCCCATCCGTGCTCCGCGCAACGGAACGAAGCGTGAGTCCGGCCAATGGCCAGCGATACATGCGTCCATGCCGGTGCGCCCCTAGCTAGGATAGCGTGGCTGCTTGCCCATGCGACATGCACGAACGCAATGGCGCGATCGATCACGTACGTACAGAAGGCTTGTTGGTTTCACGTCGTGCAGGTCGGCAAGCTGCACACGGGATCGACCGTGATGTTGCACGGCAGTGCCGTAACGCGATGCGGCGTCCGGACGCGCTCGGCGTCGGGCGCCGCCCACGGCATCGCCGCGTCTGGATATATTTCGGGGATTGACGCGGACGGGAGACGTCGTTTCGACGTGATCGGATCGACCTGTGGCGGCGTGGACGGAGGAGGTCGATCGCTGGCTGGCTGGCTAGCCCGTGGCGGCTTCCTCCCGGACGGCCGGACGACAGGAGGCCATGGGCCGCCGGTGCGCGACAACGCGGGCGGCGACAAGCTCCGATCCGGGGAGGCAGGGTGGGGGCGCTCACTCCCTGGCTCCTGCGCACGCACGTCTTCGGGCGGGGGCCCTTCATTCTATCTCGATCAGCTCGTTTGCCCCGCCCATACCACACATCAGCTCGGCCGGCACTGTCGCGGAACAGCGGCGCGCGCTCCCCGCGTCGCCACAAACGGACGAGCTCCGTGAAGCTCTGTGCGGCCGTGATGGAGGCCAATGGTTTGCGGTGCCCGGCGCCCTCTCAGCATGGTATCCGTAGCTTGTGGCAAGTTTGGACGCGATCGTGGGGGACGGGCCCGTGCGGGAGCAGCTGCGTGAGAGGGACGCGTGGGCCTGGGACCGCCGTTGCCCGGCCCTCGGCCGACCGGGCGGGGTCCGTAGAATTGGCAGACTGGTCCAACTGCGCAGTGCTAGTGACTAGTAGTGTGCGCTGCGTACATCGCTGGTTGCTGTGCTGTACTGGACCTTTCAGATGTCTGGCAGTCTGGCTTCTCGTCGCCTCACCTTTAAGGGGTTGTCGTGTCGCTCTGCTAGTTTAGGCCAGCAGGGAGCGGAGATGGTAAGATGAGCATCGTCGGCAAACGAGCACGGAGATATCGGATCGATCAGGTGACATGCACCGGGTCCGTGTGTGATGATACATAGCCGTCGCGGTCAGGCGCGGCGGCAGCGAGCACCACCTGATGAATCCGCATGCATTCTCACTCGGATTTGGTCCCATGCGCGACGCGCCTCGTGCTACGCTGCTGCGTCGCGCTCGCGCTACCAACTCGTGGCGTGGGGGTAGATAGCGCGCATGCGAACTGCTGCTATATCATACCATGACACGAGCCCACGAGGCTTCGGCGGCCGCCGCGTTTTGCTGATCTTCTCGGCCTGGGCGTTAATGCGGTATGGGTATGGGGCGACTGCCGAGCTGCGGACCCCGTGCGCGATCGAGCTCGCCGCGATCTGCTGCACTGTGCTGCTGGCTTGCGTTGAAGCAGCAGAGAGGTGGTTTCTCACGGAAGAACAATAGGATCTGCACTACTACTACGTACTGTGGCAGCGCAGAATTCTGCTACCAGGCTACAGTAGCAAGATCGCCTTCCGCTGCACTGCAAATGGAGAATTCTGCGACCGATCGAGCCATGTGCGCGCGCGGGTATTTCACGGGAAAGCGACGCGACCTGCATACAGTATTCAACTGGTATGGGTGTTTCAGCCCGTGGTTGACGCCCGACCCGACGCGTCGACTAGCGTGCAACGGGACGCGGGAACACGTACGGCCACAGAACGTGCTGCCTCCATGCGGCGCGCCAGGTTTCCGTTATGCGGCACGCGCGGCAGGCTGGCAGTGGAAGCAATGAAGAAACGTTTCAGGATGCATGAACAGGGCTAGCTGAGCTCTCTGGAAAAGAGGAAATGGACACATCCGATCGACGTCCGTGGCGCGTCGGCGTCTACCAGCAGGGTACGCCTTCATGGTCAATGCACAGCTTAACCAGCAGCTCTCCCGAAAGCGAGTCCTGGCATGTCAGACGTACGGTACCGTCACGCAAGGTGCCACTGAGATCTATCTCCTTCTCTGCTGGTGTCCCACACTACTAGTATCCGCAACATGGGCCGGCAGGGACATGCAAGTTCAGGTGGCTCGCGCTTGAGCTCCAGGAAACCTCATTGTCACGCTACTGTCCTTCCGGGCTCGGTCTCGAGAAGCTTATGTATGTCGTTATGCCATGCCCTCCGAGACGTGATAACCTACAAACTTCGACGCGACATTAAGCAGCTGATAGTGATATCGGGAGCGCAATAGGCGTGCCCAGTCAATCAAATCTCAACTATCAATCCTTCGCAAAAAAAAAAAAAAAAAAAAAATCTCAACTATCAATCACCTCATGTAACAATGTAACAGGTGCCTGGGGATCTACCCCATTTGCAATCGATTAGTGGCAAAGCCGAGATGCCCGGTGACCCCCAAAAAACCAACCGCTACAAGTTCCACGAACACAGTATGCATAATATGCAGCATGACAACAACACGATCGAGCGTGACGGAACAGTCGGTTACTTTCCAGACTCGGGAATACTTTATCTCATTGTCCAGTGTTCTTTAGTGTGCAAAATAGGGCACGTCCATTGGTTTTTACTAATACATGGTTGGGGACTAGGTACCCCACATCCATGCCGCTTAAATCATAGTATATGCTACTACAACCCGCAGCTGATGTATGCTGTATGCAACGAAAGATCATAGGACCAAACTGTGCTGAATGTCACTCAGAAGTGCGAAGCTGGTAGTGGACATGCAGTACCGTCTCCGATGGCCACTATCAATAGATCATTGCAAAACAGCAATATCTTTGAGGTATTATCTTATACATTGAGTATGCTTTTGGTCGGGGATTTCAGCGTCGGAGATGAAGGAAAACAAAACTGCTGACACGGAATGCATAACGAGATTCTTTGATGTCTAGTCAGTGTAATGTCACCTATAAGGATGGAGAAAAGAAACAATCAGTTCACTGTGAACTGACAATCCACATAACAAGCCAGTGCACTTGTATGTCATGCTTACAGAAGCTTGTACTAAGCCATCACCAACCACGGGCATAAATGCGATTATTTGAAATTTCTACTCTTCAATCATTCATCCTGAATGCACAGTTCTTACCAATCATTGCAGGTCCAGTCTCAAAATGTTTCAGAAACATGTAGAAAGAGAAACATCAATTTGTGTCAGCTCAACTTCATACACGGGTGCCATCAAACGCAAAGCTTGAGACAATTATATTTGGAAGTTAGTAGCTTGAAATCAGCAGAAAGGTATCTAACTTTCGTGAGGCAAAGAATTGGGATGCGCCAATGATTACACTTATGGCCCTAACATTCAATGTTTAAGAGATCACATCCTTACATCACAAGGAAAAACCATAACATTACAATGAAATGGAACAGTTGTCAATTTTTTTCATTTCACCAAAAGGTTGGTCAGTACCATAGTAATCAGTTTTGGCAAGTTGTTAGTTAAATAAGCCTTATGCAGAAAAACAGCTATACAATGATTCCCCTTTTCTTCAACAAAGACGAGGTTCAACAAGAATTCTCATTTACATGAGAAGTCTCTGATTTTTATTGACATTTTTTTATGACAGAGAAAGACGACAAGCATTGCACTGCAAAATTCCAATTAGAACCCACCACCTTTCATGTACAGACTAAAGACACATGATGCGGACCTGCGCATCTAGATCCTCTGATAGCCATGTCTCTCCTGATAAGAAAGAAATATAATATCAAATGATAGGCGATATGCATATCAGTGCGTCTCTATTAAATCAGTTTTACGTCACTTTGAACTGATTTAATCAAAGATTGATGTCACATCTCCTCTGCAAACAGTAGAATGGTAGATTCTCACTTTTCAACAAACATTCACTACCAGCCTAGGAGGAGTGTCAACTGGTGGGTCTGTTCAGAATGATACAACAGGTAACAACGTGACAGCCAATTAGAGGAAATAGAAACACATCGTTATACACAGACATGTTCGTGCACAACAGAACGTTATTTCAAAACTAAATAAAGTTCCCTGAACACCAGAACAGCAAAATATTATATGATGTTCTGGCTGCAATAATATTACAATGTTATCAAAGGTAAACATCATAAATTCGTAATGCTGTTATCTTATATTAAGTTCCTGCTTATGGATAAGTAAAGCCCATGATTAGTTCCAAAAGAGAAAACAGTGAAAACTGGAGTACTCTTAATTTTTTTAGAAAATGGAAATAGTTCCTGCCTCTGTGTTTCCAAACGCGGCGTTCGGTCTTATTACATTTCTTTCAGCTACATGGCTGAGTTCAAGGAGTACTCTTAACTATCAACAATGGATGTCAACCTTCTTTCTTTTCTACAATAAGAAAGTAGCACAATTGCCCACATAATTGCTCAGCTAGATATGAAATTCTGAGTTATAAATATGATTTAAATATTGTTTATGCATATGATTAACCAATAGAATGCCTAAGAAACCTCCCAGATCTACTAAACAAGTATGAATAGTGCATCCTGTCATCATTATTTCAAGAGGGCATAATGTCAGAAAAAAGGAAGCCTAAACATTTCACAATTGCTAAGCAAGATAAATCGTAAATATTATTATTTTTTGAAAATTATTTTATACATATTCAACTATAAATATGATAGAAATATAGTTTTTCAGATGTAGCCAATAGCAAGCCTAAGAAATCCCCCTCCATTCAGAAATAGTAGGTGCATCTTATTTCGTCAGCACAAGACTTTGACCAACAATTATACTTTATTAATACGCCATTTTTGTGATACAAAAGCACATCCATAAGTGTTTGATAATATGAATCTAATAAACAACAATTTTATGTCATAAAAATTACATTTAAAGATAATTGTTGGTCAAGTACTTGTCCAAATGGAACGGAATCGCTGCTATTTCTTAATGGTGGGAGTAAACTATATTCTAGTTTATATAAAATAAGTATGCACGGTGCATCCAATCATATTTCAGTGAAGGCATATTAGCAGACCAACTGACCAAGGAAGTCTAAACATGAGAAACATCCTTCCAAGTATATGCAATTTACCTCTACAAATGTCATTTAACCCATGACTTTTGGGCGCCATCCAGCAATTACATCCTCTGTCAAAGCTCGAGTTTTGACAAAAGAATCCATTGAGAAAACAGACTGCAAAAGAAAAATCAAATGCTCAAGTAAGGACAGGATGTCCAAGGCCAATTCCTCAGGAAGGATTCAACTAAAAGGAACAAATGCTCAAGTAAGGACAGGATGTCCAAGGCCAACTCCTTAGGAAGGATTCAACTAAAAGGAAGTGATAAAGTAACCATTATGATATAAAAGCAAAACGTACAATGCTCCCATGCCCAGCTCACATTGGATAATGCAACATAAGAATAGCCAATTCTCTGTTAGCTGAGATTTCAGATAACTGAGTCAACACTGCTTTGGATTCATGAGTCATCCCTTCAGTTATGCTTCCCAATTGTCCCTTAAACATTATATTTCCTTTTTTCACTCCAAATATGTTTCTTTAAACATTAAAACAAAAACATTCAGTTATAAAATATGTAAGTTAGGTGTCTGCTTTTTAGGTACAGATAGTAAGAAAGTTCATTACATCTTTAATAGCTACCCTAGATTCATGTTCATATTTTTGTGCAGGGCGGGAGTGTGGATGCACACTAGGTGGAACAAATGGCATCAAATGAATAATTTACGGGAGAAGAAAGACACCAACAACTCCAAAAGGCCCAGCACAAAACAACTTGCATATAAGATGAACAGGTACCTTCATGTATGATTTTACATGTGCAAGTGAATCCGGAACAGACCAGTTCTTGTAGTGACCCAGAGCTATCTCCATGTGATATAGTTTAGGTCCAAGAGAGAGATCAGCAGCAGAAATTGTTTCACCATTGATAAATGGGCCCTGCACCAAACAGTGGATCAGAAGTTTAGAACAAGAACATAGTAACTTTCGATAAGCTACCTAGGATTCCTTATCACAATATTAAATGCATAATAACTGATTCCACGAATTGAGTGTAATTTAAGATGTTACTAGTATACAACAAATTCATTGTAGCTGATAAAGCTGAGCTAAGTTAATCTAGTCTGAACGAAAAGCTCAAGGCTGCTTCACTTCTGATTACAGAAGACAAATTGTCATGTTATGAATTTCAAATGCATGATCTTGGTAAGGCCAATGACCCAGTGCACGGTCTCCTTATCTAGACTTTGGCAAAACGGTCCTTTTTTTTTAATATGAAGATATTTTTTTTCGAAAACGCAGGAGAGCTGCACTTCTTTGTATTAGAGAGAGAAAACAGTCCCCTTACATCTTCCTCATCTCATATGGGGACCAAATATGAGACTCGGTATACAAAAAAATTTAAACGAAGAAGGAAACTAGAAAGATATGAGTAAGTCCTATTCCATTAAGAGCTCTTAACGGTTTTAAATGGCTTGCGAAAAGACGAATATACACTTTGCAAAATCGGTCCAGTTTATCAAAGAGACCTGCAAATCTGGTCCTGTTTTTCATTAGTAGCGATATGGAGTTGAATAGTCAGATATTTAAATAACATTGTATCCTAATTAAAAGGATTCTGAATATTCTGTTGCACGCGTCCCAAACAATGCCGCCGCTTTGAGTTCAGAAAAGAGGACCGATTTTGAAGTTGCAAAAACAAAACCATTTTCAGAATTGGGCTCTAAAACAGGACCGGTTTTGCAATTCCTCCAATATATTATAGAGGAGGTGAAAGTTAGTGTCCAAAAAATCAGAAACAAAACAAACAAAACTTACATTGTCTTTTAGATAACTATCAAATGAAGTCAGCTCATCAAGTAGTGCCTGTTCTGTTCCATCACTGGGATCTTTGCTTTTGAGGAAACCGATGAAAGTGGAAAATATTTTTGACCCTCTGCAATGAATTCTTATGAATTCAATACAAACAGAACTGCCAGGTATCACCAGAACAAAAGAAAGCTAATAAGCACTATCTGCACATTGCTCCAAGATACAAATCACAACGTTCCAATGTAAGATGTGCAAATACAGTCACTAATTTAATTGTTATAAATGTCAACTCTGTCAAGTATAAGGTACATTTCTGAACGAGCACGACTACAGCACCATTCAATTTTATGTGATAAAGAAAGTAAAAGACAATAGTTTGTATGATACACATGCATAAATGATTAGGGCCAATTATGAAACAGATAAGGGCAAAAGAGATCCACTGGCAAAAAATATTCATGGATGATTCAACATTTCCAACGAGAGTAATAACTTAACAAAGTAACAAACAAGAGGTACTAATTAGCGCGTTAGAAAAATCATGTACATGGAAACTTTGTCTGGTGGAGTTGCCAAGGCTGGTTCAGGGTACTTGTCTTCTATTGCTTGTGTTATAACATCAGAATCAGCAATCCATTTGTCCTCAAGCTTCACGATAGGCACCTTACCTTCTGGGTTGATTTGAAATAACCTGTGAAACAAGACAAGTGTGACGAGTGAACCATCAAGCAGATAAACAAAAACTAACAATATGATTCGGAGAGGTTCATAGGTACCAATCTGGTTTATTAGCTAGATCAACAAGCTTTAAATCGTACGGAAGTTTCTTCTCCTCTATTGTCAACAATACTCTTTGTGTGAAAGGACCTGTGGTCAACATGTGTAATTTAAATCCAAATGTTCACAATTGCAACAGTAAGAGCTTAAAATTTGCAATGCACATCTAACATCAACAAGAAACATGCTTCATGATCTGCCATTCTGGGAATACGAATTCTGCCACAACCATATGCCAATGTAAAAGTGAGGTTGCAAATATGCATTTACTAATTAACTTACTATTAATATGATAAAATGTCGCATTATGTATTACAGTACTAGTGGTGACCCTACCTAAGGCAAACGTGTGGGTACATGTGGAGGGAAAAAAAAAATCTGTTAACAGGAAAATTAGATTATAAAGGATAAACCTAGTCTACTTTGCTTGGGAAAGCTGATAATTCTATGATAGAAACAGTTATTCTGTGAAAGTTAATGCTCTCAATATTGAGCGTTCTGTCTACACCAAAAACTAAGCTATTTTACACTTCGAGTGGTCTTCATACTTTTAAAATCATAAATCATCTTATATGGCATAAACTGAAAACAAAGATAGTTGAAAACAGGTCACAGTGCTAATTACTCGCACAGCTTAAGACTATAAAACAGAGGAAAAGGCAACCTACCCAACATTTTTGTTATAAAGGCATGAATGCATTTTATAGTTCTGGCAAAATTTATTAATGTACGGAGCAGAAGGTAGCAATTCAACTAAGCAACAAACTAAAAGAAACTCCAACGACCACCTTAATATGTCCATTTCCAAATATACTACACAAAATAACGTCAACCTTCTCTATACACTGACAAAAGAAAGATACCCAACTTCAAGCATTTGAAAAGAAAAATCCCCCGGCCCCACATGCAATTTGGTCAGACTTGTAGTTTTCCTATGAATTGGTGACAGCTACAGGATTCGTAAAACTAACACGGTTTACATTATCAAGTAAATGACAACTCAAACAAGCAACCCAACAAGTCAAACATTGTTTATCACGGGACTGGTGTGGACTGCCGGACCAAACCATGTGATCTAGCAACTACACATATCCGACACTTGTAGTCTGTTTTAGAGCTACTATATTTGCTAACACCTACAATCACATATGGCATGCAGTTCTAGATTGTTTTGGTTTACGTTAGGCATGTCCCTATTCAATTATCAATTTATCATGGCCCATAAACTCGTTATGACAGAAAGGATCACGTATTGAAGCTACAACTGTGGTTCTGGCACGCAACGAATTAAACTAAGAAACACTCTTCTACACCAAACAACACAGAACGCGACCTGCATTGCCGATTCACCTTCCTTGGATTACAGAGATGGGGAGCGAGAGCGAGAGAGCTCACAGTCGCCGAGGCGGCCGGGGGCAGTGATGGATTCCTTGGCGCAGACCTCGAGCGGCTGCGCCGAGGCGCGTGCCGCGAACGCTCGGCGTGGCGGCGAGACACGGGGCAGAAGGCGGCCACGGCCGAAGGTGGCGAGGAGCGCTGAGGAGGGGCCAGCGGTCGTGGCGGAGGCGGAGCTTCGGAGGAGGACGGCCATACCTAGCTCGCCGGAGGGAGACCGGCCGGTCGCCGGGGAGGAGAGTCCAGGAGGACGCGGGAGCTTCGCGAGAGGGCGCGGCGACGAGCGGTGTGGGGGAAGCTGAGGTGTGGCGGAGCCGCGGGAGCTTATCTTCCTGGACCCGGCGAGCGGCGGTTCCAGACGTTTCGGCGTCGTGGGCTCGTGGCCTGCTGCTGCCGCTGGTCCCTGGCCGGCACGGAAGGAGACGTTGACGTGGGGAGTGGACTCGTTTGGTTCGGGCCGATTGGATGGATCTTTCTGATAAGCTCACGTGCTCTCACGGCCTATGACTTTTGTTCAGAGCTGAAGCCCAACAAACATCCAGCTCGCAACAAGTCTTCAAAAGCCAGGAAGAGTTGGGGGAAAGGAACAACCAACTGAAAGAAAGCCAGAACTTTATACACAAATCATTTTAAAATTACAAACAAATCGACCAAGTTTATACATGTATACACACCCGACACACAAACTTTATACACGTACAATCATATCGATCAAGCTTATCAATCGCTCAGCACGAGACATTTTTGCTTTACAGGAATGAAAGATTTATTGTCCAACGGAGTAATGCACGACGCAGTACGGAATTCGTGAAATGATAACCATCAATACGGCTGAATATAGTATTGGCAGTGCACCTTAAGCGTGCAAATGATCGTCTTCATCCCCATCTGCAACGGTGGCCGAGTAGGTGCCGGCCGCAGTGTGCTTCGTCATCTCGACAGCGCCGAGGTCCTTCCGCATCTCCTCGTAACGCTTCTCCGCCTCGGGCATGGTCCCCATGACGGCCTTGAGGCGCAGGTTGACCTCGTCGAGGCGCTCGTAGACGGCGTCGTTGGTGAACATGCCCGCGCACACCATGGAGATGGTGTCCCAGCTCTCCACGAGCGGGAGGAAGATGATGACCGCCGAGCCCACGGTGCCCCACGCGATGGCGATGGCCGCCCACAGCGTGAAGTACCCGACGCTGTACCTCCCCGCCGGCAGCGACAGCACGGGCCAGAGCACGACGATGACGCCCGTGAACGCCACGCCCCACCGGACGATCCATCGCTTGGCGTGCACCAGCCGCTCCTCCTTGAGCTCCTCCGCGACGGTGTCGTCGTCGACGGCCACGCTCTCCACCGTGGTGATCTGCCGGCTGCTCTCCCAGTCGTAGTGCTGCGGCGCCGCCAGGCTGCACGCCGCGTGCACCGCGCCGCCCACCAGGATGGACACCAGGTTGCCCGCCAGCATCGGGGCGTTCCGCCCCGTCGTGTCCAGGTCCACGCGCCCGTACTGCACCTTGGCCACCGTCAGCCACACGGTGACGCCGAGGACGCAGCCGGAGACGGAGCCGAGGATGGCGCCGAACGCGTTCGCCTTGCTCCAGAGAAGGAGCAGCGCGATGGGGATGACGGCGGAGCCGATGATGACGCCCATGGCGAGGTACATCCACCCGAGGGAGACGCCGACGAGGTTGAGGATGACGGCCAGGACGCCCATCAGGCAGCCGAAGACGAAGATGACGGCCCTGGACACGCGCAGGATCTGCTTGCCGGTGGCGTCCGGGTTGATGTAGATCCTGTAGATGTCGTAGGTGCAGAGAGAGGAGACGGCCACCAGCTCCGCCGAGCCGGCCGAGGTGACGGCCATGAAGAGCATGGTGAGGAGGAGGACAGAGCCGGACTTGCCCATGAGCGCCATGGCGGTGGCGGGCGGGACGAGGCCCTTGGCCGCCTCCTCCGTCGTGATTGGCAGGTCCAGGGCGAGCGCGCCGAGGCCCAGCGAGGTGGCAAGCGAGAAGGGCACTGCGAACCATACTAGGCCGCCAAGCAAGTACCCCTTGTGAGTCGACGATGGCCGGGCAGCGATCGCGCTCATCCAGTAACCCTGCAACCCGCATCGCGCAAGTGAATTGGATGTTTATGCAGCAAAATATTACTGTATCCAAATCATACGTACGTTGTCGACAAAAACCGTGCCGAAGTTGCCGACGATGTTGATGATGCCGAAGACGAGGCCTCCGGAGCTGAGCATGGTGAGGTAGGACCCTTTGAAGTTTCCATGGACGGGGCCACACGCCTGGTCAGGGTGCGAGAGCGGCGCGGCACAGTTCCGCGCCGCGCTGGCCACGACCGAGAGGAGGTCGTGCACCACCCTGGGGCTCCCAAGGCTCTTGCTGGAGGTGTACACGAGGAAGACGAAGATGACGAGGACGACGTGCACGACGACGGAGTGGATGTAGCTGGCGAGGAAGGTGGCCTTGAGCCCGCCGGCGAGCGTGTACACGACGACGCCGAGCGGGATCAGGAAGCTGGCCGCGTACACGTTGATGCCCGTGAGCGCGTTCGCCACGGCCGAGCCGCCCAGCAGCAGCATGGCCGTGACGATGATGTTGGTGGTGAGGCAGAACACCAGGAACACGGCGTGCGCCTCGCCGCCCCACCGCGCGCGCACGATCTCGCACACCGTGTGCGCGTTGGGCGCCTTGCGCTTGATCTCGATGGCCATGACGCCGAACAGGAGCACCTGGATGGTGGCGCCGCTTGCGTACCAGAACGGCCCGCTCACGCCATACTGCCACGCCACGTTCGAGCTCTGCAGGATCGTCGCCGCCCATGTCCACTGCTCGATTCCGCCACGCATGATCCATTTAGCTTATTAGCCGTTTGTTCGAGACTGCAAATCAACGGAAACCGAAGCAAGTATGCAAGTATATACGTGCCTGGGAGACGATGACGCTGGCGATGAGGCCGGTCTTGACACTCCGGCCAGCCGTGTTGAACCACTCAGAGGTGTGCTGCGACCCCACATACCGCTTCTCTAGCCACACCTGCAGAGGGAACTCACAATTACACTTCTACACTAGCTGAAGTGTATGTCTTTCGTATGTGCATACATAAAATTCACATAGAAGAAACAAGGATCACTCTCCCCACTGCTACATGTACGTGTCTTTTGAATACTACTTTTACCATAATCGTTATATGCCCCCTATGTTTGAAATTATCAATTTTGACTTCATTACTTTCGGTTTTGGCCGCCACTTTTAACATATGCAAGTGCAAACAATTATAAGTATGTGTGCTCTTGAAATACATTCGATGAAAGAAATACAATATCTTTTTCGACCTTAGTAAAGGCTGAGAGTTCTATTATATTTTCTTTGGACAGCTTAAGGCTTCATCAAGAAATTTTCTCATCAACTTGTTCTTAATAGAAAGGTACTGCAACTGGAACGAGAAAATGCATACTAATACATTTGCAGCCAGCGCGATTTTCAATGCATTAGTAACCTAAAAACGAAGACGACAACCAGGGGGTGATATTTGCAAATTATAATCATCTGATATAAAAAATAGTGTAAGGATAGTGAGTCAACGGTAATTTGTGTTTCGCAAAAAAAAAAAGTATGTACGCCAACTAGCTTTCATTTTCGCAAAGTCCAACCAATTTATCTCTTGTATATGGACGGTGGCATGGTCCTTACATCTATCATGGTGACCGCTGTCAAAAGAAAATCCAAGTGTGACAAAAAAAAAAAAAAGAACCGAAGTCAAATCCCACTCACGAATCAGCGTATTGTTACACTTCATCGTGCGTAGTCCAAGGACCAAGATTCCGGCTCACAAATAGTAAAATGGAATCAAGGGCATAGAATCATTCTATTTCTGGCAAGTTGCAAGTCACCTACCGATTTGTTTTCTTTTAAAAAAATTACTTGCATGATACTCTAGTTTTATCATGATTCAAGTTGACATGGTTTCCCATGATGAACTCAATTCTATTGAAACATTGGGTGACCTACAAAGATAGTGGTACTCTTTTGAATCACTAAACCTATAAATGTTATGAAGTTTAGTTGTTGATAAAAATGTACAAGTTTGAAATCTTGAAATTCGTGTGTGCATCTCCAACATGTTTTGTTGTTTTCTTTAGAGAACGTGTCGATCATTAAGGCCAACTTGTGTTGTTGTTCACTTCTGCACCCATAATCAAGATAGCGGCCTACACATAGAAAAATGAAATCATTCTATTTGCTGCAAATTGCAATGTCACTATTTATTTTATTCAAATTCACATATTTATATCTCTTGTAATATATAAATGGTAGCATAGTCTTACATCTATCATGGTAATTGTTTTCAAAAGAAATTCAAGTGGGACAAAAGAAATCCAAAATGAATATACCAAGTCAAACCCAACTGCGCACAAATTATCCTATTGTTTACATCAGCGTCCATAGTCTAAGATTCCGGCCTGTACATAGTAAAATGGAATCAGCCGCATAGAATCAGATTATTCCTGGCAACTATCCATTTTTTAAAAAAGGAACAAATAGTTGCATGATGCTCCTGTTTTATCATGATTCAGATTGACATTTGTCTTTCATGATAAATTCAATTCTCTCGAACACTGTAACTAATAAACTCGACAAGATACAAAGCTAGTAGTACTATTTTTGAATCGCTAAACCTGTAAGTTTGAAGTCTAGTTGTTCATCCCAACTTGTTTTGTTGTTCACTTCTGTGCTATTCATTTTTAATCAAATCTACAAATTTATATCTCTTGTATACACTGGCGGAGCCGATGCTTACGGCAAGAGGTGGGCCAGATCGAAGACTAGAGCTGATATACATGGTGATTACTCATAATTTTCTTCTCAACAACCTTGCCACTGCTTAATTCCTCAAAGAATCACACATAGCAAGGGGGGTGGAGCCCAGGTTGGCCTGAACATGGCTGATGGCTCCGCCCCTGCTTGTGTATATAGAGATGGTGGCGTGGTGCTTATATCTAACATGGTGACTGTTGTCCAAAAAAAATCCAAGTGTGATAATTGAAAGCAAAAATGAATCTCCAAAGTCAAATCGAGCTTTTGCCCTCAAAAAAAAAAATCAAATCGAGCTTTGCACAAAGGTTGCGATTCTGACCCCTATATAGAGTGAAATGGAATCAGGTGTATAGAAGCATACTCTCTGGCAAGTTGCAAGTCAACAATATCCCTTTTTTTAAAAAAGAATCATTTTACTTGTACGATGCAGATTGACATGATCTATCACGAGGAACTCAATTCTCTTCAACACTGTAACTAGCGAACTCGATGACATACAAAGCTAGTGGTAGTAATTTTGAATTGTTAAACCTATAAATTAGTGTAAGTATAATCATTGATCAAAATGTTAAATGTGCATATTCGAAATCTTAAAATCGTGTGTGCATCCCCAACTAATTACGTTTTCTTCTGTTCTGCACGCATGATTCAGCATATATACCGGCCTAGGCCTAGCCTATACATTGAAAAATGGAATCATTCTATTTATCGCAAATATTTAGCCGAAATGTATACCATAGTAAATAAAGTTTGGTTAGCAATGGCCGCGTCATGCATACAAACTGTACTCGCATACAGCAGACTGACCAAAACACGCGATCAATATATAAGTACGGATAAAAAATGCGCCAGGATATCGAAATTCAACGGGAAAAAGAACCAGGTACCGGCGTATGTGATCGAGACGTTGATCGATAGAGTGGTGACAAGGTAGATAGATATTTACCAGGAAGGAGGTGAAGAGCGCGAAGAAGGCGCCGAAGCCGAGGACGACGGCGTAGCCAACGGCCTGGTCGAGCACCGGCTTCCCGCCGAAGTAGCTGCCGGCGCGGCTGCACACCCCGTCCACCACCGAGTAGAACTCCCCGCCGAACCCCAGCCCTGGCGGCGGGCACGCACCGCTGGCGGTAGCCATCGATCTGTATATATGTGCAGGGAAACATGACGAGCTAGCCAATGGAAACGGCCGGCGAAACAATCAAGCAGGGTACAACGAAATTAAGTGTCCGTACCTCTCGATCAATCGAGGAGGAGGAGGAGACGCGGACTGCTGCGGCGGCGGCGGCGGGGGCGATGGCTCCAAGTGAAGCGGACGACGACCTCAGAGAGGAAGAGCCGTCGTATATAGAGACCACACACGGCCGCGCGATCGCTGTCACGGCGCTCGCGCCAACAACTCTAGTTTGCGTGGTCTCAGGAAAAAATGAACAGCTCTAATTGCGAGAATCTTTGACTTGGTTATTCCGCTACTTTGCGGAGCTGTCGCCGGTATCTCCTGTTTCCAGAAATAAAATAAAAATGGGTGCGGGAAAACACCGTGGGAGATCCTGTTCTGTGGCCGGCTGATGCGATGAGCACACGACGACGTGGGCAGGGCGCACGGATCGTAAAGCGGCCGCGTTCTCACTTGATGACGACCTCCTCCTCTAGTCCTCTTCACTCCCACAGGTCTTGCGGCGGGGGTTAGTCGAGTGGCGAGTGCCATGATGCAAAAGAGGGTGGTTGCCGACCTCCCCTGTTGCTCTGCGCTTCCCGTCATCCACGGCTCTGGCGGGCCGACGTGATCTGCGGGACGGTGGAAGGTTCCGGCCGGTTGATGGGTGGTCCGTTGCGGAGGCAGAGGTGGTGCTACAGAGGAGGACAACGGCCGCGCGGTGCGGTCCGAGCCGCGGCCCGGTGGGAAGGGACGAGGCGCGGCTGCCGGCCGGAGCTTTGTGTTAGAGGCCACGGGATCTCCTATATACGACTGCCACGCTCCGTGCGCACGGGATCTCCTATATACGACTTTTTTTTTTAGATCAACTCGATTGAACAGTGAAGGAGTTACAAATGCTCTCAAGCAGACTCATAAACCAAACATGTCTATCTACTGACTGATAGAGACAATGACGAGCCAAAGTATGAGCATCGTCATTCGACATCCGACCCTCGTGTACAATATCAACCGAGGTAAAATTTGCCATCCGTGTCTTGATCTCCTTGACGATTTGGCCATATGGTCCCATCCCTGCACCTTGGATGTTTTTCACTACATTCAGACAATCGCTTGCTACTCTGAATTTTCTCAGATCGAGATCAGCAGCTAGCGCTAATGCCTCCCGGAAAGCCATCGCCTCTAGCTGTTCCGGGTCCGACACGCCTGAAAAAGCAACTGCTGAGGCCCCCATAAAAGTACCCTCTTCATCCCTGGCGACCGCAGCAGCTGCGCCAGAACTAGAAACCTTGGACAATGCTGCATCAACATTGATCTTCATACACCCTGCAGGCGGAGGGATCCAACGAGGCTTCGTTGCACTCTGTTGTCCTCCCCCTCCCTTCTCTTTTGGCGGCGGCTTGCCCATGTCAAGGTTAGATATGATTTTTTCAACAAAACCATGAGTAGATAGAGGGCTTTGGAATAATTGTTCATGTATTGCTTTTCTTCTTGCGTACCATATTGCCCACAAGGTTACGACCACCCTCGTCAAGTCCGCATGTGACAAAGACTCAAAGATCGTCGCTAACCATCCTTGTGCATCCTGTTCCTGGACCTGACAGAGATGTTCTACTAGTTCCTCTTTCTCAAGAGCCCACACACATTTGGACATGTTACAGTCTAACAGAGAATGTCTCCACGAGTCCTCCATACCACAGATGCTACATGTGCTGTGAGTTGCCATATTTCTATGGTGGAGTACATCCCTGGTCGGAATAGAATGTTTTGCCAATCTCCACAAGAAGACCCTGATTTTTTATGGCACCTTAACCTTCCAGATGGTCGTCCATTCCTTCTCTTCTGCCTTCGTGTCTGATCGCCCCGCACTGTGTTCCAACCAAGCTGATCGCTTCTCGCGATTGTGAACTAACATGCGGTACGCTAAGCGAACCGAGAAAACACTGGATTTCTCGTAGTGCCATGCCCAAAAGTCGCTCTGCAGGCGACTGCATAGGGGATTATTTAGAATCACTTCGTCGAGCGATTGAGCGGTTGGGCCGATTAGCTATGAAGTATCTCAGGCCCGTCAGGCCTTTTACTGCGAGGTGGATGATAAACGAGCAGTAGCGCGGCCCGTCTGCAGCGTGCAAGAGCCACCGGCCCACCGCCACGGCCTCCCGCTCACTCCACACTGCATGCAGCTCGCGACGAAAAGCAAGTTGTCTCTTGGTGGTAGTGCCGCTGCCACAACCGGCTGTGCCGGTGTGACGGCACGGCCACCGTCGCTCTGCATGCTTGCAACATTGCAACTTGGCTCGACACTTGCGGGATTGCAGTTGCAGAAACAACAAGATATCGTACTACTACTACTGCTGAGATGAGATGGGTCTCGCGTCACCCCTCACATGCATGAACCGTAAAAAGTCTTTTAGCACGCGTAAAAGTCAGGCTCCCTTGGGTCTTTACAGCCGACACGCAAAGGGACGCTAATCTATATACTTCCTCCGTCCCTAAATATAGGGCTTTCTAGCTTTCAAACACGAAAATAATCAATGTGTCAAAAGACTACCATACCATTCATTTTTAACTCAACCCACCTCTCCACCAACCCTCCCACCAACCCCAGGGTTTGTCCTATATGTAAAACGCCCTACATTTAGAGAAACATTTCGAACTCCAAAACGCCCTATATTAAGTGGCAGAGGTAGTATCTTATATAGATGCAATTCACTATATGTCACTTATTGCTATAAATTAGCACCACGTTGAGCCACATCACCTCAATTTCACAGCCATCCGATCTCTCCATTCCATTTCATTATGGCTGTCCAGATCCCTCCCTCCCTCAGTCTATACGGGAAAATCAACAGCCCCCTTCTAATGAGCGTCAAAGTAATTAACAGTACGCTCCAGCTCTAAACATGAAAACCGTCGTCAGTGACCTTAGCTCATAAAGTTACACTAATACGCAAATAGCTTGAATTTTCTACTGCTGTAACGTCTTAAACAGCTAGCAATTTTCAACAATATAAATATGAGCCATTAATCTGTTAATTTTGTGGCACCTTCCTTTCTCATATCGCCCCTAATTGAAAGGTGGCCAACCAGGAATTTTTCACAACATAAATCCGAGCCATAAAATCTCTTAAGTTCATGGCTTCATATAAATTCTCCCCCCACCCCCACGAGCCAGGCAAATATTGTCCTCCTTTCCTCCTTTTTATTTGGTTTTCTAAGAAGGAAATTAGGATCATTACAGCCTCTATTGAATTGTTTTTTCTGATCCCAAAAGTTTCTCTTACTGCATACTACCACAAGTGCTTTGTGTTTTTCTGTCCTCTTTTCCCCTATGAATTTGTGTGCTTTAATCTGCGTTTTTTTATTGATTTAGATCACTTTGTTTGCTCATGTCTTTCTACTTCTTAATCAAATGTCTCATGAAGGAGATCCAGGATGGTAAAACCCAGGATAAATTTTGTGCTATGTCCCTTTGGTCATCAGATTTTCGGGTGTGTGACGATTTTGCAATTTTGTTGATTACTTTTTGCACTCTCGATGTTATGTTTGCACTCCTAGCAGTAACTTTTGATTTACCACATCAAGATATAAACGTATTTGGGATATGGTTAGAAAATAGTAATAGAGTTTGATTTGTGCCACTTTCTTTTGCCTTTACCTATCGTATCGCATCATGATGCTATGACCTGTACCATGAAGTTCACCGAAGTTCTTTTACCTGTTCATTCATTTGTATTCAACACAATATTTTCAGTCTCAACTGTCAGTCCTTTTTGAATTAATTAAAAAAAAGGTCAGATCCACCTATTGGCAGTAAGCAATTATTTTAGATAAGAAAACTAGCCTGCCCGTGATTAACCAAGTTTTATCTTGGTTAAGTCACTCATTTTATGTTGGACTCTTTGCCGTCCATGGCTTTCATCACTGTACACTTCAGCATCATATTATCTCATAGGTTATACATGCCACATTTTGTTCTTCTGTCACAATGTGTCAGATTTTTATTGTCCCGCAGCAACGCGCGGGGTATCACCTAGTCAAAATGATGATGGCCCCGAACCAAAAATGTCGTTTGGATTTAAGTGGAGACACAGACATTCACTATAGACATGCTGAACCATACGAATTTGTCCCGCCGTAATGTTCCAAGAATCGGGTCGGGTGAAGCCAAAACCCGCCCGCGACAAAAGATGCTTCGGGTGAAAAATAGCACCCGCGCCCGTGGGTGAAAGTTCGCACCCGCGCCTGCACCTGTCGGGTCTCGGGCGGGTTTCGGGTGCCCGTCGGGTCTAGCACGAACACCACAAGACCTCGTTTCCGACGCCGCTCTGCTTCACCACCGTCACCAACCGCGAAAGTTGGGCTGGGCCGGAGTGCTGACATCGGAGATTTTGGGGGTTATATAATTTCACAGGCCCCGTCGGATCACCGCGGGTGGGAGAACACACCAGCGCCCGCGCCCGAGTCAGTGCGGGTCGGGTGCGGGTGTCACCCGCGGGCGGAAAATTCCACCCGCATCTGCACCCGTCAGGTGCGGGACCCGTGGGCGGAAAACTCCACCCGCATCCGCACCCGTCGGGTGCGGGACCCGCGGGTGAAATTGTCATCCCTATGGCGACTTTTGCACCCATAGTACATTACTTTTGAAGCAATGCCCATACATTACTGGAAGTTACATAGCCTATTGATGCAAGTTTTAAACAACTCCACAAAAATCAAAAGATAAACATTCATTCGCAACAAAAATAAAAGGATAAATTTCCAGCTTTGTACTAGGACAATTTAAGCTTCGGAAAGAACTATTTCTACCTGTGTAGGTTTGGCTGGAAACTCGGTTGGTGCTTGGAATGGACTATTCGCAATTTGTTGAAAGCCATGTGGAACACGAATCTCCTTGTGAGTTTCCATCAGCATGACCTCACGCTTTGTGCTTATTCGTTTGGCCAAATTTTTTGCGTGGTTCAAGGAAAAGAAAGGGTACAAATGGTTAAACAAAGGCCGAACCATTAGGGGCTCAACTAAATATTGCGGACGTAGTGAGATGGTACTCGTTTTGCACATAAAGCTCTCTTCAATTTTTTCTATGTTTGTTCAACATTGCAGCTTTTGATGTTCTCCCTTCTATGGAAAGATGTGGTGGATGCCTGTGGAATCAAGTATGATTTGCACATTCATCTCTGCAAACAGAATATCGCAAGTTTATGCACCATTTGACCAACTTTTCACTTAACGAAAAAGTGAAAAACACGCTAATACTCCTACATGCATAAACATCATCTTATGCATCCTCTGACATGCATATAAGCACTAAACAAGAAATCAGCAATTTAACTAATATATGGCACAACATAGAAGGAACTTGCCAGCGAGTTATGTTCGCAATGATGAACACAACCAATACAACTTTAACAGAACATTTGTGGGTAGTGCTTGTACACTTTGAAGGATCATTGGCTACATTGTCGCTCAATCGAGGAATTGGTTACTAACCTTGTAGCCTTAGTTGGAAAGAGATGTAATCAAAGAATGACGGTTGTGCCTTATCGCATTGTCGCAGAGTACGTGATATTAAAAAAATCTCTAGATGTTGTCCTCGAATATCTAGAATTTTAGAACTTGTTAAAGATATTGTATTGCAACCTGATGTTAGTGACACATTGACTTGGGTTAACTGGCTCAATCACGGTTCAGAGTTGAAGTTACTTCATTGGATCCTTTACAGGATAAACAAGATCGTGAATTGCATTCCAAAGATTTCTTTTGCTATGACAAGCTATAAGGAACAAAAGTTGGGCAATGAAGGGCAGATAAAAAAATGGCCTTCCGTTTGGCCAAAAATGCACTGAGTATGTCATCGGTAGGTGGACCTTCATGCAAGACGAAGGGGGTCATCGCCCCCCCCCCCCCCCCCCCCCAAAATCCAAAATTCATTAAAATAATCTTTTTAAAAACTTTAACAAATTGTTACATTAACATTACTTTCTTAGACTTAGGTATATTGTTTGTGCTGGAGCTTTTGAGTTTTTAGAAATGCTAGTTGGGTGGCGATTTGATTTTATATGTTGGATTTTGTAATAGATTTTAGTTTTTCTGCAGATCAAAAGCAAGAAAGCAGCTTTGGGTGGGCTTTTAGCTTTTATTTAGTTCATTTACTCAAAAGATGGGTTTTACAATTCTAAAAGCCAGTTTTTCATAATCCTTCTTCCAACAAAATCTAAAAGAAACATGGTCATACACTTCTTTCCAATCAAGCTCCATCACTAGAATCCAAACACAACTAGATTAATATTTTACATAGTTCATGACTTTTTTCTTAGTAAAGAAAGTCTTTAAAAATGGCTGAATCTGTAGGCTTAAATGAGTGACACATAACTCAGGCTTGCTGAAAACATAATGTGAGATGCGGTACATTGATGAGAGCTAGTTACCGTCTAGCCTATCCCTGTCCTTAAGAACAAATCATCATGCCAATCACCTGTCTTTTGCAAAAGGAAACACAGTGATGGCGAGATGGTTGCGTTCGTTCAAATCAAAATTCTTTTTATCTCACAAATCCACAATGTCGTAGGCCGTCCCGTCGTGCGGCCGGCTGCCTGTGTCGAGCCAACCATCCCAACCGATCCCCCCCGCAACGGACACATCCTCTGTGATCGAACTGTCATTGGGCCCAATCCCCTTCACGTCATATACCGCGCCAATCTCTACAACAGGAAGCTACCACTTTTTTTTTCTTTTGAGGGACAGGAAGCTACCACTTGCCACTGTTTCGTAGGTCCCACAAAGACCTGCCCCACGTAGCATCGAGACCAGGTATAAGACCAGCCTGTAGACGCTAGGGTCCGAGCAAAATATCAGCATTCCACTGACATGGGCGGCCCAGAAGTGCGGTCCATCGAGCCCGCATGTCAGGTGAGCGCGTATCGCGAAGCAAAGATGGCGGCGGTTATGTTAATCCCGCTGCGCCGTCTCAGGCAAGTGGGGTGGGGGCGCCGGAGCCCGGAAACCGCCTGCCCAATAAAATCCACGCGCCTCCTCGCCGCGCCGCGCCCCACACCACCACCACACACCGCCGCGCCAGCAACCCGGAATCCCCATCATGGAGGCTGGAAGCGGAGCCGCCGCCGCGGCGGGCAGTCTCGACGACGCGGACGCCGCCTTCTTCTCACGCCGCGGGCGCAGCCGCTGCTGCTGCTTCCCGTGGCCCTCCTCCTCCTCGTTGTCCCCCCACGCGCACCACGAGGAGTGGTGGCACGGCGTCGGGGAAGGAGGAGCTGGAGCCGCGCGGCGGCGGTGGTGGCGGCGCGGGGTGGACGCGCTGATGAAGGTGCGGGAGTGGTCGGAGCTGGTGGCCGGGCCGCGGTGGAAGACCTTCATCCGGCGGTTCCGCCGCGGTCACCGCCACCACGGCGGCGGCGGCGGCGCCTGCCCCGGAGCTGGCGGCGGCGGCGGGAAGCTCAACTACGACGCGCTCAGCTACGCGCTCAACTTCGACGAGGGCCACCCCGGCAGCCCCGAGGGCGACTACGCTGGCTACCGCGACTTCTCCGCGCGCTTCGTCGCGCCGCCCGCCTCCGCCAAGGCGTCCATGGACCTCGGCGGCCGCGACGCCCCGCCGCTCTTCCACCAACCGCAGCCGCAGCAGCACTCCCCGCGCACGCCTCCGGCTTCCGCGGCCGTCGCGTTGCGAGGCTAACGCCGTCCGTCACGGGCGCAGACGACGGCAGCATCATTAATGGGGCGGCGGAGGCGATAAGGGAGGGAGGACACGTCCCTTTCCTGCTTGCTCATGGGCGGTTTCTTGCTGGTGGATTCGATGGATGGGGTGGTTGATAGGTTTTTTGTTTTTGCATTTTCCCCCTGTCTTTATGTAAAGAATGTTATATCGTCCAAATTGTCACTATAGTCATAGAAATTGTTCATTCTTATGTGAAAAAGACGAGACAAGTACATTACTATGGTTCCATATGAACATTCTTGTAAGATACTGCGAAGTTATATCATCACTGAGGTCCATGAGCTTGTTGACATTTTGTACCTTGCGCAAACACTGACTGGAACGCACGAATTTTACATGAATCTTCAATAACGACCTTATTTCATCGAAATTTCAATCTTTTTTTTTTTGGCATTAGATAGATTTTCGCTGGCATTGAGTAGTAGCACTCTTTTGGCTCTCTCTAATACTATCTTCGTCCCTAAATATAAGGCTTTGTTGACTTTCAGATATCACATTTGACTATTCATCTTAGTTAAAAATTTTATGAAAATAATATTTATTTTGTTATGATTTGTTTCATCATTAGGTATACTTTCAATATAACATAATTATTTTTATATTTTTATAAATATTTTGAATAAAACGAATGGTCAAACGTGATATCTGAAAGTTAAGAAATTCTTATATTTAAGAACGGAGGGAGGGAGTAATCGACACCCTCGCAAGTTCAGATTTTGGCGTTGCCGACACGCTTCGTGCAATCGCATCGATCGCCCACTCCTGGCGCGAGCCCATGATCCCTTCCCTGATTTGCATCGTTCCCACAGGAATCTCAAGGAGTCTCACGTCTTAATTTTTCCCTGAACTGTTGGGTGATCGGATCGGCACCGACCTCTGCTCCATGCCGGTCAAGCGCCCAACCTCGCCGCACGCCCGTTAGGCGAAGGGGTTGGCTGCTGTGTTTGCTCTAAAATGAACCGAGAAGTGATGCATGTTCACGTGATCCCGTCCACCGCCTTCGCCCCCGTAGCCGGCTCCCGGCCACACGTGACACGCTACTTTTGTACCCGAACGCAATGTAACCCACATATACGGTTCACTACTGGAACTTCACAACGGCCTAGAGTCATCATCCGTGCCATGTTTGCATGTAAAAGAAACAAATAAACGACGTGCCTACAGTTATCATCTACGGGTCACGCGGACTGAAATAACAGTTCAATGATCGACGGATGATTCAAGGAGCGACGCAACTGAAGAATCGAATCCGAGACAAGTAATATTCCCAAATCTGATGTTAACATCAGACCAATCGAGGTCCCTTGCGTCATTTATGGAATGACTGATGGGCGAGCACTAGTAGTATCTGAAATGGGAGTGACGTTGGTCTGCTAAATGTGATTTCTAGATAAGGTTCCAACATCTGAACTAGTACAAAGATAATCAGTGTTGCGTAATGTTTATGTTATACTCTCTACTATTGTTGTGAAGGGGAGCCCTGGCGCAGCGGTAAAGCTGCTGCTTTGTGACCATGAGATCACGGGTTCAAATCCTGGAAACAGCCTCTTGCAGAAATGCAGAAAAAAACTGCGTATAAAAGACCTAAAATGGCGGACTTTTCTCGGGACCCTGCGCAAAGCAGGAGCTACGTGCACCGAGCTACCATCTCTACTACTATTGTTGTGATGATGTTGATTTGACCTCAAGAAGCTTCCGAGCCAAATTAATCGGCCCAGAAATATGCTACCAAAACCAGCCAACAAAGAATTTTCTTTTATTTTGTACTATATAAATACAAACAGACGATGAGACGAATGCTAAGTACTTCAAATTTTCGGCTTTCACGCCTGTTTACTCCACTATGCATGACGTGCTGGCAAATGTGCCACTCACATACTAGTATCTGTCACAAACTGACAGCATTGAAGATGAATGCGAGGCCTAAAGGAGATGAAGATGAATGCGAGGTCTAAAGGAGATGAAGATGAATGCGAGGTCTAAAGGAGACGCTGACTTTCTGGCAGCACTCAGATGAAAGATGGTGGGTCAAACGAGAACCAGAACGCGACTGTTCATTCAATAGCGAGCGTCCAATTATTTTTGTTCAGTTGCTCTTGTCTGCTTCAATCGTGCCCGAGTCTGGCCTTTACAGATGAACAGCTGCATCCAAGAAGAAACAGGGTCGTGAACTGAATTCGTGATGTGCGGAAAGCTTGAGACCAGCGGCCAGCATTTTTCACATCGAGGTCATGAACCAGCGCCGGCCAGGCTTATCGGATCAACGGTAGTGTCTACGTACTTCCAGTAGAATTGGTTGAAGCCTGTAGCCATAGTCCGAATGAATTTTTCATAGCTGTAGACAGATTTCTGGACCAAACGCTACCAGAAGAACAAAGTGATCGTCAAACATTTTCTTTCTTGTGCTGTACTAGCAAACACTCTTGGTGAACGAATGGTGCTTCAAATATCTACAAGTTTCAAGAACTGATTATCGTGTGTGTGTGTGAAACGGATTATCTTTGTGTGTTCATGCCAGCAAATAAGTGAACTGTAATTTCAGCAATGATATGATCCCAACACTTAACATGCTGAACCAATGCAATCACATACTGACAGGACTGGAAGATAAAAGCAAGGCCCAAAGAACAAGTTGACCTTCTGACAGCACAACGCTGAAGAGTCAAACAAAACCTGAACACGTACGACGGTAACGACAGGAGATGTCACTAGCAAGCTTCCAATTTTTGTTCAGTTGTTCTTGTCCGTTTCAATCGTGCCCGAGGCTGGCCTGCTGATGAAGAGCTGCATCCGAAAAGAAACAGCGGTCGTCTGTTCTGAAGCCTGAAAGACTGAAACCAGTGCCCACAATTTTTCTCATCATGAAGTTACAGTGTACTAGTAGGAACCAACACCAGCCAGGCTTATCTGATGCATGTGGATCTGAGGCCTTCAAATTATATTTGAAATGAAAAAAAATCTTTGAGCCTTGTCATGAACCTGGAAATGGAGATCTGGAGGGCCAATCACAACTACTAATGTTTCAGATCTGGTTATTTGACATAACTAGTATTTGATTACTCAATGAAACACTGGTAGATCTGGTAGTATTAGGCACAGCAGGAACAGTCAGCGTTAGCTGATTCATACTACCTCAGATCCCAATGCAGAACGCCGGACATGCTCCTGCCAATGGCACATGACACCTGTTTATCTAGCTAGCACTTCTCAATACTTTCTGATTAAAATTTAACCAAAAGGCAGAATGAACACATTACATTATATTGAGTCCCACTTCGGCACCCTTCTTTTTATACCTCATCAGAATACTGTACCATGAAACCTCCTGGTTCCACTCAGACTAGGCACTGTCCAGTGTCCACCACCACAAGATGCATTGAGCTAAACGATGATAATATTTTCAGTTGGAATATCATATCAATGCACAAAGAGAGCCGAGACAGCGACCTAATGGTCACCCTTCCATAGAGATGGAGCACCAACGCAAAAGGTGTTAGCTCCTCTTTACCAACTTGCCAGCTGCTGCCTGCTATATCAACGCATTTGTGTATCTTAAATATGAGTATTTAACATCTAAGGAATCAAATGATGTAATCACATAATCTGAAACTCACGATCAATGAAATCAAACTACATGAGGTACGATGACATAGATAATGTATGAAACACAATACTAAGTTTTGCTTTAACAGATCTACATTTTTGGGAAAATTAGTTCAGTAGCATCGAAAGTTCGTCAATTACGGAAAATACCATCGAAAGTTCCCACTAACGGAAAATAACATCGAAAGTTGCTTGTCTACTCGGGATCTAGCACTCTTCTAATTTCTGGACAAAATGCCCTTGGCCGGTCGTGTATACTGCTATCTCCAACAGAGTCAGTTTCCAGAGGCAATTCCATCACGCGGCGACCGCGCACGAGAAGCTGCAGCGGGCGTGGAGGAGGGCGGCGCCGACTGCGACAGCGTGGGCTCCTCCTTGGACGCGTCGTCGAGCTCGTCCTCCGGCAAGCGTCACGGCGGAAGAGCAAAGCAAATCGGCCAACTGTTGTTGGTCGTCCGCCAGCTGAATCAGAAGTCCATTAGCCGATTGACGACCAAAATGGAAAGCTTTGGAGGTTTAGAAGATGGTGGCCTGAGCAATTGAGCCTCAAACATGGTCTGCATTGCCAATTTCATGGATCTACGGCAGGTTTAAAAATGGGGAAAAAAGGATATACGGTAGGTTTCAAGAATTGTGGAGATTAATTGGTAATTGAGTTCGATTAGAGGCTGAGAAGCACAAATCCAAATGCTTGTATCTTAATTTATTGGAGCGCAAGCTCAATTTAGATGGGGAGCAGCTGATTTCGGTGTTGTACTGCTGGATTTGAGCTCGTCCTCATGGCCGCGCCATGACTTCTCGTGCGCGTGCCTCGTCGAACTGGAGCAGCCGCGCCGGGCCTCGTCGAACTGCAGGGGCGGCGACTGAAGGAGGGAGCAGGGACGGCAGCGGATGAGGAGAGCAGGGGCGGCGGCGGATGAGAAGCTCGACACGTCTGTTGTGCCGTGAAACAGAGATCGACCCATTTTGGCCTGAGGAGATGACTCAAGGGCACTATTGTCTTTTCCCCTATGCGTTCTAAGCAAAATGGTAATTTCAGAGTACAAATGCAACTTTCGATGGTATTTTCCGTTGGTTGGAACTTTCGATGGTATTTTTCGTAACCGACGAACTTTCAATGCTACTGAACCAATTTTCCCTACATTTTTAACACAGGGTAGTTTCTGGCTGACCCAGGAATAAAGGGAAACACAATGATTTCTTTCTGAAAATTCCAAGTTCCAGCACTTTTTCCTTTTTACGTGTGTTTTGAAAGAGGGGATGAAGAATTCAAAAGGTGATCTCAAAAGAAAAGGCATCGAGAAAGATAGCAGATGACTTAAGGACTAAAGGCAAAAGAAATATGCTTATGCCGGCTCAATCATTACAATCTCCTGTGCATGTCAATCACTAAGCTCATCAGAAGTTAGAAGGGGAAAATATCAAGAACATATCACCGATTTCTTGGATTTGAAATTTATGAAATGTTTGCTTGGTACTTGACCATCAATTCACTAAGCTAAAACTAAAACAAGTCATAAAGTACACACTCCAACAATAGCAGAATATAAAGTAATTCAGGACCTCTAAGTTCATAACAGTGGCTTCTCAAGAGCATCCACGGCAAGATAAATGTTGGAAGCACACCAAAAAAAAATGTTCAACATATGAAACTTCAAATATCATAAAAGGGAAAAGGCACATCGTATCATGAAAAAAATGTAAGGTACAAATAAAACCTTAGTCTACTGTTCTTGAAGATACTATTAGCTGAAACTAGGTGTTTTTCAAACATGGGAATAACTACACTTGGAAGTACAATGGATTCATAACTAGCCCAGAGGGAGCATTTGCCAACAGCACCAGCAAGGCATGTGTAAACAGAAATTGGAACCCAGGGTGCAAAAAAATAAATAAATAAATAAATAAACGAAAACAAATCCTCTCACTTTCTACTAATGCATGTTCACATTCTCGTTACTAGTTGCTCATATGATAGTAATAGGTGCATTTCTAAGCATTTTCTTAAATAAATACTAAAGAGTTACTGGTTAATGCCAATTATACTCTGATTTAGTCAGCCACATAAGGCAAGCTGCAAAAGTACGGACGGTCACCCAAAAGGAAATGCAAAAATATGAACGGTAGCGATAGAGAAGTACAAAATAATAAACAGGCTAGAAATCACATCACTCTAAATCATCACAATCTACATGTTGCACACATACTAAGCTAGTATGACTACCAGAAGTCATCACCCCCAATGAGATTGACACAATCCAATCAAAATCAGCACATGACAAATTAGACAAGAGAAATGACTACAGGTAAGCAATTAAGTGAGCAACATTAGCAAAAGAAAACATTAGCTACTATCATAGTACAGAGTCACATGTTTGATGTATCCCCAGCGCCGCCTCTCTTCATCCACGATGGAAGGCTCCCTGCATCCGAACAATCATCCGAACCAGTAGGTAGCTTGCCCTTCAGATTAGACCACTGCCAAATCTTCGATACGGAGAAACTTTCCCCTTTGTTGCGCGCGCAGATCTTCTTTCCCTCCATGATATCGGCATTGATCGAACTTAACCCAGAAGGCCTTCCTCTCGCTGCACCACCAGCGCCATTTCGAATCTGGCCTGGCTGGAGAGCTACCCGGAGCTCGGAAGTGCCAAGAACATACTGATAGGTGCCCATGGAGAAGCATCTCCTACCATCCAAGCTGCTGCTGCTACTCTCCCCTTGATCCCTACTCAGCACTCTACCATTGGCATTGCCACCTTCTACGGCACCCTGGGTCCCGACATTCTTGAACTTCCCAAGCCTCACTGGGAACACCCGTTTCTCCGCCGCCGGCGTCTGCGCTTTCTGCCCGGGCAACCCAAGCCCGTCCTCGCACTCCTCGGACAGCCGGCCTTCGTCCAGCCTCTCCTCGAAATCGAACATGGGGTTGTCCTCGGCCATGAGCCCCGGGGCGAAGAGCACCCCGCGGCAGAGCGGGCACGTCGAGTTGGAGAGCAGCCACGTGTCGATGCAATTGAGGTGGAAGGCGTGCCCGCACAGCGGCAGCAGCCGGAGCCGGTCCTCGGCGTCGAACTCGCACAGGCACACCGCGCAGTCGAACGGCTCCTTGTCGCCGTCGCCGCCGCAGCCGACGACGATCTCCCGGTAGGCGAACACGGGCAGCGCGTCGATGAACGCCTGGTCCAGCCCGGCGTCGTGGAGGTGGAACAGCTGCTGGAGCTGCCGCTGCAGCGCCGCGTCGGCCTCCCCTGCCGCACCCCGCGCCGCCGCCGCCGATGTCGCCGGGCCCCCGCGCCCGCGGCGGTGCTGCTTCTTCATGAGCAGCCGCACAAGGAGGTGGAGCAGGCCGGAGATGAAGAAGACCACCGCGAGAATCACGATAATGAAAAGCACCGCTGGACTAATCTTCCCACCACCTCCACCTCCGCCCCCACCCGCACCCTGCACCGGCGGCATCGGCGGCGGCGGGGCGGCGGGAAGGCCGCCGTACGGTAGCGCGTCCCTGACGACGCCGGCGCCATGGAGGAGGCGGAGCGGGGCGAAGGATCTGGACGAAGAGGCCGCCGCTTCAGCCATGCCTCCTACGAGCTCCGGTTCCGGCACCACCTCCGCATCTCATCTGATCCCGGACGCTAAAGATGCGATCTTTGAAGAAGACCAGCGATCCCGGGTGGAAAAAGGATGCGGAGGTCGCACCTAAAAGCGGCGGGCTCGGGCGGGGCCGGGAAGCGGACAAGCCGCTAGGGACCAAGAAACCTGAAACCCTCAGGACGGGAGCAGGCGGGCGGGCGAGCGAGCGAGCGAAGCCGCGGAGAGAGGTAGAAGGGGGGTAAAGAATCGCAGGGATCGCTCGCGGCTGCGACCTGTCGCGAGCCCGGTGTGGGGAGCGGAGCCGACGGGGGTGTAGTGTGGTGGTGGAAGCGCACGAGCTGAGGCGGCGAAAGCGACGGCAGCCGAGTGAGCGGGGTGCGGTGGCGGCTCGGTGGCTTTTGGATTTGGGCGTGTCTGCGCTGCGGGTGCGGCTGTGCGTGTCGCTTTCGGCTGCGGCGCGCGTTGTTCGGGTTCACAGGTGGCCGTGGCCTTGCGCGCGGGCGCCTTGTGCAGTGGGGCGACTGTGCGAGGTGTGGCCGTGTGGCAGTGTGGGCTAGAACGATGCGGTGTGTTTAACCTCTAAAACTCGGTACACAGTATATGTATATGTTTATGTGCGGATCCATCCAATTCAAACACGCATCAACACACACGACAAAGCCTATATTACCTGAGGACCTGTTCTTGCATCGACTGCTTCTTAAATTGTTATCGTCATTGACTTTTTAGTTACGTATGACTATTATCTTATTTAATCTATTAAAAAGTATCACATATTTTGTTATGATTTGTTTTATCTCTAAAAAATTAAAACATAACTTATAATTTTACATATTTGATCTTATATTTTGAATAAAACAACTGACCAAACGTATCTAAAAATTAAATTTAAAAATAAAGAGAGTATATATTTTTTTATAATGAAATAGTCTTCTCTCCCCTCGTTTTTTTTTTCGTGTCACCTAAATAGAGTTTGATTGCCTACCTATACACTCATCACATGCACATGTTCATACAAATATATGCCCTCACGGATGCAACAACGTGAGGATTACGTTGCAACCCCTCAGATGCATGTTTGGTCCGGTTGTACCACTCACGTATGATGACCATCAGGCGAGCCAGTGATCATTAGTGTTATGTGTTAGCAACTATATTTGCTTAGCTGGAAGCTCAATATTTTCTATGAGATATATGACAGCATTGACAGCATTGACCTGATGCATCGTGTCAAATTTGCATGTGAAGAATTCAACAATATGCTTTGCATTTTTATGGGTGTTAAAACCATCGTGATGTAGAGTGTCCAATAGCTTGTACTCCCTCTGTCTCTAAATAATTGTCGTTTTAGCTCTCGGCACGGAGATTAAGAAAAGTTGGTAAAGGTAGGTGCGCAGAAAACGAGAAGGAGAGAGATAGAGATAGAGGTGTATTGGGAAGAGAGAAAGGTGCATGGGAAAGTGAGAATGACAATTATTTTGGGAAAACTGGATGGGGCTAGGATGCCAAGTAAACTGGGACGGATGGAGTAGAAAAAAAGAGATGTAAGATACTTTATAAGCAACAAGTGTAGGATTGCTAGCTAAGCATAATGGAAGGGCAAAGGGGCCCATGCCCCCTCACCCTTACTAACCTCAGTTTATAAAACAAAAAATGTTGTTTTATTTAGCTAAAAAAATTTCATGCATAATATGGAAGCTCCATTACCAGTATCATGGTTATGAGTTTGCAAGGGATTATTCGGGGTGTTCGGTTGGAGGATGCAGTTGCAGTTGCAGTTTGAATATAGTGAGAGAAAACACTGTAGCGGAGGATTCGCGCACTGTAGCAATTCAGTTGACTGTAGCAGCAGGAGCAGCAGCACCGGAGGAAAATCCTCCTGCCGAACACGCCCAATAAGCGGAACCAGGAGAGATCGCGACAGTGACTTAAACATGGTCTTAGGTTTGCGCGACAGAAAAAAGAATTACAGACGGTATAATAAATTTGCAACAAGTAGATGGAGTGAAAATTAGGGAATATGGCGGGTATTGACAGACCGAACGGATGGCGACGGTTGCGGTGGTCTAAAAAGGCATGACCAAACCCTCACTTTGTTGTCATTTGTGGTCTATTGCCACACAGCGTAGCACAGAGCAGCGACTCAATCAGATGAGGCCGTGCGTGCTGCGACAACGGAACAAGAGCAAGAAGCCTGGCAATGGCAAGCACTGTTCGAGCGTGAGCCCCTGGATGATTGACTGCCTCTGGCTTGGTCGACTGCCGTACTGCAACAACAGCTTGACCGAATCCTGGCTGGGGCTGGCTCGCCCGGTTGCAAAAAGCCTGCATTTTTAGATGGAAGCCGGTGTTCTGCACGGAAGGCTTGGAGTTCAGCGTAACCTAATTAACCGGCCGTGCTTGTTGCGACGATGGCGATTGTTTGGACAGGTTGGTAATGGGAGGTGCACTGTTTAGGCCGAAATCCGTCAGCTCGTTTTTCAGCGAACAGTGCAAATTGTTTGTCAGGGACTCAGGGCCACTTTGCACGATCCACAGCTCAAATTTTCACCGTTGTTCGGTGCATTATCGGTCACTTCTCCCGTTAACCCTACTTTTGGGGACGCAGGACCTGCTTGCAGCCGTGGAGGCACGACCAGACAGCAGTCAGTCCTGCGTACAAAAAGGTGTGTGTCCTACGAGCCTGCCCCGCGGCGAGGACAAGCCAGGCCGGCCAGGCCCGTCCACGGGCAACGACATGTGAATAAGCGCAACCATGCAACGACGCCACCGCGACATTGCCCCCACCGGCGGCTACGTCGCACATGGACACGAACGCCGCCGTGCCCGCAAGGAGGTGGCCGTGTCTCCAAGCACCCGCGCGCCTCGGGCATCGGCCCAGCCTCTGGCCACTAGACAGTCCAGTCCAATCAACAATGCAGCCGGCGCCCGTTCTGCAACAGGCAAATGCTACTACTCGCTCACAGAACGACAAACGTGGAGTCACAGAACGACAAACGTGGAGTTTTGCAGCACACAACGAGGCTGGAAAAAGACATGAAAAACGACAAGAGACAGCGGAACACATACATACGGTTAACCAGAGTCCCAATTGCATGTTTAGATAAAGGGAGTGTTCGTTTCTCTAGGCCTAAATTTAGGCCGCCTAGAATCTTGTTATTTAAGAATATTAGATAAAGTCTAATTAAAAAACTAACTACAGAACCTTATACTAATTCGCGAGACGAATCTAATGAGAGTAATTAAGCCGTGATTAGACGATAGTTACTGTAGCATCACTGTAGCAAAGCATAGTTTAATTAGGCTCATTAGATTCGTCTCGCAAATTAGCACACATCTGTAAAAAGGTTTTGTAATTAAACTTATTTAAGATGCATAAATAGCAAGATTAGTTTTGATGAGACCTCTAGGCCTAAAAACACGAACAGGGCTAAAATTAATGACCACAACCGCTACGTTCCAAAGAGAAATTATGCTTATCTGCATTTGTCAGCACATTCATCAGGCAATGATACACCGATTGCGTGGCAAAATGATTGAGCAGGAATGCCAACATCCGACTCTGAGCATTGTATCAACCCAGATGAATCATATGTTTGTACAGCACAATCATGATGTTTGGAGAAGTCAGGACGTAGCCTTCCCATTGTTCACTTCTTACGCTGAACGAATCCGTTCTCGATCAAGTATTCCACGAACTCATCTATGAGGTAGGGCCAAGCACCTTCCTCGTCGTAGTTGGATAACTGTGGATCAATTGTCTGCATTGATAATACAAAAGTTAAGTCAGGAAAGCAACAAGCTCGTTCTGTAAGTAAATCGTGCTAGACATCCTTAATGGAGACGTTCTGACTAAAAGAACAAAACTCCTATACATATTTTCCTTAGGTGGTCATAACTTGGCTTTCCCAGTTAGGCCTCGGATACAGTAATCACTGATCCACTGCATCCTCAGATGCAGAAATCACTGATTCACTGCAATCCTTAAAGCTGGCAGATTGCAACATTGGCTAGAAATCAAAACCGAGTCACATCAGCTAATCCATTTCAATTCAGATGGAATGGCCCTAAATTATCAATCAAGGGTAGGTGCCAGATTGTGGATTGAAATACCACACAAAGCAAAATACAGTTGCATTTACAACGAGTCTGCGAAATCACCAGCAACTCCGCTTTTAGTCCATGAGAGAAAGGGAGGTGAAATGATCATTGATACCTTTACAAACTCCAACAGCTGGGTCCATGTGTCTCTAGAGATGGTTTTATTATGCCTGACCTGAAAGATGAAGAGCACAAAATGAGAACTGTAGCAACACCCAATGCCATTAACCTTGAGAATGAATTAGATGGAGCTGGTTTTGAGTCATACCTGTAAGAATTCACACCAGTGATCAATAAGGGGCCACTGCCTTTCAGCAAATAGCAGCTGCCACATTCCAATAGCAGTCTCCAATGAGAGAGATTTTTGACCCTGTGAAATCAAGGCAATATGTCAACGAAAGGAAAGATTCATAGAGAACAGGGCACTAGTATTTTATGAATGACAAAAGAGTCGCCAACGGTCAACGAATATGGATAGCCCTTGTAAATACTTGAATAAGCATTCTGCAATTAAAGCCAACCTTTTCCCTTGCCCAATTGAATGTGAAGATGTATATCTCACGGAATTTATCTGGATAAGGAAAGAGTTAATGTACAGGTTGTACCAGAAAAGAAACGGAAACCATTTACATATCTATCCTAAAAGTCGATATAAATGCAGATTCTTTACATTAGAGACTGACATTCTGACCTAGCAAGTAGCCGAGTTCAAATTCTAAAGTAATGATACAAATTTTGCCAAAAGAAAAGGGACTTACGGTCGTCTTTTAGCTCAGCTCGTAATGATGGTAACTTTTCACGCAACTTGTCAATTGAATCTACCCTGCAAACAACAATAAGAACTTATTAAAGAACACAAAAAAGAACTCCAACATCTTTAGAAACCCGTGTGTAACTGTGCATGAACAAGTCAGGTTCTTAAGCTGTCTCGTATAGGAATGCTAAGACTGCAAGCAGCACTCACCCAATTGACTGCAGTCCACCAATGAATTCCTGGCGGGTAAATTCACACATAGTGGCGGCTTTCATGTGCCATGATATGACAAGCTGTTAACATCAGACCGTATTACTACGATTTAAGATAATGACTGCAAATATGAAATTCTATGCCCTTTGTACTATGTTGAACATTAAATAGAACTGAAATTAACATCATTGGCAACATAAGGGGCATATGCCGCATAAATAGTTTCCCATCAAACTTCAAGATAAGGCACATACCATAACAATATCCTGCGGATCCACCTGAAAAAATGAACATGGAATATGCAAACATGAGGAAAGTCGTACTCTATTGATACTCATAAGCTACTAATAAAAAAACTATACATTACAAGAATCTACCCTGATATGGAATAAACAGCGAGTAAAGTAACAGCAGTTTAATGTTATCAGAAGCCAAACATAACAAGATGATGATCCACAAGTTGAGATCACAACTCACTCCTGTTATCGATAGGAGTCATGGGACATTGGTCCACAAGTACAACAGCGGCAAGTTTAGCTTAGAAATTTTTTTAATCAATACTAGTCATTAGTAGGTTTAGCCAACAAGTTCGAGATAAGTATTCCTAAAAAAAGATAGAGATAAGCATTCCTAAAAAGAAAGTTGAGATAAGTTCAAGTTAAGATAAGGTTGTTCAGTTAGGGTGCGTTTGGCAAGCCGAATGGTTTCGGATTCTGAGACGAAACGGCTGGAACAGTTCCAAAGATCAAAAACTCGAAACGTTTCTCCACCGAACCGGTGCGAAACGATTCTGATTTTTGGCCTAGCAACGCGAAACAGCGAAATAGGTGTTTTGCATGGTGGAACAGTTCCTAGTTCGCACTCCCTCTCTGACTTTGATAGTATTTACGGTCGAATTGCCACTGCTCCATCGTTCAGCTTCTCAGCTTGCATCAAGGCGAAGCAACAGCGCACGCCCCGCTGCAACTGCTTCCAGCTAGGGTTGGCCCTCGCCGGCCCCAACCCAACGGTTTCAAGATTTGTCTGAGGGAGATGATGGAGGAGGCAAAGAGTGTTCGATTTTTCTTGGTTATAATGTGGTTGTTCAATCAAAGCGTGGAAAATCCGAGCTTGAGCGGTGTTGGCCATGGGGAACTGGCAAGAGGAAGACGAAGGCATTCGTTTCGGGAAAGACGATTCGTGTCATCGTGTGGTAGGGGTATAAGATCGTTAGCTAATGGGCTGGATGGGCCCAGTTATGGGCAGCCCAGTATACAATGACCACTTTCTATTTTTTTCCTTAATTATTTTGTAATTTATATTTGTATTCGCACTCATTCTGTGTGTATTTGGAACAAAAGGTATATTGGACAATCTAACACTTCTACTCTCATTAAGAATCTGAATCCAGCCATGTAGCCAAACGATTTCACAAGTGATTCAGTTTCAGACTGAGAAACGTTTCTAAGGAGAAACTGAAATGTTTCTGTTTCTCAGAGAATCTGGAGCCGTACCAAACACACCCTTAGCATCTCTTGTTAGGAGATTGGCAATAAGCCCAGCCGTACCCTAACTTGTAACCAAGCAAGAAGTAACCTAAAAGAGCGGACTGAGCCTCCACGGAGTTGAGGAGATTATTACAAAACGAGAATTTCTCGTCCTGTAAAAGCTCAAGTCGCGACATAGGGAGGGCAACTAGTCTGTTTCTTCCTGCCACCCCATCTAGCTAGCAAATCTATATCACTCCAGACCATTAACCAAAATAAGCACAGTGCGAATGTGCGATTACCAAATTGGCAGACGCGTACAAGGTTACAAACTACAAAGCGAACCTAAATTTGCTAACCCTGACCCACTGACCCTCGACGAGAAAAAAAAAAGGGAAAAATAATGATGTGACGGTAAGATCTATCTCTTCCCCAACAATAAAATAAACCTGCATGAACCAAAAACCTAGCACTTGCAGCAATAATAAGCCAAAAGCATAGTCCGTTTGTTTTTCCAAGATTGTTAAACAAGTAATACAGATACAAACTGCTGGAATATATGCAAATGGAAAATTCTTAGTTTCATAAATAACAAAAGTATGTTGGCCAAATGAAATGAGTATGGTCAAATCAACCCCGAAATAATTTCCTAATAGTATTTTTACTTTGTATAATTTTTTGGTAAAAAAATGCTGCCTCGTGTACTATACCAATGTCCAAAAGTATTCAGAGGGAGCAAGCACTATACATGCCTCAGATGGAAATAGGAGCGAATACTGATTAGAGATTAATATGGAAAAGTAATTGTTCTGTACCAGCAGATCATTGCAAAGTTGAGATACTCCCTCCACCATGATCATATCAGCATCAGGTTCTGACAGGAAAAACAAACAAAAGATACACCATGAAATTGAAAATTAACAAAAAACGCAACTGCAAGAAAAAGCATTTTTTTCATGAAAACTAAAAAAGTACTACGTACATGCTAAGAGAATAATAATTCAAGGGTAGATAAGCCACCTTTGTACTTGTTGTACATCTCTTCAAGACGCCTAGTATTGGCTGCAGAAATCTGTGGTTGGCTGTAGAAAAAGTCAAAAGCTCCTTCCAAGTGCCAGTCACTAGCTTTCAGTGCCTGAAGGGCAACCTTCTCGCTGCATCATCAAATAAGAGAAATGGTTACTGATGTCATAACAAGTGAGCTAACCACAACAACCGATTTAAAAAAACAAAAACAAAGATCAAGTAAAAATAAAAAACTAGCATATTTGAAAGTTGCATTATATAATTAACGAGGTTTTTGCATAAGTATATCGGCATGATAAGTGAAACAGAATGTACAAATTTCCAGGCAGAACAGAATTTGACACCATATTATCAATGACCAGGCCCTACCCTCCCAAGGCTTATTGCAAGATATCAAATTGGCAGGTCCAGCCAAGCAAAAGGGCCAGTTATGCAGCAAAGTAGGTCAGTTACTGGCCATGAGGCCGTTCAATTGGTTAGTGAAAACAATAGTACAAACATTTAGAGCAAAGCCGATCCATACAACCCTTGTTTTGATCAATTCTCATTTGCAGAGATGGCCACTATCAGCAAAGAACGACAGCTTAATTACCTAGTCTATATCCACAAAAAGAGATGTGTTAAATATTTGATTAATGATAAGGTAATTAGTGAATGTACATACAAATTTTCCAATTTATAAGATTGTTAAACATACACAAGAGGCAGATTGACATAAACTCCACTAAGTACAAGGTATATGACCGAATATGAGCCAGTAACCCCAGTTCAGATAAAGGATATAAATTCCCCAAGACGAGGACATCATAGCCTGGATTCGCAGCACATTATTACAGTTACAAATTATGATGCACAATTTTCACCTATTAAAATTTTCAACTGACTTGAAACGCATGTGAAACAGCCCATCCACATGCCACAAGTAACTGACTAAGCTACTAGTAGCTACCATGCACGCCGACCACAAAAAATTGCAGACCCTAGGGCGAGTAATTAAATCCAGCTCAAAAGTAATCAAGCACCCGCACCTGGCTCCGGTTATGGTCATGAACTGCTGCACCTTCTCCCGGCTTCCTTTCCCCAGCTTATACTGCAGATTGCACACACATAACACACAATCAGAATCGTTCTTCTGAAAATCCCATCAGATTCCAACAGTTCGCGCATCGGATTAGACCGGTTAGCTAGCAAATCGAACAAAGGAAACAACAGATACGGCCGGGTGGGTCTCTCATAAGCCGATTCAAACACCAAGAAAAATCTCCAAAAAAATGGGGGTCAATTGAGGAAACGGACAAGCAGCGGGTGGCGGAAACTCACCATCTTGGATCGAGTAGCGGAGAGGAGGAGGAGACCGGCGGAGGAGGGGAAGGGAGCGCAAGGCGAGGCCTGGGGTTCCGCGGCGGAGCTTGAGCTCTTGCGCTCTCTCGCCTGCCTCGGCTCGCCCCACCTCTTTTATTCCTCTCTCTCTCTCTCTCTCTCTCTCTCTCTCTCTCTGCGGCTCTCTCAAGTCTCAGTGCTGACTCGCTCACATCCAGCGTGGCGTATGTTCGCAAACGACAACCCGAGTCGGAATGACCGGAATGCCCTTCCGGCCGGCGGCTGCGGTCTACTAGGTCAGGAACTCAGTAGTATTAAAATCCATGTTCATTGAAAAATTACTGCATACCAAAAGCAACACTCTGTACTGATTCGTTTTTTAAATATACACGTAACAATGAACTGAAATTTTTCCTCGCGGAGAGGAACCGATGCTGCGTGTGTAACAATGAAGTAACATGTTCTATCCGTTCATTTTAAAATGTCATTCTAATCTTCGCACAGCAATTAAAAATCTATGAAAAAGCAGAGTGAAGGGGTGTCGCGGGGGAGGGGTGACAAAGGACATGATGATTGATGACAGAGACATCTGGTAAAACGTTGCATTACTCGAGGAGCATGAAATACGTGATTTCTATTTAAAGTGTGTTTGTTTTCTTCCCTCTAAATTTTAGACCTGTCATATAAAAAAATCTTTTTGACAGATGGTAAGATTTAGCGAGACGAGTCTAATGCGCCTAATTAATCTATATTTTACTACAGTAATGCTACAGTAACTATTTTCTAATCGTCATGCAACTATCCTCGTTAGATTCGTCTCGCGAATTAGAAAGAGGTTCTGAAATTATTTTTATAATTTAAGTTTGTTTAGTACATATAAATAGTAAGATTTGTTTGATATGACCTCTCTAAAATTTAGACATCTGTAAACGAACACACCTAATTGGTGAGAGAAAAGAAATGATGGCTAGGGCGTTCAATTTTGATAGTGCACTGGATATTGGTCTTTAGAAACCGATCGGTTTTTTGTGGATTGTAGAGCTATAGGCAATAAGAGTTTGTTCTTTTTGATTAATTTCATGAATAGACACATCTTAGAAAATGCTATGAATTTTGAAGTTACGTTTTCGAATCTCTTTGGCACAATTATTGCTTCTGCAAGAAAAAGAAGTTACGTTTTCAAATTGGGCCGGGACTGAGGGCAACTCCAACAGTTATGTAAAAAATTACTCCCTAAATGCTAATTTAGGGACTTTCCAAATGGCTATTGGGAGTGAAAAATAATGCCTCCTCCAACCATTCCCGAAATTTGGTTTCTAAATAAATTTAAAAGTTGCCACATCACCATTATGTGGGTCCTAGCAGTTTGTTTGTTGGCGTGATACCTGGTCGTGATCTGCAGTCCTAGACGACGGAGTTCAATCTTGGATGGCGGCGTGGGCGATCCGTGGGCGACGGCGATCGCGATCCATACGTTGCTTCCGCTCTAGGTAGGACGTTCGTTCGTTTTGCTTTGAGAGGGAGGCGGCGCGGCAGCGATTGCCGCAGCAGCACCAGATTGTTGTGTCCTGTTCTACAATGGCGATGACACCCGCCCTCCCCATGGCCACGTTTTGTTTTTCTTGTCCCCGTAGACAATTTAGTATTATATTCATGTACTATGCACATGTTCAGGCGTTGTGATCTGATAAGAAGGCATCGTTCCTGGCTGAAGAAATGCTCTGTTCTATTTCATGTGTGCTGGAACTGAGCTTAATTCCTGCACTTGTGCACATGCCTGGCAGTATGTGGTCATTCTCTAAAGAAGAACAAAGCATATTTTAGCATACCACCAGAGCATCCAGAAACTAAACCGGGCATGCTCTGTTTCGTGTGTTCTGACTCTTGTAACGATGGACTAGCAAACAATGGCTACTGGACCACCACCATCAGAATAATCAAACATTGCGATCAAGGATGGTGAATAAAATTTGCCATAGCACAAGAGGCTACTGGTCCTGATTAAATGTAGTAATCAACGCGTATATAAAATTTGTAAACGAGTGCGAATCGAAATGGCGAATGGGCTAGCAAATCGATCAATTCAGGTACAGGATTGGAACTAGCAAATCGAATGGCGAATGGACTACCAAATCTTAAGGAACAGATACAGGATTGGAACTAGCATATTGAATGGCGAATGGACTAGCCAATTCAGGTACTGAATATCGCACAGGAATACCGGAAGAAATAGGAGGAGGTGGTGAAGCAAACCGTGAGGTCACATTGGTGCGGACTGCGGAGTTGGCTGGAGGCCGGCTCCAAATAGCGAGAGACCACGGCTTCACTTCGGCAGCGACGGAAGAGTCGGCAGAGCGGCGGCACGTCACGGCGGAGGCCCGAGGTGGGGAGCAACCGAGCAAGGACCCGGCGACGGCCTGTGCGGAGGCAAGAACGGCGGCCCCGTATACGACGACCCCTGATGACGTTGGCACCAGCGGACGGAGATGGCCCGATGGGGTTCGGTCGGCTGTGGCGGCAAAACCTACGCCATGGCTGCAGCGGCGCGAAGAAAGAATACGTGGGCGCGAATGAGTCTGGATGGCGCCAATTGTACTGCGCAAGGTCCAATTCGTGGCGGGAAGAGCGGGAGGGAGGGGTTTCGGGAGTGCGTATACTGTCGCCAGATGTGGGGATGGTTCAGGGGAAAATGTGCCAAAGCTAAATTTTAAGGACCTGTTTTCAAAACGGTTGGAGGGTGATTTTTCTAGTGACTCCCTTAATTTGTGTTTAGGGACTGGTTTTACATAACTGTTGGAGTTGCTCTGATTGGCCGATAGATAAGAAACCAGAGAAGGTCGAGATTTGAGAAGAGAAAAGTCTAATTCGCCTCCTTTAACTATTGAGGGTAGCGCCATTTTCACCCTCAACTATAAAATCGGATATCTGATACCCTGAACTCATGACTCAGGTGCAATTTACCTCCCTGGGCGGTTTTGAGAGCGGTTTTGTCCTACGTGATGAGATGAGTCCCACATGTCAGATGCCACGTCATTTTCTTTTTCTTTTTCTTTTTTTTCTCTCTTCCTCTCTTTTTTTCATTTTCTCTCTTCCTCTCTCCCACGCGCCCGCGCCGCCGCATTTGCGCCCACGCAGCCGCCCCTCCCGCGCGCGCACCGCCGCCTGTGCGCCCGCACCGCCGCCCCTCCCCGCGCCGCGCGCGTCGCTGCCTGTGCCCGCCCGCGCCGCCGCCCCTCCCGCGCACGTGCCGCAGCCTATGCCCGCCCGCGCCGCCTCCTGTGCGCCCGCGCCGCGCCCCTCCCCTCGCGCGCGCCGCCGCCTGTGCCCGCCCGCGCCGCCGCCCCTTCCGCGCGCACGCCGCCGCCTGTGCGCCCGCACCGTCGTCCCTCCCGCGCGCGCTGCTGCCTGTGCGCCCACGCCGCCGCCCCTCCAGCCCGCGCCGCCGCCTCTCCCGCGCGCCGTGGCTCCGAATTAAGCCACTGCTTGGCTGAGCCACTATTGAGCAAGGGAGGCGAGCCGCCGTCGAGCAAGAGGACCAAAGCGGAGAGCTCGGCGCGACGGCATGGAGGAAGGGGACCAGGGCGGCGAGCTCGGCGTGATGGCCATTGAGGAAGGGGAGTGCGGCGCGAAGGCCATCGAGGAAGAGGAGCGGGGCGTGATGGCCATGGGAGGGGCGTGACGGCCGTGGGAGGGGCATCGGCGCGGGCGCACGGTAGGGTGGTGGCGCGGGCGCGTGGGAGAGATGAAGAGAGAAAAAAAAAGAAGAGAGGAAGAGAGAAAAAAAGAAAAAGAAAAAGAAAAAGACGTGCGATATGTGGGACCCACCTCGCCACGTAGGATAAAACCGCTCTCAAAATCGCTCAGAGAGGATAAATTGCACCTGGGTCATGAGTTCAGGGTATCAGATATCCGGTTTTATAGTTGAGAGTGAAAATTACGCTACTTTCAATAGTTGAGGGAGACGAATTAAATTAGACTTTTCTCGTTTGAGAATCGAGATTGCTCTTGCTCAGCCCAGCAGCGTCCACGCCGTCCAGCCTCTGGTCTTTCATATTTGAAGGCCCATCTCTCTATCTTGGGGTCAGCTTCACAGCCCATCGTAGTCGCACGTTCGCGACGGCCGACAGCGAACGTTTGAGGTCACACCCTTGAGGTCTTTGAGGATATCGCCCGTTCGCGACGGCCGACAGCGGGCACCTTGAAGGCTTGAACCACCGAAATGATCCATCAGTCGACGGGCCGTTCGGATCACCGGCGAATCGTGCATCCGGATGCACAAAACTTGCGCCGAGACGGCGTGGTGGTATTTCCCATGCGTTGGAGCTGTAAATGGCGTCAGCATGCAGTCGTGTCGCTTCTTCTGCTTGAACGCTCCAACGTCCCACTCGCCATAACTAACACTCCAACCGATGGGCGCGTGCGCCGAGCTCAAGTTCCATGTCCATCCCGGCCTGGCTCTATTTAACCCCCTGACCCGCCCCTGCCTTCTCAAAGCTTTCGCCGTATCGCCTGCGTGCCCGGCCGGCCATGGCGACCGACTCAATGGCTGACTGGTCCGCGGCGCCAACCGCGTCGCCGGCTGCTTCCTGGACACCAACGACCTCGACTACTACTCAAACTTCCGCGCCGTCTGCCACGCGTGGCGCGGTGCCACCGCCGACCCGAGGAACAGCCCGGCCGACGACCCCCGCTTCCGCATGCGCCGGTGGGTCGTGCTCGACGAACACAACTCCTCCAACGGCCACGGCGACGACGACACTCGCCTCTTCGTCAACTCCACCACCGGCCGCTTCGTCCGCACCAGCCTGCCGCTGCTCCGCAGCTACCACTTCGTTACCTCTACCGCCGGAGGCTACCTCGTCCTGGCGGAGCAGAAGCCGCCGCACGCCGCGCGCGTCCTCAACCCCTTCACGGGCACCCTGACCCGGTTCACGGCGCCGGTGCCCCGCGAGGCGCATCTGGCTGCCGATGTGGCTGGTTCTTCCTTCACCCTTGTCCTGGCTTCCCTCTTGTCTAAAGAGGTGTACTGGGCGGATACCCAGAACGAGTTCTTCTCTTCAGAGAAGTATGATCAGCATCCTGCAAGCAGCTGGTTGCCTATCATAGCCAGGAAATGCGTTGCCAACATGCAGGAGACGAGCAGTCCATCTCTGAGTCTTGCTGATGCTGAGTTCTGTTAGCAAATAATGCGTAAACAAGATCGAAACGAGACACAGATTTTTACGTGGAAAACCCTTGCGGGAAAAACCACGGGCGCCGACCGGCGATCTTCACTATATGATGAGAGTTTACAAATGCATGGGAATAACAATGAGTCGTCAACTCTTCCCGTGCAGCATACAAGATGTATATATATGGTGGCTAACAATACAACCCGTAACGTGGGAGGACTCCACCTCTCACACCTCCTAGGCGTCCCCAGCGAGGCCTATAATTCGGATCATATTCCAACAAACTCCACCTTGAGACGAATTCCATCATGTAGCCAATGAAGTATCATCAATCAACTCACTTCAATAATAAATAACACCGCGCGCCAACAAGTCACTATGACTTAAACTTTAACACCAACCAAGCTTGAGCATAGCTCAAACTTAGTAGTGGGAACTGGCTTTGTCATCATATCAGCAGGATTATCATGAGTGCTGATCTTGCACACTTTAATATCACCTCGAGCAATCACTTCTCGAATAAAATGATACCTCACCTCAATATGTTTTGGCTTATCAAAGAACATCTGATCTTTAGTAAGGTAAATAGCACTCTGGCTATCACAAAATATAGTAGTGCAAGAATCATCTCCACAAAGCTCAGCATATAAACCTCTCAACCAGAGAGCTTCTTTTCCAGCTTCAGAAATAGCCATATATTCAGCTTGAGTAGTTGAAAGAGCAACAGTAGACTGCAAACATGCTCGCCAACTAACAGCACAACCACCAATGGTGAAAACATAACCTGTGAGAGACCTCCTCTTATCTAAATCACCAGCAAAATCTGAGTCAACATAACCAACAAGTCCATCTCCAGATTTTCCAAACTGCAAACAAGCACTAGAAGTACCGCGCATATATCTCAAAATCCATTGAACTGCTTTCCAATGCTCTCTCCCAGGATTAGACATGTATCTACTAGCAACACTCAATGCATATGATAAATCCGGACGAGAGCAAACCATAGCATACATAAGAGAACCAACTGCGCTGGTATAAAGAACTCTAGACATGTACTCAATATCATAATCTGACTCAGGACATAGAGCTGAAGATAGTCTAAAATGTGGAGCCAATGGAGTACTCACTGGTTTAGCATCATGCATATTGAAACGACGAAGGACTTTTTCAATATAACCTTTCTGACTAAGATATAACTTGCCAGAACTCCTCTCTCTGATAATCTCCATGCCAAGAATTTTCTTTGCTGCACCTAAATCCTTCATCTCAAATTCACTACTCAACTGAGATTTTAATTTGGCTATTTCTGACATATGTTTTGCAGCAATTAACATATCATCGACATAGAGAAGCAAATAAATAGCTGAACCATTGACGGTCTTCAAATAAACACAGCTATCATAATCAGAACGCTTAAAACCATGAGAGAGCATAAATGAGTCAAATCTTTTATACCACTGTCTAGGAGATTGCTTCAAGCCATAAAGAGATTTCTTCAACTTACAAACAAGGTGTTCTTTTCCAGGAATAACAAAACCTTCCGGTTGATCCATATAAATGTCTTCATCTAATTCTCCATGTAAGAATGCAGTTTTAACATCTAACTGCTCAAGCTCATAATTTTGCATAGCAACAATACTGATTAATGTGCGAATAGAGCTATGTTTAACAACTGGAGAAAAGACATCATTATAATCAATACCTGGAATCTGGCTATAGCCCTTAGCCACCAACCTTACTTTATACCTTGCAGATTCATTAGTAGAAAGTGCTTCCTTCCTTTTGAATATCCACTTGCAACGAACGGGCTTCTTCTCTTTAGGCAACGTACTAAATCCCAAGTACTATTTTTATCAAGTGACTCCATCTCATCTTGCATAGCGGTGACCCAATTGTTGCAATCAGCAGAAGTAATAGCCTCAGTATAATTAGAAGGTTCAGTACTACCTTCAACATCTTCTGCACAACTCAATGCATAAGCAACAATATTACATTCCTCAATTAACCTCTTGGGTCGAACATGAGGCCTTCTAGACCGATCATCGGCAATAGAACGTAGTGAAAGCTGCACAACGGGAGAAGAATGTGGGACAGCAGATGAATCATCATCAACAATTTCATCAATAGTGCATCAATATTATTTGGTGTATATTCTGAATCAATAAAATGCTCCACCTGCACACTAGAGGTCTGCGAACTCTGAACAGGAACATTAGTTAACATAGCAGATTCATTAAAGACAACATTTCTGCTAGTAATAGCCTTTCTAGATTCAGGATCCCACAATCTATAACCTTTCACACCAGAACCATAACCAAGAAAGATGCACTTAATAGCTCTAGGCTCCAATTTACCATTATCAACATGAGCATAAGCAGGGCAACCAAAAACTCTCAAACCAGAATAATTTGCTGGAGAACCAGACCATACCTCAATTGGAGTTTTCTTATCAATAGCAATAGACGGTGAACGATTAATGAGATAGAAAGCAGTGGAAGCGGCTTCAGCCAAAAACGTCTATCCAAACCTGCATTGGACAACATGCAACGGGCCTTCGAGATGATAGTCCTGTTCATACGCTCAGCCACACCATTTTGTTGAGGAGTATAAGTAACGGTGCGATGTCTCACAATGCCTTGAGACTTACAATAAGAATTAAAAGCATTAGAACAGAATTCCATCCCATTATCAGTACGAAGTACCTTCACCTTTCTTTCGGTTTGTTTTTCAACCATTGTCTTCCACTCTTTAAATGCTGAAAATGCATCTGATTTATGCTTCAAGAAATAAGGCCAAACCTTCCTCGGATAATTATCAATAATAGTCAACATATAACGACGACCACCAATAGAAGTCTTGCGAGCTGGCCCCCATAAATCAGAATGCACATAATCAAGAATACCTTCAGTTGTATGAACCGAAGTGTTGAACTTCACCCTCTTATGTTTGCCAAACACACAATGCTCACAGAAATCCAGCTTACTGATGTTTTGCCCATCAAGAAGTCCTCTCTTGCTCAAAACTGCCAAACCAAGTTCACTCATATGCCCAAGACGCATATGCCAAAGATTAGTAGCATCAGAATTAGATAATGACTTGGAAGAAACAGCAGCATTACCAATAACTGTAGTGCCTTGAAGAAGATATAAATTAGCAGTTAATAAATCACCTTTCATGACAACAAGAGAGCCTCGAGATACCTTCATAACTCCACCTTCAGCGGAGTACTTATACCCTTTGCGATCAAGAGTACTTAAAGAAATGAGATTTCTCGTCATAGTTGAAACATGCCTCACATCTGTCAATGTTCTGACAATACCATCAGACATCTTAATCTGAACAGATCCCATGCCTACCACCTTGCGAGGTGTGTTATCACCCATCAAAACAGAACCTCCACTTTGGACAGATTCATAGTGGAGAACCAATCTTTATTAATGCAAATATGAAACGAGCAGGCAGAATCAAGAACCCATTCTTCATCAATTTTAGCACATCCAGCGAAAGCAACGAGAACATCACCATCAGAACTACTATCAGCAGAGGCAACAGAGGCTTTACCATCATCATTAGATTTAACTTTCCCCTTATTTCTTTTTTCTTTATTCTGCAACTTATAACATTCTGAGATGTAATGAGTATCACCTTTGCAATACCTGCAGAACTTTTCTTTGCCTCTAGATTTTGAGCGACCTTTGTAGCCACTCGAGCTCTTGCCTCTAAGGCCATGTGCTGATTTCTTCTCTGTCCTACCACGGACAGCCAAGCCTTCTCCATCAGAACTGGCAGCTTCAGCAGACACAATCTGTTTCATCTTTTCCTTTGCATGCAAAGCATCATAAACCTCATTGACGGTTAGAGTATCATGACTATATAAAATTGTGTCTCTGAAATTAGAATAAGACGGGGGCAACGAACACAAGAGCATAAGAGCTAAATCCTCATCATCATATTTTACCTCCATAGACACTAGGTCCGAAACGATCTCCTTGAAGACCGACAAATGAGATGACACAGAACCACCCTCTTGCAGCTTGTGAGTGAACAATTTCATCTTCAAATGCATCTTGCTGGTGAGATCCTTTGACATACAGATCGACTCCAGCTTGAGCCATAAAGCAGCAGCAGTTTTCTCCTCCAAAACCTCTTGCAAAATATTGTTAGATATGAAGATGAATTTGTGAAAGAGCTTTACGGTCCTTACGCTTTTCTTCAGCGGACCAAGGCTGCTGCTTCTTCTTGTCGAAGCTCAAGCGCATCATCTAAATCAGTGTGCGCTAATATTGCCCTCATCTTGACTTGCCATAAAGAAAATCGTGTATCACGATCTAGCAGCGGAACATCATATTTGAGAGAAGCCATGTCGAAGAATAATCAACAATAAACAATCTGCAGTGTCTCTGGTACGGCCTGGGGTGGACGTAGCAATTACTGTAGCCTTCCTGGTACACGTCCGTGTACGAGCAGCAAAGAACCAGAAAACCAATCTCCTGGTACACTTCCTCGGGTGCGAGTAGCAAAGATCTCAATTTTCTTCCCAGCCGCACGAAATCGCCAGCGAACAGTGATCCTTCCTCGGGACTTGATGCGAGAACAGAAACAGAGCACGAATTCCTCTCTGACCTGCAGCACCGGGAGACGCGCCGCAGCTTTTGTACTAGACGGGATATCGCCGAACACAACGCGGAAACGATTTCCGCAACTCCGCCTTGGACTCGAAGACGTCGAGTCGCCTACTCACGGCACGGAACAACAGCGCAACAGGGGCTCGCGCGACACGGACTGGATCCCGTCCAAGAGCAGCAGAGATCTTCGGGGGAACGACGAGCGACCAAATCAGCAGATGAGAATCGCGGCGGCGGCGGCGTGAAGCGGGACCAAACCCTATTTTTTTTTTAATCAATCTCGTGGCTCTTGATACCACTTGTTAGCAAATAATGCGTAAACAAGATCGAAACGAGACACAGATTTTTACGTGGAAAATCCTTGCGGGAAAAACCACGGGCGCCGACCGGCGATCTTCACTATATGATGAGAGTTTACAAATGTAGGGGAATAACAATGAGTCGTCAACTCTTCCCGTGCAGCATACAAGATGTATATATATAGTGGCTAACAATACAACCCGTAACGTGAGAGGACTCCACCTCTACACCTCCTAGGCGTCCCCAGCGAGGCCTATAATTCGGATCATATTCCAACAAGTTCACTTATAAATTCTTCTGTGCGGTGAATCGTAGATTCCGTTACTTCGTTCTGGAGTCAGCCTCCATCGGAGGGGAAATGTTTCTCGTCTTGAAGCTTCATCGGCGCATGGTTGTTCTCCCGGTCGATTCTCCAGGAATGGAGATTGCGCCTGTCAAGAGCATCGGAAGCTATGCTCTCTTCCTTGGCGACCGATGTGTCGCGGTCGATGCTGACATGTTCCTATCTATTGAAGCTAACTGCTTGTACTACCAACGAGTTTGTACTGCTGATACTGGAAAACAGTGTTCTCAATTCCACATGTATCACATCCGGAAGGAGGAGGAAGAGTGGGTCTCGGAAGCTATATAGGCAAGGATGTTGTCCTGGATGGTGTCATGGGCCCTTGCACGATCGTTCAGCTCCTCTCCAGATACACCATGAGCATTCCACGTTCCCGGGTACCGTATGCTGCCTTCATACCAGAGACATTTGATGCTTATGACATGGCTCAATCTGAATACGAGTTTTTTATCAACGATCTAATGTCGGCTCTTTTTTGACTGTCAAAAGTGGGAATATGGTTGGATCATTAAACAAGTTGTGCTCTTCTGCTTCTTTTGTGCTTCGTGAACTTTTTTATTTTGCTATGTAATGATTCTGCGGACAATGGAACTGGAGCCTATTTTGTTAGGTGTGTGCTACAACTTTTACTATCCTAATTTTGAGGTCTAAAATTTGCATCTTGAATATGCAGTTTCAGAAAGTTACTCAATCCTTTGTCATAGGTAGTTGGCGTACATTAGAAAACTAGCACTTCATTAGTTGTTGAGGGCAGCTTGATCATCAATAGCATTGGCACATACTGTCTGTAATTTAGTAGATTTTTTAGGCTATCAGTGGGCCGGATTCAGCCGTGGTCAGGCCGGACGAGAAACAGGGTGCAATATGGGCTCGCATAACCAGACGGCTGCGGCGCACTCTCAGATTCTTGTTTTTTAGAGCCCATCTGTATCCCGGACCCAAGAGTTTCATACGTTCAAAACCATTTTCCAATCCCTCCAAAGATTACCTCGCCAAAAAAGGGATTTCCTCTCAAAACTGTTCGCGTTTCTACACGTACCAGAAGCATCATCCCATCAGCGCTCCGCCGACCACTGTCCATGCACCGACGCACGTACGCCGCCGCATGCAGTACGTACGGAGTACCTTGTTTGGCTCCATCCACTTCAGCGAATCGCCACCGCGAGCAGCGAACGCCTTGAACCAACCCAATGGATCGCCTGGATCGCGGCGGAATCCTGCCCCACCCCGGAAGCCAACAAACCCGTCGCCGCCGCGCGGTCGGTCTCGTCGCCTCGTCGGCACGCGCCACCCGCGACAGCACGGGACGAACCCGAAGCCCCGCTAATGATTGCATTGTGCGCCGACTCGATCGATCGCGTCCGCAGTCTCGCCGCAGCTACGCACGCCGAGGGGGGTTACGTGCAAGCGCGCGCAGCCCTTCCGCGTCCGCTGGCTGCACGAAGCCACGAACAAAGCCCACGGACGCGTTGTGCCGTGTCGTGCCGCGCCGGGGAGCCCGCCGGTTCGGCTTTGGCATGCGCGCGCGCGCGCGCGCGTCAGCCTAGCCCGTCGCTGTAGGAGTGGCGTCTGGCCTGGGGGAATGTCGCGTGCCGTCTCGTTCTCGATCGGCGGCGCTTACATACATGCATGGGCAAGTGGAACCGAGACACGTACGCAGTCGATAACTCAACATGGCGTAGAGAGCAGATGCAGGGAATCTCAGCTGGAATGGAAATGATTGGATGGATGCTTGTTAAGACGGCGCGTGCATGGAAATGGACGTGTGCATCCGGTGAGGACGCACCATTTGGTTGAGAGGCGAACACGAAGAATCCGGCCGGTGACTGGAGCCGCAGCCGCCCGAGCACTCCAAGACGCGGAGCGAGTGTGCGCGTACGTCGGCGTCGTCACCTCCATTCTTCCGATCGTGGTGACTCCAGGCGGGTACCTTCGAGTACGCACGTACGTGCTCGAGTCAACTCTTGGTACTCGATCAGACGAAGAGTCAACCCACGCAGACGCAACGTTGTACTTGGCGGCGAACGAGAGCGTGGACGGTGGAGCGAAACGTGCACGCCAGTACGCCACCGGATATCTATTCGTGCGGTAGTGCTTCGACAGCATATGCAGTATAGGCAAGTGCGGCGAGAGTGATCCAAGCCGAGTCATGGAGCCATCTAGTATGATGATGCGCGTACGGGCCCAGCACCTTCTCCGCGCCCGGGGACCAAACAACCAGCCCCATCATATTGCGATTGACTGAATCACTGATGAGCCTGAAACTCCGGCGCCCCATCGACCGTGCCCCCACACCTCCCCGTCCGAATCCGCCTACAGTTTCAGCGCCGGCTCCGGCCGTCGACAGCGCCGCGCGATCCGTTAGTGGCAGGAGCCTCTGCTCAGTTGGCCACCTGATGACGCGACGACGGTGATTGTGCCGCTGCTGTGCGCGAGACTGCAGGTGCGCCGGGCGCCTGGGCCAGGGCCTGCGCGCGCACCGGCGCGGTACGGCCCCGTGACAGACGATCGACGGCCGGCCGTCTCGAGTCCCAGACACGGCTCACTGTGCGTGCCATGCATAGCGCCTTTTGGAAGCGGGTTTCCTGTGCGTAAAGCGCGGCTGCCTGCTCGGGATCGGAGACTAGCTAGCTAGCACTGTAGCGAGCAGCGAACGCCTTCGTCGTCGATCGTCCTTCACTCGTTCCGAGCACATGTATCACAAGCTCACACGGTACGTGGCCAAAAGCGATCACTGTACTGCTTGTAATGGCGCAGCCAGGCAGCATCCGAGTGCGTTCCGATCGGTCTGAATTGAAGCCCGGAACACGTCGGGGAAACGAATCATTGGGCGTCGGAGGCATGATTGGGGACCAGGCTGCCGATCGATCGGGGCCGGCCGGGCCGGGGCCTCCGAGCGGGGTGCGGTCAAAGGCTTGCGCCGCGGAGGACGGACACGTACGTTCACCGTACGACGGAACGGGGGTGTCATGGCCATGTCCATGTCCATCTCCAACATCAGGTGTCGCGTCGCAATACGCGCACGTACGTATATACAACGTGACAACAACGTCCCTGTCCTACCGCAGCTTGCTGTTAGTACTGTACTTCTTCACTTGTTACTAGCGCAGACGGTTAAGCCAAAATTAAAAAAAAAAAGGAAGACAAGACTGGCAAATGGCTGGGTTAATTAACTGGCAGTATCAGCACGCTCTAGTGATGAAGAATAATGATATACGACTGATTGATTGATTCAGCGCCAGAGAACAGCACAACGAACCACCATGCCATCGCCGAGCCACCCGCAGACACGCGCGCGCCCTTGGAGACAGAGACACAGGGGCTCGATCGTGCGAGCTAAAACCCCTCGCCGGGCTTACCGCCCACGTCGACGAAGTAGGACGACATCGGGGCCGTGGCGGCGGCGGCGCTCGTGCTCGCGCTCTCGCCTCCTCCGCCGCTCGGCACGTCGTCCATGCCGTGGCACCGCACGTAGTCGTCCACCTCCTCCTTGGTCGACGCCGCCGCCGGCGCCACGCCAGGCCCCGCGGACCCGGCTGCTGCTGGTGCCTGCTGCGGTGGTGGAGCCGGCACGACGGAGGGCAGCTTCGAGAGCAGCGCCTCGAGGCTGCTCATCGACGGCATGATGTGCATGGACGCCGCGGCCGCCGCGGCGGCGGCCGGCCCCGCCACGACAGCGCCGTAGGGGTCGTAGAGGTCAAGCGGTCCCACGGGCGGCGGCGGCGGCATGAGGCCCGGCCATGCGGCGAGGTCTGGCGGCACGGGGCCCACGCAGCCCCCCGGGAACGCGCCGGCCGACGACGGGTGCGGCAGCAGCACACCCGGGATGCTCTCCAGGTACCCGAACTTGCGGCGCAGCATCACCACGTAGCTCAGGTCCTCCGCCACCTGCGTCCCATCCATCCAAACGAGCCGCATCAGCGCCGGAAAAAATGGCAGCAACCGGTGCATAAGCTTCGACCGATGGAACGCGACTTCTGTACCGCACGGCACACACGTACGGCACGCTACTGCTACGCACACGCACATGCCGCGGTGCCTCGTTTCTCGGGAAAAACGACCAGTGAGCAACAGGGGCATGGAGGGAGGAGGAGATGGAACGCACCTTTTTCATGGAGCCGAGCTGCACGACGCCCTCCCTGACAGCGATCAGCGCGATGGTCTGCAGAGCAAGCAAAAGAACGCAAAGGAGAAGAAAAAAAACGAAAAGCGCGGGTCAGGTCACGGCAGCATCTTCCAGCTCTGGTATAGCTAGCTAGCTAGCTGTGGCGCTGCCCCTCTGACCAGAAGGGACCGGCCGGATTGCGATTTGTCAAGGCCTAAAAGTGTGTACCTGGATCCCGGACTGGAACTGCGCCTCCCACGTCCTCGGATGCTGCAAAAAAACGCAGTACATGGCGCGCACGATTAGCAACCCAACCAACCGCTCAGCAATGGCGATTACTGTCACGGAACAGTGGTTAGTGATGCTTACAGAGTCGGCAGGGTTGGTCCAGGAGGAGATGAGGTTGGTCTCTTGCTCAGGGGGATCCTTGAACACCCACTTGTGGCTGTGGTCTGCCGCCACTTTCCCTATCAACCTGCACCAGGAACAGAGAAAAAAAAGGCAACGCCATCATAAACACGGGACCGGGACTCTTACGCTGCTATTAACTGGCTAGGTAATTAACCATGGTTTACGGTGGACGAGTTAGGCAGAGGCAGCCACCTACCCTTCGCCGTAGTTGTAGATGTCATGCGACATCTTGAAGAACAGCTCCGGCTGCAGACCCTGCTGCTTCGCTACCTCTGCTTGCTGCACCGCTGCCTCGCAGTCCCCGGCGTACGCGGCCTCTTGGCCGCACGCGGCAGAGGCGGTGGCCGCGAAGTTGCAGAACCCGTCCTCCCATGCCAGGATCCTAGATGAAGCTCGCAAGAACACAACATTAAACACACGAGCAAAAAGAAGAGGAAGAAACATGTGTTCGTCTGTGTATGTTTACCAGTTCCTCCTGTTTCCTCTGGTCCTGTCGTACGCCGAGCCAGGGAGATCCCATCTGGTCAACATGTTGAACCATCACTCGAGTCAGTCAGCGAAGACTCTGGAACGCACGTTAGCAGCATGTTGAACTTGAAAGAGGAGGCAGAAGAGAAGAAGAGCTCACGCACTTGGGCGGCGGGTAGTTCCGGGGGAGGATGCGCCAGAAGACGGCGTAGGCCCACTGCGGCGCGTCGCCGGTGCAGAGGCTCCGCAGCGTGTGCTGCAGCAGGTGCGTCACGGCCACCGGGCTCAGCTGCTCCTCCATCGCCGTCGACGCCGCCGGCCGCGGCGAGCGATCGAGCGAGCTGTCGTTCGAGCTCACTCGAGCGTGATCGGCCGCCGCGACTGGCTGCGTGCTCGCACGGTGCAGTTTGTGGCTGGTAGCTCTGCTTGCTGAAGAGCTCGCTCGCAAGTGAAGAAAGCTTAAGCTCTACAAGCTGCGGTGTTGATCCTAGCCAAGAGTCTTGGAGGAGTGAGCAGCTAAAGCAAAGCACTACTAGCCCGAGCTACTACTACTGCTACTGGCTGCTTCTCGTCTCGCCAGTGTTGTGTATGATCTCTGTATGGCTGTGACTTGTGAGGCCAAGGCACCACCGAATGGGAAAGCCACACCTGCCCAAAATTTATACTGCGCCCCTTGGCCCTTGCCTTCTCTCTCTCTCTCTCTCTCTCTCTCCCTCTAGAGACTCATGAGATTCTCTCTCCCTCTAGAGACTCATGAGAGCTGGGCCTGTCCTGGTTGCCAATATCATACCACTACTTTAATGAGCTAACTAATAATGCGTCTCCCTCCCTCTCTACATGGTCCACAATTTCGCTCATATTAATAATTCCGGAAATGAGAAAACCCCGCTCGATCGTGGCTTGGTCCGCGGATGGAGTTGATCCCAACTGTCTCCTTCATGCCCGCACACAGACTCAAATGTAGAGGACTGTTCTTGGTGTACGGCTCTTCCTACTCTAAAGAACATAAATTGCGGTGCAGGAACCGCCGAAAATCGCCTTGCCCACCAAGTTACTATACTACACAATAGAGAGAGCAGCATCCTACAATAAATTTCAGCAAATCTGCCCATACGAAACACAAAGATCTCGTGTACGTGCAGGATAAGATTCTTCCGTAGCTCGGTGCATCTTAAAAAGAGTGAAATGTCGTGAAGACCAAAGAGGAACATTGTAGGGGGACTAGTGCATGCTAGGAGGTTCCTTTATGAGTTCTCAACAGTCTTATCAAAGAAAGCTATGATGCCCATCACTGTCCCTCATATTTTTCACGGGTTCAAATATAATGGTCATTAGTTTCGCAACAAAAAAAATAATGGCCATTAGTTAGAGGGCATATTTGTAATTGTAATATTAGTGAATTAATTTACATTTTATTAATAATAACGAACTAGATTGATGAACAACAGAAATGGATCAAATTAGAAATTACAATTTTGATTTTCTTTATAAAAAATATTATTACAAGTCTATCACACTTTAATTCCAGTATTACCCTAATGACCATTTGTAGTGAATTTTTGATATTAAATCTAGACCGTCGGATCAAACTAATGACCATTAGGTTGAAGAAACTAATGAACATTAGTTTGGACAATAAAACTACCCATTTTTCACAGCTCAATCCAATAGATTTGAACTTGTTCGTTCGGAACATGTGAAATTTTCATCATTCCGGAATAGATTTATTTGTTACAAAACCAATAGAATTTACCGATTTTCAAAAACACTTAGCCAAAATCCTAGCAATCCTGCATACGGCAGGGCCTGTTTTTCTGTGAACAGCAGAGCCAGTGGCTATAACGCCCAGGAAATGTTTTGATGACACTCATTCCCTCTCTCAGTTCCCACATTCTCAGCCTCTGCTTTACTACTGGCAGCTGCTTCACAAATCCGACAGTGTTTGGCCCCGGCGTGCAGCACTGCGGCGTTGCAAAGATTCATTCACAAAACGGAGACCTGTGTGCCCCTCCTGCTCTGGACTTCTCCTCGACATGGACCATCCTCCTCCCCCTGCAAACAATATTGATGGTTCATTGCAGCAGCAGCTACAGATCTTCGTTAGATCTGCACTAATCTTGTTTTGATACGCACTCAATGCGAAGTTTAAACTGAAATTCTGTCGTCGAATCCACATGCGAGATCGATGCACGAACCAGAGAGAATCAGAGTAGGATACTAGGAGGAATAACTTTCTCCTGACTCTGAACTTGACATCCTGCAAAATCCGTGCGCCTTGGATGTGCAGTAAGACAAGGGAGTGAAAAGGACCAATCAGGGCCCTCTCTCTTCCCCCTCTTCTACTGTCCTTTTCATACCAGAGACCAAAAGCGCGAAAAAAATCCATTTAAAACCTCACGTGAATACAAGGCAATCATCTAAATTTGTTTTCTGATGGAATTGCGAGGTTTTTTCATTGTGACGGAGAGATTCCTTCCAAAGATGCCATCTTGGAAATGGGCCCCTCGCTCTGTACCGTGTCCCCTGAAGATTGCGTGATGACCAAAAGGGAGTGGTTTCAGAGATTTATGCTGTCAAACAAAACAAGCAGCTTTTTCTCACATCCTTTTACAGTCCTGACGCCGCTGAAAGGAAAATACTATCACCTCAGCAAACGCCTTGGCCCTTTTTGACCTTCTCACATTACGTACACCACCACACCCTTGACACACACTCCTCCATAAGTCCTTCACCTGCATCATTTTGATCTGGATTTGATGCCAATGGACAGGATGCATCATGCAAGTCCCTAAAAGAAAAAAAAAACTGAGCTTATCACACATGACCATATTTTACTGCCCTTGCCCATTACCTAAGATCCTCTTGACTCCCCAAAAGTATGACCAACTTTGGTCATGATAAGGACATGCACTAGTACGTCTTGGTAATTGATCCCTTGCCTTCTTGCAGTGTATGGCATACGTATTGGATGATCTAGACAGAGAACGAGGAGAAAGATTTCTTTCGATTTCAGGGAGAGCTGATCGTTGAAGTTTCACATGAGTGGCAGCAGGTGATGCACCTAACAAGGAAAGGTTCTGCTGGTGAGAAATGCAGGGTTGCACTCTTCTTTTCCACATTATGCATGGCAGAAGGCCGACTGTCTTTGTCCATGAACCTGTGAGTGGGACTAGAGCTTGAAGTGGAAGAAGGTTATTCCAGACCAGGGGAGCAAGGATGGCTTGGGCTAAAACGGTGGTGCCAAACAGTGAACCACATGGAAAACATTTCACCATGATTGTCACAAACTTATTTTTGAACTTTAAGCTCAGTTGGTTATCTTGAAAGTCTCTGTTGATATAGTACTTTGTAAGGAAATGGAGAACAGATTAGTGCAGACAAAAACCATCTCCAAATGAACTTTGTTCGTAGAGTCTCATTTTGGAGGATCCTGTACGCTACGACTGCCAGTTTGGGAGGACCCCAATCAGCCAAAAACGTGCTGCAGTAGACAGTGGTTTGGACCAGGGCTGCCACAACCTTAGCCCCAGATTACAACTGGATGGCTCCTGCTTGGTACGGCAACAACAGGCAACATTAATTCTCGAACAAGAACTATGATTGTCCAAAATTCATTTTTTTTCAAGAACCCATATTCTTCTTTTCTGGATGGAACAGTTGTTGGGATTATCATGTTATGTTCAGTATCTTTTGCTATACATCTACAGTGATGTCTTTGGAAAAAAATATTCATCTATAGTGATATAAACTGGAAGGGGGAAAAAACGGCATCCCAGCTTGTTAGTCCAACATCTAAGTTAGAAAAAAAAAAACATAGCGGCAATAATACAATAAGGATCTGTCAGGATCCTTGTTGACAAGTTTGACATGCTTGTGCAGGTGGAGTTGTTTTGTTTGAATCGTCAATCAGATAACCACTTTTATATTCAATGAGCTAACAACTTTTTATCCATTGTGTTTGCACGTGCTTTATCGTGATTGTCTTGGAAACATGTGAAGATGGCATCTAGTGTTCTTAAGCATTTACTTTCGGTCAAAAACTTCAAATTGTGCTCTGAATTATTCTGATCGCTGAGCATATATATCAACTTCATAGGTCTCGCTTTCTTCCGCAGGACAAGGGCTGTACCTATCCATGCAGTTGAGTAGGATATACAGATACAATGATTGCTTCGTATGGAAAATCTATAGATACTTGAGTGATTGAGATGCTTAAATAATTTTTTTCTTTGGAAAACAGCTAAAATAATTTGTGGCTACGTTCATATGGAAACCGGAGTCTAAATACACCAACAAACCCTAAACTCTGCATCCAAATTCGTTGTACTAACTAAACTCATTTAATTGTACAAGGGTTTACTTGTCTACGTAGAGTAATCTCGTACTCTATCTGTTCCAAAATAATTCTACTTTGAGTTGATCAAAGTCTAGGTTAAGTTTGACTAATTTTACATAGAAAAATACTATCGGCGACATTATTAACTGCACCATAACAATATAGCTTTTTTATGCAAGCTTGGTCCTTGTGAGACGGATGATGAAGTAGGGATATACTAGCACATACAAATGGTTGGATATACCGGCGTCTAAATGAGTCATATACGAACTTAGTATCCAGGAATTCCTTGCATCCAAAATCCAAGATTTGTTTTATGTTTGGAGATACGCTAGCTTAGCTTGTGAGCAATTGGAACAGGTAACCAAAAAACATATCAGCACCGAAAAGGCGCTGCGATCCGGTCCATATGCATCCGCATGATGATGAGCTCATGGACCCCTGCGGTGCTCTCTCGCCGGTCAAAACGACCGGTAGCTGGATCGGATAGGCCGCGCCAGGCCAGAGCGCATGCGCTGCTCGCCGGGAGCACTTCCGCTGCCACTTCAATCCAGCCAGCAGATCATCGTCAGCCGGAAGGAAGCGATCGAGGCGAAAAATCGCCCGGACGATCACGTGACACCAGCTAGCTAGTGCCGTTGTGTCGCCTTTTCCCTGCCGCTTTCTGCAGGAGCGGCAGGAGGCCCCAGCGCGGCGCATGCAAAGCAAGAAACGAGGGGGCTCTTTCGGCATGGACGCCCTCCACGCCTTCACTTCGCGCCCATGCCGCTGTTGACGAGCTAAGTACTTAGCTAATCCTGTGCGTCGCTTCCGGCGAATTTCACCCAGGAAAACAACCGAATCACCCAACGGATTCACGAGTGCGTCCAGAAACGCACGGCTCGCCCGACTGTTTATCCATCAAGTCAGGTCGCCCTGTCTTCTTCGTCGTCCTCCTCAGTAACTAACCGGTGGATGAGTGAGCAGCGCAAGTTCGGTCACACAACAGCAACGGCCATTAACCTTTGTCCGCGGCAGGTTTCGACACCGCGATCAGCGTGAACAGCGGCTGGAAAACCCACACCACAGGTTGTGTACAGCAGCGCGGAGGAACAAGGCACAGGCGTACGGTCCGGACGCCCGGTTGAGCAGTGGCCTGGTTCGAGCTCTTCTGCATGCCACGCGCAGAAAGAGACAAGCAGCCCGCCATGAGCCGGAGGGTGGGAAGGGGTCGGGCGGGCGTCGACGCCGCCGTCGTCTTCCCGGCGCCGCGAGCCGGCCCATACATGATTGGCGTGGTGGAGCAAAGACTGTTCATGCACGACACGAGATGCATGCACTCGTCTTTATGAATGGGGAGGATGGGGCCGTCCAAAGAATTTTCGATGATCCTCCATAACTCAATACTATATCAGAGATAAATAAACAATTTATTTTTTGTTTGACGAGAAAAATAGGAACCAAAATTCTGGAAAAATAGGAGTAAACAACAACGCATATGCTTCATGTGCTCATAGCTGCACGGTCAGCTGACAGATGCATGAAGCTCTGCAAGTCAAGAATCATTTGCTTTTGAAGGAAGGCCACTACTACAGCAGCAGCTAACATCTACTCTCCGTATACTGGTATACTACTCACCGACACAAGTCGTTTCTGGTCACTGAAAAGCCTGAAGCGCACGAGAGAAAGTTGGACGGCACTCACTCACCCGACCTGCCTGTGACTCTGTGAGCCAGGCATGCGCTTTCTCCATTTAACTGAACCGTGCATACTGGTGTGGCAGCCCTGCGCGCTTGCAAATTCTCGCGCACGCAGCTTTCCTCCCCTCCCCCTGCTGCCTTTCTACCTCACCCCCTTCTGCCTTTCTACCTCACCTTGCTCAACATGGCCCTCCGCTAGCTGTTGCTGCAGCTGCGCCACTGAACAGTGGCTGTCAATAGATTCTCCTTTGGATTTTAATTGCGCACTGTTATTTCGCCCTTTCTACAGAATCGACGGCGACTGGGGGCTCCAAGCGTTGTCACCTTGCATTGAATCAGCGTGAGACGTGGTGGATGCAGGAATGGAAAGAAAAATCTCTCTGCATTTCTTTTTTTTTAAAGGATAAATGGCAGGTGCTCTGCCTTTTCATTAAGAAGGTAGAAATAAGTCTAAAGCAGCCTAGGCTGCACGGAGCAAAGAAAGAAAAACAAAACAGCAGGTCTCACTGCTCAAAGAAAAAGAGAAGGAACACAATGGCCAGACATCTGGCCTAAAATCCAAAGAAAAAGCAGCTCCTGAAAAAATAGAAACAAAACAAGAAGCAAGAACCGGGAGTATCATAATGGTTGCGACTAGAGTTCAATAGCAAGCCCCTGCTGTGCTTCATGCGGATGATCTCGCCTTGTCGCCCATAGGTATGCCTCCAGTTCCTCTTTATGTGTATGCAAATGAAATGTACATGCAGCCTTCAGTAGAAATTCAGTTCACGGTGAAGTAGGAGGAGATGGAGAGGTGTCCGGCCCGGATCCGGGCCGTGTGTCACGTTGATCGGATAGCTCGCCGAGGCTTTCTGAACCTCGCGAAGCATAGAGTTGCGGCAAACCATCCGTTCAATTTCGACACCTCCCTCCTGAATACTGCGCACTGTATATCACTTACTTCATGGCCTGCCTGTGAACGAGACAACGGTACCCCATAAGCATCCATAGGAGACGTATGAGACGTCCGTATAAAGGCACTTGACATAAAGAAGCATTGTACGTGTACCCGTGGCAACAGTGCCGCCTCCTGTTTTATACGGTGCACGATCAGCGTTTTTGTCATGCGCGAGCTCTGAATTTTCGCGACCTCAAACTTCCGAATTTCTTAATTCTGCATGTGGTGGATAAATTAAAATAGAACAAAGCATATCAGCCAATTCTGAATTCTGCCCCCTGCTGAGGGGTAGACTCTGGATTTGGAATTCCTGTAACAAAAATCTCTGAACTTTCAACTTCTACAGAGGCAAAACTATATACTCCAGTACGTCGTGCCGACTCTTGGAGGTAGTGACAATGGATATCTTCGCGAAGCATGGGTGGAAGTTTAGTAATAGGTTTTGCTGAGAGGAACTTTACTATGTTCTGCCTTTTGTTTGGCATATCATCTTTTGTCCTATGTGATAGATGGAGTCTACACATAGTTAAATTTTTTAATAACGGACGGCTAAATACATCAAGTGATGTAGAGGCCGGGATATTTTCATTTGCTGGATGAAATAGAATTCCCTTTATCTAAAAATGTACTCCAGTACGTATGAACTGTGGCTCTGATGGTTATGTATCAGCAAATAAATTGATGCGCCAAACGCCCCGATATTCTCTCAAGATTTTGATCCAGGGCCCCCAGGCAGAACGAGTGACACCTCGTGAGAGCGACAAAGACGCAGTTAAATTACAGCTCACAAAGACCTGATCAGACTGTATCGAAGTCCAAAGCAACGACAAGTTGCGCTAAACATCGCACTCATAGCTTTCATTGACACGCGCACGCCTGCGTTGTTCAGGAACAGCCGGGCGAATTGTCATTGAGAAAGATGATACCAGGTGTGGACGAACAGGCGAATGACAACTACAAGCAAAGAGCAGCACGCACAACATTACAACAACAACGCCCTAGTTTCTGTTCTCGGAACAACGTTACATATTTCAGATAGTGGCATCTAACAAACATAGGTCCCAGGCCCAGCTCTCCTACAATCCCGATCATGGAAGTAAACAGAATTCGCCATTGTATCCTTGCTAGATTCACTGCAGCCACAGCAGTGTGGTGGTACCTTTGCGACACAATTATGCGGTCCTCGTAATTATTGACTGAGCCTTAGTGCAACCCCACTCATGATTAAAGAGAGAATTTTTCTGCTAAAGGTTTGGATCAATGCATGAACAAACGGATCCACGTCGTACTTTGAGATCGGTGCCTCGGTACCGGAATCTTTGAGTGCTACAATGCTCACGTCAATGGATCATAGCATGCATGTCAATGGTGGAAATTAACAGTGGAGGATCCCATCTCAATATCTATGGTAATTTCCAAAGTTCCATTGCTGCCAAGTCTGAGAGAAAGAAGGGGACACGCGTTGCAGTGGACATCAGCCCCTACCACTGTCTATCGACTACATATGTGCTCCCTGTAAAATGATGGTCAGGGGGACACAAGTGTCACCTCACCACTACACACATCTGCCGAGTTCCTCTTCTCCCCCGGCCATCTTTACAGAGGGGAAGGCACATGGAAAAGCAAGAATTATTGAGGCATCAGGGCTTCTCACCATTGGGTCTCTGCTGACTCCCTCCCTCCCTGTCTGAACTTTGATTGATGGATTCCTCACCAAGCAGCAAAGATTCTGGGTGCGTTCGGCACATGGGGTCTAAATTTTAGAAGGTTTTTGCAACGAATATTCTAATTAGAAATAAAGTTTAATTACAAAACTAATTTCAGGACTCCGCTCGAATTCGCGAGACGAATCTAATGAGGGTAATTAAGCCGTAATTAGACGATGGTTACTGTAGCATCACTGTAGTAAAATATCGATTAATTAGGCTAATTAGATTCGTCTCGCGATTTAGAGGGGGGGTTGTGACATAGGTTTTGTCATTAAATTAATAAAATATTTTTAAATAGCAAGATTCTTTTTGATATGATGGGTGCTAAAAATTAGAGGGGTGTGCCGAACACACCCTCAGGCCAGCATCAGTCCATGGGGTTTGGTTCGGGCTTGGAAAATACTAACATCCATCAAATCAGGAAAGGTTGGACAACGATGAAAGCTGAGGAGTTTCAGACTTTCAGTGAATGACTTGCTTAGACAATTATTTGGATCAGCGTGTGAGTTGCCATCGAGCTCAAGAATGCACAGTTTAGGAGACCCACATGCAGCTTGTGGAACCTAGGCTAGCTATAGGCTTCTTTGTTTTGTGCAACACAAGGTTTGCTGTTGGAGTGATTGAAATAAATTTGTCTGAATCTTACTAAGATAGTATGGATTAATAACACCAATGAGCAAGCTGTGGCACTGACAGTTTGGTTAGCACAACGGCACTTAACTGCGCGTGCAAAGATATGCAGCTCTGGTGCGTATTCTTGAAAAGAAAAAGCTGCACGTGCAGAATAAATTCTTGACAAGAAAAAAAAAACTGTATTCCAAGATGCGTTTTGGCATTTAATAGTTTCCATTTTACATAAAGTAAGGAAATAGGGTGCGGATTAACTACTCATTCCGTTCTATTTTAAGTGTTATTTTTGGAGCCAACACTTTTTCGTCTTTTTCAACGCTCTCTCTACTTTTTCAAGTCTTCTTAATCCCCGCCTCAAGTCAGCGCTTAAAATGAAACTGAGGGAGTAACCAATAGCTAGATTTGAAAACTTGTGTCAGGATATGTAACATATCCTTCTTTTCACCTTTACACAAATTGAGTCGTTTGGAGTCCATAATGGACGATGTTTGAAGTTCGTCCGTATTTTGTGTCAAAATGCGCACATGTCTACAAAAAGCATGCTAAAACGGGAAACCTTGATGGCTTGTGTATGTAAAGTTATGTCTGCAGAAAAAATTGTAATGATGAAGATGAATGGTTTACCATGCATATATACAACTAATCTGGAAATACTATTTTTGATCAACGGAGCAGAGCCACATCAGAATGAAGGAAATGATTATCACTCAAGATATAACTTAGTCGACAAGAGTCGATAGACTACTCCCTTAAACGAAACCACGAATCCAACAAAGGAATACACTAGATCACCTGCTTAATTAAATAAAACTAAAAAAGAATTAAATAACTAAATATATAAATAAATAAACTAAATAAATAATTCTATAAAGGAAAGGATACAAGAGAGCTATTCAAAAACTTTCGGAACTCCGAGAGAGCTCTCACTTTAATCTAACTCCAAAACTAACACTACTTCTACTTTACTACTAAACAAAAGAAGCTCGCTTTCATGCTAGAGTTGCTCCAAGGTAAAATACTCTGCCAACTTGTGGTCAAAAGGATCACGAGGGACAAGTTATTAGAAAATGTTGTACGATTACAGATAAGCAGCCTAACGAAATGCCACGCTACACATCATATTTGCAAATACTTGATAGCTCTCGCCTACATATAGATCAAATTTGAATTGCGAAAAAATGCAAATAAGACATAGTTACAACCATCTCATGATCACGTTGTTTTGTTGTCTAGCAAGTTAAATGATGTCACTTTCAAGAAGTTGTTTATGCCAGCTGCCTGGATTCCAATGCAAGTATGCATGCATTTAGATAGCTGACACAAGCATAGCAACTAGCTATGAGCTGTCAATGACAAGCTGAATGACTTGTAACCATCAACATTTGGTCTTTTGACAGCAGCAAACTGTTCTGGTTGCTTTACATGTAATAGCCTAATAGCTTAAGTGACTTTGCGACTATGTCAAGGGACTACAGTAACATATGCATTCTCTATGTTTGATCTAATAATTCAGATGTCAACCTGATGAACTGCATGTATTTTAGGGCAAAATCTATTTTTATGCAATTCTTGAACTGCATGTCATCCTGATGCTCTTTTTGTACTGATGTACTGGCTGAAATCGGCGATGAGCTGACGCTCTGCTTGGCTTTTTAGTGTCGCAAAATGTCATATACTATGTGTTGGTTTACAATCAGTGAAAACACCAACACCAGACCACTTGTATTTCACATGATATTCGAGTTTACCATGCCATGGCGTGAAACTCAGATTTGTCGCACGAACTGGCAGCGTAGGAGACCGAGATTGAGTAGACAGAGAGGGAGAGGAGAAGAAGTGATGGCCACATATTTGAAGTGGTCAAATGCAAAATGTTACAACCCTCCATGGCGGCTAAACTCCCGCCTAATATGATTTTGAGCCACGCTCGCGTGCCACATAACAAGTTTAGGAACCCAAAATTTCCAGTTTGAGAGTCTGTTGACAGCTTGATAAGTTTGTGGACCTCCATCGCGATTCACTTTTAGTAGAATAATACCATGACTTCATCTATTTGTCGTAAGAAAGCTTACCTAGTTACCTTTATGGATAAGGAAGTAGAACTAGGATAACACTCAACACTCTACCAAAGTGGTTCATTGTGAAGCCTCATATCCTAACCGGCTAAATGATTGTTCTGAACCCACAACACTTCTTCAGTGTTTCTTTTTTTTTATATATAAAATGCTATGGTTAGATGCAGTATAAGTCAAATCACGTTCCTAATGATTGAAAAAACACCCATCATCAGCATTCTCCCAACATCCCTAGTAATTCGATTCAGTCACTCGCTGAATAATCTTCAGAGACGAGCAATCCACCGGTGCAACACCAGAGGCCCGGCCGCCGGAGATGCTGATGAGGGAGCAGCAGGCACACACGCCTGCAGTAGATTTGACCAGCGATCAGTACACATGCTCCTCATCGCTTCTGCAGCTGATTTGACCAACACGTTCGCCGTTCGCGGACCGCGCGTACGAACAAGGGAAAAGGACCGGCACAGGAAGCTGCAGTGGGTGGAGATGGTCCACGAGAAAGCAGCAGTACCCATTTGAGAGAAGCATCTACGGATGATGTGTCATATCTTGCCGTGCGTGGCCGGAGAGAAGAGATTGACGGGAGGCCTTGCAAGAGGTTCCTGAATTCTCTCTCTCGGATGGTGTCTCAATGCGGTTGTTTCTTCTGTTTACATTGCTTAAAAAAACATTTTGTTTTCAAATCTTGAATGCAGGGGCAGGGAAAGGCTCCGGAAAATCAGGTCTTTCGATGAGAAGAAGTAGGGACGACTGTATGCAGCAGCAGCAAGAATCTTCGGAGGTCGTTTCAGGAAAAAAAAAAAACTTCGGAGGTTGCGTTGCGTGGACAATGTCCGGGTGGCGCACTGGCGTGACCAGTTTCGTCACGATCAAAACAATGAAAGATGGAAAGGAAAAGATTAGCGGCCCACTCTCGACCCACTTATAATTTAAGCCTGGACTGTGGTTCGTGGGCCAATTTTTATGCTTTCGCGTGAGCTGAGGCGGCCTTTTCGGCTCGCACCCGGCCGCACCCGAGACGAAAGCGCCGGAGCCAGGTTCTTTGCCGTCTCTCTACTTCTGGCACCTTCGCCTTCCGGCGAGACCAAACCCTAGGTCCGCCACCATGGACAACCACGGCCACGCCTCCGCCGGCAAGCGCAAGCGTGGCCGCAAGCCCAAGCAGCCGCCCGCCGCGGCGCCCGACAATAACAACCACCACCACGCGGGCCCCTCTGCCCTCGCCAACGCCAACGCCGCGTCCGACTCCCCGGACCCCGAGCCGGCGTCCTCCTCCCCCGCGCCCCGCGGCCGGGGCCGCAAGTCCCGGCGCGTCCGCAACGAGGCCCCGACCGATGTCGACGCCGTCGCCCCGCCGCGGCGAGGCGGGCCCAAAGGGCTGCCCAACGGCGGGGCTGAGGCCCCGGCGGCGGCGGAGCCATCGCGGCGGGAGCAGGCGTTGAAGGTGGTGGAGGTCCCCGCGGCGGTGGATCCTCTGCGGTGGGAGCAGGTGGTGAGGGTGATGCCGTCGATGGACGCCGTGGTGAAGGTGTTCTGCGTCCACACCGAGCCCAACTTCTCGCTGCCGTGGCAGCGCAAGCGTCAGTACAGCTCGAGCAGCAGCGGGTTCATCATTGGGGGCCGAAGGGTACTCACCAACGCCCACTCGGTCGAGCATCACACCCAGGTCAAGCTCAAGAAGCGCGGCTCAGACACCAAGTACCTGGCAACCGTCCTTGCTATAGGCAATGAGTGCGACATGGGTATGCATGAATGGACTCGACCTATTCTCTCTATTTTAGCCTGCAATGTATTCTGAATTTGATAGCTATGCACCTCTTATCATGAACTAGCTTTAGTTGTTATTGCAGTGCAGGACAGATGCCAACATTTTGTAGATGTAAGCCTTAATTTAACAGTTCTTTTTTGTTGATGCACAATTCGATATCGCTTGCATTTGGAGTTGAAGATAGGCAACTGGCATTTGCCTTTGGATGAATTTTTTTGAATGATATACAAAAGAGATGATCACGTTTCGCATTGTTAACTCTTAGGCCCTGTTTGAGTGTTGTGGTTTTCAAAAACTGTAGTATTGATAAACTTTGGTTTTAAAAACTAGACATAAGTAATACCTCGGTATTTAGAAACCAGAGTTTTTTTTATGGTTTTGGGATACACCATGACATGTTTGGCTCTATGTTTTTAAGGCGCCGCCTACTCGTCGCCTAAGCGTAAAGGCGATGAAAAAATTGGGGCGCCCCCGTCGCCTTGCCAAGAAAGTGGCAAAATGGAGGGATGGAGGGAGAAGAGCGGAAGGATGGGGATGGGAACGGCCATGGAAGGCCAGGCAGCGGCTGCCGCTGCTCTCCCTGCTGGTTTTGGCGACTTGGCTAGCACAGACCTCCCTCCAATCCCTCCAATGAACTAGGTGGCAACAGATTTAGGAGGAGGCAGTGGTAGTTTCTCAATCTGAGAGAGCAGAGAGGAGCAGGGGACGGGGACGTTGGGGAGGATTCGAGCAGAGAGGAGCAGGGGACGGGGAGGGGGGAGATAGAGAGAGAGAGATCGCATGGCGGCGCTGGAGCGCGCGCATGGCGGCGCTGGTGGGAGAGGCAAGGGCTATCGATAACTTTCTCCATCGGTGTCTGGTGGATAGGTCAACGGGTGGGCTATTAAAGGGTTATTGGGCTGTTTGTGGGCTGGGCTTTCTTTTGCTTCCAGCTCTCTCTCCTTTTTCTTCTTTCTTTTCTGTTTCCTTTTCACCAGATGCACGTATACTCTGCATCTTAGATGTATATGGCGCCGCCTCACCTCGCCTTATACACGCCTAGGCGTCTGGAAGGGGGTGAGTTTCCTTAAGGTCGTCTCTCCGCCTTAAAAACATAGGTTTGGCTACTGCAGTAATTATGTAGTATTTCATTGTTACAAAGATTGGCTTTTGGAAAATTTCTACAGATAGGACGTTATATACAGACGTGGGCTGGGCTCTTAATAATATACATGCAATATTCAAATGATAGTCTTGTCTCTAATACACTGGTTTAAAGAATGGACATACTACAGAGCTCCCGGTAATACTTCCATCTCCAAAGTCTCGGCAATACATGATATGCCTGTAATCTAGAATACAGAGTAGAACGTAACTGTAATACACAAATAAACAACCAGTGAGGAAAGCATTCGGAAGTTTGATTGGTGGCTCTTGTGCTCGTGTCCTAATAAATTAAGGAGTAAGATTTCTGGACAGTTGCATGCATGTAAAGGACGCCGTTAGCGAGCTCGGTTTGCAAAAAAGAGGTTTGTACTGGAGTTTTCAAACCTGCTGAAAAACTCCACTTTTTAGAATACTACGGTTTCCAAAACCATGAAGTTAGTTGCATCCAAACACCTCCTTGGTTATTAAAACTTTAGTATTTTCCAAAACTGTGGTAATCCTTCAAAACTTTACAAATACTTTGCATCCAAACAGGCCCTTAATGTCTACTCAGATTTGATAGCTGTATTTGCACCATTGTTCTGGATTTTTCTATATAGAATTGTGTGCTAATATGGTCAAGTTAGACAACACATGGTGCACCCTCTAACTAAATTAAAAAATAAATTTTTTCGGGGGAAAAAAATACCTGATCCAGAGACTTCAGAATTAAACTGCCTGTGCATGTGTTATTTTTGAAGGAATGCAGTGTGTCGTTTGATAATAGAACAATATAGTACATATTTTGTATAGTATGCTGCAAACTTTTGAAAAAATATGGTAACTAACAAGCTAGATTGGGTCAAGTAGTCGAGCAATGCTTGGTAGTGAACTTGTTTAATTTATGATGTGGTAGTGACCAGTGACCTCTTTGTTTCAGCAATGTTAACTGTTGAGGACGATGAATTCTGGGAAGGGGTTTCACCAGTGGAATTTGGGCCACTGCCTGCACTCCAGGATGCCGTCACCGTTGTTGGCTATCCAATTGGAGGAGATACTATCTCGGTCACAAGTGGTGTAGTATCCAGGATTGAAATACTTTCCTATGTTCATGGTTCTACAGAGCTTCTCGGATTACAGGTATTTTATTATAATTTCTGCATTCTATGACTTAGCCTTTTCATCTATAGAACTACAATTCTATGATTAACCTCCCTTTTGAAAATTCTTTAACCTTATGTAACCTGGATATTACTCATGAACAGATAGACGCAGCTATCAATTCAGGAAATTCAGGTGGGCCTGCTTTTAATGATAAGGGAAAATGTGTTGGTATAGCTTTTCAGTCTCTTAAACATGAAGATGCGGAGAACATAGGCTATGTTATACCCACCCCAGTTATCAAGCATTTCATTGAAGACTATGAAAAATCTGGAGAATACACAGGTATCTTCCAGTTTTCTTTTTATATGCACTCTGATTTTTTTGAATAGGAGTAAATGTGATGGCACATGAATGGAATGAATGTTTGTTCGAATATGATCACCTAATTATTGTTAGTCTTGGATTACCTGCTGTGCCGTTATGTTTGCATTATACTATGTGTTTTTTTTCTGGGGGTGGGGGGTGATGATGAATAATCCCTCATGACGTGTGCAGTTCTAGAATTCTCAATGTACACACATAATACAGAGGAATAGAGCGGTTTTTAGACGAAGGCAGCAACTAACTCCATTTGGCATTTTAATAAAGTTAGAATAAAAATTGATATTTTCTATCAACTCCAACTATATGTATCAATTTGAGGAGTGGAAAAATAACCATTAGATAAGCATATCTTATATTCTTTTCATTTGAAGATTGTTTCCAAGTGCACAGAGCAAGGGGCAGCAAACCAGTTAAGTGAGGTCAAGTCAAAACTGCAGACCTGTTTAAGAAGGGAAATAGGGATCCTCCCAAAGCAGGGCTGAAGTAAACTGAAATTTGTTTGCCTCTAAGTCTGTCTCGGTGACTGAAAGTATAACCCCCAGATGGCTGAACTAACGGGATTTAACTTTATTAGTCTCAAATCTTTTTAGTTTGATAAAATTATTTGTCTCATATTGCTACACACAAGGATTCTTGACATTTCAAGTACACGAGTTGGTCAGTCTTTCTTTGGCCTGATTATCGATCTCTTAATGGCTGGAAATCCTTTATGTATCAAGACATTGTTTTGTAATTTTTTTTAACTTCAGGTTATATAGTGATAATTTTTTATGAACTCTTTTTACTTGTATGTTCTACTGAATCTGTAATGTCGTTTGTGTATTTTCGTCTGCAGGTTTCCCTATACTTGGTGTAGAATGGCAGAAAATGGAAAATCCTGATCTCCGCAAGGCAATGGGAATGAAAGCTGACCAAAAGGGTGTTCGTATACGAAGGGTTGAACCAACTGCTCCTGAATCTGGATGCCTCCAACCTTCTGATATTATTCTTAGCTTTGATGGTATTGACATTGCCAATGACGGAACAGGTTAGCCCTTGTTTCACCATAACTGTGGATACTGCTATTACTTTTCTTTTACTATTCAATCAATTAGTCTGCAATGCCCAAGTGAATATGTACTATAATCTGCTTGAGTTCATTAGTCTCGTAGCTGTGAATCTGTCATCATTTCCTTTCCAACGATTTATCAGTTACATAATCACTTCCATTTTCAACTTAGATAGCTTATTGTTAGCCCACTTATATGGCACACTTGATAGTTGACGAACCTGGTTATGGTGATTCAGTGTCTCTTTCGAGTCTATAACTCTTAAGTTTTTTTTCGATGTGCGTCCTAAATACCCTTACAGCATGGGATGGGGAAATTTGTCCGTCCTCTTGAGAAGCAGTGATAATAACGTCTTTGGCTTTGTTTATTAATACCATCATTCAATTTGAACTTGAAATCCTTCTCAAGAGTCAACGAAAGCTGAATACATGATTGTTTTTCTCACTTCTTTGTCATCCAGTTCCTTTTAGGCATGGCGAACGCATTGGATTCAGCTACCTTGTTTCTCAGAAGTATACTGGTGAGAAGGCGCGTGTGAAAGTTTTGCGCAATTCTAAAATCCTTGAATTTAATATAAAGCTAGCGACCCATAAAAGACTCATTCCAGCACATATAAAGGGAAAGCCACCATCATATTACATCGTCGCTGGCTTTGTTTTTACGTCTGTATCCGTTCCATATCTTAGATCTGAGGTATGCTCTTTTTTTCTAATGCCCATTTGCTTGGTATGATTGGCTGTCAGATTTCCTGAATATGATTTTGTTGAAGTCCTGGGTAGCTTGATCTTGACTTTGTGCACTATGTGCACTCTGAAATTTTTAAAAGAGAATTCAATGGTTGCTGTTTAAGCAATCTGTAGCCATTCACTTGGGACAGCTGTGCTATAGAGGACATTTTGCTTGTGCTGTCGCTACTTCAAATTCTGTTTGACTTTCTTTTTCTTACATACATAATATATTATTGTCTTGGCGGCTCTTGTTCAGCTGTGTTTCACTTTAGCCTATCCAAACTTGCTTGAGACAAGATTTGTGGTTGAAAGTTTTGTACTTTCCTTCATGATGTTCAGTGTGCTTGATTTCATGGAATATATGGGCTTGGAATTTGACCTGACCTTATGATTGAACCAGTTGTTTCAAATGCTGATTGCTATTTTGAGTGAAACAGCTAGTCATGTGAAGTTGTGTTGGTGACATGGCAATGATCTAGCGACACATTTAACCTTTTAACATGTCCGTCAGTATTCATTTTGTTGTTGTGGTGTGTAGGTTAGGTTGTTGGTGGGGTAGGTGGTTGTTCTGCCAGAGATTTGTGGACTAATCATCTGCATATCATCAAAGTTCTACTGTTATTTTCCTGGAATTACGCTTTTGCAATATTATGCTGTGCAATCTGCAATTTCTTTGTTTACTTTAGCAGTTATTTTTTCTATCCCATTCTAACTTAGAATGTTTTCTGCCAGTATGGGAAAGACTACGAATATGATGCCCCAGTCAAGTTGTTGGACAAGCACATGCATGCAATGGCACAATCACCTGATGAACAGATTGTTGTAGTGTCACAGGTTAATTGTCCACACAACTTTTGTTTTCAATGGCCCATCTCATCAATCTCATTCTACTGTGGAGCTGAGTTTACATTGATTGCTGATTTAATTTCTGTTGAACTTTCAGGTGCTTGTGGCAGACATAAATATTGGTTACGAAGAGATTGTCAATATTCAGGTAATAACTTCTTTGATGAGGATAGAGTTTGATTCTAGAATCATGGATTGTCCATCTGATTTTTTGCCCCCATGCGTACAGGTTCTTGCCTTCAATGGCTTACCGGTTAAAAATTTGAAGCATCTAGCAACCATGGTGGAACAGTGCAATGAGGAATTCATGAAATTTGATTTGGACTATGATCAGGTACCTTCCGGCTTGCAAACAAAAAGCTTAGTGCCCCTTTTCTTGTCCTTCCGACTTCATATAGAACATTGTTCCTTTGTTTAATGCTTGTGCATATCATCTGGCAGGTCGTTGTACTGGAAACAAAAACTGCAAAAGATGCAACTCAGGACATTTTGACGACACATTGTATACCTTCAGCTATGTCAGAAGACCTGAAGACCTGAGGAGAGCAGGGCGCAGGCTGATACAATCAATTAATGATTGTACGCTCCCTGGGACTGGGATTTGCTTGGTTGATCGATCCATACAGCTCCCGTTCCACGAGAGGCCCCTTTTCAGGAATTCCAGTGCCTGAAGTCCTGGATGTTGAAGAGCGGAATACTCCTGTTACAAAGATAATACTAGGATATAGATTTGATAGCACATCGAGCCATTGGAAATGGGAGGACGGCTAAAAAACGAAGTTTTGCTCGTATTTTATTGTTGTGAGGGGAAGAGAGCTTTATTCACAGTGCACTTCAGAAAACAATCGTCGCCAGTAAAGTTGCATGTTACCGTTTGGTCTGACGATACTTTCACTCGAGACGTGTGCGGTCCTCTGCTTGCCTGAGCGACCATACTTTTCTGCATCATCATTACTACTTGTTTTGTGAAGTAGTTAAAGTTCTCGGCAAAATCGTATCTTGAAATGCCTTTGGTACCAGCATTTTTATTTGCTTTCGTGTGCCGTTTCCTGTCCGTTTGACGATTCCTTCTCAGTTGTTGCAATGTCAATTTGGTAGGAAAGAGAGCCTGGCTTCGAGCTCAAGGGAACCGGTTTTGCTTGGACCCTCGACGCGTCTCTTTTGCTGAACCTTTTCCTCGCACGCTCTATGTATCACTTCGTTTGGAAGCAAATCCGCCATGCCCTTGTGTCTCTGCTCCTCTTCCTTCCTGTTTGGCATGATTCTGGTTGGTCGCTCGCGCGATTCCCGTCCCTTTCGCTCCAGTCGCGTGGTTCCAAATTGTACAAATTGTTGACAGGTAGAGTCATGCTTGATCTCTACGTAGGCTTCCTGCATGCTCCATCATTGGGCATTGGCCGATCCTCTCGCTCGATCTGGCACGATATGATAGCGATAGATACATGCATTATGTTTTGCGAGAGCCAGCTGGGCGTGCAGTGTGCTGTAACAATGTCCGTTATGGCCAAAACAAAAACATCTTGGTGTGAGCGCCGGCAGAGGGATCGACGCAGAGCAAGCTCCAGAGACGCACTGTTACTCTGGCCCCGTGCTGCCGCGGCGCCATGCCAAGGGGGGCAGGTGACATGCCCGTGTGCGCGTCCGCGCGTTCGCGCGTCGCCAATCGCCATGCCTGCCCGCCGCACGCGGCGCGAGGTGCTTCTGTCGCGCGCGCGCGCGCGCTCAGTGCCGTCGCCATGTGATGCTGCCACGCGCGCACCGCCGACGCCTGACGATGCCATGCATGCGGCTGCTGCTCTGCCGGAGTTTTATGGCGGCATGGCATGGCGCTGGCCGCACCACGGCTGCAGGCTGCAGCCCGGAACGCCAGAAGACAATTGTCCCAGCTAACATGGTGCTCTGGTGGCCGGCGCAGATGCTGTCCTGTGTCTCAGTTAAAACAAACGCGCTCTAAATTTTCGTGTGCGCTAGTAGTACTTACTTGCTTTGTTGTTTACTCCACTTGTTTAGGTCCGTTTGAAATGGAGGAATCATTCTCCATTCTTGCGGGAATTGAACTGTTTTCTGTGAAATTCCTGCAAAATTCCTGTGAAATTCCTGTGTTTCAAACGGGGCCTTAGCATGCGCACCTCTTGTAAAACGAGGTAACGATGCCGTGCCAACTTTCAGTGTGCTACGGCTCCATGTTATACCAACCTAGATTAGACAGCGTCCATCAATTTGGATTGTGAAGAATGATTAGCCCTCATGACGCAAGATTTCCTTTTGAGGATCTCAACCACATTATTTAGCACTGTCAAACTTGCAAAGGGAACACCTGACGAGAAGATCAAGATAAAACCTTCATATTGAATCACTAGAAACGTCCAAGAAAGGACATAAAGTCGCCTCATTATCATTTTCAAGCCATCATATTATCGCAATCAAGGACCCATGTCTCCCTATCATCTCGAATCACTGTTCCAGTATGAAAAATTGTTTGGGACTGCATGCGTTCGACGTTACTGAGGTACATGACTCGGGAGTTTGACATAATCCTTCGCTCATCTTTCTCAAAACTTTTTTTTTTGATGAAACATCTTTCTCAAAACTTGACTTTGGGCGTGTTCGTTTCTTTAGGCCTAAAGGTCACATCAAAACTAATCTTGTTATTTAGGCGTCTTAAATAAGTCTAATTACAAAACCCTTTTACAGATGTGTGCTAATTTGCGAGACAAATCTAATGAGCTTAATTAATCTATGTTTCACTACAGTGATGCTACAATAACCATAGTCTAATCACAGCTTAATTACCCTCATTAGATTAGTCTCGCGAATTAGTATAAGGTTCTGCAGTTAGTTTTTTAATTAGACTTTATTTAATACTCATAAATGACAAGATTATAGCAGGACTAAAATTAGGCCTAGAAACGAACACCCCCTTTGTTCCAGTATTGAGACACTACATAACCCAAAAAAGATACTCTTTTGGAATCTAAGTTCTATAGGGATTTTACAATAAGTTCACTGCAACCAGCAGGGAAATTCCAACAGGCAGAATGAATTTCGAATAGCCAAAGAGCACAGCACAGTTCTCGTAGACCCGGAGTTAACAGCTCGAACAGCTCTTAAGTAGACCCCACTCTGTGAATACTGGAGAGGATCCAGATCCCAGTAGGCCATTGTCTGAACTCTGAAACAGAGGCAGCACCAGGACGGCAAGATAAAAGAGGCGAGCGAGATGGCCAAGGATCAGTGAGAACGGTCAGACTTCAGACAAGGCAGAGAAAGAGGAAGCATGTGACCCGACCCCCCTCATCTCTCCCCTCCTCGCTTCGGCCTTCCTTCCCTTCAGCAAGAAGCCACCCCACACCAGCACCAAACAGCTCAAGAACACACTCCTCACCTCTCGTCCCCTGCATTCGTCTGCTTGTTTCCCTTTCTCCTTTCGCGGCTCGGCCATGGCGTCCAGCGCCTCCAGGTTCATCAAGTGCGTCACGGTGGGGGACGGCGCCGTGGGCAAGACCTGCATGCTCATCTGCTACACCAGCAACAAGTTCCCCACTGTAATGCTTCTTATCCATCTGTTGCCATCCACTTATAGTGGTAGAGATACTGGGTTGCTTGGAATCTTTTGGGTATGCGAAGGCTCCCCATTCTTGCTTTTTTTTTGCAAATTCGTCGATTTTCGGTTCGCGCTCTTTAGTTCTTGGGGACCGCTTAGTTTGCTCGTACGGAAACTAGAGGAGGGTATCTTTGAAGCCTAGTAACAAATATTCATACATTTTCAAATTTCAAATACCTTTTGCATCGTGCTTTGCATTGCGCAGGATTACGTACCCACTGTGTTCGACAATTTCAGCGCAAACGTGGTGGTCGACGGCACCACGGTGAATTTGGGCCTCTGGGACACAGCAGGTATTTTCGGACACTCTGTTCGTAATGTAGCCGGAAGTTTTATTCTTTTTATTTGATCCTTATTGCTGTTGGCGATCTTGAGATTGTGGACATCAAACTGTTTGCAGGGCAGGAAGACTATAACAGATTGAGGCCACTGAGCTACCGCGGAGCCGATGTGTTCGTGCTCGCCTTCTCGCTCGTCAGCCGGGCTAGCTATGAGAATGTTATGAAGAAGGTGCATTTCTTATCACATTTTGGATTGAAGGGTTCGAAAACTCCGGCCACTTTTTCTTGATGGAGTAGATGCACTCATAGTTTTATTTTATTAATATCCCTGTTTTTCTTTCAGTGGCTACCAGAACTTCAGCATTATGCGCCAGGTGTGCCCATAGTGTTGGCTGGGACCAAATTGGGTGAGTTGTGTGTCAACAAAAGCATTTTCCGTTTAATCGCGTATTTGTGTGTCAGATACGCATTATGCATTGTACTAAATTGTTAGGATGTACATTATGCATTGTAGGGTACCATGGTAGGATGCACATTATGCATTGTAGGGTACCATGGTGGGTGTTTAGGACATATTTGTTTTTTTGCTTTTTTAGGATAGTGTTATTTTAGTTTCCCAAGAGCCCAAGACCAGTTTTTGTGATATTGTTGACTGATTTGCATTTTGTACTAAATTGTTCCATTCAGTTCATGCTGAACAAAAAGTACAAAGGAAGGGCATAATTAGAATTTAGGCTAGAGTTTTCTGGGAGATGCTCTTGGAGTCTTGGTTCCATTCTTCAGCAACGATCTGAATGTTAATAGAAAGGTCTATATTACCCAATCGATCATTCGGAAAATCCAAGTATTAAAATTGCTTGCCTCAACACAGATATTTGAATTATATATGTCCCTTTCTCTAATAAGTCATCTAACTGCCCTGTTCCGCGGTCCGGCAGACAGATTCTTTTGAGCGATTAATTTGTTGGTATATATCATTTTCGTTATGACTCGTGATATATTTGCTGAGTCATGACGAAATCCAGATGTGCTTCTTTATTTGTCATGACGAAAATGATATATTGTATCCTGCATCCAAATTCTTTTCATCAAATTATTTGTTGTACTCCATAAATAATGGTGCTTCTTTCTTTGTGTACTCCTTAATGCTTTTTGTTGGAAGTACGATTTCCATTTTGCAAGTTTCAGATTTGTAGTGGAGGGTTTATGATCCTTAGCTACTTCACCAAATAAGAAAGTGAATGATAATATACAAGGGTTCTTATCATTTAGGGTAAAATGCATTGAACTCTGGACCTATCTTCTACTTTGAAGTTTCTACATATTTAATATTATACATGATAAATATTAATTATTTATGTTGCCATCCTTTGTTGTGCACTGTGCCTTTTTGAAGTCTGTTGTTACCTTTCTTATTTTACTTATAATGCCTAGAGTTGTATCATCTATACCATAAAAAGTTCTTCATTTAAAAGTTTGAGTTTTTCTTACAATGTATTTTTAACTTTTTGGCTGTCATAATATACAGATCTTCGTGAAGACAAGCACTACTTACTTGACCATCCTGGTGCGGTACCTGTTACTACAGCACAGGTCTCAATCATTCTTGTACCTACAATGAATACAGAGGACAGGAGAACTGTAGTTACCGGGTTTCTCCATATTTAAGCCTAGATTGAGGTAGAAATGTCTTTCAGTAATTCATGGTTCTGTGCTCTTTTTTTCCCACCTCACCTTGCAGGGCGAGGAACTTCGCAAGCACATAGGCGCTACTTGTTACATGGAGTGCAGCTCAAAAACTCAGCAGGTCAATTGCCCTTGTTCAATCCGTGATGATAGTTTTGCTACCTTCATTTTATGCTTCTAATGTATTATTTTCTATCCTTGGTATTGTGGATGCATATGTTAACTTCAGAATATTTTGCTACTATGTAGAATGTCAAAGCTGTGTTTGATGCTGCTATAAAGGTAGTAATCAAGCCTCCGACGAAGACGAAGCAGAGGGAAAGGAAGAAAAAGAAAGCAAGGAGAGGGTGTTCCATTTTGTAAGTATAACTTCTCAATAGATGTTTGCTCGGACATTGGTTTCTCCTCAATTTCTTATCTTACGGAAATAAAGCTTGTATCATTTTCCTAGTAAGAATATATCTCAACCACATACCCAACTACTCGCAAAAAATAAAATAAAAATAAAAAATCCAATTCTCTGTACTATCCACCAGATAGCATTAATATAGTGCATGTACCATTCTCCTGGACATCAGTTTATGTAACAAAATGAAACGTTTATTTATTTTTCTAATTTCAGCTGCAGCCGCATCATGCACACAAGGAGAATAGGGTGCTTCAAGGGATGAAAAGCCTTCTTCGATGATCATAGAGGTCTGCAAGTCTCAACGCGCTTGTTGCGCTTGCGCACCTGCTCTAGTAATGTGTATATTTATACGTCTTCAGCAGCTGACTTCTAGGAAATATATTACTGAAGTATTTTGCTCATGTAAAATTAGCTCATAACGAGCTTAGGAATTTCCATACATCCTGACTGGTAATTTTATATTATTTCATCCCTACTTCACAAGATAGCAGCCTGCGATCCTGTCGGACGCTGATAATGCGTTATTCCAGAAGAGGAGTGAGTATGCATCATATAAAAATATGCTTTTAAAAAAGTTTCACAAGTATTTAACCACGATTTGGTTAGGGAGTATCAAACTATTGGACGAACTTAAAAATGTGAGGTAAAGGAGTATCAAAATGCTATCTGACAAATAAACTCCAAAAATGTAAATTTTTGGGGATTATCAAACTATTGGACAACCTCCAAAATGTTTCAGTATTTATAAGCACGAATGAACCAACGCGCTGCAACTCGTCCAGTGTTCACCGCTCTATCGCGGCAGAGAGATCTCGGCGATGCTCTGCTGCAGCACGTCGTTCCACATGTCGACGGGCCCGGGCAGGCACCAGTGCAGGCAGTCGCTGGCGTTCCTCACCCACCGCTTGTCGTAGTGCCCGCCGGGGTGTCCGTCGGCGCGCAGCATCATGGCCCTGGTCACGTCCAGCACCCCGAACCTCCTGCTCCCCGTCGTCTCCCTCGCCCGCGCCACCTCCTCGCGCTGCGCCCGCCTCAGCTCCCACCCGATGTGCGCCGCGCTGACCTCGCCTTCCTCCAGCGGCCGCGTCCGGTTGCAGTACCCGCCGCTGAACCACGAGCCGTGCTCGAAGTGGTCCGGCGTGTAGGTCCGCACGAACGCGACGAGGCCGCGGCGGCCGCAGTCCTCGCACCGCGACACGGCGTCGAGCGCCGCCCTGACCACGCGGCGGACGGCGTGGGCGATGCCGAAGTCCGTGAGGTCGGGCTCGCGGCAGTTGACGCAGCCGACGCGGCGGCCGCCCTCCCACAGGTAGTTGACGCGGAAGAACCAGTTGCCGCCGGAGAGGACGGCGTAGTCCAGCCCCGGCAGGCGGCTCGTCCAGTTGGCGTTCAGCCTGTCGAGGTGGATGTCGAAGGAGGCGGTCGGCTTGCCGTCGGCGTCCACCACCGGCTCCGCGTGCGCGTAGAACTCCGTCCACATCGCCATCAGCGTGAAGTTGTGCGCCGGGAAGTGCCAGGTCCGGAACTTGTCGAACGCGTCGCGGTACACGTCCGTCGGCGTCTCGGCCTGCGTTCACGTTACCCATGTTGTAACTTTGGGATATTGATGAATGAAAACTGACAAGAGTCGGGTACGATCGAAGTGTGTAAGAAACTGTCACGTACCTGAGACAGGAGGCAGAGCAGGGACTCCATCTGGTTGCGCGCCAGCGAGTCGCCGATGAAGGCCAGCCGCTTGCCGCGGACGACGTCGAGGAATCGCTCCGGCGCGAACCGCGGCAGGTCGCACCCGTCGGGCTGCCACCGCCAGAACAGGTGGCCGGGGTCCTTGCCGTACTTCTGGCAGTTCTTGAAGTCCGGCAGCGTTGGGCACGTCAGGTTCGTGTACACCGGACCCTTCGGCTCGCTCACCCATTTCCCCATCGACATGTCGCATTTCTCCTCGACTTGTATTTCCACCTCACCTGAAATGAAAGTCAACAACGCGTAAACACACGTGTCTGTGTGGACTAGTTTGTGTAGATTGACACGGTGCATGAAATGTGCTTACTTTGATCACCTGTTTGTTCAGATGTGCTTGGAGCCGATGTGTTTGCAGATGGCAAGGAGATGTCTGCAGCCGGGCTCTGTTCTGCTGCCACATCACCCTCTGAAACAACGATCGGTTCGTCAGCTAGCTCTTCTCCCGGCACCAAACGGCCGTTCGCTTCCCCAGTGGCCGCCGTGCCGAAGCCTCGCGACGAGTACACGACGGAGAAGACGAAGACGGTGGAGAGAACCAGCAGGAGCAGCAGCGACGACTTGATGTTCCTCTGCACCACGACGTTCCACTCGCTGCTGTTGCTGTATAGCAGCGACCTCGGACTTGCTGTGCTGATCGAGGACGGCGAGGCAGGAAGTGGCGCCATGATGGTCTCTTGGAAACAAACCACAACTAATGTACCAGCTTTTGAAGGAGTTGTGAGTGTTTGTTTGTGCTCTGGCTACATGGTCTTTGATTGTTCAGTTGTTGCAGGAACATTTTTGGTCGTTTCTGGTAAGCCGAACTCTCAGAAGGTTGGTGTGACAGTCGTGCGAGTAGCTCACCAAACTACACACTTGGCCAGTTCTCCAGTTACTGCTTGCTTGGGTTCATGGTTAATGCTCAAACTTCCGTAGTTTCGTGATGCCTTTGCTTCTTGGAATCTCAGTCCAGGAAATTTGTCGCGAGTAATGTCTGAAAATGCACTTTTGAGGTGTTATGAAATGAAAATAAAAGGGAAAGGGTTGGACGGGATGGCACAGGATGGTTGAGGTCGGTTGGCCTACGCACAGGGATGCAGACGACATGGGTGATAGGATTGTGAATGTTATGCTGACAAGGTGACTTCATGGCGCAATGGTCACACCTGTCGATTTATCAATTGGACGTGTGGAAAAAGAGCTCACCTAACTGCAGTCAGGTTTGCTCAAACACGCTCACGACAAAAGATAAATAACAAGGGACACTTTAAACAAGATCATGGAGGCACGGATTTGTACAAACACATGGATACCTATTATCTTAATAAAATAAAGTTACATGAGTGATTTTCTACACCTGGTGGAACTTATGAAAAGAGCGTAATAGGAGAATTTTTTAGGGGTACCTCCATCCTGGCTCAGTGGTGCCAAGGGAGTGGGCAGTCGCCACAGTTATACAGTAGAGGAAGTTTATCCCCATTTTTCTCTGTTCAGGTCCCAACAAATATCTTTCGGCCAATGCTTTGGCCGTCTTAGTTTATTTCCTTTTCGTTTAGTGTTTCTTTGCTTTGTTGTTTCTTTCTTTGGAACCCTGAACACCCTTTCACTTGTTTCTTCTTTTTTTTTCCCCTGCGAATGAAAGTGATATTGTATTAATATATGATAAAGTACAGACCCTTACATTAAGACTCTCAAAGATGAATAAAAACCAAAGAAAATATCTAAACTTTTTACTCATCTTCGACGCCACTTCTCTGATCGATTTTGCCGAAAAGCAGAAATAGAACCGAAGCCATGTCCTCTTCAACCCCTGATGAAAGACACCAAACTTTGTTTAAGCCGTAAGATCCAGAGTCTTAAAACTCATAGTGAAGACAGATTTAATGCAAAGCAGAACATCTTCCAAATTTTCATAAAAAGGTAAAAAGAGACACCACGTTCCCTTTTGAAGCCTATAAATTACCATGTTAATTGGAGAAAGAGACAAATGTCATATGTGTGATGAATAAAACACAACATCAATGTCAAATAAGTGAAACAATCATATGGAAATTTGGAATAAAAAGTAGATTGTGCATGAATTGGTATTTGGAAATTAGATGTACACTTGAAATGTGAATCTAAACGTTAATTCTTAATATGGAAACAATGCATGGATGCGATACGTTTTTGTAGGACAACCCCGGACTATAGAAACAAAACTGTGTGGCTTGCATATGGAAATCAATAGATCTTGATATTTTGCATCATAGGATATGCCTTGAATGTTAAGTGATATTTTGCATGATAAGATATTATGGAGAGCTAATTTACTTGTAGAAGAATGTAGTTGTATGATTAATATATATGGCTACAAATACTCTAACCTTGTAATGTATCTCATGTTGCTTTAAGAGAGATAGAACATGTTGTGTAAAGATACACTACTTAGACATGTATTCTTCTTCTTCTTCTTCTTCTTCTTCTTCTTCTTTTTCTTTTCGCAAACGAACTTATAAATGTATTCAAACATAGGATGTGTCAATTCTTTCATATTTGAAGTTTTGCATTGCATATAAACTTGGGTATCATAACTAAGAAACTGACATCTCCATTGCGTATAAACAATACCATTATGCTCTAACATGGTTTAGCTATGTAAAATATTTTCTTGTAAATACTGGCACCCATGAAAAATTTTATATTTCTTAATATAAAGTGCTTGGATTATAGTGTTGGCTTTAACTCAATTGTTTTAATTAGTTTGTTGTAAGCTTCAAGTTAATGCAAAATGTGTGCGATCAAAGTGTTATCTGTCTTGTTGTTGTAATTTCATAAGAAGCAACCAAGATGAATAAAGTTTATGTGACTTCGTTTAGAACCTCATAGCAGAGCACATTATACAACAATGACTCAACTAGTACCTCTAACATTGTAGGATAGATTGAATAGGCGGTACCTGCGCAAATATGAACCTGTCTTACGTTAGTCTCTCACACACAACGGTAGACACAGTGCAACTCCCTGTCGCTGCCGTAGCCACAGCTGAGTGCGGTGAAACCAAAATATGCCCGCGGTAACCCGCCTAGATTATAGATTGATTATACTTTATCCTGGTTTTTTAATAAAACAATATTGTCGATTAAAATTTTTGTAAGCTAAAAGTTGTTAACATTGTCACCAAGTCATCTTGCATAAGATACTAAGTAGCCATGCTCAAAGCCGTGGCTCACTACAAATGTCCGTTCAGCCGCCGCCAGCAATTATCTGCGCCAGTATGTCATTGAACGTGTCGATCGGCCCCGGCGCGCACCAATGCAGGCAGTCGTTCGACACCGTCTCCGGCACCGGGCGGTTGTAGTAAGAGTAGGCGAATAGGTAGGGACCAGGGTGCCCGTCGGGCCGCATGGTCGCCATCTTCGTGACGTCGAGCACCTCGAACCGCACCCCTGACCGCCCTCTGCTCGCCGCCTCCCCTTCCGCCGCCGCGACCTCATCGAGTACGGCCTTCCTCAGCTCGGCGTTCTCGGCCGTCACCTCCGCCTCCCCTTCCTCGTACGGCTTCGGCCGCGAGCACGCGTCGCGGTGGTTCCAGCTGTACTTGGGGTCGAAGTGCGGCGGCGCGATGGTGGCCACCACCACGAGCTTGTCGCCGCCGGTGGACTTGGCGCTGATGAGATCCAGCGTCCGCCGCATCACCTTCCGGTACACGCCGAGGTACCCGATGTCGGTCTTGTTGACGTCCGGGCGTTTGTTCACTCCGACGACCTCGCCGTCCTCGTAGTACACCGCAGCGTGCGGGAACCAGTGCCCCGCCGAGATCACCACGACGTCCATGGCGTCGAGATCCGCCGTCCACGGCTCGGTGAGATCGTCCAGGATCACCGTGTCGCCCTTCATGGCGTAGTCCTCCGAGCTGCCCTCGGCGCGCACCAGGAACGGCGACCAGTACGTGGAGACGTTGACGCGGTGCGGCGCCGGGAAGACCCACCGCCAGAACTTGCGCCCAAGGCGCTCCTCGTATCGGTGTACCGTCTCCGGCTGCGCCGCCGTGGAGAGGAAGCAGACGAGGGACTCCGCCTGGTTCCGCGCCGTGGAGTCGCCGACGAACGCCAGGCGCTTGCCTCGCACCAGACGGAGGAATTCCGCCGGATCAAGCGCCGAGAGGTTGCACCTCGCCGGCTGCCAGCGCCAGTGCAGGTAGCCGTTGTCCGGCTTGCTATTGAGGACGCACTTCTCCGTTGGCTTCATGTCGCAGTGCTCACTGTCGTACCGCGGGCCGGTGACGGTGTTGTCCCAAACCCACCTCCCGTCGCCGTAGTCGCATTGCAACCTCGCTGTCCATGGCAATCGATCAGAAATGCAATTGCAGGTTAATTAGCTTTGTGAAATAACCAAGATGAGGAAATTACCTTGAAGAGGTGGGCCAGAAGTATTCTTGGTTGCTTGATGCATTTGGAATTGCGCAAACAGATCGGCGTAGGAGATGAAAGAATATGGAGCGGAGTAGAAGATGAAGTAGATGGGGGACAAGGAGAAGAGAGCACACAGAGAACAGCCGAAAACCTTTCTTGCGTGGGAACAACGGCCATGGTCATCTTGTGCGGATCCCATGACTGATGATGCTTTTCCTGATAATCGAGGGCAGTGGCCGAATCTATATCTGCATCAAGGTGCACTGTTATTTGTACAAAAACAGGTGAGTAACTGGAGAGATGCACGATTGCGCTGTGGCCTTTTTGGCAGCAGTGATTATTCAAAGAGTTGATAAATTGAACTGCATAATCATCTGATGGCGTGAAAGTCGAGAGTCAACGGCAAGATTTTTATTCGTGTGGCCAGTCAGACGTGCGGCGCATTTGCCCCAGATCTCTCGTTTGGAAAGGTCAACAGTCTAGATTCTAGAACTTCCCAACTCCCAAGAGGGCAACAAGTACAGCTACTAAGCATAGTGCCGAAGACGAACTCGACAAAGAATATGAGGTCCCAAATATTACCTGAAATAAACTGTGCAATGCAAAGGAACACAAATGGAAAAACTGATGACATAGATAGTCACGATGTCTCTCTTTCACTTGCCCACTTGGTCCACTTTGGTCATGGCCCAAGGCAAAATTCTGGGGAAAAAAAAAGACAAAAACCTTGCATGCATGCTCCAAAACTGATGACATAGATAGCAAACGGATGACACAGGGCAGCTTGGATACTGTAGCGAGTTAAGCAGTCAGGGACCTTTGGATGGCAAACGGATGACACAGGGCAGCTTGAATACTGTAGCGAGTATTGTACCAAATAAAACACTGTTGCGATTTACTGTACTCCCGTTGCTGTAGTAATGAATCCTCACCATTCCCTGCTGGATTGGACGGCTGAGATTGTATGCAGTCCTAACTTGCAGTTGCAAGTGTACTGCATGTGATCCCACTCCAAAGAAAATGTAGCAGCAGGGGCATACAGTCCGCGACAGGCCATGCTCTAATATTTTTACGGTTCTCCAGCAGGGATTACAATCCCCATCTGACCGTTGGAACCGGAGGCCACCGGTTTTTCCGGTTTTCGCGAAAACCGGAAAAAACGGTTGAAACCGGAAGAAATTCAAAACCCAAAATTTGAATATAAAATTTGCAAACCGACCGCTAAACCGGACCAACTCGTTGGTAAACCGGCCGAATTTTCCGGAAAATCGGAGCGAAAAAGGGAAAACTGACGCGGTCCGCTTATAGCTCGGTTCGCCAGTTTTTTTATTTTAAAAATGATAAAAAAATTAAAATTTGAAAAAAAATAAAAAAATGTAAAAAAACTACATGCAATTTGCAGCGCAATGGTGCAACAACAACACGAAAATTTGATCGTTTGATTGGTCAAAAAATTCAAAGAAGTTTGCTGGTTATATTTTTCCTTCCTTTTTCAACACAGAAGTCTTGCTTGATTTTTTTGACCCATCAAACGATCAAATTTTTGTGTTCTTGTTCCACCTTTGTGCTACAAATTTCATCTATTTTTTTTTACATATTCTTCAAATTTTCAAAAAAATTTGAATTTTGAATTCAAAAACCGGACTACCGCGTAAACCGGACCGGACCGGTTTTTCTGGTTTTCGCGAAAACCGGTCCGGTTACCGCGGTTATTTAATCCTTGTTCTCCAGCCAGGGTGGTATGCTCTTAGACTGTAAAATACACAAAAATAAAAGGGCAGGATGTAAGTTTATTATCGTCCGGGAAGCCCGAACCAGCAAGATAAAAAAAATCCTCCACGTGCTATCTATTTTTCCGGTTATCTGCGAGAAATTTCAGCGCACCCATCCCCCCGTTGAATCCCGAAGGGGCGGTTAGTGCTACTAACCCCACAAATGTCGGTATTATACTTTAACAGCTAGTAAAAATCTTCTACATTGTCAATCTAACTCTATTCCTAGTCTTTCTGTTTCTAAAATAGGGATGACGCACTTGTATGGATCTAAAAATAACCTTCACGGTCCATTTTTTTTTCATCAATCTTGTAGTTCTCTCTCAAAAATCTTCATTCATTGACGCCCCTCTTCTCTTGAGCCACCTTTTTGGAGTGATTAGAACCTAGAACCCAAGATACATAGTGAGTGTTGACAGGTCAAAACCACGTTGATATGTTGACATATTTTAACATAGGGAAAAATTACTAACTGACACCTCTCTCCTCTTACCTCTATTCGATTGTCTCCCCTATCCCTTCTTTCATTATCTGGAAAAAATCATTCATCTCTTGCCATGAGTGAGGAGAATGTTGTGCTTGACTCCTCTATCATTGTCCCTCTCAAAGCACGAATGAGGAAAATGCTGGAAAGCCGCACCAACAGCTGCAAATCACAGCCAACAACAGATGTTCTTGAATATGCTAAAAAAAAAACCAGATGTTCTTGAATCTAGGAAATGTTTTTTCTTTCTCCACTCATTTTTGTCGTATTTTTGGTAAATTAGTGAAAAGGTTTTGCAAAAAAAGTTGAAGGAAAGATTTTTTTTGGCTAGAATTTCATTAAAAGTTTCAATAAATTTTTATGACATCTTTCCAGTTCAAATTTATAGTACAAAAGGTTGTGATTTTTCTTATTTTTTTTTCAAAAGTCCTTGAGAAGGAAGCTCTCATGATGTAGCAAATGTCTTTCCTCAGGAGATAACAAGCTTAATACGGCTTGGGCTGACCAAGAGGCCGGTTATTGGCAAATTGTTGTTTCCTTTGTTTTTTGAGGACCAATTGTTGTTTCCTTTGGTGTTCTGTTGTTTCTTTCAATTTGTATCCTTGCTATGTACTCTCTCCAACCAAGAATGTAAGCATTCGAAGGGAATTGCACTTGTCCACAAATGGAAGCATTTGAGAGTGGACATATGCATGTGTGTTCCTTCACCACCGAACCTTACTGCTTCCCTACCCTACCGCCTGCTCTTCACAGTCCCTCCCCTGCCACACCTCCTCGCTGCCACTCGCCAGCCCCTTATTGACAAGTAGGGCAAGACGACACTACCTACGGCAGCCTGCGGCATAGGCGGGGGAGGTGGAGAGGTAGTGTGTGGCCGCTGCCCGTCGGCGACCCGTGACGATGAACTCCAATCTTCTCCTTTCTTCAGATCTCGAGAGATGCGAAGGAGTTGGCCGCAATCCTCCTGGCCTGCTTCACACACGTACTTTGCATTGGCCCTCCTTGCCCCCTCTTCTGTCGCCCCTCCTCGCCTCCATTCCACGTCCACAGATCCAAGCTACATGCTCGGCCTTGACTACGAATCAAGCTAGCACAGAGCAGTTGTGTGCGTTCACACGTGGCGAAGAGCTTCACGGATGTGAAGATCAAAGTGAGGGAGCGCCATGGAAGGGGAAGACGGTGGCATGGCGACGATGAATGCATCCCGCAAAGGTAGCGTGGCCTAGAGGTCCATGACCGCAGCTTCGCACTTCCCGACCTGGAGGTTGCAACAAGTTTCTCGAAGCTGCCACCTACTTGTTGAAGTCATCGATCGCCACACTAGGAAACCCCATCAAAGGCAACAAAGTTTAGCGGATCTGCGCAGCTACTCGCCAACAACCTGGCCCCAGGGAGAGCAACACGGTGAAGACGTAGGGCCGATGGGTGGGGACACATATATCACAATGACCTTGGCCATCATGTTGGTGATGATGTGGAGCTCCTGAGCGCAGCGCCATAGCGGCGCCGGAACAGGAGCTCCACTGGGATGAGCCACGCATGGAAGCATGCATGGGTAGGAGTGGGAGGGTTATTTAAATAGGGGCATTTTGGTCTTTTACCTCTCTCCATGCGCCCACCTCGGGAATCTAGAAATGCTCACATTTTTGGAAGAAGGTAGTATATTCTCCTGTGTCTGATCTTTGCTACAGCCGCGCTTATGTTAGGTGGTGTTTGGGATTTCCAAGGTCCACCATGGAGCAGAGCAAATCTTAGCCAAACACTTCCAACTTTAGGTTTCCGTGCAGCAACAATCTTGCTATGTCAATTGTCCTCTATGTAAGGATAGTGTGACCGAGAGGGAGGGGGGGATGGGTGAATCGGGCACACCATGAACTAAAACTTTTTGCACTTCTAGATACTCTTTATATTTGCACAAGTAAAGGATACATAACTAGAGAGTACATATGCACTATATGATAGTGATCAAGTAAGGATAACCATGTGCTAGGACTTGTACATGCTAGAAGCAAGGTATACATGAGCATATAAGAACAACCTAGCAAATGGAAATAAGCTCAACGAATCCTACACATGCTGGTGTATAAGATAAAGGAAATCAAGTAATCTAGCATGCGTATGGGTCACACATAGGGAAGCACAAGTAAGTCCTATGCATGCTAGTGTATAAGATAGATAGACAAACAAACTAGCATGCATACAAGTAACACATGGGGGAAGCTCAAGCTAGTGATCATGACAACAAGATAGATACAACAAAAAGCATAACAAGATCACTAGATGATATCAAGCAAGTGTATGAGCTATGAGCAAGAAGGTACACATAAGGAAAGCGCATATCACTAGAGATAACATAGAGCTAGCACACAGAAACAATCATATAATAAGCACAAGGTCTACTACATGCATATAAGATAGGCAAAACAATAAGTGCAAGTACTAGAGAGTAAGAGTAAGAGATTGCTCATCGATTTTTCTCGTAGTATCAGAAGGACGCCTTCCCCTAATCCATGTTGGGTCACTCCCGCCGGAGTCTCGACCCCGTCCCTCCGCTCGATGGCGATCCCTTCTAGAGCACACTCCACTCTTCAAACCGGTGATGTCCTCCAAGAGCACGCTTCACTACTCGAGTGAAGTCACAGGCTTCACCCGCCGCACACCGGCAATGCTCTCCTCTTTGGGACCATCCACTACTCCTTGAGTGAAGTCGCGGGCATGTCCCGCCGGGCTTCTCCCGGGTACTCCTCCAAAGGTAAGGCTCCGCACTTGATGCGTGTCAAAGGGCGCTCCACTAGTGATGCTTCTTTCGCACGGGAAGCTCCAAGACCGTGTACAAACTTGTGTCGGCTTCCACACTCTCTTTGGCAAGCTCAACACCAACGTCTAACCGGTCTAGGCCTTGCCATAGACCAAAGGTAACAAACCAAGACCGCCTCCCTATGACCACACTAGTCCTAGAGGTGGATGGATGGTCTCAAACCTCTCAAGCACAAAGTTTCTTCTTCTTCTCAATCTTCAAGCACAAAGATTCTTCTTCAAATCTTCCCCAAGTGCCTCTCTTTCTTCCTCTTAGCTTCCTCTATGTTTCCCTACTGATAACAATGGCCAAAAGCACCCCAAAGAGCCAAGGAACCGGCTATTTATAGGCCTCTATCCATAAACTAGCCGTTGGTCTAAAAGTGCCCAGATTCTCTAGTCGCCGTATGATCCAAGCATATGATCACCGTATCATACGGTGGTCTCCAGACAGGCTGCAGTAAATTTCCTGTAATTTCTTGCTCTGAACTCCGATTGGGATGTTGTATATATCAATGGAAAGCACTTGAAATTCCCCACAACTTTCCTTTTGGGCCAATCTCCAAATTCTGTCATCTTCGATATGATATGGCCGTCGTATGATTGAAAGGTCATTCCGTATCATTTCTGCAAACAGCCTCCAGTGTTTTGCCCATAACTCTCAGCTCCGAACTCCGATGAAGGTGTTCCACATATCCACGAAAAGCCCTTGAAATTCTCTACAACTCTCTTTCTGGGTGGATCTCCATATTCGGTCATATTGACCACCATATTATATGGTGACCATTACGGTATCATACGGTGACTTCGTCTTTTCAGCTTTTTACGAACTCCTTCTTCTCTTGAAATCATACGGTGCCACCGTATCATACGGTGACTTAATCTCTGCAGCTTCTCGGAACTCCTTCTTCTCTGGAAATCATACGGTACTCACCGTATCATACAGTGACTACCACCGTATCGTACGGTGACTCTTCTGCAGCTGGAACTTGATTGTCTCCTCGATACTTGCTTCCAACTTCATCAAACCTGATTCCTCTTATCCTCTGCTGTCACCCTAGTGCCTAAGAGACTCTCTGAGCATCCAAACACCTCTACCACTAGTGTGACCTAAGAGAAACGATTCGATCCCCCTTGATAGTCCGGTTTTTCCTATGGACTCAAGCCTACTTCTAAACCAAGCCAATACTTGCTTGGATCTAGCATGTCCTTAGCCTTGATCCATCTTCTCAACCACGACCTCCATCAAGTCCTTGATCCTTGTCATCATCCATCAACGAAGCTTCTTCATGTGACCTAAAGAATATGCATGAAGACCTTTCCTACATCCAAAGATGTTAGTCATAATGATCTAGTTGTCACAAAGGACAACTCGATCGAAGCATCATATAATGTGCAAGATATGTAATTAAGAACTAGCACAATAACACCATCACAATAAGAAACAAGATCATCATGGTATAGGATATAAGGCAAGACCAACATAATGATCAAGAGTATGTCAAGGTATATGATACATAGAAGGACACATGACATACCCACCTTGTCTCTTGCCTCATATGGTTAGTAGTCACCTCGTAGAGTAGTCCTCATGTTCACTTCTCCACTTTATCAACTTCCTTGCAACCTTTGAGGTGTTGGCACTTCAATAGTGTATCACTACATCCATGAGACTAAACATCTTGCACACTAGCAAACCTTGTTAGTCCCATTGACCATGTTGACATCAATCACCAAAACCTATGAACCATGCTCTAGGTTCATTGATCTTACACTCTATTCAGAAATGTGTACACAGTTGACGATAATAAAATCATGGTTGTGAAATATTTTTAAATAAAATTCAATACAATATATGTTCTCAAACTCAGACAACAAATTTGAATAACAATAAACAAAGGGTATCACAATCATTTCCTTCTCAAACCTCTCTTTTCTAGAGCTAGAGTAGGCCTCTTATCCAAACACCCTTATATATTACTCTAACTCCACACTCAAGCAGCTCCACCATGGAGTTTCTAGAGTGGCGCTGCTCCACAAGTCTTGAAGCTGTGCCAAACAGGGGCCTAAATAGGAGCTCTAAATTCATTTTTGACACTATCCGTAGAGTTGAGCAATATTTGCCCTCCTTTTGCACTAGTTATGGGCTCATATCCCGGAACATGCTAGAGTACTTTTGGGCGAACATTTTGGTTAGCATGGTATGAGATTCAGGTGAAGGCGGCCTTGGGCATGAAATAGATAGGAGACTGAATAACCTTTGGTTCGGACATGTGTGAATACAGTGGCAAATTTATTGTTGGCTTACCTTGAAAATGGTGACTTTGTGGCAATTCAATTGCCACGCCGATGCACATATCAGTTAACCTCGGTAAGATTACTTTAATTAGGATAGCCTTGATTACTTAGTTAGACCGCCTCATTGTCTGATCTACAACTTTGAATCAGGAGACCCAATGCAAGCCCATAGGAACAAGTTCCATAGTCTGGTGATGGGGAAGGTCGTGAGGCACTGAACTTCCTAGTGGAAGGAGAACATAGGTCTTCTCGTAGCTAAAGGACCACTCTTGGGTCCATGAGCTAACTAAGCAGTGGGTTCTTCGATGTATATAGCTAGAGGAGCATACGCATTTCACGTCGCACGGTATGATATGATATGGTTATACGAATTCAAACGTGAGACAAGGCACGGTACATGATGAAGGATAACTATTGCTCCTATTAACAAGGCTCGTGAGTGTGATGATGTATGTGCTATTATATTCTTCCTCCAGTCTTCAGAGACATGTCGTCTTGTAAAATGTTTCAGTCGAAATTCCAAATATTCGACTATCAACAACTTAAAAGTATCTGTTTTGGGAACACGTAAATCATATGCATAAATCTTCTATTATCTTAGTATTTGAAGGTCCAAAGGAGCCACTATGTTCGCTCTCAAGACCACGAAATTACCACGTTAATCGAAAAATAACAAAGACGTGAACCGTTGGATTTTATGAACATTAAACGGCCAAGATTAAAGGTATGTATTTAACATAAATTCATGCAGGACACGTTAATATCATAAATTCGGAATAAAATAAGGAAAATCATGTCACGATGGCAGGAAACGAGTAAGAGTCCTTCTACGTTGAATTTATGTACATCAAATAGAAAGAGTCATATATATATGTTGCATATCTACCAAATTTAGAGTCCCGTGCCAATACTTTTGAGATTCCTTTACGTCTCTTGGGTTATATGGAAACAAAGGAGGCAATCCAGACGTGAAGGTATACATCCATACGGGAAAAGCTTGGCTTTGGCACAGCTCGCAGCTCGCGGCTCCAAATTTGATGTTGATTGATAACAGGTGATGGTGGAGAGGATTGCAGTGTGACAGGGGGTTCGAAGTGGATCGAAAACCAGGCAGCGTCGACCTACAGTTCTCGGCAATTGGTTGAAACCTGACATAGCTCGCGACGATGCACGGACACATCTAATGTGATGTTCTTGACCAACCGTTTATGCAGTCGGCGCCTTCAATGATTACAAACAGACGGCTGAGAGCAACATCGATCGATTTCCACATATGGGTGCACCGGGGAGACGTTTTCCTTAGGCCACAATCAATCGATCGACCCTGAAGGGTTCACCTCAGCGATGCCAGGAGGTCGAGCACAAAGGCCTTCACCACGACAAATCGATGAGCAATTCGTCAATTCAAACAATTCAAACTGCACTGTAGCTACGTTGCAGCAGAGGGGGATCGGCTACACGACATTCTTCAGTATCCCAAAATTGCTCCGGCCTATCCGCGATGGCTGGTACGTCAGGCAATCCCACCCAACGCGTCGTCACAATGACAATGGCTGTCGTGATGTCGCAATCTAGAACCAAAAACATCTCTGTTGTCTATTGAACCGCGATGCAGTGTTAGGCAGCCCCGTGTGAATTTAGAAAAAAACAAATATATGAATCACTAGATTTTATGAACATTGAACGACCAATTTTTTTTTAAAAAAATTAGCTCTAAACTAGGCAGTCCGTCCGTATACAAGATATTATGTAAATCCTATTTTCAATTCAGGCACAGACGAAAGCTCGGATATATAAGCCAGGAGCAACGTCAATGCTGTCAACGAGGCAACTCCTGATGTTCCTCCTCCTCCTCCTCCTCGCCGCCTGCGCCGCCAATGTCATCGGGACCACACCACCGGCGGTGCCGACACGGTGGCCGGAGGGGTGCTGGTGACGAACCGGAGCGATATCGCGTGGTATTTGGAGTTGATCGAGCTCTATTACGACTTGCCGCGGGGCACAACCTAAACGCGGTCCGGGACCAGCTCTTCGCCGCGAGCCGCTCTACAACGTCAAGTGGGTCAATGACAGCTCCTACATGTTCGACGTCGCCTCTTGCGTCACCACGTGGCACCCTGTTGGCATCCTGCCACCCGACTGGATTGTCAGTGCCTCGGCCGTGATTATGCCGTCGACGGCCTCGACTGCCACCTCTGGAGCTACCACCCCTTCGTTCTGCGCTATTACAAGGATCACCACTGGCCTACCCGTCTACAGTAACTTCAGTGGTACGGTAGTTCTTTCTCTCCTACATCCAGCAGTAGCCGCAGTACAGAGATTTAGAGCTAGGATTGATTCGGTTATTCTTCAGTACTGAGATTTCTTAATTTCAGTGACTTTGATATGCAGGGCTCAAATTGTTTAGGTTCTGGCACATGGCGTAGTGATTTTGTGCTTGCTATCTAGAACTCCATTTTTTCTTCTGTTGTTCTGTTGAGTTCATATATGCTTGATGTAGATGATTTTTTTTTTTGAGGAAGCTTGATGTAGATGATTTGTTTCGCAGGGGTGTTGCGGCATGTGATGAGCTTTGAGACAGAGGGAGTGCCGGAGGTGTCACCCGGCACACTGCTTCAACAGCAGCGATGTAGTCGGCGGGGGCACCAGCGCCGACGTAATGATGGACAGCGTGATCAAGTTCGACACAGTGCAGGCGCATCATTTGACCGGTGAGATTTCTTTGAAGGTTGCCTGACGATGAGAGGTTTTTCCTGGTGGTGATTGGTAATCAGTGACCCGTTCTGTTCTGTTAATCAAACTGTATACCATTGATCAATATCAAGATCCATGATCAGCATATGAGAGCAGCAAGATATGTTGACGTAGAGACCTTCAATCAAATGTGATTCGAGGGCAAAGGACGACGAAGTTGTGATGGGTCAGTACCGGTGTGTGTGGCTTGACTACTTATCATTACCGTATTCAAGATCCATCATCAGAAAATTCTTCAAATTTCAAGCCCAGTGAATTAAGAGGTGCCTTAAATTTTGTTAATTTTTGTTTATCAAACTAGCCGCGTTATTTAGCATGGACCACCTTGCTAGTTGCTTTAAATAAAGCAGGTCTATAAGCCTCCGGTCTAAAAAAAATATGCATAAATTTGCCTTCGACTATCAACAACTTAAAAGTAACTGTTTTGGGAGTACTATACAAGTGTTTGGTATTCTCGTAGGAAAAACTGTTCACATACATAGTGTGTGTCCGAGGAACCTGATGGTTTTAACACTTATGATCATATTAAAGCAGGTATACAGAACTCGACATTACTTTACTTTGCTCATATTGAACCTGATGGTTTAGATTGCCAGATTGGCGCGCTGTTAGTTCTCTAGAAATAATTACCGCGTGATCTAGCATTCTCTAAAGCTACAGCCGTGTGTCAGAGACACTATTTAATTATAATTACAAGACTAAAAAAACCTGGACGGCTGACAAAGTCATACTCCGCCGGGCACCGACAGAGGGGAGTACTTACTTGATTGGAGCTGATCTTATTTTCTCTTTAGTAGAGTACATATGGAAGGACAAGGTCCTAACCCTGTTTTCAAGGCTCATCTCCTATAACTCTATACATCGAAAGAACCAACCAATACGGCCCCTTCCCAAGGTAACTAAGCAGCAATATAGCAGCCTGCTGCCTGGTTAGCATCGCTCACTGGTAAGCAAGAGATGGCATCGTACCAGCCACTGACTACCAACAGCCTGAAGCCGTCGAGCACCAATCGTGGCTGCTTCGTCTCCAAACGCGCCTGCCCTTGGCTCGTCTGCGCCTTCCTCTCCTTGGCCGTCCTCCACATTCTCTGCTGCTCTCCTGCCGGCACTCAGCATGCAGTGTTCTCTCCTGTGCTCCAGTACATCAACAACACTTACTCCTTCGTCTCGTCAGTGTAAGTAACAAATCTTTGACGCTCTTTATGTGTATCATCTTCATTATGATCCGCGTGCGCACAGGTTGTCTTATGGCGGTGTTTGGTCTTGGTTGCAGGCCGGGGGGTGGAAGGAGCTGCAACTACTCGGAGGGGCAGTGGGTGCGGGCGCCTGGCCACGCGCGGCGGTACAACGGCACGCTGTGCAACGTGAAGGACAGCCACAACTGCATCCGCAACGGCCGGCCCGACACGGGCTACCTCGACTGGCGTTGGCAGCCGGACGGGTGCCCCCTGCCGGCGTTCGACGCCAAGGCGTTCCTCTCGGCGATGCGCGGAAAGCACGTGGCCTTGATCGGCGACTCGATGGCGCGCAACCAGGCCCAGTCCCTCATCTGCCTCCTCAGCGCGTCCTACCCGTACCGCCTCCAGCACCGGGACCCCGAGCCAAACAAGAACAACTTCTGGCGCTACGCGTTCCCGTCGCACGACGTGACCGTGTCCTACTACTGGGCGCCATTCCTCGTCCGGGCCAACGGCAAGCCGGAGGACGACAGCATCCGCTACAACTACGTGCACCTCGACGAGCCGGGCGACCGGTGGGCCGCGGAGGCCGAGACCATCGACGTCGCGGTGCTCGCCGCCGGCCACTGGCTGCTCAACGGGGCCATCTACTACAACGGCAGCGAGGTGATCGGCGCGCACAACGCCCCGGAGTTCAACCACACCAGCGTCGGCTACGCGTGGCCGCTCCGGATGGCGTACCGGAAGTCGGTGGAGCGGCTGAGCTCCGGCCGGCCGCGAACGGTGGTGCTGGCCACCTTCTCGCCGTCGCACTTCGAGGGCAACCCGATCGACAGCCCCACGGCGTGCACCAAGATGGAGCCCTACAAGAAAGGGGAGAAGGAACTCGTGTGGATCTACAAGGAGGTGAGGGACATCGTCTACGAGGAGGCCAAGGCCGCGAAGGAGAAGCTCGGCGAAGATGCCGCGGCGAGGATCGAGGTGCTGGACGTGACGACGCTGGCGGCGATGCGGCCGGACGGCCATCCGGGCGTGTACATGCACCGCGACCCGTTCGCTAATGGCGTGCCGGAGAGGATCAACTCGGACTGCCTCCACTTCTGCCTGCCCGGGCCGGTCGACACGTTCAACGAGGTGTTGCTGCAGCTACTGAAGAAGAGGCGGTGAAATTAGCTAGTGTGTGAATGCATGCGTCCATTTGGACTGCTCGCGGTCTAGATCGTGCGGCTATTAGCTATTGTAACATTTTTTCTCTCGTTTTCTCAATTATTATATCTTCTTGTATACTCGCACTTTGTCGAACCAAATGTATACTCGCACTTGGAAAGCTATCGAAGCGACAAGATTTGCCCTTAGGCCAACCTCAATGGGAGTTTCATTAGCATTAAAGAGGGCTCCACATCAGCAAAAACAATGACATGGCAAGACAATTAAGATGAAAGAGAGAAAATGAGTTTCATGGGGATGAAACTCATTTGGCACTCTTTCATATGCATGAAACTTCATTGAAACCCCCATTGAGAGTAATAAATTTCATCTCAACATGTTTAAACCAATCACAATGCAAGAATTTGATGTTATGTCTTGTCTATGAAAATGTGAAATAAAACTATGGATTGAGAGAGGCCATTTCATCTACCAAACCAAAGCTCCAAAACTGATGTGGCACCTTTGAAGAATGTGAAATGAAACTACTCACTGAGACTGGCCTTAGATCAAATGATGGCATCGTCTTTCGTGCGTTCTGAATCTCTGATCGAGGACTCGCTCATTAAAACGAAGAGTTGATCCTGAAATCGTGATTTCGAGACTGTCAAAGATTCTTGGAAAATTAGCTGCGCACAGACCGGGCTATACACGATCTCAGATGTTCTAGAAATATGTTGTAGGAGTATTCTGTTAGCGTAGATCTCCATGCATCACATCGTTGACTAGCATTTAATTTGATGTAGATTTGAATAAACCGTTGTCTGCTGTGACCTTAATTAAGAAAAAAAAAGGTCTTTAACCCCTGCAATCTTTGGAGGCAATGAGGCCCAGGCTTGAGCAGGCATCGAACCCTGGTGGCAGTTCTCTCATACGGAGAGACTGATAAATATGATAAACTACTATTATTAGCATTTTTTTTAGCATCATACTACTATTACTTGACGGAGATTTTGCTAATTTCTCGGTCACTTTTTTAGTCACTGTATTTTGATCCAACCACCCAAATTTTTCATTGACTTGTGCAAAAAAATATTTTTTGAAAAAACAAAATTGTTCATGTAAGAACTAATTGTTCCAGCAGTACAGTTTTGTTGTTCTGACAGTGCATTTTCATTGCTTCAGTAGTATGTTTTCATTGTTCCAAAAATGTGAAAGTGATATACGAAATCTCAGTCACCTAAGAACTAGCAAACCTCTTACCTAACAGAGCAGGCAGCCGGGGTGAAGGTGTTGATCTTTTCATTCCAGGAGGAATAGCTTCGCATCATATAGTTATGGGTACATTAGGCATATTAGCAGGCCTATTCCATCTTATTGTCCACCCGCCTCAATGTCTGTACAAAGGATTACGTACGTGCAATATTGAAATTGTACTTTCCAGAGTGTAGCTGCTGTTTTTTTTTTTAGCTTTCGTAGTTGCCGGAACTGTTGCCGGAACCGTTGGGCTTATACATGCTAAAAAAAATTGAAATACAATGAAGATATATCACGCTATCTTGACACATGTGGCAACCCGGGTTGCTGGGTACCAGAATGCGTATTCGCTATGGAATATCTTCTACTCTGTTTCCAAGATTACCTTATCTCCTGCTCCTATATATATCTATATACATCGAACAACCCTTTTTTCAAAAAAAACTAGCAGGTGGCCCGTGCAAATTGCGCGGCTAGACATGTTACACATTTTATTTGATCTTTTCTATTTTACTAACTACGGCGGGAAAAATTTCAACCTAAACTTTAGTTCTATGCAAGTCATTTGTTTGACTATAAAACATTTTCATAGGTTCATAGACATATCGTATTGTTTTAATTTTTGGATTTTCCTGTCAAAATAAATAATATGTATAGGCTCCTTCAACTATCATAGGAAGATTCATGCCATGGTTGCGGCTTGCACATTTTGCCAGTTAGGAGGTGGCCCGCGCATTGTGCGCGGCTAAATATTTTACTAAAAGTAACTTTAGGACTTTTTATTCAAGTCAAGTCTTAAATTATACACGTAAATTAAGATAAATAAATTTGCATGCACATGTGAAAACGGAAACCTTTATACATTTCACAATAATTATTTTTAGCTTATTCCTTTTTGTGGTTGTATTATTTTTGCATAAAAACTACTTCAAATACCCCCAATAACGGTTTTTTTTTGTGAAGCCCCAATAACGTTTTAACTTACCCTGTAGTGTATTTGTGTTCTTTAGGCCACGATGAATCAGAGAAAAATTAAGAAGAATAAAGTACAACATTATATCTAGCTTGAAGGAATATGTTGCAGACTATGTGCTATTATGAATTCTAAAATGTTTTTATGTGTGTAAATATCATATAATTCAGTAAGAAAATGTACTCTGTGAAAAATCTTGTTACAATTTTACCTGAATTACCAGTTTTCTAGAGTTTGAGAGTTAAACTGAAAATTTGGACGGATATTCTCCATTTTGACGTGCAATTCACTTCGGCAAGCAGACAGAGCAGTAGCCAGTGGGCATCACATCAAAGCATGGCAGAAAGATAGGATTCTCGCCAGCCTATCAATCTTGAGTCTGCTCTCCATTGTGAAAGGGGTCTTGGCCTAGTGGTTAAGACATCCGAGTAACACCTCTCAGGTCCTGGGTTCGACTCCCCGTGGGAACGAATTTTCAAGGATTTAACGGCATTTGTGCTTTCAGTGGTAGGCGACGCTCCCGTCGACAGCGAGGCGCCAGTGGTGACTTCGTATCTCTAGATTTGCCGGCTCAGTCTTCGAAGATGCTCATAGGGGTAGAGTTTGCGTACGTGTGTTCATAGAGGTGAGTGTGCGTGCGTTGTGAGTGTCTGAGTTGTACTGTGTAATCTCAAAAAAAAAAAGAGTCTGCTCTCCATTGGCTTGTGAAGTCCATCAGTATGAGGATGTTGAAGAAACCCGCAGCAGCCCCAACTGCTTCAGATACAATACACATAGGGCGTTGATCTCTTTAATTAGCGTTGATCATCTACTTACACTTAGTGCTACAGCATCGGCCTTGCATCCATGCAAACTGCGTGTCCATCACTGAATGAAGCATTTGTGGCTTCTAATATCATCCTTGCCTCGTAGCTCACCGCTATGCCAACGACAGCCCGCTGACTACGTGCATGACGAATGCCAGATTGTTGACGATGTGCCGTGTTGTGTCTTGGCCATTTTTTCGCTGACGCTGAAGCCTAACGGTATTATCTCTCGCCCTCCGGCATGGATCGTAATTGTGGTCCAAGTCCGGTCCACCTCATCTCAGCTCATCGACAATATATTATCTATCGCCTTGTGCCCCCCCTCAAAAAAAAATAAAAATCTATCGCCTTGTGTCCTTTATTGAATCCGAATAAGGACTCTTACTCTTTTCCAAACATCTCCTGCCGTGATTTTCTTTATTTTTATTACGAATTTATGATTTTTACATATGTTGCAGGGACTCTCTTTACTTAATAGAGTCCTTATGTTTCTTGAAACCAAAGAGTGCATATTTTTTTGTCCTGACGGTATGCCGTGCAATCTGATCAACTCTTTCCACTTGCGGCAGCATCGGAACTCTTGTGTTTAATGTGTGCACGGCTTTACCTTGCCATATATCAACAGTAATTTATATGGACCCTTTTGGCTGTTCTCTCCAATTTTGTATGCAAATCAAACTATCACTTTTTAATAGTTTTAATTCTGAATTTTCCGTTATCAATTATTTTGATATGAGTATGTTGTTTAATCTAGGCCTTTAGATGTTCATAAAATCCAACGGCTTATAGCTTTTCTTTTTTCCGATTAACGTGGTAATTTCTAGCCCTTGAGAGCGAACGTGGTAATTTCTAGCCGTTGGCCCGCGCTAAATAGCACGGCTAGAATGTTGCATTATCTTATAGAAACATGATTAAATTGAAAATATGAGAATTAAAAAAATCAATCATAAAAAATTACTGTGTACATATGATCTAGTTAAGAAGAGGTCATACTAATATTGAATACTCCTTATTTTATACATACGACGAATATGTACTATAGGCTAGTGTGCTCATTTTTTCCCAGCCTGCATACAGGCATACAGCATGCTCCCCTTGCTCACATTACTTGCATCTTTCTTCCTTGATCTTCGTTTTCAAGGTCTTGTGGTGCTTCCTGGAGCGTGGCCTTGTGAGCTGTATAGGCGGCTCACTGTTTGTGCCCTACGATTTATCTTAGAAACCAGCATCGTCTTCTGATTTTTGCACCAGACCACCACTACACATGTGTCTTTGAGCTCCAGTTGTACCATCTCCAGTAATTATGTGTATCTGCATGCACAGCTGTATGAGCTCAAAACCAAGGCATGATGCATCTACAGCCTACATTATGCCGCTTAATTATTCAGCAAGCTGTTCCTCTCCAATACTCTCAACCACTATCTCTTTCCCATCAGCGCAGCCAACCTTGCTCACTCGCCATGTATGCAATCATCGACGGCCACCAGGTGAGGCGGCGGATACAGTCGCCGGACTGTCCGAGCTGCTCGTCCCAATCCAGTGATCTAGGTCATGTAATGATGAAATCGCATGCTGTTGCGTTCTCTGTTCTGGACTCCGACGTCATGACAGCCTTCGTCCCATTCGTAACACTGAGGCCAAGAACGTCGGATCCTGAACAATGTCCTGTTGACGGTCGTCATCTGGTCCGTCATAGCTGCATTGCAGTTCTTAAACTTTCAATCAGCGGATTCCTCATCGATAGCGCTGAAACCCTCTGTGACTGATTCCTATGCGGCGCTGCTGAATGGGAACGTGTTTTTTATAGCTTGATCGATCGGCCGCCCATGAAAAACATATCTCCACCATGCCCATGTGTATAACCTGATCCCGCCGCCAGTTTCCGTCCATCGACGCCGATGCATAAATGGCTGATCGGGTATGGCATCGAAACCTAACCAATCTCGCGAGCTACGCCTGAATTCGACCATCGATGTAGAAAGAAAGTTGTCTGATGTCGAACCTGACCAAGCTCGCAAGGTATGCCTAAATTTGACCGTCGATGTTGAAAGCTGTATGATGTCACTTGTTTCTCAATCCATGTTGATCCCCAGTGCACCTCGAGTCCGCGTAGCCTCATCCTCCATCAATATCGAATCTGATCGTCGAGGCGTCTGAAGCCGCGAGCTATGCCAAAGCTGTGACTTTTTTGTCTCCCGTATGTGTTCCTTCATGATCAACATCCAGGTTGCCTCGTTTCTTTTCTTTTACTTATGGATTTATCTATAGCAACAACAAAAGAGACGCAAAGGAATCTGAGATTTATAAGCATGGGACTCTAATTAAGTCCGTACTCTCCAAATTTGGTTGGTCGGTCCATCACGTAGGAATCTATTAACAGTACTTTAAATCCAATGGCTGTGGTTATGCCTATAATAATTAACGGTTTAGATTTCTCTTATTTTTTACCAATTAACGTGGCAGTTAGTACCTTTAATCTTGTCCGTTCAATGTTCATAAAATCCCACGGTTCATGTCTTTGTTACTTTTTCGATTAACGTGGTAATTTCTTGGACTTGAGAGCGAATGTGGTGGCTTCTTTGGACCTTCAAATACTAATATAATAGATACTACAGAGCCAACTGGATTAGTACGACTCTTGTTAGACTGCTTTGATCTACGAATAAGTGAATGTGTGCGTGGAGTCGGACGCTCCAGTCGGCTCTATAGCAGTGCTCTTTTCCAAACTAATTAGAGCAGGTACAATAAGGTCCAGTGAGCAGACTGAAGAGTAGCCCACCTAATAAAAATCCTGGCCGGAGGAGTGAGAAGTTAAGAGAGAGATTGAAGCAGGCTGTTGCTCAGTCGCCGGGCTACAAGAAACAAGCGCCGGCTACCATCCCGATGCAGGCGTTTTACCGGCGATCCCCGTCGTAGCTGCTCCCATCCTCCATGCAAGCATTTAATATCTGAGTCTTCCACACAGCCAGCCAACAGCTTTCTTATGATAAGAAGAAGAAAGTTTATTTATGTTGGTTATTGATGACTTGGCTTGAGCATACAGCCCGCTGCCGGCTGTTTCATTAGCCTTGCTCTTAAGCAGCTTTAGCAGTGGCGTCGTGTTAGCTTCGCGCACTGGCAAGTTAGAGATGGGAGCGTACCAGAAGCCGTCGAGCACCAATCTTGGCTGCTTCGTGTCCAAACGCGCCTGCCCTTGGCTCGTGTGCGCCTTCCTCTCATTGGCCCTCCTGCACGTTCTCTGCTGCTCTCCCGCCGGCACTCAGCATGCCGTGTTTGCTTCTGTTCTCCAGTACATCAACAACACTTACTCCTTCGTCTCTTCAATGTAAGTAACAAATGCTTAACGCTCTTAATCAGTACTATCTTCTGTCGTCCTCGTGCGCACAGATCATCTTAATTATGGCGGCTTTTGGTCTTGGTTGCAGGCCGGGAGAAGGGAGGAGCTGCAACTACTCGGAGGGGCAGTGGGTGCGGGCGCCGGGCCACGCCCGGCGGTACAACGCCACTCTGTGCAACGTGAAGGACAGCCGCAACTGCATCCGCAACGGCCGCCCCGACACGGGCTACCTCGACTGGCGGTGGCAGCCGGACGGGTGCCCCCTGCCGGCGTTTGACGCCAAGTCGTTCCTCTCGGCGATGCGCAAGAAGCATGTGGCCTTCATCGGCGACTCCATGGCGCGTAACCAGGCCCAGTCCCTCATCTGCCTCCTCAGCGCGTCCTACCCGTGCCGCCTCCTGCACCAGGACCCCGGCCTGAACAAGTACAACTTCTGGCGCTACGCGTTCCCGTCGCACGACGTGACCGTGTCCTACTACTGGGCGCCGTTCCTCGTCCGGGCCAACGGCAAGCCGGAGGACGACAGCATCCGCTACAGCTACGTGCACCTCGAGGAGCCCGGCGACCGGTGGGCGGCGGAGGCCGAGACCATCGACGTCGCGGTGCTCGCCGCCGGCCACTGGCTGCTCAACGGGGCCATCTACTACAACGGCAGCGAGGTGATCGGCGCGCACAACGCCCCGGAGCTCAACCACACCAGCGTTGGCTACGCGTGGCCGCTCCGGATCGTGCACCAGACGGCGCTGGATCGCCTGACCTCCGGCCGGCCCCGGACAGTGGTGCTGGCCACCTTCTCGCCGTCGCACTTCGAGGAACACCGGATCGACAGCCCCACCGCGTGCACCAAGATGGAGCCGTACAAGAAGGGGGAGCCATACATGTATTCGATCTACAAGGAGGTGAGGGACATCGTCTACGATGAGGCCAAGGCCGCAAAGGAGAAGCTCGGCGAGGATGCCGCGGCGAGGATCGAGGTGCTGGACGTGACGACGCTGGCGGCGATGCGGCCGGACGGCCACCCCGGTGTGTACATGCACCGCGACCCGTTCGCGAACGGCGTGCCGGAGAGGATCAACTCGGACTGCCTCCACTTCTGCCTGCCCGGGCCGGTCGACACGTTCAACGAGGTGTTGCTGCAGCTACTGAAGAAGAGGCGGTGAAACCGTGAATGCATGCGTCCATCTGGACTGCTCGATCGCGGTCTAGATCGTGCGGCTATTAGCTCTTGTAACATTTTTTTCTCGTTTTCTCAATTATTATATCTTCTTGTACACTCTCACTTTGTCGAACCAATTGTATACTCGCACTTCGAAAGCTCTGGAAGCGACAAAAATTTGCCCTTAGATCCAATGATGGCATCTTCTTTCATGCATTCTTCATCTCTGATCGAGGACTAGCTCAATAAAACAAAGAGTTGATCCTGATTTCGTGGTATATTTCGAGATTGTCAAAGATTCTTGGAAAATTAGCTGCGCACGGAACGGACTATACACGATCTCAGATGTTCTAGAACTATGTAATCTGTTAGCGTAGATCTCCATGCATCACATCGTTGACAAGCATTTAATTTGATGTAGATTAGAATAAAGTAAGCGTTGTCTGCTGACCTTCGCAGTCGGTACGTCTGGCTCGGGATTTTGAGACGTAAATTTGACGATTGCTACGTAAGACATATTCTAACCAACGATGTTCATCAGAAGCGCACATGTAGTGAGAGAATAAGAAGTGTTTTCAGAATGCACTGGAAACGGACATATAGTGTTTAGAACGTTGTGGCATACTAGTTCGTATGTTTTGACAAGAAAACACTGACTATAAATTTCTCACCTATATTGTTATGTTTAGAACACGTTCAGAACACTCCATTTATTTTTATTTTGTTGACGTTAGGACAACTTAGTGCAAATTTGAACTAATTTAGCTGTCTTAACGTAAACAAAAGGAAAACGGAGGTAGTAGATCATAATCATGAGGATGTACTTTTGAAAATAATCCAGTGGTATCTTCCGTGGCGCCAATGTTGTCATCAAACCAGATAGCTCCTATACACAAAAAAAAAAAAAAAAAAAAGAGAGAGAGAAAAAAAAAGAAAAAGAAAAGAAAAAAAAGAACAAGATATCTGTCATTGGCTACATTAATTGCTTTCCCATTTCTCTTGGTCTACCAGTAGTTCATTGTTGGCGCCCTTTTTTCATCTGATCATCAACAACTTCGCTCTAATGTCTCGATCCCCGAGCCGGACCCGCTTACACCTGGCAACTCTCTAGGATCAGACCAACACAAGTTTTTTCTGCACACTTTGTCCTCACTCGTGCGCATCAGGGAACACTTTCCGGTCGGTCACCTATCCCGAAATTGCTCCAGGCCAAGTACGCTTAACGCCAGAGTTCTTTCGAGATGAGCTTCCGGAAAGAGGTTGCAACTTTATCAATCTTATTAAGCCCTGGGCCAGGATGTCACATACCCACCCCTTTAGAAGACCGATGTCCTCGTCGGTCAACCCAGTCCAAGAACGTCCTCTCTTGGCCACGTCCGTGTGTCCAGTGCCAGCGCATGTGGCATGCTCGAGCCGGACCCGCTTACACCTGGCAGCTCTCTAGAATCTCAAGACTGCCCTCACAGACCAACACAAGTCTTTTCTGCACACTTTGTCCTCACTCGTGCGCACCCGGGAACACTTCCCGGTGAGTCACCCATCCCGAAATTGCTCTAAGCCAAGCACGCTTAACCCCAGAGTTCTTTCAAGATGAGCTTCCGGAAAAGAAGTTGCAAGTTGTTGACATGAGTATTCTATCAATCCTATTAAGTCCTGGGGCAGGATGTAACATTCGCCCGTAAGGTCATGCTTGGTAATGACATCTTCACCAACTACATTCTTCTGACATTGGTGCCACTGAGCTCGACTTTCTCAATGCTAGACAAATTGGCACACGACCTTTACAAGCTACATTAATTCCTGTATATGACATTAATTCATGCAATCATCCGTGTTTTTTTTATCTGAGAATCGTAATTATCTGTGTTTCGCAACAAAAAAAAAAATATAAATGACAAGTATTGATAGAGTCCCAATCAGACAGACATATTGTAGATGTGCGAGATGAAAACCGCGCGTGTGCACCCCGAGGCCACGACCATGACGATTTACAAGTCGCGGAGCATGGAAGCCAACTAGCCACGCAAACACTAACCATTTTCACCGCTTTTTCTTAGGATCTGCAGCAGTATCTCATTGAAGGTGTCGACGGGCCCTGGCAAGCAGAAGTGGAGGCAGTCGGACCCGATCTTCTTCGGCGCGTCTGGTGGCAAGGGATGTCGGTGCATGTACACGCCGGGGTGCCCGTCCGGCCGCATCGCCGCCAGCTTCGTCACGTCCAGCACCTCTATCCTCACCTTGCCGCCGCCGCCACTCCGTGCCTTGCCGGCCTTCGCCTCATCGTACACGATGTCCCTCGCTTCCTTATGGACCCACTCCAGATCCTTCTCCCCCTCCTTGTACGGCTCCTTCCTCGTGCACGCCAAGGGGTTGTCGAACGAGCTCCACTCAAAGTGCGCCGGCGAGAAGGTGGCCAGCACCACGGTTCGTGGCCGGCGGCCGGAGGCCAGGCGATCCATCGCCGTCCGGTGCACCATCCGAAGCGGCCACGCGTAGCCGACGCCGGAGTGGTTGAGCTCCGGGGCGTTGTGGGCGCCGACCACCTTGCTGACGTTGTAGTAGACGCCCCCGTTCAACGGCCAGTGACTGGCCGAGAGCACCGCGACGTCGATCGTGTCGGCGTCGGCCGCCCACCGGTCACCGGGCTCGTCGAGGTGGACGTGGGTGTAGCGGAGGCTGGCGTTCTCGGCCTTGCCCGTGGCCTTCACGAGGAACGGGCTCCAGTAGAAGGACACCGTCACGTCGTGCGCCGGGAACGCGTAGCGGAAGAAGTTGTACTTGCGAAGGTCGGGGTCCCGGTACAGGAGGCGGTACGGGAACGCCGCGCTGAGGAGGCAGACGAGGGACTGGGCCTGGTTCCGCGCCATCGAGTCGCCGATGAAGGCCACATGCTTCCCGCGCACAGCCGAGAGGAACGCCTTGGCGTCGAACGCCGGCAGGGGGCACCCGCTCGCCGGCTGCCACCGCCAGTCGAGGTAGCCCGTGTCGGGCCGCCCGTTGCGGATGCAGTTGTGGCTCTCCTTCACGTTGCACAGCGTGCCGTTGTACCGCCGGCCGTAGCCCGGCGCCCGCACCCACTGCCCTTCCGAGTAGTTGCAGCTCCTTCCTCCTCCCGGCCTGCAACCAGCAATGATGCATCAGACCGGTGTGCACACAAAGACGACCTAGGAGTTAAGTTACTCAGCTCTTATAACATTTATTACGTACACCGATGAGACGAAGGAGTAAGTGTTATTGATGTACTGGAGGAGAGGAGAGAACACAGCTTGCTGAGTGACAGCGGGAGAGCAGCAGATGAGGTGGATGAGGGCCAAGGAGAAGAAGCAGCAGGCGAGCCATGAGTAAACGGGTTTGGACAGGAAATGGCCATGCTTGGTGCTCGATGGCTTCAGCTGGCTATGGGCATCTGATGCCTTCTGGTACACTCCCATCTCGCGGTAGTAGCTAGCACAGAAGTTGTACGACCTTAATTTCGAATGGGTTGACCTTGGAAGTAGGATCGACCTTCCTTATGATCTGTCGTGAATAACTTAAGTGTGGCGCGTCTGTATTGAGAACAAGTGGCGGTTCGTCGGGGCGGGTTTGTAATTCGTCTAAACTCCCGGTGGTAGTCATGCACATATGCAAATGCATGTGATGCACACCTCTCAGTGAATATTAGATCCGATCGACACACAGCTGCTAAGCTTCCATTCGCGAGTTGCTCGTCTTCTCCGCCAGTCACGCGTAGCCAAGTTCCATAATCTCTTATTTTATTCTGTTACCATCTCAGGTGAGTTTTACTGGGTCAAATCAGGTTACTATGTGGGCGCCCAAGACGCATGCATGCTCTATGAAACTTGAAGCATATTTTTGCTGCTCTACGGATGCATGATACCTCGATGCAAGTCTACTGTGAGACAAAAATAAGCTATTCGAGACTCCGGTTATCTCTAGAGCCTAGCACTAACCAATGTCAACTCACCATGTGCCAGCATCTATAACTTCATTACGGAAAGCCAGGCTGCTTCCAATAAAGCTTGATAGTACCTCTAATTCTGCAAAATGACGTTCAGGCAGCCTAAGCTGCATTTATGCGGTATGGACCCCATGATTTTAATCCCAAAGGTTAATTTCACAAGCTGTCTATGCTTCATTTCAAATGTCAAATTACAATTACTATTTTTCCTTTCTTTAGCATCATTATAACTCAAAATGTTCTTACCGTCTTGTCATGTGTACAAATTTTGTCCAACTTCAACACTGCCTTTTACTCACCTCTACACATTATATTTGCCCAATAGAGCTACACAATGACAACGATGTTTCAAAAGCCTTTTCTGTGTGGCGCGGAATGTTTAGACTTCCGCGCTACGCTCTTTTATCTTTTTTTTTATTTGTGGGCAATAGATCTTTGATTCGATAAGCTTGGGATACCATAATAGTTTAGATAAACAAACATGTCGGAGTAGTATGCATCATTTTTCTTCTTTACATGTGTGCATTAGTTGCGCACTCCCTCCTAGGGGGTTGGCTGACGAGGGCTTCGCTCGGCTCAACTCACTCTAGCTCGTTAAGATATTGAGCTAGCTCGAATCGGCTCATTAAGATAAACGAACAAATATTGTAGCTCAGCTCGCCTCTATGCTCAACGAGCTAATGATGAAAAAACACATTTTCAATAGCTTTTTAAAAGAAAAAACAGTAGCACATGCGAAAACAGCATATATCATCACTCGTGCATGTCCATCTATTCAGATAACTCAAATGTCTTAAACAAGCATTCGAATAAAAGATAACATGTCCGGACGTGCATACAAATACAATAATTAAGCGAAAGGGCCTGTAGTCTAGTGGTTGCAAGAGCCTCAGTAGTCAGTACCACCTGAGGTCCTGGGTTGACTCCCAGTGGGAGCGAATTTTCTAAGATTTAACGACATTGTGCTTTCATCGGGAGGCGACGTGGTCGGCGACAGTGAGGCGCCAGATGTGACTTCGTCAATCTTGAGGATTTGCCGGCTCAGTTTTCGAAGATGCTCATAGGGACAGGGTTTGCGTATGTGCATTCATAAAGGTGAGTGTGCGTGCGTCATGAGTATCTGAGTTGTAGTGTGTAATCGCTAAAAAAAATACAATAATTAAGTGTCCATTACGATATATAAAGAAATAAATAGTAACGCTTCAACTTCAACTTCGCCAATCATCATAACCAGCGTTCGCTGAACTGAAATTCTGAGCTCGCTTACAAAAGTACTTACATTAGATGTTCACTGCAACGTGCCCTTATACATTCAGGTTTGTACATAGGTTGGGCTTTTGCAAAGCAGAATTGAGACTAAGAGCCTGAGTCGTCGGCTAGGTTTTTTATTCTCACGCAGCTCGTTTTGCTGGTGAGCTGCTCACGAGCGGGTTCGAGTTGGCTCGTCTAACAAGCTAAAAACCTAGCTCAGCTCGGTGAAAATCCAAACAAGTAAAACCGAGTCGAGCCGAGTTTGCTCCAAGCTGACCTAGCTTGCGAGCAGCGGGTTTTATTGCCAACATATGTCCTAGCTAGAGTGGCGCAGCAACACATTGAGGTTTGGTGTTGCTGTCTTTGGTTCTACAGAAACCAGTGCCGATTAGCTTGAAGAAAGATGACGAGAGGCACATGGTCACAACTGGTGCTCTATTTATTTTGAAAATAAATAAAACTTCCATATATTTTGATTATTTCTACATTATTTCAGCTCTAGGCATAAAAATCTTGCCTAGCACTTAGCAGCGTTTTAATTTCAGATCACCGCAGTGAAATGTGAATACAATTATACCATCATATGAACCATAGCTAGACCGGCTGCAGGACATCATGGGCGGGTTTGACTGAGCATATCGTATAACAAAGCCCTGGAAAATTTTACTTGTAAAGTACACCCTAGATCAAATGGGAACATTGTAAGAATCAGTGGAGGAAAGCTCTTGCCTCAAATCTATGACCAAATTAAATGCTAGTATCAGGATTTGGGAGATGCATGCATGGAGATCTACGTTAGTGGAATAGATATACACTCGGAATTGAGCGAGATCTAAATGCGATCTGTCTAGCTGCTTCGAAGAATCTCAATCTGTCAGAGGTTGATGCATAGGATAATCATAATCAGCATCATAGTCTAGCTAGTGTCAACTATCATAGTCAATCTCGAGCAAGCTGTACCGAGATATGTGCAAACATGATACTCTTATTAACCATCTCGTAATGGCATAACTATATTAACCTTAATCACTTCGATGGAGCTCATGCTTCTTTCCAAGGGCAAGGATACATGATACAAAGTACTCCATACGTCCCAATAAGTCATGATTCTTATAATCCCGAGGAAAAAATATAGTTGTGGCAACCAAAACCTGATATGCCTGATTCATACATGCGAGTCCACATAACGAAGTGGTCACACTTTGGGACAGATTAGAGGGCCGCGGTCACTTTAATTCCAAAAAATGCTTATATTTTGAGACAAAATTTGAGCCTAGAAGTGCTTACACATTTCCGGATAGGGAGAGTATATTGAAGGGAGCCGAAAAAAGAGCAACGGTAACTTGTAGCTGTACGATCCAACCCTGGGTCCAGATGGACTCGATCGGCATCGATGGCCAGGGCTACACGGTAAAACGTGCCACAGAAACCGACGATGATCCACGCGCATGCGTGTCGTGGACGCATACATGCATGCGACCTAGGCACGCACTCTCAGTGTCTTCACAGCCGCCTCTTTCTCAGCATCTGCTGCAGTATCTCGTTGAAGGTGTCGACCGGCCCGGGCAGGCAGAAGTGGAGGCAGTCCGCCGTCATCCACTCCTGCACGCCGTTGGCGAACGGGTCGCGGTGCATGTACGGCCCTGGGTGCCCGTCCGGCCGCATGATCGCCAGCTTCGTGATGTCCAGCACGTCCACGCTCAGCAGCGCGCCGCCCTCGCCGCTCTTCCGCGTCGCTGCTTGCGCCTCCTCGAACAGGATGGTCCTCAGCTCCTCTTCGATGGGCCGCAGCTCCTTCTCTCCCTCCTTATACGGCACCTTCCTCGGGCACATCGTGGTGATGGTCTTGCCTTCGAAGTGCGCCGGCGAGAAGGTGGCCAGCACCACGTTCCGCCGCCGCCCGCCGGTGCTCATCAGCCGCTCGAACGCCTTCCTGTACGCCAGCCGCATCGGCGTGGCGTAGCCGAGGATCGTCGTGTTGGTGATCTCCGGGTGGCCGTGGACGCCGATCATCTCGGTGCCGTTGTAGTAGATGGCCCCGTTGAGCAGCCAGTGGCCGATGGCGAACACCACCACGTCCATCGAGTCGGCGTCGGCCGCCCACCGCTCGTCGAGCGCCTCAAGGTCCACGTAGTTCATGGTCTGCCCCATGCTGTCGTTCCGCGCCTTGCCGGTGGCCCTGGAGATGAAGGGCGCCCAGTAGAAGGACACCGTCACGTCGTGCGACGGGAACGCCCACCGCCAGAAGTAGTACTTGAAGGGGTCCGGGTCCCGGTACATGACGCGGTACGGGTACGCCGAGCTGAGGAGGCAGACCAGGGACTGGACCTGGTTCCGCGCCATCGAGTCGCCGACGAAGGCCACGTGCTTCCCGCGCATCGCCGACAGGAACGCCCGGGGGTTGAACGCCGGCAGGCGGCACCCCGACGGCTGCCACCGCCAGTCGAGGTAGCCCGTGTCGGGACGCCCGTTGCGGATGCAGTTGTGGCTCTCCTTCACGTTGCACCGCGTGGCGTTGTACCGCCGCGCGTGGCCCGGCGCAAACACCCACTTCCCCTCCGAGTAGCTGCAGTTCTTCGGCCTGCAGAAATGACAACCAAACCACGTATGAGACCTGTGCGCGCGCAAGATACTCAAGTAACCATGCATGAAGATCTAAGCGTTATAACATTTAGTACGTACTCTGAGGAGACGAAGGAGTAGGTGTCGTCGAGGTACTGGATGAAAGGAGAGAACACCGATTCCTGAGTGGCCGACGGAAAGCAGCAGAGGATGTGGAGGAAAACCAAGGAGATGAAGCCGAAGACGAGCAAAGCGCAGACGGGTTTGGGCACGAAGTAGCCAGGGTTGCCGCCTTTGTGAGACGATGTCTTGTGCTTGTGAGGATGGTACGCTCCCATCTCGAGCAAAACTGGCGCGACAAGCAGCAACGCTATGGTTTTGCTTCAAAGCTGATTATAGTGGCCAGTTCGATGTACATATAGAACTGCGGGGGACCGGTTCACATCGGTAATAGTTATGTAACCTTATCATTACGTATCTGGAACGTCCGATGTGTCGGCTCAAATTAAATAACAGTCCGTCGGTGGGAGATCGTACTACGTAGTATGACCTTTTCAACCGTGTATAGGTTTGAGTCTCATATTCTTCCTTTATATATGTAGTACCCTTCAGTGACTGCTTAAAACGTATGCTCAACTATTTTCACGAGAATATATGCACCAAGTCCATGGGCTAGCCAATGACATAACATGTGGGCTGAACTCACTATTTACATGTGCGACGGTGACCCTTTCATGTAAAGACGTCTGATAGAAAAGGTGAGATTCACATCTTTCAACATGTGACGCCTTCCTCCATATATATCTTTCATGAAAATTATTTAATTAGTGTTCCTATGAGAGTTCAAAATGATGCTAAAAATTTGTTACTAAGCTTAATTAGAAGTTGTCTAGCTCAAGTGCACAAACAATTACTTATATAGATAATATATTATGAGATCAAAGTTTGTCACCACACTCTGACTTCATTATGCATGGGTTGGTCGTTGCTTTGGATCTTCAATCATGCCATCGCATTCACTAAATGCCTTGTGAATAACAACCCTTTGCTTTAAGACATAGCATGCAAATGTTATTTATCCTTCTCAATGGTCCTGACATCCTTAACACATCGTGCAATATATAGCATCTTCATGTTAATTATCCAAGAATAAAAGTTAAACAAACTAAAACATCAATGCAATATTCGCACTGGAAACTTGTAAAAGATAAGATAAAGATAAGAGATGAAAAAATTTTGTGAAACAATAAAAATTAGCACACCCATCTCTTTACTATTTTCTTGTATAAATGCTACCAATTAAGGGTTGCCACCTAACATTTGGCAGTCGATGTTATTCAAAAATAGTAAATGCTTCGTGTAGAAATTTTCAAAATGAAAGAAAGCAGATGATGGAATTTCTCTATATCCACGTATCTATGTACAAGACCCAATATGGTTTTGCACGTAATTTTTGTATGGAATAATGCTCGATTTCTCACTTTTTTAATCTAATGCTACCATTATCATCGTATACTATTTTTTATACATGTAATCTAGAAACGGCACAACTAAGCCCCAAATTTAAAGTTGAGATCTACTATACATAATTAGTCCTTTATCTAACAAGTTTTGTCGCAAGTTAAAGGCATCACATTGTAATTGTATAATTCCTAAATGATAACATTTTTCAGATTGGGACTATTTCCGTTTATATATGTATAATGTGTCTGTCTCATGCATATTCTTGAAATGAAAGATTATATTATGGATAAGAATTTTCTTGCGAGTTATATTGTGGAATGGATGGAACCTAATGGGGCTATGAACATGCACTGATGAGAAATGTACCTCACCAGGCTCCTCTTGTGTAAGCTCGATTTATTTCCTTGGATACCTAAGCTGATGCAAAGAGATTTTTGTTTAGTGCCTTAGTGGTGAGAGACAATATATACTTCGTGATTATAGCATGCAATGCTTGCGTTCCCAGGCACACGCGTGTCCATATAGTATCGTTCAGGCATGCATGATACAATGAGGCACTCACTCGCATCAGATCGATCGTATGCGCCTCCGTACGTCACAAGCTGCAGAAGTATCTCATTGAACGTGTCCACCGGCCCGGCCGCCTGGGCAGCCAGAAGTGGAGACAGTCGATCTGCAGCCGCTCCGGCACGCCGCGCGCCAACGGGTGCGGACGTGCGGTGCATGTACACGCCGGGATGTCCGTCGGGCCGCATACATCGTCGCCAGCTTCGTCACATCCAGCACCCATGACCGTCGTCTTCGCGCCATTCCCCGGCGCCGCTGCCACGGCCTCCTTCCTAGCGATCTTCCTAAGCTCTGACGCCAGGCTCGCCACCTCCGTCTCCCCATCCTTGTACGGCTCCTTCCTCGCGCACGTCTCGGGGTCGTCGCAGGCCTTCTCGAAGTGCGCGGGCGATACGGTGGTCACAACGTACGACGGTCCGTCGCTCGGCGGTGCCCTGACCACGGACGGAGCTGAGCCGCTCTATTGACATCCGAATGGCCTCGCGCGCGGTACGTCGAGAAGAAGCCGATCTGGGTGTGGTTGAACCGCTCGAGGAGGAGCGCGCCGAGCACATCGCTGCCGAGGTAGTAAACTGCCCGGTTCCAGAACCATTGTGGCCCGTGCTGATCACCGCCACGTCCATCCTGTCGGCGTCGGTCGATCACAGCTCGGCGAGCGCGTCGAGGTGCACCGAGTTGTAGGGCGTGTGCCGTGGCAGTCCGCGCGAGGAACGGCCCCCAGTACGAAAACACGGTCACGTTGTGTGACGGGAACGCCCAGCGCCGGAACTTGCGGGTGAACTGCTCGCGATCCCGGTACAGGCCGGAGTATTTTGCAACTGGCTGGCCATGTAAGATTTGTTGAAATTACAGAATGTACTCCGGAACCCATTTTCGTGAAACAACAGCCAGGGAAATGATGTTCCAAATATTAGTTACCGTTCATCCATGCGTCACATATGCCCTGACGGTCTGAGTATTACTGCCTCTTCGTCAGGAGCTGCAGCAGAATCTCATTGAACGTGTCGACCGGCCCGGGCAGGCAGAAGTGGAGGCAGTCGTTCAGCAGCCCCTTCATCGCGCCGGGCGAGAAGGGGTCGCGCCACATGTACACGCCGGGGTGCCCGTCCGGACGCATCGCGGCCAGCTTCGTCACATCTAGCACCTTGATCTTCGTCATCCCGCCGTTCCTCCCCGCCGCCGCAGCGGCCTCCTCTTTGACGATTCTTCTGAGCTCAGCGGCCTCGGTCCCCAACTCCTTCTCCCCCTCCTTGTACGGCTCCGTCCTCGCGCATGTCGTCGGGTCGTTCCACTCCTTCTCGAAGTGCGACGGCGAGAAGGTGGCCAGCACCACCGTGCGGCCGCCCCGGGCGTTGCCGCCGGAGCTGAGCCGCTCCACAGACTTCCGTATGGCCTCTCGAAACGGGCCGAAGAAGCCGATATCGGTGTGGTTGGACTCCGGCACGAGGTGCACGCCGAGCACCTCGCTGCCGTTGTAGTAGACGGCCCCTTTCCAGAACCAGTGGCCGATGCTGACGACCGCCACGTCCATGGTGTCGACGTCGGCGGACCACCGCTCGGCGAGCGCGTCGAGGTACACGGAGCAGTAGGTCATGGTGTAGTTGTCCACCCTGCCCGTGGCGCGCACCAGGAACGGCGCCCAGTACGAGGACACGGTCACGTTGTGCGACGGGAACGCCCAGCGCCAGAACTTGCGGGTGCCGGGCTCCGGGTCGCGGTACACGAGGTGGTATGGGACGGCCGTGCCCAGGAGGCAGACTAGCGACTCGGCCTGGTTGCGCGCCATCGAGTCGCCGACGAAGGCGACGTGCTTGCCGCGGACCGATGCGAGGAACGCGGCGGCGTCGAAGGCCGGAAGGTGGCACCCTGCGGCCGCCGGCTGCCAGCGTCAGTCGAGGTAGCCGGTGTCCGGCCGTCCGTTGCGGACGCAGTTCTCGCTGTCCTTGACGTTGCACTCCGTGCCGTTGTACCGCCGCGCGTGCCCGGCATCCCACACCCACCTTCCCTCCGAGTAGTCGCCGTCATCGCAGCTCTGCCCCCGTACCCGCCTGCAACGAAGAAGACCGTGCATCCGCGCATGAATAACCAAGACCTTTGCACTTGCTCGTCCAAATTTGCAGGTATAAAAGCACTCAAGGAGATATAAACGTACTCTGATGAGACGGAGGTGTAAGTGCCGTTGAAGTACCCGAGCAGAGGAGAGAACACAGCTCGTTGAAATCACTGAGCTTTCACCTGGACTAATAATCAAGAGAACCCAATTATGGCAACCTTGGATAGAGTTTTTATTTCGACAGAATGGGATAGTAAATATCCTTTGACACATATGAAACTTCTGCCTAAGGGAGTGAGTGATCACAACCCCATTTTGTTCAATTCTGGAGAAAACACCCCTACAAAGGAGGGGATCTTCAGATTTGAGAAATGGTGGCTTGAACATGAGGAGTTTACCCAGATAGTAGAGAAGGTCTGGGCAACCCCATGTTTACATACCAATCCTGTTGATATCTGGCAATTTAAAATTAGATTGCTCAGAAAGAAGATCAAGGGTTGGAGCAGAAATGTGGGAGCAGAGTTGAGAGATCTAAAATCCTCACTACTCTCTAAACTAGATATACTAGATAGAGAGACGGAAAAGAGGAATCTGAGCGTAAGTGAAAGGAATCAAAGAAAGGACATGTGTGAAGAGCTAGAGAGGATCTGGAGGATGGAGGAAATGAAAGCAAGACAGAGATCCCGAGACAGGGATGTTAAAGAAGGAGACAAGAACACTGCCTACTTCCATGCAGTGGCAAACCAGAGAAGAAGAAAAAAGATGATTTCAAGCCTAGAAAGTGAAGAAGGGATGATTGAAGACACACCGGGCATGCTTAAGCATGCAGTGGAGTTCTATGGGAAGCTATTTGGTGCAGAAGAAAAAATGAGCTTAAAGCTAGAAGATGACTTCTGGAAGGAAGAAGACAAAGTAACTGCAGAAGAAAATGCTATGCTAGATGGGGAGTTTACTGAAGAAGAGATTAGGGAGGCTATTTTTGGATCCTATGCCGAAGGAGCCCCAGGTCCAGATGGTTTTTCTTTCCTCTTCTACCAGAAATTTTGGTCAGTTATTAAAACTGACTTCATGGCAATGGTTAGGGGTTTTGAGCAGGGCACAATCAACATAGCGAGAGTCAACTATGCTATGCTGACCCTGATCCCTAAAGAACCAGATGCCAAGGTGTTGAAGAAATTCAGGCCCATTAGCCTAATTAATTGTAGCTTCAAAGTTTTTTCCAAAGCTTTGAATAATAGGTTAGTTAAGATTAGTGGTAGACTGATCTTAAATAACCAAACAACCTTCATAAAAGGCAGATATATACTAGAGAGTGTGGTTACTGCACATGAAATAATTCATGATGCAGTTAGGAGTGGCTGTCAGGGCTTGATTCTCAAACTAGATTATGAGAAAGCTTATGAGGTAGAGTTGGGAGTTCCTAGAAAATATGCTTAAAGGTAGAGGTTTTAGCTCTAAATGGATTTCTTGGGTTATGAGCTTGGTTAAAGGAGGATCTATCTCTGTCAGAATTAATGATGAGAACAGTTCCTTCTTTAAGCCGGGTAAAGGTTTGAGACAAGGTGACCCGCTGTCTCCCTTGCTCTTTAACTTAGTAGCTGATGTCTTCACGAGAATGCTAGTTAAAGCTGCTGAAAATGAATTCATTCAAGGTTTTATGACAGATCTTTACCCTGGAGGTGTCATCAGCTTACAATATGCTGATGACACCTTGTTGTTCATTAATAAAGATCCTAGCTATGTAAGTCACTTAAAGTGGCTGCTGGTTTGTTTTGAACAATTATCAGGGATGAGGATCAACTATCACAAAAGTGATATGGTCCCTATAAATCTACAGGAAGAGGACTCTAACAACCTGGCACAAATTCTCTGTTGCAAAATTGGATCTCTTCCTTTTAAGTATTTGGGAGTCCCTCTTCACCATGATAAATTGAGAAGAGAGGATATCCAACCAATTGTTGACAAAATAATTAAAAGGGTGGCTGGCTGGAAAGGGAGACTTCTTTCTTATGGAGGGAGACTCACTCTGCTTAAAGCTTGCCTAGCCAGTATACCAATTTATTTGATGTCAGTTATTAAATTCCCCAAGTGGGCCATTGAAGCTATAAACTCTCAAATAGCTAACTTCTTCTGGATGATAATGAGAACAAACGAAAAAACCACTTATCTAATTGGCCAAGTTTGTCACAAAAAAAAGGAACATGGAGGTTTGGGGATTCCAGATTTTAGGAATCTGAACCTATGCCTCCTAGCCTCCTGGATTCAGAGATACTATGAAGATGGCAATAAGATTTGGAAAGATATTGTAAAGTATAAATATAACACTGAAAATTCAAACATCTTTTGCTGTAGAGACAGGAATGCATCACCCTTCTGGAAAGGTGTGTTATGGGCCTGTCAAGCAGCAAAGATGGGTTTTAGATGGAAAGTAGAAAATGGTAAGAGAGTGAGATTCTGGGAGGACCAATGGTTCGGTTCCTGCAGCTTGGCAATACAGTACTGGGAGATTTACAATATAGTTAATGAGCATGGTGTTTGTATTGCTGATGTGTGGGATGGCCATAATCTCAAGCTGACCTTTAGAAGGACAGTGAATGAGAGACTTATGCAGCAGTGGCTAGAACTAACACAAATTGTCAGTAGTATAAATTTCAGTGATAATTGTGATAGCATAATTTGGCAGTGGGAATCGACAGGTAAGTTCTCTGTACAATCCTTGTATGCAGTAATAAATTTCAGAGGAGTACAACCTGTGTACACCCCTGTTATGTGGAACATCACAGTTCCTTCAAGAATTCACATTTTTCTGTGGCTGTTAGCCAATGACAAGACCCTTACCAGGAAAAACCTGGCAAAGAGAAAACATCTTGAAGATGTGAGCTGTCTTTTCTGTACTGAAGAAGAAACAGTACACCACCTCTTTTTTGAATGTTGTGTGGCACAGGTGATCTGGAAAGAAATATCAGTTATTCTGGGAAGGGGTATGGGTATTGACTTTGAGTCAATTGCTAGATACTGGATCTCTAACAAGAGATTTAAAATCATCAATACTATTTCGGCAGCAGTCTTATGGTCTATTTGGAGACTGAGAAATGATATTTGTTTTCAGGGAAAATGCTGGAGAAGTCAAGGCGAACTGATGAGAAGAATAGCAGGAACAGTAAGAAGGTGGAAGGCATTGTTCAAAGGATCAGAATCCCAGAAGCTGGAGGAAAACATAAAAGCAATGGAAGAAAGCGCGGCTGCTCCTCCGTTGATGACCTGGGTGCCTACTTATCCAAGGACAATGGAGAACCAAGTGAACTCAGCTTCGGTGGATGGGTGGCGTGAGGCGAGCAGCAATATTATCTTGTCAAGTACTGTAATGACTGCAAGCCGAACTGACGTAGGATTCAATCCTAGTCGAGTAGGAGCTAATCCTGGAACTGTACTCCCCGAGAGGGAAAGGAGCTGTGAACCGAACTCAATTTGCTTTGAATAAAAGCAGGGGCAACCTTTTATCTAAAAAAAAAAACACAGCTCGTTGAGTGCCGGCGGAAGAGAAACAGAGGAGGTAGAGGAGAGCCAAGGAGACGAAGCCGCAGGCGAGCCAGGGGCAGGCGCGTAAGGACCGGAAATAGCTACTCCCGGTGCCGCCGGGACACTCTGGCTTCTCGCCGTGGGCGTGATGAAGTTGTTGGTACGATCCCATCTGTTTGATTCGCACGGTAGAAACAGTGGAAACTTGGCTTATAAAGTTATATAAGCATCCAACACATCACGATGCACGCCTCGGTTTGCCCATTAGTCAGCCGGTGGACAAGTTTACCATACTTTACGGATCTTCAAATGTTTGTTTGGCTTCTTTTCTCCACGTAGCTTGTCGAGACCAGGGCATCAGTATCTTCTAGCATGGACGGGCTGCAGTGCAAGTTCGAGCTCTGCACCGCAAAAAGTAATGTAGGGGCATTGTCGATCTCGATTCTACTGAGTTCGAGCTCTGCAAGTCTTCCATTGGAGACGCTCTCAGTGAACGTACCGTGGTGTTGTTGTAAACTAACCAATACGCACACCGAGATCCATGTTAATTTCGCCATAATACCGTACACTTACATGACTTTCGATATTTTCCGACAAGTTTATCTCAAGTGGAGTGACCGACAGTTCAACGGTATTTAGTATTTTCTGGAGTGGAGGACAACTTACATGTAAAACCAATTATTTTATATTATTAAAAAACCCAATTATTTTCCCTTTTGAAAAAAATTATAATTTTATATAAAAAGGACTTTTTTTTTGCGTGGAATATAAAAATTATAATTTTATATAAAAAGGACTTATGTGTTAGGATAGATTGGTACATGATGAAGTTTGGAACGTCATTTCATACTGTTGATGTTATTTAGATTATTTCTACTAACAAAAAAATTGAGAGGGTTTGACTTTGAGTAAACTTAAAAATCTTATATTTTTTAACAAAGAGAGTAAAACATCTGAAAAACATGAGGAGTCTTGTAGTGGTACATCAGTTAGTGTCCTACTGATTTCAATCCATTAAACTTGGGGCGCCTTCGCGGATGGAGAATGAGTTTGAGGTCATGTTTGGAGGAGTCTTAGAAAAGCGCTTCTCCCACATCCAAAAGCTGGAAAAAATGAGTTTTCAACTACAAGCGAATAATCAACTTGAGGGCAGCTTCCCAAGCTTTCCCCTTCGCTTTCCTATCGTCTCTAGTACTCTCCACGTCAATCTCCACTGCCTCTTCCGTATCTTAGGCTTCGCTTCTCCCTGACCTCCACCTTTTTTTTTTGAGGTGCCCTTCGGACTTGCCAGTGGCGGAGCCAGCCTAGGGGAGGGCCTCGGCCCATCCCCAATTTCAGTCCAGTGCTGGATTTTAGCATTGTAGCAACTGCTTTTTTTTTTGAATTTTTCCTTTTTCCGGCCCAGATCCGCTGGCCTAAATAGCATATTGACCCACCCCAGTTGTGGGCCTGGCTCCGCCACTAAGACCTGGGCCGCCGCTCCCCTGCCCTCTAGACCTCCGAGTCCGAGCCACTCTATCCGAATGGCCTCGCGGTATGACGAGAGCAAGCCGATCCGGGTGTGGTCGAATCGCTCGAGGAGCTGCGCGCCGAGCACGTCAGGTTCCAGAATTAGTGGCCGGCCGTGTTGATCACCGCCACGTCCATAGTCTCGGCGTCGGCAGACCACCGCTCGGCAAGCGCGTCGTGGTGCACAGAGTTATAGGGCGCGCGCGTGGTTCTCCGACTTGCCATGGCGGTGCGCGCGAGGAACGGTGCCTAGTACGAGGACACAGTCACGTGTGCGACGGGAACGCCCACCGCGGGAACTTGCGGGCACCGGGGCTCGGCAGGTTCTCGGTACACGAGGCCGTATGGGACGGACGTGCTGAGGAGGCGGACCAGACTCGGCCTGGTTGCGCGCCATCGATCGAGGCGACATGGTTGTCACGGACTGCCGCGGCGTTTTTTTTTTCGAACAATGAGCAAGAGCACTACCTCCCAGGCCGGCGATCTAGGTTCGAGCCTGGCATTGGCACCGGAAGGCCCCTTTGTGACCTTCCTCTGAAAAAAAAAATGAGCAGGAGCACTGCTCTTTCATTTAAGAGGAATTAGAAGTACATGTTCAGAGTTTTGATTCTTATATTACATAAATATATGGTAGCAACCACTACTCATAGCAGGCATAATCATCTTATTAGCTGCTCACTGCTCGTACCCCCATAGGCTAAATCCCTCAGCTTCATCTCGTCCTTGATCAGGCCAAAAACTTGACACGGCTGCATCTGTTGTTGCTGAAAAATCCTTCTATTTCTTTCCTTCCAAACATTCCAGGCAGTATACATGATGATTGTAACAGCCCAAAATTTAAATACAACAAAAATCCACTCAGAAATTGAACTTTTAGATTTATTGGTAATTCCATGATTTTACAGAAATAAAATCTCATTAAAGTAGCCCAATAAATAGAATGTGAGAAATTTTCCAAAATAAAAGTTCATGCTCAAGTGCTTGTTCTCTTTTTCCATTTATCTGGATTTTATTTGGTGTCTATCTCTCTCTCTCCCAAATTTGAATTCTATTCAAATTTGTTCAAACTTAAATCAGAGAATTGTTCAAAACAATTCCTTCCCGGGCTCCCTCCTTTCTCTTTCCCTCTTGTCGGCCCAGCCCATCTCCCTTTTCCTTCTCTCTTTTTCCCGAGCTGGGCCATCATTCTCTCTTCTCTTCTCCCAGGCCCAGCGCAGCCCGCGCGGCCGGTCCAGCCCAACCTCGCCTGTCGTCTTCCTCCAGAGAGCAGAGCTCTCTCGAGCTCTCTCGCCGCGCCGCCGCTGTCCTCCCTCCTCTCTCTTCCTTTCCACCTCGGTGTCCTTGCGCAGCTGTAGCCATGCCGCCGCGACGTCACTTTGACCCTGACCCATCCCATCGGTGTACGGGGCGGCGTCACGCCATTTAAGCCGAGGCGACGACCACCGGAAGACCCGCTCGCACAGCGCGACGACGAGCTCGCCAGCGACGACCAGAAGCGTCGCCTGGCTTCGCGACCAAGGCGCCGACCTCGCCGCGCCGCAATTCGATCCAACCGGGAGCCGCAACGCGCCGCGCCGGCGGAAATATCTCCGCCGGCGAGCTTCTCTCACCGCCCAATTCACCGCACCTCCCGCCACCTAGGCGTACAAACTCGCCGTAGCCCATACCGCGCCGCAATTTTGACAATCCTCGGCCCCTGCGCCAAGCCACGCCTTCAATGCGCCGGGAAATATCCCGCCGGAGCTCATCGCTTGCCGGCGATATTTCTCGCACCCAAACCGCCTTCTCCGCCTATAAATAGGACCGCCACCTCCTGCGCAGCTCCCTCATCACCACCACTCCACAAATCTAGCTCCGCATTGCTCCAATCACCGTCGATCCCCTTTTGTCCCCATCTCCGGCCGCCGTGCCATTCTCGCCGTTCCGGTAAGCTTCTCTCCTCCTCTCTGTCTCTACAGCACCGCCGTCACTCCTTTGCCCGATCCTGAGCTCAAACCCTAGCCCTCCTGAACCCTAGCCCGGCGTGCACCGAGCGCCGCCATCCGTCGCCGCACGAGCTCGACGACGGCCGCCGTCCCGGCCGCGCCTCGCTCAACACGCATGCGCACCACCCTCGCCGTGACCCCGCGCATCTCCTAGACAGCACACACTCGCGAAAACACACACGCACGCGTGAACGCAATGCACTCCGCCGCCGCGCTCCACTCCGGTGAGCCCGCTCCGTCGCTCCGGTGCTCGCCGTCGACGACAAGCTCGACCACCAGCTTCGCCTTCATGTCTTCTATCCCTGCGGCGAGATCCCGTCGCCCCTCGTCCCTCCTAACCGCCGGCGGCGAGCTCTCCGGCGAGCCACCGCTGCGCTCAGCCCAGCGCCGCCACCGCTGACCCGGTCGCCGCTGTCCGACATGGCGTCCACGTCAGCTCGTGGACCCCACCACATAAACCCAGTCAGCACTCCCTCTCCCTCTCTCTTCCATGCACCCGGCTCACATAGACCACGCACACAAGCACCTCCGGTCCACGGCTCTCATACACCTAGTCCACAGCACAGTAACCCGAGGTGCACTATGCAGACTGGTCCCGCATGTCAGCCTCTGTAGCGCATGCTTTTCTGCTAGGTACACCCAGCTAGTGCACACAGAATCCTATTTCGAGACTTTCCCTTTTTAGAAAAATTCCAGAAAAATTCCCAAAAATATCTTTTATTCCCTAGATTATTTTGCCACCTTTTCCCAACCTTAGAAAAATATAATATTTCCAGGATAAATAGGAACCTACAGGAAACCTAATTCTTTTTCTTTACCCCATAATTCCATCCTTCTAGATTCTATTAATATATTCTTTTCCCTGAAATTCCTATTTAATTCAATCCTATCCATTCATATCAATCCCAATTCTAATTGAGTTTATCTGACTATTTATTTGGATTTTACTTGGTCGCATTTATTTTATTTTGCGATAGTTACTTATTCGTCGGTAATTTGCGTAATTTAGCTAACGAGGAGTTCGAGGAGGAGCCCGAGGACCTGGATTACGAGGAGGAGCACGAGGAAGAGTTTGAAGGCAAGTCCTAACTTTCCTTGATCATTTTGATCCTATGATTTATAACCACATCCTATGAATGGCCTGTTTAAATGCTTATATATGATGCATGCTTATTTTATTATTTGAAATGTTGTGTTAGTTATGAACCTATTAGGATAGCAATCCTTGATATTGATATCTGTTACCTTGATAAACCTAGGATGTTTCCTTCATTATGCTATAATAATGCTGGATTATTGCCTTGATATTAGATTGCTTAGGGATTTACTGCAACTATTTAGTTGCTACACAATAATCATGAATTTTAGTGAAATGTGTGAAAATGTGTGCTTGGTGTGTGTGAGTAAATAAAATGGGAGGGTGATAACCAACTAGTGTGTTGGGGTGAAGCGGCATATTTTAGGCGGGTGCGAGATTGGTGAATGCATGGTGAATAGTGACCCACATAGGTGGGGATAGGTGGAAGATGCTCGCCTCTGCCGATTAAGGACCGGTTCATTGGACCTCACCTTAGTGAACCCCGTACAATCAACAGATCCTGTTATGGGCAGGACTTGGCCCTAACTTTCTGGTGCCTACCACTTGATCCACCTAGGAGGCGGTAGTGCAACGAGCAACCAGGAGCAGACACGATATCTTAATTGGTCGTTGTCCGACTTGGCCATTGGGTCATTGACTACATAAAGTCGCATTATAAGTCCCTGGGTCAGTAATGGCTCGTGGGTGGGATTGTGGGGACACTCGGGAAAGGTGCGTTCCGCTATGTTGCTCTCTTGCTAAGAGCGATGTAGTCTGTGGGTAAAGATGTACACCTCTGCAGAGTTAAAATCTATCCGGATGGCCGTGTCGCGGTCACAGACACGTTATGGTTGAGTTCACAATGATTAGTTTTACTTACTCCTTGAAGCGTGAGTGGGCAGTAGATTGCCCGTGTTTTGGAAGTGAGAGTCGGTACGGCCGTGCCCCCGAAGGCTCGCCTAAAATCTGGGAACTGGCGGGATTGACATATCTCCCCAGGGCCAACCCACTTAATCATGACAAACAAATTCTTTATAAAAGGTTTATGCTTTTAAAATGGACCCTTCATTAAAATAAGCTTTCTGCTAAAATATAAGCCCTATAGCCTAACCTTTCATAAAGCCTTATATGCATCTATGACCCTTTGAGTAGTGTTAGGACTTGCTGAGTACCTTATGTACTCACCCTTGCTTTAATTATTCAGAAGAAGAAGTTGAGTATGAAGACGGTGGTGACGAAGAATAGGGTTCGCGTTCATCGCCCGAGTTGCCTGTAGAAGTTGGACTCTCCGCTTTCCGCTTTATATTGCTAGTTGTGGCCAGGCCTGCCGGCCACTATGGTATTGTAATTTGAAGTCTTTACAAGACATTTGTGGTATTGTAATAATAATCGAAGTATGGACTTGGTATTATCTTTGTTTTGTGCGTATCAACTACTGATCCAGGGATTGGTACGGTAAACACAGTGGATTCCAGAAATGGGGTCTGACAATGATAGCAGCCCTTTCTCTCTTAGTTCTTGTGCTAATGGACTTCATGCTATCATTCCACCAATCCTTGAAACTTTGATCAGTGCCTACATTTGCATAAATTGCTTCCTGTTTCCATGAGTTGACTTGGTACCAAACCTCCTTCGCAAATGGACAATGCAAACATAGATGGCTTACTGTCTCCTGTTCTTGATCACATAGCGGGCAAATTGGGTTACACTCCCAGTTTCTCTTTATCAATTTGTCCGCTGTTAATACCCTGTTCTGTACAGCGAGCCAAGTGAAAAACTTGTGCTTTCCTTCTGACTTTGCCTTCCATATCGCCCTTGCATCAAACTGACAGTGCGCTCCTTGGCATTGGATATCATATGCTGATCTTGCACTGTACTGGCCGTTTGGAGTCCATCTCCATACAATTGTGTCCTGTTGCTCATTTAGATGAACCTGCTGTATGAGATCCCATAAGTGAATGAACTCATAGATTGTATCAGCGTCTTGCATTCTCCATAGTCCTCTCATCCAGTTATCTCCTTCCAACTCTTCCCTTACTGTTCTATTTTTGCGCCAAGCCAATTTATATAGCCTTGGTGCAATATCCATTGGTGCCTTCCCTTGCAGCCAAGAAGATTGCCAAAATTTTGCTTTTCTCCCGTCCCCCACCGTGACAATTGTGCTTACTCTGAATAGTGTTGGTATTTCCTACGTCACGAATAAATCCGCAAGAGCACGGAGAATACCGTTGTAGCACTTCACCCGTGAGTATTCAAGGGTATCGTTATTTATATTTTCCCAAAGGAACGGAGTGGAATTATCTCCTAGTCTAGCTCGTCCAAGGACACGAAGAAGGATGGTAGAAATGGGTAGAGAGGATTCCTATGGATGAGGTTCTTTCTAGAAAAAGAGAGGATTAAACACAGCAGGGCTGTCACCACCTACCGGCAACCCTCTACTACTAGGACACGTAACACTAGGGCTATGAAATCCCTATGCCAGTCCTAAGGTCGCGTGACAACAAGGCAATCAAGTCCTCACGGCCAGACCTATGATAGATCCCTCCTCTAATTGCTTACTTTGGGCGCCGGCTTAGACCTGGTCTGCCAAGTCACTCCGGCCAAGGGGCCTACTACGTACCCGAACGTGGAGGATTACGAAGGACGGATAGGGCTGTCACCACCTACCGCCTACCTCAACAAACCGTGGAGCACGCAGCAAACAAAGGTAACCTCTAACCTAGACACCACGTCTAAGTTATTGATTACTACCTTAACTTAGTTGAAAGGCAAGGCACTCTAGAACAGAGCAATGATCCCGTAAGCAAGTAAAGGAATAACTTAATCTAGATAAGAAGTACTCAAATCATAAGCAAGCCAAGGATCCACAACCAAACAAGGAACACTTAACCAAGGCTAGACTATATGCAATAGGAGATCGAGAATAATTACTTTGATGAAGATGAACGAACGATGAACGACGAACGAACGATGAAAGAACGACGAACGATGAACGAACGACGAACGAACGATGAACAATGTATTATAAATAAGTATCCTCAAAGATACAAGATTGGGGCTTGTCCTCACAAAGGGAGGACTACCCTTCTCCTCTACCCAACTCTCTCCCTACTCTACTAGTATACAAAGGACCCTAGGCCCTTGGGAGTGGAATGAGGCTCTCCTTCTTCTGTGTCTTGAGGGGAGGGGGGTACCCCTTTATTTATAGCCCTCCAAAGGCGGTGGAATTGAGGCGGTCCCGGGCATTGATGGCATTGATTGCAGGCAGAACCGACCTTGGTACGTCGGTGGGGAACCGCCATAGAAAAATGGGCCAGAATGGCCACTGTAGTAGGTCGGCCGACCTACTGTAGCAGGTCGGCCGACCCCGCCTTGGCCCCTATGGCCTTGGGCTTTGGTGTAGGGGTCCATGGGGTCCTCATAAGGCCTCTCCCCGGTGTATGGCCCAGGATGAGTCCAGATGACTTTGTTTTGGCCTTTTCTTCATCCCGGGTGATTTCTGCGATGACCGTGGACTTGCCGGAGTGATATCTTTCTTGGGCTTTGGCCAAGGAGTCTCCCTTTGGGTTCTAATGATGTATCTCAATGTGTTGACCCAAAGTGAATAAGGTTTGTATCCCTTTTGGTGTATGTCATCCTTGGCTGCCGATGCTGATTTCTCGGAGTGGTGTCCTCTCTTGAATATGGTATGGGTTGATTTGGTGGATCCATATATCTTTGCCAGTGTTGAGGATCTCCAAGAGATGATCTTTCTTCATATCTCCTATTGGGCTTTTGGGGAGATTTCTTTATGACGGAGAAATTCGGTGTTTGCAGAGTGGGCCTTTTATGCTTCCTTTTCCCCGGTTTCCTATGAAATGCAGCTGCACTCACAAATTCACCAAGACTTGTTGAAATTATTAGTTTCAAGTACTAAGTCTACCTTTGGTGTTTGATTTATGATAAAAAGTGCAGCTAGTTGACGGTAAATTCTTGCTGTAACAGCCGTCAACAACTCCCCCACACTTAGTCTTTGCTCGTCCTCGAGTAAAGATGAAGGACTAAGGTGGAACAAAACTTCCTTTGGTATGATGCTAGCATACAAGTTATTCCAAGCCATACCTGCACCTGTGAACTTTGATGTGTCTACCATGTCATCTTGGGCGGTTGAGGAATGGAACGGTCTTGATTCAAGTCATCATTACTCCTCTGTTGAGTAACTTGGGTTTTTGATAGACTTTCAAAATAAAACATAGCTTGTACTCCTCGAATGATACTCTCAGATCGCTCAGTGTGTATGATTCCTCACCAAGGCATTGACATGCCTCTTTTCATCCTACATCTATGTAAGTCTTTTTGTGGAGCTTGGTAGGGAATGAAAAGGAGCATACTTGAATTACTTATGTTGCTAAGTCAAAGAGCGGATCCAAAGAGAAAGCAAGTCATACAATCTGATCAAGAATGTGCATGTGTGTGGATATGTGTATGATGGTGAATGGAATGAGATGGATACTCCTTGATGTGCGATGATGTCTCTTTCTCTTGATTGAGAGCATGGCTATCATCATTTTTTTTTTCTTTTCTTCTCTCTCTTTTTTTTTAATCACACTCAACATGATAGAGCACGTATTTCTTTTATTCATGCTTCTTATGCATGTAAGCACTCTTTTTTTTTTCTTCTCTCTCTTTTTTTTAACCTTTCTTTTTGTTCTTGATAGCCATGTCTCTTTTGCAAGGATATTTTAGAGAGAGACATCAACAACAAGTGATGGAGTATTTATTTTTGGTGGATGGGCGGATGGAAAAGGTGTTGCTAACTTCCAGTGTAGAAGTTTAGCATGTTTTGTGGTGGTGGTGTACGTGTACGTGATCTTGATCGTGAAAGTATGATAAGCATCTCATAAGGGTCACAACAATTTGACAAAGCTCAAAGTAATAACAAGCAGCATTTGTAAAGGTTTTCAATGTGATCGTCATATTTGGCTCTGGTGGGAATATAAGATCATTGAGGAGTGCAAAGCTATGGATTTTAAATTTTGCAAGATAAACTCCCAAGCACTCAAAACAGAAGAAGCAAGACTCCTCTCATCTAACCATATCACATTCCCCAACAACTTAGGTAAACATGGGGTCCTAAGAGATTGATGTTCACAAGCAACAGATGTATGATGCGAGGAATAAAGAGTATGCAGGCCAACCAGAAAGAAGCATGTTGTTGAGGAACAAAAAAAATGCTTGGTTTAAAAATGAGTTAAATTTTAGTGATTGAATCATAAGATTATTTTAACTCATGAGTTAGGGAGAGAGAGTAGTAGGGTAGAATGCGCAAACCATCGCGTTGGATGAAGTGGACACCAAGAGTGGCCATAGGAGATCAAACCAAAGTTACGATCGAACTTTCTTTTCTTGTGCCCGATGACTCCACTCCATAGCGTGTTTGAACGGTGCGATGTTTGTGCATTGTGTTGGTGGGAGATCTCGAGTGTGTGCTTGATGAAGAACGAGAGGTCTCCCCCACACTTGTTCTTGTACCTAGACCTTTTTTTTTAAATTCAAAACAAACAAAAGGGTATGGAAACAAAAAGGACTTACCGGGGTTAAAGACCGGTGAGCCTAAGTTTATTGAATACGACAAAATAACTCAAGGCGCGTTATATGTTTGAAAGGGAAATAAAAGCGCCTAGTTTATTCATATAAATTCTTTTTTTTTGTATTGAATTTTTTTATTTTATTTTAAATTTTATCATGTAAAGAAATGCAACAAAAGGGATAACTGCCGGTTATCCTGTCGGCAAGGGCATCGTCATTTTAAGTCCGACGAGCAAGACTTTTCTCCGTCATGTTTGGCTTGATGTTGTGGCTCCGGAGAATGTCTGCAAGTTTAGTGCCAATATACAACCACGATATTTGCAATATTTATGATAAATGAAAGCATCTACAACCATCCTAAAGAACAAATAGCAAAAGGAAGCCTTATGGAGGTTGTAGAGCTCAGGCATGGTTTTGGCACCGATGATTATTGACTCTAGGGGAGGATCATATAAGCAAGTGTCTTGTGGGTTTTCAAGAAAGAAGCTCTCATGCTCATGCAAAGATTCATGTTGTTCATACACTAGAGTCGACGCCTCAAGAATGTCCATAGCCTGGAAGTTTTTCTTATCAAGAGGTTCTTGATCACCAATAAGAATGGCATATGGAGGGCTAGAGGGAAGAGGCTCAAGATCGAGTGATGGTGATGAGGATCGTTGGGTTAGGAACAATTCTTTTGCTTTATCCTCATCTTGGGTGGAAAACTTCTCATTCTCATGTAGAGCAAGCTCGGGTGATGTGAAAAGGGATACAAATTTCACTTGCTCAAGTGGTTCATGATCGATATGAGGTTTTGCCAAAGGATTTTCAGTGGTAGTAGTGGCGAAAGAGGTTTTCCAAAGACTTGCCTTCATGTCCTCCTTGAGAAATGGTTCCTTGAGAGGATCGGGAGGGGTAGGAGGCATCTTTTCCCAAGTGTAGTTCGAGGTGTTTCCATAATCATCAGAAAGATCTTCCTCGAATAAAGGGAACTCAAGAGGTTGAATTTCTTCTTCCTCCTTCGTTGTTCTTGGTACGGGAGAGGGCTCAACATGCGAATCTTGGGATGTGGTAGAAGAAGTGATGGGTTCGGATGTTGAGGGTTCCTCAATGCTTGACACGACGTGTTCTTGGAGGGGTTCGTGGAGATTATTGGTGAAGGAAGTATTTTCTGTGATACGGTGTAAGATCTCTCTTCCTTCTGTCGGGGTTTTGGACGCGAAAGATCCTCCAGCGGTGATGTCAAGATATAGGGCGGATTCCTTGTCTAGACCCTTATAGAAGTGTTGCAATAACATGGGGTCGGGAATAGACAAGTTTGGGCCGGAAAGAGTTAGCAAGGAAAACCTAGCCCAGGCCGCACCTATAGACTCCTTCTCGTTCTGACGAAAGTCGAGAACTTCCATACGGAGAGCAATGACGCGGGATAAGGGAAAGAAGGCTACGCAAAATTTATCTCGAAGCTTTTCCCAATCACCGTACGTGCTTCCGACGGCATATATGTACCATTGTTTCGCTTTCTCTTGAAGGGAGAAAGGAAACAACTTCCATTTCACTGTTTCTTGTGACATGCCTTGGATCATGACGCATGAACACAAGTGCTCGAACTCTCGAGATGGTGATACGGATTTTCATGGTCAAGTCCAGAGAAGGGTCGTTCCCGTATCATGGTTATAAAGGTGGGGTGGAGTTGATAGCCAGATGAGGAAATTGGTTTTGAAGATGGTGGTGGCTCAAATAACTCTCCCCTTGGAGCAGAAAATGATTCGATTGTAGGTTCTGGCTCCATGATAAATGTTTTTGGTATTTTCTTTTAATTGGGTAGGTAATGATGGGGAAATGGTAGAAGGGATAGATGGTGGAAGTTTGATGATGGATGAAGGAAAAGCAATAAAGGAAAAACGATAAATGAAAGGATACAATACGAGGACCAACTAGGTTCGAAGACAAAAACAACAACCGTTCCCCGGCAACGGCGCCAGAAATGCTTGTTGGTATTTCTTACGTCACGAATAAATCCGCAAGCGCACGGAGAATACCGTTGTAGCACTTCACCCGTGAGTATTCAAGGATATCGTTATTTATATTTTCCCAAAGGAACGGAGTGGAATTATCTTCTTGTCTAGCTCGTCCAAGGACACGAATAAGGATGGTAGAAATGGGTAGAGAGTATTCTTATGGATGAGGTTCTTTCTAGAAAAAGAGAGGATTAAACACAGCAGGGCTGTCACCACCTACCGGCAACCCTCTACTACTAGGACACGTGACACTAGGGCTATGAAGTCCCTATGCCAGTCCTAAGGTCGCGTGACAACAAGGCAATCAAGTCCTCACTACCAGACCTATGATAGATCCCTCCTCTAATTGCTTACTTTGGGTGCCGGCTTAGACCTGGTCTGCCAAGTCACTCCGGCCAAGGGGCCTACTACGTACCCGAACGTGGAGGATTACGAAGGACGGATAGGGCTGTCACCACCTACCGCCTACCTCAACAAACCGTGGAGCACGCAGCAAACAAAGGTAACCTCTAACCTAGACACCACGTCTAAGTTATTGATTACTACCTTAACTTAGTTGAAAGGCAAGGCACTCTAGAACAGAGCAATGATCCCGTAAGCAAGTAAAGGAAGAACTTAATCTAGATAAGAAGTACTCAAATCATAAGCAAGCCAAGGATCCACAACCAAACAAGGAACGCTTAACCAAAGCTAGACTATATGCAATAGGAGATCGAGAATACTTACTTTGATGAAGATGAACGAACGATGAACGACGAACGAACGATGAACGAACGACGAACGATGAACGAACGACGAACGAACGATGAACGAACGACGAACAATGTATTATAAATAAGTATCCTCAAAGATACAAGATTGGGGCTTGTCCTCACAAAGGGAGGACTACCCTTCTCCTCTACCCAACTCTCTCCCTACTCTTCTAGTATACAAAGGACCCTAGGCCCTTAGGAGTGGAATGAGGCTCTCCTTCTTCTGTGTCTTGAAGGGAGGGGGTACCCCTTTATTTATATCCCTCCAAAGGCGGTGGAATTGAGGCGGTTCCCGGCATTGATGGCATTGATTGCAGGCAGAACCGACCTTGGTACGTCGGTGGGGAACCGCCATAGAAAAATGGGCCAGAATGGCCACTGTAGTAGGTCGGCCGACCTACTGTAGCAGGTCGGCCGACCCCGCCTTGGCCCCTATGGCCTTGGGCTTTGGTGTAGTGGTCCATGGGGTCCTCATAAGGCCTCTCCCCGGTGTATGGCCCAGGATGAGTCCAGATGACTTTGTTTTGGCCTTTTCTCCATCCCGGGTGATTTCTGCGATGACCGTGGACTTGCCGGAGTGATATCTTTCTTGGGCTTTGGTCAAGGAGTCTCTCTTTGGGTTCTAATGATGTATCTCAATGTGTTGACCCAAAGTGAATAAGGTTTGTATCCCTTTTGGTGTATGTCATCCTTGGCTGCCGATGCTGATTTCTCGGAGTGGTGTCCTCTCTGGAATATGGTATGGGTTGATTTGGTGGATCCATATATCTTTGCCATTGTTGAGGATCTCCAAGAGATGATCTTTCTTCATATCTCCTTGATATTGGGCTTTTGGGGAGATTTCTTTATGACGGGGAAATTCGGTGTATGCAGAGTGGGCCTTTTATCCTTCATTTTCCCCGGTTCCTATGAAATGCAGCTGCACTCACAAATTCACCAAGACTTGTGGAAATTATTAGTTTCAAGTACTAAGTCTACCTTTGGTGTTTGATTTATGATAAAAAGTGCAGCTAGTTGACGGTAAATTCTTGCTGTAACAGCCGTCAACAAATAGTTGCCTGTCCGTCCCGTCGCAAGACAGAATAGTGCCCACCCATGGCCGATCCGGTGCTGTCCATTCAAACCATAGCCACCTTAACCTGAAGGCCCTTCCGAACATGGTAAGGTCTAACACCCCCAGACCACCAAATTTCTTCGGCCTTTTTACCTTCTGCCAATTGACTAAACAATGACCTCCATTGGCTTGCTCTGCACCCTTCCATAAGAAACTCCTTCTTGCCCTTTCAATCTGTTTGATTGCCCATTTGCTTAAAGGAAACACTGTTAAGTGATAGGTCGGTATGGAGGACAGCACCATGTTGACCAAGGAGAGTCTTCCATGCTTATTTATAAGCTTGCCTTTCCATCCTGGCAACCTGTTGGCAAACTTACGGATCAGCGGCATGACTTGCGCTTTTGGTCAACTTCTTGTTGCTTAGCGGCAGGCCAAGATATTGACAAGGGAAGCTTTGCACTTGACAAGGGAAAGGCTGCATGATATGCTGCAAGTCTATGCCTTCACATTGGATCGGGTAGACTGCACATTTTGTCAGATTCGTGATCAGTCCTGAGGCTTGGCCAAAGGCCCATAAAATTTCATACACTGCCCGGACTTCCTCTCTTGTTGGGGACAAAAATAGTGCAGCGTCATCCGCATACATACTGACCCTGAAGCGTGCTGCAATATGCCCGATTGGCTGTACAACTCCATCCTCCGTTGCTAGCTGCATTAGCCTTTGTAGGGGGTCAAAAGCGATGATGAACAACATGGGGGATAAGGGATCTCCCTGTTTCAGCCCTTTTCTGTGCTTAAAACTTCTGCCCCTAGTTCCGTTAAGGATAACAGAAGAGGATGCAGAGGATAGCAAAGCCAACACCCATTCTCTCCATTTAGTTCCGAAACCCATTTGCTGTAATACCTCCAGCAGGTAGTCCCATCGAACCGTATCAAATGCCTTTGCAATATCTAACTTGAGAAAGAGGGTTGGCTTCTTTGTGTAAACGAAGATGGGAATTGGGAAAGCACGGCTAGCGTTGTGCGGCGGCCTTCGCATGTATTTATAAGATGAGTACAACATACAAGGGAAAGAATCCCTGAATACAAGGCAATGTACAACAAGATATATATTTCCATTAACCCCCCCCCCCCCCCCCCCCCCCCCCCCCCGCAGTCGTAGCATGAGGCTCCTGAATGCAAAGACTGGAACGGAAGTCCTGAAAAAGCTATATCGGGAGCCCCTTGGTCATGATGTCGGCAAATTGGCGACTGGAGGGGACGTGTAGTACACGAACCTGCCCAAGAGAGACCTTCTCGCGCACAAAGTGTATGTCGATCTCAATGTTCTTTGTGCGACGATGATGGACAGGGTTCGAGGCCATGTACACAGCACTCACGTTGTCGCAGTAGACAATGGTGGCACTGTGAAGAGGGTGGTGGAGATCCTGCAGCAACTGGCGAAACCAGCAACACTCAGCGACTGCATGGGCGACAGCGCGATACTCAGCCTCGGCAGTGGAACGAGAAACAGAGGTCTGCCGCTTGGAGGACCAAGATACCAAATTATCACCAAAGTAGATGCAGTAACCAGAGGTGGACCGGCGTGGGTCAGGACATCCAGCCCAATCGGCGTCAGAATATGCCGTGAGAGATGTCAAGGGCGATGTTGCCGAAATATGAAGACCAAGATCCAGAGTACCTTTGATATAGCGAAATATGCGTTTGATCAAGTTGAGATGGGGTTCTCTGGGGTCATGCATGTAGAGACAGACAAGTTGAACTACATATGCGATGTCGGGTCGTGTCAAGGTGAGGTACTGTAGTGCCCCAGCGAGACTCCTATACTCCGTGGGATCGGCAACAGGAGCACCCTCGGCAGCGGAGAGCTTCGCTTTGGTGTCCACAGGAGTAGCAGTGGCGTGGCACTCAGACATGCCGGCGCGCTGGAGCAAGTCGACAGCGTACTGGCGTTGAGAGAGATGAAGACCATCATCAGAGCGGCGAACATCAATTCCCAAGAAGAAGTGAAGGTGGCCGAGATCAGTCATAGAGAACTCTGCATGGAGCTTGCCAATAATGTCCTGAAGGAGGTCCTGTGTGGAAGCCGTGAGAATAATATCATCAACGTAAAGAAGAATATATGCTAGAGATGCACCCTTAGAGAATATGAACAGAGAAGCATCCGATGGTGAAGAGACAAATCCCAATGTGCGGATATGAGAAGCGAAACGCTGGTACCATGCACGGGGGGCTTGCTTGAGACCATAGAGAGACTTCAGCAGGCGGCACACATGATCAGGATGATGAGAGTCCACGAACCCTGACGGCTGCTGACAGTAGACAGTCTCGGAGATATTCCCATGAAGGAATGCATTCTTGACATCAAGTTGATGAATGGGCCAGGACCGAGAGACTGCGATACTCAACACGGTGCGAATGGTGGCCGGCTTGACCACAGGACTAAATGTCTCCTCAAAGTCAATTCCAGGGCGTTGTGAATATCCACGGACAACCCAACGAGCCTTGTAGCGAGCCAAAGTACCATCGGAGTGATATTTGTGCTTGAAAATCCACTTGCCGGTGACAATGTTGGAACCTGCTGGCTTGGGTACAAGCTGCCATGTTGAGTTTCCCACAAGAGCATCAAACTCGTCCTGCATGGCGAGACGCCAATTGGGATCGGCGAGGGCAGCATGGTAGTTGGCAGGCACGGGAGAGACTGCAGAGTGACTGATGTTGAGGTTGAGACGGTCGACGGGCTTGATGATGCCAGCCTTGCCACGCGTGACCATTGAATGGTCTAGTGGCGGAGGAGGCGCCGGTGGCGCGCGTGCGCGCGAGGCGGCGGCAGTGTGTGATGGCGCCGAGGGGGCGGGCACCGGCCCGCCTGCCTGTGCCGCGCGTGGCACTGGTGCGGCGCGCGCTGGGGCAGCTCAGACGGCCGGTGCTGGGCGCCGTGCAGAAGTCGTCGGGGCCGCGCGTGGCGATGTGCGGGCAGGTGAAGCTGGGGCCGCACGTGGCTGTGCGGGGAGGGCCGCGCGCTTGGACGCGGCCGACGCCGGAGCCGCGCGTGGCGACCCGTGGGCAGGTGAAGCCGGGGCCGCACGTGGCTGTGCCGGGATGGCCGCGCGCGTGGACGCGACCGACGCCGGAGCCGCGCGTGGAGGCGCGGGCTGGGTGGCCGGAGGAGGGGCCGGTGCCAGTGCGTGCAGGGGGACTTGCACACGAACCAGCAGCGGGGCAGCACCACCATCATTGTTGTCGCCATTGATGCCATGTGTTCCTGCATGAGAGGAGACAGAACTCGTCCTGGAGGACTGGTGAGTTAGAACATCAAGGAAATCGAGGGTGGATGGTGGATTAGGAGCAGAAGACACGGCGAAGGGAAAGACCGACTCGTCAAAGACGACATGACGAGAAGTGATTACACGGCGTGTCAAGGGATCGAAGCAGCGGAAACCTTTGTGGTCGAGTGGGTATCCTATGAAGACGCAGGCGACCGAGCGAGGAGCAAGCTTGTGCGCGGCGGTGGCTGCTGTGTTTGGGTAGCAAAGACACCCGAAAACCCCGAAGATTACTTAGGTCTGGTGGGACTCCGAAGAGGCGAGCGAAGGGGGTGGCGAAGCCAAGCGGTGCAGCGGGGCGCCTGTTGATGAGGTATGTGGCTGTAGCGAGGGCTTCGACCCAGAATGAGGGCGGCATATTGGCTTGAAATAACAAGGTGCGAACAACGTCATTTGTGGTGCGAATGGCACGCTCTGCCTTGCCGTTTTGTGGAGATGTATGCAGGCAGGAGAGACGGAGGAAGATGCCATGTTGACGAAAGAAATCAACATGGATGTGATTGACAAATTCGCGGCCATTGTCAGATTGAAAGGTGCCAATTTGAGTGCGAAACTGGTTTTGCGCATAAGCCGAAAAAGCAACTAGCATCTCATGAGCCTCGGATTTTTGCCATAGTGGAAAGGTCCAGAAATAATGTGAAAAATCATCCAATATAATGAGAAAATACTTGTAGCCCGAAGGACTAACAATAGGCGATGTCCAAAGATCACAATTAACTAATTGAAACGGTGATGAGCTAACCGAGGAGGAACGAGAGAAAGGTAGTCGAACATGTTTGCCTAATTGACGGGCGTGACAAATGGAGCTACCAATTTTATTACATGAAATAAGACCCGACTTGTGCAAGGAGGAGAGGACATCACGTCCGGGGTGGCCGAGCCGACGGTGCCAAATTTCTGAAGAGGTAACAGCTGAGAGGAGTGCGACTGTAGTGGAGGGAGTGCGAGCGCCAAAGGTGTATAGATCCCCAACACTATTGCAGCGAAGTATCGTTCTCCGAGTTCGAAGGTCCTTGACAGAAAAACCGAACGGGTCAAATTCAACAGAGACAGAGTTGTCAATGGAAAAACGGCGAACCGAAATTAGATTTTTGACAATGGATGGAACAAGTAGAATATTGTGAAGAAAAAAATTGGATGAAGGAGTGTGTAGTGTGTGTTGTCCCATGCGTACAACTGGTAACGTGGTGCCATTACCAACTGCAACGGAGATGGGAGAGGGGACAGGTTGCGAGGATTGGAGAGTACCTTCATCGGAGGCCATGTGGGAAGTTGCACCAGAGTCCATCACCCAGTCATTGGGGTTTTGCATGGCGTTGAGGGTGGCGACGAGGGCCGAGGTGTCCCATTGCGGGCCCGAGGAAGAGGAGGACATCTGAACCGACGCGAGGGTGGTGTACGCCTGCACCGGTGCCGGAGCCGGAGAGGGGCGCTAGCCAAGCATGCCGGTGGTAGAGGAGCCGCGGCCATGGCCGTGGCCGGGGTGGGGGACCGTGGCCGGTGGGGAAGCCAGGTGCGACCACCATCGGAAGAGGTCCCCAGGGCGTCATGCAGACCCACGGGCCCGTGGAGGGGGCGGGGCCAGAGGCGCGACCGGAGTTAGGGCTGGCGCCGCCGCTGGAACCGTGACCCGGGCTCCTGCCGCGGCCGCGGCCACACCCGCGCCAGCGGTTGCTTTTGTTGCTGGGTGGCGCACGGGGGGCGTCGGAGGCCGACGAAGAGGCGAGGAGGACAGAGCCCGTGCTTGGAGGAGGCGAGCGGCCCGTGCCACGCGATTGCTCTCTCGTGAGGAGCATGTTGCGCGTCTTGGCGAAGTTCGGCAGCGGGTCGGTGAAGGCGATGATGTGGCGGCGCCGCGGAAGTCGTCGTTCAGGCCACGAAGGGCGTTGAGAACGAGGTCGCCGTCGGTCACGGGATGGCCGACGTCGCGAAGGGCATCAGCGGTGACCTTGAGGCGCTGAAAGTACTCAGTGATGGTGGACGAACCCTGAGTCATGGAGTGGAACTCTTGGCTGAGGTAGACGGCACAGGAGTCGCGGTTGGCCGTGAAGTGATCCGCGATGCGAAGCCAAAGCTGGCCGGCGGTCTGACCAGGCTCGACGGAGACGTCCAGTACATCCTCCGCGACGGAGGTGAAGAGCCACGTTTGGACAGTGCAGTCTGCCTGCGCCCAGGCGGGATCGTCGGGGCGTGGGGGCGTGCTGTCGATGTGGTGTAGGAGCTCGATTTTGCCACAGACGGCGCGGAAGTAGGTGGACCACCGGGAGTAGTTGCCGTTCTTGAAGCTCAACATCACCGGCACATGTGATTTGATGGAGGCGACGGAGAGGGCGGCCGAGGCAGGCGACGCTACGGTCACCAGGGATAGGGATGGTGCGGCGCCTGTCAGACCCCATTTCTGGAATCTACTGTGCATCCTGTATCAGTCCCTGGATCAGTAGCTGATACGCACAAGAACACTGATATGATAATCAAAAGCTTACTTCGAATAATTAAATAAGTAAGATACCTGATATAAGACCCTTAGTGGCGGTACGACAAGGATTCAAAACTATCCAAGTCCATCCGACCCGCTAGAGGTGAAGCAGACAGCGGAAACCATGGCCCAACGCCACAAGCAAACTTGAGAAGCAGAACCGAAAACCCAATCGTCGTCGTCATCTACGAAGTCTTCACCTACTAAACCAACGATTGCAAACACGTGAGTACATAAGGTACTCAGCAAGCCCTACACTACACAAGGGTATATATACATGCATATTTGGTTTTAGCAAGGAATAGGCTGTATGGTTTATTTGCAACAAGCAGATTTTATGCAAGGTTCACTAAAGCAAGTGAAGGAACTCTTAGATAAAACAGAGAAGTAACTGTCAATATTTTAGTTGGTTGGCCCTGGGGGAGTATGAAGCATTCCCGCCAGTTCCCAAGTTTTAGTTGGGCCTTCTGACCTCAATGGTCATACCGACCCGGCATCCATGCCATCACTTCCAAAACACGAGCAGACTACTGCTCACTCACACTTCAAGGAATCAGAGGTGGCTAATCATATCGAGCTCAACATAGATGTGTCATATGCCGTGACAACGTCCATCCGGATGAATTTTACACTCTGCAGAGGTTGTACATCTTTTCCCACGGGCTATGCACTCTTGATCGGAGAGTAACATAACGCTTAGTCCATATTCTCCGAGTAATCTCACAAGTCCACCACGGAATCTCACTCAGGGGCCTGTGACTTGATATGTCACACTACGGCACAACACCTATAACAGGTACGTCGTGCTCCTGTAATAATTTACAGGATCCTGTGACAAACACTGGGACAGGCGGCATTCCCGTGACCTACAACGGGTTCCCCGACAAACGATAGGATTCCGCAACCGAACCACGGGTACGTTTCCCGGGTTTGCTCCTGAGCTTCCGTTGCCTCTACTGGCCTCCAAATGGACAATGTAAGAGTACCAAGAAGGTAGGGTAAGTCCTTCCCATACAGGTTCCGTGGTAGTACGAGAATCATCTTGTTAAAGGTTGAATGAACCGGTCCTTATGTGGCCGGGCAAGCGCCATGTCTCCCACACTAGGGGACTATTACACAATCCATCACGCCATCAATCACTTACTAATGGCCTTGCCCGCAATCCAACCATCCCATCACTGTCTCCATCATCATCACCTAACACGGTTGTGCTACTCCCAATCCCATATATTATGCACATCACCAAACTCATTTAGCACAGTTGTAAAGCATATATGTGAGTAAGGTGTGGCAATGTTGAAACATTGCGAGGGATCCTAAGCAGTCTAGTAGCAAGGTGAATGTGCCATCATAGAAATGATGGAACTATCCTAGGGTTATCAAGGTGACAGGTAACCAAAGGTAAACAAGGATTCTGATATTAACGTCTAAGTAACAGACATCAATATCAGTAAGCAAGTAGGACTATAACTACACAATCAGTAAAATAACAAGTCAATGCATAGTACGAGATCAGGTCATATAGGTGCTTTGCGAAAACAGTAGGTTCAATCATGATCAAAGAGAGGTAGAGCTTGCCTGAAAACGCTATCCTATTCTTCCGATTCTTGGTCCTCAGATCTTCTGTCGAAGTTGATGTCTTCGAGTCCTCCTCTTAAGCTTGTATCTCCTGACTCGTCCTCGGGCTTCGATTCTTCAACTCATCCTCGAAGCTTGGATCTTCTAGATCTTCCTTGTATTCCTCTGGCTCTTCCTCGAATCTCGCGTAAGCTAGCGCATAGAAATATAACGTATAAATAACTACCGCAAAAGAAATAAAGATCAAAAAGAACCAACAAGATCCAATTAACTCCAAAAAGAATCGATAAAACTCCAAGAAAAATGGCTATGTTTATGCAATGCACATTTATTTATGAAAGGTTATTTATTATATGCTATATTCATGGCCTTATAAGAGCCATGTTCACCTAGACAAACTGTTAATTATCTAAGTTTTCTTAAAAGAAATAAGGGTGCAATCTTATGGTGAGGATGATGAGATGTATATGCTTTATTGATGGTGATTGCGTGCATATCTATTATATAAACTCTAAGTTATTTCTATTAAAGAACATGAGTGGTTTGAGGAGAGGATATGCAAATGCAAAAGATTTAATGCATGATGGTGCAAGGTTAGCTATATGATCCAGTCATGACATGCGCTAAGATGACAATAAATAACAAAGGAATAGCCTCAAATAACAGCGAATGAAATACCAATATAATTCTCAAATAACTGACATCAAATAAAAGAGGTGGATAAATCAATAAACTAGATAAATGGCGAGGACAACATTGGATTAGGTTTGATTAAGCGATAACTGAGCTAGGCTAGGGTTAAAGCTAGGTCGTGATGAAAAGAGGTTACTATACTTGAGGTGGGACGGTACGACGAGAAGATGTGGAACGGTACGACGAGAGGGGTTAGGTCCAACACTAACAGGTGAAAGAACAGTTGCGCTATGCGAGATCAGCGAGGAATGATTTGTCGAGATAGGTTTTATCGGGCGAGAGGGAAACTTTAGGGTATGAATGATTTGTAGATCTGGCGTGGAGCTCTAAGGCAGTACCAAAAGGTACTACGCGTTGCTACGAACGCGTGAGCGCAAGAATCGCTCAAAACGGAGCTCGGATGGAAAAGATATAGTCGTTTAAAGGTTCTAGGGGCTTGTTTGTAATTACAGCAAGGTTCTAGGGACCTATCTGTAAGAGCAGAGAAGTACTAAGGACTAATCTGTAATCACAGAAAAGTTACAGGGACCTATATGTAATTATGGAAAAGGTGAGGGGCCTTGGTGTAAAAGGACAGGGACTAAAGGTAATTATAGAAAAGTACAGGGGTGTTTCTGTAAAAAGTGGGGACCTAAGCATAATTATTATAAAGCTCAGGGGCTTATCTGCAAAACTGACAGATCTGGGAATTTCCAGGGAATTTAGGATTTATTTTTGTACTGGAAAAGGCATGAACCGAGTCCACGGTTATGTGAACTGGGTCCACGGGAGTGGTTCATGGAGATCTATGGTGGACTGGAGTGATCTAGACCGTTGGATCTAAGATAGATGGCTGGGATTTAATGAAAATGAAGGGGTATATCTGGGTTCTAATCTCGGCCGTTGGTGGAGGGATGGACGGTTGTCGCGTCTCCGGCGAGGTGGGTGGCGGCTGGAGACAGTGGGGGTGGCGGCGATTCGCCGGAGCTCGCCGGATCGGCGCCCCGGTGACCTATTTGCGACGAGATGAGGTCCAGGAGGAAGAGGAAGAGATGGCGAGTTCACCTGAGGCGTCGCGCGAGGCTGGGGAGCAACGGAGAGAGCTGGCGACGGCGAGGTACTAGGCACGGTGGCGGCGCTCGACGAGGAGGAGGAAAGAGAGCGGGTCGTCGAGTTTCTGTTTGCCGGGGAGGGGCGCGGTTAAGCGGCGATGCTTGTGTGCGTGCGAGGTGAGCGGGACGAAGCTGACGGGCGGCCGGCGTCGAGCTTCATCTTGCTCCAATGGCGGCGGCGGCTCAAGCTAGGGTTAGGGTTCGGGGAAAAAGGAGAGGGACGGCGCTGAGGGAGAGGAGCGGCTTAAATAGGCGGAGGAGGGGGAGAAGCTTCAAGGCTAAGGGTTCGTCGGTCAAGGTTTGCAGCGTCCTTATCCGGTCCGGCGGCGACGGCAGCCTTATCTCTTCGGTCAAGAAGTGCGGCGCCGCCCCGTACACCGATGGGACAACACGTTGACCTCGATGACGTCCTGGAAGTATGGCTACAGCGCCTCCGAAAGGGACCGGGGAGAGAGAGAGGAGGAGACGGCGGCCACGTCGGCGCTCCGTCGGGAGAGAGAGGTGGCGGCGGCCGGGTGAGCTGGAGGTAGGGGATGAGATGGCGGTTGGGCTGGGCCAGGCCGAAGTGGGCCGGGAGAAGAAAGAGGGGAGAGAGAGAGGCCCACGGCGGAGGAAAAGAAAAAGGAAAGAAGAGATGGGCTGGGCCGGCGCAGAAGAGAAGGAGAGATGAAGCCCAAAGGGAAAAAGAGAGAAACTTGGCTTATTCTTTTATGGGATTTTGGAGGGACTTCAAATTTGAATGAAATTCAAATTTGAAAAAGGAGATCAACTACAAGAAATACTCCAAATAAAACCTATAAATCCAAAAATGCATATGGTGTCATTTGTGCAAATTTAAATTCAAGATTTTAAATTCGAGGTGAATTTGCTAGGGTTCAACATATAAATTTTAATTTTGTTGTAAATTCCAAAGTTCAAACTATTAGTGGATTTTAAATGTAAGCAAACACTTGAGCATAACTTTTATATTCTGAAATTTCCATTCTAGCTAAGTTTGAATTACTTTTACTAGTTTTATTTAAAAATCTTGATGAGAAGGAAAGAAATAAACAAAAATTTAAAATCGGAGTGATTTTTATTCCATTTAAACTTTGATTTGAAATTTGGGCTGTTACAGCGCCTGACGATGCGGAGGAGAGGGAAGGGCTCGTGCTCGAGTCATTGCTGGCCGAGGACGCGGAGGCAGCCGTGCCGGCCATGGTGGCGGCTAGGGCTGGGAGTCGGTGCTGGTTAGGGCCTAGGTGGAGGAGGTGGCGGCGGAAGAGGTCCAAGGATCGGACCCGTCTGATACCATGTAAACGAAGATGGGAATTGGGAAAGCACGGCTCGCGTTGTGCGGCGGCCTTCGCATGTATTTATAAGATGAGTACAACATACAAGGGAAAGAATCCCTGAATACAAGGCAATGTACAACAAGATATATATTTCCGTTAACACTTTGCTCTATGTAGCTCCCTGATTAGATTCTGTGCAAAGAGAAAATTGTCATGGATGCATCTTCTTTTTATGAAAGCACTCTGGCTTTTAGATATGAGATTATCCAGGCATCCTGCAAGTCTATTTGCTAGAAGCTTCGATATTAATTTTGCAATGCTATGAGTGAGACTTATTGGCCTATAATCTCCTATTTCTTTGGCTTCAGCATGTTTGGGGACGAGCACAACATGTCCTGAGTTGAGAAGGTTCAGTTGGTGGCTATGTTGATTGAAAAACAACCAGACTGCTGATAGCATCAGGACCTGGGGCTTTTTCCATGCCGACTTGAAGAAGGCTCCAATATAAGCATCAGGACCTGGGGCTTTTTCTGAGTGCATTGCAAAAAAACTGCCGATTTGACACCTCATCTTCAGTGAAAGGGGCTTCTAATTGCTGCAGGTTATGCCTCCTCAATCCAATTCTCTCCCAATTCAAGGTCTGCTGCCTTGGTGCTTGCTGCCCAAGTATTGCATTGAAATGGTTGTAAATCGCCTCGGCCTTCTCATGATGTGTATGGAGTTGTCCCTGTGCCGTGTGTAGCTTTCGAATATGCTTTTTCCTTCTGCGTCCATTTGCCGCAAGGAAAAAAAGCCGCGATGCAGCATCAGTTGTCTTGATCCACGTCAACCTAGATTGTTGTCTGGCCCTTAATTTTTCCACAGCCGCCATACCAAGTAGCTTGTGCTTTAGGCCTTGCTTGAGATTTATTTCATCTTGGCTGAGAGCCCTGTGCTCCTGTACTACTTCAAGAATGCCAATGAGCTTTTTGCCGCCTCCATCAACAATTTGTTGTTCCCAATTTTTGCCTTTGCCCACTGCCTAAGCTTTTTTCCTGTGCGCTGCAACTTAATGTGCAGATTTAGAAATGCGTTGTAAACTCCCGTCGGTTGGTTCCATTGTTGCTCCACCATCTCATTGTATCCCTGCAACTTTGTCCAGAACGTTTCAAATCTGAAACCCTTGTAAGTGTGCGCAGCTACCTCTCCCACTAACACCAAAGGGCAATGATCTGAAGAAGCTGAAGACTCGGCATGCAGTGTACAGTCCGGCAACATTACCTCCCATTCAACCGTACAAAAAGCACGGTCAATTCTCGTGTGAGTGCGGTTATTTGTCCATGTAAATTTCTTCCCAGATAATTTTATTTCCTTTACCTCTAAATTATTGACCGTCTCCCGGAAAGCTGTCATGGTTCTTTGATTCAGGTTGCTTGAACTCTTGTCTTCGGCCTGCAAGATCATGTTGAAGTCCCCTATGATTAGCCACTTTTCTTCTACCAGTTGCCTCAATTGCCTCAACTCCTGTAGGAATTCGAGCTTGTCATTATCTCCCTGTGGCCCATACACCACAGCAATCCACCACTCCACCGTCGTCATCATGGATTCAATTTTTGCTGTCAGGGAGTATTTTCTGTGTTCCACTTGATTGATCTTGTAGAAGTCCTCATCCACTGCGAACAGTATACCTCCACTTGCCCCTTCTGATGGTAGGAATGCGTATTGCTCTCTGAATCTGCTCCCCAACGTCTCGGCTATCACTGCATCATTTATGTTCTCCATTTTTGTTTCCTGCAAGCATACCACCGAGCATCTCACATCCTGAATTATTGAGCCCTCTCACGTTCCTCCGAGCTTGATTATTGAGCCCTCTCACGTTCCAGTTGAAGATCACACATTGTTGTCCACCTGGGTCGCTCCTGGCTGGGCCGCTTCCTCTTCTGGCTCATCCCGTGTTACTGTAGTACTAGATTCATCTCAGCCCTCTCGCCGATTGAACCGTTTTGGCCCAACACGCACAGGACCTCCTTTCCTCCTGGACCTGAGCTCTCCACTGCAATGTGGGCCTCATGACCCCCCCACTCAGTCCCTGAGAGAAATTCCCATCTAGAAACTCCTCCGGTTCGCTGACTTCTCTGCGAGCATTTCCTGCGCTGTGCTTGCGCGTTCCCTCCGAAACGGCAGCTTCCACCAGCATTGGGTCCCACTCCTTGAATGCATAGCACGCAACGGCTCACTGGCCGCCTGCTCCTCCATGAATGCTATCTCCCGAAACTTCTCCATTGAATTCATTCTCCCGTTGTTGTGTGCCCTCCTCTGCTGCTGGGCTCGAACTTCGAGGATCGCCGTAGCCGGCGCACCCGACCCGCCCGTCGGCTGCCGCCGTCAGTCGAGGTAGCCGGTATCCGGACGCCCGTTGCAGACGCAGTTCCCGTTGTCGTTGACGTTGCACACGGTGCGGTTGTACCGCCACGCCAACGCGTGGCCCGCCTCCCAAACCCATCGGCCTTTCGAGTAGCAAGGATTGAAATCCCGTTTAGACCGGTGGTACCGGGCCACACCGGCTTGACCGGTTTTCGCGAAAACCGCGAAAACCGGTCGGAAACCGCCACAAATTTCAAAAACCAAATTTTGAACTCGAAAAATCCGAAATGAACGGTAAACCGGTCCGGTTTACCGGTAAACCGGTCAAAATGTCCGGAAAACCGGTCCGAAATTAGAAAAACCGGTTTGGAGAGGAAAAATTAAAAAAAAAGGCAAAAAAATAAAAATTTGAAAAAATTGAAAAAAAAATATGTAAAAAAACTAGACGCAATTTGAAGTATATTAGTGTGACAAAAACATGAAAATTCAATTGTTTGCTTGGTCAAAAAATCGATGAAGCTTTCAGGTTCAAAATGAGAAAAAAGAAAAGGGTTTTTTCTTTTTTTTCCCCTTCCTTTTTCAACCCAGAAAGCTTGCATGATTTTTTTGACCTATCAAACGATCGAATTTTTGTGTTCTTGTTCCACCATTGGGTTGCAAATTTCATCTAGTTTTTTTACATATTTTTGTTTCAAATTTTGTCAAATTTTTAAATTTTTTTGAATTTTAAACTCGAAAACCGGAGTCCCGGGTAAACCGGACCGGACCGGTTTTTCCGGTTTTCGCGAAAACCGGTCCGGTTTACCGCGGGATTGAGAACCTTGTCGAGTAGTCGCAGCCGCTCCCTCCTGCAGCCATTGACAAAAAGGCGTGGGATTCGGTGCTCTCAAATGAACTGAAAAATGTACCCGCTGAACAAAGAACTAGCACGTTATCAAGCATAATCCGGTATGTTGATGTTCACATAACCTGTAACATGCCAATTTTCAATTGCATGTTATCAAGCATAATCCGGTATCATGTGCATCATTTAAGCATTTTCATTGCATAAGTAAATGGAATTCTAAAATTCAAGTAAAGTTAAAAACTTATGCATTTTTGAAGAATTTTTAAATAAATCTATACTTCATCTTTTCGAGTGGTTCTTGTTCATGGATTCTCCATCATCTCTTCTATAATCTATCAAATTCTCATGATTTTTGGAGTTTTCTAAGTCCATGTTTCGGATTTTAGAAAAAAGAGAAGAAGTTGAGCATTCCATAGCAAAATCTCCAACTTTCTGTACAAAGCAGACAATTCATGGGCGCCCAGACAAATTTTCCTCCCGTTCTCTGGAGTGAGCAGACAATTCTCAACCTGTGCCCCGCTTGTCATTCTCACTTTTCCTCTCTTCCTTCTCGCTGGCGAGCGCTCACGGGCGCATGGCGCCACGCGGCCGTGCTTGCCTGACCGTGCCTGACGGCCGTCTTCGCGCCGTGAGGCCGCGACCAGCCATCTCCTCGCTGCGTGTGGACCGCCAGAGGACGCCGTCGCCGTACGCCGTCGACCGGTGCTACTCAAGCCGCTCCTCTCCTCTGCTCTGCCTCTCGTTCCCCATTTTCTTCCCAATCGCAAAATCCCAGCAGCGGCGCAGCGCCTCGCCTCGCCCTTGCCTTCGGCGGGATTCGCAGGAGGAGGGCGTGTCGAGCTCGCCCACTACCTCTCCAAGCTACCCCGTCTGCAAGAGCTCCTGCCTGCGCCGTCTTCTTCAAGTTCGAGCAAAAGCTGTGCAAGCATAATCCCATCCTCGATCTCGTTCTTCGAAGTTCCCCTACTCGTGAAACTCTTGCCCCATGACTGCAGCAGCCTGGTGAGCTCACGCCTCCTCTAGTTCTCCCTTTCATGGCCTGTAAGCGTTTGAATCGAGCTCCAAATCTTCGCCGTCCTTCACCATTGACGGCGAATGTTGAGCCTAGCTCACTGCATGTCGCCGGGAGCACCTCAAACGGGATCCCCTCCTCGTGCTGGTCCTCCCTGTGCGCTCGGTTGGTCAAGAGGCCGTCGGAAACGCCGCCGGCGAGCCCAGGCCGAGCCACCAGCCGCCATGGCTGTGGAGCTCGAGCTCCAGGCCGGATCCGGTGTGGCCACTGGCCAGATTCGGTGCGCCCTGTAAGTGTGGCCCTCCGCGTGGCTCAGTTTCTATTGGCTCCGATTATTTGCAGTTTGATATCAACAGAGGAATTGTAAAATCCATGGAAAAATCATGCGACCTCAGAAAATTATGAAACCACTTTTATTGGATTCCTTTGAAGATTATCTACAAGATAAAAATAGGAACCGACCCTCAATACTTTCTGTAATTTATTTAATTAATTAAAAGCTAACCAAGGTCATAAGCAAGAATTTCTGGACAGACCTACCTTGGAATGCTTATAACCTGAGCAAATCAAACCCAATTCAAATGATTCTTTTTGCATTGCAATCATGACTCATTGCACTACATGTCTACCAATTTTCATGACTTTTGCACCTCATTAGCATCATATTCATGATATTCATTTGTTGCGTTGTTCTCTCTCTTAGAGAACGAACCGCCGGAGGTTAACGTTGGTGGTGACGAGGGTGGTGCTGATCCACAGACCGTGAGTGTTGAACCTGTAGCTCAAGGCAAGCATCTATGCATACCTCAAACTATTTTGGGATCATGTGAATGAATTATGGTCAATATGTATATTTGCATTAGTTGGGCACTAAGTGTTGATACTTGTATCCTACTTGCTGCATTTACCTTCCTTGTTCTTGTTATATCCTTTCCTTGTTGATGAGATGGATATGTCCTTATGTCGGGTTAATCGTTAAATGCTTAGTCATGCTTGAACTTATTGCGGTAGAAGTCGAACGGTGGAAGGTCACCAATGTTCGAGCGATATAGGCGGATACTTGGGAGAATTGACCATGCTCAGTTGAAAGATAAATGATGAATTGGATGTGGATTAGGGGGAAATGTCTGATAGTTTGTTCCTAGTCCTTGGCACTTATCGTACTTCCACATGCCGATCTAATGGTAGGTAAGCCTTCCTCTTTATCTAGCTGCGACCATTTAGCTTGCGAGTTCGGAGGCTGTAGAAGGTGCTAGGGATGACCCCATGTGAGGGCCTAGTGCGACCGATTTGCCTTAACCAAACGTCTGTTAAATGGTCGGGGCGTATTTGGAGTGGGTTGTCACATTGAATCATCACTTGCTTCCGACGGGTTGTATGGTTGGTGGTCGTGTGACGTGTGGGTAAAGATGTACTCCCCTGCAGGGTGTAAAAACAATTCGAATTGCCGCGTTCTCGGTTATGAACAAGCCTTGGTACAGCAACATTCGTCATGGTATATTTTCCTAGCTATGGTTTTGGGTTGATAATGAGATGAGCTACCTTATTACTTATTGTTCTTTTATTACAGCTTTATATGTGTCGCCCTTTAGCTTCACTTATGTTAAATAGGACTGCAAGTTAATCACTTTGAAAATGGTTAAGAGCTTTATGCAGAATGTCAGCCTACTTGCCATGTCCTTGTTCATATGCCAAATTCATCTTCCGTTGTACTTTATGTGTAAGTCTTGCTGAGTACCTTCGTACTCACGCTGCTATTGTTTAAGTTTTTGCAGGTGAGGATGAGTACGTGTATGGCTACTTCTACCCCGCCGAGGGCGGTGATGGGCAGGAGTAGTTGGTTGTGGTTGTGCTAACTCCGGTGGTGTTTGTGAGATGAGCACTATTGGCCTTTTGTTTCTAGGCTCCGCTGCGTATCACTCTCATGTCAAGGATCAAACTTTCTTAATACATTTCCTTGGCTAGTGTTTATAATGGCATGAGAGCTATACTAGTTGAACTCTCTCTCTCTCTTTCGTTGCTTTTGGATTTAATGAAGACTTGTAATGACATTAAAATGGCTCTCTAATTGTATCTTGTGATGATGATGGTTACAATTGTGGCAGCGGTATGCACGTCGATCTTGGGCGTTGTAAATGCATACCGGGGAATACCGGAATTATAAATGTGGTGATCGAATATGATTTTGTTGGCTACTTGGAATGGGCTTTGACACGTGTAGTGTCGAGTGGTCGACGCGTATTGATGCTCATCCCATGGTTAGCCGACTTATTTGGTCATTATATGTATAATTTGGTCGGCTCCTCCACATAACTTTGATCTTGATAAGAGAAAATGGCGTTGTTAAGGTCAGAAATGGTTCAGGTACTGCAGAGGCGAGACCACACTATCTTCTCGCGGGGCGGGGCGCAGCAGAGGATCAGGCGGAGCAGCGATAAACAGAGGACCGCGCAGACGAGCCCGGTGAAGACGGCTTTGGGGAAGAAACAGCCAGCGGTAACTCTGTTCGCCGGAGACGACAACAGTGGGTTGTGGCTAGGCTGATGCATCAGGTAAACCGCTCCTGCCATCTCGTCCACCAAGAAACCTCCGGGCGACACGATGAAGTGCTCGCAGCTGACGGCACGAGTGGAACCAAGGAAATAACATACGTACGGCGACCACATGTACAGCCAAAGGAATAACTTTTGTTCTAAACATTATTTTATTTACCGTTCATGCATTCGTTACATATGGGTTGAAAACTGTCGAGCACGTACGTCAGATCCGCACTCGTCAAACAGTCTTACTGCCGCTTCGCCAAGAGCTGCAGCAGGATCTCATTGCACTTGTCGACCGGCCCGGGCAGGCAGAAGTGGAGGCAGTCGTTCAGCAGCAGTGCAGCACCTTCGCAGTGCCGCGCGCGAAGAGGTCGAGCCACATGTACACGCCGGGGTGCCCGTCTGGCCGCATCGCCGCCAGCTTCGTCACGTCCAGCACCTTGATCTTCGTCACCCCGCGGTTCCTCGCCGCCGCCGACGCGGCCTCCTCTTTGACGATTCTTCTAAGCTCAGCGGCCTCTCTCCACACCTCCTTCTCCCCATCATTGTACGGCTCCGTCCTCGCGCACGTCGTCGGGTCGTTCCACGCATTCTCGAAGTGCGACAGCGAGAAGGTGGCCAGCACCACCGTGCGGCCGCCGCCGCCGCCGGAGCTGAGCCGCTCGACCGACTTCCGGATGGCCACCCGGAACGGCGCGAAGAAGCCGATCTCATTGTGGTTGGACTCCGGCACGAGGTGCACGTCGCTGCCGTTGTAGTAGACGGCGCCCTAGCTTCTAGAACCAGTGGCCGATGCTGACGACCGCGACGTCCATGGTGTCGGCCTCGGCGGACCACCGCTCGGGGAGCGCGTCGAGGTACACGGAGCAGTAGGTCACGGTGGGGTCGTCCACCCTGCCCGTGGCCCGCGCCAGGAACGCCGCCCAGTACACGGACACCATCACGTTGTGCGACGGGAACGCCCAGCGCCTGAACTTGCGAGTGCTCCGCTCCGGGTCGCGGTACACGAGGCGGTACGGGAAGGACGCGCCCAGGAGGCAGACCAGCGACTCGGCCTGGTTGCGCGCCATCGAGTTACCGATGAACGCGACGTGCTTGGCCCGGACGGACCGGGGGCGACGAACGCCGCGGCGTCGAAGGCTGGAAGACAGCACCCCGCCGCCGGCTGCCACCGCCAGTCGAGGGAGCCGGTGTCGACCGGGCGGCCGTTGCGGACGCAGTTCTCTGTGTCCTTGACGTTGCACTCCGTGCCGTTGTACCGCCGCGCTTGCCCGGGCACCCGCACCCACCTCCCCTCCGAGTAGTCGTCGTCATGGCAACCCGCCTGCCCTTGTCCTCGCCTGCAAAGAACAAGATCGTACAGGGAACATCCCACAGATAACTATAAGACCATTGCACTTGCCCGTACAGATTTGCAGATACAAAATCTACTACTCAAGAGCTCAAGATACAAAATCTACTACTCAGGAGCTCAAGGTACCACAGATAACTATAAGACCATATACGTTTGACTATTGTTACAAAATCTACTACTCAAGTGCCGGCGTTCAAGTACCCGAGCAGAGGAGAGAACACAGCTCGTTGAGTGGCGGCGGGAGAGCAACAGAGGATGTGGAGGAGCCAAGGAGAGGAAACCGAAAGGCGAGCCAAGGGCGGGCTCGTATGGACCGGAGATATGGCCATTCCCCGTGCCGCCGGTAGACGATGGCTTCTCGCCGTTGGGGGTGATGAAGTTGTTGGTACCAACTCATCTCTTTGATTTGTACGGCAGGAACAGAGAGTTGGCTTTTTATTTGAGGAGTTTTATGGTACCGTATACCGCTAATATATACTAATGGTATTTAAAAGATATACTAGTACTCCTTTCGTTTTTAATTATATGACGCCGTTGACTTTTTCGTTGAACTTTGACCAACAATATAGATTTAAATAATTACTTTTTGAATGTGAAATGAATATCATTGAATTCATCATCAAAAGCACTTTAAGTTTAACTTGTACACTTAGCTATTCACACAAATATTTTGAATAAGACGAACGGTCAAACGTAACGAGAAAAGTCAACGGCGTCATATATTAAAAAACGGATGGAGTAGTATCTAGTGGTGTTTAAGGTATATACTAGTCGGATTTTAAATACCACTACGTCAAAAACTATTATTATATAATGTTAGTATAAGACACCGTAAAACTTTTTTTTATTTTTTGAACGATCAGGTTGACTTATTTCACTAGCTGGCAAGCATGCAACACATCACGATGCACGCATTGGCCTTGGCCAAAATATTACACTATCCCTTAGTCAGTCCAGTCGGTGGACAAGTTTAACGTCAGTTGAAAATAACAAATATTTTGTTCGTTATGCGCTGCGCTGACTGCACCGGTAGCACACGAGCAAAGCGCACTTCTTTTCCTAGGTCGGCCCATGATTGAAACGCAAGAAGCCCACCGCGGCGCTGTTCATTTCGTTGACGCTGCGGCCTGCACCTCATCGTCACTGACTGCCCCCTGGCGTGGACTGGCATTACACTCCAAGGACCTGCCGTGCGCCGTTCGTAGGCGTTGAACTCGCGCCTCGCCGGAGCCGAGCGGTGTCGCCGAGACCGAGTTCGTGGTCACGGGTTTTCGCCTTTCCGCAGCGTGGCGGTTCACGCGGCGACCAGGAAGACGACGATGCCGTGCCATTCGTCACCCTCCAAGATGAGTTGTGCACGACGGCAGGAGCGACATGCCGTGCCATTCGTCAGCACCGATTGGGTTGCAAAGTTGCGCCTCGCCGGACGGTGTCGGCGTGTCGCCCAAACGGTGTCGGCGTGTCGCCCAGTTGATGGACACGGGTTCTCGGTTTTTCTTTTTCAAAAAGAAAAGAAAAAAGAAAACGGGTTCCCGGTTTCGTGGCGGTTGACGGGGCCTCGACGAGGAAGACGACGATGCAGATGCGGTCAGATCCCAAGATTCCAGCAAGAGGTCTGAGAATGAAGACAGATGTCGTAGCAAGCACACTCTTGCTGAATAAAGTAAGCAAGCAAAACAAACTTGCGGACGAGGTTAGGCACTTGTTCCCCGGACCGGACAGGCCACATGCGGCGTCGGCGCGCCAGGAAAGACCTGCATATGGAGAGACTAGGGATTTGTTGGTGGAACTTCAGACGATGCTCACATGACTCGTATCGTTCGTGCCTGTACTGACCGACAGTGGTATCATCACTGTGTTTGCACCTCATATAACTTTCAGTCTTTCACCGATTCCTGGCCCAGGGTGGGGAGCTTCAGGTCACTGATTTTCCTTCCGCATCGCATCACGAAGATGACGGTACAAATAGAACAGCCACATTCTGAAATTCATAGCCTAAACACTTCAACTACGCTACATCGTCAGTTTCATACAACTACAGGATGGCCAGAAAAATACTGAACCTTGCTCTGTTACTTCCCAAAACGGAATCAACGATCGCCCCATCCGCTACGAATCTCATATGCTGACTCATCGACGAACAAACAAATCGTCGAAGCACGTGCATTTCCTATCCAGGTTGCAGACCCGAACTGACCAAACGCGCGGTCACCGAAGGATGGTCTGGAGGAGGATCTCGTTGAACGTGTCGACCGGCCCGGGCATGCACCAGTGCACGCAGTCGTTCTGCACCCTGTCGCCGGCGCCGCCGGCGAACGGGTCCTTGTGCATGTACGGCCCGGGGTGGCCGTCGGGCCGAAGGTTGGACAGCGTCGTCACGTCCAGCGCCGCGAACCGCAGGCCGGAGCCGGCGCCGGCGTTGGCAGCGGCCGCCTGCACCGCCTCCACGACGGTCTTCCGCATCTCCGTCGCCGTGTACCCCAGGTCATTCTCGCCGTTCCTGTACGGCCGCTTCTTCGGGCACGCGCCGGCCTTGTCCCAGTCCCCCTCGAAGTGCGCCGGCGAGAACGTGGTCAGCGCCACCACCTTGCTCCTCCCGGCGCCGCGCCCGTGCCGCCGTGCGACCTCGGCAAGCGTGCGGTGGACGGCGTCCCTGTACGCGCCGAAGAAGCCGGTCTCGGTGTGGTTGAACTCGGCGCAGTCGTGGCAGCCGACGACGCGGCCGCCGTCGTGGTAGATGCCGGGGATGAGGAACCAGTGTCCCACGGACAGCACGGCGGCGTCGACCGCGCCCAGCTGCGACATCCACCGCTCGTCGAACGCGTCCAGGAACACGTTGTTGTGACGCACGCCCGCGTGCTCCGCCTTCTCGGCCACCTTCACCAGGAACGGCGACCAGAAGACGGACACCGTGGCGTTGTACTCCCGGAACACCCACCGCCGGAACTTGTTCTCCTCGCCGTCGCGGTACACGAGCTCCGGCTGCGAGTGGGAGGCGAGGAGGCACATCAGTGACTCCGCCTGGTTCCGCGCCAGGGAGTCGCCCACGAAAGCCAGGTGCTTGTTGCGGAGCCAGCGGAGGAACGCCTCCGGGGAGAAGGCCGGGAGGTCGCACCGCCGCGGCCGCCACCGCCAGTAGAGGTAGCCGGTGTCGGGCCGGCCGTGCGCCATGCAGTTCTGGCCGTCCTTGATCGTGCCGCAGCTCGTGCCATTGTACAGCGGCGGGCGCGCGTCCGGCACCCACTCGCCGTCAGAATAGTCGCACGGCAACGGCAGGGGCGGCGGCGCCGACGCTTCGGCTGTACGAAGTGGCAACAAAAGAATGCAGTGCAAGATTAGCTCACATGACCAGTTCCAGGAGCTGATTTTGCCTAAGAAATTTCAGAAATTAGATGCCCAAATCAAGAAATAGTCACTATTGCCCAAATCAAGAAAATACTGAAATTGGCATGAAGGTTGAAGCTAGCATTCACACAAGAACTGGAATGTGGTCGTGAACAAAATCAATCGAGCAGAAGAATCTTAGCACAAGCGAGATTCCGACAACACATTGCAAAACAAACACGAGAATTTAACTGGACTCCCGATCTGTGTACCATGTGAATTCACCGACAGTTCATCTCCTTGCTGACCAGCGGGAGGAGAAGGAGGAGGAGGCAGCTGCTCACGCGCATTCAACTGAGCTGAGACAATTGTATCCAGCTCCTGCACCCGCGGTACCACCAGTGACTTCTCAGGCGCGGGCGCTGGGTAGAAGAGCAGGTAATGGAGGAGCGCGAGAGCGATGAGCGCGTAGAGGGCGTAGGTGACGAACTGCTTCATGGGAAGTATGAGCTTGTGGTTCTGGAGCTGGTACTTCTGCAGGAAGTTGGTGACCATGGCTGCGAGATGCGGGCGGCGGCGGCGGGGCGCTCAGGAAGAGGAAACCATGGCGCAGGAAGTTGCGAAACCAAGAGAAGGGGCAGGGTGGGAATAAAAATATTTTATTCCGCAGACGGCGGTAATGCTAGTTGGGTGCAACTGGTTTCCAACTTGGGAATTGACTCGTGCCGTCGCGGGATCTCGCACGGTCGCACTCACAGGGCAAACATATTTTATTTTATTTTATTACGAGAGTATTTGTTCAGGTGTTTTGAGGTTGTTCAAAGACAAAATTTTTAACTTGTACTGTAAATATTTTTTATGTGTTAAGTTTAGAATGTGAAAATGATACGAGTGGATATTAAAACATGGTTTCATAAAAGTTCATTTTAAGTATATTGCTAGATATTTTTTAGCAAAAAAAATTTTTTTTTAAAAGGGGTCTTGGCCTAGTGGTTAAGGCATCCGAGTAACACCTCTCAGGTCCTGGGTTCGACTCCCCGTGGGAGCGAATTTTCAAGGATTTAACGGCATTTGTGCTTTCAGTGGTAGGCGACGCTCCCGTCGACAGCGAGGCGCCAGTGGTGACTTCGTGTATCTAGATTTGCCGGCTCAGTCTTCGAAGATGCTCATAGAGGTAGGGTTGGCGTACGTGTGTTCATAGGGGTGAGTGTGCGTGCGTTGTGAGTGTCTGAGTTGTACTGTGTAATCTCAAAAAAAAAAAGTAACTTTTTTTAGCCTATTTCTATATTCCCATTGTTTATATCCACATTATGTCTTTACCAAATTTAGGTGACTTCCCAACCCTCAATGTTTTTCTTGAAGACAACTCCTAAGATGTTATAATCAATAAAAAAAACAATAATTCATAGTATTATTAATATCCAAAAGTTCAAATGAGGACAGATAGCATAATCACAACCAATCTTTCTCATAAATTCTTTTCTTATGAAACCCTAGGCCACTCATAAGAAATAATCATTACTATCTTGTTATACCGAAATATTGCAATGACTAACATTATAAATTAGTGTATGGGACACTTACCAATGCTCGAAACAAAATTAAATTTTTTTTCTCAAAACACTTGAGGTAAGCTAGAGTTGAACCAGAAAAGAAATACCATTACGTCAATGTTTAAAAAAAAAAAGAAATGCCATGACGTATCAAAGAAAAAAAAGATTATGTAAGAGAAATTAATAATGATAGTAGTAACACTAGTAGTAATAAATGATGTGTGGTTCCTGGATTAAAACTTATTTCATACGAATCAATAATTTTCACATATATCTATCCATAGAGAATGCGCCGTTAAGTTTAATACAAGTAATTTTTAAAAGAAGATATACCATGAACAATGAAGATTAAGGGAAAAAACGTTCGACGAATGTTGTTATGGTAACAAATATTATCTGCATTCAATCAATAATCGGAAAAATATACGTTTATGAACCGAAACATTATGAGTTGCAAGATGTGAAGTCCAGCAAAATAAATTACTATTGTACCATTTGCACATATAATGCGACAGATGAAAATACATAATATTACGATATATTCTTTTATAATGTTTAAAAAAAATCAACATAAATTTGAGTCTTAAAGATAAGAAAAAAATAATATAAAAATTGTTTTGTGTCCGTGAAACAAAGAAACTTGGAGAACTATTTATATGTAACATATATGTGGTATGAAGACAAAATCATCAGGAATATATTGAGAAGACTTAGAAGTGCAGATCAGGAGGAGAACTTACCTGATCACATAATCCCAATCACTGAGTCTAGAAGATAACTTAGTGAATTCTAGAAGAATTAAACATTGTACTCTTTTTCTCTCATTGAGTTGTTACCTGAAGGTTTCTCAAAAAGAGGTTTTTAACGAGGCAATGTGTGCAATTAAAAAGCTAATACTTTTTTCTCCATTTTTTCCCACTGGGTTTTTATGAAGGAGTTTTTAATGAGACATGTGTGTCGTCGTAAAATGCCCAAGGGGGAGTGTTATAACAGTAATACTTGATGGAGGAGGAAAGGAAGTTCTAGGAGAACCTATCATAGTCCTACTCCATATGTGGGCAATTTACCAAAGGACTCTCTCTCTTAGTAGGAAAGGAGACCCCCTACTCCGAGTATAAATAGTAGAGCACCCCATGATGTAATTACACAAGTTTATTCAGAATAATAAAGAGAAGGCTCCACTCTACATGGTACCTCGCCTTTTGTCTACTTTTGTGTGTTGTTTTCCCCCGCTGACAGCGTGTTACAACAAGAACAAGCGTGATAAAGGAAAATAAAGGATTTGCAACCTGTCGTGGCAAATAAGACAACAGCCTTGTTGCATACTTCCATTTTAGTGGCAAATAAAGGAAAACGGCGTGTTTGAACCTTCACGCCTAACTACCTTTGCTGGAATAAGGAATTGACGAGCTACTCGAACACACAAAAGGGTGTTTGGTAAGGTAGTTGACACTACTGGCACGCCATTTGACCATCCCTCCCAAGATGTGTTACCGTTTGCTGTGTAAAGGTGCCCTAATTAGAGCCTCTTTGGCACAGCTTTTGCAAAACGGATTCTTTTACTGTAGCTACAGTGCGCAAAGCAGAATCCAAAATCCCCTCTAGAATCTCTACCAAACGAGCTCTTAGTCACGTATTGACCAATCCTTCAAACGAGAAAAATGCGTGCTCCTCCTCGAAGTCAACTAATCGATCGATACGAACCGCCAAGCGTTTGGAGTAATGCTTGCTTGCTATAGCTCACGGTTAGGGATACGGCCGACACTCCGCGATGCTATTGCTATACGACACTCCGCTATACGACACTCCGATGCTATTGCTATACGACACTCCGCGCGCAAAAGTCATCGTTTGGAATGAACTAGGTTGTGAGGGAGGCATCGGAGGACGCTAGATTCTCCCACCTCCTGCCAACCGAGCATCTCCGGCCGGGTTCCAAAACTGATGATTTCACTCTTCGTTTCCTTAAACAGGGCATCATCACGTCTTAACATGTTTACCGGGTAGAGCAGTACCACTGCTGGTGCCAGGGAAAATTTCAAGAAAAAAATTGACCATTCAGATTGCTAGTACGGTTTTTAAAGCGCCGCCGAGCGTAATTGGAGCGGTGCACAGGAGCGGCCCGCACGGTCAGCTGATTTGTACCGCTCGATCCATCCATGCACCGCCATCTCAGCCGTTAATGATACGACCGCAGGAGGCCACCCACCGCCGCTTCATAAATCATAACACCACCGTCCACCGCCCGCGGCCGCCTGCCACCAACTTGTGTCTGCCGGGCGTCTCCCTCTCCTCTCCGTTACGCTGTCCGCGCATCCCTTGCACCCGCCTCTCCGTCCGCTCGTACGCACGGGCGCCGGCAGAGAGAACGAAGACGCAGCAGACAGGGACCGCGCGAGGCCGAGGAGGAGCCATGGGCAACTGCCAGGCGGCGGATGCGGCGACGGTGGTGGTGCAGCACCCGGGCGGGCGCGTGGAGCGCCTCTACTGGGGCGCCACCAGCGCCGCCGAGGTCATGCGCGCCAACCCGGGCCACTACGTCGCGCTCGTCACGCACCGCGACGCCGCCCCTGACGCCGGCGTTCACAAGAAGCAGCAGCAGCCTCATGCTGCCGAGAGACCGCCCCGGGTGACGCGGGTGAAGCTGCTCAAGCCCCGGGACACGCTGCTGCTCGGCCAGGCCTACCGCCTCATCACCGTCGCCGAGGTCACCAGGGCGCTGCAGGCCAAGAAGGAGGACAAGGCCAGGAGGGCGCAGCACCACCAGCTTCCCCAAGCCAATAAGCTGCAGCAGGCCGGCTCCGGTGACGACTCGCAGCTCCTGGATAACGGCCTTGATCAGGTACTTAATCGCTCGTGGCTCTCCCCTGTTTTCTCCCCCATCGCACTTCTTCTTCGGTAAATTTGACTAACTGGACGGTGAACTTAACCGATCTTAATTGAGATATGTGGTACGCAGCACACTAATGAATGTACGTTCTTCTGCCAAGAGTAATCTGCAAGTTCCCATGCAAAACATGCTCAACAAATAGTATCCCTCACCTGCTCTGCTTCGAATATTTCTTTCTTTGTCGTTTTAGAGCAAAACAATGGTTTTTGCTCGCATCATGCTCTTTTTGACTAGAAATAAGGGCAGGTAACCATCTCCTCAAATTTTGAAGCGTTAGTTCACTTTCTGATAATGAGGTAACTTGGGCTCCCTATGTATGTAGCTTATTCCAACTGATATTTCTATATTTAGCTTATTCCATCATTCTAACTGCATACACCAGTACCTATCCAACCAACCAACAGAGGTGATTACTAAGGATATCATCATATAGTAATAGATCTTCAAGATACAAGGAATAAGCTGTAGAATCTTACTCCAGACATGATATCATTGTTTTATTTATAGTGGATATATTATTCTCGAACCAACCTAGATAACATCATCATAATATATACCTTGGTCACATCTTGCTTTCCCTACGTTAACATCATGGAAACTGTAGCGATGGTAGCTGATCAAATTTTCTGCTACCGCCTAATATATACAAGACAATATAAAAGGCACATCAGAGTTTGACATTCTCCAAACCAATCACTCATATAAACGAAGAATATGGAACATGGCGGCATGATGCTCGCAGGGAGGCCAAGAATAAGCCATCGGTAGTGTTAGCAACTAGGAGTATTTACTAATCGCAAAAAAAACAAGGGAGTATTTACTAATGGACACTGATAGACGAGACAAATAATTCACCATTTTTTACTTTTGTCTTTCGGTTAAACCATTCTGTTATTGGAAACATTTCAAATTAGCAATCGTCACTTGACTTTAAACTAGATCGCTACCACCTTCTGATTACTCAATTGCCGCCCGTTTAACAGGACAAGGACAACAACCGGAGCAACCCGTCGACGCACTCTGGGGCAAGGCATCGCCAATGGCGCCCTTCTCTGCACAGCATTGCCGAAGTCAGTAGCTGACGCAGCAAATCAGTAGCTGGTGAACCATCTTTATTGTAGAGTCCATGTTCATCGGACTATCCGAGAGTACCGCGTCCGTTGTGATAATGGATCGATTCCTGGGTCCGGCACTTCAATATATACAGAAAAGATCAAACACTTGTACTGAAGGAGATCATAGTTAGAATCCATCCCATGTAAGAAGTCACAGATCTTACTCAGGTCGTTTTTAGTGGGTTCAAGATTGTGTACACGCTCTTGCATCTCAGAATTGGGACACATGGAAATGTCATGTACAAGCAGTGTGATGTGTAGTACTGTCATATTCAGACACGATGCAAAGTACGTCTCTTTGCAGATAACTTTCGAGGATCTTGCTGCATAATTGAATTGCGTTGTTGGTGCCCCTGCCGGATTGGCAATCATGAGTTATGCTGCAATGATGCGGCAGGAGCTGGAATCCACAAACTTTTTATGTGTTGGAGAGGCGAGCTTTATACGCAGATTCGCGTTGGTGCACCTACTTCCTAGGCCTGCGCATAATGCGTTGTTTATGCAGATGCTGCTGTTAGTGATGAGAGAGACGAGGGGTGATGGTCTCCAAATCAGGTGCCCACACACCTGAAGGGTGTACTTGTGCGATGAACGAGTCCGGTACTGGAAATGATTGTCGCAGTTGGTAGAAGAGATCAAAAGACACCATTGCACGGATAATGAAGCCATGTTTGTGCAGTCTGCTAGTACGAGTAGTAGATAATTCTAAAAAAAAAAAGTCTGCTAGTAGTAGCATATTCCTTGTGAATCACTGTGTCTTTGTCCAAGCAGTTTGCTGCTGCGGTGCGGCTGCTCCTTGTGATGATTGAGTGAGCCGCAGCACAAAGGCGAGCGAGGAGAGGATCGCTGGTGCTCGACGCATTGACCAACCAAAGCCGCTTTCGCTTTTTTCCGACGGCCGCAGCGCATATGTGACAGACAACACGCGTTGGCCGCTCACTGATCGAGAGCTCCTCAGCCTGCCTCCACCACTTCGGCGTCGCAGATTGAGACGGGTTCCTTTTTTCGGCAGAAGCAGCAGGCAGCCGGCCGGGCAGCTCGCTAGACGCTAGTGCGCGTGCAACGGCCGGCCACCCGGTCGGTGCCCGGCGGGCCGGCTGCGCCTCTCTGCTCGCCCACTAGCCCCACTACTTCGCCATGTGTCCGCGCGTCGTCGCGTCCTGATCGAACCCGGCCACTTCTTCGCCGCAGCGCCATACCATCGCAGCCTTTCTGACGACGGGCTGGCTCTCTGCAACAGCGATCAGCGACCATGCCGCTGGCTCGTCTCTCGGCGCATTTTGAGACGTGACTTTGGCCGAAAGGAACCGCATAGATGCATGGCATGCAAACGCACGCATGATTTTGGGAGATTGCAAAGCGGTGGCAGCGTCACCGTGCACAGAGGACGAGGGTGGGATGTTGGATTCGCGATATCCATTCGCATTGGTGATTGATCTCATGCGTGTTCATTCGCGATATCCATTGAGGATAGCCGTGGCGCGGAAAAGGAGCTCCGTCGCGTCGGCATGCACGCGGCGATCGGCAAGGTTGCCGTCGGCATGTGCGTGCAGTCTCTGACTGCGCACACGCCACACAAGCCGTTTCGACTCAACATCATGTATTCCACTTGAATTAAACTTCTTGCATTTTCGAAACTTTGCTTCTTATCTTTTTTTTTTAGGATCGACGAATCAAATGATATTTTTGTTCTAATTTCTGCCGCTTCTTCTCCCTCTGAATCAAACTTTTTTTTGCCATAATGTGCCGTTCCTATTATTACTAAGTATAGCTTTACCACAACTTAAAAAGAATCGGTGCCAGTACGAGTACAACGACGTTGCTAATTAAGCCGGATCTCCAGAATGATCACACATGCATCATCGTATAACACCTGCTAAAGGTACCACCAAACTTGCAATAATCTGGTGTGCCATCTAAAAGGCAGAGTATGCAAGAAACGGTTTTCAGATAGGTATCATAAGCAGACCCATCATCAAAGATCTTATTCTCTGTAGTTTATAACATGGATCATTGCAGGTTTGCTGGATAACAAATTTCAGAGATTGGGCACGAACATTTTTACTTGGATGTCAGTTTCAGGTGAAGACTGTTAGCGTCATTTTTTTTTGTTGGGGGGGTAAAACGGGAAGCTCCGTAACGGTTGCAAATGCACGTCAAAATGGTGTACAAGTGATTTTATTGTGACACTGCGTACAGATTGGACAAATTGGGTAACAGGGCATCTTGCCCTGAAATGACAATAGCAGTACTCGTCGTCTCCAACGTAAACTTCTTATTTTGAGGGCTATTCGATAATCTGAAGCTCATTTCTTTGGTTGGAGATCATTATCGAATCCTATTTTTCTCATGTACAGTAGTGAAATAAGTAACCTGCAGGTTTCGTAAGCAAACACGTAAATTCATTAGTTTCAGTTTGCAAGAGACAAATGGAGCAGATATGCTATTGGTCAGGTAGGAGTGATACCTAACTTGACGAGTCCTCAAGACTACCACAACGTCCAGCCTAAAAGTGTCATACTGAATGTGGATGCAAACCTGCTCAACTTTAGCATCACTTTCCCCAGAAAAATATACATTAATTGTTGGTTTATTGGCGTCACTCAGTTCATCTTCATGGTACATACCTTTTTCTTTCATTTATAATCCTGGCCACATTATGCTGAACAAGTTATTTCCTGAGTGAACTACAGGAGTTCTATATAAATAGCCGTTTATATATCTTTATGTTCCTTTTCTCACTTTCATAAAAACATGGGGACAGTGTGTCAATCGTGCACTTGTGTAACATAATTTACAAGAATCTTCTTTCCAGTGGAAAAAAAAATCATGATCCAGTGGCCTAAATGAACAATCACTACTTATTTCTCACGACATACTGCCGTGTTGTGCCAAAGTTTTTCTTTTCTTTTGAGGGCCAAAGTTTAATACTCCTTCGATAGTGTTTTTTTTTTCTTTTTTTTTTTGGAGAAGAACTCCTTCGATAGCTGCAGCATCAACTTTTTTTTTTTTTGGGGGCGAACTGCAGCATCACTTCACGTCATGGAACGCAACGAGGCCGAAATAGCCTATATGGCTATATGCGCAAGTGGTGGTGAACACGGGCAAAGAGGCCCGGCTTCCTCCCACATGCCAAAATTTCCCCGTCTCAGCCCAATTTTTTCCTTGTCGCCCGAAAAGTCGCTTACTGGCTCACGGTGCCCTAACGCGCCGCTCCACTCTCAGACTCCGTCCCGCCTCCAAGCCCTCAGCCGCACGCGCGCGCGCACAGCACAGCACCACGCCGAGCACCCGTCCCGGATTTCTCCCCGCTCCAGCGGCGGCCTTACGTTCCGTCCCCTTCTTGCCCTCCCGATGACGAGGACCAACGGCTCGAGCGCCGCGCCGGCGCCGGGGAAGCTCCCCCGGAAGCGGTTCTACCGCGCGCGCGCGCACAGCAACCCGCTCAGCGACTCACACTTCCCGGTCCCGGTGTCGCCCGACGAGTTCGACCTCTCGCAGCACTACCCGCGGTACTTCCCAGATGATAAGGGCGGCGATGAGGAAGCGGCGGTGGCGGCGCCGCGGATCCGCTTTGCGGATGTGGGGTGCGGGTTCGGCGGGCTGCTCGTCGGGCTCTCGCCCCTTTTCCCCGACACGCTCATGATTGGCATGGAGCTCAGGGACAAGGTGATGACGATTTTTTTGACTTTGTTTTCCCCATTGATTTGTTTGGATGATTGTAGTCGTGGTGCTGTAGTTGCAAACCTAGAGTTACTAGTAGTATGAAGATAAAAAATGCACTGAGTATGGCTTACAAGTACGACAACAAGGCAATATTTCCAGGAATCTACTGAAAGGTTATGCATATAATTTGGTAGGAACTGCTTCTGCGTCCCCTTATATAATACAGTGTAACATGGTGAAATGTTTATCAGATCAATTACGGGTTTATTGCAATAGTTCAGTTAAACTTTTGATACTAAATTGGTATTCGCTCGACACAAACCATTCTTATGATTTTGCTTGAGCTCCAGTTGAGTTCATGCTACCATGTTGAAGTTGGATTATATGCTTAGCAATGGCTTAGTTCAGAATTCAGGGGTGATTTCATTGTTTTGCTTCTCATGTATTCTGATACAGGTAACTGAGTATGTCAAAGAGAGGATCTTGGCTTTAAGAGCATCAAACCCAGGACAGTATGACAACATATCTGTTGTGCGCACCAATTCGATGAAATACATTCCAAACTACTTCAGGAGGCCCAGCTCACCAAGATGTTCTTCCTCTTCCCTGATCCTCACTTCAAGGAGAAGAACCACAGGCGGAGGGTTATTAGCATGCAGTTGCTCGATGAGTATGCTTATGTGATGGAAGTGGGAGGAATCATTTATACCATTACTGATGTGGAGGAACTTGGAGAATGGATGCGGTCATGCCTGGAGAAACACCCGCTGTTTGAAGCTGTTACAGATGAAGAGATAAAAGCTGATCCAGTGGTCAAGTTATTGTCTAGTGCCACTGAGGAAGGCCAGAAAGTTGCCAGAAATGGAGGGCAAACGTTCCAGGCCATCTTCAGGCGTGTCTCCTTACAAGAAGAATAGGCCGCTTTGGAGATACTAGTCTCTAGAATGCCTTACATGTATTTGTGGCGCTTCTATACATTTTGTAGAAGAAATTTTGATGTCAAAGGTGCATCCAGTACCCTTATTGACTTGTGGCTGCTTGCATGTACTATTGAATGCTAGAAAGTTGATATTTATGTGCAAGCCTGCTCTGGTTGCCTAGATCCAGGTTCATTCCTTGCGTGTCTGTAATACTGTCTAGAAATTTTAGAAAATTGTTGAAGTGTGCGAATAAAATTTGGGTTATTTGTGTGGGTACAAACTACAAAGTTCTTTATAGCATGGGAATAGTATCTCATAAAAATAGATTTGGCTTTGGTTCAAGCTCCGGCTCTGATTTTGATACAAAATGTAAGGCCCTGGACAACTTTATGACATTGTGAATTTGAGCTAATTTGCCTTATAATGTGGGTAATTCGATTACAATCTGTGGTCAAAATGACACAGTTACAATGAGCTCATTTGTTGATGTAAACTATTTGTCAAAAACTACTCTGAGTTACACAGGTGAAAGCTAACATGGTCCAAGGATATAGCCTTTGGTACAACCCTTGTGGAATCAACCAGCCAAAACAACTTGAAGATGACATCAATGTTTTCTTCCAACAGAACAGCTAAAGTTTCCGGACAAGATCCTCTGAAAGATTGAAAACGATAATTTTGTTCTTGTGCTTTTTACCTGCCTACAAGGGAACAACCAATTCCTGGAAGCCCTGAACGAACTGACTCATCCACATGGTTGCTAATATTTTCTCTTCCTACGTCTCATTTAAGGGAGAAAAATTAAAAATCTCTATTTCCAGGAACAACTTTGACAAGCTTTGCAAGATCATATGACTTGAAATCCCTTCCAAAACACAAGCTTAGATCCAATGCAGTTCTTCCATCCTGTAACGTATGCATAAAAAACCTCAGATAATTACAGGGAGTTCAGACGTCAATTTTGATTCTTGGACAAGATAAAAGGACAACACATTTATCCATGCAGCTTGAAGAGCAAGTATGTGTTGAAAGAAATAGTCATACAGATATCCAGAAGTCCAAGGTGTTGTCTGACATTCTTTGTGAATCAACATAAAAGGACATGAAACTGTAGGCAAAATAGAAGCTGCAGCAGCAATAATAGATTAAAAAAAAAAAACTTGCACCGTAGAGTCTCATACCTTGGTTCTTCTTGATCTATCTGCACCATTGACAAGCAACACCTTTGCTATATCTCTATTTCGACTTTGTATGGCTATATGTAGTGGTGTCCATCCATCCTATATTTAGGAAAAAATATTGTAAAAGCAAATCACATTCCCCCAGAAAGAGTTAAGATGAAATATACCTAATTTAACTCACATTATCAGCAACATTGACATCGACCTTGTACTTAATTAGCAACTTCACAGTTTGCAGGGCACCGGCTTGAACAGCATAATGTAATGGTGTGGCTCCATCCTGCACATCGGCAGACTTAGTTCAAGAGCCAACTTAAAGGAAAAATCTCAGAACTAGAATTGACAATTACATCCTAATATCTGACGGATAAATCAGTGTGACTACAGAAATTGACAAGTAGATATTGTGCCAGCTACTAGCTTACCCTATCTCTAACATGGGGATTTGCCCCTTTTCTCAGGAGATGGCTAATAACAGCCTCCTTTTTCCCTATGATCGCCTTGTGAAGAGGGGTGAAACCATCCTGATCCAGAAACACTCAAAAAGTAACACAGCTGTCCCAGATGGGGTTACTCAGCCATCAAAAAATTGAAAATTCATCAGCACATAACCTACTTTATCAAGTAAATTGATGTCAACACCACTGTCCAGCAGCCTGTCCATGAGAGGTATCTGCAGTGCCAACGCGTAGCTATGAAGCGGATGCCATTTCGGCTGCATCAGACAATGCAACTTCAGGGTTTAGAACCAATCTCCAATATTTCAGAGAAGTTAAATCAACGATCCATGCATTCAATTCAAGCTTAACATATTTTGATTACTCAGGCCGAGTAAAAATGCAAGAAATTTATCATATACCAAAGATGGTTTCTCATTTTAAGGCAGTGGGAGAAACTTAACTGATGATATTTTACTGACATCAGGGGTCTCGTTCTGGTCCAAGATAGTCCTTTCTTCCGGAGTTAATAGAAGCTCGATTTCTAGGTAAAAAAGATTTGTGATAGAATTAATCCTAGAACAAAAAACAGCTAGTGCATAGAGATGCTCATAAAAATGAGAAGCATCAACAGCGCAAGAAGTTATCACAGAAATGAAACTGCACATTTTAAGCTGCATGTATCCTCCAATGCGACAGGAGAAGCTAACTGTGCGCGAAATGGAACAACAGGAAGCTACGATGAGTCGGAGAAGATCAATAAAAGGGAAAAGGAGTAAATTGGCCAGTTCAAATCAAAGATACCTCTCCGGAGCTCCTGTTCTTGCTGCTGCGCCGCTTCGAGCCTGGAGAACGGCGAGGGCGGCGAGCTCCTCCTTTGCTCGGCCGCTTCCTCATCGTCGTCCTCGTAGTCGCTGCCGGAGCCGTCGTCTGGCTCCTCCCAGAAGACGTCACCGTCGGAGAAGACGGCGCGCGGTGGGGCCCTGAGGCCAGCGCACAGCCGCCGCGGGTGAGAGCGATATGCAGGAGGTGGAGAGCGGGAGGTGGCAGCGCTGAGGAGATGAGGTAAGGAGGCCGCGGCGATGGCGGAAGAGAACGGGGTGGCTGCGCAAGGGAGCATCGCGCCGCTCTTCTCCGGCGCCTGCTCGTGCTGTCTCCTGGCTCACCCGCGGCGGCTGTGCGCTTGGATTAGAGGCAAGAAACCCTGACCTTTGGATTGAGACTATACGGCCCAGATGATCAGATTAAACCCCAGCCCAAAGCGAAAGGACAAAAAAGTCTTGGTTTATTTGGTTGAGCGGGTAAAAGAACCTGCGTGTCTCCCGCCGACTCGGGTAAAATACCATAATTAAAATTTACTGGTTTTTTTTTGCGATGAATTGACATTTACTTTTCAAAGTCACAAATAACTTTCAATAATTTATAATTAATAGTTGTTGGTTCTAAACAATAAGATTGGGACATCGTTCAATAAACTTTAAAAAGAAGTCATTAATTCCTACAAACATTTTTCAAATCACTAACTATAGCTAGACTATATCTCGTTTTTAGGATTTTGGCTAATCGCTGAAACACACTATTAGAGGAAAAAGTTATAAAGAAAGTTAAATCGAGCATGATAGAGCCAGGAATTGCAGAATTCGATTTTAATGGTGACTGGGATAAAGAGTATATTCTTTGATTGTCCTTTTGTTTTTGTTTGTTTCCATGAGATGCAACATATTCTCATTTTGCAGAAATTTTGCTTAGCTTTATTTTATGTCAATATTCTCGACTTTCTCTTTTGTTCACTTTCAAAATCGTTGACCATCTAAGCGACATTGCTGGGCAGCACGAAGTAAGGCAGCGTTCGGTGACCCCTCTAAAGTTTTTAGAAGGGTCATATCAAAATGCCGGCACGATTTATGTGTACTAAACAAAGTCAAATTACAAAACTAAGTCTAGGACCCCCCATCTATTTCGCGAGACGAACGTAATGAGAGTAATTAAGCGGCGATTAGACGATGGTTACTGTAGCATTACTGTGTCAAAACATTGATTAATTAGGCTCGTTAGATTCGTCTCGAAAAATAACGCCCGTCTGCAGAAAGGTTTTGTAATTAAATTTTATTTAGTACCCCTAAATAGTAAGATTCTTTTTACTTTAGAGGGGTATAAATTTTAGAGGGTGTTTTAGAGGGGTATCCGAACGGGGCCTTAAGTGGGAGGAGAAAGCTGCAAGACCTGTGTTGTATAGAACCGCCACCTCGCCGCGCCGCCCAACGGCCCAAGACGAGAGGAGAAAAAAAAAAATGCTCGCCCGAACTCTCGCCGCCCGGGTCCGCGTCGGGCTCCGCCACGCGCCGTCGCTCGGGTCCCTCCTCTGCCGCGGCTACTCGCCCCGGACCGCCGCCGCCGTGGACGACATCGCCATCGACGAGGACCCTCCGCTCGGCGCCTCGCCTTCCACCTCCGCCGCCGCAGTGGCGGCCACCGAGCCCACCGTCCTGCAGCCGCGCGTGCTCATCTACGACGGCGTCTGCCACCTCTGCCACCGCGGTGAGCGCGAGCGCGACCTAGCTCTTGAGGGGATCATTTCCGTGGCGGCTAATTGGGGAATGGCGGCTAATTGGGGACGAGTCGCGTTTAATTGGACTCGTTTTTGTCTTCTGGTGATTGCCCGTGGGGTGAAATTGATCGCGGCGTTGCAATGCAGGGGTGAAGTGGGTCATCAGGGCGGACAAGCACGCCAAGATCAGGTTCTGCTGCGTCCAGTCAAAGGCTGCGGAGCCGTACCTGAGGCTGGTCGGCATGGACCGGGAGGACGTCCTGCGGCGTGTGCTTTTCATCGAGGGGCCGGAGGCTTACTACGAGGGCTCTACGGGTTAGTGGCCGCTGATCAGATTCAGAGCATGTTGTTTTTGGGTGCTTGTGGTATGAACAAACTTGCAGCGCTGCGCTGGGGGTTATTGTTCATCGAATGATACTAAGAATGCTCACAGTGACTATCAACTATTTGGTGTACTCTGATCGGCTAGTTATATTATGTTTGACTTTCGATGCTAGTGAGTGATTAAGTGCCATTTGGAGTGATGTTAGATGCATATATTCTTAGCGATTTAGCATTAATGAGACATAAGTCATGTTCAATTCTGGTGAGGTTTTCTGGTGATTTGGCATCTATTTAGCTATTCTGTTAGAGCTTCATAATCGTATCATGGAGGATTTGAGTTGCTGAGTGATTTGTCAGTTACATGTTGTTCCAATGTGACATTGGTCTTGATTCATTACTTGTGGTTATATCACATTTGCACTTCCTAATGCTTATGAATTATGATCTCGGCCAAATCATTAACTAGCCTTGGGAAGGATAACATGTCAACGTAGGAATCCTCTTGCTTATTAGTTATCAGGGAACTCAGGTAGTTTCCATTAAGTGTGCTGAATATAATCAACCCAATCATTCTATTGTCCGCTTGCACTTTCTTTGCCCGAGCTTTTGAGTTGACAGCAATTCTAGCTCTCCTCTCCTGCATTAATTTTGCAAAGTTTTAGAAACTGCAGTTTTTGTATTGACACTGAACTGTGTAGTATCTTTTTGAACAATACTCATTTAGCCACAAAACCACAATCTGTTCTGCTTTATGTAGTTTTTAGCTGCATCAGTTTTGGCAACGGATTATCTCAATAGTGATGTTGCTTTCTTTATATTGATGGTACTAATACGTTCATATTTTGGTTGCAGCTGCGCTGAAAGTTGCATCATACCTGCCTCTTCCCTACTCAGTCTTGAGCACCTTGCTGATCATCCCCACCCCACTGCGGGATGCAGCCTATGATTACATCGCGAAGAACCGCTATGACTGGTTTGGCAAAGATGATGAGTGCCTCGTCACCAAGGACAAGGAGATTCTTGAGCGTTTCATCGACCGGGAGGAAATGCTTGGTGGTGGTCCTAGCAATAGTTTCTGATCACTTCGTTGGCTATGACGTTGCTCACACGTTACATTAGGCAAGATATGTAAATAAGCTTCGCATCCGTTTAGGTACTGGTGGTTAGTTTTCTTGACTTCTGGAAGTTCTTCCATATATCCATTAACGGAGATGCACCATATATCATATACCCCTTTCAAGGTTTGACAGGTGTATTCCATACGTACTGCAAAGCTTCTGCTAATTGATACCAAAAGAAATCCGACTTTTGCAATATCGAATCGAACTGATAATCGGTGCAAGGCCTGAAAGTTGAAAGTGCCTTATGTTTGAAACTATCTTTTTGGTGAACTGCTGTCTCATTTTCATTTTGTTGCCAATCCGCTATGCTGGTTTAATGATTGAGCCATCACTTTGCCTTGTGCAGTTTGTGGCATGATATCCTTGGCTCTTTTAGATGGCTCTTGTATATTAAAGGATACAAAGTGTAGATCTTGCTATAATTTGTTGAGATCCATTGTAACGCAAGAGTATCCACCATTTTATAAAGCAGCGGCGCAACACGCTCATCAAAACAAAGTACTGTGTCAAGAATATATGAAGGATTGAATGAACAGGGAATGCTTGGATACTTTTAACATGCTTGGCAAAAATATAGAACCAAGGTCAAACGGGTTCACCCTACTAGTCACAGCTCAACAAAAGGGAAGGAGCTATGAACACAGCTTTATAACATACATTCTCTACAGGAAAGTTAGAAAACAGTTAGAGGTTACGCTCATGGGGTTCCAGCCAAGGGTATCCAAGCGTGTCGAACACATCCTTCTCAGTGTGACAGTTAACAATTGCATCTGATCTACCCGCCTGTGAAATTTACAACACATGACATGGTGCTTATAAATGGGATTTTCTGTTAGTAATGATATGAGGATACATACACGTTTTCCACCACTGCCCTGTGTCGCAAGATACAATCCGGTGTCATCAAGTAAATATCCTTTTGATTCTGCTAATAGTCTTAATCTGTATGCCATTGACAAATATTGAGCTTAGTCTCTAAAAAGGTACTTTTTGTTAAGAGTCATAAGAACAAGAAAAGGGTAGTTCCAGAGTTTATACCGCCGATTTAGTACATCGTTTCCAGTCCATGCAAGTAGGCCACATGCATATCTGTTCCTTGGGTATACCTGTAAATACACAACGAAAGTAATTTTTATGAGCTAACTTTACAGTATAATGTTACTCATCATGAATTCATCGTTGCCTGTGTCAACATGACCGACATGTTGATTAATAAATAAAAAGGATCATGATATGTCAGCCCATGTAATTCCTAAATATAGGTCACAATATTTCTGACTTTTTTCAAAAGCATCAGTACTACTGAGTATGTGCAGTGGGATCTCCGCATACCTTTAAGTCGATGCGGTGCCGTAGTTCACGTCCAGGATATGTGCAAAGACCAAAATATGTGTCAACCCCACTATCAGTTCCCTGCATAGTTTTCAGCCAATTCGAAACGCATCATAAAACTTTTGCAGGAGATGAAAATTGAAAAGAAAGAATCTTATTAATGGGATCTCAAGTTGATATATCAATTAACACATCAGTTAAGCGGTTCTTAGTGTCGTAGGAACTGCCAAAGAACTGTGGGATCACAACTCATCAGGTGGTCTTTAACTACTTACATCGACACTGTGTATGCTAAAGATAAGATCTTCCCTCAAAAAGTTTATTTCCTTCAGCCGTTGAACAAACTTGGATAAAAAACCAACATGACTGGAAAAAGAAATTGCAAAGGTTACTTAAAAATACTGCACTCACATTAAGAAATATCAGATGAAGTGGACAAAGTTTCAAACTCAGAGGTTTACCTTTCTCCATCAGGATGAGTTATAACTATATCCATGTCACCACATGAAGCTTTCCCACGTCTATATGATCCTCCGCAAACAATTATTACCTCCAGGTAAGAAAAAACACACACGCACAATCAGTTTCAGTAAGAACATGAAACTGTACTTCAATAAGTACACAAAACTCATATTTTTGGATAATGGGCAAAGATCATGCAATAAAAGTATGTGAAGTGTTTAATAAATTCTAAAGAAAGCATGTTATTGATAGAGCATGAAACTAGGCTTCAATTGGAGTTGAACTACTTTTGTGTAACTCACCCCAGGCAAGATATCCTTCCCAATATCTTGCAAAAGCTTTTCCATCTCACTGACCTAATAAGAAGAGAAAATGTGTCATATGCAATGTCATATATGTAGCTGAGTTTTTTTTTTCCTGAGCAACTACTGCTGAGTAATTTTATAGTTACATACCTCGTGCCGGGGGATTCTTTGCTTGATATCATCAAAGAATTTCAATCCAATCCTCTGAGCATATGTAAGCGACTCATCTTTTCGCAGATCATCAAGAGTACGGTGTCCCTTTTCATATAACTTGAGAGCTGTTGCGGGACCAATGCCCCAAACTTCACCAAATAAACTGATGGTCCGTACCTTAAAATTAAATTGTGTTGATAGCTACAGATGTTGCTGAAAAGATCGAAATGGTGAACTACTTGGTCAGTACCTTTTCATCATTCTCGAAGTGTTCCAGTTTGGAGAGTTTTCCAGTAGTCACTATTTCATTGATCTGCATATAGGGATTGTTAGACTCAGTTGCGATCATGGATACTGAAGGCCTAATTGCGAATCTAAGGCTCACACTTTTCCTTGGAATTGTACTAGTGGACATAATAATAGCAAGTTTAGTCAAACGTTCGGCATCCAGTGATACTGTGATAATATTGGACCAGTTTTTAACATGCCTTCTGTTAGAACCAGAATTCACACATATGGATTGCTGAATGATTCACACGATATTTAAAAAAACAGGAGACAGTAGTTTCTTTCACATTACGGAACATAACTGCTGCCTCATCGATTTGTAGATGGTACGTCAGCGAAAATCACTTTTAGGAAGCAATATCAACAGTGCGAAATGACATATTTAAATGTACATACATGGTCCTTCAATGATTTCCCAATAGTAGGGAGGTCTTTGACTTGGTCAGCACTTTCTATTTTGAATGGCAATTTCTCAATCACTGGTATGGCCTTGTAATAGCTAAATGATCTTCTGTCATCTCCCAGGGCTTCAGGGGGTAAGAGAAATGACATTAAATAAATCAACTCATGCTTGACAGAATTTTTTATGTCGAGTGCACTCACCCCTATAAATATCAATAAGTCTTCCAAAAATCTTCGTTATGTTCCTGTTCAAGTCTGCAGGAGCATATATGTTGGGTCCTCCAGAAGAGGCTTCCTGGTCATACAGTTCATGAATTAGCACTTGAATATAAATATCCACCTAAGCCACACACATACTTGAATACTGATGGGGATGACACATAACTTTCGTCGACTGAAACCTTTTTGCAATAGCGTACTTGTGCTTGCCAAAATGATAAATTGGAGATGTCATGTAGCATTAGCCATTCAGATATCATTTTGATGTTTGTAAACCTAAGCCCCAAAGTTATTACTAAACAACATCTATTCGTCTGTTGTTCCCTGTAGTCCTAGGTCAGAGTTGAGCAAACTGAAGAAGGATTAGTGAAATCAACATTATTCAGAATAAAAATTAGCCATTCAGATATCATTTTGATGTTTGTAAACCTAAGCCCCAAATTATTACTAAACAACATCTACTCATCTGTTGTTCTCCGTAGTCCTAGGTCAGAGTTGAGAAATCTGAAGAAGGATTGATGAGAAATCAACATTATTAAGAATAAAAATGGCACACTAAATTTATGGATCATAGTTATACCTCGATGTCAAATGTACCATGAGAGCCTATGGTATCTCCGGAGCTACTTTGGCTACCTGCAAACTGATTTGGCTTCTTATCAACACCCGAACCTTCATTCGCATTTGCAGACGCACCAGCTAGCTCCTCCCTATCGTCTCCACTAGTTCTTTGTTGATCCCCAGGATTCTCTGATAACATCTTGCTCCTTTTTGCAGGCTGCAAAGCACCTGTATCTCCAGTGTCACTTGCCTTCTTCGGCTTGAATTCCTCTTCATAGTTGATGACAAATTTGTGTTCTGGCAGCTTTTCCCCAGCTTTGAGGCACTCCTCCAGCCACTCGAAGGACACCACACTCTGCAATTAAGATTCAGCAATCTTAATCGCAATTTGACGTAGAAAAAAAATCAATCAATCTTGCAAACTCTCAAATAGCTAGATGGGGGGGTACGAGATTGCCAAACGCAGAAGCCAAAATGTACCAATTGGAAAATAAGAAGCAACAAATGCGGATGCTAGCAAACGCCTCGCGTTCCTGTCAATATTGCCGGACGACATTTCTATGGTTTATTATACGAATTAAAACGAGATGGAGTAGGTGAGGAGCAATTACCCCGCGGAAGCGGTGGAGCCAAGCGGCGTCGAGCTCCCGGAGCAGCGCCTTGGCGTCCGTGGCCAGCACGTGGTTGACCGCCGGCGAGCCCTTGCCGATCTTCTCATGAACGTGGCCGCCCATCTGCACCAGCCTCTGCTTCCACACCTGCACCGAAACCCAAAAGCCTAAGCACAGAAGCACACAGCTGATAAATCGACTCTAGTCGCCGACGAGGGCGGAGAGGAGATGCGTGGAGGAGAGCAGGACCTCGAGTCGGCGAGGCTGCACGGAGTGAGGGATGAAGAAGGCAGACACGCCGCGGAATATGCCGTCGGGGTCCCGCTCCGCCGCCGCCGTTCGCGCGGGCTTCCGCTTTGGCGCCATCGGAGATCCCTCCCGCTTTGTCCCCTCGCCGCTTCGTGGGGGTTTAGAGTGTTCTAGTGATGACTTGGTCAATTCGTTAGTGATATAGAGTATTCACTGACAACTTTCTCTTTTTTTCCACCTAAGTAATACACAGCTAAGACATATTACAGAATATAACATCTCTGATTTCCATAAGAAGACACAATCACATTACTGGATAAAATTGAATAATGAGCCCTCACAAAGAAAAAACAGCAAACGTGAAGCAGATTATTTGTATCAAATCATTTACAAATTACACCATCTAATGTACAACAAGACCAGCAGCAAAGAATCAAACCGCACACAAATCCTATTTGCAACCTCAACACCTCCTAACATGGGGAGGAGGGCATTATTGTTTGTAAACAAATCAAATCAATACCTATAGTTCCTTTTTCCCTCAAATTTTACAACTCAAGCCTTGTACAGTGAAAAAAAAATCCTCAAAAACAAAACACACCAAACTATCAACAGTAGTATCCGGTTCATCTCTGTTAAAAACTGTTGCTAACTAACTGTAGCCGGCCAACCGCTGCTGTTTCAGGCAGTTTCTGCAGGGTCCTCTGCAGCTGAGGGCTTCTCAGTGGCCGTATCCTGCGATGGCGCCTCCACGGCAGCATCGTCGTGGGACAGCTTGTCGCTGGCCACGCCTTCTTCCTCTGATGGTTTGTCAGTGGCTGGTTTCTCAAGAAACGCAGCCCCTTCTGATGGCTTGACACTGTCATCGTCTTCCTCTAGTGGCGTCTCAAGAGCCACACTGTCCTCTGACGGCTTCACAATTGCAGTGTCTTCCTCCAATGGTGTCCCATGAGAAGCAGAGTTTTCTAATGGCTCTGCACTTCCCTTGGCTTCCTCCAACGGGTTGTCAAGTGCTACGCCGTCATCCGATGGCTTGGCACTGACCTCGTCTTCCTCTCTTGGTTCCTCCATAGCAGCACCTTTTTCTGATGGCTCCACACTTGCCTTGCCTTCCTCCTCCAACGACTTCTCAGAAGTAACTATGTCCTCTGAGGGCTTCGCATTCGCCTCGCCCTCATCTTTTGGTTTTTCAAGTGCATCATTGTATTCTGATGGCTTTGCAGTTGCCTCACTTTCCTCCAATGGCTTCTCAGGACCTAAAATGTCCTCAGATGGCTTGGCACTCACTTCATCTTTCTCCAATGGCTTCCCAAGAACAGAATTGTCTTCAGATGGTTCTGCAATGGTCTCGCGTTCCTCCAATGGGTGCTCAGTAGATGCAATGATCTCCGATGGCTTGGCACTTACCTCATCTGTGTCCAATGATTTCCCGAGGGGAGCATTACCATCTGATGGCTCTGCGTTTACCTTGCCTTCTTCCAATGGCTGCTGAGAATTTATGCTATCCGCCGACAGCTTGACACTCACCTCTTCCTCAGATGGTTTCTCCAGAGCTTCCCTTTCCTGTGATGGCTTACCGCTGGTTTCTTCTTGTGTTGAATCCTCCACAGCTATGTTGCTTTGTGATGGTATTTCTGAAGGTGCACTGCTTTGACGTGGTGTCTCGTTTGAAATGACGTCTTGTACAGGCATTGTGGAAGTAGCTGAGCTGCTTTCTGAAAGTTTCTCTGAAACATCACTTTCAGTTCTGGATGGCTTCTCAAAAGAAACATCTTGAGGTTCTGGTGGCTCCATGGTAGTTGCATCAATTACAGACTCTGACGGCATATTGCTAGATGCATTGCTCTCAGACTCCGATGGTGGTGATGATAATTTCTCAGCAGCTAATTTGCTTTGAAGCCCAGAAGGCTCATCACTAGCTGTGTTACTCTGATGTACTTCTGGCTGCTCAACTGGTTCATCAAATTGATGTTCCGATGACTGCCTGGCTGACTGATCTATATCGTTTTGCGATTCTGCATGCTTTTCAGCAGCTATGCCAGTTTCAGGCTCTGATGACCCCTTGACAATCGAGTCACTAACATGCTCTAGTGGCTTCTCCGGATCTTCATGTTGAGGCTTATCAGGATCTTCATGTTGAGGCTCCTGTGGCTGTTCCGTAGGCGCATCCTTCTGACATTCTGATGGTTGAGCATGTGGAACGCTTTGAGTTTGTGGTGAAAGCCCTTCATGTTCTGATGGATCCTTGGTTGATTTGCAAGGAGAAGCATCACTTTCAAGTTCATTTAGAGGTGGCCTCTCGAGAGATGTTTCACTCTCTTCCGTGGCCTTGGCAATTTCTTCACTTTGAAATGGCTTTTCAACAGCCTCTTCAGTTTGAAGTGGCTGCTCAGACGGTTCATCAGTTGCCACATTGCTAACTGAGATCTTTTGATGAGATCCATCACCTTGAGATGGCTTCAATGTGGCTGCTACACTTTCAATCTTCTCAGCGATGCTGCTTTGAGGTAGCCTCTCAGCAGCACTGTCACTCTGTGCTGACTTCTCAATTTTATCAATATTTTCTGATGGTTTCTCAGTAGGCTCTGGGATCTGAGTTGGTGTCAATGTAGCCATACCTGTTTGCGGTGTTGTTTCTGTTGAAACATTACCCTTATTTGCAGCAAGTGACAGCTCTTTGGCTGTGTCATTTGTTGCTGATGGCTTATCAGAAGTCCCCTCAGAAGTAAGAGCGCTCTTCTTTGTATCTGTTTCAGTCACCAAAGTGACTTGCTGTTGTTCCTTGGTAGGTACACTGCTTTGCAACATGTTCATGACCACTGTGTTGGTGTTGCTTTCAAGGGAACTCTTGACAACCGTCTTGCTTTGAAGTGGCTTACTTTGCAATGGCTTATTATTGCTAGCTGTATCACTCTCAGGCAGTTTTTCTGGAGCCACCCTTCTTTGCCATGACTTTCTCCCAGCCATGTTGCTTTGGAATGGCTTAGTGACATCCACACTGCTTTGTGATGCTGTCACAACCTTCCCATCGCTTTGTGATGGCTTCTCAGTTGCAATATTGCGCTGCCACAACCTTTTGACAGTTCCACTATTTCCAGTTGTCTTTGAATCAACTGCGCTGCTTTGAGGTTGCTTTTCAGTGCCTATGTTCCGTTGCCATGACTTTTTAACCATCGGGACCGTGTTCTCTGATGCTTTTGCATCATCTGCATTCTTTGTTTCACCTGCGCTCTTTGTATTATCTGCACTAGCTTCTGAAGGTTGTTCAAGGTTTTTGGTGTGTTGCTGTTGGTCAGGGCCTACTGTACTGGTTTCCGCTGGCTTCACATCAACCAGACTGCTTGCGGATGATTTCTCAGTGTCGACATTGCTCTTAGGTGTCTTCTGATTGAACACCCTGCGTTCCCATGGCCGTTTAACTTCTGTGGTGCTTTCTGATGGCTTCTTATCTGTTGTTGGGGATGTTTTCTCAACAGATACACTGTTCTTTGACTTCTCAGTCGAACCACTGCTCTGTATTTGCCTCTCAGTAGCAACAGTGCGTTGCCATGGTTTGTTGACCCCTTGGCTGCTTTCTGATGGCTTCTCATCATCTGCACTTGTCGATGCTGGCTTATCAGATGGTAAACTGCTCTGTGGAGGATTCTCAGTCGGTATACTTCGTTGCCATGGCCTTTTTGTTACTGTGCTGCTTTCAGCCTGCTTCGCATCAACTCCATTACTTGGTGATAGCTTCTCAATGGCAGCACTGCTCGGTAATGGTTTATCGGTTGTACTACTCGGTAATGCTCTATCTGTATGAAGGTTGCGTTGCCACGGTTTTCTTATGCTGCTTCCTGATGGCTCTACGTCAACCACACTGTTCTGCAGTGGCTTTTCCACACTACTTTCTGATGGCTTGTTGCTAACAGCATGAGTCTTTGGCTCACTCTCGACAACGCTTTCACTTTCTGCTGAACTCTTCAGTGTTATAGTGCTTTCAGATGGTATTGTGACGCCAATGTTAGTTTGCAATTGCTCTTCAGGTGCAACATCATTTTCTGATGATTTTTCAGGTGCAGGCTCACTTTCTGATTGTTTATCATCACTTTGACCTGGGTTCTTGTTAGCTTCGTCTGTTCCTAGTTGTTTATAAGTAGCTCTTTCTGCATTCCCAGAGTTCTCGAATTGACTGAAGTTTCCCTTAACCATAAACAATTGAGAATGGTGGGTCTTGCAATAAAGTTTGCCTTCTTGCATGATATGGTTAGATGGGCTAAGCGTACAACCACCATGGGTGCAACGGAAGCATGACTTATGATATGAGCTCCCATTAAGACCAACCTACAAACCAAAAATGAGAAAAAGAAAAAACTCAATTTCTGTTATCCACACATCTCACAATACGCTAGTAGGTGAGGAACGCCGAGGATATAGATACAAAAAAGGTCTGGAGTCCAAATATGCTAACAATACAAACATATTTGCATGGTGTTCGTGTGCCTGTAAATTGTGCCCTGAAAAAGAATCTGATGAAATTTGTTCTAAAGTGCTTTGACAGATATGATTTATGTTATGAAAGGTCACCGAAGTTCCAACCCCACACGTTTAGTAGATAAGAGATCAAGTTCTTTTTTTAAAAAAATGGGAAAAGAGATCAAATTCTTGGTATGATTTTACCACATGTTACTTGCAAGGGCAAAAACTGCATCAGATGTGTCTACCTTGCCGATTGCAATTATTGTGGAGATTCCAAAAATGGGCATAACAAATTTGACTATATTTGCAGTGTCAGATAACTAGGCCTACTTACCCAGACATGAATCTTTGTAACCAAGCACTAAAAGAAGTAAATCACACTTAATTCCCATAGCAGGTGTTCGTTTGTAACATTAATTGAAGTAGCACATGAAGATAAATAATACTTACCTTTTCAAGAGGGTACACAGTCTTGTTACAAACAACACACTTTTCTTGTGTACCGACAAACATATTAGAGAATCTACTGTTTTGCTGGACCTGTACATTAGAAAATAGAGGGCACAGACATAAGTTCATTGTATATTGTAGCACCAGCTAAGCAATTTAGGTGCCAGGCACATGCTTCAATAACACAAAAGTTGCACTATAGAGAGGCTCAGAGTACCTTAGGCCCATTTGATTTTTCCGACTTAGCTGATCTGGTCACACCTGACAATATACAGTGACGTTTTAGAGAACTACAATACTGCATTAGTGTGAGCTATTAGCTTTATTATTAGAATAATGCTAAAACGATACCTGGTTACCTCTGAGGGGCCAAAAATTACACACTTTATGAGGGAAAAGAGAAAGTTCACATGGATTTTGGAATACAGTGTTGTGGATTATTCATCTGTCGATATTATAGCTATGGAAGTTGTATATGCAATATGAATGCATATTCAGTCATGGGCATAAGAGTTGTACTGATACAAATAATTAGATATGTTTTCAGACAGGTTTACATGTGTTTGTGCCTAGACATGCAAATTGCAAGCGAAATTTGTATAATTAATACTACAATAAAAGCATCTGAGTTCCACTGATTGTCTTTAGTACCTTCAAAACTTTTGTCCAAACTGCCGGTTGATTTCAATATCTGATCATAGTGAGGCTTGCAGTACAAGACGCCTTCTATGGAATTGTAGCTACTAAACTGCGGAACAAAGAATCAAAAGAACAAATTTAGTTGCGCAATTAGTTTGTTTAGGCTTCACAGATGTGATATTAACCGTGAACAGAAAAACTACTGATAAAAACTAGTATGATGTAGCATAAAAGATTCAGTGTGACCATTATTGCTCTGAAAAAAAGGCACAAAACTACAGGCTGAATCAATGTGATCTGAAGGAATAACGTAGCATGCCTAATTGGGTACCTAAACAGCATACATATCAGAAAGTCATTTGTCTTGCATTGCATTATTGCTGATGATGTCAACTTCTGACAAGAACTGTGATCGCTAGGAACACGCTTTTATGCTCTCTGAACATGATCTTTTTTTTTTCATCCGCTTTTATTTGGGGGTGGGTTGGGGACACAATTATACAGACACCCCATGTGCTGAGGAAAACAAGTACAAAGTGCCTAAGATATAGATAAAATCTTAAACCAGCATAGCATATCAATAGTTTATGAACATGGATCCCTCAAAAAGTAAAATGCATATTATATTCATACGGGCAGCAAGACTCATGCGACGAAATCATTGCGTTGTACCACGTTACAATCTAAAGGTATATTTATCAGTTATCATGAATTCATAATGCATTCATCAATATGCGACAGGTAAATGTCCACTCAAGCCAATCAATCAGGACTTGCACTTCGTTTGCAATAATTAAATAAATAATTGGAAAAAGTTTAGCACTTTCCGCTGTGGTTCCAAGAGAAAAACTGATCGACAGCCACCACAATGAACCAATTAAGTCCAATACCATATCAAAAAAAAAGGTGCAGCATATTGTACACTCACATCACGGAGAAAAAATGTGTCAAGAGCCAAGATATTTTTTCTAAGAGATAATGCTTGAAGAATGTCTCAATCTTGCACTTTCGTGACTTGTATCGATTTCGCTATCAGTCTATCACACATGAGCTAGCGGATATGTAAATTCAACAGCAAACAACTCATTCCGTGCGGTTATCCTGCACAGTAGCAGTCGACACTCGACAGATGCATGTAACCGAACTTATGTTGACAAACTTAACGAGACCACGAAGTACATGAACGGAGCACCGAAACCATCAATTGATCGAACAATTTGAACCAAGGAAAAAAAAAGGGTCCAAGTCCAAGCTCCCGGTAATAGTACTAATAGCGAAAGTACAGAACGGCATCCGAACTTCTGCTTCGCCGAGAATCAACCGGGCAAGCAGAGGAGGAAAGAAAAGAACACGAAGCAGAGGGGAAGAAGACCTGAAGGGTGCTCTTGCAGTGGTGGCACCGGAAGCAGGGCCGGTGGTAGACGCGGCCGTCGGCGGCGAGCTCCTCGACGGGGTAGACCGTCCGCCCGCACGACGCGCACTTCTGCGTGGTGCCGCCCCACGCCCCCGACATCCCGTCGCCGCCGCCGCCGCCGTCGCCCGGCTGCTCCGTTCTGCTCTGCTCTGCTCTCTTTTCAGCCCGGGATACAGAGAAGAGCTGTGGGCGGCCGCGTGCAGGAGAAGGATCGATCGGAAGCAGGAAAGCGACGGCGATGGGTGGGGTGGGGTGGGGTGGATGATTGGCGAATGTGGAAGGAGTGGCAGCACAGCTCAGCCGAGGAGAATCGTGGAGGGAAGGAGCGGGGATTAACGGCAGCGCGGACGGGAGGAGTTGGTGCGGTGCACGCTCATGCTCGCTTTTGTCAAAACAGGAGGAAATCGCTACGGAAACCCGGGAAAAAAAAACCTGCCCCTTGATTGGAATTTTGTCCTCAAAAGAGAAGGCTTCACACGTCGAAACATTTTCTCAGTACAAAAGCAATACGATTCCAGAATGGGAAGAATGCCATCTGTTGTTTTTGCAGCATCCTTTTTCACAATCCAGCCATGTAAAGGGAGAATTCTTCCCATTTGACTTGCATAGGATTCGCAGTTTGGCGGCCCCTTCCCTCTTTTTTGCGAAAGGATTAGGCCCGTTGCTCTAACTTAATTTCAACATCTTTCCATCTCAATCACACTTCAGCAGCGCATCACGCTTTTACGTGTGACAGCCATATTGGTGCGCCATTTCTCCTGCTTCGGGTACACTTAGCATTCCTATTATGCATCTCAGCAGAATGATTAGCGCTCGTCGATCGTCGTGTTCGAGTCGAGGACCAACCCAATCTCCCGTAGTACCTGCCGATGGCACCTGTGTCCCACAACCCTCCGTAGCAGGCGAAGCAAGCGCCCACATGTCAAAATCACAAACGGGGGGAGAGTGGTCGACAACACCCGGTGGCCGTACCGTTTCCTCCGGCCTTTAAACGGCACTGGGCCCGCGACGATTTTTTCCCAACCTGGCGCCGGCCACTGCTTCCGGTGCGCCTGCCTGATCGATTTTCCTCGCGAACTTGGAAGCGCCGTCCTTCCCCCACTCCACTGAAACGCTCACCGGTTGGAGGCCCACCGGCCACTGGAAGTTAGGCGCCGCTGGATGGGACGAGCGCGCACGTCGATCCGGCGCGCCGAAAGCGCCGGGTCTGATGCGCCATCTCGCCGCGCCGGCCTTGGGACGGAGCTGCATCCCCGGAATCTTGAGGGCGTCGTGGCAAGCAAAGGGACCGGCGCTTGGCTAAACTTTGAGATGGCACGGACCGGGCCCGGCGCCTGGCTGATCCGCGCTTTTCGTTTGCGTAGTACCTAATGTAATTTTTTTTTTTTTGCGATTTAGTACCTAATGTAATCGTAAAGGCGGCGGGGTGCCTGTAAAGTGTAAAGGCTGTTCCGTTTTTGGGGTTCGCCGGTGCCCGTCGCTGAGATGGATTGTACATGGCGCGACGGGCGCCTTTTGTTGCAGATTCCAGCGCGGGGTGCGCCGAATCATTGCGCCCGGTGGCACGGTCTCGGTCGTACGTGCTCCCACCATCTCCTGCCTGCCTGCCTGCGTAACGGTGATGGCTTCCAAGGTCCATCGATCATCCCGGTGATGACGCAGAAGCAGCTGTTTGTGCACGGCGCCGTTCCTCTCTGATTTTGATCGTTGGGTTCCAGCCCGCCTGCTCATCAGGACGCACACGGCCCGATTGCGATGTGGCTTCCTGCCGCAGCCCAAGTACGAAGTGGCCGATTCGATAATTTTGCCAAGGGTAAATTTGTTGTGGGACACTCTTCAATTGGCTGTAGGACACTAGAATAAAAATCGTTGGCCCTTTTGCCAAAGGTTCAAGTTATCAACGGTCGACGAGCTCTCCTAAAAAGAAAGTCGACTAGTTTGTGCACAGTTAGTTTCCCAGGAGGCAAATAAATTAAGACATAGTAATATGTTTTTCCTTGGTTATCATCAGTCACATGAACAACATATGACTCTGTAACTAAAATCTTGGACACGAAACATTGAGACAAGTTTCAAAATTCATGTCTATGATATGACACAGCATGACACCTTTTTTTTAACTGTTATCTGTATATATAGTTCCTTGACTTACATGTTGCGTTTTACCGTAGAAGCCTGAAAATTACGTGAACTAAGTAATAGGATTATGTGTGTTGTGATGAAAAGACTGCATGTTAGGGTTGAAGATGGAATCATGAAATCAAATTGCAACAAATGTAATGTCAATGTCCTTCTATATTTAATCATTCACATTTTTTGTTTCAATTTGACCATCCAGTTCGTTGGCATCTTTGTGGTTGAAGAACTGTTAATCAGTCCAAGAAAAGTGTACATAAAGATGCAATGCAAGAGTAGAGGGTATGGTTGGGTGAATCCTAATCAAGAATAAGAGCAAGACTCCTCGGATGGACTATTCGAGACAAAATTTTTCTTTGTAATAAACAAAAATCAAAACAAAATGTGGAAAATAAGGGGACATGTGCCTGATACGTAGTAGGTCCATTGATGTCTTTGCACCAGATTCATTTAAAATTTGTTAGTTACTTAGTTAATAAGAAATAAAAATTCTATTTTAACACCCTCAGTAATCTGCATTGTTCACTTAACCGTCTAAACAAAAATTTGGTTTAATTCAGTGCCCAAACTATTTAGATTAGTTTGCTTCATCCCCTAATGAAAATTTGCTTTTTTGTTTCTCTATGTACACATCATGTTCAATGGTCAAATTTTGCAAGATTATAGGTCACAACATACCCTATGTTAGAAAAAATATGTTAAGAATTTACTTGTATTTTTTTATGTTGGAAGCATGTAATACAGATCCGACGTGGAGATGTATTAATTAATGCAAGAAAATAGTTATAAAATAGCATATTGTATGATATCATCTACCATCCTATAGAATTTGAATTTTAACATAACCTATACAAATAGAAAGAAAAAAGAAAAAAAATCGCTAAAAGGGTTAAGTGAACAATGCAAACATTTGGGTTAGTAAATTATAGTTTTGCTTTTATGTGAAATGTCAAACTTTAGACAATTCAAAAAAAAAAAATTACACACCCATCTTTTTCAAAAAAAAAAGATAGAGGAAAGTACTGGTCGAGCTGACAAGTCCAAGCCCAACGATCCAAAACTGGATTGTGTGAACCAGCTGGCTGGCTCGTCCACTTTGGGATTTCGTTCGGGGGGCATTAGCCTTGCGAGGACACCAAGCCGGCAAGCGAGTAATGTTATGTCTACTTAAGGTTTCTACAAAAATCTTACCAATTAGTTAAATACTGGCGTGTGAGTGATTTTATGGCAAGTGCCTTCTTGAATTATACCAATCCAAAGTCACGCGACTAACCATGTTTTCTCATAAGTAAAAGTCTTTTATAAGTGTGGGCCTGTTGCCGTCTCACCAAGCGCTCTCTATAAATGAACATGAATGTGACGCCTCACGTTGCAAATCAACCAAGATATATCGATCCATCCATCCGAACATGAAGGCCTTTCATCAGAATCCCAAAGCGCTGTAAAAGCACGAGTGCGCATGATCCTATTACTGACGCCTCACCCCTGACTGTTGCGGGTCACAAAGAAACATATAACAGAGTTTTTTTTTTTTGCGATTAAACACAGAGAAGTTCAACATTAGATTATTCTGCCGTCAGTTGGGCGAACGATGTCACATGTGACACAATCAACTATTTCTTTAGACAAAAGACACAATCAACTATTATTGCATCAACTTAATTAACACATCACTTTCGTGAACTGATCGGTGACCATACAACCAGCTCAGTTATTTGTTACTGCTATTACTGATCATAGCCGCACTCGACCGGCACGGTTTTGTTGAACCTTGTCCGGTCGGTGCAGTAGTTATAGTGCCTGTACTTCCGCTTCACGCCGTCGTACGCCGCCCGCTGCTTGGCGGTGATGTTCCGGTACCCGACGCCGTTCCACCACAGGCTCGGCGAATCGCACGGCGTCGTCGCGCTCGCCGCGCCGCCGTCGCCGCCGGTGGCGCAGGCGTCGACGCCGAAGCTCTGGTACGCCGCGGTGAAGGGCGCCTTGGACCAGTCCACCTTGGTCTTCCCGCCGTCCGTCGCCCAGGCGGAGCCGTCCCAGATGCTGGCGCGGATCAGCATCGTCTGCTTCCCCGGGAACGCATACCCCGGCACGGTGGCCGTCAGGTTCTGCAGCACCCGGATCGGCGTGTTGTCCACGAACATCCTGTGTTTTAGAAGTGATCACAGCGCAATTTTTTCTTTATTTTCCGAAGTTTAACGGATGATATGGAATACGGATGATTCATTATTGACTGGGTTCTGGCTAAAATTACACGAGCTGGTAGGGGTTCCAGAGGATCTTGTAGTCGTGGAAGTCGGCGGCAGGGTCGAACCACAGGTGCAGCCTCTGCTCCCGGTCGCCGCGGCCGTTGACGTAGATGTTGGTCTGGAGCGTGACGGGGTTGCCGTCCTTGTCGCCCAGGAACTCCAAGTCCACCTCGTCTCTCTCTCCATTTTCCGGCTGCGAAACAAGCTGTGCACGAACAAAAAGATCCGGATGATCACACACGTAGTTTAAGCTTTGTGTCATCAGGAAATGAGAGCGTTGTCAAGGAATGCAAAAGTATATATGTCGAGCTTACGTAGAAGGTTGTCACGACGCCGGCGGTGTACCCGGCCGGCACCTTCATCCTGAGGTGGAAGAACCCTGAGCCGTACATGGATTTCGACCGGAACCCAGCACCTGCGTGTACAAGTAAGCCAATAAGGTTAACAAAGAACGAAAACCAAACGGGGGTCGTCGCAATCGTAGCTGGATGATGCGCGTATACGTGCAGTATGTACAGATGCATACGAGACAGGCAAGAATCTCGGCAGCAGTGTTACTGATCATCATCACGTACCAGAGCTTTGATCCAAAGAGATATCAGCCTCCGTCCCCTGATTGACCAGGCGACCCCACTGTGCCACGTAGTTGTCGTCGAACGCCGCCCCCTCCGCCGGCGTCAAGCATCCAGCTACGGCCGCTAGGACGAGGGCGAGTAGAAGCCATGGGCACACTTTGGAAGCCATCTTCGCAAGCCAAGAGAGAGAGATCTAGCTTTGCTAGCTCCTAATTAATGTGCAATGATTTCTGCGTTGAGGATCAGCTTAGCACATATAGCTGAGAGCCTGAGAGAGCATGGTACTCTGGCAAGTAGCAACAAGAGGAGCAGCGTGTGAACTGTTTGAACCGTTTTCCGGTTCGCCGCTCAGCCGTTGTTATGGCTCTCTAGGCCACGTATACGTACGCAACCTTTTTTTGGGAAATGTATGCATATATATGCTCTTGCACAAGTTGTGCACGCCTCGCCCGGTCCGCGTCTTGGGTATAGTGGGTGTCAACGTGATGCCGTCATTCCGTCAGTTTTTGGGCCTGGCTTGGCTATCACAAACACTGCATTTGCTCTTTGGTTACTACTCGTGCTAATAATACTATTATATTGAATTCACACACACCTACCATCAAGAAGGCATTTGTTTCGATTGGAAGTACACTCTACTAATACAAGTCTTGCCCAAACGAGAATTGCGGAAGAGTCAAGGAACGATATGCTATGATCCATGACAGCGACCAATTAACATGCTTACTATGTTGAGACTAGTTTATTGGTTGCTCTATTGCCAAAGGGTTTTTAATTTTTCTTTCCAGACCTCGGATCAATCAATATACTCCCCGTTTGGGATGCCAAGGTGATTCATCATCTCGTCCATGAGATGACCACAATAATAGGTATAGCCCTTGCCGTGTCTGTGTTGCGTTTCCTGTTTAAACAGACCATACGACCGTCCGAAGCAAAACATGGAGTCACTGTCGAGTTCATCTGTTCAATCCAGCCAGCGTAGTATATATTAAGGTCAATCAACTTATATAAACATCATCCTCGCAAAACTAAAAGTTACTCCACCTAAACTACTTCACCACATCCTCTCAACCTTTATTGGTGATAGCGAAACCAAGCCGTCTCATTGATGTAGCAAGTCTGGGGTGACAATTCATTTAGCTCGCCTTAAACGTCACCATGTTATAATTGTTTTAAATGGCAGACTGCCCGTCGGTGAGTCTCCTTGACTGGTTGAGGACCGAGTACTTAGTGTTTTGAAGTGTTCAGTTTTTAGTGAGTATAATGGAATATATCGTACACCTAAAATCTTTGAGTTTGAGTTTAAGAAAAAATAACAGGATAGGATACGAGCTAAGTGGTATATATATCTGTCTTCTTAAATCAGAATTTCAAGTGTTACGAGGAAGTTTATAACGATTACAGTAAAAACATATGATATGAAATTGATAGATTAGCATCAATAATTAAGTAGACATAATACTCTAGTTTCTACATATCAACGATCAGTAACCCTATTCTCAATCTAACTGCATTTTGTCATGTACTTTTTCATCCTTACGGCAATCTCCGCGTGCCTGACTCCAACTCTCAGACAACAAATATATAGGACAGGACATGATGATACTATTAAGTTTGATCTAGTTTTGAGAAAAAAAATAGGATATGATATGGTATGAGCAATACATGTATGTATCCGATCCGGCCTCACCTCTAATTGCATCTTCCTTGTCTCTCTTTCTGTTATTAGAACATACTAGATTATTTGGAGGGAAAAAAATTTTGTTCTCCCAAAGGTCGTATTACATGAACCGAGAGTAAGTGCTCATGAAACCTAAGAGCAACTTCAAAAGAATAGCCAAAAGGATTGTAAAGTCAAATATAGGTATTATTTAGTAAAAAGCATCTCCAATAGATTGTCTAAATTTTGGAGGCTCTCCATTCCGGAATAATTCTCGCTAGCAACTTTTAGAGAGACAGTGTTACTAGCTAGTCTTGTTAGCAATTTTACAAGAGTTTGTTGGATTAGAGTAGTTTTTTTTTGTGGGTGTTTTATTTTAGAATGGCTAAATCAAGAAGTTTAGAGTGTATTTTTAACTATTCTCTTGGGGTTGCTGTAAGGAGAGTAAGATTTCATAAATTGACTATTCAACACAAAGTTTTTCATTGTAATAAAACAAAGATAAGAGCAAAATTTAGGGGGCATATGCTCCTACTATACATAACATAACTAAGGCCCAACAGTGTTATTGAGCCCATAAATACTTGTATCTCTGGATAGAGGTAGTAACTAGAGAATCCAAAAAATTAATGTAGTTAATGTTACAATGAATTCATGTAACGCAAGACTTTTCGATTTAGTTTTGCATGCCAATGATTGGCAGGTAGATCCTTCTTTTTTTAAGGAAGTCGTCGATTCTTTGATGACCATGAATTGTATGGTGTTTTTCACCACTTCACAGTTCATTCGCAATGTCAAACAAGATAATTTCTATTGAGAAATGGTTAACTATCTGATAGAACACTGCTCTATCAATTCGACACATATTTCATGGGTTGTTTTTGTACCATGGACAAACACTAACAGGCATGATTATCATCTCTCTCTTCGACGATCCCTCTCTACCGGTCCTAATCGAAAGAGAACCATCGAAGATGTACGCACACACAAAATTAGCCAATATATCTTTACTCCTTATTATATTTGTCTTTCGAGTTCACTCCCGTGCCGCGTGCGTCGCGCGTCTCCAAATCAAAATTCCGCGCCGACAGGTGGGCCCGCGGCACCCGCTTCTCTCTCTCGCACGCCCCTCGATCCGCGCCGCCATCACCGTCCCCACGCCACCCGCCCCAGCCGCACCTCTAGACCGACGCGTCTGCGCCTCTTCCTCTTCTTGCCTGGCTCGCCGCCGCTGCTGCCTTGACGGCAGCAGCAGCACACAACCACGAGCGACGCCAGAGCAAAGAACAGAGCGTTGCCGGTCGCAATTCCGGCAATTGCGGTGAGGCTCAGGCCGGCCTTGCCCGCCCTGCTGAGCGACTCTGGCGTGGCCAACGCCGGTGAAGACGAAGCGACGGAAGACGAGGACGAGGACGCCGCCTGGTTGGACGGCACCACGGACGGCGGCGACGACGAGGACTGCATGGAAGAAGGGGCCGTCGGGGCGCGGCTCTACAGCGTTCGGACGCTCCACTACAAGCTCTGCGCGCTCGACCCCGAGCCCCGTGTTGTGTTGCGGCGGGGCCTGGCCACGACGACGCGGATGAAGCTCTCCTCCGGTTCTGCAGGTTCGCTCTCTAGCTCCCCTGCGTACAAGCTGCTCGACAAATTTCCTGAATGAGGTCTTGGTTGGATGAATGATGTGACCGAAGATGACAAGTGCGGCCATTGCATTCTGCAGAGGTGCGTGTGATTACCAGAGGAAGAATGGTCAAGCTTAATTAGTTTTGTTGTACTCGGTATGAAGCGGCAACTGTCCAGAGTAGTACCTGTATTTGTAGTTGCCCCTCTTGCAATTTTTGCAGAAAGTTAGAAACAATGGATTGCAACTTGCAAAAGAAACTCCAATAGCGCCTGGGTCCGTTTGATGACACAGCTTCGTTAATTAGTTGCCCCAAAGTTAGAAACAAAGGAGTATATGTTCCGTTTATATCAGGTGTTGACAAGAAGCAAGATTGGGCCTAAATTATTGGGCCAAGATTATGCCCTATCAGGTGTTAGCAGAGTGGGTGTGCTCAAAAAGAAAAAAAAGGTGTTAGCAGAGTGTAAGAAAATTTAAGCACAGTTAATACGTATGTCACTGTCGTGGAATATAATGGAGGAAAATGAGAAAAAGCTTGGAAGAATGGACTGAAGATTACGTTCCTAACAACGTGCTAATCTCAAACTGTTATAACTGAGAAATATTTCTGAGTTTCATTTTGATTAAATGCACTTGGTGATTCTGATTACACACAAGTACTTTCAGGTGAGGTATTGTCTGAATTGTGACCACCACTCACATCATTCTGATTATACACAATTTTAATTTTTTTACAAGACAGTTGATATGCTCTTGTGCTAAAAAATTAACTTACTGCTATGAACCGTTTTTACTAAGATACTCAATCTCATGCGGCAAACCTTCGTTTGATTTGCTGCGTCAAGCTTCGATTTGGCGGGCAGCGAAATACACTTCCGTCGGCCGGCCGCCCTGTGCATAGCGAGCTCTAGGCCGAGCTCCTCGTTTGCCGCAACATTTTTTTCTGGTTACTTTCTGCATCCTTTGATTTGATTAATCAGAAACTATTGTTCACCGTGTGATGAAGATAATAAATAGTCTACACATTAGCTGTTGCCTTTTTTCTATTAATTTTGTTTGTACACATGCTTTTGCTCTTCTGCAATATTTCCTTTACCTGATGAACTTACATTTAAAACCAAACAAAGGTATAAAGCATAACGAAATTCAAACCAGTCACAATAAATCGCCAATCTATAATTACAAAGCAAAACAAAGGTATAATTCTTCTCACCAAGCTAAGTCGTTGGACACGCGCCGACACCTCTGTTTTCTGTTTCATAACAAGGGCATTGATAACTACTTCTATTGACCCAAACACGTCCATTGTCTTGCCAAAATATACTTGGATCCAGGTAATGATTTTTAATAAAAAAAAACACTGCTATCAATGTAATTGCATGAATTAACTGTTGCATATACACTTATACAGGCGAAGGGATCCTTAGCTGCAGAGGAGAAGGCAAGCTAGGCCACGTTTCAAGTTCGTCAAGGTTGCAGTGGACAACGCACCGCTCTAACGAAAGATGAACCTGGAGGGCCTATCGGAGCAGCTGCTCGCTGTGAGTGCATCTGACCTTCACGCCTGCACACACCTTTTTGTCATCGTTAGGTTCAACTGATCATTTCCAGGTGTTTGATTCTTGCATTGGTGGTCGATGGATGCAGTCAGGATGAAGGTCATCGACATCGTCAGCAGGACGGAGCATGTATGAGGACAAGGATGGTGACTGCATGCTCATGGTAAACGCCCCCTGGAGATGATACTCTTAGCTATACTTGATTCGAGAAGTGGAGAAAACTCAGAAAATTGTTGACTCACGAGATCAGACATCTGAGATGCACATGGTTGTGATGCAGGCCAATCTGCTCTCACGTTTTACCCAGCATGATCAGATAATTTTAATGACATGGAGTTTTCCTTTGATAGATATTACTGAAGTGTTTGGTCTGAAAAGAAAACTTATGCTTGATATGGAGATTTGTCATTTGATACTGGTATGAAGTGTAACCCCAAGAAATTATTGAATTATTTTATTAATACTGAGCCAAAGCATAACCTCAAAGGGGTAATTTCGTAGAAAGGTACTACCATATATCCGAGGTGTCCTTGCAGCATCATGGGTAAAAGGATTTGAAGCAGATATTTGTTTTTATCACGTATGCTTAATGATATTTAAATTGTACTAACGGGTAATTGTTTAGATTTTTATTTGGTCATTGTAAAGTTTTTTAAGCCCGTAGCAACACACAGGCACATTTGCTAGTCTATTATATATATAATTAGCGACGAAAAAGAGCTACCACGTTCACTCTAAAATGCTAGAAATTCCTACGTTAATCCGAGAAAATAAGAAGAGAAAATTACCCACCAGTGCCATTATAAAAAAATTAGTCACAAAACCCCCTATAAATATTTATAAAATAGCTAAATTTGGAATAATAAAAAATAGCCAAAATACCCTCGAACCTATTTCTAAATTACCCACCATGCCATTATGAGTCAAAAAATAGCTAAATTCGAAATAATAAAAAATAACCAAAAATACACTTCACACCTATTTCTAAATTACCCGTCATTCCATTATAAGTCCAAAAAATAATTAAATTGGGATCATAAAAGATAGCTAAAAATATCTCTAATTCTTATTTCTAATTTTCTCCACCATACCATTATGAGTCTAAAATAGCTAAATTATGACGTGATGAGTAGGCAAGCTAAAAAACAAGCTATGACGATGACAGAGTAAGGATGAGCCAGAAAACAGAAAAATAAGTTAGAAAGGAGGATGGAAAGAGCCTTGAACGAGAGGGCGAAGAGCAGGCAATCTGAACAACAATATGACCAACCTACCAGTAGGAAGGCGAGGGGGAAGGTGACGCGTGAAGGTAGTAGCCCTTGCTGGAGTGGGCGACAAGTAGGCGGGACGGATAATGAGTTGGCAAAAGTGTACTAGAGGAACAAGTGAGCCGGACAACAAGCCAATGCGACAACTAGCTGAGCATCATTACGAGCAGGCGAGGGATCCGACCGTAGGAAAGAGCATATAAAATTTTATTACAAAATATCATGAAATACCTACATAAAAGTTTATAAATTTTATACTATTATCGTTGTGAAAACAATCAACTCTAACCGTGCAAATCCACGGGCAGCCATACTAGTCTCGTAGATTCCGTACATGTTGCATATAAGCATGTTCCTTTATCTATATATTTGGGCCCTGTTTCTTTCAATTTTGGAGGATTTGATTCAGCAAAAGTCAAAAGCTAAAACAAACAATGTTCGACAGTGGCTTTTGGAGTGCCAAAAGCTGTCAAAAGTAGGTCGGGAGGGGGTTTTGTTTCCTTTTGTGATGTGATGTTTGTATGTTGTTTTCTTCATTCAAAAAACTCGACTTGTCGGGGGAAGCCCCCGACGGCATTTTGCTAAGAAGAAGACCTTCTCACGCAGGCCAAGAAAACCTCCGAACCCTCTCCCCAACCATATACAGGGACTCAGCTGGCCATGCGAGCTGTGGCGTGAGTCTTTACCTAATGCTTTGGTTGGGGAAGGCGAGGGGATTTTTTTTTCTTTGGGTGCGAGATTGGCGGATCCCCAAGCTAACCTGGCGCCTTCACTACCAGGCCATAGGCCTGTCCGTTCTTACAATGACAACTTTTATTCATTCATGAAGCTAATCTACAATGACAACTTTTACAGCTCTTTGTAAAGCCAACTTTTACAATCAGTTCGTAGATTTTTGAAAAGCTCCAGCCCAAACAAACAAGCTCTTACTCTGCACACTTCAAAATTTATCAAGGTATATCGAGTCGAGTTGTGCATGTTGTTGGACTTGTGGTAGTTTCATAGTTGATATCGCCCATCAATGAAGTTGGACTTGTTTGGGATGCTTTTGTAATCAGAAAATGTAATTTGCTTTAATATCAATGAAATTCCCTTTTCGCAATAAAAAAAGGTTGATCTCGCCCAAATCTTGGTAGATGCGGCAGGAAGATCATTTTCATGGCAAATATATGTTGAGTTGCCATGATTAGACGAATTGTTGATACTATTCCATGAATATCTTTAACCGATATTGTCTTGAGCCCTAACTCGTGTGCCGCTATATCATGTTTTTCTTGCTTTGCATCATCGTGGCTCCCCCAGCTCGTACAAGCCAATATGATGGGACGGTGTTGGGAAAGCGTGGCTTACGTGATGGCCACATCCTTCTTGTTTGCCTTTCTTGCATCGTCTGCACATTGTAAGCATAAATCATGCACCATCTTCTCTTGTTATTGAATCTGTGGCATTTTCACATATACGCATATCCATTACATGATGACGAATCTAATCTTTGTATCAATTATATTACATGACTAATCTGTGTTGGAGCAGGTCGTCCGCAGCTAATGGACTCCGGATCGAATCAGTCTTACACAAGTAAGGCTGTCTCCATGAAATCAGATGACGAGAGCAACGATTGTGATCTCGTATTTTGCACCAAGAAGCGTTGCGATACGATAGAATTTGGCTCGGTAGACTGCTACTGCTGCGAGGTTGAACAGCCGGATCCACCATGCTACAAGACGCGGGACGCGTGCAAAGACAAGTGCCCCGCATGCAACTCGAAGAAACGCACATCGCAAATCTCTCTCCAGGCAATGAACGGTGGTGGACCGTTTCATGTCACCGGGAATTCGACCTTATTGTGCAAATAAAAGGTCAGGCGGCGTTGAAATCATCAGTGCCCGGCCAGACAATGTGTTGAGATCACACGATCTTGGAAAAATAAAGATTTTGCGTGAACACCTCATGAATTACTCCAATTATGTTAGTGATAACAATGTTATTAGTTCTCGTCGGAAGTCCTAGATGGCGTGGATGACGACGTTCTTCTTATTGTGTCACTCCTGCCGGAAGGGGGTAACGAATCAGCATTACCAAGTTTTTTTTTATCCTAGCATTACCAAGTTCTTGAATAAAAGTCAAATTTCCAGTCACTGAGTCTCTGCACCTACAGGATTTCGAGGAAGAGGCAGCTCAATACATGATGGAGTACGACATTGTCTTGATGACCCAGACTGTTCCAACTTTTCCTCCAGCAATTAACAGATACAGGTTTTTCCCCCCAACGACACACTACTAGTAGCTTACAAATCGTAGCTGCACTCGACCGGCATAGTGCCGTTGAACCTGACCGTATCGTTGCAGTAGTTGTAGAACATGTAATTGTGCTTCACGCCCTCGTACGCCTTCCTCTGCGCGTCGGTGACGTTCCTGTACTCGTGCCCGTTCCACCGCAGGTCCGGCGAGTCGCACGGCATCGCGCTCTCGTCGCCGTTGCCGCCGGTGGCGCAGGCGTCGACGCCGAAGCCCTGGTACGCCGCGGTGAAGGGCGCCTTGGACCAGTCCACCTTGGTCTCCCCGCCGTCCGTCGCCCAGGCGGAGCCGTCCCAGATGCTGGCGCGGATCAGCATCGTCTGCTTCGCGGGGAACTCGTACCCCGGCACGGTGGCCGTCAGGTTCTGCAGCACCCGGATCGGCGTGTCGTCCACGAACATCCTGTGTTTTAGAAGTGATCCCCAGAGCATGCAATTTTTCTTTATGTTCTCAAGTTTAACGGATGGTATGGAATACGGTTCAGTATTGACAAGGTTCTGGCTAAACTTACACGAGCTGGTAGGGGTTCCAGAGGATCTTGTAGTCGTGGAAGTCGGCGGCAGGGTCGAACCACAGGTGCAGCCTCTGCTCCCGGCCGCCGCTGGCGTTGACGTAGATGTTGGTCTGGAGCGTGACGGGGTTGCCGTCCTTGTCGCCCAGGAACTCGAAGTCCACCTCGTCGCGCTCACTGACTTCCGGTTGCGAAATAAGCTTCGCGAAACCATCGATCCAGAAGAGAGAGTATTCAATCATAGTTTCGGTTTCATCCTGATCGGGAAATGAACGACGTAGACCAGTAGTATGCCAAACTCACGTAGAAGGTTGTCACAACGCCGGCAGTGTACCCGGAGGGCAGCTTCATCCTCATGTGGAAGAATCCTGATCCGTACGTGGACTTGGACCGGAAACCAGCACCTGCACAATCACACGTCGAGGTTATTTACAGGAACGAAGAAGACTTATTATATTCACTTCACACATGCAGTACACAAACGTACCAGAGCTCTGATCCATGGCGAGATCAACCTCCGTCCCGCGATCGACCAGGTGATGGCCGTCTGCACCCCACTGCGCCACATAGTTCTCCTCGAACGCCGGCGCCTCCGCCGCCGCCGGGGCCGCCGCCGGCGCCATGCCAGCCGCGGCTGCCGCAACGATCAGGACGACGGCGAGGGGAAGCCACGAGCACGCTGCTTTGGAAGCCATTGCAAGCACCAAGCGAGATATATCTGCTGCTTTCCTATCTCACTCACAGAAATGTTCTGCGAGTGTCTTCCTCGCCTATCACTCCCTTATATAGCTGACAGACCGAGCACGCTGGCGACGAGGAGCTCGAGAGAGGTTTGTCTTGTGCGCACGCTTGCTCTACCTCTCCTCCGCGTCGTCGTGCGCTTGCACAAGTTGTGTGTGCGTCGCGGTAGTGTGCACGTGATGCCGTCTTCGGTTGTGGGCTGGCCCCGGCTAAGCTTACCACACAAACACTGCGTGGCTCTTAATTACGACAACTCGTGCTAACGCATGCACACATGGAATCACAAGTATCACCAGGCGTATCTTGGCGCGCGTCTTGGCCAAACGACAAGGTGGCATGGGCTGTTTCTTTTCCGTGCGGATTATTAGCTGTTCGTAGATATGGTTAGGCAGTGTTTATATCTAGTCTGTATAGTATCTCTGTCCGCTGGAAACGTTTGCAAATAAAACGAACCAAATGATTGAGTATTACTCAGAGCCGTGACAGGCGTCAGCAACGCGCATAAACTTTCGGGAATGGCGGCGCATCGACGCTGGCAGAGCTGCCTGACCGGTTTCCACAAGGTGTGGGAGCAGAAAGGCCACGCCGATGCCATGATGTCACCAACCAAACATGTTCTATGCGAGTGAGGGTTCAGAATTCTGGTCTTAGCAAACCTACGTGCCCGATCGGAAACACGTAACCTATGCCTAGAAGGATCAGCCGTTCAAATGTACCATGTTTTCCTACCGTTGATTGTGCATCTAGAATCAGACCTATATGCATACAAGGAGGTAAAGCACGCATATATTCTTGTGCAGAAGCAAAAACCAATCATGCCTTATGTGATGTATATGTCGTCCACGGTGTTGTTTGTGAAGGGGCAGGATAATCAGAATGGCCACACCAGAACAGGCTTGGCATGTTCATGTACAACATAAGGATGGCATAAGAAAGATATGTATTTTATGGACAAACTGCAATAAGAGTACACATGGCAAACAAAAGAATGTCAGTATTAGATTTGCCAAAAATACAAGCCTGCTGTGGGCCATAGATTATTCTTTCCAACAAAATTGTATATAAACAGTTGAATGCCTAACCTACAGAGCTATCTAGTTCACCAAAATTTTCTATACAAGATTAAAGCATGCCCTAACCTGATTCTTATTACTAAACTACTTCATGAAATAATGCCAAAAGATTTGATCAGGTGGCATATTGTCCAGAAAGCATGCCCTCAATGCCATTCTATGGCCACTACTGTGCAGAGAGAAACCGGGTGACAGCTAAAAATAAATGTCTATCTCCTTTTCGCTCATCTCATATACATGATCCCGTGCTTCAGTCAAAGCAACCTGTATAGACACAATTAAGACATGACCAAAAATTTAAATATCTCATCACACATATTAATCGAGAGGTGAAACTAACCTGCCCAAATTTAGTAAAGAAGTTATTTGCAAGGTTTAAAGAAGTGACTGCAAGATCTTCATTAGCCTTAAGTGCTTGTGCCAATGCAAACGCTCCGTCATCCTGTCCAAAATATAGAGGATGTTTTGAACATGTAAGGGACATTCAAAAAATGCCACTGCTAATAGAGTGAAAAAAAAATATGTTTTCTTACTCGAATCTCATTAAAACCTAAGTCGAGTGACGTCAATGATTCGTTGATGATCTTGAAACTTCGTGCCAAACATATAGCACCCTTCACGAATATCTTAGTATTAGCAAACATGAATCATATACCAAACTACACCAAGGTGCAAGTATTAATAAATATGAAACAAAGATTATGCATACATCATCTCCAAGTCCATTTGCCCGCAAATCCAACGTTGACAACGTTGTGTTGTACTTCAGGCAATCAGCAATGAACTCTGCACCTGGCACACCAATCTGCAGGATATGCAACTCAGGTGAAGAGGCAATATAAGACTTAAAAGGTAAAACTGCTCGTAAAATTCGATAAAGTTCTGAGAATTACCTGGCACCAGCCAAGCTTAAGGGTTTGTATCTTCCCATGGAACTTGAGGACCTCGCACAAAGCCTTTACCCCATCCGGACCAATTGGGTTATAGCTCAAATCCAACTATGGAGCATATTTTGAATCAGTTTTCGGACTTAGTTTGTAAAGTAGTCTGAATGGCAAGCTGGCTTACTGTTGACAGCACCGTGTTATCCTTCAAAGTTTCAGCTATGGCACAAACCCCTTTAGAGTGAATGTTATTACCACCCTGAAAATGTAAAAGGCTTCAGGGATTTAGCAAGTAAATGTGTCCTATCTAACATATGATATAGCCATTCCCAAAAAAAAAAAATGATATAGTGCATTTGAAAAACAGGGATAACAAAGACTTTCAGAGGAGGATAATTGTCCTTGACAATCTCTGATTCCAAAGAGTGTTTGGGAATATATATGACATTCTGACTCTCTAAGTGTTACAGTAAATGATAACTCACCAAGTCTATTGTAGATATTGTTTTGTTATGTTTCAGAGCATCCGCAACCTTTTCAGCTCCCTGGCCAAATCAAATAACATCTATGTCAAAAATGAAGCAGAAATTAAACACATATTTAAATAAACATGCTATTGAACATGGGAATGCTGGGGGGAATAATGAATATAACTATTATATCTTAAATAGTTGCTGTAAGTATTGACCATTTGAGTGCACTAATTTCAAAAATATTTAACTTTCTTGATATAATATGAAGTTACCTATTTAAGTGATGACTTATAGATGCAACCAGTAAGTGTGCTCTAGCCTGATTGTTTATCCATATGCTGACATCATAATATTTAAGTCGTAGAAATATTACAGAAAGGGGAAATAATAAAAGCTAACATTAATACCTCATCGCTGATATCGTTCATGTAGAGACTGAACCACAATAATGACTTTGTCCTTTTGATGAAGTCAGCAACAGGACGTAAACCTTCCGAGCCAATATTGTTGTTGCCAATATCCACAACTGTTATCTTCCCTGTAATTCAGCAAGGAATGCAGAGTCAGGAACAAACAACCCACTAAGAGTAAGCTTGTTGATAGTCCATTGAGCTAAAAAGGCACCTTTGTGAGCAGACAATGCTGACATCAACTCACGTAACCCCTCATTTCCAATCCCATTACCATGCAAGTGAATTTCCTAGCAGAAGTTTCCAGTCAATCAACCATTCGATACACATAATATCAACCATGCATTGACAAACAATATAAAAAGGCACAAAATCACCAGACAATCAACAAGATAAATAAGAAAAAAAGAAAGAGGATATGGTGGCATATTTGTATGATAGAAATTATACAGATAGTGGCCCACTGACTTACTAAGTATAGTAGTCTTTCCTTCATCTAAGAATTTTTTCAAAAAATAATAATAATCCTCACAGCAAGTCCTAGAATCAAGTTTGCTGATTATTTTGTCAATCTTCAATATTACATGGGTTGCTTCTTGCTTATATGGGTACACATTTTTTTGAAATCAAATTGTGTCATGTTGCGCACATATATTTCTAAAATATCAAAAGTTGAGTAAGGAGTATGAATGGATATAGGGAAAAAGTGCAGAACAAATGGACCAGTGAGAAATAAAGGACCAGCCAGGCCTGAGGATCCAAAAATATACTCATAACTCTAGTAAGCCAAAAGAGGTATGTCATGATTTAAGGGAAGGTGGAATGGAATTTGGTTTGCTTGCAAGCATTTACAAATTTACAGACATCCCAACAATCAAACCACATGGAAAACAGGAAATATATAACCAACTGTCTAGTGTAGTACCCTCAAAGACTTGTTTCCCGAAATTCCTCGCGCTAGGTTGCATGCACCAAGAGGACCGCCATAGTTTCCACTACAATACATCGAATAGAGTGCACCATTAGTTAGTCAGCAGCAACATAAAACTTACTATACAACACAGACAGTTCACAATTTCATGTACATCCCATATACACAACATATAAGGCCACTGGGTTGTGAGTGACTAACTTGAGATACAAGCTCCGTATGGCATTGTTCTCTAGAAGGGCTTCAGCAATACTAGCAAAACCCTGTTTCAAGGCAGAAAAAGGAAAAAGCTATCATATTCTTTCAAGGATGTAATCGTATGGTAACTCAATTTTCATTTTAATATTCAAGTACATGTGTATGCCTCAGTAGATGCCTATACATACGCTGTACTCAATTGTATTGTTGCTGAGCTGTAGAATACGAATTGTTTTATTCTTTTTCAGCATATTTGAAATTGCTTTGGCGCCCTGAAAAGAGAGAACAAGGTTACACCGCAACACAGGGAGGACACGAATGACTGAGAGTGAACAGGGGAGCACAGCACCTCATCTCCAATATTGGTACTATTCAGAAGGAGCTTCTGAATGCCTACATTTTCGACCAATATATCTGAAAGACACTGTAAGCATTCATGAGTGTTACATTCAGTCAGGTGTAAAGGAAAACATATTCAACTAAGTCTTAAGAGATATTTGCAAGTTTTTTATGGTAACCCTTGGAAAACATGTTGAAGTTTAGTATAGAAGTAATAACTATATGTGCTCGACTATCAATGTTGGAAATTCGATCAGATCATATGATTTTGCATAGTAAAATCATGTAAATATAAATAATGGATGATAAGATTGAGAAGACCTTAGCTCCTTCATCTCCAATGGCATTTCCAGACAAATTGAGAGTATTTAAACTTGTATTTATCTGAAGAACACCGTCAAATGCTTCTATCCCCACAGCTGTGATCCCATTGCCAGAAAAGTCCACCTCTTCTGCACTCTGAGAATACACACAAACACAAGACTCATTTTTGGAAGAATTCGGAAGACACTAAGCTGTTAATGTATGAAAAAAATTAGGTTTCCAAATATGCATACAGATTGGACTCAACCATTTCATGAGATCTCACCTTGTTATAGGCTAAACTTTCTGCTAGAAAAAATAGACCCTCATCCCCAAACTGACGACCTGTCGAGCAACATGTAAATATTATTCTTTCGACCATTATCATACCTGACAATGTCTCTAACTTCAGTTCCTATAGTTACCTGCCATGTTAACAGTTTTCAAAGTCCGGAGCTCTTTGAAGAACTTATTAAGATTTTTCCTCGATTCCTTTTCAGCACTGGCAGTAGATGTTGCCAAATTGGAGCCTGCAGCAAAGGACCACATGATCCCAGAAGGCTGAGATGCTCCAGAATTCCGGTCCTTGGTCTTTCCAGGAAGCAAATTCTGAACCACCTTCCATAAGACTGTGCTCTGAAACAGTGAATTAGTAGCCATTCCACACACCACTCAAACATCAAGGCTTCATGTGAGCCGCATCATATATCATCTAGCAAACATAACCTAAACATACGACATGCTATGCTGATTTATGCACTAAACAATTACCAAGTTACAACCCGACAAATGCGAGGAATTTATTTGTAATTTCAGACTAGTACATTCCCATTCACTTGACTAGCAAATAATTATCTTGTCCATTTGCCGCCACGCAATTGATATACTTTGAAGTTTAGAGCAGGAATATTAAATTATTAATGGCAGGGAAAATGGCTTCTAAGCATAGAGAATTATGAGACCGTACCAAAGCTCAGCACAAGCACCGCGCCAGTGGGCACGACGTAAGGGGCGACGGCCCTCAAAGCCGCCGCAGCAGGGGGCACGGGCGCCTCGCCCTGCGCCTCGCGGTAGGCCCTCCGACGCGCGCCTCCGCGGCCGACCCCGGGTGGCTTGTCCTGGCTTCGAAACCCATCGTCGAACGCCTCGTGCGAGGCGCCGTGCGGCGCAACAGACGGCCGCCGATGGGCAAGGCGCTGCGGCGGCGGCGTAGCCAGAGGCCTCGCAAGCAGGGGTGCTTGGCGGGGGCGCGCAGAGGGAGAGGGGAGCGGGAGCGGGAGGAAGGGCTTGAGGGGGCGGGCGGTGGAGGAGAGGAGGAGGGAGGACTCCATCGCCGCTGGACGCGGCGGCTGGGAGGTGGTGGAGGAGATGGGGATGAGGTCGGCGGGATTTGGAGGGGGAAGCCTTTTGAGGGAGGAAGGTAAAGGTTGTGGATCATCATGTCGGGCCGGGCTTGGATTCATCTACCATTGTTTGTTTTCTTTTCTTTCAAAAAAAAAACATCTACCATTGTTCATTTCGTGTATTCATTTTTTTTTCTAATTACACAATACAACTCAGCCATTCACAATGTACACATCCTTACATTAGGGTCCACGTCCACACTTCATTTTTTTCTTCTCTTGACACTCGCATAGCTCAAATTTTGACTATCTTTCTTTGCTTAACCCTTCACTAAATCACTAATACATTGGGGTGTCAGGGTGTTCAAACTGACGAGTCAGTGCTTTCCCGAGTCTTCTCGTTGCTACAGTAAAGAGAGGGCGAAAAGGAAGGCGACTGCGTTTTCCCGGGGCGATTCCGTCGGCTCCCTTCCTCTCCGGCGACCGGTTCGGTGCCGGAGAGGGAGGGGAGCCTCGAATCGTCGGCCGGCTGTGTATAGGTACTTTTAGGGTATCCTAGGTTTGCTTGCCATTGCTAGATGGTGGAGCTAGGTTTCCTCGGCCATGGATCTGGTGACGGAGACGGCGTCGAGTTCGACGGCGGGGAGGTCACCGGAGTTACTGGTTGGAGGTTAGTTTGCTTGTCCTTTGCGAAAGGGATGAAGCTTTTGTGTTCCTCACTGCTGGTGGTGAGGATTTCCTTTCCGGCTGCCGGCCGTTGTGCTGGTGGTGGCGGAGTTTCTTCTCGCCGTTGCTGCAGGGGAGGTCGCCGATACGCGTTCATCGAATCAGATGCGGCTCGGTGGAGTGTCCGGGTCGCTGGATCTTGCGGCGTCCAACATGTGATGCGCCTCCTCAGCAACTCCGGCGAGAGCGGTTGCCGGTCGGCGCTGGTGCGGCGCTGTGCGGACGGGCGAAGCGCCTGGAAGCCAATGGATTTTGCAGCTAGGTCCCTCGTGTCCTTGGTTGTATTTTCTTTTTGTTTCCAGGGTGTATGTGTAAAAGGGGATGTACTGTGTACTCACTTCTAATGAAATACCTTCCCTTTCGCAAAAAAACTAATACATTGGGGTGTCAAACACTCAACGCGTACTTGTTGGCATGCCAACTTTTGGCAGCCATCCAAGCAATAACCAAATGCACGGAGCGCCGACATCTAGTTGGTACTACTAGCAACAAGATATCAGGTCATAAGTAATTAATGGGCATGTGGAGCATGAAGATAGTGTTCACGACGTTAGTATGTAATTAAAATGCGAAAGAAGATGCTTAGCGGAGGAAATATGGTGAAATGAAGGGATAATAGGGGTGTGTGTGTGTGTGTGAGGTGAGGACGAGACAGCCATATGACGTGATAAGAAATATAATGATGTCCATGAGACATGTGAGGAGCCACATATGATATGTGCAGGAATATAAGGATGGTTTATCCGAGGGATAACTAAAATTTGTAAGTTGTTAGATTAGATTGTCATGGTTGTATAGTTGGAATGAAGGGAATTCAACAATTATCAATCTAGGATGAAAGACTAAAAATCAAATTTATGAGTTGAATTTTAGTTTAGTGAGACAAAGAAAATAAAATTATTTGGTTGTAAGTGAATGAGTGAGATGGTGATGAGTAAGCTTGTTTGTTTGATTATATTGGAATAGAAATATAATTTGATTTCACATGTAACATGAAGTGTTGTAAATTGTCACGCGCTACCAGTCGGGAGCAACAAGACTTGTGCGCACATGCAAAGCTAAAGTCGTGTACTCTTTAGTCATGATTCGAATAGAATGTTGTAGAGGATTATTAGTATGCCAACCAAAGGAGAGGTCTTCTTGTTCGCACCCAAACAGACTAAGACTTGATAAGGAGACTAGATAAATGACAGAGTGAAGAAAGGTATATTTTGTATTTGAAAACAAAACATCTTATTTATTTATTCGTCATTGATAATCATATTTGCACCTATATACTATCTACGAATAGAAAAAGAAAATTATATCATGTTCTAGTATATAATTAGATAATGTTCTAATATATAATTTCTACCTATTTATAATTAGTTTTACGATATATGACACAAAGTTGTTATACATTCACTAAATACATTGTATCAGTTTTGGTATATTTTATCATAACAAATTGGTACAATTGTGTTTTTAGCCTCGCTCTGAACTCTACTTGTGATTTTACGCTCAGTTATTTTCACTTTTGTGATTTTACCCCTGATTTTCCAGCCTGCAGCAAAAGTTTGCCCCTATTGGGGGTAAACTGTGGCTTCATGTTGAAAAATCAGGGGTAAAATCACAAAATAAAAAAATTAATGGAAAAATCACGATTTGAGGGTAAGAACACAATTGTTTCTAAGAAATTTATGTTCAGAACATGCAATAATTTTGGAGTAACCTTTTATATAGCATAGTTTCGGCATGTATTTTTTTTAAAAAAATAATCACCATATCTCCTTTTTTCTATATATAGTTTTCTATATATTTCTTACAAATTACTATCATATATAATACATAAGTTGATATACATTCTCCAAATGCAAAGTAACAACTTTAATGCATTTTGTCGCAGCAAATATATGTTCATTCCATGTTATAAATTTTAGAGCATCATTTATACAGTAACTTCATGCATGCAGTATAATAACTATCTTATTTTTTGTGATAGCATATTTTGGGCATGTAACAACATTTAGGTTTTTATTCATAGTAACTTTTTATGCATGCCTTTGTAAGAACTTTAGTATATTTTGTGATAATAACTTTATATATTATATGAATAACAAATTAAATATATCTTTTGATAGTAGCCTTGAAATGTAACAACTTCAGTGCATTATTCATTTATATGATAACAAAATTTATGTGTGAACAATATCAAAACTTCGATAATTTTGAAAGCTCATGTACTATAACTATACAGTGTCAACTTTTGTGAAGTGTAATTTTTTTAAAAAAACATATGCAAGTAAGATTTTGTCTTAGTCGTCGTCTCGTCATGTCAGAGCACAATGGTCCAAACGAAATTGATAATGAGCACTGGCTTAAGGAGATATGGCGGTTAAGAGAGAGAGAGAGAGAGAGAGAGAGAGAGAGAGAGAGTCGCACATGAAGGCCGCGCATAGGAAGAAACGGTCATGCCACTGCCCCAAACGTAAGAGATTGATCAGCCGGCCACGTGCCACTGTAACGTCGTGGATCTGCTCCCCCGGCCGTCGGATCGATGATTAACCCCCGGGGACGACGGGATGGCCGTTGTACATGTCGCACCGCCGGCGCACCTCCCCGTCCCGTCCCGTCTTGACGCCCTGCACGCTGAGCTTCGCCATGGCGCCGGCGAAGTCGGCGAAGAACGCCGTCTGGTTGGCGGCGTAGCGCTGCACGAAGGCCCGCGTCGTGGGGTCGGACCACAGCTCCTGGTCCGTGCTGAGCAGGCCGAGGCCGCGCTGCAGGTTGACGAAGTACATATTGTCGAACTTGCCGGGCGTCATGACGTCGTTGAACGCGGCGATGGTGGGGTCCCGCAGGTAGTCCTTGCACGCGTCCTGCAGCCCCTTGGCGTACGCCGGGTTCATGGTCGGGTCGTGCGGCGCGGCCCCGCCGCCGCCGCCCTTCTTGCGGCGGAAGATGCGGTCGGCGAACTCGCTGCAGTGCGAGAACCCGAGCGTGTGCGCGCCGGAGAGCGCGACGAGCTCCTGCGCCGTGAAGCCCTTGGCGGCGAACATGGCGACGAGGCGTGGCACGGTGGAGTTGGCGAGCGGGAGCTCGGCGTCGGGCGCGGTGGGGGACGACGCCGTCGCGTCCTTGCGGCCCAGGCGGACCGGGAACAGCGGCCCGCCGGTCATGGTGACGAGGACCCGCGCCGCGAGCGCGAGCGCGTCGGCGCAGGAGACGACGCCGGGGCACTCCAGCTCCAGCGCCGTCTTGGCGCGCGTCAGGGCCTCGAAGGCGTCCCCCGGGAGGGACTGGCTCTGCGCGGCGTCCCGCTCCGACCGGGCGAAGGGGGTGGAGGACACCAGCACCGACGCGTCGCAGCCGCTGACGAAACAGTCGTGGAAGAAGACGCGGAGCACGCCCGCGGCCGTCGTCGGGTGGGAGAGCTGCTTCTGCGACACCACGTCCATTACGATCCGCTCCGCGCGCGGGCACGTCTTGCTGTAGTAGTTCGCCGCCAGCTTCGCCTCTGCCGCCGCTGCCGCGAAGATGACGAGGAGGAGGAAAGGCGCCGATAAGTGCAAACGGCGAGTGCCCATAGCTTCGTGGTGGTGCGGATGATTGTGTTGTGATGAGATTCTTGGGAAGGTACTGTCTACTGTGCACTGGGAGTGGCCACTGAATCTGATGATCACTTGAGCTCCTCGTGTCACCATGAGCTGAGGGCAGATTTGGATCGAGCCGAGGAAAGGCAGTGGCTGGGAGCGAATGGTGGAGGCGAGAGCGGCAGAGAATGGTTTTGTAACTGCACGAAACGCGCGAATGAACGACCTGTTGTTCAGTGTTCGCTTCAGAGTTTTGCTCCCGCCTAGATCCATCTCAAGCCATTTTGCTTGCGATTCAATCACTCGGCCATATAGATGTATAATGTATTTGTGATCGCAAGCAGAAAACCGCGTCACAGTTCTAGCAGAAAACCGCCCAGGAACCTTCCAAACTTTATGTTCCCAAATTGCGTATATCCTGAAATCTCATGAAATACAAAGAAGAGTATCATATGTTTAAATCCAAAAAAAAAGGGTATCTTATCGGTGAAGGAAACATTCATTAACTTGCTGAGGTTTACAAATGACACTATCTGTACGTACCGTTTCTTTCTAAATACACTAAGCATCAACTATCATGCAACAGTAATGTGCAGTCCTAATGATAGGGCGGGAAAAACCCATGTTGTATTTACACCAGTAAAGTAGTATATACAGAAGGAAACCAATGCATTTGACACTATCAAAAGGTTCTTAGGACAACGAACATGTCTGATCCTCACATCTGGGAATGTGACTCTTCTTCCCAAGGTATTAGAGTGGCCACTGGCCAGTATGGGCTTCAAAATACAGGCAAAACGAATTTCTTTACATCATTTCTCAGTTGGCAGGCTTGGACATGATCTTTACAGGAAATAATTCGATGTCATAAGAAGTGCGGTAACAGCATTGTGAGGGTTTGGCTTGGGAGGGCATAGTGAAAATGCTTTGTACTTCAGTTGAGTGTTGATATGAAGGGGATTGCCTATGAGACATAGAAAAAGAAGAAATGTGAGCACCACTGCAGATAATGCGTAACAAAACAGAATAGATGTAGGACATATAATACATTTTGCTCAGCATGGCTTTCTCCTGTCAATCTTGAACGGAATGTTTAACCATTTTGACCTCGGGAACCGCCCCTTGGTTTTCTTTTCACTGGAATTGTCATCCTCACTTCCGTATCCCTCCATGCAGTGATCCTTCACTCTCTTTCCCTTTTGATGATGTTTTTCTGCATCACCTTTGGGCACTTTCGAAGGTGACTTCATCTTATTTCTGCTGGAACTTCGTTTTAGAGGTGGGGCATTGATGGTATAGGAAGCATGGATTTCATTCCTTTCCTTCAGAAGGGCGTCAATCTACAAAAGACACAGGAGTGACAACACATTGTAGGAAGTAGAAAATGATTATCCCTGAAAAACAAATATACCGTTTGCATTTCTTGTGCATATCTGCTGGTCATGTCATTGAACCTTGCCAAAACCTGCGAACATCAGTATTTGAAAACAATGAATGCCCTTTGACGCCAGATATACTAAGAAAGAACCTGATGGGTTAAACACTAGAAGAGAATATAAGCACATACTTCTCTATACTCTGACTCAAACTTGGAGAGCTCAGCTCGTTTTGTAAGTATCTTTGCCTCCACACTCCGTAGCTTCTCCTTTTCGGCAGGGAAAGATTCTCCACAGACTACCTCTATGGTATAACTTGCACTCTTGAAGAAATTGTCACCTGAAAGAAGTAATAGACTTTAAAAATTTTCCAGCTTCTTCAATCACATGCACTCAACAATGAGCAAAGTGATATACCATATACAGCAAAAAAGTGAGTTCCAGGTTTCAGCTCATGTATATCGCATGGTTGAAAACTATCCAATTTTTTAAAGAATGCGCCATCAGAATCCTTTGCCGAACCTGCCTGAAACAGGTTGCTGGAGCTTATAACGGGCAAGGTTCAAAGAAGGATCAGTTGGATAAAAAGAAAGCAGCCAATCTGTAAACTCACCGAGCTACTTTGTTCAAAACGGTACACAGGAAATCCAAGAAAATACATCCCTGCAGAAGTAACTTTCCCAGTCTTTACACCATCTTCCTGAAACAAGTTGCATGTTAGGTTGAAATACACTCAAGCCACAACAAATAATATTAAACAATTATTTGTTCGTATCTTGGATGAAATGAAGGTCATCAAAGTCGAAATGTATAATCAACAAAGTATGATTCTTAAGGTAACTCCCAACATAATCCTCAAACGTATCAATGAAGGTATAAATATAGTAATGCAGCTAAAATTAGAGAACAGTAAATCTATTTATTTCCAGGATACAAAAGGTAAATATTTTAACATGCAACTAGGTAAGTCATTTTACAGAGTGCTTAGCAGCATTATTTCTCACTGTTATACAAAACTCAATTAATTTATACAAAAATATATTACTTCTTTTTCGTGGGGAGCAACTTAGGAATAAAATAAAATGGGAGAAGCTATTACAAATACCTGCAGTGCAAGACTCAGCCCGCCATTTTCCTCTAACTCAAAATAAAGCAACTGAAATGAAGGAAAATATATGAATATAAATAGGTTTGGAACATTTAAAGTGTACTTCAATGGAACAAATGCTATGTATGTTAAGAAGAGCAGCCATCCCAGATGATAATTTCTGAAAGAGTACAGTCAAACCTTCATTGCTTTAGCAATTCAAATAATTAAGTATTTATTATACTATATACATTAACTATTTAGATTTGTCCAAATAGAAAACATATTACTCCCTCCTTTATTTTCATTCGACACCCTAGAAAATTATATATTTGGTTACAAAAATGATTTCACAAAAGTATAATTTTCTTCATGTTACTAATATAAAGTCAGAAAAAAATTGAGGTCAAAGACACATTTTGGAGACTGTGGACAAGTAAAAAACATCAAATAAAAAGATTAGAGAGAGTCGTAGATTTGTAATCAAAAGATAGTTCCAAATGATTGATAGCTTTATGGTAATATGCTGGTACCAAACGCCCAAACCCTGACTAGCAAGCCCGAGTGGGTGGCCTCCTCGACAGGTGGTGCTACCAACTTAACTATTCCTCTTCCTCAGTTCTGTAGTTTTATGATTTTACTATCATACGACGGTCACAGATTTGTAGATACAATGTTGTTGCCTAACATAAAAACCAATTTTGAACAGAGGCAGAAAGTCTTAAAGACACTTTGTGAACCGTCACATCATATAAATAAAGATACTAATCTTAAAGACAATAACTTTTTGTACAATATCAAAAATAGTTCACCAGTATATGATAGATCATATAGTATTGAATAACATGGAAATAATTGAACGGATTACTAATGCTATCATAAGTTCATCTCACAAAGACTGTTAAATTTGTATTAGAGACCCAGCTTGACGTTAGCCGAAACTATCTAAATAGCCCGTGTAATCATGCGGCCTGATCTGAAAGCACGATTGCATTTGCTATGGATATCTAGTGCTAGTGCTTTTTATTGAAAGTCTCTTTCTATTTGTTATACAACAAAAAACAGATGTTATAAATCTTAGCGTGTCCCTCCCTACAAAAATCTGTGGTAGAGGGTTCTTTTTTTCTCAGTTTACGAAAAATTGCTAGACATGGCTCTATAATTTTATATCTATATAGATTAGCAGCATAACACTTTGCAATCAATGAGCTTGGTTATAACCAAGGCTCTACTGGGTAGACAGGACATCAGAGCAAAATTCTCTATGCCAGCACGCATTTCAGATCAGGTGCAAAAGTCATGGCAATTGGGCTTGCATCCCATTTCAGCCATTGTTGGTAAGAAATTAAACAAGCAAAATAAGTCATTGCACCTAGCATTCTGTACTCCATATTACATAAAATATTCACTGTCTGGCCACACAACCGTATGAGATCTAAACTAGGCTGTTAGTGTCATGGTGCAGAAGCATTCCAAATTCATCAAACATAGGACAAGTTGCTCATTGTGAAACAGGAGTAGCTTATTCCACAAGAATACAGGTATAAAGTTTGAGAAGATAAATATTAACAGAAGCGAAAAAATAATAACATACAGAAACAACTGGACGACATGAATCACAATTATATAGAGTAGATAAAAGAATAAAAGAACATTTGCTGACAATAACAAACCTTGAATTTACTTTTCTCATTTGAGTGAACACGACAAACTAGCCCCATTTTGGCTTGTTTTTCTGTTATGTCCACAGAATAAAAATGAGCTGATTGCTTTTCCACCTGCCCACATGTGACAATTGAGCATTTTCTGTTCAAAAAAGGAAAAGAGGAACTTGCATACAACTGGATGCCAACCTTCCTATGCACAGCGTTTCCTAGCTGGAGCTGAGAGACCACAACCGAACCATTCAATGCCTCCTCCAAAACTGTTGCTGAAACAGTTGTTTTAATTGGTACGCCGAGCTTACTACATGTATGGCACATATGCAATCAACAAAAAGGCACAGCATAGGCAACAATAATTGAGGAAATATATCATCATCGAAATATTTTACCTAAAAAGTGCTGCAAACACCGTGTTTACTGTATTGAGACTTGATAGGTCCAGCTCCAGTTCCTGGCTATCAGATTCAATGGCCTGAACATATTGCAAAACATTTCCATAACATGTTCAACCTACAAATAAAACGACCGAAAGACAGCATTTCATGCGTGAATTACCTCAAATCCTGAGGTATCATACTGCCGCCTCTTATTAGGATCTGACAGGATGTTGTAGGAGAATGTGACTTCCTGGAACATGTCTGATGCAACAGGATCATCACCGTTCTTATCTGGATGGTACCTGCCACAATTCACCAAATGAAACACTGAATGAGTGCTTTCATCCTACACGGGGCTACCGCTAATGCAGACCAACCAATGTTCAGATAAAAATGGTTCGCAAATGAGGCAGGAAAGCGGGAAACGTTTTCCATTTTCTCAAAAAGAAAAATGAGGCAGGAAAGCAAAAACGGTAAATATGGCCGAAAAGTTTAGCTAAACAAGCACGCGTAATTCGCCTGAAATGTGTCATGCTCCGCACGGAATTCGGACGAAATAGTGGCACCAAATGGCAAACGCCGAATGCGATGGGGGACGAAACCAGCAACAGGAGTCCGAATCTGAGAGAGCGAGAGAGGCGGCGGCCTTACTTGAGCGCCATGCGGCGGAACGCGCTCTTGATCTCCTGTTCGGTGGCATTGCGCCCCACGCCGAGCACCTCGTACGGGTCCCTCCTCTGCGCGGCCCCGCCCGCCGCCGCCGCGGCGGCCGAGTCCCCCTTCTCCGACTTGAAGGACCCGAACCTGGACCCCGCCATGCCTGCCCCTCCTCCTTCTCCGCCTCTTCAACCCGCCACGGAACCCAAACCCGCCGCGCGCCCTCGGATCTCGCGCCGCGCCTGGGACGGCCGACCCCACACCCACCGCCAACAGCCCCTATTAAGAACCTACAGCGGCGGCGGGCTCTAGAGCTACAGCGGCCGGCTCATGGGGCTCCTCCTGCTGCACTCGCGGCGGCGAGCTCAACTAGGCGAGGCGAAGCGGCCGGCGGGATGTGGGAGAGCGGGGCAGTGAGGTGGGTTGGGCTGGCAGGTGGAGGTGGCATATTAGGTGTACCTCGTGGTGGGGCCCGAGGGGCAGCGGGCGTTGGTACCTCCGCCAACGTCCTTGCGGGTCCCACATGGAGGACGGTGTGGATGCGCTGTGCCACCGTGGTGGTTAAACCGGTGGCGGTAGGATGGAGCGGTGGGTCCCGCTACGTGAATGGCAGTTGGGCCTCGGTTCCATCGGGCCCGCATGTAGACGAGTGGATCTGTTGTTGTTTCCTGCGTTCTGGTCTGCCGGGTCCAGGTAGCAGGTAGACGAGTGACACGTCGACCCACATTGGCTGCTTTCGTCGGCAGTACTATCGTCGGCACTACTACTACGCTAAGCTGCGATCGCAAATCCTTTTTGTTTACGTGGAGTGCAATTTTGTAAGCAATCATGAGCTCGCAGATCTTTGTTTACTCCCCCCGTTGTCTGCACTTGCACGGCTGCGTTGCACCTGACCGGCCTCCCGGTGGGGATTCTTGGGAAACAGACAGGAACAAACAAAAGAAAAGACTCCTCTAAAAGAAACTAAAAGACGTAAAGGAGCTTGACTTCATTAGTTTTATTTACAGACATTCTAAAACAGCAGAACTGCAACCACTCGGCTGACAAGAAAAAAAAACATATCTCAAATGTGACGCGACTGCGCTTCAGTTGATGCCATGTTCAACCACTGAAGCAAAGATGATACCAGTTTGTCATGATACACGACTACACGAGTAGTTAAATATGCAGTCCAAAGTGGTTACTTGGCAAATGCCTGGTGCTCCTTGTTCACTTCTATAATGTAAATTTACTGTTTTTTCCCTATGTAAATCTAAGCAAATGCTGTCACATGTAATGAGCCTATTTGGGCTACCATTTTATAATGGAAAATCAGGTGGGGAGGAAACTCCCCCCGCTGACAGTCAAAAAAAAAAAAGTGGTTACTTGGCAGAGAAAGGTCATGGTGTTTAACTTTCACACCTGATGTTCCCAGCAACACAAGGATCCCTATCCCAGATTAACTAACTTGTAAAAGAGTGTATTACAAACCTAATCAAACTCTCGCAGCCGAGCCGATGATGCCGGTAGTTAACTTCATGTAAGCATGAAGCGAGTTGGCCAGCCGTCCACATCACATTGCTCCAGTTCAAAGCATGCGACACCAAAGGGCACATCAAGGGTCCACCTCGTGCCCATCCGAAACTCCAAAACATCCCTTTCAAGCAGGTACTGTAGAATGGAAGCAGCTGAGCTTGCATGATTGCATCCCATGGTCACCGAAAACACTTGATGAATCAAAGCAGAACCTTTTGCACACTGCAAGCTGCTGCCTGCTCTGAAAATTACAAAGCAATGGGGAACTGTATCGTGCACTGGAAAGCTAGATTGCGCCACGTGCGTAAGATTGGGCCGGTTGGCACAATGAGTAGCAGATGTCGTTCGTCGGTTTTCTTCACTCTGTTATTAACGGGATGTTTTTTAAATAAGTCTTCAGTCTCAGGGCATGTACAATCATCCAGACAGCAGCCGTCTATTAGACATTTCCATATCATTCAATTAATCTATTAGACAACATAAAACACATGTTCTACAATAGTTGTCTATTGTGCTGTCTATATGAGATCTTACCCTTTTAACTTTTTGCATGCACCTAATAAAACTGCTAATCAGATGTAGTTTTTAACTTTGTGGCTTATTTTGCGCTGCTTGCTTCCTTTGAACGTGAAACTAAAGATAAAATATAAGATGTAATTCTTTAGTCCAAGAACATATATATTACATGTAGTGGTAATCATCGCAGCTTTTATTCATTAATGGATGAATAAGATCTACTAGCTACAGCCTCCTGGGCACACTAGTGCGCTGCTACATTTGCAGAGCATTCTATACATGTTTCAGACTGCAAGAAAGAAAAGACAGGCCCAGCTCTCTGATGTTTTGTAGGATAGGAGCGATTAGCTGTTCCAAATTAACAATGGGGTCTACTACTATCGTTCTATACAGATGGGCTTTATCGACGCACTAATAGAAGAATCTTGTGACTAATTATCCAAAAAGGAACCCGAATCTTTGGTACTGTCAATCTCTCGAAGCAATTCTAGTTAGGACATGGGGAGATGAATGTACTAGTATTGTGGATCTGAAGATGAAGAAGAGAACAGAGCCGCCATGGATGGGGATGAGAACGCTGCTGGATTGGATGGGAATATATTCTGGACTGCCATGGCTTGACTTGCCTGCTTGTCCGTGGGGGCTGCCGGCGATGAGGAATGCAGCGCACCACCAAGGCGCAGCAACACATGATGTGGCCGCCGCATGCTCTGCAGTGGTGATTGGTTCAGAACTGGATACCAGCGGCAGCGACGACGACGACGGCGGCGCATCTCGCTCGGGCTTCTGCTGGAAACACTCGGAATGAGTAGGGTCGATCCCCTTCTCGCGTGCACGAGCAAATCGTGAGGCAAAATCGAGCGCCAGGCACGATGGAGAAGAGCTGGTGAGCGCGGGAGAGAGGAAGGCGCTGTCAGCATCAGAAGTTCAGTGTGTTAAATACATGGACGGTCGGATCAGCGTAACCCTTCGATTTATGAAGATCGGACGGTGGAAATCAATTACCGCGCTAGCAGTTTACCTGGCGCCATTTACTGTTCTGTTTCAGACATGGCTGTAGCTGGTCCACTCGTTTTTCACTTTATCCTTGCTGTAATTCTCGCCTGCGTGCGAATATATCCGCCGCCTGAGAAGGGACGGGCATGTATCGAAACCCTAAAAGTACTTGTTCTTATCAGTTCATCAGTAGAACTAGACTTACCCTACCGTATTTCCCTTGATTCCTCTGTTTTATATGAAATTCGTTCTACATTTGCTCTGTTCTTGCTCGGGTTTCCTTGGATCCTGACAATCTGGTATCAAGAGCCAACGTTTCTCGGCCAAATTCCCACCCAAAACCCACCCAAAACCCACCCTATTTCATCGAAACCGTGCAGAAACCAGCACGTCCAGGTAGAAATCGAGAAGATCGACGAGGCTAGGGTTGGAGGAACAAGTATTCTCCGTAAAATTCCGGCGCCGCAATCGGTCAAATCGATTCTATTCTGAAGAACCAACAGCGACGGGGAAGATGTTCATTCTTGCCTGGCAATTCCGTCTTGGTGGTTGGATCTGATAGAGGGTATGAACTGGCGATGGTTGGAGCTTGTCTCCGTGAGTCCTAACCAGCCTCTCTCTGTCTGATTCCATTCTGTTGGTGAATCTGACCACAGGTATGAACTGGTGACGGCAGGAATTCGTTCCGTGAGTCCTAGCCAGCCTCCTGTAGTCCGATTCTGTCGATTTCCTTTACAGAGGTGTGCGAGTACTCTGCTCCCTGTAAACCCTACTGTATTGACGAGATCGACCACATACATCCCCGGATTCAGAGTTTTCAGTTGGAGAGGCCTGTTCTCTCTTAAAATCCTTAAGAACTACTCTTGTCTGTTACTGTTACTGTTCAATTGGTGTGCAAGCAAATTGCTTCCAGTAAACCCTCTTGAACAATCATGCCGAAGCTCATAACAATCCCGGAAGGCACTCAAGAAGCTGATGTTAAATTGATGTCTGAGGTGGAAGAACTCAAAGTCCAGCTCAGCACACTGAAGACATCTATGGAATCTCAATCTAAACAGTGGCAGACTGACCTGAAACAAGCTCAGGACAAGATGCATAATGATGTCAAGGAACAAGTAGATGGACTTCTTGAGAAGTTAATTCAGTTGCAGATGGCAGGCAACATACCACAGTCACCTGCAGAAACAATGGGAAGTCGAAATGGGCTTGGTAAGGACATCGCTTCTGGTATGCATGTTGGTGAGAGCTCTACACCTGATTCTCTGATGGCACAGTCTAGTACACCTGCAGCTGCACAACTGCCTAAGAGCATCTCCAGCAGGGCCCCTAAACAGGGGCCCTATCTTATATTTGAAGGCCCAAGACAAAAACACAACTCCAGCAGGGACCTTATACAGGCCTTTATTTTGCTCAGCCCCCTAAATCACCCCTCCCACTACTATATTTTCAGGCCACCGCTTCAGGCCCTCATATGCCAGCTGTTGTGGGCCCTGCACGAAATCCCTTCCTCCCGCGCACTTCGTTGCTCTCGCGCGCTCCGTCCGGCTCGTTCCCGCGCCGCCTCCCTGCCGCTCGCCGCCGTTCTTCTCCGGGATTCGACGCCGCCACCGCTCCGGAACGTCGCACGACCTCCCACGCGGCCTCCTCGTCGCCGGTGAGTGCCCCGTCCTTCTGCCTTCCCTTCCCTCCTCTGTTGGCCGAGATCTGAGCCCATCCATGGAGCTCCGCCCTGCGTGACGACGCCCCGGCCCGGCCTCTCGACGACCGCGCTCCGGCCCCGCGGACGCGCGCGTCCTCACTTTGCTCATGCTCGCCGCCGGGCACGCTGCAGCTCCCCGCCACAGCGACGCGGGCTGCTGCGCTGCTACTGTTTGCCTGCTGCTGTTGCCTGCCTACTTGCTTAAATAATGCGTTGCTGCTGCTGCCTGTGTGCTTGCTTGGAGGAATGCGCAGGTGCTGCCTGTGTGCTTGCTTGCTTGGATGAATGTGCAGGTGCTGCCTGTGTGATTGCTTGCTTGGATGATTGCGCAAGTGCTGTTGCATGCTACTTGCCTGTGTGCTTGCTTGCTTGGCTGCTAATGTGTGGTTGTGTGCTGCTGCTGCCGTATTGGCTACAATATTACATAAGATTTGATGTTCATTTGTAAGATACTTGGTTATGTAGGTGGGACAAACAGAAAAAAATGCAGTAGGATATTACTTCTGCTAATGAACAATTTTCTTCTAAACAATGAGAATAGCAATTGAAAGTTATATTGGGGAACACTGATATTGCATTCTGTCAATTAAATGAACCGTGTACATTTGAGTTGTGTAGTTTACCATGCTAGAATATTTATTTGCTACATCATACAACCTGCTAACAGATTTTCATTTGTTTGGCTGCAGGTTGCTATGGCGTCTTATGTGAACATGATGTCGGAGGAGACCGACGTAGAAGCACTTGAGATGTCGCCGCCGGCAGCACAAGCTACACAACCTGTGAGGAAGAGGACAATAAACTACTCCCACAAAGAAGACATTCAATTGTGCATGTCTTGGGACACCATCACCCATGATCCCATCACAGGAAATGAGCAACCGGGAAAGACATATTGGAAGAGGATCCATGATCACTATCATGCCAACCGCTCATTTGCTTCGGATAGGTCCCAAAACTCTCTTGAGCATCGGTGGGGAACAATTCAAAGAGAGTGTACCAAGTACCAAGGATGCTTTGAAGATATTGAGCGTCTTCATCCGAGTGGCGTTCCACACCAAGAGCATGTAAGTGTTCATTGATATGTGTTCAATGTTGGCTATTCTTGTGTGTTTGTGAACTGAATTCTGCTATATTTTGTAGGTTCTTATGGCCGATGCTGTCTACTCTAATGGTTCGCAAGGTAACAAGAGCTTTCCCTTCAACCATTGTTGGCTCAAGATTCGGCATTGCCCAAAGTTTCTTGCTCTAATGCCGAACAAGAGACCAAGGGCTGATGTAGGTGATGAGTTGGGGGGAGATGTAACACCTGATTCTTCAATGCCACCTCCCCCAAAGAGACCCATGGGTCGGAAACAAGCAAAGGAGAAAGAGAAGAAAGGTGTACAGCCAAGTCCATACAAGGAGGCCATTTCAGATTTGGTGTTGGTCAAGGAAAAAGACAATGATTTCAAGAGACAGAGGTGGGCTGAAACCAAAATGCTTGAGCAACAAAAGATCTCGATGGACCGAGAGTGGTTGAAGTGGGAGAAAGAAAAAGAGTTGATGTTGATGGATGTGTCCCAAATGGAACCCGATGCCAAGATGTGGGTGCTGACAGAAAGGGCCCAAATAGCAGCTGCGGCGGTCGCCGCTCTCAACAATGTTGGCACTAGTGTTGGCTTGAGTGGAGGGAGTGGTACCAATGGAGGTGATTTCGGTGGAGGAGATGTCAATTTTAGTTCCATTTGATCGGTTTCATGATTGTTGCTTCGTTGTATGTCGATCATGAGTTGTGCTTAGTTGAACTATTCCTATTTGCATGGCATTGGAGACAATTTCCATGTTACCTACAGTTTAAATTTGAATTTGAACTATGTTATTTGAATTTGGTCGTTTGAATGTCGCTGATTTCTATGTATTAGAAATATCTATGATTGAGTTGTGTGGTGAAACATGAAGAAGAACATATGAAATGTAAAGAAAAGATTAAAAACAAGGAATAAGGGCCCTGTTTTAAAGGCCCCTGCTGGAGTGGACAGCAGTTTGAGAGGCCCCTGAAATACATGCTAGCCCCTATATAGCTTTTTGAGGGCTCTGTTTTACATGCCCTGCTGGAGATGCTCTAAACCTCATGAAACAACAGTAGCAAGAGCTATTTTTCCAAACATACCCAACCCACCACTACCTAGTCCCACACTGATGCCTACCATAAACCAGAAACCACCACTCACACAACCACAGACACCAAGAACCATGCCACAACCATTTCAACAACATGAACAAACCCATTTTGGAATGCCAACCTCATTATGGCCAGTAACAAGCTCAACTTCTAGTTTCACCTTTCAGGCTCCTACAATGGGAAGTCAACCACCACACAGCAGCACAATCAATAACCAAATACAGGCGCGTGCGGAAGGAGAAATCGCGCAGGAGGAGAAGAAATTGCGCGCCATGGATGATTTGGAGCAGCGGATCGGCATCCCGAAAAAAATGCTTCACCTTGCAGACAGCGCCCATACAATGGGAAGAAAGTCGTCGATAGGAGGCTCGTTTCTCGCATCCAGACTGTCTGGTGCATGCTTCGTTCTTTTTCCCCCTCTCTCTCCTCCACCTCAGATGAAATCTTACGTGGCCTCTTCTCCTAGACGGCTGACTCACCGCATTGTACGTGCCCTCATGCCGTCCACTTCTTGTTCAAGTTTCAGAACTATATGTAGTAACCATTTGACACGAGGCGATGTAGCTCGACATAGAGATGGAAGTTCCCCAATCACAACCTGAAACATGACGAGGAAACTTTCTGCTTCTTTTTGAATCTGTGATTTGCAGGTAAAAACTCTGGCACATATAACCTTTCACTACTAGTGGGAGATTCTAGAACCTCTTCTGGAGACATCAATAGCCATTAATGATGCCTACACATGAAAAGAACATATAGATTGTTACGGCAATTAGGTATATACATTTCACAGCAGAACTGCTTTTGCCATGAATGACAAAGTTCAGCATAAGAGAAAAGCTAGGACAACAGAAAAAGGGACCATACTTCCAAAAGCACCAATAACTCTTTTTTTTTCCTTTTTAATTGGAACTTGAGAGAGTTCAGCATAAGAGAATAGCAAGTCTGCAGCAGCAGGTAAAAGCAGCAATGTAAAAAGCTCAGTTACTTCTCATCGACTCCTTTTAGAATGCATAACTTGCAGCACAAAGTTTTGATATGCAAGAACTATAATGACTACCATCTCAGTAATCCATTAAATGAACAGTGAGCAGGTATTATATCAACCTCTTCAATACCAAGTTTTTAGCCACTTTCATAAGTGCAGACGTACAGCAGAAGGGTTGCAAAATGTTAATGTTGACCAACTAGCACGTGTTCAGTTTTGGAAGGAAAATAACTCGTTAAACAGATTAACATCTATCATAGAATGGAAGACGAAACAAACATAGTAAACAGTAACACATGCCACATTTATTTGGAGATATAAAAGTTCTTAATTTTTTCATAGCGGGAGCAGTGTTATTAGTTGAAGTCAAAAGTCACGAAACTTAACTATTGCTGAAGATTTTCTCTCGCACAACAGTAACTTGCTAGAGGGCATGCAGCATTGGGATACTTGCTTTTATCACCTCCCAACTTTCTGGAACATGCTTGGCAAAGCTTCCCATGAGTAACAAATAGACAATTCAAATCAAACTTCAGATCATCAGGAATCTTATTATTTAGATGACTGTACGCCTTCTCCCTGCTAGCTGTTGCCGGAACCCAACCCATAGCCTTTGTAATGCGGAGTACCTATTTGCAGAATTATATTTGCTGTTACATATACACAATGCACAGTGGAGCAAATTCTAAGGTTGTCATGACAGTGATAACTGGAAAAGAAAAATGAATATTCACGTACATGAGTATCTACCGGAAAATCATCCTTCTGAAGATAGAACATCAGCACGCAGGCCACCTGTCATAAGATGCACATATTAGAAAAAGCATCAAGGCGCCCTTGCCTACTCTAGCAGCCTACCATGACAGGAAGTCATCCAACTAAAAAGATGGCATTAAACAGCATAAGCAACTTGTGGATCATAAACATTCACAAGTAGAATATCATTTTCATTGTTTTTAGCCAGATGTTTAGTTCCCTCACCATGTGGTATAAACTATAAAACGCTGACACTGCCAATCCAACAACAACAACAACAACAAACACATAGCCTTTTGTCCCAAGCAGGTTGGGGTAGGCTCAGTGGCGGACCAAGGTCAGTGAGTCAGGGTATGCACAGTATCAAAACAGTAGCAAAACAGTATAAAACAGTAGCAAACAGTGTATGAACAGTGCTAGAATGAGTTGAGTCGCCGGTTTGTAGGGTATGCCGAGGCCTACGCGGCCCTCTCCGTGGGTCCGCCACTGGGTAGGCTAGAGATGAAACCCACAAGAAACAAGGACACGAGAAACACAAAAAGACACAAGGCAAAAAGTAGAGTTAGAGGCAAAAAAGGTCACGGTTCAGGCACGTTGATTGCGAGTCTCCAAGCGCTCCTATCCATAGCTAAATCCTCTTAACCGACTCGTCCCAAGTCAGGTTAGGACGACCTCCACCTCTCTTTATATTATTGGCTCGCTTTAGAACCCCCCTACGCACCAGCGCCTCGGGAGGCCTCCGCTGGACATGTCCAAACCATCGCAAGCCATGCAACAACTATTGTAGTTAAAATTAAAACCAAAGGGTTAAATGGCACCGTACTCCAGTCAATGAAGTTAGAACAAGATTTATGTTATCAGCAGAAAATTCTCAATCAGCTGTTTTTGTTAGTTATTTATTGAAGTTGGTAGCAATGACCAGCCACATTGATAGTTATTCAAGTGTTCAACCAATCGAAATTCCAAACATTAAATTACTTCTAGCAAGGCCTTGACCTATTTTTTTATCGAAACAAGAGATCAAAAATATTCCTTATGCGCATAAGAAGCATTATCTGTAACGTGAATTTTCAAGCTAAATATGGTAAAGAAGAAAAAGAAAAGGAGCATAACAAGAACATTTTGCATTGCCCTTTCATCTCTATCCCATTCCTCTCATCACTCATCAGCTAACCACAGCCATTCATACTTTAGCACACTCTCACCAAGTCTCCTTTACAGCAAATCAAAAAACTTCCACTACTTCACAATGATATACATCACAAACATTCATAAACACTCTTTCGTCAAATCGAAATGCTGAAAACTGACAACTCCAGCAGTGGTTGTAGCTAAAATCGATTGAGAACAAGTAGTTATGAATAGCATTGTACTCTACTCCAAATATAAGAACCTAGGACATGAATTATCAGCAACAAGCGTTCAGTCACCTGTTTCTGTTGGCAATTCAATGCAAGAAAGAGATGGATACGAGTTGGCTACCACCAACTACATTAGCATTTGAGTTCAACCAATGTAAACAAGTAAACAGAAATCGCTTCCATCGAGGTACAAAGCTCCTTTCATTTTTCCTTTTTTGTTCCTTTTTTTTAAAAAAAAAGGATGATTGTAAATCACTTTATGTGCATCGCATACATTTCAATCATAAGAAATATGGAAATTTATTAAGTTTGCCTCTCTCGTGGGTTCCTACAGGTTTCATCTCTAGACTACCCCAAGTTGCTTGGGATAAAAAGGCTTAGTTGTTGTTTTGTATTAAGTTTCGTTTTCTTTCAAAAAAGCGGCATAACAAGTACTCCCTCCATTTTTTTTTATGTCAGAAAAATAAAGGAGGGATAACTCTTTACTCTTGTATGCACATTTGCAGAATAAAACATTGAATTCAAGCTACATGCGCAGAAAATAGTTCTAAATCGGTTTTGCTTCGCACTGTGGTCACCTTTTCGTTCATCTCACCACTCACCAGTGACCAGCTAACAACCACTGTTCAAATTTCAAGGTTCATCGACCTCTCACCAGTACTCCATTACAGCAAATCAAAAACACAACTTTTTTTTACTAGTTTACTTCAACTTGGCATGCACAGAATGTTGCGAAAGAAGAAACCTGAACAGCAAATCCGTTTTACTGAAAGCTGAAAAGAACAAGAAAACTCACGGTCTTTGGCCCAATCCCTTTGAACTGCGAGAGCTCCCTCTTCACCTCATCCACCGACAGTTCCCGCAGGTACTCGAGGCAAATCTTGCCCCTCCGGTCCCTCACGCCCCTCAGAATCGCCCGTATTCTCGCCGCCTTCGTCGCCGCCAGGCCACCGCACCGGATGGCATCCTCCAGCCGCTTCCCCTCCTCATCCACCACCTCCAGAACGAGTAAAAGGACGTAAGCGCGTGAGCATCTAAAGCTTATCGAAAGGGTTGTGTGCAGCCATTGCCGCTAGTAACACACCTGGTCCCAGGAGGGGAAAGCGGCCTTGAGGGAGGCGAAGGCGCGGCGGGAGATGGCGTCGGTGGTGTTCTGGGACAAGAGCGTGATGACGAGCCCGTCAAGGACGGTGGGAGAGGGAGGCAGGGCCGGGGCGTCACCGCTGTCTTCCTCCGGCGGGAGGCCACCGAGGCGGAGGACGCGGAAGGGCGCGAACTCCTCGGGGAAGCCATGGAAGGCGAGGAGGGCGTCGCGGACGGCGAGGCATTGCTCCGGGGTGGGGGAGGAGTGAGAAGGGTAGGGTTCCGGCGAACTATCTGGCCTCGCCGGCGCGGCAGGGGACTTCCTCTTGGGCTTGCGCGGCATCGTGCGGTTGCGGCGGCCGCCGGCGAGGCAGGAGGGAAGTAGTAAGTTGTCGGAGTGGACTAGGCCGGGTTAGGATTTGGGCCGATGAGCTGAGGAAAAATGTACCACCTGGACCTTGCACTGGAAGAAGTATTTTGAGCCGACAAAGCACAAGATTGTACTGTTTGGGCCCAATAAACTTCCCACAAAGAATGTGATTTTAGGCTGATACAGAAAACAAAATCTGTTCTTCCTCCACCACAAGCTAAATAGCATCCCAGAGTCATAAAAAGATTTCATAAATAGAAAAAGAATTGGTTCCTGTAATTTTTTTTCAAATTAATTAACTCTATAGTTCAGACTTGTCAATCACAAGATTTTTTTTTCTTCGAAAATAGCCTTTCTGGCTGCTTTTATTTAAAGCATATAACAGGTTGCAGTGCGAAAGGAAATCACAAGATTTATCGACCCAAATGTTCATAACATAGAATGAGCTAGTGTGTGCGTGTCTTCATGTATTCATATATGTACTGTATTATGAAATAAAACTCGGCCTCACCCACCCTACATAGCTTCTGGTTTTGAAATCTCCAGAGCATGGTTGGCTTCAATTCATGCGCTCCGGGTGGCCAAGTTTAGCTGCTTAACCCAACTCATAGCTAGAGGAGGACAAACATATCCGGTGTTAGACATTTTAGGTGTTACCTTTTTTTAAAAAAAAGTGTATTAAAAATATTCCACAAAAATATGAATGCATAGTTCGTGTCACCGTCTACCAGTCATCTTTACTTCTCCTAAAAACGCGACTTGGTGGTGTCCGGTTCGTCGTCGTCGTTCCTTCACCGAAACCGTGCGCCGACAGGTGGGCCCGTGTGAACCCCACGTCTCCCTCACGCGAAAAGAAAAATCTTCGAACTGCTCCGCCTAGCCGCCGCCGCACGGCGTCCTCCTCCGCCATCGCCTCCCTGCGCCCGCGTCCGCCCCCCATTCTCCGCTGCACCAAATCGTCCTCTGCCGCCGGCTGCCGCGCTCGGTCCGCATCCTAGCCATGGCGCCGTCTCGCATGCGGCCCTAAGATCTGAAGCTCCAATCTCGCCAAGGATATAGCCATGGTGCCTCACCCTGGTGCGGTTGCTACTCTTCAAAAGTTCAAGGTACTGGCCGCCCTTGCGCCAGAAGCCCCGTGACGCTGGCCCTGCACACCTTCGATGGTGGCCGTTGCTGGCGGCGGATTGATGGGCATGCCGCAGGCGGACCTCATCGACGGCATACTACAGGGGTGCCTTCGCCGGCACCGGCGCCCGTGCGCGCTGCTGTGGCCTCGGCCTCCTCCGCATCGTCCGCTCTGGTCTGGTCCACCTCCAGAACCCGACGGCCCAAGCGCGTCACGGTGGCGGATCGATGGGCAGGCGGACCACAGCGGCGGCGTACTACGGGGACGTCTTCGCCGGCACCGGCGCCCGTGCGCGCTGTTGTGGGCGCGGCCTGGCCGCGGCCCCCTCCGGGTCCCACGAGGCAGAGGCGGCGTCCAAGATCCAGGCGCACCCGTCACCGCTTGCTGCGGAAGGTAAGCTTCATTGAGCTAACCTTAAATGGATACATGGCCCTGCGGAGTCAGCGGAGCAGAGCTTGTGCGTCGCCATCCCCTTCCCTGCTCTTGGATTCAAGACCCGTGGTGGAGGGCGCCGGTGATGGAGGTTCGACGAACCAGCTCCATGCTTCGGTCTTTGGGGGGGACAGCGGGGCGAGGAAGACGGCGGGTCGAGGAAGAGAAGAGGGCCGCCGTCGCTGTGGATGGGGAATACCTGGACGAGGAAGGACGAGCAGCAGGTATGACGTGTTGTACTGCTTCCCCTCCCAAACTGTCCCTTCCTAATTCCTATGCGCCCGCCAACGGGATTCAATTTTTCGGGCACCAAAATTTGAATCCACGCGCGCTGGCCGCACCTTCTAGATACCTTTCATGTTGCCAGGTTGTATAAATCAAGTTGTGGGCAAGCAGCCCGCTGCTCACCAGAAGAGCACTAGAACTCAAGGCAACAGTCATTGGTCTGCCCGCACGCATCAAGAAATCGCTCAATTCCAAAGGAATCCGTGGAGCTGGTAGTTCCTGTTCTCTCTTGTGGGCTGTCTGCTTGTCAAATTTTGCTAAGCTCTTTGTGTGTAGGTGTAGCAACCTAAAGTAGCATTGTACAGTTATATAATCAGTGAGTGAATCGCATGACTGAAATCCACATTTCATTATAAAGCATCTATATGTTTTTCATCAAGTTCTTTGCCTATTGTTGGTGCGAACTTTGCAGAGCAGTGGGTCAGGACATTAGTTCTCATGGATTCAGTTAGGACTCGAATCAGTGATATGTCAATAACAATTGTTGAGCCGTTTCTTTGGTCCACTTTTGATTAACGGGTCTTGCATGATCAAAACAAATTATTAGTACTACCGTTCATTCTTTCTGAACTTGTTTTTTTTTTTTCAGTTCACATTTGGTTCAGATTGTAAGTGACGGCACCCTTCGACCATTTCAGTTGAGGTTATTCTCAGGTAGAATAAATATCTTCATTGTCAATGAAGATCTGGCTCTTCAAAACATGTTTGTGTGTGTAATCAATTGTACAACTCTTTTCTTGATACAGCATTACAGCTAGCTGAAGTCCACTTGAAGTGTATTCATTTTTGCCAAAGTTCACTAGATGATATATATAAATATATATGGTTTCTATATTCTTGTCGATTTAATTGATTCTGTGTTGTCACTGTTGATAGTTGAGCTATTTTATCACTATGGATACTGGATGGTTAACGTCATGTTTACCTCATAACGTCCTAGAAAAGAAAAGGAACAAACTGTCTATAGATCAGGCCAATAACATTTTGACTAAAGGATTTCTAGGGAGGAGGCTACAGAGAAATGAAATTAGAAGCTATCAAACTGTCGGTGGCAGTATCATTACAATGTCTGACTTACTTATATCTGTGATTGTTCTTCATCAGCGTCTCTTTCTTTGTTGATTGAATACATTACTTGCAATTACTTATCTTCCTGCATACAATACGACCTTCCGCTGAACGAATTTTATTGTGAGGTATAGTGAGAGATTTATTCCAATACTACAATGAACCTTTAGTAATGGAATTTTGTATACGTTCAGTTGTGACTTGTGAAGAAATCTCATGTTCATAAGTGCTCAGTTCCGATATTGGTGATAGTTTCGGTCAAAAAAATACTGGTAATAGCATAAACATGAGATTTTGCCATGGGAGTTCTTTTGTAGTTGCATGTGTACGTTTACCTTATTTGATGTCACACTTTGTAGTAACATGGATCGATCTATGTGTTTGTTCTATGTAATAGTAAACCAACATTTGAAACTGACTTTAATCTAAACTTTGTTCATGCATTCTTAATGTTGGGTAATGTGCCGTAACATTGAGTACAGGAAGGAATGCGGATGTGGGTAGCAGTTGATCTAGGAAATTTTGCACTCAAACAAACATTTGTAGCTCTTGGTAAACTGTAGCTTTCTGCAGATGTAATTTGTTTTTGCTTGATCTGTTCCACAGATTTACTAGATTGGAGTGCTCAAAATCTCTTTTTCTTCCTAGAGAGCATGCACTTGACCAGCTAATATGAAACTTTTGCTTAATAGCCTCTGTTTCTTTTTTCAGGTCTAAGAACTTTTGTCGTGTGGAAGGAATTTTATTGTGAGGTACAGATAGCAACCTCTATTCCAATATGCTATCGTGATTTTGTACAGTCGGTTGTGGGGTGAAGATGTCTCATGTTCATAATTGCTTTGTGTGTAATCAGTTGTATCTGACCACCATGATTCCACATGGTTATCATTTCATTTCGTCTTAATTTTCTACGGCATGCTCTTGGGCATTATTTGTGACCTCTGCACATGTATACGTGCCCTGTCGATTGGAAGATTTTTCTTTTTTATATATGATTGGTAGCATTTGGTCCGTAAATGGTTGATGCGATGTTAGTGTACTGAATAATGGAGCAATTAATCTGCAGTTCGGTGCTGAAATCTCACTAGCAATTATGTACTGCGAAATTCCTGGTATTAAGGTTCATATATACCAGCTATAGCAAGTTTGTGGTAGCAGAAAAAAGATCATTGCAATGACTTGCTCGCTCCATGCATCTTTTCTAAGTTTGTATAATTATTTTTTTTACTAATTATTGTTGTTCAAATATCCATTTTCCTTTTTTTTTTGAAAAAAAAAGGACGTTGAAGGTCTTTTAAAAATGCCACGGAACCCAAACATCCAGCATGGTAAAGAAAAAGGAAAAGAAGGTTCGTACATGGTCCCTGATTTTTTTTCCCCCAAGATGAATATATTAGCAGAACGTTAGGGTAAAAACAAAGCTTATATGATTACATTTTGGACCGGTTATAGTGGTGGATGGACAAACTCAGGCGAAGAGATGTCGTCTTAATTCTACTCCTCAAACAAGCTTTGTAATACGTGAGACATCAAATGTTGAGTACTTTAGTTACTCATCCTCGGACGAAGATGTGCCAATTCAGTTAGCGACAACTTTACCTACTCATGGTATCCTCACGCAAACTGGGTTTGAGCGAGGAGAAAGCTCAAAGGGTATTGTCATCTAACTCATGCGTATTTTACCTTTTTTTTTAGCATCAAAGTAATTATATGACGACTGTTGCAGAACGGAAGCGACCTCGTGAAATCACACGCTATGCTAGCTTTGCACCACAGCAGGGGGAAGCAAGCAACTCTCTACAAACCGTTGCATATCCAATGGTTTCATCAGAGCAAGTACAAGCTTTGGGTATTCATCAAAATACGTCAAATATTAGTCGTGCATCACAACAAAGAAATGCAAGGCGAGACCCTGAAAGACCACGCCGACAAAGTTTGACATGCGAGAAAAGGGAGGAGATAAATGCCCGTAGAAGAGCTCGCTACCAAAGTTTGACGCCCGAGGAGAGGGATAAATTAAATTCTCGTCGAAGAGCTCGGAGTCAAAATTTGACACCCGAGGAGCGAGAGGAGATCAATGCTCGCAGAAGAGCTCAAGCTCCAAAATTGAGAGCCGAGGAGAGGGAGGAGATCAATGCTCGGCGAAGAGCACGTAGACGCAGCCTGACACATGAGGAGAGGCAAAGGATGAATGCACAACGACAAGAACGCAGACAAAAAATGACGCCTGAAGAGAGGCAAGAGATAAATGCTCGTCGGAGAGCACATAGGAAAAGCTTGCCACCAGAGGAGCATCGAGCACTCCTTGAACAACGTAATGCAAGTTATGCAGCCAAACGGGACACTCCATGCAAGGAATCCATTGCGCTTCAGTGCCCGACAGGTTCATTAGTAGGACACCCGTTGTGCTCCTCCTACATGCTTAGATGTCCAAGTGAGGTGGCACACACTTTGGCCACAACACAAGGTAATCCTCGCATACACATTTCTAACTTTCCATAGGTGAAACAATATTTATGTAGTTAAAGAAATTAACAGGCAACCTAGAAAGCATACAAGAAGAATTGGAAAGGGAGCACGTTGATTTTGCCATCATAGGTATGCTGAGAGTCTGGACGCCTATTTTCTCTCCTACCATCACAAATACCACTTCAGATAATTATAATAACATTGTTCTTCTAATTACATTTAGGTGATGATGATACTCCCCGCTGCAAGGAACCCGTATCAATGCAATATCCTCAATCAGCAACGATTGGCAATTCGTCATCAGAAGCAGACTCCACTTGCCTGGAGTCCTCAGAAGAAAGCATTGTTACAGATGATGATGGTAACTCCAATGCGTCTCAAGAAGAAGATGATGAGTACTTCATCTTTGCTGGGAGAGGTAACGCAGATGTCACACATACCTCCTCATTTCCGTCCATATACTATTTAACATAAGAATGTAACACCAATCATCTCATTTATCCAGGGGATCATGAAGACAATGATGACCAAGCAGAATCCTCCACAATGGAAACCACTTTTCCTGACCCGCATGATCGTGTCTACCAGAACATACCAGATAGTACTTACCAGCTTGAGCCAAGGCCTGATTGCAACCATTGTGGTGCAAAGAGATTCCAGTATGAGCCAAACGGATTTTGTTGTCGATCTGGCAAAATTAAATTGGCACACTCAGAGCCTCCTTTGGAGCTTCAGAGACTATACACAAGCCCAGATCCTGACGCCGTGCATTTTAGAGATAACATCCGGTACTTCAATGGGCACTTTTCATTCACCACGCTTGGAGTTAGCTTGGATAATAGGTACACTAACATGAGGTCAGGAGTGTATACATTCCGAGCCCACGGCCAGATTTACCACAATGTCTTCTCATTTGGTCAAACGGAAGATGGGCCTAAGCATCTGGAGCTCTACTTTTACGATGATGATCCGACTCTACAACATAGGTTTCGGCACTCCCCGAACCTGGACCGAGATATCATCCGGAAGCTTGTCGACATCCTCAAGGATAATCCATATTCCCAGACATTCAGAAATCTTGGTGGAGTAGATGACCTTGAGGAATATCGTATTGAGCTGAACACTGACATGAGGTTGGACCAACGCAGATATAACTTACCTATATCATCTGAGGTGGCTGCTGTCTGGGTCGAGAGTACTGACCTTCGTAAGCACTTTGAACGTAGTGTCATTCTCTTTGGTAACAACAACTTGAGATACAGAATCCAACCATATTATGGATGCTATGATGCATTGTCATACCCTCTTTTCTTCCCAAAAGGGGAGATTAGCTGGCATCCTGAGATTCCAAAGGTTGGCGTCAGCTTGGATGAGATAATTCAATCCCGTCGTAACCGCCGGCAAAATCAAGGTATTCATCTAATGCAACTAGCATGTGTTCAATATTTCCTTATATTTGATTATACTTCTCTATATAATTTTTCGTTACCGAACATTTTTGTAGGTCATATACAAATAGTCGATTGTGCGTCTCTGTTAGAGACTACTATTGCTACAAGTTCCAAATGCGTCGTGGTATATTTAATACCATGCTACATGGGAAGCGGCTGTTCCAACAGTATGTGGTTGACATGTACGTTAAAATTGAAAGCTCAAGGTTGGACTATATAAAACATCATCAAAAAGAGATACGAGCTGACCTATACCAAGGTATTGTTGACTGCCTTCAAGCTGAAGAGTATCGTGGCAATGCAGTAGGCAAACGGACTGTGCTTCCCGGATCATTTATTGGGGGGAAACGCGATAAAAAACGTAGATATTATGATGCCATGGCCTTGGTGCAAAAGTACGGAAAACCTGACATCTTTCTAACCATGACTTGCAACCCCAATTGGGACGAGATAATAAGTGAGCTTGAGCCTGGACAAACCCCGCAGGACCGCCCTGATCTTATTGTACGAGTATTTAGAGCAAAATTAGAGGATCTTAAGATACAACTTTTCAAAAGACACATGCTCGGTAAGGTAGCTGCATACAGCTACGTCATTGAGTTTCAAAAAAAGGGCCTGCCTCATGCTCACTTCCTCCTAATCATGGAGGGGAGATATAAGCTAACATGCCCAGAGCAGTACGACTGCATCATATCCGCCGAGTTGCCAGACAAAAACAAGTACCCTGAGCTCTACAAAATGGTGGTCAAGCACATGATGCATGGCCCATGTGGAGCCTTGAACCCTAAAAATGTGTGCATGCAGAATGGTGCTTGCAAGAACCACTATCCACGGCCATTCAATGCGGAGACCCTCCAGGGGAAAGACTCATATCCCGTATACAGGAGGAGAGATAATGGACGTACCGCACGGGTACGCGGTCAAATGTTAGACAATAGGTGGGTTGTTCCGTACAATCCTTACTTGCTGAGAAGATATAACTGCCACATCAATGTTGAGGTTTGCTCGAGCATAAAAGCCGTGAAGTACCTTTTCAAGTACATCTATAAGGGGCATGACCGAGCATCGGTTTCTATCGATGAGGTAGATAGTAATGGAGATATTGATGAGATAAAGCAGTATAGAGATTCAAGGTGGGTTACTCCTCCGGAAGCACTATGGAGAATCTACGGTTTTGAACTCAGTGAGATATTTCCGTCGGTCAGGCAGCTACAACTCCATCTCCCAAATATGCACATGGTGTCATACCCAGCGGAAGCCAATCTAAATGATGTCGTCTTGGAGGAAGGGGTTGATAAGACCATGTTAACTGAATATTTTGAGGCGAACAAGAAGTACGAGTGGGCTCGGAGGATCCTATATAAGGATTTCCCTGAATATTTTGTTTGGATGGCGGGCCAAAAGTACTGGAAAGAGAGGGATGAACGCACACAGGTTGGGAAGATCGTGTCTGCACATCCATCCGAAGGGGAGAGGTACTATCTCAGGGTTCTTCTAAACCATATTGCAGGTGCTACCTCCTTTGAAGACCTACGAACGGTAAATGGTACAATTTGCCCGACATTTCGTGAGGCTGCGGAAAAGAGGGGTCTTATCGAGTCTGATAATGCTTTCGATGAGTGCCTTACTGAGGCCGAGGTTTTAGAGATGCCATCTTCACTTCGGAGGTTATTTGCCATTATACTTGTCTTTTGTGAGCCTAGCGATGTGCGCGGCCTATGGGACAGACACTTGGAAGGAATGACGGAGGATTATCGACTATCTCATATGTGCTCTCACGTAGTCGAGCAGATGGCTCTATTAGATATCAGGAATATGCTCCAGTCGATGGGGAAGGATATATCATCTTTTCCTCTTCCAAAAATAGATGAGTCATTCGACGTGACGATAGGTGAGGCCCGAGAAATAATTGAGGAGTCCACAATCGACGTGGATCAAGAACATATTGATTTGGCATCTTCCCTCAACTCAGAACAGAGGTATGCTTATAATGAGATATTGTCAGCGGTGTACAGTGGGAACGGAGGTGTGTTCTTTGTTGATGGACCGGGAGGAACGGGAAAGACTTATCTATACAAAGCATTGCTTGCTAAGGTACGTAGCGAGGGTAAAATAGCTGTGGCAACAGCAACATCAGGAGTTGCTGCCTCCATCCTGCCTAGCGGTAGGACTGCACACTCAAGATTTAAAATTCCATTAAATATCGAAGATGGCGCGGTTTGTAGCTTCATGAAGCAGAGTGGCACCGCCAAGCTTCTAATGATAGCATCCCTCATCATATGGGACGAGGCATCCATGACCAAAAGACAGGCAATCGAGGCACTCGACAGTAGCATGAGGGACATTACCGGTCGTTATGACTTGCCATTTGGTGGAAAGACAATTGTCTTCGGCGGAGACTTTAGACAAGTGCTTCCCGTAGTTCGTAAGGGAACAAGGGCACAAATAACAGATGCAACACTACGTAAGTCTTATCTATGGGAGAGTATGCGGCAGCTCCGGCTTGTTCGTAATATGAGGGCTCAAAGCGATCCATGGTTTGCCGAGTATCTTTTGCGCATCGGAAATGGCACCGAAGACACTTTGGATGATGGTTGCGTAAGGATTCCAGATGAGATATGTATACCTTATACCGGCAAAGATTCCGACATCAACATGCTTATAGAAAGTGTTTTTCCAACGTTTGATGAAAATCTCTCGGATCCAAACTACATAACATCTCGGGCAATTCTTTCAACTCGGAACGAGTACGTTGACAAGATCAATATGAGGATGATTGAGAGATTTCCAGGGGAGGAAATGGTATACCACAGTTTTGATCAAGCAGTGGACGATCCGCATAATTATTATCCGGCAGAATTCTTGAATTCATTGACACCCAACGGCCTACCTCCTCATGTCCTAAAGTTGAAGATTAATTGTCCCGTAATATTGTTAAGGAACATTGACCCGGCAAACGGTTTGTGCAACGGGACAAGGTTGGTGGTGCGAGGGTTCATGAGGAATGCAATAGATGCTGAGATTGTGTTGGGTCAGCACGCTGGCAAGAGGGTATTTCTTCCCCGAATTCCTCTATGCCCGTCAGACGACGAGATGTTCCCTTTTAAGTTCAAGAGGATACAATTTCCAATCAGACTTAGCTTTGCTATGACCATAAACAAAGCACAAGGGCAGACTATTCCAAATGTTGGAGTGTACCTCCCGGATCCGGTGTTTTCACACGGTCAACTCTATGTTGCACTTTCTAGAGCTACCTCAAGGAATAATATCAAAATTCTTGTCGTCCCGGAAAATAAGAAGGATAGCCGCTCTACATCTGTTGGGACGTTTACGAAGAACATTGTGTACAAAGAAGTTCTCACTGGGTAGTTGAGGTATGAAATTACCTTAATTAACTATGCACTCTATATTCATATTAACACCAACTATCTATTAACAATATTATTTTAATTTGCAGGTTTGAAATTTGCTATTAGCTACTTCCTACTTCCTGTGTAGACGTAGACACGGCTGGAAAGTTGTTGTAGTGTTCGGAGTATTGTTGTTCATTACTCTATGTTGTAAGAAACTGTGTTTGCTTTTGGATTTAGGGTGTTACAACTTTTGCCTAATGTAAGATGTGGTAGTTAATATAGGCTCATGTATGTGGCCGTGTAATGTAATCAAGTGGTTGTGTAACACCTTGGAGGAACTAAAGTTGGAGTAATCAAATTATTGTTCATGAAACCATAATGTTGGCAATATTTCTGATAGCAAAGTTTTGATTGTCCGTAGCAGCGCACGGGCATCCAACTAGTATATAAAGAGTTGTGGGTTAAACTCCAGCACAACAAGCTAACCTCTTCTTTTTCTCTCAGTACCGAGCTTCTTTTTGATATTTTCCTCCGATCCTGCTTTGCAGCGCGCTCCAAATGATAATGCAGCCTTCTTGAAGGTAGTGAATTGGTGATGGATGCAAGGAACATGATCCTTGTCAAGCTTTTCGCACTGCTCAATAAAATCTCCTTTCTCATCAGAAACGAGAAATAAAAAGGGGATGCCAAAAGGGAAGGAAATGAATCTGCAAGCTAGCTCAACTTTACCGTGCTTTCGTACCTCTTTGCCTCTTTTTCATTTCATGAATTCTTAATGCGTCTTTTTGCTCCATCGTGAGTTTTCTGTGCATTGTATTCCTGTTCTGTTTTTTTTTCGCAAAAGATAAAAGTATTCCTGTTCTGTTTTCAAACTAAGAATCGTATTCTTATTCCATCTATGTTACATAAATAAATACATGGATGTCGATTTTTATGAAAAATGTGAAACGTTGGACTAACTAATCGGTTGAGGCATGACATGTTACCAGCCTGCAACTTCTATCTGCTGCTCTGAACTAAGCTTGTTATAGACTCCAGTCTTCCGCGGAAGAATATTATGAAGAATATTAGCGCCCTCGTTCTTGACTTCTAGCCACGGTACAACATATGCGCTCCGGCAGTTAGCAACTACCAAACCGTAAGGAGTTGTACCAGAAGTCCAATCAACTGAAGGAGAAAACCAATAAAGGTAAAACGAGTATCTGGTCCATCAAGCTAGCTGTCATGAAGTCTTAAGCCTTCCTTTTTTTTAGAAAAAAATGTAAGTTCCTTAAAAAATAACTCTCACGGCTTTGCATTGAAATCTGCAACATGTTGCTAATGATTAGCTTAGTACTATTGATAATGCAGATGGTATTTAGTTTTCAGACAGATGTTGGAAGCCTGTCAAAGAACTCCAGTGCATTGCAATGCTATTATCACAATTCAGCAACCAGGAGCTGTTCCAGCTGCAACTTCTACGTTGCGAAAGTATCAACCCTCCCATGTGACCGGATCCGTGCTTACAGCAGCAACCGTTCGCCGGTGAGGTCACTGCTGAACAAAGCCGCCAGAACAGCTTCTCATCTCTCTCCAGTCTCCAAATTTCTCTATTGAAGCACGAGTCATTCCACAGCTCTCGTTGCTCCCGTTGTCCACGTAGCCGCCAGAGCAGCTGCTGATGGCCAGTCAGAGTCATCACCATGCCTCCATTGCAAGGGAAGCTACCATGCGTGAAAATATTTCTTTTTGGGGGCACGAAATGACCAATCTGTGACGAGCATTTCAAGTTGGAGCAGAAGTTGCAGCTGGAACAGCTCCTGGTTGCTCACTTGGTGCTGGCAGGCTTGAGATTCCTCTTTTTTGCTTGCCTAAAAAAGGTTACTGTTGCCGTGTTACCCTGAAACCAGATTCCAGTGTGTCCTTTGGTCTCCTCGCTCAAATATTGGCCCCGGCTCTGTTTGTCTTGGCAAGCCTGGGCGCTACCCCTACTGGACCATCTGATCATGTCTCAAAAGTTCGATTAAATTATAAAGTGCCCTTTTTCATTGGAAAACAATACTATTACGAATACCTTTCGTCCGTCACAGTGATCTGATCCATCCAGTGTGGCTAAAAGGAGGCCAGAACAGGCATAAAGCTAGTTTAAAATCTCTAGGGAATAGTTTGACCCATTTGGATCATTGGATGCGTCTCTGCCCGGATGTGCCTTGCATGCCACGAGCTGTTTGCAACTGTCAGCAGATTCCGTGGCTGTGACAATGAATCATGCACTGCGTATGCTTAGGAAATATAATTAAGGACAATTGTCTCGGTTTGAGAAGAGGGTCCAGAGCTGGTGATCTGTGGAATAATTAAATCGAGTTTTCCAGATAAGAAAAGCGGAAACCAATGCATTTCTGAAATGAAAGTCAAATAGCAAACTTTGCATCCTGGATTATATACTCAGTCAGACATCTGTTGAATTGTTACGCTGATGGCGCATTCTCTCTCGTGTTGAGTGGCTTCTTCCGGCAAGTAGTTGTCTATCTTGAAAATAAAACCATTTAACTGGCCTTCCAGAGCCAGTTTAGGACTGGAATTTGTTAGATGTATATGTAGTTTTTTTTTTCCCCATCGTGATCTGCTGCTGCCTAGTAGTTATGTGAGTCCCTTACTTCTAATTTGTTGATCGCTACAACGGCACGTGAGTGGAACTTCTTCAGTTGAATGTATAGCAAGCGATGTTGAGCATCAAAAAAGAGAAATGCATCAGAGGTACAACTATTTATAGGGTAGGCGCAAATAGTTGATATAACTTAAAAATTGTTTAAATAAATCAAAAAAAATATATTACGAGTGTAAGGTTTATATGGATTGGTCTAACTTGGAGAAAATGAATTATCTTGGGTGGATTTACGGACAATGTGGTGGCCAAGAAAGGTCGTAAATGCACCGTGACTTGTTTATTGTCTTAGCCTCTTTTTTATGCAAATTTTGAGCCTATTTTTGTTGGATGATTGCAGAATCTCCTTGTTAATTCACCTATTCACACAAAAAACATATAAAATTCTCATTCTCATGTGGATTGAGCATCACCTATTATTTTTCTTCTCTCTCAGCCCATGTTTTCAACTCGTCCCATTAATCGCGATTACTCGTCTCCAGGAGCACTCGATCGGCATCACCGATCCGATTAGGTCGATCAGAAACCTAATCGACCGATCAATTGTCGATTAATCACGATTAATCATGATTTCTTTTTTTAGGAAAGATTAATCATGATTTCTGATCGTGGACGATCAACACAGACGCGGCTTGGCCCAATCCAGCTGAGTGGGCCGGCCATTTTTGGCCCATTTTATGGTTGTGAAAGAGAAGTGAGGTAACCCTAAACCTATCCCCACCCGGCTCCTCTTCAGATGCAGCCGTCGTCCCTTTCCTCTCCCTCTGCCCATCCACGTCCAAGATGGTTCTGTCCGCTGGCTGCCATCCCTTTCCTCTCCCTCTGACCATCCAGCCGCTCAAGATGGTTTGCAGGCTGATTTAGATTTGCAGCAGCCAACGTCGGAACAAGTTCGTGAATTTTACTCAAACTCGTATACCTGTACACTCAATTCTCACCGATATATGCACTATATATAGTCTGATCGGTTCCTGGGGTGCCGGGCGATCAACTCCCTGATCGGACCGATCAGGCATTGATTCGTCACCCTGATCGGATGACTAATCGCCTGATCGACCTGATCAATCCTGAGGGGATCAAGTTTGAAAGAACGATCTGAAAACATGGCTCTCAGCCCCCGTCTCTTCTCCTCCTTCCCTCTCCATCTACATGGAGCCCTATGCGCCGCCCCCCCCCCCCCCCCCCCCCCCCCCCCCCCCCACCCCCCCGCTGGCTGGATCCAACCTTTGATTATGAATTTGCGTAATTCATGTTGGTCCATCCAAGATTAAGAATTTGTTTGTGAATGATGAATAATTTGTGCATTCATGCTTATGATGCTTCATTTTACATTTGAGTAGGATTATTAGAAAATTACGACGGACCTGAGCTCTGGATCCAACCTTTGATTATGAATTTGCGTATTTCATGTTGGTCCATCTAAGATTAAGAATTTGTTTGTGAATGACGAATAATTTGTGTATTCATGCTTATGATGCTCCATTTTACATTTGAGTAGGATTATTAGAAAATTATGACGGACCTGAGCCAATACTGTCTAAGAAGTCTAGCTTTCCATCATTGAGTAAGCAATGTTCTACGACAATCAAATTTTTGCCCTTGCATCATAACAAATCATATACGAATGAGGTAAGAGGGCAAGGTGCCTTGAAAATTTGCAATGGGTTTATTTTCACAAGCGTTGGACCTACAAAACAAATGTATTGACTAGTTTGTTTGAGCATCTTGAAGTTGTATGACTTTTTTTTTGCATCTCATCACCAGGATTTTCAAAACTGACAGAAACAGGTCGGTAACCGGAAAAACCAGACTACCCGGTGCAGTCCGGTTAGTAACCTAAAACCTACCTTAAGTATCGTAGCAAAAACAAACCGACCGGTTTTACTGGTTTATCAACTGGTTTTTGGCGGTTTTAAAATCGGTACTGTTCTGGTTTTGAAAACATGCTCATCACATAAATTTGGAAATAATGCAAGATATGGCACTCAGATTCAGAAGTTTATGAGGAGTTCCTGCCTACATTGAGAAATGCAGCCAATATTACTCGTAATAATCCCTGAACAGTGTCAAGCATTGAAATCCCTCTAAGAAGTTTATTTCCATTTTGAAAAGATTTTTTTTGGTGAGTTCATGGGTATGAAAACCGGTTGACAATAATACCGCGCGTCCGAGGCTAGTGACGACGACTCGCACCAAAACCCACAACGACTCGTACAACGGCCTCACCACGCATTCACCCAGCAGCATCAGCTGAGACGTTCTTGACCCGCGCCCATGGCCATGGGCACCGGCCGGCCGTGGTGGGGTCCGCCGTCTGCTGCGGCGGCTCCCTCAGCCCCGCCGTTTCCCACGTCGCCGCCGTCGTCGTTCACGGCCGACCCCCCGGAGAAGTTCCTCTGCCCCATCTCCGGCACGCTGATGGCCGACCCCGTCACAGTGCCCCCGGGCCAGACCTTCGAGCGCGCCTGCATCCAGGCCTGCGCTGCGCTCGCCTTCTCCCCGCCCGCCGTCGCCGTCGACCTGTCGTCGTCCGCCTCCTCCTCCTCCCCGCTCGTGCTCGTGCCCGACGTCGCGCTGCGCACCGCCATCCTCAACTGGTGCGACCGCCTCGGGCTGCCCCACCCCGCCCCGCTGTCGCCGGACACCGCGCGCCACATCGTCCGCCGCCTCATGCCGCGGCAGGAGGAGCAGCGGAGCTCGCAGCAGTTGAACCGGCCGCCGCCGGCGCAGGCCGCGACCTCCGTTCGCGTCAGGAGGCACAGCGTCGCCAACGAAGACTTCGTGCCCCAGGCGCAGGAGGCCGCGCGGACGGGCGGTTCACTGGAGGAGGAGATCTTGGCCGTGCTCGCGGCGGAGAGCGCCACCCCCGCGGAGCTGGCGTCGGCGATGGCGTCGCTCCGGCAGGCGACGCGGGAGAACAAGGAGGTGAGGAGGCAGCTCTGCACGCCGCGCCTCCTCGCCGCGCTCCGCCCGATGCTGCTGTCGCCCGACGCCGGCGTCCAGGTCAACGCGGCGGCGGCGATGGTCAACCTGTCGCTGGAGCCCGAGAACAAGGTGCGGATCGTGCGGTCCGGGGCCGTGTCGCCGCTGGTGGACGTGCTCCGCGGCGGCCACCCGGAGGCGCGGGACCACGCCGCCGGCGCCATGTACAGCCTCGCCGTGGAGGAGGAGAACCGCGCGACCATCGGCGTGCTCGGCGCCATCCCGCCGTTGCTGGAGCTGTTCGCGAGCGCCGCCACGGGGTACCGCGCGCGGCGGGAGGCCGGGATGGCGCTCTACTACGTCTCCCTCTCCACGATGAACCGGGCCAAGATCGCGCGCGCGCCGGGGGCGGTGCGGACGCTGCTCGCCGCCGCGGAGGCGCGGGACCGCGCGAACGAGGCCGACGCCGCAGCGGTGCGCAAGGTGGCCGTGATGATCCTGGCGGCTCTCGCCGGCTTCCCCGACGGGCGCGCGGCCCTGATGGACGGCGGCGCGGTGGCCGCGGTCGTCAGGCTGATGCGCGGCGGCGCCGTCGCGCCGGGGAGCTCGGAGGAGGAGTACTGCATATCGACGCTCTACGGGATGAGTCGGGGCAGCCTCCGGTTCCGCGGCCTCGCGCGGGCCGCCGGCGTGGAGGCCGCACTGCAGCCGGTGGCCGAGGGCGACGGCGGGGTGGGGCGGGACCTGGCGCGGCGCACGCTCAGGGGAATGCGCGGGGAGGACGACGAGGCGCCGGTCTCGGCGGCCGGAATTCTCGGGCGGCAGTGGGAAGAAGGCAGCAGCATCGTGTCCGAAGGCCTCGTGTCCATCCGGCGGCCGCCGCACCGGAGCAACTACGCCGGGACGTCCGGGTCAAACACGACCCAGTTCTGATCGGGAAAAAAAAAAAAGTCAAAGTCTTCGTTTCTTCACGCTGTTTTGGTCTGTGTTTCATCTGGAAATGTATTTACAGTAGCATTGTTTGTAACTTCTGGTGATGTGTAACTGCAAGGTAAATTCTTTTGTTCGAATTAAACTGTAACTTTATTGGATTGGTGCAGATGTAATGCCTTGTGACTGAATTGTAACAAACTGTAATTGAGATATAAAGGGAAAAATTGGTGCTATGCGTTTGTGACAGCCATATCGACCTAATGTAGGTTATGTTCTTGAATTTGTCTTTCAAGGATGCCGTCAAGGCGTAACCGCGTCAGGTAGCTAACAGATGCAGATTTCAGTTAAATACTAGACTGACCATACACTGGCTTCTGTGACTCGGGTTCATTGGTGAAAAAAAAAATCATTTCAGCACCTGACAAGGTTGATCTATTTGCTCATTGCTTCAAGCCTGCAACCATACAATCGCGAGCAGTAATTGTATTCACTACTACACATCATCTACACACGGATTTCCATAGATAAATATAAAATTTGAAGTATGCTGCCAGCTGAAGGGAAAGCATTTCAATATATTACAACAGGATAGGTAGTTTGTAGATTAATTTTAATTTAAATTTCAGCAGTACAACAAGCTCAACAATGACCAAAGGTTGAAGCAAGTTTCACACAGGTCCATAGAGGTATTCAACTCTTCATGTCTCAACATCAACGGCATATAGAAGTTTAAGTGTATTTCATCGAAATTGAAATGTCCCAGAAAAAGGCTGTCATGGAGGGGGCTCACAGATCAATTCAACAGGTAAATCCTTAAAGAATTACTTATTCTAAGGCGGTAGCAAGTTACAAATCAAGAAAAACACAATACCAAGTTTATTCAGTGTGTATATGTCTTTACAATATGTACAGTATAGTTTTTTGCCCCCTTTAAAGAGCATACACAAATAAGACAATGATCCATGAAGCGTTGTTCCATCAAGAGAACTTCACTGAATCCTGGCCCCTGCATAAATAACATATGCGTTAGAAAAAATTGTCTTGCAGAGAACTGCAAATTGACAAAAGGAACCTTTTTGTGTGAACGGTCATATTTGTAAGATTTTTGTATGCTTACCTTCCATATTCAAGGTATTCAGAGGGGGATATAGGTTTAGGACCCCCGAACCAATCAATCAAGAATATGTTTTCTATTTCCAATTTAAAGATCCGGAAATGATGGTTCTTCGGCCATTCTATCAAACAAAAACAGATGGTCATGAGATAAAAAAATCACATCATTAACCTCTCTACATAAAGTACGGTTAGAGGTATGGACTTACCCTTCATTTCAGGATGTTTGGTGAAAAGTGCTGACTTGGCCAAATCTGCTTCAGATGACTGGAAGTCAACCATCTTCAACTGCAAGACAGCAAATGCCACTTTGTATCACAAGTTTTCTTATAAAAGGAACATACAATAAACCTGCCTCGCCAACACACAGAAAATAGTAATTTCGTGTATCCAACCAATGTTCATAATTGGAGGGGGTAAAAACAAATCTTGTCTTCTCAGCTGATTGCTACTTCGTTAAATCTCACATGTTATATTAAGTCAGCCTATTTTAGTGCTTATATGATGATAAGAAATAATGCCAGAAGATATAGTTCTGAAGACTAAACCAGAAAAATTTCAAAGATAGCATTTTTTTTTCTTTGTCATGATTATAGATACTGACAGCATGAAGCTGCCAATACCATTAAAAGAGTTTGCTACTTCATGCAATCATGTGGCCTTCTTTTTTGCAGATAGGAGATTTCTTGATATTGGTAACGTCATGACCCAGAACAAAAGTTCAATCATGAGAAATTCCAAAAGAACAAGCATTACTCACTTGTCGCTGTGAAGTGGGAACAAATAAACCTCTACAAGCACACAGCTTATAACCCAAAATTAAAGCAGCAACATTGACAATTCAATTCCATAAGTACTCAAGCAACACAAACCTTAATTCGAAATTAAAAGTAGAAAAATCAGGAATGAAGCATTCGGAGCTATATCACCAGTAAGCACAAATATTACATTAAGATATGTAGCAGGTTGACGGTCATCTTCTATTGGCTGTAATTTGATCATACCTTTCCTGAAAGAGTAAGTTTGGCACAAGTGGGGTTCTCAGGATCAATCTTCCCACATGTTCCAAGGGGAAATTCACTAAGGGTAAAGGAGGTCCTTTCATCTTCCAGAGCATCTCTTGCAGTCGGATCCAGAGTTGTCAGATAGAAGTAAGGGATTCCGTGGCCCTCTCCAGGCACCCCATCGCTATATGAAACTACATTTCTGTGCATAAAGCCAAGGATCTAGTTCATTAATCAGACAAAGCATACATGCAAGTTTGTGGGGGCTTGCAATAATGAGACAAGAAGGTATACCCAAATGGAGGTCCACCTAAGTCACTTGATATTGTGCTGCAGAAAAAAAAGGTCATGTGTTAATGATACCAAACCGACACTGATCTGCAACCATTTCTGAGCAATGACAAGTTTCAAGTACATCAATTGCAGTACTACAATGCAATGCTAAAATTTGACCAATATGCCGATGTTTAAGGGTGGAGCCACCTTAAGGCTAACCAGGGCCTTGGGCCCACATTCCTTTGTGTAAGTCTTCAAGGATTTGAGCAATGTATAGGATGCTGAGAAGAAGAATGCGATCAATCACAACATAAATCCATTTCGTTGTTCAATTCGGCCCCCTAGAATCTGGCTACACCAGTGCTCATGTTAGTGATGTGCTGCCTCAATAACTAGTGGCTTCGAGCTCTCTTTATCTGAAGCGTGTAACAGAATATGATTTTGTTTTTTGGAATCATAGAATATGATTTATTTAAATCCTACATTTTGGACTGTAAATTACGGCATCTGATCATAGACCCATTCTTACTAATTTCAACATCTAGACTGTACTGTAGCACAGGACTCCAACATCCACGAAAGAAACAATATAGTATGCAGTTTCACAGGACTCCATTAGCTATGAATTTCACTCCGACTCCCAAAGCAACATTTTTTCTAGATAAAGCTCGCTCTCCCAAATCGATACAGCAAACATCTGTAGCTATATCTAAGGCGAACACCTATTGCCGAGGAACTAGCTACGGCCCCAAATCTCAGGGGCGATGAGAAAGAGAAGAAGGATTTGAGTGGAACTGGAACCTGAGGACGCCCCACGTGTTCTGGGCCGCGAGCCACCTCGCTGTGGCGGCGGCCTCGGAGGGAGCCGGCTTGCCGGCGACGATCGGGCGGGCGGCGACGGCCGGCGCCGGCGGCCGGAGGACGAGGAGGAGGACGGCGGCGAAGGCGAGGGGGGCTGGGGAAAGCATGACGGTTCCTTGTTGCTTCGTCAGCTTTGTTGTGCGGGAATGGGACTCGCGACTCGCTATGTCTCGGCTTCCGTCGTTTGTATACGGGAATCTTCCCTCCGTGGTTGCTGTGGATAGGATTTGGAGGAGCCGAACCGAAAGCAGAGCGATGTACGAGACTACTCCCAATCGGAGTTTTATTCTCATTAAATATAATGTCATGTCACTATTTTAGATGATATGTCAAAAAATTAATAAAAAAAAAAGAAAATAATTTTATCTAAATAAAACTATGTATACACTATTTCTAACAAACTTGTGTCTTGCGTGTAGTCCTAGGAAACAACAAAAATGAAATCATGCATTGTATATGGTGTTTTATTGTTCAAACAAATGTTTTATTGTTTATGTGGCAGCTTTGGAAACAAGAAAATAAAACACACCATTGGGACTAGCCTGATATGGCGTTAAAATAAGAAGTGATGTATGAGATGATTCTAATTTATTTTATTTAAAAAGGGGTCCCAAAGTTGATGCATCTGCCTCCAGTTGTCCATTGTTCACGTCTGGTGCAGTGGTGAATTTTGCACATCATTACCATGATACCGTCGCAAATCGAAGCAAGGCAGTGGACGCCGGACAGATTGCTGTTTGAAAAACAACACACACACACGGCAGGAAAGACTCAACAAACAGATTCACACTTTCCGTCACTAATTTAGTTGCGCTATCGCATAGCACAGCCGATTGCATCCAGAATCCTTTGCCTTCAAACAGCATGTCGTGCTTAGTCACCCGGTGCTAACAGAGTCCAGAGCGTGGCGGGTGGCGGCAGCCACGGCGCCGGCGCCTTCCACACGATGATGGTCTTGTCGCACGATCGCCAGCGCGTTCACAGCCGTCTTGTGCCGCGCCATTGGTGCCGACGAGCGCGAGCTTCCTCTGCCCCGCCTGGTGGCGCCTCCACGCCACCGTCCCGTCGGCCGAGCCAGTCCGGCGACACGGCCACGGCGTTGATGGCGTCGTCGTGCGCCGCCACGACGGACGCCACGCAGCGGCGGCTGCCCAGTCACCACGCCTTGAGGCTCCGGTCCCACGACACGGAGTACATCTCCGCGCGCCCGGGGACAGCGCGAGCGCGGCGACCGCGTCGACGTGGTGCACCCATGTGCGCCTCCGGTGGCGCCGGACCTCGACGTAGTTTCCCGGGGGCAGGCGGCCTGCGGCCGTCGGCAGGACGGCGCGCAGGGTGAAGCTGCGGCGGAGGACCCCGTTCCTCTGGCCGGCGTGATGGCACACCCAGATCTTGCCCTCCTGGTCCGCGCCGACGAGGCCCTTGCTGGTGGCGACGAGGCACTTCGTCATGGTGCTATCGGTGATTGCATCTGTGAAGGTGGATTGCTCGTTCACTTTCACGTCAGGGGACATGCCAAATGGCAACAGACTGATATGCCCGTCCGACTAGGCGACGTAGAGTGAGTCGGGCCGTCGACGGCGAGGCTGGAGGCATAGGATGAGTTGCCTTTGAGAGTGGCGATGCAACGGTAGATGCATACGCTTGACATGGTTTGGGAAAGGCATCCTTCTTTAGACAAAATCCTGGTCTTCAGTTTCTTCTGATCGACCAGAGGAACTCATGGATCTGGTGACAAGAGCTCACTGAAGGAAGATTGTAAAATGGGTGCCAGCATCTGGAAATAGAAGGTAGAACAGGAATGAACAATTAAGGTGATCTTATGCAACTCATCTTGCAGATAACCAGTTTTAACATGCCCTGTTTAGAAATGCAGATAAATAGGAGATACCTAATGCGGACTCGCCTTGCCATGTTGCTGGTTCCTTTTCTTTCCATTCCCCGGCCTTCCACCATGCATATTCTTCTTCCAGAGGTGAGCTTGCAACGATCCCTTGGCTGTGATCTAATCTAATCTGAGCCGATCTCCATATGCAGCTCATTTGTGGGAATGGGGGACTCATCAGTTACCAATTTCACTGTAATAATCTGCTATAACGAAAATACGAAAAAGAAACAAAGGCTTTGCTATCCACTTAGTAAGATATTTTGTCATTTTGAATTCCGAGGACATCCCAGTACCAATTTTGCTGTCCTGTCCCGCATAATAAGATCAGGTAACAATGCAGTGCACACGGCAACAACTACATGAGGCAAATCAATATGGCAACTATCTCACTCGACACTCCTAGTTTCCAGCAAAAAGGGCTATGCAACACAACGACGTGGAGACAGACAGGGTATCAATTAAAGAGAGCACTCGATTGAAAGCTTGATACGAATAACAAGCTGCAGAATTAAAGCCGTCAAATTGCAAATGTTCTTCTGCCCTACAAATCAGAAGGGTAATCAAAGTAAAGCCATGTCCCAAGGACAAGATTAGCTACTCTAATGTCTTTTGTCGGATAGAAACATAGCTACTATCAAGGTGCAAAGTTCAAAATGAATATCTTGGCTGTGAGAAGAATAAAAGACAGTAGCTTGGGTAGGACCCACTTGGAAGACCGATCGATATTTCTCAACACAGGAGGCAGACATCCACTAAACATTTTGCATGATCCATTGTTTTTAAGGACCAAAAGATATGATGTAACAGTAACAGTGATGAGATAAGCACTGTTAAAGCTACGACAGGAAAGCCAAGTGTGTCAGCAGCAAAACGAGTGTGGTCTCTCTTGATCAGTACATCCTAATTTGACCAAAATAAAGGGGTTTCATTACCCTATGAAAAAATTGGACCGAGGCAAATTGAATGAGTTACAGTATTGAAAAATTCCATGACAGTTCAAAGTCTTGAGGCTCATCCATGAAGAGCAAACAAAAAGGTGTTCGCGTGTGTAGATGCAGAGCACAATGCATTGCACAGGATGATGAACAAACTTACTCAATTCTATTTAGGATACAGTCAACTATGAAGTACAAAAAGGTGCCTATATGGAGCATTCGACAAACACTTTTGCAGGATCAATGCAATAAACAAAGACCAGAAGAGCTTTGTGTCTACCTTCTTATTAATGAAATAAACACAGCAGGAGCTCCCAAACAAAAAAGGTGTTGTATGTTCTAAAGGAAGAAAACAGAAATGCATATATAGCACATGGCAGTAAGCAGCCACTGTAACTGAAGATCACCAGTTGGAACTAATCTCACCAGACTGTCTTCCAAATCTGAGACACTCCTTTTGTAGCTGTCTATTTTTTCAAAGAAGCTACATGAAAGATACAAGAGAGAGAGAGAGAGAGAGAGATGTGGGCAATGAAACGACTCTTCTTTCCTACTTTTTTTTTTAACAGGAGAGCAACATCCGTACTTTAAAATTTTAGTGGCAACTTATTTGTGTCATGTAACAAATAGAGACCTTGTCTATAGTTGTTTGTTCAGTTAGGATTATGCATGTTGCTATACGGAATGCGGAAACTGATGACCCTTAGCTCCAAATTGAGATGCAAGCGTGCAACTGAACATCTAATCACAACCATAGCAACAATACTTTGGACCTAACGATTGGTTGATGAATATGCATGACGAAATGTGGGGAGAAAGGACCACGAAGAAATGAAGCTGGATATTGTCCAAAAATTACAATTAAGCTATGCCTTATACACCTGCGTGGCAGATTGATATTCCTGAGCTGATGGCTGTAGTTTTGTTACATGTGCGAAGATGACTTCATAAGTGAAAGTGATTTTTCTCAAAAGTCTGAATTTGTTTTGACTGTTCGCGTTTGGAATTTGGACACAGATACTCCAAAAAAACAATGTCATTGTAAATCAAAACATTCTGGGCTGTATTTTCAACACTGCCACTTGGAGATTTATTCCTGCATTTCATTTGCATGAAACTTTCTGGAACACGTTGATTACACGAACGCTTTCCAAGTTAATTTCACTAAACACAGATGCCAATCCAGTTCTTACGAATGCCTATTATAACTGACTTGTGGAACATGCTTATGCAGGTTGTTTCTGTTATCCGTAATTATGTATCCACATCTGGATTTCGCTTTGCATTGAGATTGTTATATTCGAATCCTTTCTGGTATGGTTCAGCAAGGGGCAAAGCGTTCAGAGGTATATTTTTGCACGTAAAAAATGGTGGTATATAAGGAGCACTACTGTAACTCTTTAGCCAAAACAAGCAGCCATTACTAGAGCCAAAGAAATGAGATACATGAACATCATTGGGGTAATTTTCTTATTAATCATAAACAGCACTGAAAAACAAACCTAAAATAATGCATGGTTTAAATTTGAAGAACCAAGCAGGTATGGTTGGATGCCGAGTCAGGGATAGAGGAGATCTCATATAGTCATATACATAGAATCACCTTTGTTACTAGCATTCCAGGCAGTTCTGCAGGGACTCCTCAACGCGCATTTTTAGCTAAATATTAGATCTTCCTCCTGTCTTGAAAAGATGAAATCAATCAACAAGACAAAAACAACTTTACCTAAAAAGCAATTGCAGCAAATGAAACTTTTGATAAAAATACCTTTCCAATCTATCCCTCAGCTCCAGCAGCCAGATAATAGACATGGCACACCCCCCGCGAATATGAGTATCTAATTGATCTTGGCTCTTGAAAGGCACAACCCAAAAGGCCAGCACTCACATTAGAATGGACACCACAGTTCACATCGCTCTGCGTGCTTCAGAAACCAAATGCTCAGCCATAAAATACCAAATCACTAGCAAAAAGTAATAATCTCCGGTAAACTACAATGTAGTAATAATATCAGACCGCCAGTACTCACAAGCAGCTGATGTCAGACTCATCAGAGTGGGGTTTGCCATGTCCATTATCTGGCTGCCGGAGCGGATTTCATAGGCTGGTAGCACGGTGCTCATCAGAGTACAACAAATGCTTGTGAGCAATGGCAGCTACCCCAAATTCCTTGTGAACAGGCGTTCTAGATGAGATGGGCTAAGAATGAAGAAAGAAGCTGAACCAGAGGAGAGAGGATTCGGGTGATTGTATAGCTGATTGTGCCAATCAATTTGTACTCAGTGGAGCACACAGTTGATTAATTATAAAAAAGAATACGTTAACCATTTCATCAGCAGAAGAGAGATTGATGTCACCTAGAACAGATATAGTCATGCTGCAGGACTTGACAAAGTGCTAAAAAGAAACTGAAGCAGGTATAAACTAGCAAGACAGTATAGAGAGTGGAGAAAGCACCTTGTGTTTCAAAGTGGATCAAGGGTTAACTTTATTTCTCAAATTTGTATCCATACCCAATAAATTACAATATTGTACAGATGTTAACTCTAATGCATGCTGATCAAACTAAGCATAAGCAAGAGTGAAAGTCCTCTTCCCACATACAGTAAACAACCATTAACCAGCATAAAAAAAGTGAATACCGTGTCGAATGCAGTACAGAAACACACAAATATAATGCCTCATTGTTCTGTCACTGAACTCAGACAATCTACAGCAAAAGCACCCCATTCCAACTCCGTCACTTGGAACCAGGAGCATGCAGCGGGATGTCTTCATGTGACTCTTCTCCGTTCACCACAGGTGCCGCGGCGGTGGTGATCCCTTCATCTTCCTTTTCCTCGTCCGAATCCAGTGAGAACTGCGACATTATTGGCATCCCCTCCATCTGCACCTCCTTGCCCAGTATGCTGTACCCGCTCGGCGGTTTGCTCGTCCTGGATAGAACGTAAGCGTAAGCAGCCGCGCCGGCGATCACAAGCAGCGCGAGGTGGCCGTTGAACTGCAGCGTGGCGACGGATCGCGCGCGGTGGTAATCCTCGTGTGTGCGGCACTTGATGGTGTAGTCGGCGCGGCTGGCGGCGTGGAGCGAGCAGCCGTGCGCGACGGCGCTGGTGAAGAAGGAGAAGCCCATCTGCACCATCCACGTGCCCTGCAGGGCGAGCCCGGCCGCGCGGGCGAGCCGCGGCGCGGCGTCCCCGGGGCGGTGCGCGGCGAGCAGGGTGGCGCCGAGGCAGAGCGCGATGGGGGCAAGGAGCAGGTCGAAGTAGCGGTTCTCGATGCCCGCGGCGGTGGATGGGCGGCGGTGCGCGAAGAGGAGCAGCTCCTGCGCGAAGGCCGCAGCGAGGAGGAGGTCGAGGAGCGGGAGCGGCAGCGGGGCGGCGAGCGGCGCGAAGGGCGCGAGGGAGTAGAGGAGGAAGAGCGCGGAGGCGGCGAGCGTGGGGAGCGAGAGGTGGTGCGCGGAGACCAGCGCGGAGAGGAGGCAGAGCGCGGAGAGCGCCGCGGCGAGGAGGTGCCGGACGTGCAGCGGCGTGGCGAGGCGGCGCGGGAGGAGCCGGAGCCGCGGCGGGGGTGGGGACACGGGCAGGGACTCGAGCGCCGCGAGGCCGAGGAGGCCCAGCCCCGCGGCGGAGTAGGCGAGGAGGCCCGGCATGGGAGGTCGCCGCTGCTCCTGGCGGTGCCCGCCGCGGGCCGGGGCGTTGCGGTGGATCTGAGGGCGGCGGGAAGGCGGAGGGGGGGTGGCCCGGTTGGCAGCGAGCACTTGTCTTTGGAGAGAGCAGGTGGCGATCGCATCGGGTCAGAGGTTGGCATCGCGGCGGCTTGCGACCGGAGGAGGCCGGTTGACGCGCTGGCGGGTCGCTCCATGGTGGGCCGTCGTGTCAGCGGCTGTGCCTGGAGCCATTTGCTCGTCTAGTGGTCGTCTGATGCGCGGGAGGGAATAGCTGGGCGCGTCGCTGCTGATCCGATGACAAAGGGTACGTTTTACAAAATGGAACACGTATTGCACTTCACAGCACGAACAAAGAGAGCAGACGGAAACCTCGTAACCCGTCGCCCCACGTTTTAATTCACAGTCAGGCCCGGTCCTGAGCCAGTGCTAACAGGGCGACCGCATTGGGCCTTCAAAAATTAAAGGCTCTAAATTGAGATACAAGTAGTATACAGGTTCGGCCTTCTGCGTTAGTTTTATTTATTCTCCAACGAACAGGCCTGCCAAGTACTCCGGAAGCCCAAAATAATCAAGCACCACGCACAGGCCTGTGAAGCCCACCTGGCTGGCCTCTTTTTCAATAGTAGGTTTACATGAGGAAGACCAATCGATCAATCAACTCGGCAACTCCTCGTCTCCTGCCTCCAACCGCCTGTTCGCCTCCTCGACTCTCGCGAGACGCCGCCGCAGATCGCCGGCCTGCCTGCCCTACCCGATTGCCAATTTGCCATTGCCGAATCAAGGTTCGAAATCTTCCTCAATCACATCCGCTTGTCTATTTTTTCCTAACAGTTAGATATACTCAAGTTATTTCGATTTTATATCACTGATAGTTTTCTGTTCAGTTTGTAGACAGGATTCTTGTCATCCAATTGAATCACATGTAGCCTTCCGGTAGAAAGTTTGCACCCGGCAGTGAGAAAAGAAGAAAAAAGAAACGTCAAGATGAGTTGGATAAATCACTAAAAGGTGCTATGGACAGATTTGTTAAGAAACCAGACCCTCCAAAGAACACTAAGGAGTTGGCGATAGTTGTTGTGGAGCAGCAAGACAATATGAACATCAGCGACGATGATAACAATGTGGTTGTGAGAATTCTCCAGTCACAGATCATGAAGAACCGGTTTTCTCTATTGATATTTATGATCCTAAAAATTGGGAAAATTTGATAACAAAGCAAGGGATATATTAGTGGAAAAAGGACCTATAAGAGAACAAAATCTTGTATTCCCTACAGATGGCAGATCTAGACATTTTTCATATGCATATTATGACAAAGTGATGGAGAATGGAGAGATACATGACAGAAAATGGTTGGTTTATTCTAAGCATGTCAACAAAGTGTTTTGCTTCTGTTGTAATATTTTCAAGTCTAACAACATGAAGAGTGCTTTAACATATGATGGATTGAGTGATTGGGGACATCTCAGTGAGAGGTTGAAAGAACATGAGAAAGCTATCAAGCATATCATTAGCATGAACTCTTGGAATGAGTTACGAATCAGATTGAGCAAAAATCAGACAATTGATAAAGAAATACAGGATATAATCAAAAAGGAGAAAGAGCACATGAAGCAAGTTTTATTCAGATTAGTGGCCATTGTGAAGTTTCTTGGTAACCGTAGTTTGGCTTTTAGACGATCAAGCGAGAAGCTCTACAATGATATGAATGGTAATTTCTTAGCTTGTGTTGAGATGATTGCGGAATTTGACCCGGTACTGCAAGAGCACCTTAGACGCATTCAGAGCAAAGAAATTCATTATCATTACCTCAGTGACAAGATTCAGAATGAGCTGATATCTCTTTTGGGTTCTAGTGTTACAACTTCTATCGTAGAAACTGTTAGAAAGGCTAAATATTTTTTCATTATCCTTGACTGTACCCCAGGTGTAAGCCATCAAGAACAGATGACTTTGATAGTTCTTTGTGTGAACATGTCCAAGACCAAAATAAAGATTGAGGAGTACTTTCTAGCATTTTTGGAAGTGGATGACACATCTAGTTTGGGGCTTTTTAATGTAATGTTGAAGGCCATGGAGCTTTTTGGTCTTAATATTGCTGATATAAGGGGTCAAGGTTATGACAATGGATCCAACATGAAAGGAAAACACTATGAGGTGCAGAGCAGGTTGCTTCAAAAAAATCGAAGAGCTTTGTATATGCCATGTGCTTGCCATAGTCTTAATCTTACTCTTTGTGATATGGCAAATTCTAGTCGTAAAGCTGAATTGTTTTTTGGGATTGTGCAACAGATATATGTGTCATTTTCAGGTTCTACTAAAAGATGGAAAGTGTTGGTTGACCATGTTCCAGATCTAACTGTGAGCACAGTGTGCAGTACTCGTTGGGAGAGTCGGATCAAAAGTGTTAGAGCAATCAGATATCAAGCTCCACAGATCAGGTCAGCTTTGTCTTACTTGCAGAAAGCTAGAGATTCTGAGCCCAGTACAAAGAGTGATGCCAAAATTTTGTTTGAATTACTTGGAAATTTTGAGTTTATTCTTGGCATGACATCTTATTTGCTATCGATGGTGTGAGCAAGAAGTTGCAATCACCAACAATGCGTATTGACTCTGCCTTGCAGCAAATTGAAGGTATATTGCAATACTTCAATAACTACAGAAATGAAGGGTTCAAGACAAGCTTGAAAATTGCAAGAGAGCTTGCAACTGAAATGGGTGTAGAGCCATCCTTTCCATTGAAACGCAAGGTTACTAGAAAGAAACATTTTGATGAATCCGATTACAGTGATGAAGCAATATTGCAAGCTGAGAAGGCTTTTGAAGTTGATTACTTTTTGGTCATGGTCGATATGGCGACAACCTCATTGAAAAAAAGATTTGAAGAACTCCAAGTTTTAAAAATATATTTGGCCTCCTACTAATCTCAAGAAGCTTGACATCATTGGATGATATGGAACTAACAGATTGTTGTACTACTTTTGCCCAAACTTTCTCTTCAGATAATTCATGTGATGTGGACTTAAATGACCTAATATCTGAATTGAAGGTTTTGCAGCTGACTTTGCCGGATAGAAAATGTCTGCCATAGAGATTTTTGAGTTTGTTAAATAAATGGACAGATATCCCAATGTGTCTATTGCTTATCGAATCTTGTTTACTATGCCGGTGACTATCGCCTCAGCTGAAAGGAGCTTTTCAAAGTTGAAGTTAATGAAAAACTATTTGAGGTCAACGATATCTCAGGAAAGGCTAAATGGTTTGGCTACTTTGTGCATTCAGAAGAGGCTGCTGGATGAGATTGATATTGACTCTATCATTACTGATTTTGCATCTAGAACTGTTAGAAGAAATTGTTTTAAGTGATCTAGAGACATTTGTGTTTTGTCTTTTATATTTTAAACTTATTAGTGTGAGATTTCGTTAATGGCAATGAGTTTTTGTAATATAGTTGCAATTGATATATATTATTTTGTATTTTTTTACGGTGAATGGGGGCCTCCATTTTTTGTTCCGCACCGGGCCACCAAAAAGTCAGGGCCGGCCCTATTCACAGTGTTAAATAGTTTCATTATTATAAACACTAATCATTATATAATAAATATTAGATAAAAGATAATCATTTAAAATGGTATGATGCTCCAACTCTAAAGAAGACATTTTTGTAACGCAGCAATACACATGGCTTTGACTCTTTCTTTCTTGTCCCGTAAAATAGAGAATGCACCGAAGCTTTTAGTTATAGGTGAGAGTTTGATCCTAATAAACGTAATCACAATTGATATGTTATATAAGCAAAAAAAGACAAACATTATGTGCATATTAAAGCACATGTAAGTTAAACTGGATGTTCACAGACTGAATGATATTACTAGCCCCATGTCCGGACATGCGTGCGTGCCTGCGACTGAACGACGTGGGACACAAGCATCGCCGCTATCATCTCTTTCCAGTTTCCACTCTCGCCTGACACGGTAAGTGAGGATGTCAGAAACTGGCTGCCGCTGCAGCTGCCTCATGCAACTTTCTCAGAGAGGTTGCATTAATAAAGCATTAAAACTCATAAGATTGTGTGTAAGCACGTAATTTAACGGTGATATGAGACGTGTAGCTCTGGCAAAACCCTGACTTGTTGAGACCGCTCCTTTCTAGCCTTTCCTCATTGTCACCTTCCCGCTAACATTGTCATCCTCGTTTCATCTCAATGCTACTCGATCGTCACGTCTCGCTGCCCGTTCCGTCTCCGCCTTCACTGCGAGACCTCTCAAATCACCACCGTCAGTTTGTTTTTCTTCTCGAAACCTTTTTAGACCCGATACAGATACCACATACCTAAAACTTTCAGGTTGTTTTTCTTCTCGAAACCTTTTTAAACCCCTCAATTTGAAACACCAACCTCGACCGTCTCCTTCACTACGTAGTTTTGTCGAAATCGAGAAAGATGTGATTATGTTGAATTTGATTGCAGATAGACTATATAACAAATTATAAGTGATCAATTTTTGTAAATCTCCCTAGTACAATTTAGTTTTTCTAAAAATAAGACAGAATGACCCATCTAGGCTTGTTTCTAAAAGAAAAACATCGGGGCCGAGGAGAAAAATCCGCTCTACATCCTCAAGCTCGCTCCGGCACGCGAAGCTCGCGCGGCCGTCGCCGCAAGAGATGTCGCTCTGCTGCAGCAGTGCCGCGGGCCGCAGTTTTCTCCTCCGCAGCCGGCGCCAGTGGCTCCGCCGCTCCGTCCTCGCCCTCCGCACCACCACGACCGTCGCCCCCGCTGCCGCCTCGGCCACCGCCTCTCTTTCACCGCCGCAGCAGCACCAGGTCGCGCTCTACGTGGAAGCTCTCCTCGACTGGAACCAGGTCCGTACCCAACGCCGCAGCTACTCTCCACTCCCACCGCCCTATGCGCGAAACTCTTTGCACGACGGCTCGCTTCACTGTGTCCGCCGCACCCCTCACTCTCTCGCATCTGTTCAGAGGATGAACCTCACCGCCGTCACCGAGGAGGCCGAAGTCATGACGCGTCACGTGGCCGACTCCCTCGCCGTGCTGCCCCCGCTGGAGCGCGCGTACCGCGCCCGGTCCACCTACGGCGGCGGCGACATCGACGGGGTCAGCCTTATCGACGTCGGCTCCGGCGCTGGGCTCCCGGGCCTAATCCTTGCCGTTGCGCGGCCAAGTAATAAGCTCCTCTCATTTCCAGTAAAATTGGTGGAGGCGCTGAGAATTGTCTGTGCCTTTGGTTGCTTCGGCTGTTGCAATGTGGATTTGTCCTGTTCGTTTCAGGCTGGAGATTCACATTGTTGGAGTCGATGCGGAAGAGGTGCACTTTCTTGGAGCACGCCGTTGAGGCCATGGGGTTGTCCAATGTGGATGTAGTTTGTGACCGAGCTGAGGTAAGCTGGCATTAAGCTTAGTTCGTGCAGTTAATTATAATTCTTTACTCATAATCAGACTGTAGAACTGCCCATTTGGTTATGGATTGTAAGGAGCAACATCTTTTGTTTCCATGATGTAGTTTGACTCTAGGTTGCAATTCTGATTTACCAAAGTAAGGACAAAATAAAATTTCCTTCAGGAGGCACGTTTCAATGTGCTTCGTGTTGAAGAGATTCATTTATCTGAACAACATTTCTAACCCTTATTAGAAAGTAGCCATGGAAGTACTGTTATGTATGACCATTGTTACACGGCTTATAGGACAGAATGTTGGCCAAAATCTTGATTACAGAGAAGCATACGACATAGCAGCTGCAAGAGCTGTTGCAGAACTGAAAGTTTTAGGTATGTGGTATCTGTATTAATACTACCAGACCTGTTAAACGAGTTATCTAAAGTTTCTCTTTTGCAGCGGAGTACTGCCTCCCATTGGTTCGTGTCGGTGGTTTGTTTGTAGCTGCAAAAGGACATGATCCTCATGTAAGTCTTGGATTATTGGCTTATTTTATTAGATGTCTTATATCTTGTACATTCAAAGAAATTTTTTTCCAGCGCAGTTGTTGCAAACTTATTTTGCTTACTTGGTCCTGGTTCACATTTTTTTCCTTTCCTTTTTCTTTGTACAGGACGAAATAAAAAACGCTAAAAGTGCGGTACATAAATTGGGTGCTTCCATGCTCGAATTATGCAACGGTATGATGCTATCATGCCCCTCTCCTGCTTTTAAGCTTGTCGATGGCATTGAACCAAGTAGTTTATGTTCCGCGAATTAGAATTGTCGCTCTCTCAGTCTTCATGGTAGTAGTGAGCTAATATTTTGATTTTGCCTCCTTTTATGCTAAATGGTGGCTTCCCCATTATGAAGTTTGTCTGAATTGGTGGAAATTGATGTGTTGCAGTTATATTTCTGTTTTGCATTTTTTAAAATCTTTACTCCATACATCTTGTAGTTGGTTTTTTTTGTGGGTATATATCTAGTAATTGTTGTGTTTGATATCCATGATAATTGAGGGCCAGACACAGTCGTTGACCCGATTCCCTTGCTAATTCTCATGCATAGTAGTGTTGCTGGCAACATGTTGAGCTCTTTTTTTTGTTGTTGTTGTTATATAGTTGAATCAATGGGACCTCATGGTCAGCGAACGGCTGTTATATACCTGAAAGATCGTACTACTCCAAAAAAATATCCTCGCCTTCCAGGTATTTCCCAATTCACACATGCCATCATGATAAACATCTGAGTTCATTATTTATTTATTTATTTTATAATCTGAAATGGCCCACTGGTTCCATGCAGGTACTCCTTCAAAGATGCCATTGTGAAAAATGTGTCGTTGTTGTAGCACGACTTTGCAACAATTAAAAGCCGGCACTCCCCATTGATCTAGTCTAGAAGTTATCTACCGGAGGATACTTTCCATTTGCTTCAATCAAATGTTTCGTAGCATTACTTAAGATTTATATTGGGCTCGCCTGAATGAGACTGTCAACTTTATTATTGTTTCTGTAACTTTCAGAAGTAGAAACGTTCTAATACACAACGTATGAAGGGCGAGCTGTTTCAGCCTCTGTTCCTTTCATGACCTTGTTTCATTTAAGACAGTAAGGAATTGGATTTTGAGACGATATATAGCAGCGACAATTGGACAAAGATTTGTAGCCTTGGTCTTCAACTGCTACTCCTTCAAGTTTTTCTTTGTCGCCCTTGTCTATATTTCTGTGACTCAGCTTGTTTATTTGCTGTTGGACTAGTGCCGGCTGCGAAGAATTTATCTTCGTTATACCTAATATAAATAACATTATCAAATGATCATTGCTTCAACTATTCCACATGGGCACTATCATTGCGCCCTGAACATCCTTCCTTGCCTGCCTGTATCACCATTAAACTATCCCTAACCGAAGACGCGTAAGAAGTACGAAGGTTCATCCCACCCGGGAACAACGAATAAGTCACCATGCACAGGCCCTTTCACGAAAACAATACGGTATCATTACAAAACACGACAACCATGAGACTCATTCCCCAGCTTGACCAAACCAGACCTGCCAACAACCATGGACGCATGGTACAGGTACTACGGGTTTTTCTCTCATCCTAGCCGGCTGAGACCGGTAGTCATCTTTGGAGTTGTCACTCTTCCAAAACACTCATCCATTCTGCTCGCAAGCTTCCATTCATCACGAAAAATTGCAATGGGGAAGAACATGTTTCCTCTCTTCACTCTCCTTGCCGCCGCCGCGGTGGCGCTGCTCGTCGTCTCACCGGTTCCATCGGTGTCCGCCTTGCCAGCAGGCCTCGCCGACGCCATAACCTCCAAGCTTCCCAACCCATGGTCAGCCTTCCAGAACCTCACCGACTCCCATTTCGGTGAGCAGAAGAAAGGCCTCGCCAAGCTCAAGAACTACCTCTCCCACTTCGGCTACCTCCCGGAGCTGCCGTCCGGGTTCAGCGACACGTTCGACGCCGACCTGGAGGAAGCCATCAAGATGTACCAGCGCAACTTCCGGCTCAACATCACGGGAGTGCTGGACGCGTCCACGATCGCGCAGATGATGGCGCCGCGGTGCGGCGTCGCCGACGTGATCAACGGCACGTCCACCATGGCGCCCTCCTCCACCTCGGCGCACGTCCACGGCCGGAACCTCTACTCCTACTTCCCCGGCGCGCCGCGGTGGCCGCGGCGCAAGAAGACGCTCCGGTACGCGATCACGGCGACCTCTGCGACGACCATCGACCGCGCGACGCTGAGCGCGGTGTTCGCGCGCGCCTTCTCGCGGTGGTCGGCTGCGACGCTCCTCAACTTCACGGAGGCCGCGTCGGCGGCTGACGCGGACATCACCATCGGGTTCTACGCCGGCGACCACGGCGACGGCGAGGCGTTCGACGGGCCGCTCGGCACGCTGGCGCACGCGTTCTCGCCGACGGACGGGCGGTTCCACCTGGACGCGGCGGAGACGTGGGTGGCCGCCGGCGACGTGTCGCGGGCGTCGTCGGACGTGGCCGTGGACCTGGAGTCCGTGGCGGTGCACGAGATCGGCCACCTGCTCGGGCTCGGCCACTCGGCGGAGCTTGACGCCATCATGTACCCGACCATCACGTCGCGCACCAGGAAGGTGGACCTGGCGTCCGATGACGTCGACGGGATCCAGAGCCTGTACGGGGGCAACCCTAACTTCAAGGGCGTCGCGCCGCCGACGGCGACGAGCAGCCGAGATATGGACAGCGGCGCCAGCGGGCTCTCCCGGCCGTGGAACGCGCTGGTTGCCGTAGCGGCGGCCGTTGGGCTCGCCGTAGCGCTGTAGTAACAGTGACATTTACATTGATCTTTTACCCTTTGCCTTATTTATCTGCAATTCTTGTATAGTAGAACTGTAGATCAGTTGTCAGTAGTTACGTAAGTAATTGATACTACTTGTTAGCATACAGAAACATGGATTATAGAATCGAATCACAGAGAAAAGTGAAGTGTGAGATGGCACTCTGTTGATGACCGAGCTTAGTGGTTGGTGACATCGAGATAAGAGCGGAACAAGTCCACGTGAAACAACGCGCGGACGACCGTTTGCCGTCCGTGTTTTTGTGCGATTCGATCGTTTTCCCCGGCAACACTGCAGGCTCCTTGGATTATTCGCCAACAACGTGCAGTAGTACGATTATTTTTTTCTTGAATGTTTAAGAGGCCGTTTGGTAAGGCAACTTTAGCATATGCAATGTAGAGGCAATGTACAAAAGGCTTCCATGAGCCGATGAAGCCAGAAAAATTGGCTTCACTACTTACGATTTTACGAAGGGAGGGAAAAGCAGCTTCAAGCTACAATATAAAATATGTAAGTAGTGCTATTACAATACTGCGTTAGGAGAAGCGTAAGCTGACATAAGCCGCCTAAGTATGTTGTTCAGCGAGCTGTCTAGTACCAACTGGTTGTGATAAAGTATAAGTTAGCTCGTCTCTTTTTTTTTTCGAGAAAGGATGAGATTTATTAGATCACAAGAGGGTTACAGTCAGCCGCCACCTGGGCAACGGCAAAGTCCGGAGCACGACCAAGCCAAACAGCGGTGTCGTCTCAATACAAGAATTATTCGCGAGTAGATGCGCAACCCTATTATGATCTCTATAACAATGTGAAATCTCAACCTCACTGTGCTCATCAACGAGCATAAACACCTCCTTCAGCAGCAGTGCTAGATGGGACCTGTTCTCCGCACGAGTTTTGAGCGCCGAGCAGACAGACAGGCAATCGCTCTCCAAGATGATTGGCGCAGCTGCCCATTGGACGGCCAGCCTGATTCCTTCTCTATACGCAAGCACTTCTGCTTCCTCAGCATCAGAGCAGTCGAACAGGACCCGGCCCGATGAGAAGCAGACGCGTCCTTCATGATCTCGCGCGATGACACCAGCCCTAGCACGAAAATTCAAATAAATCTTAGAGACTTTGCCTTTTTTTTTTGAAGGGAACACGCCCACAAAGGGCTAGAAGATTCATTGCTGCTCAGAAGGTACAAGCAATTTGCACAAAGGACCTCACAAGAGATCTAACTAAGAAGCAGGCCCTGTGCAAAGCAAAAAGGACATAAACAGAAATACAAAATACAGCTGTGTCCTTAAGAGATGGCCTTCACCCAAATCAGGCCATCACTTCTTCCTCGAACCCGCGTCTGCATCAGGGGCATCGCTAGCATGAGCATGGGTGTGCACATGAACGCCCAATATTTTTTAAAAAAGAAATCATTGTCAATAGGTATAATCTATGTTATCTTGGTGTTTTGTCTGATTAAGTTATTTTGGGCTCAAATCATCCAAATAGACCACAATTGATTTGTACTTTACTATTTGTTCATGCACTTTTATTGTTACGAAGGTTGCTCTCAATGGTGTAATAAGAAAAAAGAAACTCAAGGATGCCAGATAGTGATGAACTTTCGAGAGAAGATCAAAATACTATTGAGGATATGATTATACAATAAATTGGTGCGTAGAACTAAAGGTGGATGAAGCATGGTGGGGTGTGTGTGAGGTGGGGGCATTGGCCCCTTCAAGTCCTTTCATTACTCAGTGTGAGGTGGATGAAGCATGGTGAGTGAGCGTGGTTGCACTCCCAATACAAAAATCCTACCGCCGCCGCTGATCCGCACATATTTTTTTTTCTGCTTCATCAACTTTGTTTTTATCGTTATTCCTCGACACAAACGTGATGTTGGCTCTATGGCCTGAGATTATTAAACGCAGAAGGCCAGATATCGTAGTCGTGGCGGGCTAGGCCCATCTTGTTCAGGTTCCTTTGTAGCAAGATTCTAAAAGCAATGAAGCATGAGCAGTTTGTAGCCCATTTAGTGTATACCTCTTCCAAAAATAAATAAATAGATTAGAACTATACCGTTTTTTAGGAGAACAAAATGTATTTGGTCAGAACTCAACAAAAACTGTTGTTCCAAGGGAGCTTTTCAGTGTTCCAGTAAAACTTGTAAACTTCATGTACCCGTACCCTATGAAAAATTTGATACCGTGTGTAAATTATTCCCTACAATCGTTTTTACTTGATGAAGCGATAGAAGATAGTAGCTGCACTTTTTGGCAGCGACAACTTTAATATTTTATAAATTTTTGGATTAAAGTAAGGCCTTGTTTACCCATGGATCCAGATTATTAGTGTTAATTAAATTATATAAGTTACGACCCCCCACCCCCCTCAAAAAAAAAAGAACGACATTCTAATTTTGTCCCAAGTCAATCCATTTGAAGTACAAAGTAGGCACTCATGCAATTCTCTCTTTATGAATTGATGGCAAATAACTCGCCAACTTATTACCCTCTAGATTTTATAATCTATCTATGTAATTTAACACCAATAAACTGGATTATATAATTCATGGTAAACAAACAAGGCCTAGGATGATGGTGCGTACGTTTTATAAGCATTTGTCACCTATATAATACACAAATGCTCTCTTCAAATATTCCTTACATTTGTACTGTGTTTCACAGGTAAAAAATCCTTACAATGACAAATATGTATATATGTACTAAGCAATAGTGGCGGATATCTCCGTTTTCTCCCCCCGATCGTACCTCCCTCCATGGCGCTATATGCTTTTGCTGCCGTCCAGTGCCCGTGCTCCCTTCGTGGACTCGCTGTCGATTGCCGGACGGCCACCGACCACCGTCCTCTGCCTTCGCCCGGGATCCAAACGCGTCACAAAAGAAAAGAATAGAGAGAGGGACTGAACAGAATCGGAAATCCTTTCTTTCCACGCCACAGAATACCGGAAAGGGGCTGGCGTGCCGAATGCACTCCACCCCGGTACCCGCAGTCGCGTCACATTGTCACATTCCGTTCCCACCATATCTGTACACCCAAAGCTTTCCCTCCCTTCACCGTGCCCGCCTCGAGAGGCAGCCGCCGACAGCTGGGCCACCGATCCCTCCTGACCCCACGCGTCGGCGCCGCCCCCGCAGAGGGAAGCTTCTACCGCACGCGGTCAGCCGCGTCGCCAGGTCCGCGCCACCGCTCCAAAAGTCGAACGCCATGACTCATCAATGCCCAGCCGCGCCGCATCGTCGTTCTAGAACGCGTCACGCATGAGGCCTGAGCCCACGCGCGCCTCACGAGCCTCCTCTTGAATTTCCCCTGGCTGCTTCCCTTTAGCCAGCTGTCGACGACCGCGACGCGCTCCTCTGGCGCGTGGCCGCCGCCTATAAAACGCGCCACCCGGCCAGCTCCGGACCAGACCGGAGACCACGAGAGCAAATCCACCGGCCGTTTCTTGGTTCCCGAGGAGAATTCTGCTGAGCCTTTTGTCTCGATCGTCTCCGCGCTCGATCACCCGGCGGCGGCTGCACCGACCCGACCCGACAGACATGCAGCGGAGCAGCTCGTTCGGTGCGTCGTGGCCGGACCAGTGGGACTACGGCGGCAACGCGAGCCCGAGGGCGGCGGCGCGCGGCCACAACGGAAGCAAGGACGGGAGCGGCGGCGCGGCGGGGAAGACCAAGGCGGCGGCGGCGAGCGGGCTGCGGAAGGTGAAGGAGGGCACGGCGCAGGGGTTCCAGTGGATCAAGGACAAGTGCCAGCGGAAGAGCAACGGCGGCAAGAAGCAGACCTCCTCCGAGGTTGCGGGGTACTGACCGACCTCTGGCCACCGTGCAAGCATGCTTCGACTTCGGCATGGCCTCGCCGCGTTTTTTTTAAAAAAATCTTCCAGATAGCTTGATGTCGATAGGTGTGTGTTTTGTAGCAGGCTGGTTTTCTGATCTGGATGTTGGTAGTTTTCGTCATGCCTGTGCTCTGGTCTAGCGAGTTTGGACATGTTCTCTTTCTTGTTGTGGATTGTCGATGTACATAACAAGTTCTCTTTCTTCTTCTTCTTCTTCTTCTTGACTGTTTTCCCTTGGATCAACTTCTGCTGTTTTGATCGATTGAATACTGATTCAGGTCCAAGAATTGAACCTTTCGACTAGTTTGGTTTGACTATACTATATCAGACTTACACCGATCTCTTTATCGTTTACAAGCACCAAGCCGCATTAAAAGTACAAAAACAAAAGATGATCCTTTTTTTCCCCTTTGCAAATCACCCCCAAATCAAGTGGATGGATGGTCTCATACCGGGCAACAATTCTTTGGTTGAGGTAATGTACACTAGCAACAAGGAGCAAAAATAGTTGTTTTTCTCTGCTTCCTTACATCAGCATTTGGTACAGAACGGAGGAATTCAAGATCCGTTTCGTACGTGATGATTTTTTTTCTTCTTCCTGGATCCCTACAGAATCAAACTATTTTATCCCTACAGAATCAAACTATTTTTTTCCGTCTGAAATTTCTATGAGGGATGCCGCGAAATTCCTGCGAGCTAGAACAAGCCGCAACGTTCTGAATAAAAAGTTGAACCTTCTCCGTCACTAACACGAGATTCACGAGCAAAATGAGTTCAGTGCTGTACCTTCAGCCTATTGGACAAAGGGGAAAAAGTACTCAGTGTTAGTCCTTCCATTATTACAGCCGCTTTGATTTTTTTTATTTGGACCTTAACTTTTCTTTTCCGCGAGCAAATCATATGGCTATATAAGAATTTTACAGAACAGAACACAAGGCCTCTGAACCTGAACCACAGCTCTTGATGAAAACATCACAATATCTGTTATTATGCTCTATACATTAGTTGAAGAAAAACGAAGTTATTATGCACTGCACACCTCAGTTACAGCTCTGCGCCTTTGCCCACCCTGGAAAGTATCATATCTCGTAGTATGTGATTTGCACCAACAACAGCTACAACAAGAACGACAACTTGTTCCAGTTTTTACTCCACTGAAATCCTACTTCCCCGACGCATCCGCGCTTCTGTAGTACTTGCACAGGTGTACAAAGACCACAAAACTGATGGAGCTCAGGAGAGCCAAGAACCAGTAGTACTTGTCGAGGTGCGCCTCCCGCGGATCATCGGAGAACCACCCGCGGCTGTTGCCGTCCGTGGCCGTGGCCATCTCGAGCGCGGTGATCAGGAACGCGCCGAGGAAGCTGCCCACGCCGAAGACGCTGAGGTAGAGCGCGATGCCGATGGTCCTCATCGCGCCGGGCACCCGCGTGTAGAAGAACTCCTGCATGGCCACCACCGTGAACACGTCGGAGACGCCGAGCAGGACGTACTGCGGCAGCAGCCAGAATATGCTCAGCCGACGCTCGGCGAGCGCACGGAGCCGCCGCGACTCGACGAGCGCGGCGGTGGCCATGGCGACGACGGAGAGGACCATGCCGACGCCGATCCGCTGGAGCACCGTGATGCCGTCTTTGGAGCAGGTGATGGCGTTGATCAGCGGGATGATCGTCCTGTCGTACACCGGCATGAGCAGGATGATGGACACGGTGATGGAGCTCTGCAGCATCGCCGGCGGGACCACGAACGCGCCGCCGAAGCCGACCGTGTGGTCCATCAGCATGCCCTGCTTCGTGAAGAACGTCATCGGCTGCTGGAAGATCACCGCGAACATGAGCAGCATCGTCCAGATGGGCAGGAGGCCGAGGATGATCTTGGCAACGCTTGGTGCAGAGTCGTCCATGGACTGTTTTTGGTCGTGTGGTTGAGCCTTCAGGGGCTTCTCTTGCAGCCTGCAACTCATCACGTCCTACTGTTTAGTACTAGAAAATACTATTACTGTTGTATGAAGTGTTCCTAGCTAGGACCAAGATTCAAGAACATACTCTAGCTCAGAAATGTCGTCGTCGCCACTGTCATCTCTTGACGGCAGCTTGATCTTCCGAGCACCGACGTTCGCAAGGACAGACTTCACGACCCTGAAGACGCTAATCGGCGACGGCCTGCCGACACTCACCGCCGGCTGCTTCTGCACGTAGAGAGGGGTGCTGCAGAAGAACGCCGCGACCGACACGGCCATGACGGCGCAGGGGATGGCGAAGCCGAGGCCCCAGCCGAGGTTGTCCTGGATGTAGGACATGATGGAGTTGCCCAGCATGCTGCCGCTGCATATGCCGAAGTACCACCACTGGAAGAACATGCTCTTCACCTTGCCCTTCTCCTCCGCCGCCGCTGTGCCGGGCTCCGCGTCGTCGTCGTCGCCGATGCCGAGCTGGTCGGCGCCGAAGGCTTGCAGTGCCGGGTTGTACCCAGCTTGGCCGATCGAGATGATGTAGAGAGGGAGGAACAGAGTGGAGTGTGGCATCCATGTGCGCAGCAGTGCCCATGAGGTGAGTCCGACCAGCCCCTGATTAGCAGCAGCATTATCAGTGATACATAAGCCACTTGATTCAGAAAAAAAAATCTATCTGTTACACATGATGTTAGCATGTACTAACGATATGTAGGTTTCTTGAAATACTGAGGCTATTCGTAAGTGCACATTAAATCTATTGAGTATGTCATGTTGGACTGGACGGGACTGTTTTTGAGCTCTGCTTCTGCTTTCGCTGTCTGAACTTATCAGAAAATCACACCGAGGGTCTGCATTTGCGATGGATTCAACCATTTCCGGTTGGATCCATGCTGGTAAACGACACCGGTGCCATCTCCATCACAACTTCCTAATGTATGCAACAGAGTATCTGCACTACAGAGTACTTGTCTGACCTCCAGAACAAGGGTGTGTCCTGGCTACAATTACAAGGTAGAGAAATGATCCTGAAGGATCATATTAAAGAATTCCTTCATGAACAGTTAAAGGAAAGCCAAGGATATAACATTCAACATGTATTGAAAAAACAACATTAGAGCATGGCCAGTGATCAGAGTGTCGCAGCAGACGAAACGATCGAGCTCCTCAAGTTCTTCCTTGGAGGAAGCAGGAACTGAAGAAGAAAAAAATGGATGAGATACTTACAAGGACGTAGAGCACGGAGGAGGCGGTGACGGTGGAGTAACGGTCCCAGTAGGAGTCGGCGAGGACGGCGCTGACGAGCGGCAGCATGGAGGTGACCCCGCTCCAGGCGCTGACGCTCTTGGCCGCCGCCGACGTGCTCATCCCCACCTCGCCGGTGAGGTACGTCACCAGGTTGGACGCCACTCCCTTGTACGCGAACCGCTCCACGCTCGCCACCACTGCCACAACACAGCATCACGTCACCCCATCAAGCTCACGAACATGCAACAGACTAAGTTACTCACTCAAGCAAGCAGAGCCAGAGCTCCAGCGCATTACCTATGATCAGGACGCACGGCAGGCTCAACGTCGCCGCCGTCCTCTTCTCCGACATGATCACCGGCGCCAGAGCAGGATCATCGCCAGCTGAAGAGCCCTTACTGACAGTGATCGACGCCGACGAACATTGATCCACGGCGACGACGGGGGAGGCAGGCTGGCCTCCGTCTGCTTTCCGGTCGCCACCACCATTACACATCGCGCACTGGCCAGACGCGATCAGATCACTAGCTAGAGAGATTTTGGCAAAAGCCGCTAGCTGGAGACGTGACGCCCCGGTGTACGTTGCGTTGCAAGGCCTGAAGGAAGTGGAATCCACCGCTGCCAACACAAACGATCAGCCTTTTTTAAGAAGGAAAAAAGAAGGGCCCTCGCTTGTCGATGGTGGCATCTCCACAAGAGCGACAGGGCTGCCACGTAGATAGCAGAACAAGTAGACAATGAGATGGACTGAAATAGTAGCTGTTGCAACTTGCTTCTTGTTGTAATACTATTTCTTTTCGCAGACTTCTCGTCCACGAGCAAATCATTTTTTTTTTGCGAAAGTCCACGAGCAAATCATGAAAAAGACAAAGTTATGTACAAGGGATTTTAGATAACAAAACACAACACAATACGCAGTACCTGAACTACAGCTAACACCAAAAACGTTACGTTATGATGGGCTTAGGGAGTAAACCTCAACTAAGCGGAGCTCACCTTAAAAAGCATCGAATCTATGTACAGAATGTGCACGCTAGCAACAAGAAAGATCAAAGTGGCAAATCATCCTAGTTTCCACTCCACGAAAAATCCTACTTCGCTGATGCATCTGTGCCATTGTAGTACTTGCACAAGTGCGTGAAAGTCACGAAGCAGATGGAGCTCATGAGAGCCAGGAACCAGTAGTACTTGTCGAGGCGCGCCTCCCGAGGATCATCGGCGAACCATCCGCGGCCGTTGCCGTCCGTCGCCGTGGTCATTTCGAGCGCGGTGATCAGGAACGCGCCGAGGAAGCTGCCGAAGCCGTAGACGCTGGTGTTGAGCCCGATGCCGATGGTTTTCATGGTGCTGGGCACCTGCGTGTAGAAGAACTCCTGCATCCCCACCACCGTGAACACGTCGGAGACGCCGAGCAGAACGTACTGCGGCAGCAGCCAGAATATGCTCAGCCCGCCGCCGCCTTCGCCTTCCCCGTCTCCGGCGGCCGCGGCCACACGGAGCCGCCATGACTCGACGAGCGCGGCGATGACCATGGCGACGACGGAGAGGACCATGCCGACGCCGATCCGCTGGAGCACCGTGATGCCGTCGCCTCTCCGGGTGACCAAATTGATGAGCGGTATGATCATCTTGTCGTACATGGGCATGAGCAGGATGATGGACACGTTGATGGAGCTCTGCAGCATTGCCGGCGGGATCACGAAGGCGCCGCCGCCGACCCTGTGGTCCATCAGCATGCCCTGCTCGGTGAAGAACGTCATCGGCTGCTGGAAGATCACCGCGAACATGAGCAGCGTTGTCCAGATGGGCAGGAGGCCGAGTATGATCTTGGCCACACTGGGTGCGGCCTCATCCGGGGACAGCTTTTGGTCAGGTGGTTCGGCTTTCAGGGGCTTCTCCTGCAGCCTGCAACATTTTCAGATGTTGGCATGTCGCAATAGTTGATTTGCTATTGCCATGTAGGAAATGTTCCTAGGATCAGGGCTCAAGAACCATACTCTAGCTCAGACACGGCGGTGTCGTCAATGTCGTCTCTCGATGGCAGGCTGATCTTCCGAGAACCGAGAATCGACTTCACAGCCTTGACGATGCTAATCCGACAAGCCGTGTCGATACTTTTCGGTGATTTCTTCTGCACGTAAAGCGGCGCGCAACAGAAGAATGCCACGATGGACATGGCCATGACGGCGCAGGGGATGGCGAAGCCGAGGCCCCAGCCGAGGTTGTCCTGGATGTACGGCAGGATGGAGTTCCCCAGCAGACTGCCGCTGCATATGCCGAAGTACCACCACTGGAAGAACTTGCTCTTCACCTTGCCTTTCTCCTCCGCGTCCATGCCGGCGGTGTCCTCGTCGTCGCCGATGCCGAGCTGGTCGGCGCCGAAGGCTTGCAGCGAGGGGTTGTACCCAGCTTGGCCGATCGAGATGAGGTAGAGAGGGAGGAACAGCGTGGAGCATGGCATCCATGTGCGCAGCAGTGCCCATGAGGTGAGCCCGACCATCCCCTGACAGGCAGAGTTAGTGAAAGCTAGAAAGTTAGTACTAGTACTTGGTCCACAGTAATCTTACTGTTAGTTGTAATCATGATGAGTTGCTTTATGTTTCCTGGGAAAAAATGATTAGCTGATTTATTGAATGTTGGTTGCGAAATGGTGTTTTTCTAGTATGCTTTTATACTCCCACTATATACTAACAACTTGAGCTCTGTTTATGTCCGTTATCTTCAGAAACTGCACTAAACATCTGCATTTGAAAATCGCAAAAGCTCGTATCTTGAAACAATTTTTGTTTCATGCCAGTCGAACGGACGTAACCAAGTTGTGCCCCACATCGTTAACATCTCCCCATCTCGTGTTTACATCCGCAGTGTTGATCAACTCTGTCTCTAGTCTGTGATTACAAAGCAGAGAAACCGACATGCTGTTTCTTAATCCAAACTTTCTGGCCAATCAATTAACACGCCAAGCCGACGAGACCGTGGAGTACGGAAATCAAAGAAGAGGAGGTCGAGAAGAAGCAAGAGTACAATACTACTCACAAGAACGTAGAGCAAGGAGGATCCCGTGATGGTCGAGTAGCGGTCCCAGTAGGAGTCGGCGAGGACGGCGCTGACGAGCGGCAGCATGAAGTTGACGCCGCTCCAGGCGCTGATGCTCTTGGCCGCCGCCGACGTGCTCATCCCCACCACGCCGGTGAGGTACGTCACCAGGTTCGACGACACACCCTTGTACGCGAATCGCTCCACGCTCGCCACCACTGCCACACAGCAAACTCGTCATCATCATCGATCATTAGCTCACCTCTACAAGCTCACCCTGAGTGACGCACGCAAATACGTACGCTTGCTACAGAGACAAGCAAGAAGAAGAGTAGTGGAGGTCGCATCACCTATGATCAGAACGCACGGCCGGCTCAGCGCCGCCGCCGCCACATGCTTGTTATCCGACATGGTCGGCGCGCCGCGGCCGGCAAGACTGGACAGACACCGATGCCTAGCTCGTCTTCCTCGGAACACCTACTTATAGCGGTCGACGTCGATGAGATCACTCAGCCCAGCCGAGCGCAGCTGCCCGGCCTCTGCTTTCTTCTCGTCTCGCCACTACTCCATTACACATCGCGCACCCGGCGCTCGCGACCAAACCAACAAAGCAAAACGTAAAGCTGCCAGCCAGTAGGATGACTCGCCGGGTTACGTTTCTTCGGCCGGCGAGGGAACTAGTAGTGGAATCCACCGCTGCCAACACAAATAGCCATCCATCGATCGCTCCGGCCTCTCTTTTACCGAAAAAGCGCGAGGTTTTGTTGCTCGGAGATGGAGATGGCTAACGCCTTGCTTGCTTGTGGATGGTGGCGTCTTGCTCCACACAAGTAGAGACCAGATAAAGGGAGCCTGGGCACGGCTGCTACCACCTATTAGTGCAAAACGCACACAATTATAAAAAGAAACTTAAAATTGTCCTCTTTCCAGTGCCTGGGGAGTTCCAAGTCTCGCACTAACTTATATATGTTCCAGCTTTGGAGCACTCGTTCGATTGATTGCTGTCGATGTCCGGAATGTTTTCAGGTGAGCTTGCAAGGCCTCGGTTCCTTCTGCCGCGATCCAGTCGTATTCTTGCGCTGACGAACCGGGATTCAGCAGCATTTTAGTGAAGTTTATTAAGCGTACATAAGTTCAGAATGGTCGAGGGTTTCCAAGGACGAAGCATGTTGCCTTGAATTAACAGTCAGGGCATTTGGTGCCGGCAGTTCTTGGAAAACCAGTGCACTTCGTCCAGAGTCCAGTCCAAAAATAGCTTGAGGTGCCTGGAGTTGTGCATGTGATGGAGCAACCGGAAAGCAAAAGAGATATCAGACATGCTGATGTCCTGCTCCTGCATCTGATGACATTTGAGGAGGAATTCATGGGGGTGTTCGGCGCAGGGGGTCTAAACTTTAGAGGGTTTTTCCAACGAATATTGTGATTACAAATAAAGTTTAATTACGAAACTAATTTCAGGACTCCGCTCGAATTCGCGAGACGAATCTAATAAAGGTAATTAAGGCGTCATTAGAAGATAGTTACTGTAGCATCACTGTAGCAAAACATAGATTAATTAGGCTCATTAGATTCGTCTCGCGATTTAGAGGAGGGGTCGTGACATAGGTTTTGTCATTAAATGAATAAAAAATTCTTAAATAGTAAGATTCTCTTTTTTTAGAGGGGTCTAAACTTTAGCGGCAGTTCAACGAACGCACCCCATGTGTGCATGACTGCGTCCTTATGTCGCGAGGAAAAAATAGGAAAATGAATGGGATCGACCGGCGGGAGAGCCAATGAAGCAGCTGAGTTCACTAAAAGTGTGGGGTCACGTCATTTGATTGTTTTTGTATTATTTTTCTGCGAGAGGGGTCACGTCATTTGATTGATGCCTCGAGTCTGGGGTCTGGGCCAGTCACAGCAGCTGGAAATTCATATACAGCCTAAACTAGAAATAGCGTCCTACTGTGGAGAAGCGCCTTTTCCATCCACTCCCATAGTCCCATTTCATTTTTAACCTAAATATTGGAAAACATGTCAACAAATATCTCTTCAACCGAGGACCACACCGACAACTTCAATCCCTCCGAAAAATATGCTTTATAAATGCTCAGAATTTAACTAAATGCTCAGAATTTAACTAAGCGTCTAAACGTATCAATTCCATGGGTGCTCGTTGACGCCCTATAATATTTAGGTTGCTTGCTTGCTTCTACATTATGATAGGAATTTTCTCCTGTGATTTTCTGTGATACATATAGATGCATATTATTTATCCCAATACACAAAACAGCCCCTCAAAAAAAAAAAACACAAAACACGACCAACATACACAAACTATTCGAGTTGAAGACCTGAAACTCCAAACTAGAGAGGTCCAAGATTTCAATGTAGAGCGGTAGTCGTGAGATACTACTATAGGTAGACCCATTTATCATTCACTATAAGTCCGCACTTTGGGATATTAACATGGTGTTGCCATATGTTTCCTTAAAAGAATGGAACACGAACATCAATCAATATCAAGCATTAGTATTTTTTCTGGAAAAACTTCAAGTGCATCAAAGCAGAAACTTGATTAGCTGTAGATCATCCTGGATTAAGTGCCAATGTACACATGCAGTGCTGTCTTTACTTTAGTCAATTACGACCACCAGGAGATAAGTGATGTGATGGCAAATAAAGCAGGACAGCATCCACACAAACACTCTTTCTCGGAACGATCTGCATTTGCTTGCCGATGTGGAGCTCACTTCACTGAGATCGATCTTCTTTGTGGCTCTCTTTTGCCCTGGACTGCATAAGTGGTTGGTGGAGAATGGACAGAGAATTTCACTCTCCCACGGCGTGGCACACGCTGATATGGATGCTGCATTTGATCATGTGTATAAGCATGTACCAGAATCGAGCAGAAGTATGTCATATTTGCTGTGGCACTTTTTGGAAACACACCTTTTGGCATAATTGTTTGTTGAATAATATGTTAATCATTTCATACCTATTTTTGTATTCCAATATATAAGCAGATGATTTACTACAATATAATCAAAAGGAATACTTTTGCCAGAGGTATTTATCAATTGTTGGATCCTTTTCTCATTCTTTTTGCTTATATTGTAGCATAAACATATGCCGTACACCTTTTTTGCTTATATATGGAGAATAAACATCTCCCCTCCCGTATCTTCCCCTTCAATGAACAATGGCACTGCCATGCCATGCTGGCTGCTGCTAGCATGGACATTAACCACCGCATAAAAGGGTTAATAGTGCCGGCCGAAAATTGCTACTACAAATTTTGAGTTTCCAATCGAGACTATTGTACTGACGACCCTAATCGCTGACTCACGGCCTCGACGAAGTAGACAAAGCAAGACCCGCTATTGACAAAGAGGGCATGGCAATGGAGGAGAGGACGATGAGGAGGTTGGTGCGATGGTGTGCATCGTCGGATCTATCTATCAGGAGGATAAGGGAGAGAAAGCAATGAAGGAAAGGAGGAGGAGGAGAATGACCGTTGTGGTGAAGACTCCGTGCGGCACATCACATCGCATCAGGCAGAGCAGTGTTAGATCAATTCTTAATAGGATCATCTAGTCAGAAGTAGATCACACCTAGAACTTAACAGATCAGATGAAACTTAACCTACCTGAGCTTAGATTCGCCATAGATGAGTTCTTGGCGATGCAGATCAATTAGATGATCAGCAACTTGATGTAGATGTAGAGGAACAGCAGATGTCGATGTAGATCGAGGGACACCGGGCTTCCACACCTTCCAGCACCTTAGGGATCGGTAGAGGTAGGGTTAGGGTTAACCCTTAGGCTTAATTTCGTGGTTAATCACGGATTATGGTTGACTAGGGGTCTCCCCTTATATTTATAGTGCTGTAGGCGCGGGGCCGGGCCCTTAGATGGGCTGAGTTTTGCCTCCCGATCAAGGCAACTAAACAGGGGCGAAATTAGATATGGACTGGGCCTTTCGGTCCAATAAAAAATGTCCTGACCGAGGTCAACTAATTCCAACATTCTCCCCCTTGACCGAAGGTCAATTACTAATTCTCTATAATATAGAAATTTATTGATTACGTGCAGGTGGATACACATGGATCAATAATCTCCCACTTAATCGAACAAGCTTAACCTTAATCTTAAACTTATGTTCGCATTATGTTCACACTCAATACCATAGCAAAACTCAGCGAATGGGTCGACAGCAGCGTAACAGCATACTGGGACAACATTAACCAAAGTCAACTACAGTATCTTGATAGAACGCTTATTAACTTATTTGGGAGTTTATTTATTCGGCCTCATCCAGAATCATATTTCAGGTTAATCGCCAAATCCATACTAATTTCGCGAAAAATAGGATAGGAGATAAAACCCTCAATTAGTCATATTGCTAGCTATTTACTTAAAGCATTATAAATGACTTGATCCTGGGACCTTTCTTTCATAACACAATAGTAGTTGTCAATGGGCTTGACACCCTCAACTATGTGTCATTACTTGAAAGGAATAATCAAATACAGCGACATTGATTATAATCAATGTAAACTTAATAATAATAATAATACCAAAATATATCTTATATGCCTGTCTGAATTAAAACATGCCATACAAAATCAGCTTTAATAATGCTAATCTTGTTTTAGAGCTTTCTGCAGAATCGCTCATTTCTGTAAGAATGAAGGACATAAAACTTAATTGTGCACATTTACGTCCATACACCCTCACAGAACCTTATCTGAATAGTACTTAATTAAATAAGCATGTTATATGGTGCCTTTAACTCAAGCACCTTTTCCAGTGGACCTTCCCTGGACTAACACTAATATTTTGTCAAGCATTCCGGCTTGTCATGCTAAGTCAATGTCTTATAGATCTCAGCATATAGCTTCTATCAGAAGCTTCAGGAACGTCTTCCTATTTATCTTTATTCTTAATCTTATACTTATGATAATATTTGCTATATCACGCAAAACGATACAGGCATAATTATATTTGCATTCACATAATGTCATTTCAGAGCCTCTCTCAACTTTTGTGCTTGAATGACAATCCCAATACTCACTTTGGTCCCATCAAAGAGTTACACTCCCCCAGAACCTAGGAAGCGTCACTAGATGTATCTTATGATATGATGAAATTATTTCTCCTTTCTTGGAATGCATACTTATTTCTTTCAACTTACGGAGAAAATAATCACCTTAGAGTATCAGGATCTTAATTAATCCACCTTAACCTTATAAATAAATCACGGTTGCCCATGATACGTACAAACTCATAGTCCTTAACATCTTAGTTTCCTTTGGAATCACTCCTTCAACATCTGCAGACTCATTACAGTCTACTGCTTTGACTCCATCAGAAAATTGCTATGAAATGAATTATACTTATATTCAAAATTCATAGACTTTTATGACCTCTTTTACATAATCTTAGGAATAACTGAGGCTTTTACTTTTGTGCCCAATATACTTAACTTATTATTAAACATTTAAAACTTTATATATCTCTGTTTTGGTGAGACAACTAATGTAACACTTCAACAGAGTTTGGAAAGGAATGGAGAAGATACTTATGGCACGGTATATATGAGAAAATCATATATATATGTATGTATATACATCTCATCTTAAATCATCAATATAGGAAAACTTATCCTATATCTCAATAAGATTTCTTCTCCCCCATTTCCTTCCTTCCTTATGAGCTTCCATTGAATCTCTTAATAATCAGAATATTAAATGTGTCGGCCCATAAACTTATTTAAAATAATTAACTTACAATGGTAGCTCTTCAACTTATCTTGGCACGACATTTACTATACCACTGATCAGCTTCCTTTGCCAAAACTAGAACATATCAGCGGTGGCCAGAAAATGAACTAGAGTAGCAAAGTTATGATTAAATGTCCACAAAACAGCGGTGGCCAGTATCATGAACACAATCATACTTCAATCATCTCTGATTCCATTGCACCAACCCACAACAGCGGATGCCAGAAAATGGGTGACACAACACAATCTGCGACAAATATCCCGTACCCAGCGGAGGCCAGAATATAGAATAAAAATCACACTTATTGAGACAATTGGTCTTTATAGAGTATATACTCCCTTCACAATGGTAATCATATCTCGCATTATAAGACTGCCCTTAAACCTATTCTTAATGGAGCAGTAATAATATAGCGAGTAAATTTGTCCTTAAAACTTATGGACAAAACATCATGGAGAGAATTATTACTTAATTTTCTGACAAGAGCAGATCTTAACTAATTATTTACTGGAGCGTCTCCTCTTAACTGATGAGACATTCCATTCTCCCCCCGAATTTGTGGTTTAAACGTGAGTGTGCCACATATTCGACAAGGTCTCATCTTTTAGCTCATAACATCTAATTCTCACATATCTATACTTAATATAATAATACATACTTAAAGGACTTGATGACATAAAAGATATTTCACAACTCAGAGATAACACACTTATACTTATATATATATATGGAAACAAAAGTTTCGCTAAATTACATTGAAATCATCAAGCTAAAAAAAAAATTGAGTTCACTAACTTAATCTAAAGGAAACATATGATAACTTAACTTATTTCCATCAATTAATTCTAAGAGCCACTCCCCTGATTTCAGGGATCTCATAAGGAGGCATTAACAAAATGGTCCACACATGAGTCTGAAATTTGCAATCCAAAAGCCTTAAGCTCATGGGCGATGTCCCACATGCGACTGATATGCAATAGTAGTCCACCTTGCCCACCTTGCCCGTCATAACGTGTGGTAGTTAGCCTTTTAATGAGGTAACTTATGCAGACTTGCTTATGACTTATCTCAATGAAATACAAGAATTCATCAGCAGTCTTGTCCTCATTTGCAGGAAATGCCCCCCTTATGTCTTGTGAGATGGAGCGCATTATGATTCTTTTGGCAAGCTTATTATCCCTCTCCCATATTTTTGACTTGAAGTGATACTCAATCATCTTCTCATCATAATTCTCAATGCCAGGAGTAGGAGGAAATGTCTTGACATTGTGTAGCACATAATCAAGCTCCAGAAACTTGAGAATGTCTTGCACCTTCACTTTCCATAGAGGAAAGTCAATGCCATTGAAGGGCTTAATGGTCTTTATGTAACTTTCAAGACCATTGTCTGAAAATGACAAAAGCGAAGAAGCTTAGTCAACTTAATCAATGCAACTTATGCATCTCTTATTAATCTTAAGGCTTAAAATGATGATGATGGAAAAATAATAAACTTAATAAACTTAAGTCTGGAATATTAATAGTACAATAAGATGCACTTAATAGCATAAAAGATAACCCTACGGTGGTCTGGTTACAATCATGCAATAAGAAACAACTTGCATCACCGGTGGGGAAAACAAGCGTAACTTATTCTAAAACTCATAATTAAAACAACGGTGGTCAGAATTAATTACAAGTTTACTCTAGATGAACTTCCCGGTGGTTCCATTCAAATAGAGGCATCTTAAAAGCACTTGAATGAATAAATGAATATTCAACTTAACTTATATGGTAATAGAAAACTTAATTATGGACAAAACTTATCTTAAAAGACTTAGAAAACATTTTAATGGCAAGGCAAATTGCACCATAAAATTAAAATGCTCATAAGAACTTAAAACTTAAAACTTTATTATGAGCGCGGGCTTATTTATCTGAGGGACGGAGTAAGCATAAAACTCCATTTAAATAAAGTGGTGCAATGGTAAATAGAACTTAATTTGCACTAAATTAATGAGCTGCTTAAAACTTTATAACTGAAGCTAATAGCTTAAGTAATCTTAAACTTATTCCTTAAAAAAATTATTATGCTCATGAAAATCCAAATATTGGAACATAAAAGCTAATGAAACTTAATAAAACTTAATATATTGGCTGAGCATATATTCTCGAGATGACAGCGGAAGCTTAAAATAGCAAATAAAACATTTCTATGAAATATTCTTGAGAATTTTGCTTAATTAAACTGAGAAAAAAAAATCACTGCAGCATAACTTAAGATATTACTTATAAAATTTTGCAGAAAAATATGCTTATAACTAATGCTTAATTTTATTTCTTAATTACTTAGCTCAAGAACATGAATTAAGCACCTCAGAACATATATTGGTGGATTTAAGCTTAAATTATGAATTAACATAAATAAATACCAACAATACTTAAACTTAAATATACTGAAAGAAAAAAAAAACTCATCTTAATCTGAAAATAATAACACTGAAAACTTAAAATAAGTGCCGTAATTAATTATCTTAAATTGAAACTAAGATTTGGGCATAATCATTAAGACTTAATGCTTAAAACTTAAAAGAAAAATTCTGCGCACAGATATTGGCGCAGCCCAAAAAAAAAATCATTCGCGCATAGCCCAGCACGCGGCCCAGCACGCGCTCGTGCGCGCGACGCGCAAAACGGCCCGTTAGGCGCGGCGCGGCTTAGCAGCGGCGGCTCGCCCGGCCTAGCGCAAAGAAGCCCAAGGCGGCAGCGAGCAGGCCCTCAATTCGGCCCGTACGGGGCTCCGCGGCGCGCTGCGCCGTCGATCGTGAGGAGGCGGGAGCGGACGGCCGGGATGAGCCCGAGGGGAAATAAAACCCGGTAGCCCGCCACTCTCTTCCCTCACTCCGCCCGCTCTCTTCCTCTCGCCTCACTCTGCTCTGCTCCGAGCTCGCCGGCGATCGCACGCGCAGGCCACGCCGTCGGCAGCCATGGCGGCGCCTCTCGCCGGCGCACGCGTGCGACAAGTCGCGCGCGGCTCCGTCGAGGGGTGCCTCCTTGGTGCCCTGATGGGTGGCCCTTATGCGTGATTCGGGGAGCAGCGAAGCAAAGCGTCGGCGGCGCGCAACCCGGCGAGAGGCGACGTCGGCGACCGAGCTGAAGGTGCCGGCGTCTCGCGGGTGCGCACGTGCAGCAGATCTGATGCCGCATGGCCGAGCCCGGAGCTCGGCGAGGTGAGCGCGGAGCTTATGCGCGCAGCCTCGTCGGCGATGGGAGGAGGAGCACGTCGACGTCCGTGGATAGCACGACGGCGTGGAGCAGAGGAGTTGGCTACGACGACGACCCGGAGGACGACGAGCGCGTGCCGAAGTCCCGCGCGGCTAGATCTAACGCCGCGCGGCCGGATCTGAGTGCCGGCGAGGTGCGCGCACGCGGCGGCGACCTCGTCGGCGTCCGGAGGGAGAACGGATGGTGCCGCCGTCCGCACGCCTGAGCTGAGGTGCGGCGGGATCGACGGCGACCGAGAGGTAAGTTCCTCTGTCTTAGGGTTAGGGTTTGCTTAGGGTTAGGGTTAGATCTGCTCCTCGTGAGAGAGAGAGCATGGTGGTGTCGGCCCGATGTCCGGCGCCACCCTTAACTGATCTTAACCTAGCCGGAACCCTAATTGCTTAAAACATTGTGACATGGCATGATTAACATATCAATCTGACAAAACCTTAACTGCTTAACCCTAGAACAGGAAACAATTAACTTAATTGCCTTACTGATCTTATGCATCTAATCATGAAAACCTTACTGCACTAGGGAAAACTTAACTAAAACTGAATTAATCTGATGCATCTAGACCTGAGTACCGTACTAACTGAAACTGAATTAACCATTAATCTTAATAACAGTACTGCTAGATCATCTAAAACAAACTGATACTGAACTAAAACTTGACTTAAAGCATGTCGATCACCTCTGTTCTAACCTAGATCGATCTAATCTTACTTAAACATGAATAAATCTAGGACTAACAGAGGCCTTAAACATGATTTAGGGGATCTAATCGACTAGATTAGGCAACTGATACCAATTGTTAGATCAATTCTTAATAGGATCATCTAGTCAGAAGTAGATCACACCTAGAACTTAACAGATCAGATGAAACTTAACCTACCTGAGCTTAGATTCGCCATAGATGAGTTCTTGGCGATGCAGATCAATTAGATGATCAGCAACTTGATGTAGATGTAGAGGAACAGCAGATGTCGATGTAGATCGAGGGACACCGGGCTTCCACACCTTCCAGCACCTTAGGGATCGGTAGAGGTAGGGTTAGGGTTAACCCTTAGGCTTAATTTCGTGGTTAATCACGGATTAGGGTTGACTAGGGGTCTCCCCTTATATTTATAGTGCTGTAGGCGCGGGGCCGGGCCCTTAGATGGTCTGAGTTTTGCCTCCCGATCAAGGCAACTAAACAGGGGCGAAATTAGATATGGACTGGGCCTTTCGGTCCAATAAAAAAATGTCCTGACCGAGGTCAACTAATTCCAACAAGCAGGAGCTGCTTCACCTGCTATCTCTCCTTCAGCAAATCTCTCTTTCCAACCAAGAGGATGCCAGGTTCATGCGCTTTGGCACAAACAAAAAATTCTCCACTAAAGCTTGCTATCAAGCCCTCAACTTTGGAGGCACCAGATCAGCAACTAATCCCATCATTTGGAAATCTCTTGCTCCCAAGAAATGAAAATTTTTTGCATGGCTTATCCTGCAGGACAGAATCTATACGAAGCAACGCATGGCGAGACATGGGTTAACGCAAAATGCTAACTGTCCCTTTGGTTGCAACTCCGAAGAAAATATATCTCATCTTTTCTTTGGTTGTAACCACACAAAAGAAATTTGGAACCTTCTGGGGCTACACAACACACATCTGCTTGATGATGTTGCAAAGGCCATCACCAACTCGCACCACTTCATCGATCAGAGCCATAGCAATGACTGGACAACCATTTTCATCGCAATCGCTTGGAACATATGGTTGGCCAGGAACAGGAAAGCGTTCGACAATGCGACCATCCCGTTACAACGAATCAAGGACAATGTAATTGACTCCATCAAACTATGGGCAAACCGGACGAAAAAGATCCAAAGGAGGAGGAAGATCACGCAATGGGCAAGCCAAGCAACTGATATAACTCGAACACCAGATTGAACAAAGCTTCATTAAGACCTCGACATGCATCAACGTCTCTGTATTTTTTTTTCAGTGTACTTTCAGTTTTTGTACCTTTTTCTTTCTCTTTGCATTGTACTTCTGTAACTGCATTAAAAATCAATAAATAGGTAGGGGTCTCCCCTCCCGACTTCCTCAAAAAAAAAAAAAGACCGTTGTGGTGAAGAGATGTATATCTTCTGTACTATGTGATTTAGTTAAGTGCCGATTTGTAGCCAAAACCAACACTCATAAAAACCAATGTTGGCATTATCGCGGATTTAAGCCAGCTTGTCAGTCAAACAAGAGCATTCATAGTAACCGTTGTTGACAACAACACCGGTTGAAGCCGGGCTTACCAATCAAAATGGACTAGGGGTGGGAGTGAGGGTGCTATGAGTTAACAAATAACAAGGCAAGTAGAAAGTAGAAACAATGTAATTATTATGCTTAGTCCTTCTTTTTATACATATACTTCCTCCAGACTTCTTTTGTTGACGTTCTAACAAGATTGTTGGTTCATATTTAAACTAAATGCTTTGTCCTAACGTCAACAAAAAAGCAAACGGAGGGAGTATAAAATAAACAAGCTGAACAATTCCATCCTTGCATCAGGATGCATATAGCTATTCTTATTACAACCATCAAGAACAAAAACGAGAGAAACTTCCGTTCCCCTGCTCAATCTCCTCTATTGCCCCCACAAATCAACACATTTTAATTTGTAACCCTTCTTTTTGGGGAACAAAAAAAAAAACTTGTAACGCTTGCTAGCTGCAACTCCACCCTTCAGTCTTTCAATACGGATTGACATGATTCTCGACAAATTTCTCCATAAGTCACACCGTTCTCCATTCTTCATTTTCTTTTCTTCTATTTCATACTACTTCTATCTTTGTGCACTTGTGTGTTTAGCACTTTGGCAAATGTCAAGCACATACACATCGACAGACAGACATTCAAACGAGAACAAGCAGAAGCTAGTACAGTCCAACAGCAAGCCGGCCGCACGTGGTCTCGGCCGCCCCAGCTTCCTTCACTGCCACTCCTGTCCCCATCTGATCTCCCTCGTCTCCGATCTGCATAACAAAATTACGCTTAAACTAATCGCGTGGCGATCGCGGGATCCGACGAGCCCACTCCGCGCCTCCTGCTCCGCCCGATCCCCACCCACCGAGCCCAGCTCCTTGAGATCCACATCAGGCGCCACGCATGCCCGAGGCGGCGGCGCTGCCGCTGCAGGCGGCGCCGGCGGCGGGCTCACCGGCAGCCCCTCTGCAGCGGGCGAGGCGGCGGCAGCAGCAGCAGAGCAGGCGGTGGCGGCGCCCGCGCGGGCTGCTGGCGTGGGGCGCGCTGGTGGTCTTCTTCTTCCTCATGAACTGGTGGATGTTCTCCCGCCTCCAGGACCCCGCCGCGCGCCCGCACTTTCGGCTACGGCGTCACCCGCCCCGCGCTACTAACTCGTCTCTCTCAACACTGGTAACGCCTTAGCCGGATTCCTCTAGCTACTGATGATTGAGTGTCTAGTGGCTTTGATCTAATTGGCTTGACGTGGTTAGGCTGTTGGGATAAGGGAAATGATGTGTTAATAATCCTAATTCAAAATGTTAACCTATAATGTGTCTGCCTTTTCCTTTCATTCTCGATATACCTTACTTTATGTAGAAGTTGTAATTAGGATGAAGATGGGGAGCTAGAGTGTGCCTAGCTGTGATAATGTTTCATACCTCGCTAAAATTCTTTTCATGCTACCAGCGTTCACTAGGTTTCCTTGGTACAGTCATTAATATCTTCAGTTACTAGCATTAGTGGCGTAAGCACTATAGTGGTGCAATAGTTGCTGAGCGTGATTTTTATTGTTCAACTGTTTTAAGGAAAAGGTGTCGTCTGGTGCTGGAAAGGGGAAGAGACCTCACAAGGTTATGCTCACCCATCTGCTTGCTTTGGCAGCCCATGCCTTGGCAGAGGTAACATTCATAAAGTCAGCTAAATGCAATTTGTATGTTCACAGTCAGTTGACTTACTGCACAGACATGCGCATTACAATATGTTGTTAGTAATTTGTAATGCTAATTACCTAGGCAGAAACCAAGCCGGAACCTAAGGATTTGTGGAAAGAGCCAATAAATGCTACTATGTGGAGACCTTGTTCTGACCAAAGGGATTGGCAAGCATCAGGTAGTTTTCTCTTTATGTTACTCAACATTGCCCGGGTGCATTTATTCTTATACTAGTACTGGTTTCTTGTTTCCTTCATATCTTGATCCATTAGCTTCTTTCTTAACTTGCGCGGTTTTTGCGACTGAAGAGGGAACCAACGGTTACATCATGATCAGCGCAAATGGTGGGATAAACCAACAACGGGTTGCGGTGAGTAGTCCAGTTGTCCTAACTAGACACGTGACATTTTGTATATGTTCAAACTCCATTCCTCAAAGCTTCTGGCACAAATTATTCTTTTTGTCAAATGTTGAGACAATTTGTGTGCAGCTGCTGCAATAGATACTTTGTTAGAAAGGACTTTGTTTCTTATGGTTTACCTCAAACTTTGTGAGGGTTCAACGGTTCATTTGAAATCTGAATATAGATATGTTCATAAATCAAATAGAACTCTTCCAAAATATTAACTATCCCTCCACTATAACAGCAGTGTTCTTCCCCGACCTTTTTTCCATTTTATAGAAAAAAATAGACCTTATACATTTATAGAGCTTGGTCAAGTATGACAACAATGGTTCGGCAAAAAGAAAAAAGGTTCGCAAAAAGAAAAAAGCATGACAGCAATAGTTATTTCTAATCCAAATCCAAGGCTCGGGCTTAAATTGGGCTCAGATGGAGTAATTGACTGAGCACAGTGGCTTCATGGTTGTGCTATATTGTTCAAGTAATACCTAATGTTGGTGCCCTATTTAAGTCGGGAACATTTTTAGTTTGCTGGTTTACTCTGAACAGTTTGCTTGAGGAAACTGCAGACAAATATTTGGGTTATCTTTTTGTGAGCTGGTATTTATAAATGTGCCAGAAATATTGATAACCGTTTTTTCTTGTCTATTAACAGATCTGTAATGCTGTCACCATTACTCGGTTGCTCAATGCAACTCTTGTCATCCCAAAATTCCTGTACAGTAACGTTTGGCTTGACAAAAGGTATACATTTCTGGTTCTCAAAAGAACGTTGTCTTATATCTGATGTTCACATGGTTGTTTCAAGTACTGAATCTTTTGATCGCCATAAGTGACAAATTACATTTAATATCTTAGCCAGTTTGGCGATATATATCAGGAGGACTACTTTATAAATTATTTAAAGTCTGATATTCGTATTGTAAAGGATCTTCCAGTAGAGCTGCAATCATTGGACTTGGAGGCAATCGGCAGCCTTGTAAGAAACTGATCTCAATTTTTCTGTAAGAGAGTAGGAGAGAATTGTTTTTTAAGGTCATAATCATCTAACTCTTATTCTTCTGTAGGTTAATGACACAGATGTCATGAAGGAGGCAAAGCCAAGTGTATATCTGAAAAAAATACTACCAATCTTACTGAAGAACAGAGTTGTTCACTTTATAGGATTCGGCAACCGCTTATCTTTTGACCCAATACCTTCTGAACTTCAGGTATTATTCTGACCATTGATAAGTTCAATTTGGACATTCATGTGGTATTTGCAACTTCATTTTGATCATCAATCTATATTAGGTGTAATGTATCTTGAATCTAACAGAATTGTGATATCAAAGTATTTTCGAGACAGATCTACAAATATCATTTTCATGCAGCATATTTCTGTATATTCACAAAAACATTGTTTGATTGTTTTAGAAAGAAGTTGATGGCACTTTGGCACCCATTCTAGTACCCTTAGTATTCTGGAGAAAGATACAACAGTTATGATTGGAGGGGTTGCCATATTTTCTGATTGCTGGCATTTACTTGTACAGCTTCCTTGCAAACCAATCCATCATTTTTATCTAGGATACTGCGGCAGGATACATTGAGTGTTGGACTTGAATTTGGATTGTTTAATCAGTTTTCATAAGCTTAAATAAAGAAGTTATAATTCGTGGCTATACACTCAGAAGTTATGGCTGCAAGGTATAAAAGAAATAAAAAATACAGTGAGGACAGTATTTATGGTGTACAATGACCAAGTTCTGTGTCTAACTCATTATAGAATCAGAAAAACAAAAAGGACACATTCAGGGAAATATCATATTTTTTTATGTGGCATGTGTTACATGAAAAAATTATCCGTTTTAAAATTGGATAGGGCAACATATATATTTACCACCTGATTATCTGCTACATTTTTAAGTGGTGAAGATATGAATGGCTGGCAGCAGATAGATGAATATTGGTTACCTCGTTGCCATTTTTATCCCTATGCCGTGCTCTTCTCGTTAGGAAAATATCTACTTCATACTCTGACTGTATCTATGTACACTTACTTTTCACAGAGATTGCGTTGCAGATGTAATTTCCATGCTCTTCGTTTTGTACACAAAATTCAAGAGACAGGTGCACTTCTCATAGAGAGGTTGCATGGCCATATGCCCCTCTCGTCGTCTTTAGGGGACAATCTTTTAGGTCAATTTGCTGTCAAATCTGTCCCCAACGGGAACACGAGTGATACATCCAAATATCTGGCTGTCCACCTGCGGTTTGAGATTGATATGGTTGCATATTCATTGTGTTACTTTGGTGGTGGCAAAGAGGAGGAAGATGAGTTAGAGGCTTATCGCCAAATTCACTTTCCTGTTCTCTCAGAAATCAAGAAGACGACAAAGTATGCATGCAGTTCTATATTTCACTTAATTATATGCCTGATTATCATTTACATGATATCATTACTGTAAACTATCTTTTTCCTGTCTATGCTTTGATAATATCTCATGTTAAACCAAAATGGCATCCTATTATTAATCTGTTGCTACCTTTTTTTTTTTATACATTTTAAGTCCAGATATGCTTCTGACGTCCATATCATTTTAGGTTGCCCTCTGCTGCTTTCTTACGGTCTGAAGGAAAATGCCCCCTTGCACCTGAAGAAGCTGTGCTTATGCTTGCTGCTATTGGTTTTAAGCGCAGCACAAAAATATATATTGCAGGTGCTGAAATTTATGGTGGGAGTCATAGGATGGCTGCCATAAGTCGTCTTTATCCTGCTTTAGTAACAAAAGAAACCCTTCTTTCTCCATCAGAGCTTGAACCATTTAGGAACTTCTCGTCTCAGGTAAATTTATGGGGCATATTGTTTTATATCTTCTTGTATGATCTAGGCAGAGAAGATGTATGGACAGTATTAGCTTTCAACTTGCAAGAGTATATATAAGTAATCATCCAAATAGATTATCTAGGTAGTCGGCCTACTACTGTGTCCGCAGGATGACTGAATAGATGTGGCTAGAAAAAATAGTTTTGTCACATACACCTAGGTTAACTTGTGCAATGCTAGGGAAGTGCTATCTGTGCATTCATGGCTCATTTTAAAGGTAATTTGTGAGGGCAGCAACCCATTAACCACTAGAGTGACATTTAGGATAAGACAAGATTGTGACATTTTGTAATTTATATTGATATCTTGTGGGCTACACTTATTTGAATGATGTTTGTACTTTCTCCCATTCGCAGTTGGCAGCCCTGGACTTCATTGCGTGTGCAGCAGCCGATGCATTTGCTATGACCGACTCAGGAAGTCAATTCTCTTCTCTTGTTCAAGGTTACCGCATGTACTATGGAGGTGGGGACCTTCCCACAATAAGGCCAAACAAGCGTCGGCTAGCCAGCATACTTGTGAAGAATGCCACAATTGAGTGGAAAGAATTTGAAACTAGAGTAAGAAAACTCATACAGCAAACTAAGCAAGTTCATGAGAGGCCTGTTGCAAGAAGCATATTTAGACACCCCCGATGTCCAGAGTGCATGTGCAGAACCGAGCATTAAGACTTTTTGATAGTTTCTTGGCCTATACCAATGCATTTTTTGAGACAAGATTATATGAGTAAAACCGCCAAGCTAGTTCTTTGGTGCTTGGGCTGACATCTGAACATAATCACTTACTCCTGAAATACTGTTGGAATCAAATTAAAAAAGGGAACTGGTTGCAGAGAAGCAGTATAGCTCACCAGCTTCATCCCTTGGTTTATTGCCCTGTTCAACTAAACATTACTATGTTGGATTCGGATTGTGGTGGATTGTTCTGTGTCTTATGATGGAAGTGGATCCAGGGGGCAAATTTTGTATCTGTACAGCAGTGATGCCATAATTTTGTTATGGCTCAGATAAACTTTTCGATCTTATCTGATGGGGCCGAGTGGCATCTTGCCTCCTTTTTTGACCGTTCTTTTATTCATTGAGTTGTGTTGTACCATAAGAGGCATACTTATTAACAGTGTTGTAAGTGTATGACAAATTATCAAACTTTCTTCACCACTGGTCCTGAGAGAAATGCTACTTTTTGCGCAAGCTCTATTTATGCTCATCCAAGGGTAAACTTTTTTATTTCATGTTTTGTACAATGCTTGCCTGGGAATATTTCCGTTCCGTAATTTATCTTTGTCAATGCCTGCAAAAATGTGAATTAAGGTCGATCTGTTGTGCATCGATATGTTTAGAATCCTCTGGCGTCTGGTGTTGGACTGTAGGTACAAATGTTATGAAAGACTATTTTGCATCAAGTCCTTTTAGAATTTTCTGTTGCTGTTCTAACAGTGGGCCTGGTCATGGAGTATCGTGTGAATGTGATGTCCACAGGTTTAAAGAATTCCTGAAGCATGCAGGTTGAAATAAGTTTGATAAATACAGCTAATCCTCATCCCTTGTAATTGTGAGAGCAGCTATAGTTGACTCATGTGGCAGGACTTGTTGACCAAGGCAAAAAAATCAACTGGGTAATGCTATCTTGCAGGAGGGGAATGAAAGCAGCCGAAACTACTTGCTGCCCAAGACGTTATATGGTTTAACACTTCTGCTTGGAATGTAGACATAACTACATAAGACCATAAGGAGGTGAGACCACACTCACTGGAACAAAAATTCCATCCACACAATAGGTTTTTCCTTACAGAATATGAACATAAATTCTGGTAGAATGGTTGAAACATAAAAAAATATCAATCACTGTAAAAAGTGTGAATAGTTTGCATTTTTTCCCTCAAGTCTCAACATGGTAAACTCATAAAACAGTATGGTCTTACTTTGTTTTCCATTTTATTTTCATTTTCTATTTTGGATAAGAAATAAGTGTATATGAACCTGCTACGTAATCTGAATATTCTAAGCCTTCAACTATTTATATATTTTCTATCAACATTAATTTGAGTCCTGCTTTCCTTGCTTCCGTCTTCCCCCTTACTGTTTCAATTCAACAATGTAGTATCAATCAGTAGGTTCTTATGCTTCACCTTTCTATGTCTGCACTTAATTAAATGCTTTATAATCAATGCAGTAAACTTGGCATCCATCTAAACTCTACTCCCTCCGTCTAGAAATATAAGCATACTTATTTCTAAGTTTGGTCAAAGTCAACTTCTTTCAACTTTGACTGTTCATAAAAAAATATGTTAAGGTTGATAAAATGAAAATGATGTTGCTGGATTAATCATTGAATCATTTATCATAAACTTAAGTTGTTATATTTGAAATAATTTATTTTTCCATATATTATATTGGTTAAATTTAAGAAAGTTTGACAATTAATGAATCCAGAAAGACTTGTATTTCTCCACGAATGGATGGAGTATCAATAAATGATGCAAATTAGAGTGAAAGTCCTCACCATAATTTTTGTCTCTAGGTCTAAACACACTTACTTTAAACTGGAGGGAGTAAGTGTAAAAGAAGAATCCAAAGGAAAAAATAAACAAAGTGAAGAGCAGCCATATGTAGCTACGCCGCACGTCACTCCTGATGTTACTTACCGCCACGTCCCCGCACGGCAGGGTACAGCTACAAAAGCGCCCATACCGCGGCCCTGATCTTCCTGGTTCAGCAACCCCCGAAGGCCCAAACCTCGCCGCGCACCATCTGTTCGACTTATTGCCCCGCGCCGCCCGCCGTCCATGAGCTTCCTCGCTGGCCGCATCGCCGCCGCCAAGGAGGGCTCCTACTTCCTCCAGGAGTCCAAGAACGCGGTCGGCCGACTCGCGCAGAAGCTCCCCGCCTCCGCCTCCCCGCCGGCGTCCGCGCAGGCGTCCCCCGACGTGCTCCCGGAGATCCTCCGCCACTCCATTCCAATCAAGGGGACGCCGCCTCCGTCCGGAGCCTCCCTCGACGCGTCCTCCCGCTGGGCCCTCCCGCCGGGCAAGGCCGCAGGCGTGTCACCCGACGCGCTCAACCCGCTCCGCTCCTTCGTCTCGCTGCCGCAGGCCACCTTTGGCCCTAAAAGGTCTATCCTCTCTCCACATGGTCCTCTGTAAAAACTTGTAGTTCAGAGTTGTTCACAGTTCTGCGCACGCGCGCGCGTGAGAAGCTTCACTGGACTTGTTATTTTTTGGTTCCGGTCGTTTTGTGCTTCATGCTGCTACTTGTAGCCGTAGGAACGTGCAAGCAATTCTGCAAATGTGTTGATCGTATCAAAAGTACTCCATTGCTAAGTAGGCGCAGTCTCACAAAAAAAAAAAAAGTAGGCGCAGACCCTAAAATACATTTAGGAGAAATTAACCGGTGTGTTACTGGAAAGGATCTTACATTAGGTGATGTATTTTTCTATTCAATTGGGCCATCTATTACATGATTTTTGTGTAGACTAGTTGATAATATTCAACTTCATCAATTCGTTACATGTCTGGCATGCACAACCTAACAGCAGCAAATTACGCTTCTCTTGAAGTTTCAGATATTCAGTCAAGCTGGCTAGTTTTAGTACCAAAGGAACCAGCTAGTATTCAATGTGCAATGCAAATCTCAGGCATAGAACTGTTTTGATGTTTTATGCAGACCAGTTAATAATGCATGATTTAATCAATCGGTTACATGCTCGGCATTTGTGATCCAACAGCAGCAAACTATGCTTCTCTCAAAGTTTACAGTATCCAAATGAAAATGGCTACTATTAGGATTTTAACATGGATTGAATCGGGCTGTGTTTTTAGTTTCTTGTGAATTACTTATCTCAAACACAAAACTGTTTTGAGCAGCTAGCCTCACACTGCCAAGGGGATATGAATGGACCAGCTGCTAAACATGAATTATAAATGTAAAATCGAATTTAAACTTTTGAAGGTCGTTGAGTGTTCATTATAGTCTGGTATATCACTAAACAGTTGTGATAATGAAAGCATGAAAAACTCTGTCAGTTCTTCTAGCCTCTCTAACATGTAGCCTACGGAACTCAAATTGTTCCCATGGTCCTTGGATTTCAGAAAAACTCTGTCAGTTCTTCTCTAACATGCGAGCTCTAGGCTGTCTTCAATTTATTGCGATTTGGATTCGCTATGTGAGCATTGAGCACTCCCATGCTCTTAGACTCACAGACATTCCATCATGTACTTATGTGTTGTGTAAGCAGACCTCGTAGTGTAATTTCATATTTTTTTTCCTGCATTTATTGTGCTCCTTCTTTTTCAGATGGCAACTCCCGAATGAGCAGCCTCAGTACTCAGCTTCAACAGCTAATGACCGGCGGCGGGATAAGAGCCCACCCCCTATGGATCCTGAGAAGTTAAAGTCTGTGATTGCCGGATACTCACAAAGTATATTTTCTTGCCATATTAATGTGAATTATAGTGTTCTTGAAGATCTTTGTTCTCATTGTTACATTGTTACAGTTGGGAAGGCATTTGTTGCTGCAACTATTTTGGTGTTTGGAGGAGCAACAGCTGCGCTATTGTACACAGCAGATAAACTGCAGTTGCATTCAGTAAGTCATTTAACTTGAACAGCTTATGAGAATTAATATCTGACCTTTTAACAATAAGATAAATACGCCCTACAAGATTATAAATATTTATGGTTGGTTTTTGGTTAGAACAATCTCGTTATCTGCTCCGTATGGACTTTGGTTTGTGTAGTATTTTTGTTATTTTGCCTATCGTTATTTATTGCTTGACCATATCAACTGATTCAAAATAAACTTATATTGCCAAATATTACATCCTAAACAATATTGATGTATTTTTTTTAGGTGGATGACGTCAGAACTAAAGGAAAAGATGCATTGAGGCCACGAGCTGATATGATTAAAGAAAAAATCACTCCATTAAGAAGTTGGGTAAGAAAATTTCTTCACTACACTTCTGTGTATGGTTATATACTACTAACTCCATTGCCCTTCTGTAAATTGTACTTCAGTATCAATCAAGTTTAAATTTTGGATTGCTGATTATTTCAAGTTTGTGACAATATTGATAGAGGCTTTCCATGTTTTGTAACTACAGGCCAAAGAAACGTCCCGAAAATGGCATTTTGAAGGAGATAAAGAAGCTAAGGAGAAGTCTGTCATGGTTAAACAACTTTCAAGAGCACTAGGCTCCAGGAATCCCCCAAATTGATCAACTTTGATGGCTGATTGTTGTAATCTCGCCATTACAAGTCCTCTTGTTGTATGGATCGTTAGCGTTTCAGTATAGTTGTGTACTGGGAATTAGTACATACTGATGTATATTTTTAGATAATGGAAACTGTTCACATACTGATGTGTGTGTGTGTGTGTGTGTATATATATATATATATAGTGTAGGTATAATCTGTAGCTAGCCACATAATACCTTATTCTGTAGCCAGGTCGCCCACACGTCCCAGCGGGCGCTCCGCGGCTCCGCCCCGTCCACCAGTCGAACCAAGATTCATTCCGTGGTCCCACCTGCCGCCCGTCCATTCCAGCCGTCTTCTTCGAGCCGATCTGCCACGCTGAGCGGCTCTCCCGAAAAATATGGCCGGACGCCTTCCCGGCGGAGGAGCTTCATGAACGGCAACTGAACTGAAGGGCGTCATCCATCCAGACGCCTCCCCGACGGCAATGGAATCGACTTCCTCGGTCCAGGTCCAGCTGTCTAAGCACGTCCACAGACGCCGCATTCATCGCTGCGATCAGACGGGAGAATCGGCCGCCACGACGCGCATCGACGCACTACAAGGAGCAACCGTCCCAATTCAATCGAGGAGGCACATGCTGTGGGTGTTCATGCCTCTGGATCTTGACGAGTTTACATATGGGTATCAATTTGTCGTTAATCGCAACGGAGATTTTTATTTCTTGATGGTCTTTCATCCCCATTTGTTTTGTATGCGCATTTGCTTAACGTCCTCGTGGGCTCTTAACAATATCCTGGGCACAGACGATGGTAGATCTGCAATTATCGCTTCCGTTGATTGCACTGACGATGGTTGATCTGCAATTATCACTGCCTATGATTTGCGTCACTTTTTGATCCATGTGATTAGGTGGTCGTTTGTTCCTAAAGCTCGTCCTGTTAGTTGCTTGATTGCACGTCAGGTGCTCGGGCAAATGCCATTGCAATGTCATGCAGCGCCTCATACACAAGAAACTTATGAATTAATCCAGTGGTAGCTTAACTACTCAAACAGAGCACTCTCGCTGATGTCGGAATCGCTATCAACAACGCGCCGTTGCCCATCCTTGCCACCCATCTTCGTCCTGTCCACCTCCTGGAGTTCGCCACCAAATGTATGGAAGACACAGCAGAGGCACCTTTCAGATCTGGGGATTTCTTATTGATCTTCAATGGATTTGCGTTTTTTTAGTTAAAAGATTCGGTGGTCATTTCTTCCTACAAGCCTACCTGTGAGCTCATGCTTAACTTGCGCGTCAGGAACAAGTCCCAGGTTGGTGCTTCAAAAGTCACTGTCTAAATAGCAGGAAAAGAACTTCTATTTTCTGTAAGATTACAATTTGCACTAAAAACGAGAATTTACTCAAATTCACGCTAGTCAATTAGTTGCCTCCAATCAACAATTGAGATGCAAACCTCTCAAATCAAACAAATGAAATCACGAGAACCCAGAAAATGTTATCATTGTAATGCCACCACACAGTGGCTGTTTGACAAGCTAAAGGTGTACAGACATCAAGATACAAACGAAGCACACTGATAGAAAACTAGATAAAAATACATTCACATCTGGAAGCATTTGTTGTTATGCCTATATGCCTGCCTTAACACATTGTCACATCTGGACCGGTCCAATATTGAAGCTTAGATCTTTACTCTTAACTACAGAAAAGTTCACATATGGACATTGTCACAAAAAGGAACCATACTGTTCAGTACTCTTAATTACTATGTCCAAGGGTGACAAGTATCAGACTATCAGGTACAAGTGCCAGGTTGAGCTGCATTTACAGGAGCTTTAAAAGTCACTCTAAATTACAGGAAAAGAACTTCTATCTTGATTGTACGGATATCAAGATACAAAAGAAGCACGGATGTAATGGTAGATGAACAACATACACAAGCACCCTGATACAAAACTGGATAAAAATATATTTACAGCTGGAATCATTTAGTGCTATGCCTATATGCCTGCCTCAAAGCCATCAGTTAGCTTCTTCTTAGTTCAGTGACAGCTCTATGACCAATACACCAACTCAAATGGCTGCATGCTTCCATTCCTGTTGGTTGCTATCAAATGAGAGCGTGGATCTTAGCCCATCATTTTCACATGAGACCCAGCTACCTGAAATAGTCATAATAGGAACAAAAATAAATACACAGCAATTTCACATTTCTAAAATTAAGGAATCAACAATGAGCTTCCTATCTGTAAATAGAAACAACACATTATATGCTGTTGAAGACAAAAAACACAGATCAAAAGGTTTCATTGACACCCTATCAGTCAAGATTTGAAAGAGACACTATGCTAGAAACCATCTACTATGCAGTACACACTGATTTCAAAGCTGCCGAACTAGAAATCTCCAGCATGTCAAAGACAGTACAGCCAGTGAGGTAAGAAGTTTTACACCCTTCGACTCCTCTTAGCTTGCAGATTACAGAAGCAAATAGCATTCTACATTCTCGGCCTGCACATTTGCCCAAAATTAGCCCAGGACAAGGTAGCTATAGTTGTACGGTACCTGGATATATGGATTAATTAAAGATGCCAATGAAAATAATTAATTATATTATATATACATCCCTGGTAAGATATAACAACAGATTTACAACACAGCAGCATTGATTATCGATACAGATCGCTAGGCAACACTTTTTATTCATCATTAAGACACCAGGGAATTTTAATTTGAGTGAAACATTTGATGGTTCCATTAAATATTGTAAGATACTAAAAGATTTGTAGATGTAGGCTCACACGAATGTATGGACATATGAATTGTAGTATCATCGCACATACAGTGATAATACACGAGCTAGAATAGGTTAGCACATACAGAATTAATCAGCATTTCTTGGTGTATGGTCGACTTTACTTACATATATATCTATAAAGAAGATTTAGGATGAAGCAGTATAGTGCAAATGCAGGAGCAGACAACCACATAAAACTGAGAACACAACAAGGTAGTAATATCATATATTCTGGCCAGAGATGCATATTTCGGAATATGTGACATCGAAGCCACCGCCACTGTGAGCCATCATACATATCTTAAGATCAGCAGATGTGATATCGCAATAAATTAATGTCTTCAATGGTGGGAAAAAATAATCATTATTAAGCAGCAGAAAATCAAATGGATCAGAACTTTGTTCAATCATTAAGAAGCATGTATGCACACAAAGGATGGGTCACTGAATGAAACATCCATGCCTGTTTACTAGCTAATACATAAGCGAGTGGATCCTTCCCACAATTCACCAAGGAGGCCTTATGACCCGGAATCAGTCATATCAATGATAATGAACAATCATAATGCATACATTTCATATCTGAAGATCATTATCAAATTCTTCACTGGATCTCGGAGATCGTCGACGAAAAAGAGAAAAGAAAAACCGAGATATTACCTTCCTCTGATCAGCGTCACAAGGTTCTCGCAGGCTGCAGATGCCACAGAATTCCGAAATCTCTTCTCCAGATCAGCATACATCAAGAAACAAACTACAATGCAAGATTGTTCTTGTCGTAGATCTGTATGAGAAAGAGGAATGCCCCTGTTGAAAATCAAATCCTGCTAGATCCTCAAATAGGCAGTCTGAATCCATTTGGGGAAGTTAGTGGTCAATCCATCAGACAATAAATTGAATCCAAGGTTGATGCACATCTTACCAAAAAAGCTCTAAAAATCCATTCATCCATGAAATAATTCTGGTAAAAACTAATCTCTCATTCATCCATGAATGGAAACACACTGACACGGCAAATGTCGAAGAACCTAGCAGCGTGTCCAGTATTATGTAACAAACAAATAGCATATGGCAGTTGAGGGATGCACGACTCGATACCCAACGATCATAAATTTCGGGATTAGGGAAGATTTTGGGGCGCACAGACCTCAGATCCATCGATTTAATAGCGGATTTAAACTGGAATTGGGGAAGAAATTGGGGCGCAGAGGCCTCCAGTTCACTAAATTACCAGGAAAATAAAAAACGAGTAGGGGAATCAAATCGGGAGACTAATACGAACCTGGAGTTGCTCATCTGAGTGTGAATCCCGAAAGGCTTCTCAGTAGTGCGGATTCAACGGGGACAGCCGCCAGACACCGAAGCAACCACCGGAAAATAACCTGGAGAGACAAACACGGTGAGGGGAACCAAATTGTAAGATGGAACAGGAGCGACGCCGGCGATGGATTGGTGCGCGAGCTTACCGGCGAGCGACGGAATCCTGAAACCAATGGAGGATTTCGATGGGAAGACAAAGAAGAAGCGGTTCCTGGGCAGCACAGGGAGCTCGTCCTCGAGAACGTGGGATCGGAACGGTTTGGAGGGGAGGGGAGGGGGGCGTGTCTGGGCGGGGGCACGGTCCGAGCGGGACCGGACTGGCGCGGGGGAGGGGTTGGTCTGCCTGCGTAGTTTTGGTTCGGGTTGGGTCCGGATACAGAATTTAGTATTCTGTAGCCAGGTATAGGTAATACATTACCTATATATATATATATATATATATATATATATATATATATATATATATATATATATATATACGGCGAGTCTATTCTGCACATATGCGCATTCGAGTTCACCGATGCACAGACCCCCGTAGTTGCAACAACAAGGACATACAGTTGCAACGGTTCCAAGACACCAATTGCAACGCATCTCGGTTACAATGAAATTAATGGCGAGTTGCAACATGAGTTACGCCAGTTGCAACGGAATGTATAATATATTTCGTGACATCAGTTACAACTTCGGTGAGTCGTCAGTTGCAATCGTGGACAATATGGGTTGCAACTGTTGACCATGTTGTAACTCCCTGTACTGGGTATTGCAATTGGCCTATGTTACGTGTTGCAACTGGAGGTCTGTGCAGATGTGAACTAAAGTGCACATACCCGTAGAATAAACTTACAGTATATATATATATATATATATATATATATATATAGTACCCCTATATAGCTCCCTGGGTGTGAAATAATATTTCACACCCCAGCCACATTCCGCCCAATCGACCCAGGCATGGGTGTGTGCGTGCAAGCGGTCATTACCTCTTAATTAACGTGCCCCATTAATACAACGCATTGATTGGGGAAAGAAAATTATGGCTGGTTAATACATTCCAATTCAGTGCAAACCGTACCATTATTTAACTCTCTCTCTCTCTCTCTCTCTCAAATGCGTGATGTTTATTTGTGAGATGACGATGCCATCTCTCATATTCTCCCTGCTTCCTCTCTCAACGAAGACCACAATACGCGGCGATGATCCGATGGCCGCTAATACGCTCGGAGCTCACGACGACAGGAGCACGGAGCAGAACTTTGTAAGACTGCCGTGGCCATTTTCCACATTGCCGTTCTCATTTTTCCATCTGATCGTTTTGTGCGATTTTTTTGTGGCAGTCTGGAGGAGAATGATGAGCACTACGGTGGAGAGATATCATCAGGAAGATCTACCTGTTAGCCATATATCGCGTCCCTTGCAGCATGGCCGGCCACCCTGGGCACCGCGTAGGAAAGACATCATCAGCAGGAAACAGGTAAGCAGCGTAGTCCCCGTTACCAGATTCCCGTTCCATTCATCTATGTGTCCGTCTAGTCAAAATCTTCTCATGCTTTTTCGATTTTGTATACTACAGCTTGGAGGAGAGAAAGCTAACCTGGAGATATATTGGAACGAGCATTTCATTTGATTCGGCGTCATGTCCATGTATCTCGCCAGTACTAGGAGTCACCATGGATGCAAGCATGACAAATCATTGTTTCCGTTCGTCTAATCCTCAAATCAATAGTATACAATTTTTATGATTGGCGTTCAAGTGTTTAGTTGAAATTTGAACTCCCAAGTGTAAATATAGGGTCAGCTGGCTCGGAAAATACTTGTTGCTTGTGATTGCAATCATGTACTCCACTGTATCTCACGATTATTGAAATAGCAAAATTTACCCAGTTTTTATGATTGAAATCATTTTACAGCTAGTTGCGATTCAACAAAAAAATATTTACTACTCCATAAAAAAGATTTTACTGTTGACACTAGTAGATGTATAAAAAGCACGTCCAGCATAACAAAGAAAAAAAATGGAACACCCCTTTGCCAATTTCCGTGTTTTCCCGTATCAAAAAATCGACAGATTTTGCAATTATATTGTCCATAATTTATCACTTGATACCAGTCAAGAATTATGGGCTCAAAAAAAGACCCACCTCAGGTTGCAAAACACAACAATAAAAAACATTGGGGTCACAAAAACTTGTACTGTATTTCGCAATTATATATTTTCAATCTTATGATTGTAAATCTAGGTTGCAAAAAATCTTTTATGTTCAGCCAACCGTGTTTTTTGCGGTCAATATTGGATTTAGCTGCTTGGCTCACATCAACTTCAACCAATAACCCTTGCCTCTAATTGTGTTCCATTGATCTGGGATTGTTGAACAGTTGTGATTTGATTAAGATAGTATTCTCGTGATTGATTGCTAGATGCCAAAGGAAACGAATTAATTTTCCTATTCTGCACACACATGCGAGGGAACAAGGTGATTATATTGGCAAGTGTTGTTCTTTTGACGAAGGATATTACAAGGGCCTTGGTTTTTGTGGACAGGATAATAAATTTTATGATTTCACTTGGGGTAGATTTCTTGATCTCACGTCCATTTTATGATCATATTATTTTCCTATGGAAAAAAGGTTCACAAGAGCAAGACAACACACGGAAATCATATGGTTCACGGTTTATGGGAGGTTGCCTATCAGATGAACTAAAAAACAAAACTTTAATAACAAGGGATGTGATCATAAAACTTATAATGTTATTTACTGTTATATGTAAACAGTTTTATGGTCGGTAACAGAGATGAACGCAAAATCTCACAGGTGTACAAGTAGCAAATCTGTATTTATTTTGGCATGTTTGCATGGGGAAATGTTCTGTGCAATTGTCACGTGGAAATACGTGCATGCATGATGCATGTACCGTGTGAGTGGATCAATCAAGGTGCAAAAGGTTGGTTGACCAGCTTGTTCCATGCACGATCCATCAATCGTACTTCACGAAATCACAAAATATGCATCATATCATAAATAAGCATTCACCTGAGTGTGAAAACCCAACGCAGACTAACCTGTCACAAGAAAAAATATAGACATGGAACCTGAAATCATAAAAACCAACAGCACCAAAAAAAAAAGTGCGAGATGCATTGTGAGCACAACTATTTGGAGTATTTACGTTTTGAGCACTGCTTACTGGACGCAAGGAAAGAGAAACGAAACAAAAATTAACTGGCTACGTAAGGAAAGACCAGCATGCATTTAATTGATTGGCTGATCACCATGGCAGGCAATTAAGGGCTAATTAAGAATGGCATTAATCGGTTTTATGATGGACGCACGCATGCAGGTGGGCGCTGGCCTCTTTGATGCGGCTGGTTGAGCCATTTTGGTGGGGATATGACTGGGGTGTGAAATAATATATCACACCCTGGGTGTGAATTAGCGCTGCCCTATATATATATATATATATATATATATATATATATATGTAAAACGAAATACTGATGTGTATTGAACAAAGCACACTCGTGTGCTATGTGTGAGGCCTGCAGCTGAAGGTAATATGTTGTTATATGTGGAGTCTTCTTTCAGACGCAATATTGGTATATTGATTGTCTGATATTGTTTTTTTTTAAAATTATTGTCTGGTATTGTTAGGGTAACTGTATAACATGAGCAATTTTTAAGCATCTGGACTCCCTCCTGAAAACAGAGTTGTTTAGTTTGGACGAAGATGGTGCAAGGTGGAGTGAAAACACAAGTGAAGCAACGATCACGGTAGTCCCTGATGCAGGATACCCTGTCTCTTCTTACTGTAGCAGAAATTGCCGAAGTCCTACGATGTCTTCTGTAATTTCAGGATTTCTTAATTTTGCATCATTTTTTCCTAAAATCTGATCGCATTCAACGCATCAGTTTGCATTCCGGAAAAGCCAGTCCTCTTTTACCCTAACTTTCTTTTTCCCTCAAGAACAAGTGAAAGACGGTAGCTTTGGCTTCGTTTCGGGGCTTGTTTGGCAGTTTTAAATAAAGCCTCCCAAAATTACAGATGGCAGTAAACAAGCCCCATTTCAGCATACTACTACACATATAAGCAATGATTTACATGATCCATTAGCTAAATTGGGACTCAGAGTGAAATTAGTAGCTACATATCACACAAGCTCGCCTCCTCCGCTGGTATTCTCTCCTCCGACCACCCCTCTCCGCTCCGCTTTTAAACTGCCGAGGTACCACCAGCTGTGGACACAGTCTGTGCGCGCTGCCGTCCAGCTCCAAACACTGATGAAGATGAGCTAAGTCACGATTGCTTGCTGCTTGCAGGCAACAAGTCACGAAGAAGCCAAGAACAAACTACAGATGAACCACTGTATAAGTCGTCCAAGCTAGTCGTTTACACAGGGTCTGGACGACTTAGTGCCTGAGTCGACCGACCATCGATTATTCGGTAAGTCGTCCGACTAATCAAGTACTAACTCGATGTATGTTGCTCTGGCGACTCCACCGACCTAAAATCCTGGGTCTCAAAACACGCCGCCGCCCCTCTTCGCGCACAAAACCATTCTTAACCATAGAGCCCAAAGCGTTTGCTCCAACAAAACTTCCCTCAATTGTCTCCCTCCGCTCCATTTACTCACTCCACGGCAAACTGCCGCCATACAAGATTTATGACTGCTGCATACTATACCTTTGAACATTTGGAGCGCCTAACATCATCCTATCTACTCCCTACAGCTTCTTTTTCTTGACGTTACTAATTGCCTTGTCTTAACGTAAATAAGAAGAATCCGAAGGGAGTAGAGTTATGGTACCCAAGTAATTTTCAGACATGTAAAAATGCAGACAAGCACAACAAAAAGAGAAAACAAAGAGAATACTGAATTCGTGAAACTCCACATCAAATGCGCAGCAGAACAAAGAAAATCCAGAACAAATTACAGACGAAGAAAAGAAGCAGATGATAAAGCTAGCCCTTGACAAAATAACAGCACACAGCATGCCGACCAACATCAGAATTCTTATGTGATGTTGTGGCATCAACCAACTACAAAACTGTTTGCCGAGGCAGGTGCAACAATCTGGCTAAATGCATATGCAAGTAGCTCTGCAACATAGAGCAGCCTAAGACTTTGGTTTCAGAAACATCATACATGGGTACCTACTAGTAGCACTAATAGTCGCAGAACTTTCTGCTGAATGATGTTTCTCAAGACATGGCATCAAAATCATCCAAAGCACCATTGTACTCCAAGACCTTCCTTTTGATCTTCGAGGAATCCACCCAGGTAATGAAGTCCTCCATGTTTCTGGTTACCAGAAAGGCTGGATCAGTGACTGTCTCTGGGCCAACACGCACATGACCCTGTTGGATGTATGTCACAGCCTCTTTAAGGTGCTCTGCAAACTTGAGCTTCACCATAACTGTTGCAAGTCTCCGCCTACGGTAATTTAGTAATGAGTTAAATGAAATGTCATATGTCATGTCGTTTCCTAACCAAAGGGCAGCCATAACAAATTACATGACATATTCTAGATTCTATAACACACATCTTAGTCTAGGAAAAACACTAGAATGGAAATCAGATCACCAATCATAATGCAACATCCAGATTACTCGCACTGATTGAAAGGGAAATACTAAATGTGAATGTGTGAGAGAGAGACCTGCAGAAGGCGCTTGCTGAAAGATTCTCACATTTTAACAAACTCTTTTTCGTTGGAATCACACCCATGTTATACCTGAAATTTGAAAACTCAGTCAGACCACATAAAGGAGTAGATCAGTAAAAAAAAGTACAAGAGAAAAATCTGAAAATAGCAAATAGTAAATTAGTATGGTTAATAAAAATTAGGTTTAGGTATCAGTGACTAAGATAGCAGACTCTGAACCCCAGCAAATGAAAACTAGCAGTGATGATGGTCTATGTCAATTAAATCCAGAGTGCGTATAAAATATTCAGAGCTAACAAGTAACCACAGTCACAGCTAATACTAGATTATATGAGCACACATAAGCAGGAAGATAGTATTATAACTAAAAGCTCATAATATCAGGCAAGGTTATCCAGACAATCTTTTCCATATTATCGCTGCATTAAATTACTGTACATGAGTCCATACGCTGATAGCTCAACACTGCAATGTAATCCATTTAATCTTTCCCATATATCTGAATTCTGAAATAGCAAATGAAACCATAGACTCAAGTTGCACACACAGCTGCTATCCTTTGGCCCTTCCTTGACACACTACCAATAGTTCTTACAAATAACTCTCCAATAGGTCGACGATTCAATAACAGTTGAAGGGAGAGCAAATTAAGGTCTAGGTGCTTAAACAACAACAACAACAACAACAACAACAACAACAACAAAGCCTTTTTATCCCAAGCAAGTTGGGGTAGGCTAGAGATGAAACCTGCACGAACCAACAAGGGAGGCAAAACCAACCAAAACCAACCACCAACAAGAGAGGCAAAACCAACCAAAACGAGAAAGGGCAAAACAAGATAAAAGAGAAAGAAGAGAGAAAAAAGAAAAAAAGGAGTGAAAAACAAGTTTTTTTTTTAAAAAAAAGGATGCTTAAACATGCAATCTTAATAGTCCAGGCCAAATTCGCAGGCAAATAGGCAATGCATGTATAGAACCAAATTAACAAAAGCAAAAATGAGTCCTTCAGCTGTTCCTTGACATGCTAGCTATAGGAGTTCTTAGAAATAACTCAACAAATAACTTGACGATTCAATCATAGTTGAAGGGAGAAAGTTGGCAACGCTTAGGTGCTTAAAGGATGCTATCTTAATAGAACCAAATTAACAAAAGAGAAAATGAAATATCAAATTCTCAAATGCAGCAACTTACAGCTTATCGAGCAGCATGTCAGTCATCTCAATCCTGAAGGGGTCTCTCGGGTCCATTTGCTTGATGATGTTAACTAGCTTTTGCACCATCAAGCATATCCCATTGTACCTGCCACCCAACAACCACAAATTTACAGTGCGTCCCTCATCCGAAGCTCCAATTAAAGATCAACAAAATGTATTCCAGCAACTGACTCAGTACAAAGCTAATTAAAATGCAAGCGAGAAGTTGGGAACAGGGGCCTACTTTTTATAGTCGTCCCTATCGACGAGGCTGTAGCGCTGCGTGATTACCGCCTCGCGGTGGCCGCCCTCCCTCTTGTACTCGAGGAAATTGGTCTTCTTGAGGAGCTTCTTCTCGTGGGGCTTGAGTTGCCTCATCTTTCAATTCACGCTGCAAGCAGGGGCCAAGGCAGCGTCTCGTCCTCCCCTAGCAAAAATAGAGTTCCCCCAAAGTGAAACGAATTCCTACTACAATGTCGAGAAGCAAACTAGGTTAGTTACCAGGAAAGAGGAGAAATTGATGCAAAACAAATCGAATTCCACTTCACGCCAGTCAAATTACCTGCAGCGGCGGGAGGAGGAGGGCGCAGCTTTTTGGCGACGGAAGAGTTAGGGTAGAAGGACGCACGGTTCGCTGCGTCTCACCGGCGGTGGTGAGGAACTCGCGACAGAGGCGGCGGCGGCAGAATCGACCGATACAGGGGAAGGGGGCAGGAGAAACCCTCGAAGCCAACTCGAGTACGGGTTGCACTAGCACCGTGACCGTAGGATGCAGTAATCCAAGGCCCAGACCCGACTATTTTTTTGTTTTGAAACCGGCCCAGACGCAGCTTTTTCTTTTTGAAATCGGCCCAGATCCGATTTTGTACAACGGTTCACATCACGTGCAGCGTTATGCAGTTTCAGTCTTTCAGACTTTGGTAGCAATTGTCAAGGCAGCATAGTATTTGGTGCACATGTTACATTTTTTCCCCCGTGGTCTTATATACATACCTTAGGATGGACAATGAATGAAATAGAAAACCAATCAAAATAACTTTAGCAGTATCAGTGAGTTTTGCAATTACACAAGTATAAGATGGGCGCAGTTAAAGACAATTTTTTACGCTCACCTGTTTTAATTGATGCAGTTAGGATATTTCTTTTCAAAATGAATAATTATCCTAAGTAGAGTATATTTTGTGTTTTCTCTTGCAAAACCAACCTCACCACGACTTGGTACTTACATTTTTCAGGGCAAGCACTGTACATGTACCGCCCAATGGTGGTCGCCCGTGACGAAGCGGCAGCAACTCCAGCTTGGGAAGCAACATCTTGCCTCACTGAAGCCGGGTTAATTTCTCCCCTCTTTTTTGTGTGTGTGTGTGTGTGTGTGTGTGTGTGTGTGTGTGAGACTGATTTCTCCTCTTCTAATTGTTTGTCAACGTGCAATCATATATGAAAGGAGATAGAGAACTGAGATTGTGATAGCTCGGTTCATCTCATAAGAGCGCGTGCATGCAGCAATACAAAGACGTTGAAGTATATGATGCCTTTTCATATTCTTGACAAGTTGACAGTGTTGCACGACAGCCAAAACCACTGAAGAGAAAGAAGAAACCTCCTCTTCAGAGAGACTCAAATAAGTGTGAGGTGAATATAATCGTCATCAGAAGGAAAAAAAAACTACACCGTATCATCATCAGTAAGTTTAACTCCCCAGAAGACGTCCTCGCAAGCGCGGACATGCGGTATGTTCGTTTGGAGCACGTCCCGACTGATCTCTTTCCTGGTGCACTCGAAGTGCGGCACCGCGAAGGAGCACGGCTCCATGGACATGGCCCTCGCGCACGGCGGCCGGGGCACTTTCCCGTCCATAGGCCTGAACATGATGTACGGCGTGAGCCCGCCGAGCCCGCTGCCGGCGTACCCGAACGTGGACCAGCCGCTGGTGACGATCCGGTCGGTGAGGCTGAGCAGGTAGATCTCGGCCAGCGCCTTCATGTCGTGCTCGCCGTGGTACCAGTGCTGCCGCCCCTCGTGGCTCGGCTGCTGCAGGCTCACCACCTCGCCGCCCGCCGCCGCCGACCTCCAGTACATGTCCCGGATGCTGTCGTGGTACCACGAGCTCAGCCCGGTGACCAGAACAGCCTTGGACCGGCCGCCGCCGGCCGTCGGGATCGGCGGCGGCGCTCCGCCGTTGATGTCGACCACCGCCGGCAGGAGGCGCTCCTGCGACGTGCATGCCAGGATCTGGTCCAGGGCGCGCTGCAGCGGCTTGTCGCTGTCGAACACCCTGATCTGGATGCCCAGCCGCTCGTCGGCGTTCCTCAGGTACGCGTTGTAGAACCGCGTGACCATGCCCCAGATGTCGTTGGTCGGGTGCAGGAGGTAGCGCGACAGGAGGTAGAAGACGGCGTCCTTCCGCGGGAACAGCCGGCCCAGCTCCTCGCGGTACACCGGGTTGAAGAAGAGCCCCGCCGCGATGTACTGGTCGGCGCGCAGCACCGCCCACCGCGCCCGGTGCAGGAACTCCCGGTGGTCGTCGCAGTAGACGAGCAGGTTCGCCGGCGACGCGTCGTGGTCGAGGTGCAGGTACACGAACCGCAGGCCCGACACCGACCGGCTCCGGTTCATCACCACGTTCCCGTACGTCTCCGGCGCCGACTCGTCCAGGTCCCGGAAGGAGCTCGCGAGCGGGAAGTCTTGGGGAAGCAGCCACGTCGCGTTCGGGAACGGCTCGCAGAAGAGGCGCGGGAGCGTGTCGCCGCGGCCGGGGTCCACGAGGAGGACGCGGCCGGTGAGCAGCGCGTAGAGGAAGGCCGAGACGGTGGCGAGCATCCGGTTGCCGAGGCCGCGGTAGGAGGTGAGGACCAGGTAGCTGCAGCCGTCGACGTTGTCGACGACGTCGTCGTCGGTTGCCCCGGACCGGAGGCGGTCGGATGCTCTCGCGTAAGCCTCCGTGCCCGGGCCGCACCGCCGCTGCAGCGCCTCCTGCTCCCGCAGCCGCTTGATGAGGTAGGGTGACGGTGCCCGTGTCATGTTCTTGTAGTAGTACGCGGACTGGTAGCGGCTGGCGCAGGACTGTTCGTCGAATCCTGGAACCAGGAGGCCACCGAGAAGCACGTCTTTCGTGGATTCTAATGCATCTGAAAACAGTATCAAAGCAGAGAAAAGCATCAATTGTTGGAAAGCAGGGGATTTATTAAGCTCATGTTCAAACGTCATCAGCAACAAAAAGAGCTCAACTAGCCGCGCGACTGAGACGAGCGCACGGGTAAATATGCTCAAAGATGCATGATCCGGAAACTTTGAAGAGTACTGAAAGAACATTACCTTTTCCTCTCTCTGCTCCAATGCCGCCGGCCACGGTCGACCTGATCCATACAACCGGCGCGCCAAGGCGGCTGCCAAGGATGAGGAGCGGCGGCAGGAACATGATCAAGGCCACCAGCGTCGCGTTCACCACGGTGCTCCATCGCTTGGCCCCCGTGGCCTTCTTCCCTGAGAACGGCTCGGCCTCCCCAACCTCCAGCGAGCTTGGCTCCTCTCTGCTTGCCGTTGTGCTGCCCTCGACGGTGTCCATTTTGGGGACTAGCTAGCTGCTGCTTGTAGAGTGTACTTGGTGCTGCTCTCTTGTTATGGACCTCTAACTAAATGGTGATCGGTTTGTCTTTGAATGAAAGTCAGCAAAAACCCTGCTGATAGAATTATATTGTTGTTAATTTTCTTCCTTCATTATACTCGGGGCGTGCGTAACGATCTGTACTTTTTTTTTTGATACTTGATCTGTACTTGGGAGTGCTGCTAAACTTGACCTTCTGAAGAATAAAAAACAAGCCAGCGTTTTCTTTATTAATAACCTTGTCGGCTTCAAGAAACGCGATTTGGGAGCTAGGGTTGCTACATGCAATTCCTAATTGACCAGGGCGCTTCGTCAAATTAATACTAGGTTCGTTGCCAGGTACCACGCACATGCGCTTCTATTTCATCAAGTAATTTGGCTGGCTTCATGCACTTGTTTTTAAATAATGCTTGCCATTGATGTTCGATCCATAATTTAGTCGTATGAATACATTAGCATCGATTTTTAAACCCAGTATTCACATGATATTGGATTAATCACTTGTTATAAAGTTACAAGGTTTGAATAGTGTATAGCGGACAGCATTTCCACCGACACGTCGCCTTTTACAGAATTTGAGCAACATGCCTGAATTCCAGCAGTGACACGTCACTCCTGGCTTTCCCTTGGTCGGTTTCCCAGTGCCATAGTGAGTTTTTTTTTTTTTTTTTTGGGGTTGAGATGGGTGCCCTAGTATTTTTAACTGGCATGCTCTGAGTACTTTAGATTCTCTCCTATGCGCTGACCCGATGCATTAGTCAACGGCGTCAACGGGTCTGCAAAGCAGTTCTACCAGATCCTCGAACGTCGGCATAGACACGTTGCAAACAAATTGTGCTCATAACAAGTGATCCATTTGCTACACGAAATTGGGATGGACCGTCGATTGCACCCCTAGCTTAAACCAGTCCCATTTGGTACACTTGCGCTTATTATGAGATCAAAAGGTCACCTTTTAGCAGCTTTCTCATCTAAGCACTTTAAGCGTCCTCAAAGGTAGAGTCAGTACTTTCTATTTTATATAAGGATATTTGATTTAGCACTATCCGGGATGGAGTTCAGAAAATAACATCAATAAGCGTGGCTTCCTCTCGACACCATCCATTAAGCTTTCTTTTATCTCATGCCCGAATTCCAAAGCGATTTTCTTTCTTTTAGTTTTTAATCCAAAAAGACCAGAGAAATACACCCTTGCTCTCCACCAAGCAAAATCGACTCGAGCTCTGCCGGCGGCGGCACGGCCGTGGGGGTGGGTCATGTGCGTGGCCGTGGGGGTGGCCGTCGGGAAGAAGCTAGCACTCACGATCTACTTCCAGGCCACGGCCTTGTGGGCCAGGTGCTCCAGCCGCCACACGACGGTCCCTCCTTCCTCCTACGCTGCTGTTCATAAGGAAGTTCCATGATTCAGGGCTCCAAGTAGAAGAGTTTTATTTTTTGTTTGAACGAACAGGACACCTTAGCCCTGAGAGGCTATATTAATAAAAATAAAAAATGATTACCAACAACTAATTAACAAAGATCACTAACATCGACAAATGACGACAACAACAATAAGCAGCCAACAGTAGCCACCACCGGACCACCCCCAGTGGAACTGTGGAAGGTAAACAGTGGGGAAGAAAGACAAGGGGGGTGGTCTCTGCATGCAAGCCAAGGTAAGGCGCACGCCGTGCTTGCTATGTTGGGTCCTCCGCTAGTTGACGTGATGATCGAGATGCTGCAAGAGCTAGGAAATGTATGGAACAAGGTTATTGCCCGCTATCATGCATGGTACACGTGATGACAGCGTCAGTGAACATGGTGTTGCTTCTTGAGTGAAGATGCAAGCGTGGAAGTGGTCGCATGGCGTCGCTTTGTTGCAATGACGTACTATTCGTTTCTACAAACTGCATGCGTGATGGAGTGGGCATGTTGGGCCTACGGTATGCCGCGAAGCGAATTGGGGTCCAACAGTAATTAACAAGACTTGGTAGATTATTAGTTAGATAATGATTTATTGATATTCCTGCGATTTTTGAAAGGAGTACCAGAGCAATTCTCAGAAAGCCACATGTACTGAACATCAGAACATGTATGCCTATCATCTTTTTGCTAAAGATAAAACGATGACCGAGTACTTGGTCTTATGCCTCTTGAGATGATCCGCTACCTTACATGCATACTCAGTGAAAAGAGCATCGAGCACTGAGTCACCAAACTGACTAGTGAGCAGAGGCTCTATCACTGCTCGTACGCACCTTGCGACGTTCCCCCCACTCCGGATGTTGTCTTGCACGACATCATCGTCCAAGTCGTCGTAAGGATCCCAGTTTGACTCGAACAGCTTAATTTGATTGATGTCAAACAGCCTGCTTTGCTTGATCACTGCCGTCACTTCATTAACTGACGCCCCATAAAGTGGTAGATTAAAGGAGTTCACTTTATCCTTCTCCACGAGACCCTGTCACGAATAATGTTCTCTCTCAAGTGTTAAGGAGTTTCTGAATTGTCAATAATAATTGATCACTATAATGTAGTGTCAGGTCTAATTGTAGGATTTCCATGCATATAAAGTTTGATGCACTGCATGCAGACAAAATTTGGTTGAATGGCGCGTTAATAAGAGCATCATAGCAGCACGAGAAGTAACGGGAATCTGAGATTATCTTGTTGCACACATGCAGCTCGAAAGTTTCTAATGTGTGAAAGGGAAACATTTCTGATTCTATTGTGTACCTTATCAACGAGGGACCAAAGAGATTGTGCCAGCAGTTCCATAAGATAATTCAAATTTCCATGGTAAGCATTATCATCCTTCCTCCCAGAAAACGTCAGCACCATTTGCCCGCCAAACACAAGTTCTTCATTTCGCAGCTGTAGGAATAGCATGAAATCCTTTCGGAACTGCTCTTGGTATCTTTCCACCACACACAGTGGTGTTGCCTTTGTAATGTAAATGTTCCCTTCATTGCCTTCTAACCCATCAGGAAGCTGAATGGCATTACAACAACTTGAGAAATTGATTATTACAGATATAAACAAAAAGTAACTCCGAATTAATTATTAGGCATGAACTGTGTTTGTTGTTTGCCATACCCGAGAGAGCCAGTGGAGGCTATATGACGAGTGAAAGAGATGAACACTTCGACAAGGGAAAAGCCTGGTGTAGTAAGACCCTGGTAACCCAGCAACATAGAATGGAGGCAGTGTTTCTTCGTTGTGATCTTCAGCAATTGACTTCTTGAACTGTTCAAGTGACTGGAAAATATGGCTGAAGTCGTTGCCTGGTAGATCGTTGAGGAAGAACTGGAGCTCCAGGGGAAGACCTCTCACGGCATTGATGACCCCAGAGATGAAAATGAGTGTGTTTTCACCGGAAGCGCAGCCTAAGTCACTTGCCACCAGATTTTCTGGGAGAACAGTAGTGGATACTTCCCTTAAAGCCTTCTCTAGCACTGGTTTAGTCTCGAACAAAGCTTTTCTCTAGGGAATATGAATTGGAAATGGTAAAGACGAAAGATCCAAGTCAGTAAAACAGAGAATATAGTAGGAGTAAGATCAGGCACAAACTTGAAGCCTCGAGTTGTTGATGTAGCTGGTTTCACTTCCCCCTTGCACCATGTGGAACTCACTATGCATCTTCATAGCTACGCACCACGAGCTTCAGCTCAGAACTTGGTTTCTTATATTGCAGCTCTGATTGCTGATGCATCGGTACCATGGGCACTAATTATATATATCGAGCCAGCACCCTTTTTACCTCTTGTGAGGTAAAAGGTCAAAAGAAATTAGACAGATGATTTATATTTTTTGAAAAAGTAGATAATAAAATTTTGGAGGAAAGAAACCGACGAATATTCACGGAAGCAAATCGCTCCACTTGGCTTTCTCCGGCTGATGATCCTCCTCCGACCCTTCGCAGCCTTGAGCTTTGCCATCCTGCCAGTCCTGCTCCTGTTTTTTTTTTTCGAGTCAGAAATTGGCACTTGCCACGTTTCTGAGTGTTTTTCACGTCAAAAGTAATAAAAAAATACATCTTGACAAATTTTTTTTTTTGAGGGCATACATCTTGACAAATTTATGAGTGTCAAAAATAAATAAAAAAATACATCTTGACAATATCGAGCCAGCACCCTTCCACATAACGTCTCACACGTCTAAACGTTTTCCACGTGGAAAGATAAAATAAGGAAACGTGAGATGCCACCATCACGCTGAATTCTACGTCAAAATGAGACATAAAAAGATAAATCAACTTCAACTAATTGCCGTACTTTTCGCTAAAAAAAACTACTTGCCGTACTAGTGCAGGGACGAAAAGAAATGCAAACAGATCAAAGTCGTTGTCCTAGTAGCTACTCCTTCGTTCCAAAATACTTTTTTTTTTGCATTTTAGCCTTTTTTTAAGTTTTTTCAAATTACTTGGCATTCTCGCTTTCCGAAACACTTTTCTCTTTTTTCAATACACCTCTATCTATATTTCTCTCCTCCTCGTTTCTTTTCTCTCTTCTTAATCTCCGTGCCTTGGGTTAAGATACCAACTAAACTGGAATGGAGGGAGTACGTTTCTTTTTGTTTTGGACGAGCTACTTTTGGGTAAAAAAAAAAGTGAGAACTGCAAAATTGGTCCTAATTCTGAAAATAGTTTTTTTCTCAGAATTTACAAAATAGGTCCTCTTTTTTGAGGCTGAAGCAGAGTTGGGTGGTCCTATTTTCAACTGCCGTTTGTTGAAGTCTCTTTTTCGAATTAAAAAATAAAAAGAAACCTTGGGAAAAGTGGAAAAGATGGGTCTGTGCCCCTGTATCTCCTTCACGAACCGTTCACCGTTCTCCATCACAAAGCTAACTCTAGGGCGAGTTTGCCGCGGCGGCAGCGGGGGCTTGGATAGTGAGGACGCAGACGGGTCCTGCACGGCGGGTGGCAGGCCAGTAGTGAGCGCACCATAGGCGCGCGACGCGGCCACCTGCGCTCGGCTTGGGCGCAGGCCCCAGAGCAGAAGGGCGCGTCGTAGGGTGCAGAGCAGAAGGGCGCGTCGTAGGGTGCAGAGCAGAATGACGCGCGGACAGGACCATGAACAGGTGCGGCGCGGGGTCGGCCAGTCGAAGCTGCTGCCGCGGCGACCTCGTCTTGTTGGTCATCTTTGACATCTGAGATTGCAGGATGAGAATGATGTCGCCTTTATAATGGGAACTGGCGCATGAGGACTGTTTTAGAACAAGGTTTCCCTGCTTTATTTGAAAGCATAGCATTCACTGGACAAGCCAGCGTACATCACTAGGTTCGGGGGCTCGAAGACCCCCCCCCAAAAGGTTCCACAGCACACAACAGAAAACGAAAAGGGAAGGCTAAAGTACATGGGACAGCCGCTAACGACTCCAAGTAAACAGAAAAGACACTACTCTATTACATGGGATAGGCGCATGAGGACTGTACGATTGGCCATGGCGTATGAATACAGGACTCGGATCCTCATGACCTCATCCAACTGGGCCTCCTAACCTCGTGATTGCAATGAAGGATGAGACGAGGATAGCGCCAGGCTGTTTTTTTTTTTCCTTTAGGAATATTAGTGCCATGCTGTTGTTTTTTTTGGGAAAACATATTAATGCCATGTTGTTGATCAGTTTTTCTCAAAATTCAGACGAAATGGTGCCAAAATTACGTCAAAGTTATTTTTGGGTTTTAAATTAATGCAAAGCATATTCAAAATCATTTAAACCTACAAAATTATTCGAATATCTGAATTTTTCAGTTTTGCAAAGAGCACACACTCTTTTGCATGTTATTTGACACCGTTAAGAGCTCCAAACGGAATAGGTCTTACTCATGTCTTCATATTCAAAAAACAGGACTGATTTTGCAAAGTCTAGAAACAAAGGACCATTTTTAGAATTTGGGTCGAAAACAGGACCGGTTTTGCAATTGCCCAAGAAAATTATATGTAGACATTACATGTACTATACAACGTATTTAATTTGTTCATGATTTGGTTTTAATACTACAATATATCTAACCATTGGTGATGATTGATTTATTTTACAAAAAATTATGTCACGATTAACATTCCGTGACACTAGCGCGACGAAATTGTGTTCGTCACCAATCGCACTCATGAACGCTGAAATTGATTTTGATCAGCCTACTGACCCGCCTTTTCTGGGCTAAGCCCAGTTGTGGGCCTTTTTCATTTTATCATCCTGTTTAGCAATTTTTGTAAACATGCCTAATTCTTTCATGGCCTGTTTAGCAATTTTTTGGGGCTAATTTTGATTGTGCCAGTGTTTCTTATGGGCTAAATTTGTATGGCCAACTTTTCGTATGGGCTAATTTCGCATGGGCCAATTTTGCAACCACGTATCCGAGACAAATGCGAGCTAGGCCCATTTACACAAAGAGTCATTCAACGTACGCCAATAAAAATTCAACAAACGACCTGCATCCAATCATTACAATTACAAAATAGCATATTTCAACATATTGCCAAGTCAAAAGCGTCACCATCACCATCACAGTTCGAAGCAGTTACAGAAATAGTTCAGGTCACGGCCAAATCAAAAGCATCACCAGTTAAACAGTACTGATGTCCAGCCCATCATAAGTCAAGCCAAGTAGCAATAATCACAAGTGTGATGACCAACCATTCTGTATACTCTTATTCGTTTTTCTCTTTGCTACCTTATTAGATGCACCAATACATAGGAAAATTGGGAACAAACTGGGTAAAATCATGAAGTTCATAGTCAAGATACTAACGTTTCTATATTGCGCAAACAATCACTCAATCCTTTAAGTTGTACATCCATTGGTTGATGAACAATAGTAGAACATCAAGATTAGCAGAAGGTTTGATCGAATGTGATGTTTCTGAATTCAAAAGGCAGTAACTGAAATAAATAAAAGTGAAAAATTTGAGTCAACTCAATGTTTTTGGAATATGTAAGCAAACATCCAATGGAGTAGCAAAAGAATCATATATATGGTGGTTACAAAATGATTCAACATTCAATGGAGCAGCTTAGCTCATATACATATACAAATGATAATGTCGTGACAAGCATGCATCATCATAAAGCTGATTGGACTTTTTTTGGGAGGATCTAAACATAACCAACTTGATAAAATGACCAATAGACTAGGTGCCTTAGAAACTAAAGGTCGATTTCTTAACTGCATTTGAAGTCATGGAGAATAGAAGCATACACTATTTCTCAGTCAATATGTAATAGCTGAAGTTAAGAGTTGCAACACATTAAATAAAAGATATATTTAGGCTCATACATTCCATGCTAGCATACCTCTGAGGTAGAGGATAGAGTCAGTTTGATTGCTACGGATAGTAAACCTTCTATCACAAAATTACCACAGAATAATTATAATTAATATCGTCAAAAAAAATCTACAAACTGACATGGCAACATATTTTGGGTCCTTATGTCTGCGATAATTTTTTAAATATTTTACTTAATATAGATCTCTCACATAGTTTCATATAACTCAAGTCAAATCAGCACCAGCAAAGAGGCAATGATTACCTTTTTCTATGTTTCTTGACGAAAACTTTTAGAGAATTTATATAAGCATATTATGGTACCATGCCAAATGTCAGAAATATTTGAGTAGTCTCATGTATTATTTAAATAATAAGAGATTGACTTTCTAAGAAAAATAGGTTTTTAAGTATACAAACATTTAAATTTTATCTCCCAAATTTTGTATGATCTCGAAATGCACCAGGGTCTTAAATGTAAATTATTTTGTAACTTAAAGTTCTTATTTTCGACCCACCCATTTCAAGCTAGAATTATTACAATAAAATGTAAAAATGTCCTTAAATTATAGGGAAAACGTACATCATTGCCAAAAAACAAAAATATTTTGATAGGAACAAAATTATGGATTTTAGATTATATTGCATTGATATGAAAAAATGATACATCAAACAATATTCTAAAGTATACAAACATTTACATGCATGGATGGAGAAGTAAAAAATTTAAGAGCAATAGCAGTATGTAAATGCATTTACATGGTAGAGAAGGATTTTCTAAGAATTCAGAAAAAATAATCATCTCCATTGGACTTCAAATGAGGAAGTTATACATGTTTGAAATTTTAATTGAGAATAAAAGGGAAAAAAACTGAATTCAGCAACTTTAGAGATGGGTCAAGTTATACATTCATTTTCGCAACCGTTGGGCAAAGTAGCAGTAAGAAAGTTGTTTTGCTTCTGGCCAGCTTGGGTTTGTTGATGCAAATCGAAGATACAACGTAACCAATATTTTTCCATAAAATGATGTTTATTTTTCAGTGTATCGGAGGCTTAACTACATGATAGACACTTCTGAAGATTTGTAACAAATACTTTTATTGAGTAGTCAAGGTTGCAAAGTCGAAATGCACTTGTCGATATATGTTTTTAAGGCCTTAAAAATGGTTTACTTTATCAAATCACATGTCATGGTCAGGATTGTGTTCCAAGGGACATTGTGGTCGACCGATCCATTGAGGGGAGAAAGGCGATAGATCAATTGGGGCACATGACTGAGAGGAGCAGGCCTGCGGCGGCGGCCGGCTGCACGAGGCCGAGCAAATTACTAGGCACGAAAGGTGTCGAGCCAAGTGCGGGATTTTCCTGTTGAAAGAGATTAATGAAATATTCTATAGGTTAAGTAACTTCCAATTATGAGCATGAGGCATTTGAAGGTGCAGTGGTAACGTTATCAGTTTGCATTCTGTGTGATGGATTGGATTCCATGCCGCAGCACTCTTTATGTTCTTTATCTTTACACTAGTATGGCTGCCCGTGCATTTGCGCGGCTAGACTTACTATACTATTTAAAATATTTTTATATTATTGCATTAGTTTAATATAGTTTATTGTTACTATTTATTTTATATTCTATATTTATAAAATAGTAGAAAATAGATTGAAGAATTTCTCACCGTCCCTCAGTTTGAGTATGAGATTAGTCATCATTTATTGTCTTATCTAACAATGTATTTGATTTTATTTTAGAAGTGATGTCGGTTCAAACGTGACATGCTAAACAACTAACATATGTCATGCTACAAATAAATCTTTAGAAGGAAATGTGTCATGCTAAAAATAAGATAATGTGCCATGCATGCTAGCTATAATGTCACGATGTATTTTATAACGTTGTATTTATAAATCGGGATGAAGTGTTTATTGGATATTTATATTATTCCAAAATTTAGCTATTTTAGACTTATAATGGTTTGTTTGGTAAATTAAAAATTAGAATTAAGGATATTCTTAGCTATTTTGTATTTTGTATAGTCCGAATTTAGTTTTTTTTTACTTGTAATGGCATGATATGTAATTTAGAAATAGGTGTGAAGGATATTTTTGATTTTTTTTATTATTCCAAATTTGGCTATTTTTTATTATTCCTGATTTAGCTATTTTATAAATATTTTTTGGGGGTTCTCTGACTAATTGTTTCATAATGACAGTGGTGGGTAAATTCTCTTCTTATTTTCTCGGATTAACGTGGGAATTTCTAGCATTTTAGAGCGAACGTGGTGGCTCTTTTTTCCCGTCAATTATATATATAATAGATACCAAAACATTAGCTACATTAGGCCAGCCTTGTGGTCTTGTGGCGGATCGAGGGGCCTACCAGAGCTGCCCAAATGTGTAACACTGAGCTGAAATCAGCCGTTGTTGGTTGTTGGGCTACAGTAGGAGAAAATAAGACCACGCCTGATGGTTCTATTGCTCTGAAATTTACAAAAAAAAAAAAAAAAGCACAACGTATTTTACAAGAGAAATTTTAGAAAAAAATGAGTACAAAATCAAATAGAGCAATTCTCAGGAATCCACATGTACTGAACATCAGAACATGTATGCCTATCATCTTTTGGTTAAATTTAAAACGATGACCGAGTACTTGGTCTTATGCCACTTGAGATGCTCCGCTACTTTACATGCATACTCGTTGAACAGAGCATCGAGTACTGCTTCACCAAAATGACTAGCGAGCAGAGTCTCCATCACTGCCGTATGGACCTTGCGATGTTCGCCCCACTCCGGATGTTGTCATGCACGACATCATTATCCAAGTCGTCGTAAGGATCCCAGTTTGAATCGAACAGATTAATTTGATTTATGTCAAACAGCTTGCTCTGCTTGATCACTGCCGTCACTTCATTAACTGACGCCCCGTAAATTGGTAGATTAAAGGAGTTCACTTTATCCTTCTCCACGAGACCCTGTCATGAATAATGTTTCTCTCAAGTGTTAAGGAGTTGCTGAATTGTCAATAATTTGATCATTATAATGTAGTATCAGTCTACTTGTAAGATTCCATGCATATAAAGTTCGGCGTACTGCAAGCACGCAAAATTTGGTTGGATTAGAGCATCATAGCAGCATGAAAAGTAAGAAGTCTGAGATTATCTTGTTGCAGCTTGAAAGTTTCTAATGTGTGAAAGAGAAACATTTCTGATTCTATTTGGTGTACCTTATCAGCGAGGGACCAAAGACATTGTGCAAGTAATTCAGTAAGACAACTCAAATTTCCATTGTAAACATTATCATCCTTCCTCCCAAGAAATGTCAGCACCATTTGCCCGCCAAAGACAAGTTCTTCATTTCGCAGCTGTAGGAATAGCATGAAGTCGTTTCGGAACTGCTCTTGGTACCTTTCCACCACAGACAGTGGTGTTGTCTTTGAAATGTAAATGTTCCCTTGATTGCCTTCTAACTTATCAGGAAGCTGAATGGCATCAGAACAACTTGAGAAAACTGATGATTACCGATATATACAAAACATAACTCTTAATTATTAGGCATGAACTGCGTATTGTATTGTTTTTTGCCATACCCGAGAGAGCCAGTGGAGGCTATATGACGAGTGAAAAAGATGAACACTTCGGCAAGGAAAAAGCCTGGTGTAGTAAGACCCAGGTAACCCAGCAACATAGAATGGAGGCAATATGTCCTCCTTGTGATCTTCAGAAATTGACTTTTTGAACTGTTGAAGTGACTGGAAAATATGGTTGAAGTCGTTGCCCGGTAAATCGTTGAGGAAGAACTGGAGCTCCAGGGGAAGACCTCTCGTGGCATTGATCACTCCAGATATGAAAATGAACGTGTTTTCACCGGAAGATCAGCCTAAATCACTTGCCACCAGATTTCCTGGGAGAACAGCAGCGCATACCTCTCTTAAAGCCTTCACTAGGACTTGTTTTGTCTCAAACAAAGCTTTTCTCTAGGCAACATAAAAGGGAAAAAGGTAAGGACGAAAAATCCAAATCAATAATACAGAGAATAGTAGGAATAGGATCGGGCACAAACTTGAAGCCTCGAGTTGTTGACGTAGCCGGTTTCACTTTCCCCTTGCGCCATGTGGAAGTCACTATGCATCTTTATAGCTACGAATCACGAGCTTCAGCTCAGAGCTTGTTTTCTTATATTTCAGCACTGATTTTAGATGCATCGGTATCCTGTAGGGCATTCCTTATATATATACAGGAAATTAACATCGTGTTATTACCGTACTGTGTCGGGACGAATAATAATGCAAAATAATAATCATTGCCCTAGTAGCTTAACTAATAATTGCCCCTTCTTTGTGTGGCGCACAAGCTACTTTTCTCTACAATTAAAGAATTCTTCTATATACAATTACACTACACAATGTATTAAATTTGCTCATGATTTGGTTATATATAAGGAAGTAGCATTAATTTCTCATTGGACAGAAGCCCTACCAGAAGCTAGGTTTTTTGTGACGGCTAAGTACCAACAGAAAAACGAAAAAAATCATTGTAAATGTATTTTATCAGTAAACTGTCAGAAAAATGCCTTCAGTGCAGTAGCTTGACACACAAATGAGAATTTCAGGCCCTCGCTAAAGATCGAGTTTCTGGTAGTGAAGGTAGTATAGTTACATAGAGTAGTAGATAGCTGCTTTAAGTACATCAAAGAAAATATATCTTTATTTGTTTACAAAACTATAATCCGTCAAAAGTTGTTTATTATTCTTGAGTTCTTCACCCTAACGATATGGGCAACATATCCTGTGCAAACGTCTTTCGTATGCAACCTATGCAAACCTCCACCACAATCGTTAGATCTCCATCTGACGGCTGACAATTAATTATTCAAGTAGTAATGGACCGGGCAGTGGTAAGAGCTTTTACAATAGCCAGCAACTACAAGCTGGAGATCGATATCAAGCCAAAGACATGGATCAGCATGCACGTTCTGCCTTCAAGAGATCTCTTGCTCCATCCTGCAGATAATATTGATTTGGCAGCATCAACTTCAATGACGTGTAAGCGGTATGGCAAAACAATAAATTTTCCTTTTCTATCGCATCTTTTTTCGGCTTCTTCTGAACAGATCTTTCATGTGTGTATCTGTCTATTTTTGTTTCTTCCTCTCTTGTGAGTTTGTTGACAATCAACTTGCGGGTACATCTGGAAGATATGGCAATACCAGAGACTTTAAAGATGTGCCAAGATATACGCACTAGGTGGCATATCATCAAGATCTTTTTCTTTCTGTGAAGGGATATCATCAAGATCTGGTGAGGCGTGAAAATGCCTCAACCGCATCATATCTCTGATTGTACAACCGACTACAATTTTTCTTTTGAACTGTCAACCGAGTACAAATTGGTTGGATGTATAGTAATGAGCACTTTTACTATAGACCTTAATACCAATAGACTATAGGTATGATGGATGCAATCTAACCATTCGATCATTTGAATTGGTACTATTGTAATCATCTTCTGATTTCACAGTTAATCGTGCCATATTGTTAGGGACGATTACCTTCTTGGGTAAAAAAGCAAATAGTATCTTTGGATTAAGGGCGACTCACGCTGGGACCGGGTTTGTTCTGCTCGATGCTAACGGCGCCGCGACCCTAGGGCATTCCATCGCTATCGGAAGATCATCACAGTTAATCATTTTGATTAGGTCACAAAAATATTAACTCCCTGCCTCCGTCCGTTCCCGTCCGGCGTGGCAAGGGAAGCAACGAGGAGATCGAACAAAATACAGGCGATTGAACGAATGGGCTCCATACCGTCCATCCCCTTCTGACCTGACCTGCTATCACAATCAATGGGGAGATTGTCACAAGTCCGAGGAGATCGACGATGAGCAGATTTTTCTCTCGTTTGGGCAGTGCCTTGCACTTCTTCTGATTCAAAGGTCCGTGATGACATGTTTGTTACCGGCGGCAGTAGCCACTAGTGATCGGAAACATGTACGAGTAGGACTTTTACAGGTACACTAGTGACCCAACCCAGATCCCACGGCCGCTATTGGACAGCCACACGCCGGTGACCTGTTGAAGCCAGTGTGAGAGCATCTTCAAAGAGATTTTCATAAAATTGGCTCCATAAGCTTGTTTTTGGGAGCAACCAAAAAATTATAAGGGGCAACTTTTCTCTCTCCCTTCAACAGTCCTCCCTTAAAAATAGATTAAAACACTTTTAATTAGGCCACGTCAGCATTTAGGGTCACAAAAATATTAATTCCATAGCAAAAAAAGATATGAGAGCCCCAATTCTTCCCTTTTTTTAAGCTAAATGAGGGGAGTTTATGAGTTATGAAAAATCTAGAGGTGGTTTTGGAGTCCTGTTGAAGATGGTTTTTTTGATTGGATCCTAATATTTTTATTTAAGAGAGGTTTATAAGGCTCTCTTGGAGATGCTCTTAGGGACGGAAATTTTGGGGGTGCCATTGCATACACACGAGCAGATTGGGCTGGAGCACCGGCGAGGCGGGAGGGGCAATCTCATCGGCTTCATCCATGGTGAGAGCACAATCCACTACCCCGCCGGACGAAATCTAGTCGCCATCTCCTTCAACCGCGGCCCAGCCACCATGGATGTGCCTGCCGCCTCGCCGCCTCGAGATCTCGTCGACCACGGGCTCTCCTCGGACGGATCTTGCTTGATGGATCTCCGGGAGTGCCCGACGCCGCACCATGGATCCTGCGCCGCGCTAGTCCTGCCGCCGGCGCCGAGCCATAGGCCACCTCGTTGGATGCCGTTCAGCCAACCTTTAGGGGAAAAGGGGACTTTTTTTAAGGGTTTTTTTTAGAGGAAAAGGGGATTTTTTGGGGAGTGGGAGAGGAAGGGAACCAGATCGACAGCCCCACTGCCGTCATCCTGCCGTCTGTAGAGGTGCAATGGGATGTGAAACACGCCCCTCAAACCGGTTTTATTTTCACACTAATTTATAATCATGATGACACTAGGCAACTCACATTATTCAACGTGTTGCCAACATATTTTTTTTAGCAATGAGTTGTAGAAATGTGCCAAATGGTTTTTTTATCAACACTTGAGGAGTGAAACAAGTAAATAGAAATGTTTCTGCTTTTCTTCATTTGGAACCGCTTCTACTGATTCACCCCAGAAACGGAAACGTTTCTTCCATCAAACACACCCATAGTCCCAATCAACGGTCTCCACGCATCTGCAACCAGAAGACAATATGATAAGACACCGCACAAAGGCTTTACGTACCATCCCATCAAGACGAACATAACACGCAATAATTGTTGTGCGTATGTATGTCGGATACCTGCAGACGACGTCGCTATAGGCAGGCAAACCATGGCAATTTGTTCTATAAATTTGGCTCCTCTCACAGGACCTCCCCAACTAGCTTCGCGTTTTGCATTGAGGACTTCACAAGGACATACCTCAGCCTCATCTCCACCTTTGGAATAGCAACTATATAAGCCTCGATTTGAACCATGCCTACCATGAGTATAGATCAGGATCTACACATGCCAAGAATTCTAGACTTCAGGTAACTACTCTCTCTCTCTCTCTCTCTCTCTCTCTCTCTCTCTCTCCCTCCCTCCCTCTCTCCCTCCCTCCCTCTCTCCCTCTCTCTCCCTCGCTCTCTCTCTCTCTCTCTCTCTCTCTCTCTCTCTCTCTCCCTCCCTCTCTCTCCATGCTCATTTACATCTGAGGTGTTGATTGGTATTTAGCTGGATTTGAATCTATATTTTTGGTACGCTCTTGGTTTGACTCCCCTATATGGGAAGTGGCTGAGCAGGATTCAATCCCCGGTCCTGCATTTTGCCTTCTCATAAGGCAGGGGGCTTTGCCCTTGTGCCCTTGCCATGTAAGTTGTGAAAAATACATTACCCCTGGACAAATAAATGTTCCCTTTCTGTTACTATGGAAAAAATTAGCACTTCTGGTTTCGCAACAGAGAATTGTCACAGTAGCATGAAAAATTGACAAGTGTATGAGTCTTTTCTTTATTTGAGGCAAAGAATATGAGTAGTCTACGGAAATCAGGAGTAGGCACTAGGAAAAGTGCGGCATGATATAACTGTCACACAAAAATGAATTTCTTGTGTAATAAGTTATATTTCTCTAACATGTGGGGTACCCCAAAAAACATATGGGGTACCCCAAAAAACATATGGCGTAGTTATTCAAGCTATTCTGTCATGTATCCCTGTACTAATGATAAGAAAGATGCTAACCATAGATTTTGAACTAGCAAGCAGTTTGATCGAACGATATTATTCTAAAAAAAAAAAGAAATTAGACCCAAAAAATTAATTTATGGATCGAACCATGAAGTTTTTTTTTTAACATCATTGGAAATGATCACAAACCAATACTTATTACGTTTTTTATTCGTTTGTCAACAGGAGAAAGCTATGTTTGAGATCAAGCCAATTCTGGAGAAGGCCCTGAGAGAAACGTACACAAATCTACTCCCTCGAACCATGGTTGTCGCAGATCTGGGCTGCTCCTCGGGACCTAACACTCTGCGCTTTGTCTCGGAGGTTATAGACGCCATAGCTCGCCATTGCATCAAACCCAACCAAAGAAATGACCATGCACAGCTTCAGTTCTTCCTGAATGACCTGACAGGCAATGACTTCAACAATCTCTTTCGTATGTCTGAGCAATTCAAGAAGTCGAAGGCAAAAAATCGCATGGGTGAGGCATTGCCGCCATATTACATCTGTGGGTTGCCCGGCTCGTATTACACAAGGCTTTTCCCTTGTCAAACTGTCCACCTCTTCGACTCTTTGTTTTGCCTTCACTGGCGCTCACAGGTAATTTGCAACATAAGTTCGTCATGCATCATGTATCTTACTTGTAGGCTCAGTACCTTCTTTTTTTTTTGAAAATGAAAAAAAGTTTCCGCCTCTGTGTTTCCACACGCAGCGTTTGGCGTTATTACAAAACTTTCAGCTACAAAGCTGAGTTCAGGGAACAAAAACTAGAGAAATAAAGTATACTAGCAAAAGTGCCCGTGCGTTGCTACGGGCTTTAGAAAAATTTACAACAAACAATAGGCATCAATATTTTTGAAAGAGATATACTTGGTAGACATTTTTATTACATATCAAAAGACAATCTATATATTTTTAATTATGGGATATTACACAGTCTAGCACTACTTTTCATAAAATGTTATCAATCTTTTTTTTAGACTTAATCTTCCTTTAATCTGGTCCAGCGCACTATTTTCATTGGTGACTATCATGTCACGGTAGTACTCCACTTCGTATATGCCCTTTAATTGATAGCTAAATGCACTATAAGCTACTATCACATTGATGCGGGTAACAAAAGAGAACAATTTCTCAAAACATCATGTCATTGTTTTACACTATTTGAAATTATCAACAGAAAAGTATGCTCCAGCTAGGGCAGATGCGAAAATCAGGTCCATTCCATGAAAAGTTACTTGCGTAGCACTACAACCAGCCATAACAAGAAATAACATTTACACACGTGAAAAATGTAGGTGCTGCCCCCACATAAGAAAAAAACAATCTCCTCATCCTCGGGGGTTGGATGCACAAGGAATTCTGCAACACCAGCTATGGCCAAAGGAATTCGGGGGTTGGATTGAACAATGTGTGCACCGGCATTCAAGAGCCCTCTAATTCAGCTGAAATGCAATATGCCATGGGCAAGTTTGAGCACCGCACAATGTCCAAACCGAGATGAGCTAAGGAACGACAATCGATGATTTACCTCGATCTGGCCCATACCTCTCTGCTTAGGTGCGCTTCTCGACATACCTCCTTGAGTAGCTGCACTATGGCACTTTCTCCTGACCTCGGTATAAACTTGTATGCAGTGTCCCTTGCTTACTACCATCTATAGTCGGTGCCTGTATGAAGGATGAAACAGTTTTATAAAATTAGGACGCAACCATGAAGCTTTGTAAAGGTGTATCTCAATCCCAGTAGAGGATTCCACAAAAGCTATCCCAATAAAAAAATATGAAACATGCACTTCACCAGTTCAATATTTGACTCTTTAAGTAGACCACACTCTGCTAATCTCAGCTACTAAAGAACCGTCAAGGTTACTCCGAAAACTAAATCCATCACTTCTCAATGATCAATTAAAATGACTTGTTTACAATGAAAATCAGAACAATTGATATTAAACCATGTTTTTACATCAATTACTTTTTGGCCTTATCATGTTTTTTGAGTTATTAAGCAAAAAACTTCCAAAAGGCACAAATATAGTTAGCAGACCTCAGCAAATCACATACAAGCTGCTAAAATCATTTTCTGTAACGTTGACAAATCATCAAGTAAGGACTCTACTGAATATGTACTCAGCTAAGATCATTTCAATATTCCCTTACCAAACTTAAGTGGACTATACTGGATATCCATTTAGCTAAGATCAATGAACAGAACTATACATGTTGATCTCAGTGAGCAATTGATCAGATGAAAGTGACAACTGTTTAGAGAAAATGAAAAAGAAAAAAAAAACCCAAACATTGGTTACCTGATCGTCCACATTCATCAGATATCAGGCATCTAGGAAACTTAATCAGGGAATATGATATTTTCCTTCTAACACATAAAGAATGCAACACTCTTCCAAGTCGGAGACAAACCATCTGGTAGCTGAGTGGTCGGAGTGGATGTTTTTTCCCGCGTTTTTTCCTAAATCCACCGCAAAGAGAAAACACGACGCGTGATATGACAACTCCAAACTATATATTAGTCATTTCGTGATGAGATGAATAATGGTGGCACCACATGCATCTAACCATCTCATGAGTAGTTAAGATATAATCAAATAAATTTACATGCAAGTAGCATCACAAACCTAAAGGGGACAATTGATTTAGCTAAATGTTCTTATTATGGGGGCATGCTTTTGTAATGCAGAGGGGAAAAAAAACCTAAAAGATGGTTTAGAATAGGCACAACTAACTTTCAAAGGGTCTCTCGTAGCTTAGCTCTCTGCAACTTCCTACTTTGTTTACCTTATTTTTGTCTTCTTTTCGTAATGTACAGTACAATCTGAAGAAGCAAGTTAAACTCTAATATGCGTCTGTTTGTTTATTTCCAGACACAGAACTATGGTCTTCCTCTTTTTTTATTCTTTAATCATCTCAATAATATAATGACAAAATAAACTGAGCACTAACTTCAATTGAATGTCTGGTTTTTTGTATGCAATGTCTGAAGGCAATGAAAAATTGAATGTGCCATCTGTATGCAACATCAGATACTCAATTTCATACAAGAGTTGCAAAAAAAAGGGAAGGATAAAACTTTGCAAGACTCATATGACTTATCATTGTATCATGGAAGTACACAACAATTGCAACCCAGATTTTCAGGTAAAACTGTTAGTACCGAATCAATTTCTATGTAAACTTTGTAATATATTATATAGCTAACATCAGTTTTGAGGTGAAATATTGCATCATGGTAACAAAAGTACTCCACTTTTGATTAGCCGCAGTACATGCTGTCCAGTAATCTAACAAGAAACAAATCGAGCCATGGGAGCATAGAGGAATAACTATTTTCATTTTCACACAAGCATACGTATCATTAGTTAAATTTCAAGGTTGAGCGGTCGAACATTGATTTGGCACCACTAACCTCGCTTTGATTGCACGAGCGTAAAATCAGGCAAATCAATTAGGCATCTAGGACTCACCAAGGAGTTCACGTGTGTTTCCATGATCTACTCTCGATGGCTCCGCTGGTGACCGTCGTCCGGCAGCAAGGCGAAGCGTCATGTCAGGCGTCGCAAAGCACGTCGCAGCAGGTGTGAGCAACAAAACTGCAAAACTGCTGCCAAATCAAGAGCTTTGTCATTCTCAACGGGGTAATCAAACACCACACAGATCAGCAAAAACAAAATTGTGCAGATTGATGAGAATCAGGTACAAAAGATCCCTCTACTACCTCTCCCTCCTCGTCGCCGCAGGCTGGTGTGCCTGTATTCTTCAGGGCAGAGATGGATACCGATGAGATCCAGGCGCCTTCCTCTTTCCGCCGTTTTGCTAGCTCGTTGAAGGCAGGGGCGGCCGGATTTGTTGGGGTGGCGATTAGGGTTTGATGAGAGGAGTCGGATGGGGAGGGGAGGGGAGGGAGGGCAAAGGGCGCCGCTTGCGCTCGGCAGCCTCGGCTCGATGAGGAGGCGGGGCCGCGGAGGAGACCAAGCGAGGGGAAGAAGGACGGCGCGGTCGTAGAAAAATAGAAAAATCGGCGCCAGCAGGGGGCCCACCTGTCGGCGCAAAAACTTTTGACAGGAGGAGCGCGCGACGCACGTCGCACGGGAGTGGACTCATAAGAGTAAAGATTATTAAACTTCTATCCATCTTGGAGAAGAAATATTGTAGACTCAGTATGATACGCAAATGAGATTCTTGGTACGTAATTTTCTGGAACTATATATGTTTATTGCATCTACATATACAGGTACCTAAGGGCAACCGCAATGGGAAAATAAAGCCGGTAATAGGCAATAAATGCTCTGCAAAAGTCGGTTGTAGCCATTGTGAGAGTCGGTAGTAGTTACAACCGAGCAATAGCACTACTACCGGGCAAGAAGCAGTTATTTACATTATTTGTACAGTCAAACTGGTCCCACAGAATTAAAAAAATCGGTGGCAGTTAGCCGTTGCCGCTGAAGCTCTTCCGCGTCCCGTGAACACCCGCCTGCCTTCCTCTGCCTTCTTCTGGTTTTTGTAGCCGTTGCCTCCGAACCGTTGCTGCCCGGCCACCTACAAATACATACAGAGCAACGAATCAATCCAGCTCCATTCCACACTTGCACAAAATGGATCCAAGCTATAGGGATTTCAATAGCATGTTCAGCCAGCCATCCCAAAATCAAAGCTCTCCCGGTTCTAGCCAAAGCTCCCCTCCCATACAAATCCCCACAAGTTTTCCCCAAAGTCAGTTTCCCCAATATTTAGCACCTAGTTTCCAGAACTTCAACCCTTTTGGAGGTGCACCAAATTTTCCACCCCATGGCCATTCTCCCCCGACCTTTCATGGTGTTCAACAGCAAGGAAATTGGCAGCATTCAACTCCAATCAGATTTCAAGGATTTGGATCTCAAGATAGTTGGATGCACTCACCACAACAAGTGTTTGGAGCTGCAGGCAATACTTCTTCTCATGGTTCAGGCTCAGCTTCCCCATATACTGCAAGACAGCCACAACAAGAGCCAGTTAGTGTTCAAGATTCAAGCAATAGTAGTGACGAAGGAAGGAAACGTCGCAATTGGTCAGAAGATGATAACAAGGATCTAGCTAATGCTTGGGTTCGCCACTCTGTTGATCCAATAAAAGGAGTGGACCAAAAGGGTGAATACTATTGGAAGACGGTAGCTGCAGACTTCAACAGCGACAAGCCACGTAACAGGAGGAGGACTTCTTTGCAATGCAAGACACATTGGGGTGGTCTTAAGAGGGATGTTTCAAAGTTTTGTGGAGTTTATGCCAGAGTTAGAAGTACCTATTGTAGTGGACAATCAGATGACATGGTGATGACGAAAGCTCATATGTGGTACAAAGAGCGCAATAACCAGAAGGCTTTCACTTTGGAGTACTTGTGGAGGGAGCTAAAGGATCTACCTAAATGGCGCAGACTTCTCCAAGAAGAAGAAAGCAGGAATAAGAGGACCAAAATCTCAGACTCAGGAGCTTACACTTCATCATCGAACCAAGACACTGATGAGGAAACTGTGAGCAAAGAAAAGCGACCCGAGGGGCAGAAGAAAGCAAAAGCAAAGCTTAAAGAAAAAGGAAAAAGCGCTGCACCATCACCTTTGGGGGAACCAACACAGAATATGGTTCTGTTTCACCAGACTGCTTCAATCAAAGCTGCTGCAACGATTAAAGCTGCAGAGGCAACATCAAAATCTGCAGAAGCAAAAAAAGAACAAGCTAAGATGGAGAAGTATCAGACATATCTAAAATTGTGTGAGATAGATACTTCAAAGTACAGTGCAGCAAAGCTGAAGAGGCATGAAGCTATTCTGGAACAACTTGCTATGGAAATTACCCCTAAGACTACTGATGAATAAGTACCAATAGTATTGTAACCTTCAGTATTCAGAGTGTCTATTGTAATGTTTAGTATTCAGAGTGTCAGTTCTACTGTTTAGTATTCAGAGTGTCAGTTGTAATGTTTAGTATTCAGAGTGTCAGTCGTAGTGTTTAGTATTCAGAGTGTCAGTTGTAATCTTTAGCCATTCGAGTGTCTTCTAATCTCTATTTCAGCAAGTAATTTCAAATGTTTAGTTGCCTTTTGTACCAGAAACTAATGTGTTTGGATATAGCTGTTGGAGTACTGACACTCAGAGCATAAAAGAGCTGTTGGAATACTGACAAAAAGAGCATAAAAGAACTATTGGAATACTGACAAAAAGAGCATAAAAGAGCTGTTGGAATACTGACAAAGAGAGCAGGAAATAGCTGTTATAGGACTAGCCGTTGGAATGCATCCATCTACAAATAGAAGTAGTTCAAGCAGAACCACTCTCATTCTCAGCTTACACTCTGAACTCTCCACTCTCATTCTCAACTACACCTCACCTCTCCGGTCACATTCCAAAAAAATGTCTTCCAATTCGGAAGATCAATCCACTCATTCAGATGGTTCTATTAGTAGTGAGAAGCTTGAAGAGATGATGTGGGAAGGAATCAACGACCCTATGGAAGCTGAAATAGAAGCTGAGATCGAAGCTGAGCTTGAAGCACAACTCCAATCAGAGTATGAAGCACAACTAGCCGGTCCCTCTAAGCGGCGTGGAGGTTACAAACGAAGGTACATAAATAGAGACCATGAAGATGACCATGCCAGATTGTTTGCTAAGTACTTTTCAGACAACCCTTTGTACAATGATGATCTGTTTCGTAGAAGATTTCGCATGAGAAAGCATTTATTTTTGCAAATTGTTGAAGCTCTTGGAGTTTGGTCCCCATTTTTTCGTCTTAGACGAGATGCATTTGGCAAAGTGGGTCTGTCCCCATTGCAGAAATGCACAGCAGCCATTCGAATGCTGGCGTATGGTACACCGGCTGATCTTATGGATGAAACTTTTGGGGTCGCAGAGAGCACAGCAATGGAATGCATGATTAATTTTGTTCAAGGAGTTAGACATATATTTGGTGAGCAGTATCTTCGTAGACCTACTGAGCAAGATATTCAACGTTTACTTCAATTTGGAGAGCAGCATGGATTTCCTGGCATGTTGGGTAGCTTAGACTGCATGCATTGGGTGTGGCAAAATTGTCCGGTTGCATGGAAAGGGCAATTTGTACGTGGTGACCATGGAGTACCAACGATCATGCTTGAAGCAGTTGCCTCTAAGGACTTATGGATTTGGCATGCTTTCTTTGGTGCTGCTGGTTCAAACAATGACATCAATGTCTTGGACCAGTCACCACTATTTACGCAAGTACTACAAGGAAGAGCTCCACCTGTTGAATTCACTGTTAATGGGACAGTATACAAGATGGGATATTATCTAACTGATGGGATTTATCCAGAGTGGGCAACGTTTGTCAAAACAATCAGTAGGCCAAAATATGAAAAGCATCAGAAATATGCTGCAATGCAAGAAGGTGCAAGGAAAGATGTGGAACGAGCTTTCGGTGTTTTGCAGAAACGTTGGGCCATCATACGACATCCAGCACGTCTTTGGGAAAGAGAAGAACTTGCAGATATTATGTATGCATGTGTGATCTTACACAATATGATAGTGGAAGATGAGAGAGAAACCTATGGCATACCAGATGGAAATATATATGAACAAGGGCAACATTCACCTCAAATGATAGGACTTGCCCATGGCCCGGTCTATGGATTTACAGATGTGTTAGAAAAGGACAAGCAAATTCGTGATCGAGCTACCCATCGCCGGCTACAGGAAGATTTGATAGAGCACGTGTGGCAAAATTTTGGTCCTCAACAGCCTAACAATTAGAGTTTACTTGTTTCTTATGAACTTGTACGTTTCAGTTTATGTTCAACCATCCTTGTACTCAGATTATTATTTATCAGTTTTCTCATTTCTTAGTAGTTTCTAGATTATCAATTTGTACCACGATTAATCAGTATGGCTTGTTCACATGTTCAGAATCAAAAAGCGAGTAAACCACCACGTAGAAGCTAATAAGTATCACGTACAAACATATTGACCTGCGAGTTTGCCTGGCTTACCTGATGTGCTGATGCCCGCTCGTGCTGATGCCTGCTTGCAAGCTCGCATGCAGGAGCCGGTCGCGTGACGCGGACATGCTAGCTCCCGCCGCCGTCCGCGCAGATGGCAGCCGCCACCGGCCTGCCGCGGCGCCGCGTGGCCGATTGATGCCGGTTACCTCTGGTACGGCGTCCTCGCACCCACACCTCACGAAGCCTGGTGGAGGTCGCCACCACGCCGCCGTCGCGTCAGTCCGCCCCATTCGCGGTGGATCTCAGAAATTACGCTTCGATTCGGTCGGGAATCAGTGGAGGACAGCAGCTACGTTCGATTCCACAACCTACAAATCTTCTCCGTGGTAGGGATGGGAAGGAATCGAGCGATTTTTGGCTGGCGGCGGAGAGAGGAACTAGGAATTGGGGATCTCGCGGGAAGGAAGACGCGGCAGTTGCTTGCTGTGTTTTTTTTTTCGAGTGGGCCCCACCTTATTTCTGGTTGTATCGAATAACCATTGTGGACCACGGAACAACTACTGCCGAGTACTGCCGACTGAACGCGGGCCCCACTTCTAATGCCGAAGTCGGCAGCAAACATTGCCCTTGCTCTAAGGGAATGGAGGGCACCAGGAAAACACCCCAAGATGAAACAGACATTTACGTCACAAAGACTTCGTCTCCGTCAGTAGTGAAACTTTTTCAAGAGCAGTTCCGGAAAGATTTTTCTCTCTTCCTCAAGCTGCGCTTCGAAGAACTCGTGTTCGGTGGCCAAATGGTTCTAACATTTATCGGCAAGAAGAACGAGGATGTGCTCAGTGGAGATTCAAACCACCATCTTTACGGGTTGCTTGCACAATCGCTACAATCACTTGTTGATAAGGTAATACACATTGGAGTGGAAAATCTAAAAAAAAAAATTACGTTGTATTCCTTCAATCCATTTCATCTACTTGGAGAGTTGGAGTATAGAAATCCAATCAATAAGAAACAAATAATCCTGTTATAGAGAGAAAAGTAGGTATCATTTTCCTTCGGTTCCAAGAGCTTGTTCACACAATGAATAAAGGTCAGGTTGAAGGGTGCAGTCAGTTGCCTGATTCTTGGCCATGATCCTAATTCCTTAGCCCGCCACACCCCCCCCCCCCCCCCCCCCCCAACTCTCTTCTACAATATGTCATGACTGGTTATAAAATTAACATGCATGGTATATATTGACTGATGGCATGCAAGTCTATACCGCTTCTGATTAATTTTGAAACAGGTTTTAACTTTTTTGCATCCTACAGGGCCTTGTACAGAAAGAAAAACTTGAGTCATTCTATGTACCGGTGTATTCACCTTCGGTTCGTGAAGTGGAGGAGACAGTGAAGCGAAGTGGATTGTTTGACATTAACCATCTACAATTTTTTGAGACAAACTGGGATCCTTATGATGACGACTTGGAAAGCGATGTTTTGCACGACAGTGTCCAGAGTGGTGTAAACGTCGCCAAGTGCTTTAGGTGCCGTTCGGATCCCCCTCTAAAGTGCCCTCTAAACTTTATACCCCTCTAAAGTAAAAAGAATCTTACTATTTAGAGGTACTAAATAAAATTTAATTACAAAACCTTTCTGCAGACGGGCGTTATTTTTCGAGACGAATCTAACGAGCCTAATTAATCAATGTTTTGACACAGTGATGCTACAGTAACCATCGTCTAATCGCCGCTTAATTACCCTCATTACGTTCGTCTCGCAAAATAGAGGGGGGGTCCTGGACTTAGTTTTGTAATTTGACTTTGTTTAGTACACATAAATCGTGTCGGTATCTTTGATGTGACTGCTACAGCACCCTCTAAAATGAAACGAACGCACCCTTAGCCTTAGAGCAGTGATGGAACCTCTGGTTGCAAGCCATTTTGGAGACACCATACTTGACATGCTTTTTGCAGAGTATGCTTGTCGTGTTGCTAAACATCTCACGGAGGAAAAAATAAAGCATGCGATCATCGTGGTGTCGTTGAAGAAAGTATTCTATACGTCCTAGTATCCTGCATTTCTTATGTTTCACTCATGTTAGCTATTATCACACTCTGGCCCGTTCGGTTCCCCTATAAAACACCCTCTAAAGTTTATACCCCTCTAAAGTAAAAAAATTCTTACTATTTAGGGGTACGAAATAAAATTTAATTGCAAAACCTTTCTGCAGACGGGCGTTATTTTTCGAGACGAATCTAACGAGCCTAATTAATCAATGTTTTGACACAGTGATGCTACAGTAACCATCGTCTAATCGCCGCTTAATTACCCTCATTACGTTCGTCTCGCGAAATAGATGGGGGGTCCTGGACTTAGTTTTGTAATTTGACTTTGTTTAGTACACATAAATCGTGCCGGCATCTTTGATGTGACTGCTACAGCACCCTCTAAAGTGATCCAAACGCACCCTCTGCTAGTAGTCAATAAAACTTGGTATGCATGCATTCTGCGTGCACAGACACTGTACTACTTGTTGACTTCGTTGGCTGTCAAGCTTCTAGTTAATTTCTCTTGGATTTCTAAGCCTATATGTAATTTGTATCTGACGGTGATAAAAAAAAGAAGTTGTGGTACCTGTGTTGGAGTGACTTCGGTTTATGTTCAGCTGTCTAGCCTTAAAAAGCAAAACAGTACTGTTCAAGGCACCACAAATCCTAGAATAAGAAAATCTGAGGGCAAAAAGTGGAACTCTTGAAATTCCAATAAAAAATGCAAAACATTCAGTCATCTATTCTGCGAATCTTTTCTAAAAAAATTATAGTACCACTTGATATCCGGAAAAGGTGGTCCAGGAGAGGAATCGAAATTGTGATTGATCGAGTAAGTTCGTAACGATTGGTTATCGAAGCAGTTCCATCGATGAGCTGTGTGGATCTGAGATGGTCCAAGAGAATCTTGGAGACTTCATGATGGATGGCGAGGGCGCCTAACCTGTGTTGCGTTGATGGAATGCCAGAGCAAGGAAATAAAGGTTGAAGCGCACCAAACCACATCCTCAACATCAGAGTTCGCCAGCTTGCTATCCTTCTCGCATCCTAAAATGCCATAAATAAGTCTGGCATTAAAAGTTGATGGAATGCATTAAAAGTCTGTCGCAATAATCATGATTGATATCACTGCTACGGCCTAGCATTAACATGCAATCCTTCCTGGCCACCGATGCTCAAGGATCCTTGTGTCCCGAACAGGCTGCCATGGAATTTCAGAGGATCCGGAGGAGGCTGTGCCAGCTGAGCTAGTGAGCTGTGCAAAGATACTCCCATATCGCAACGCTGAACTGCGTGATCGAGGATCGATCTCTCCACGGTGGCAGCAGCGACAGCACCCCATGGTCCTCGATCGATCGAGCCCACAGACAACACTCTGGTGTCACCCATACCAGCAGATCTCCGCCCATACTGTGCAAGCCAAGCCACAAGACGCCGTTCCTGCAGGTGGAAGGTGAACGAGAAGGCGGAGCACGCGGGCGTGCGTCACAACAACGTGTTCCTAGACGCGTTCTTCAGCAACTACTGTGCACCAGAACAATTCTGGATAGTATTACAATGCAACTTTCTAAGTTATAGGTGGCATCAGAAGTCAGCTGCAACATCTGCTAGCGACACAAGTTTGTTCAATAATCAATAGTCCCTCCGTCTTCAACAGGCCCAGCAATTTCGGATATGAACTTTTCCATCTAACTCAACGGATGACATGGCCATGTCCACATGGTCGATTTTCTTTGGTTTCAGATTACCATTGTGCAGTCGTTCAGTCTTCACCTGTACAGATTGCTTGTTTTCATAGCCAGGTTGAGAGATATAATCATCTAGCAGAGTTGAAAAGACAACTGCATTAGAGATGCATTTAGTAGAAGAACTAAAGTAAAAAAATGCTAGAAATAACTACCTTGCAGCACCCAAAACATAATGGACCCAGAGCTTGTGTCCTCAGCAACATGAACCAAGCACATTCTTTCTTCCTCCCAACTTTTAGGCCATGAAAACTGCAAATCAATCTGATCCCCAAGGTAGTGAGAACCACAGTGTTCAATTAACTCGTGTGCAGCAAGTCCCCCATCTAAGCAAGTGTAAATAAAACCCCTGATATAAAAAGAACTTTTGAATCCAAATTGATTGAACAATGTGATGCCAAAACTTGAACAAGCAAGAAAGTAGTCTGGCAGTCTGAACGAGTTATAAACAGATAAAACTGTCCACTTACTGTAAAAGCACGAAATCCTGGTAGGATTTTAGTACAAGGCTTGCTTGGTGACACGTCTAACACACGGCGGGTGGAGTGCAAGACTTCAATGCCTTTGGGGAGGAACTGCTGCTGATGGAAACCTCGCTTGACCCGAAACGTGGTGATTCTTTCAAACAGTTGCAGTGAAGATTCACGCTGATCCAGACAGCGCAGCGTCTGGCGAGATGTGAACGATCCACTTACTGTAGAGAAATGGAGCCGTGATAGGATTTGCTAGGCTTGCTCGGTGACACGTTTAACACACGGCGGGTGGAGTGCAAGACTTCAATGCCTTTGGGGAGGAACTGCTGCTGATGGAAACCTCCCTTGACCCGAAACGTGGTGATTCTTTCGAACAGTTGCAGTGAAGATTCACGCTGACCCCTCAGACAGAGCACATGACCCGGCTGCCGAGATGTGCAAGGTACCCGCAGTCTTCCTTGTAGAAAGGATCAATACAACAATCAATGTTGATAGGCGGAGCCAGCATCTGATTCCCGTTCTGATCCTTGAACAGCTTGTAAGCGTAAGGCTCTCCGCTCTCCGCACCGGTGCCCTCTATCTGCTCCTTCAGTAACATTTTAGTGGAAAACGAGCCGCACCGGTTCCCTCGATGGGTTACGGTAAAGTCCAGTAAAGTCCAACTTCCGCTATTCGCAGAGGGATCCCGTGACTCCGCTACGCTCGCGTCCGGGCCCATCGCTCTCGTCCTCCCCACGGTCGCCTCTTTTCCTCCTCGCATCTTCTCCGTGGCCCGACCTCCCCTGCGCAGTGGCCGTCGTTGAGGCCTGCCGTCCGCGCGCTCCGGTCAGCCCGCTTCCCTGTCGCCCGCTCCCCCGTCGCCTGGTCCCGCGCTCGATCCGCCGCCATAGGCGCTCGTTCCGCTGGAGGGAAGAGCGGATCCACGTCGGGAGGGCCTGCGTCGCCCTGGACGGCACCTGCGTCGCCGTCGCGCCGGTCCGGCCGACGGTCCCGCTCCCGCGGCCGCACGGCGCCGCGTGGCCATCCTGGAGAACGCGGCCTCGACTGAAGCTGCGTCGCCGTCGCGCCCTTCCGCCCCCGCCCCCGCACTGGTACCCGACGCCGCGCGAGCATCCTGGAGAAGGGGCCGTCGGCAGCCGTGGGCGGAAGGTAGGCGCGGCGTGCGGCTGGTGGGCGCGGCGTGCTGCAGGGGCGCGCGACGTCGGCGGAGAAGCGGTCCCCCTGTTCCAAACGAAGCTCTCGAACTAGTACGGCGGCGGCGGGGCGACGAGCGTGCGCGGCGGGGCGGCGGGCACGCGTGGCGTGGCCGCGGCGCGCGGCAGTGCAGCGTTCGCGTGACTGTGGCAAGCCTGCGACAGGGCGGCGGAGTTCGCATCCAGCGGCCTTGTTCTACTGCTATTCGAAGCCATGGCTGAAGCATCTGTTTAACAATTAATTAATTAAAACGTTGTATTACTAATTATTTTGGATTCCATAATTTAAGAATCATCTTTCCAAATGATTGTGTTATGAAGAAATGTGTTTGTTAAAATGATATGGTAGTTGAAGATGGTTGAATAAAATATATGGTAGTTGGAATAGAGGAAGAATATAGAGGAAGTATGGGTGCGGGAGAAATTGATATAGAGGAAAGAATCTCGATGACCAGGACAGAATATTCCTTTTAGAGGATGAAAATAGAAGAACATGAGTGCGGAGAGCCTAAACAAAGCCACAATAGAGGAAGTAGATCGTGTCATCTTCCTCCACATACACGCCACGCTCACGGATAGGAACGTACGTAGTACATCCTCTGTGTCTTGGTGGTGACGACCTCTGCCAAAGTGCGGGTGGAGCAATCGAAGGTGAAGAAGAGGTGGTATGGAGAGAGCGACAACACTGTTGCATCGGAAATCAACAGTACATCGTGGATTGGATTTTAAACCTACTCAAAAGACTGCCCCATACGAGTACCAAATTTTCAACATGTGAACCATTGCATCGGAAACAGAGTTTCAAAAACTGACAAAGCTTGCTCGAAAACCACGAAACGGGTAAAACCAATCCGGCTCGGTTTTCATCTAAAATCGGACCTAGGTATTGCTCGAAATTTCACTAACGCTCGGTTTACTAGTTTTCGAGTGGTTTTCAATCGAAATCAACATGTCCCTTATACCGCTAAATATCTCGATTACCTCCTCCTTAACTGAGACCATGCCCAGCAGATTCGAGATAAGTTTGGATTGTCTTGAAGGTACCCCACCTTGAACCATCGGGGAGCTCTGGACAACCAACCACCCTCTTCGGACACCCACCAGATGATGTCACTCATCTCATGATTTGAACATATGGAATACTTGCAACGGCAAAGTCTTCAGCCATGAAGTACTCCCCCTCTCCAAGTTATCAATAAGTCACCAACAGACCTGATGCTTTGGCACATTACCCGGACCAACATAGTCCCTCAAGTCTCTTAATGTAAGGGATTGGAGCCTTCCCTACTTTTCCCACAATATAAGGGATTGGAGGATATGGAACCCACACGTTTCTGGATTTTTGCCCACCATGCAGCCCAGTCTTATCCTCTCATCCTCTCCCACCTCGAGCGGCGCTGCCGTGCACCTCTCCCCACCGCGCCGCCCCTCGCTCCCGCCCTCACCACAGCAAGCTCGATGCGGCCGGGGATGATGGGCTGGGAGGCCGCCACGCGGCCGCGCCTCAGATCGCGCCGCCCCGTCGCCTCCCCACCCTCAGCGCTACCCTCGCCTTATGATCAAGCTGTGGGAGGTGGGTCGGTGTCGGCCACCACGAGCTCGTGGGCTGTCGGCGTCCACAACAAGCTCGACCTCGACCGGATCGGAGTCGCGGGGTGCACTTTGAGGCGGGCTCGATCGAATCTGGGTCGAGGGGCTGTCGTGGCCGGAGGGCACGATGCATGAGCATGAGGAGGAGGGAAAGAAGTGAGGGGGAGCGCGGAGCGGTGACGTGTTGGGTAGCGGGAGAAGAATGGCGGCCGGAGCGGCGATGGCAAGGGGAGGGAGGAGTGCGTTTAACAAGGACATATTGGTCTTTTGGTTCTTTTGCTATTTTTCTTGGAGACTCCCTCTATCCCTTACATAAAGAGACGGAGGGAGTAGTTCTCTACATTTATGGGCAAAAGAATTTTTTTTCAGCGAGCATAGCAATGCTGGTTAGGTTTTTTATGGTGTAACAAATATATTTGGATCAAGTACCAGACTTGACACGAGTGTTACACACATTTACGACTATTTATTCTTTTAGTAGAAGGTGACGTCCCTGTCGACAGCGAGGTGCCCGTGATGACTTCGTGGAATCTCAAGATTAGCCTAGCTAAGTCTTTCGAAGGTGTTCATAGAAGTAGAGGTGACGTGCGTGTCATGCGTGTTTATGAGTGTAAACATTTGTACTATGTTTCGAAAAAAATCATGAATTGATATTTTACTCTTTTTGCCTTTCATTCTTCCCTCACCGTCTGTCACAAATCCTTGAATTTGGTACCTAATCCTTGATTAATGGAAAATCGTTCAGGTTGGCCATTGAAGTCGTAGTGCTCTTTTTTTGAAAAACAATCTCCTACAACCGTCCTGTCCGTCAACAACAGTACAACACCATCAGCACAATCTTCGATGTACGTAAGGCCAATTGAATCGTGGAGTACTGGAGTCCATTCTAGCTCATCTCGACTGAGAGCATCGCTGCTTGTTGCGCCACGACATCCCGCATGGTGATGAACTCACTCAGGACCATCCAAGCGGTGGGGCACATTAGATGAGACCTGCCCTAAAGAAGATAAAGATGGAATATGTCAGATACTGCTGGCTTCCCTGATTAAGTCGCAATGGACGTCATCGCTTCTATCCTACTCTCTCCATCCTAGAATAATTGACGCTTTAAACTTTCAGACATTATGTTTGATTATCCGTCTTATTCAAAAAATTTATACAAATATTATATATTTTTGTATAACTTGTTTTATTATCAACAATACTTTAATTATGACAAGTTTGTTCTAGTATTTATTCAAAAAAATTGAATAAGACAGAGGGTCAAACGTGATGTTTGAAAGTTAAAAGCGTCAATTATTCTGGGACGGAGGGAGTAGTACAGATCTTTCATGCCTTTCTTTTAATTATCCCTCTTTTAAATTGCTTTAAACTTTCAGAACCGATTTCAGTTCCTTCTGCATGTACAGATCCTATCCTAGTACAGGTCTCTCAATTTTGACGCCCAAATAATTTCGTGATACCTTTGAATCTTCCGAATTTGAGGAATTGAGCTTTGACGCAGTTGATTCAAGGTGGAGGTATTGGTATACTTCCTCTACCCCCTAGTTTGCGGTTTCCTCAAACTTGAATTTGGTATCTATTTCTTCTTCTTAATGAAACCATCAAGTATGGATAACAATGATGAATATTGCCCATCCTGTATCCTATCCTATATTTTTTATGCAGATCCAAAGTCGGAGCAAATAGTATCGGACAATTATTTTTGCATCCCGTACCATATCCCATATTCTTTGTTTAGAAACGGGGTCGAACACGAACAATATCATAAAGTTTGTAAGGATGAAAATTAAATGATAGCAACATAATTAGAGTGAAAAAGAACATACTGACCATTAATATAAATGATCAAGCGCACTAAGGTCATTCTTTTAATCTGCATCATATTTTTGTTGTATAATCATTATATACTTCTTCAAATCACATGATATCGGATTCGGGACGGATACCAATCGTCCTGTATACTATCCCATTATTATTTCTCGGACTCGAATTCAAGCGCGGATAACATCGAATAATTATTGATCCCATGTATTTGTCCATATTGATTTTATCCGCCCTGTTTTCACCTCTACCATCAAGTTTCCAAAAGAAAATGTAGTCCTACTAGGTTATGTCTTTTTTCCTCAAACTTTCAGGATTTGGTTGATTTTCTCCTCGTTCGCTCTTCCATCTCTTAGGAGTTATCCCTATTTGTCCCAAGGAATATTGTCTCTTGCACTTTTGCGGCCACACTAACCATAAATGACATGCTTCACATGTTTATGTGTCTAAAGATGTGTTTGGCATGAATTCTAGAAGTGCTTCTTCTCTGGATTTTTGGAGGGAAACAAAACATATTATGATTTATTCTCTTAATAAGCACTTCTCAACTTTGTACTAGAATCTAGAAGCCACAAAAATGTAGCTTCTTGTGATTTCTCCACCTATTTTTGCACTGATTATAAAAAAGAAGCTATTTTGTCAAACACTTTAAAAAATGCTTCTTGCATAGAATCTATTTTTTACAAAGAAACTGTTTTTTAAAAAAAGGAAGTCGTTTTTTAAAAATATCTGCCAAGCAGGCCCCAAATCCCGGATGATGATCACATTGTCCTGCATTCTATGGCTTCTGAGAGCCCACACGGCTATATGCTGACCACCAGATGTGCATCTTTTGTTCTTGTCATTATATCTGCTTCCGGCAAAGATACTTTTCCGTCTCTTTTCCAGCTTGTGAAACATCTGCACCGTTTCGTTTCCTTACTGAAAGCCTAGAACATCAGCTTTATTTCCCTGCTGAAACATACTCCTATATGGGACTAGTCTCCAAATCCCGCATGATGATCACATTGTCCTATATGTTCTGTGTCTTGGTGCTCACATTAAATAATTGTTGACAATGACAGCTAAATCTGGGACCAACTGATCATGTGGCCATCTGTGCTCTGGGACTAGTCTCTTTTCTTTTCTTTTTTTTTTTAAGATCTGGGACTAGTCTCCTAGGAACTGCGAGAAAAGGTTATTTCTTTTTTTTTTAATAGGAAATTTCATTAATATTGAAGCATATTACATTCTCTGATTACAAAAGCATCTCAATAAACGTCAATTCCATTGATGGGAGATAAGAAACTTTGAAAGAGCCACAAATTTCACCATCCAAGACGGATATACCACGGACAAAAACTCCGATCTGAAAGAACACGGACATCTCACCATTCACCACCGCCATAATCATCTCCGATGGGGGAAAACTAAAACCCAACCCTTTCGCAAAAAAGGGGTAGAGTGATATTCCACATGCAAGTATGAAGAACTCGCCGCCGTCGAACCCGTAGCCGAGCCCATCGTCAGCTCCATAACCACGACGAGACAAATGAGGGGCTGAAGTACCTTAGAGTGCGTTCGGCGCATGGGGTCTAAATTTTAGAGGGTTTTTGCAACGAATATTCTAATTACAAATAAAGTTTAATTTCAAAACTAATTTTAAGACTCCGCTCGAATTTGCGAGACGAATCTAATGAGGGTAATTAAGCAGTAATTAGACGATGGTTACTGTAGCATCACTGTAGCAAAGTATAGATTAATTAGGCTCATTAGATTCGTCTCGCGATTTAGAGGGGGTTGTGACATAGGTTTCGTCATTAAATTAATAAAAATAGTTTTAAATAGCAAGATTATCTTTGATGTGATAAGTGCTAAAAATTAAAGGGGGTGCGCCGAACGCATCCTTATTCTTCATCGATGATAGCACCTTCGACTCGTCACCACCGCCAAGACTCATTCTCCTCCAATGCTCTATGCCGACGAAGTTGACGATTTATTCCTCGAGGAACTTATGTGGCTTGTGAAACGTTTACTAGGATTATCATAGTACATGATCAAATCGAAGTCATATTTTGATCAGATCTCTTAAGAAGATTTGATATTTGAATAGCGTTGTACTCTTCTGAATTACTCTCCGTATTAATGCAATTGACAAAACTATAAGTCATCAGGCCATATGCTGAGGGAGAGCTAGAGCTCTAGCGTCTAAGAACGTCTCCAATGGTAAAGACAGCTGCTAACTCTTACAGAGAATCTTTCTGTATAAGAATCACATGACAGTGATTCATTTATGCTAAGAGTTAATTCTTAAACAAGAGATAGCAGCATCATCTATTCTATAAATATGCAAAGAGACTCACGGTGCAACTGGCAAAGGACATTGGCTGGGGAGCTCCCGCCCAGGGTTCAATCCCTGGGTACTGCACAATTTGTGGAAAAAATAAAAAAATCCCTTCGTCTGTTCCACAACCAAAGCACAGGTCTAAGGCCTGTCCCGGGTCGTGGTCGTCTCACATGGGCTACGGTGCCGCTGTGTATGGGTGGGGCAGGAGTTCGGAGGTTTTCTCGACCTGCGTGAGAAGGTCTTCTTCTTAAAAGCAATGCCCGGGGGCTGTCTTACCCTCGCAGGTCGAGTTTTTTTTTTATTCTATAAATATAATATATGCTAACTTTTAGCTGCTTCATTGTACCTATGGTGTGTGGAAGGAACACGGCGGGGATAAAGAGGTGGGCTTCAAATTCGGGTAAAGTATTGATAACGACCCATGCTTATGGAGCTAAAAACATCAGCCGTAAAAGAGGATGTTGGCTCGATCGAAGGATCAACGTGATCACATATGTGTACAAAGTCATGTTATTTTCCAGTCGATGAGAACAAGTAATATGGTTGAATCCACCACCCGTATGGGTGCCACCTGGCGATGGCGTGGCCACAGGTGTTGGGTCTCAATGGTGACTGACAGTGACAGCTCGAGTGAAAGACAAATTTTTTTTTTTTTTTTTTTTGCGTCGGAAGGGGATTATATTAAAAGAAGTAAACAGTACATCCCTGGAGTTTACACAAAACACCCTGAACATACTGAAAATAGCACTCAACCCCCTCTAACGAGGCCAGCCTCGACACTTCCAGATTCCGGCGAAGGTCGCCGGACCCGAACGCCATCCACCTTTCTCCTCCGAGGACGACTCCAAGCATTGGATTTGCCGCAAGAAACAGCGCCTGGAACCCTCTCCAGCACGCATTCGCAAGAGCTGAACGGATATCGGCCACCGTCGCATGGAGGAAGAAAGAGGAAATCCAGTCCACAGCCGACGCCGTCGCCGTCGCCGACCGGAACAAAAGTCGAGCATCACTGATAGCCTCAGCGACGCCGACAGGAAGCTTACCCCTAGGGAAGCACAGAAGATCCCCCCTTCCGCCGAAAAGGGGAACAAAATACCTCATACCGCCGGTCGCCGTCGAAGCAGGGAAGCCGCCATGGAGAACTGAAGAACTCACGCCACCACACAGCAGCTGAGCACCGCCTCCATGTCGTCGCTCGCCGGAACCGAAGCCGCAGAGGAAAAGACATCCATGCCGTCTCGCCGGCGCCATGGATGAAACTAACCCTAGACTATAGGAAACTAACCTAATAGTAGAGGGTATATACACCGGACACCTCCTCCGCGGGTCTCCTCTCTCTCCGGCAGCGGCGAGGCCACCGGAGAAGGAGAAGACCCGGCGGATTCGGCGCCGGAAATCAATCCGCCTCGCTTTCGCCCTTGCGCTACTGTAGCGTGGGGAAAGTGAGAGGAAAGGTCGAGAGAGTGGCGGATATGAGTGAAAGACAAATTCTTACACTGTTATCTCAATTTACCATTTCTAGATGAGTGAGTATATTCGTTTTAATTTACTTACATGTGTATGAATGTGACAGGTCAATATACCACATCATACCCTTTTTCCCAGCAAAATAGGTATAGATGATGAGGATGGAAATGCATTTACTTCATAAGAACTGTCCCGATCAATGGCTCCCCTCACCTGAATGAAGTGACAAGGAGATGAGGCACCAGAGATACATGTCTGTAGGCATGGAAAACATGGCGATCCGTTCTATAAAAGCTGCAACTCTCACAAGAGAAGTTATATTAACTCCATAGCTTTGGGTTGCGTTGTTCTACCAAATAGCATTGTGCATTTGTGCTGGGTACTTGTAGGCTTGTAGGCTGTAGCTTAATTACGCTTGAGTTCTCTCGTAGCCATGCCCACGATGAACATAGAGACTGAGCTCCACATGATTGCAGGGGATGGAGAGACTAGCTATGCCAAGAATTCGAGGCTTCAAGTAACTATTCTCTGTCCTGTTCTCAAGCATGCATGCGCAACTACTTCTGATGCATATTTTTTGCTACTACCAGCTATCCGGATTGGAGCAAGTTCTTAGAGGTCTGTATGTATAGGCGGGTCAAATTCTCTAGATAAGTTTAAATTTGAACTAAATTGTGAAAATATTTGGAGCAATCTTCCTTATCCAAAATAAGAGTCAGCGAGCGAATAACTTTTGTTTATTTGCCAGTAAATGCGTCTTCTGAAACTTATTTTGCAGATTTGTTCCCATAATGTACTTCTTCATAATCGCCTTTTAGTACAATTGCCTTTCGACCAAAGCAAAATAAAGTTTTGAATCTTCTTTATATGCCCGTTGTGTGTTTAGTTAGCATTCCTACGCTGGCAAACTGCCATGATAAAACTAGTTCGAGTCTATAGCAAGCAGGACAATACATTAAGGAAATGCGGCATGATTAGCTGGTGTGGCAAAGAGCAGCTAAAGAGCTGCCTGGATTAACTCTGCCGCAGAAAAAAAGTTCTCACAGGGCTCCCTTCCTCCCTTTGGCAATTCTCACTGGATTAATTCGACTAAAAAATTCTGCATATATCTTAAAATTCAACTGAATATATAAAGAATATGTTGTAAGATTAACATTATTTATTATTGAGTACTCCCTTCCTCCCTTTTTAATAGGTGTTTCATTTATTATGGGAATTATGATTTCAAAACACTTGTCATTTGCAGATCAAAACTGAGAAGCCACGTTGGTATAATAATCTTTTTAAGAAGAATTTGGGTCTATAAACACAAAAATATATTTCATGGAAAATTCTACATGATTCAAACTGTAGTAATAAAATCCTTGCTATGCTTTTGTTCGATGCGCAACAGGAGAAAGCTATGGTTGAGATCAAGCCAGTTCTCGAGAAGGCCACGAGGGAAGTATACGCGGATCTCCTCCATCGAAGCATCATGGTCGTCGTCGACCTGGGCTGCTCTTCAGGGCCTAACACTCTGTACTTCATCTCGGAGGTTATCAGCACCATAGCTCGCCTCTGCGATGAACTCGGACAACCACGAGACAACTCGGAGCTTCAATTCTTCCTGAACGACCTGCCTGGCAACGACTTTAACAATCTATTCCGGTTGTTCGAGCAATTCAAGAAATTGACAGCAAAAAAACACATGGGCGAGGCGTTGCCTCCCTACTATATCTCTGGGTGGCCGGGCTCCTACTATACGAGGATTTTCCCTTGTCAATCTGTTCACCTCTTCCACTCTTTGTTTTGCCTTCAATGGCGTTCTCAGGTATGCTTACAAGACGCAGTTCGTCAAGCTTGTGTATCATATATATCTATTTCTTTGGTGGACACATCGTGAACTGCCAAGATGCTCGTTTGTCCTTGTTTTTAGTCCTCTGTGACTCTATCCATGGCTATAATCTTATGGATTCTTGAACAACTTTTGTTTTTGTCATGAACATATACAGGCACCTAAGGGACTAGATGGCACAAGAAAAACTCACACGGATGGAGGAGATATTTACATCACATCTACTTCGTCGCCGTCGACAGTGAAACTATTCCAAAAGCAGTTCCAGAAGGATTTCTCTCTCTTCCTCAAGCTGCGTCATGAAGAACTGGTGTTTGGCGGCCAAATGGTTCTAACCTTTATCGGAAGGAAGAACGAGGATGTGCACAGTGGAGAACCAAACCAATTTTACGGATTGCTTGCGCAGTCGCTGCAGTCACTTGTTGACGAGGTAAATACAATTTGGAGTTGGTATCACCACATAAGTACTGTAGGTCCTGTTCAAGTGTTAATTGATTTTGATCATGACAGGGCCTTGTGGAGAAGGAGAAACTTGAGTCATTCTACATACCGATATATTCGCCGTCGGTTCATGAAGTGGAGGAGATGGTGAAGCAAAATGGATTGTTTAACGTGAATCACATCCAACTGTTCGAGTTAAATTGGGACCCTTATGACGACTCGGAAAGCGACGCTCTTCATGATAGTGTCCAAAGTGGTGCCAATGTTGCTAAGTGCTTAAGAGCAGTGATGGAGTCGCTGCTTGCAAGCCATTTTGGAGACTCCATAATTGACACGCTGTTCACAGAGTATGCCCGTCGTGTTGCCAAACACCTTCAAAAGGAGAAAACAAAGCACGCAGTTATCGTCCTGAGCATGAAGAAAGTATTGTAAACATCCATGTGTTCTACCTCTCAAAGGTTCTAAGAGGTTCGACATCAATGGTGGTCTTTTTTCTCTGTCTTTGATTAATATACCACTATAGTTCGTTCCATCGAGTGTAAAGGGTAATTTTGTTTGACAGATCAACATAGTAGAAATGTTAAGCTTGTGGTAATCCTGGAATTCCGTTCCATCATTATCTGGCCTAATGGTAATCCTGCTATTGTAAACTTTCTTGTGGCTACTGATCTTCACTTCACTGCTACTGATCTTCACTTCACTCAGCTTCCAGTTAATTGGAATCTCTATTCCAGTTCAAAAGAGAGAGAGAGAGAGAGAGAGAGAAATGTTAAGCTTGAACTATTAATCCTTGTTTAGATACAAAGTATTTTGAAGTTTTGTAAAAGCATCTCCAAAAAATTTCCATAAATTTAGTCTCGTAAACTTGTTTTGTGGAGCATGAAAATATTAGAGGTAATTTATCTCTCCTCATCCAATAGTTTCCCCTAAAAAGTAGATCAAAAACAATTTTGATTCTGGCACATCAGCATTTGCGGCCATAAAAACATTAATTCTATTAGAAAGAGAAGGAATGTGTGCCCTAATTCTTCCCCTATTTGTAGCTACAAATGAGAAAGTTTAGAGGTAGGAAAAAGTAAGAGGTAGTTTTGGGTGTTAGAGGTGGTTTTTTTGAGGTTAAACATCATTATTTTGATTTAAGGAGGGTTTATGAGGTGCTTGCTCTAAAGAATACTTACGGTTTTAGTAAAATACTTTAGTTTTGAGATGTATGAAGGTATTTGCATGTAACAAGTTTTGCAGTTTTAAAATGATGGTATTACTACAAGTACAATCATTTTGGTGTTTTAAAATTTCAATTCTCATCTCTTTTTCCAAACCATGTATTATCTTCGTACTTGTAACTGTGTTTCCTTTCTGGATGCTACATAGTCATTGGCAATTTTGTGGGAGAAATACCGCATAAAGTCATACACTAATGGCGAGAGCTCTGTAGAAGTGTAGATTGAAAGTGTTTTCTTTCTTCCGTGGACGGTGGTGGACGCGTCCCAAAAATTTCTCAGCTCGCTGGCGCCAAGACTCGCATGGACGGTCATCAGGGCGCCCGACCAACTAATCTGACGGCCCGCTGAAAAGAAACACCTCTGACGCCGGTTACTCTTGTAAAACCCTTGGTCCGGATTCCGGGCGGTGCGCCGCCGCTTCCGCCGCGCCTCTGCTTCCCCTCACGCCATGGCGCGGATGACGATGCCGCCGTCCCCCTCTCCGCTCGTCGCCGTCAAGAGGGATCCCGACGCCGCGGACCACACGCCGGCGCCTCCGCCCCGCAAGAGGCGCCGCGTGAAAGGCCGGCAGCCGGTGACCCCAACCCAGCTTCCCCTGAGCCCCTTCCTAACGCCCCAGACCGTCCCGTCGGGCGCGTCCGTCGAGGGTCCGACGCCGTCGCCCGCCGCCGCCGCCTCCATCAAGAGCGAGCCCGACGCCGACGCGGGGGCCGATGCGGGGCCCGGCGGGAGACGGGGCCCACGGGACCTCAATCCATACGCGAGGCCCGCGGCGGCAGAGCCCGCCACCCTCTGGCTCAACCGTCGCCGCCTCGGCAGGACCCTCCACGAGCTCGCGCGGGCGCACCGGTGGCGCGACGCGGCCAGCGTCGTCGCCACGCTCCTCCGCTGCTCCCGAAAGCCTGGCTCTTTTGAGGAGACCCGCAGCATGTTCGTGGTAAGAGGCTAGGCCTGTTGGAACCTATCTAGCGATCTTTTCTTGGTTTGGTGGGTGTTGGGTTTCTGATGTGCGCGAGGTGCTCGATGAAAGGTCGCCATGGAGATCTATAAGCGGCTTGCTGAGGACAGCGGCGTGAAGCAGAGCAGCAGAAGCCGCTACTACCTCAGGACGCAGAAGATGTTCGATGTTTGGATGCGGAAGCTAATTTGGTTTCCCACTTCCCCGAAAGTAAGTTCTGAAACGAAAATTGTTATTACCTAGTTGGTGCTACTATGTTTGAATTGGAAATTGCTATTAGAGATAAGAGTTGTGTGTATCCGCATATAAGTATCATTAAGTGACTTGATCAAAATTTTCCTTTTTGGAGGAAAAAAATACTCAGTTATGTGATTCTGCTTCTGCATGACCTGAAAGACACCAAGTGAATGCACATTTTTAACATAACTTTACATATTATATTGCGCTGTGCTATCTGTGAATGCTAATTTCTCGCTCTAGGTTAAACACTACTCCCTACTCAAAGAATGTTTGACGTTAGGACAGAGATTGTGGCATCCTCCTTTTCCCACCAGGATGGGAAATCCTTTGTCCTAAACATTCTTGACTGGAGGGGGTATTAGATGAAAACATGACGACGTATTTTCTGCATCTTGCTTGACCATATTAATTTATTTGGCAGAAACACTTGGTTAAACTCGAGCTGGCTCTATTTTATCTGTCACAAGGCAACATCGACAATGCATACCATGCAACCAGAACGTACGTCACGTGTACTCTATTTTCTTCTTTTGTTTATACCTCATGGTCTGCTGTAGACCTGTATTTTTCTTTCTTCCCACCTGACATATATAATCATTCTGTGGTCTGAAAACTTGATTATTTCATTTGTTTTCTCAGCCTTATCGCTAAGGATGGTCTGCAGACAGAACCGATCCTAAATCTCATTCATGGTTTGATATCATATGATAAATGGTACTCTGGCTTGCCTAAAGACATGCAAGTTGAGGAGTTCGATGTTTATAATGAGTCATGCGCTACTTCGATGGCATCAGATAGCTGCGACCAATCCGATATCCTGGATAGTTCAGATGTTAGCATCGGTGTTCACGATGTTAGCTTGCCTGCTTGCTCTTCAGAAAGTTCAATCAATAATGAGGGCATAGACAGAAAAATGAATAGTAAACCTTCTTTTGTTCATCCTAAAGTGGAAAATGATACACTGAATGAATCGATGATTGACAAAGATTTCCGAAGCATATTTGTCAATGACTCCGATGGTCCTGCATGTGGTAAGCACCGTAATCACTATACTTGTGCTTTGCATGTTATTCGATACTTTTTTTTAGGGGGGGTGGGGGGGGTGGGGGGATCACATATTGGGGCTATAGGGCTACTGTAAATAACAGACTCAAATAATTAAATATTATCCAGCACCTGCCAGAATTTTTCAGTCTGTTAATGGTTCTAGCCCGAATTTTGCTTCTGGTACAAATGTGCATGCACATCCACAATGGTTTTCAAGAATTCGTTACCACCAAAATTAATCTTGTTTTATATATGCATCACCTACATTCTAAACTATCATTTCCATTGTACGAGCAATGGAGTAAGGGGGCAATAGATCGCAATATTCTTATTAAAATTATGAAGTATCACTAAATCTGAAATGAATGGATGAGCAATAACAGAACATGGCATATACATTTTCTATAAGCTGAGGATTTCTTCCCTTTGTATGTGCATGGTGGGGATTGAGAACTAGCTTAATAGTTTCTGTGTCCCTTATCTGATTATACCTCAGATCAGCTAATCTCTTTGAACTGAATTACCAATATATGCCTTTATGGATTCCTTTTTTTTTATAATCCTTTTTTATACCTCAGACCAGCTTCGCATGATTATGTCTGAATTATGTTCTCTTATCCGCCTTTGAAGGATTGGACAAGAGTCTGTTGCCTTTACGGCTGAAGCTTGCTACTGGAACTTCAAATGATTGTTTTGATTCATATTGGAGGTACAAATCAGCACCTAATGCCTTCTATGAAGATGCAGAGAAATGTCTAAGAGTGGCTCTTCATTCAAATCCGCCAGTGATGGCAGCCTTATTGCCACTAATACAGGTATTCGTCAAACGATATCATCGAACCCTACTGTTCACCATGTAATCCTGCAATTCGTTCAAATTGAGACAAACTGGCCCTGCTACCTGAACTAGTCTAGGGCCACAGATTTAGTTTGTTTGATATGTCATTTCCATCTAGTTATCGTATTGTTCCATGCCTGCAGCGGTCCAACCAGCCACTTTTATCTCTTACTTTTCCCAAAAACTGTTTGAGAGGTAGTTGCTTGCTTGTTTGTTTTAGTTTAGTCCACATGAACCATATAGATGCATGACCATGCATTTCATTTACTTGTATGCGTTTTGTGTTCACATTTAGTGAAGGCTTTTATTTTTTCTTCATTTGCTGCTGTTCAGCTTCTCCTGCTTGGTGATAAACTGAAAGTTGCAGTTAACGAGCTTGAGATAATCTGCAACATTTCAAGTACAGCGCTCCCTTTCAGGTAAAACAGTATCTTTTTTGTCTGCATATTGCAAGTAACCTTTTCTGAATGTAGTTGAAATTATTTTTTTCTTGCTGAAGGTTGAGAGGTAGGCTGCTAGAGTACTTCGACCAAAACCAAGTGTTAACCATTTCTTCTTGCTATGAGGAAGCTTTGAGAAGAGATCCTATGTGTAGCTACTCGATTGAGAAGCTAATCACAATTCATAGAAAAGGTTTGCCTGCAATTACTTTTTCCTTAATTGTTCTACTATTTAGTTACAACATTGATTGAGTAGCTGACAGATTATTCATAAAATTGGGATAAATTCTTGGCTATAATTGGCTCTCTCTTATCATGTATGATTTTCAGACAAATCCACACTTTTTACTTCGATTAAATTATGGCTATCTTGCTGTGGCTTCTGTATCTTTGATGATGTTGGTTATTTGTTAGTAATTAGTTGGCATGTCATCTCACTAATTACATCGTCATTCTGTCTTTGCTTCCTCAAAACGTAGCTTATCCGCAGCGTTTAGGGCTTATAATAATCCTAAACCGATTCCCAGGAAGCCATGATAGACCGTTAGTAAGCATGGAGCTCTTTTTGAGGATGCTATCCTCTTGTGAATATTTTGCATATTATAAAAATACTTTAACAGTAAAATATGGTTATGGAAGTTTATTGTATTGCTTCTCTATAAAATTAAGATATGTTTCTGATTGAAGCCAACTGCATTCAGTGTCCATTTCGGTATTATAGACTAACTTCTGCATTCTCTTTTCCTTTGTTGGTCATCCCAGGATACTATAATACCATCCAACTACTTGAGTCAATAGCTTTACATTTAGATACCTCCAATGGGAAACCTTGCATCTGGGAGGAACTTGTATCATGCTTCCTTCGGCTTTTTTCTGACCAGACTGCTGACTATGAGGATTGTATATCGTGTACTGATGTCCGAGGAGATAAAACATTCAGAGGTTTCAGTAAATCTGCTTCAGTCTTTTTTGAACCACTAACAAGAGAATCATGGAAGGTCCGCTGCAGATGGTGGATGCACCATCATTTCAGCCAAAAAGCCTATATGTCTAGTACCTTAACAGGTAGCCTCTTATTTCTCAAATTTATATTGCTGTGATAAAAAAATGACATAATATTTTGCTTTGTGTAGTGAGATTTGGTTTAGACAGTAAATATTATCAGTATTAACATTGATTAGGTCGTACTTTAATATGGCATACTGGAAAATATACTTTTTGTTTGCTTCGGGGACTTTATTTTCATGGAAGTGATGAGTTTCTGTATGCAGAATACCAGAGCCTACAGTTTACTGTCGGATTACTCGTACACCAGTGTCAACTATTTTTTTGTTGTCATGTGAAAAGGATGTCAGCTTAAAAGGATGTGGACTAAAACTGTTAAACTGTCCATGATACATGGATACTTAACTCACCATAACCTGCACCCATACTATGGGCAGATCTACTTCAACTAATAATCTAGGGACAATGGCGATTGCGCTTTATTTCTGCGTCGCAAACTGCTGATAATAAAATCTGTGCAGTGATACAGTGGTTATTTTAAGAAGTAGGGCGACAGTGTGGTGCGAATTCATGGGTTCTTTCTAGGGTTATGCTTAGTAGCGCATGCTATCTTAGACATCATTATGTGATGATTGTGATCTCAGCTAGAACAATTTGTGTTTTCACAGGTGATTGTAAGCTCCTGGCTGCTAAGGCAGCTTGCGCTTCTCATATGTTTGGGCCGGAATTCCCATATGTCAAAGCGGTTGGGAGCTATCTTTCCAAGCAAGATGCTCCTGATGAAGTCGGTTTTGTAGCCAGAAATATGCAGAATTCTATCAAGCTATTACAGACTCTCGAAAAACTAACATCTTGATTTAGTCTGTCATTTTTATTTTCATTTTTTCCATGTAATGTCATTGTTGTTGTTTGTGTAATCTTGATAGTAGGGTCGTTTTTGTAGCATCAGTATCCGTGTCACCAATGCAGTGTAGATTGATACTTTTGGTGCTGACTCACGCCAGCGGTTGTGGATGTATCAGTGCGGAAAAAGGGGAAATCTGAAACATAAAAACTCAAGATTACACATTCCTGGCTCGCTTTTCTTGCAAGTGAACAAAAAGGTTCTGAGGTTATCTTGAAGTCACAAGAAAAATACGCTTACTAGAAAAATTGAGACTTACTCCCTCCGTCCAACAATATAGTGTCTATCTAGAAATTTTAAGACAGCTTAGCTGAGATGTCAAAAGTCCTTGTTGCCTCTATTAACACTAAATGCTCATTAATCCATACACAATACCTAAGGAGGTCACCTAGCTGCCGTATTAACATTTTTTTTGCTCCCACCAATACTCATCAATCTATTCACAGGTTTCAAAACAGAATTTTAATAGCAAGGACTCATTGTACTCTGTGGCGTCGTGAGGTCCATTCAAATAGACACTATATTGTTGGACAAATAAAAATCTCTAGATGTACCTGTGTTTTAAATAGCGGGCTATGGACTGATAGCGGTTTGACTCTAAAACAGCTAAATAGGGCTATATCGGAGCTATAGCGGGCTAAATCAGCTAAATTATACTAGAGGGCAAATAGCGGCGGACCCCCTAAAACAGCTATAAGGGCTATAGCGGCAGCTATAGCCGGCTATTTAGAACCATGAGATGTACGCTATATCGTTGGACGGAGGGAGTATTATGCAACTAGCAACTTTATAAGAAAATGATGTGTGCCTAATGCTTAGAAATATGTAACTTCGAGATAACCAAAATAACGCAAGTGAAATAGTTAGGACGTCGAAATAGCGGCATCGTCCAAAAAAAAATGAGATCCAACTTAGGAGGTGCTAGACGGTTTTTCATTAAGAAGAAGAAAGCGACCAAATAATAGGCACTCAAATTCAAGAGTATGGGGACTTGAACCTGTGTGGCTAGGGGTGCACTACCAACAACCTCCACCACCTAGCCAACTGAGACAAGCTCAGTTCCTCTCATTGCTTCGGTGCAGCTAGTGTGCACCATGGTTAAAGATAGCAAAGATATTCCTCAATCTAGTGTAAATTTTTTACAGTGCCTGCACAAATTTTCTACTAAGCTAACCGAAGAAATATACCAGCAGATCAAAGGGTTCTCGCCGCTAACTATGATCCATGCCTCTCACTAGTCATTACAAGCCCACGAATCCGGCGGAAATTGCCACACACCCCTAGTCTGCCCAAACACTGTCGATGTACCGAGCTACCAACGGATTGTCTAGTTCGCGGCCTCCTCCAACCCAGCCATGTTGTTGACTCCGCAGCCGGGGCATATGTACCGCCGCTGCAACTCCTCTGCAAGAAAGTGCGCACCTTATCCAGTTCAGTTGACCGCGTACCCCAGGTTAAGGAAGTCAAGGCAGAAGAGCATGAATAAATGAGAAATAAAGCTACGTTGAAACAGCTCGAGCAAAAGTACAAGGATATCCACCGAGCTCCTGTACCTGCTTCATGTCTCCCATAAAAGCCTCCATAAGAGCTCTCTTTGCCTGAACATCGGCCAACTCCTGACGAACCTGCAAATAACTCAACAACGATACTCAGTTATGTCTTTCCAAAAAAAAAAGATACGAGGTTGCAATACAATTACATTGAATACAAACAGCATATATACATCATCATGTTCACTTCTTACTGCGATGTGGCAGCGATCACAAGTGGTACTCAATAACCGTGAGAAACGGCGATTCGAATCGATTTACACCTGCAGGCGAAACCCGAATAACACGACGTACGCACACTCACGAAGAGTCACGCACGACAACCTTTCACAAGACCCCATAAAGCTAGGCCGATTTCCCCTCTCCCGGACACACGTCTTCCACGCGATACCCGCGCTAGGCTATCTGTGGTTAGCCCGTGTGCCCTCCCTTCTAACACATACCCGCAACCACCATACCATCTTCATCACCAGAAGAGAGGGGGAGCACCGTCTAACAATGCAGCAATCAAGTTACATCGGTTTACTAGTGCCCATATCACTAGCATGTATCCGGTATATTCAAACTTGCTCAACGGGTCCACAACGATCGGTCCTCAATCGACACAGACGGGGCTACCGCACACAAGACTTCCATGTCCTGCTGCAAAACTACACATCCCCGCCCGGTCTCAAAATTATCGTCATCATGTGAGATAGAAACAAGTGCAGCAATTTTCCTAAAAAGAGTCCTATAGCTCGCGAGTAGTGTTCCGCACCACTCGACTTCTACCGATGACTCGTTCTTAAGCATAGCATAAAGTAGCGGATGGTTGAACATAACCGACCCAGAGGAAGACCTAGGGATACATGCAACTAAGGTTTCATTCAACTCTTGAACACCTAATACACATAACATGACTTCATACATGTGACAAAGTGAAAATATTTTGAAAAGAGGTTGAGATGCACCATGGCTTGCTTTGGGTTTGATGGTCAGCACATTCAAATATGTTAATGTCAGCACCGGTCACCTCGGCTATGAGCCTACGATCTCCACTTCCAAGTCCGACGTCGCTTCCTAAATGGATGCAATTAAAGATAATAAATAAATACAACGCATACATAAAACTTTGCTAAAGGAAGTAATGCAATGACATGACATGACGAGGGTGTTGCCAGGATGCTCAGAAATGACATAAAAAGATTTCAATTTATTTTCATTTGAAGTATGCTCACAAAAGTGACCAATTGTTAGGGTTCCCAACTGTCGAAACAACAAAAATTCATTTCGAAATTATTTAACATGGTTCTAGAAGACATAAAAATACAAGGATTTTTCTGGTGAACAACAGCGGCATAGGTAACATTGTGGCAAATTTTTAGAAACATTGGATGCAGGAGTTAATTAACAAGGTTGAAACATCGAAAAGCTTGGAAAAGCAATTACTGGTAAAACATGCAGAAAAGTAATTATGCAACTTGGTGAAGGGTTCAGGAATGTCATGAGATGTATGTATACCAAATTTAAGGATTTTTGGATGGACAGAAATGCATATATAAAATTATTTAGGTTTTTATTCTCTGAACTTTGTACAAAAACTTACTGGGTAACATAGTGTTTTTGTTGCACCACGGGAGATATACTTACAAGGATTCCAAAGAAATTTATTTCATATTTTTGTGATCTGTATTTATTTATTTATGATTTTTTGAAAATTTGTGGCAGATTTGAAGATGCAAGTACAGCAAGTTAACTAGCTTCTTCCTGCCTTCTACTGTAGCACCAACACAGCGGCTCGGCCGTGGCTGCTGGAGCGCGGCGGCGTTACCGGCGAACGGCGGCAATCTAGGATAAACAGAGAGAGGCACCATGACGAGAAAAGGAAGGCGACCACGTACCCCTAGCTTGTCCATGTGCGGAGTGGTCAGAGGTATGACAGCGGCGAGGGGCAGCGCGGCGGCGACTTGGCGGCGGCATTCCCGGCGGTGGAGCGGTCGTCTGGTCGAACGGCAAGAGCACGAGCTTCAGAATGTCGGCGCGGAGCCTGGCCTTCGATGATGTCGACGAGAATAGGGATCGATGGTGAAGTTCTTCGGGGAGGCGGCGCGGTCCGGTGGACGACTGTGGGGAAGATTCTTGTTCCGGCGAGATCGTCTAGGGAAGGGGAAAAAGAATGGGTCAGGAGTGTGCACCGCCGAGTTTTGCACCTCCCACTGAGCTGAATCGAACTCCGGCTCACCCTGGATGGAGGAATCGGCGTCGGCGTCGGCGTTGAGCTCGCTCACCCGGCGGCCATGGTGGCAAAGCTTCGTCGATCTCGGCGATATCGCGGCGGCTGGGGAAAAAGGGGTGGGGGATAAGCTATAGGAAGCCCTTGCGCATCCTCTAAACCACTCACGCTCGACGGGGACCAAGAAATGGTTGCGCGATTGAAATTCATGAGCTGGGCGGCAATGGTGGCTGTGTTGCACGCGTGGGAAGAGAGAAAGAAAGAGAAAGCGCGCGAAGGGTAGGGGTCCCACATTCCCCCCCCCCCTATGGGTAGGGGGGCATAGGACCTGCTAATAGGTTGCCCTTTCAGTGATACTTACAATCTCTCTTCTGATTATCCACCTCATATACAAGGTGGCTTGGGTACCTGTGCCTAGGCACAGGTGCATGTTGAATCTGTTCTTTCATATGGTGGGTAGACTTTCAGTTCTAAGTGCTCACAAATTCAAGCGTGATATATTTTTAACCTAATGGTCTTCCCCGTTTTCAGGTTATCATGGTCATTATTCAGGCATCTGCTAGTTGCGCGTCAAGCTTCCAGAGTGTCGTAGCTGATGGTGTGCCGAACATGCGTAACGATTTCACAAAACAACTGTATTTGTTCACTCTAGTCAGCAAATTGGCTACATCCTGGTACAGCGTCGTAGTCTACCTTTAATTTGACATTGATCTCTGAGAAGAAGGCTTATGTGGAGGCTGGTGCAGAGGTTATTTATGAGTATCTCTCTTTGAAGAACCTGGTCCTGCGAGCACTACAATTAAAATGAGCCTAGGGGTCCTACGCCCCCCCCCCCTGTATTTTCATTAAGAAGCGAGCGGCGCTTGTCACAAAACTGCATCACACTTGTTTCATTGCTTGGGTGGCATTTGCGTGCAACATATCCCATGTGAATATCCTAATCTCCAGACATGGGAGGCAGGAGCTTGTTTGAGCATTTTGGCCGGTCATCCTCATCCTGTCATCCGGTCTACACGCGCTTTTCCAATTCGTTGTGCTATTCTTTTGATGGATGTCGGCCCTGCTTTTCGTGCTCCGTCGTTCCTCGGTTAAAAAATCGCGCTATCCTTATTCGTCGCGCTGCTTCGAGGCACCGTTGCCGGCCTGCCGCCTCACCGCTCCTCCTCCTCCTCCTCCTCCTCCTCCTCCTCCTCCTCCCTCGGCGAGCACAACCACCGCGCCTGGCCCCATCCGTGTCGCTGCGACCTGACCTACCTTGCCTCCCGTCGCCGAGCTGCTCGCGCCGCTGGCGCCCCGTACCTGGGCCGCTGCCCCCACGCCGCCCTGCCCGCCCACGTCTGCGCCCCCACGTCGCCGTCTTGGAGCCGCCGTCGAGCCCGAGGACCTCGCCGTCTTGGAGCCGCCATTTCCTTCGTCGCCCGGAGTTGAGGGAAGAGCCTCAGATCCGCTTGAAATAGAGGCCGCCTCGCCGGATTCAGGCGCGGCGTCGCAAGGGCCGGCCACACCACCTCCTTCGCTGTCCGGAGTGGAGAGACGGACCTCAGATCCGCTTCAAGGGGAGGTCGCTTTGGCGGATCCTGCTGCATCGACTTGTCGGGGCTCACCCAAGGAGGTTTAGGCTTCGATCCAGGGGTCGGCGCAGGGGCGAGGTGGGCTCGACATATGTCGCAATACTACGAGCGCATCGATGGCGGACCAAACCTCAGCCGACGGGATATTGAGGCACAGCTCACTGGTGTGCATCACCTGCGCTAGCCAGGTGCTCTGTGCAGATGAGACCTCTCCTCTCCTTTTGTTTTGTTTTTTTTGTTTTTCTTTTTTTTTTGCCGCAAGGGATCTCGTGTGGAGGACGACAGAGGAGAAATGAAGGTTGGTCCTCCTGTTGGTCTCCTTAATTATGTTCTCTCTAATATTCATTATTTCGCCCAGATAGTTGACAGTACATGACATGTGTCCCGGTGCAGTTGCAATTTCTCCATGTACCTCTGTGCTCAAATCTGTGTACTTTACCATAATCGTATACCAACACTATTTGTTGAGTAATGCTTAAACCTGTAGTTTTTCTGGTTCATTTGTTTGACAAAATATCACCATGTTGCCAGAGTTAATGTGTTCTTCCTTGACTCATCTTTATTTTAAATCGTTACAATGTGCTTCCTAATTATATTGCTAATTCTGTTTTAGATTTGTTTGAAATTTGTATTCAGCCTTCACTGTTATCAAAGTGCGCATTTGTTGTTTGCACAAATAAGAGAGTATACCTGCCCGGAGATCTTGGTCCATGTCTCCATGGGCGACATGGTGATGTTATAGCATCCAAATACCCCAACAAAATGTGCTAATGCGTCATTTTGCCGCACCATATTGCATCAGTATTCGCCTGCTGTATACTACCTCCGTCCTATAATAGTTGTTGCTTTTGACTTTTGATCATTAAATTTGACCGTTCGTCTTATTCAAAAATTTTGTGCTAATAGTAAAACAAATATGTCATGATTAAACTTTCTTTAATAACAAAACATGTTACGAAAAAATAAATAACATTAGCACAAAAAATTTGAATAAGACGAACGGTCAAACGTAATGTCTGAAAGTCAAAAGTGACAGCTATTTTGGGACGGAGAAAGTACGCCTTAATTATGTTTAACCTTTGTTTGTTTTTATTTACGTACAATTAATGTGTTAGTAATGATTCATGTAGACATCGGCTTGCGCTGTGCCTTTATGTTAGCCCTTCCTTAATCCTGGATGTGTTGAGAGGAGCTTCTTCAGCAACCATTTAAGCAAACAAAACTTTTCAGTGATTTATTTCTTTGTCATTTATTTTAAATTCCTGTCTTTTTTGTTCCTCCACTGTCCATCAGAGATGGCACACGTATGTACCTACAAGAACCCTATGCTTTCTGCCCATATGGTCGGCGCAAAAAACTATTCTGAAACTGCATCCACGGCCTGAGGTCGCCCGGGGGTACTCACGTTGAAGGGAGGCGAGGTAGGAGGGGGACGGGGGAGAGCGGGCAGGCGAGGACGCGGAGGTAGGTGGCCGGACCGGAGTCGTCCCCGGCCGCGCCTCCGGGGAGGGGGTGCGCCCACCGGTGGAGCGCCGCGTGGAGGCCCGGCCGCCGGCGCGACGTTTCGTCCTGCCCGCCGCCGGGCTCCTCCGCCAGCGGCTCCAGCGCCACCCGTTTCCTCATCTCTCTCTCTCCTCTATCAGAAGGTTGCGCCTGCGTAGTAGCTTCTGTGTCAGCCTGCCGGCGAGGGAGGGGAGGGGGAGGGCGACGGAGGACGCGATGGGCAGGCGCGCGAGACGCCGCATTTGTGCATCGCGCGGTGCTCCTCACCGAAAGTGGGTAGCAGCTTTATGTCATCGGTTGGAGAGATATTTTTCAGCTTTGAAGATCTATTTTCGGTATGGGGTGGCAAGGCACGCGTTGGAGTCAGTCTTAGGTAGGGATGAAAACCGGACGGCAACCGTGACCGGAATTCTCCTGACCGTTTTCGGATTTCCGGGACTTACACAGAAAAGGACAGGAATGGGAAAACAAAAAACGGAAACGGAATCGAAAACAGTTGAGAGGTTTTCCATCCGTTTTGCCGGTATCCTGTAATTTTTTTTTTTGAGAAAAGGGTTGGATTATATTAATTATAAGGTAAAATTACATCCAGCCCCTTGCAAAGGAGCCCCCAAATGAAAAGAAAATTACATTGAAGTCCTCCTAAGGAGCCCCTGACGGTCATCGTTTCTGTCGACCAGAATCGTCTCTTCTCGTCTCTTCTCCGATGGCAGCACCAGAGAAACATGGCGAGGAGGAAGCTCGAAGCCGACACCTCAACTGACGACGCCATATCAAGTTTGAATGCCAGCAGTAGCACGATCAACAACGGATCGTGCCGTTAATCGATGAACGCACCGGCAAGAAGCCCGCTCTTGGCCGCATCATCGTCACGCAGAAAGGGATCAGACGCCAATCGCCTCCATGACTGACCCCAATCGACGGAAGACGAAGACCACAAAACGGGAACTGGAAACTTCAACCCAGAACAACCGGGAAGAAGGAAATCACACCTCACAAGAACATCTCTAGAAACACCAGAGGATTCTTGGAGGGACAAAATACCGGCACCATCGACTAGATCTCTGGCCCGGAAACAAATCCTCGACTTCACACAATAGATGACACCATTGATGAAATTGAAGAACAAACATCCTCCAATCGGCAACGACACCGACGAGGAAAACAACCCAACCCTATACCTCATACCGTGGTCGCCCATCGAGTCGGGGAAGCCGTCAAGGATGTCGGAGAAGATTTCGCCAAAGCTCAGCTCAACATCTTCATCCTCGCATCCAAGACGTCGCTCACCGGAGACGCACCAGTAGAGGAAGGAGGCTCCACATCGCATCAACAACATGGAGAAAACTAACCCTAATCTACCTAGACTAAGTCTAGTATAGAGGGATATGTACACCGGCCGCCGAATCCATCGGTCCCCCCACCCTCCGGTGTCACCGAGGCCACCGGAGGCGGAGGGGATGCGACGAAATCGACGCCGGACGGTGAATCGCCTTGAGTTCGCCCCGATCTACTGTAGATGGGGAGAAGAGTCGAGAGGAGAAACCTTCTTCTGCCGGTATCCTGTATTTGGGCGGGATATTCCCGTTTTTAGCACCGTTTTTGGCCCAAACGGTTGCCTCCTGCTAGGTAGCAGGCTAGCAGCCCACCCATCTCAGCGGCCCAGCCCAACTCGCTTTCCCCTTTGTCCCCAAGTCCCCTGCCTGCAGCACGCCGCCGCCCCCAAGCAGCCGCCGCGCCAGCGCCTCGCTCCCGAGCGGCCGCGCCACGAGCTCACCTTCCCGCGGCACGACCTCGCCGGGCCCTGCTTGGCCGTCCTCGCCTCTCCTCGCCTCGCCTCATTCCAGCTCGTCGCCGCGCCCACCCATCCACCGTCGCTATGCCGCACCCGCGGCCCATCGAGCATCGCTGCGCCACGCTCACCTCATCCAACCTCCTCTCGCCGCGTCTCATGGAGCAAGCTCGTCCAGAACGTCCAACCACGCCCAGCTCGTCCAACCAAGGCGACCTCGTCCAACATCGCCGCACTTCATCACAGCAGTAGCAAGAAGGCTGCCTCTGCTGAAGGTACTGGCGTATACTACGCATACTCTTTTGCTAATCGATCTAGTCTGATGTAATATGTATCCTTTAGCTTCTCCTAGATCTTTTGCTACTGGTAGCTATCTTAGTCTCTGGTTTATCTCAACTCTGGATGTGAAATCTCTGGTTTATCTCAGCGCTAGATTTAAAACACAATGTTTTCTGGTAGGATGTAACAGATAATAGAAGACCAATGCAACAATGCTTCCATCCTGGTAATCGAAAAGGACTTGTACAATCCATTAGTGGCAACTGGCATTTTCTTCCTGGTAGTGGCATTTGAGCTGCTAGTGGCCTATGACTTGTGTTTTATGTGAACTGATTAGTAACATTGTTCACTGATGTGTTGATATTCTTGTTATGTTGGGTCCTCGCTGTCATTGCCGTATGTTCGAAAGAATGCGTCGATGTTCCCGTCTTAGCTCCCGGTTCCCGACCGTTACCGGTGTGTTTCCGTTCGGTTTTGTTCGTTTTCGGATTCCCGACATTCCCGTGATCGTTTTCGTTCCCGGACGTCCCGTTTTCGTTTCCGTCCGGTGTAAGAAATACGGAAACGGAAACGGTTAGGGTGTTTTCCCGCCCGTTCCCGTCCGTTTTCATCCCTAGTCTTAGGGATGGTTATCTAGGTAAAACTCCTAAAGTGACCATCTAAGTCCACAAACTATTTAGGAATGGTTATCTAGTTACAGCATAAATGGCCACTTAGGAGTTTATGTACTTAGATGATCATTTCTAAATAGTTTGTGAACCTAGATGGTCACTTTAGAAGTTTATGTACCTAAATGACCATTCCTAAATAGTTTATGTACTCCGGATGCATTTCACTCTAAAAAAATGACATAATTTTTTGCTTCATGTAGTGAGATTTGGGTTAGACAGTAAATGTTATCAGTATTAACATTGATTAGGTCGTACTTTAGTGTGGCATACTGGAAAATATACTTTTTGTTTGCTTCAAGAACCTTATTTTCATGGAGTTTCTGTATGGAGAATACCAGCACCTACAGTTTAGTGCTGGATTACTCATACACCAGTGTCAACTATTTTTTTATTGTCATGTGAAAAGGATGTCAGCCTAAAAAGATGTGGACTAAAACTGTTAAACTGTCCATGATACATGGATACTTAACTCACTATAACCTGCACCCATACTATGGGCAGGTCTACTTCAACTAATAATCTAGGGACAATGGTGATTGCGCTTTATTTCTGCGTCGCAAACTGCTGATAATAAAATCTGTACAGTGGTACAGTGCTTATTTTAGGAAGTAGGGCGGCAGTGGTGCGAATTCATGGGTTCTTTCTAGGGTTATGCTTAGTAGCGCATGCTATGTTAGACATCGTTATCGTTATGTGGTCTCAGCAAGAACAATTTGTGTTTTTACAGGTGATTGTAAGCTCCTGGCTGCTATGGCAGCTTGCGCTTCTCATATGTTTGGGCCGGAATTCCCATATGTCAAAGCGGTTGGGAGCTATCTTTCCAAGCCAGAAATATGCACAACTCTATCAAGCTATTACAGACTCTTGAAAAACTAACATCTTTATTTATTCTGTCATTTCCATTTCTATTTTTGCCATGTAATGTCATTGTTGTTGTTTGTGTAATCTTGATAATAGGGTCCTCAAATTGAGGATCATTTCTGTACCATCAGTGTCCGTGTCTCTAATTTAGTGTAAATTGAAATTTTGGTGCTGACGACGCCAGCCGTTGTGGATGTATCAGTGCAGAAAAAAGGGAAATCTGAAACATAAAAACTCGAGTTGACTCATGCCTGGCTCGCATTTTTTGGAAGTGGACAAAAAGGTTATGAGGTTATCTTGGAGTCACAAGAAAATAATTACCATTGCATACTAGAAAATTGAGACTTATTGTGCAACTAGTAACTCTTATTTGAAAATGATGTGCCTAATGTTTAGTAATATGTAACGTCGAGATAACCAAAATAACGCATATGAAATAGTTAGGACGTGGAAATAGCGGCATCGTCCAATTTCGGACGTCTCATTGCTTCGGTGCAGCTAGTGTGTACCATGGTTAAAGATAGCAAAGATATTCCTCAATCTAGTGTAAATTTTTTACAGTGCCTGCACAAATTTTCTACTAAGCTCACCCAAGAAATGTTGGAACCGAGGAACGCTCACACACTCTCGCACGGACGTGAGGTAGAAGAAGATGAATAGTAGCACTGGTTTTTCAGGCGCCGAACGCCTCGGCCGCCGAACAGCCTGTATGTTGGCTTCTATTCAATCTCAAAGACTCGGAACAAACTGACACAGAGATTACAGCCGGCTTTATAGCCATGGCAACGCACACACCACGCATCCACCTGCCCGATCGCCGCGCGCGAACGCTTCTTCTCAGCGACCCCGAATTCCTCGCCACGAGCCGCTGCTCTCCACGGGACTCGGTCTCCAGCCTGACTGCGACCTTGTGCATGCTGCTTCCGCCTTCGTCGCCGCACGTCGAAGCCTCGCCATCAACTGAACTGCAACTCCCTAACAAACTCGCCAGGCCTCGGCACACACCATCGTGTGGCTTGACTCCTGTAACAGCCCAAAAATTTAAATACAATAAAATTCACTCAGAAATTGAACTTTTTAGATTTATAGGTAATTCCATGAGTTTATGGAAATAAAACCTCATTAAAGTAGTCCAACAAATAGAATTTGAGAAAATTTCTAAAATAAAAGTTCATGCTCAAGTGCTTGTTTTCCTTTTCCTTTTATTCGGATTTTATTGGTGTTATCTCTCTCTCTCCCAAATTTGAATTCCATTCAAATTTGCTCAATCCAAAATCTAAGAAATGTTTGAACATTTCTTTTCCCGGGCTCTTCTTTCTCTTTTCTCTTTCGTCGGCCCAGCCCAAACTCCCTCTTTCTTTTTCCCGAGCTGGGCTACCACCCTCTTTCTCCCTTCCCGGCCCAGCGTGGCCGCGCGGCCCGGCCCAGCCCAGCGACGCCGTCGTCTTCTCCGGTGCGCCGCGCGCCTTCTCGACCTCGCCAGCGCGACGCCACCGCCCTCTCCGCCCTCTCTCTCTACCTTTCCAGCTCATGTCCCCGCGCTGCTGTAGCCACTCCGCCGCGACGTCACCCAGCCTCGACCCATTCCATCGGCGTACAGGGCGGCGCCGTCTCATTTAAGACCGGCATGGAGGCTGCCGGATTTTCCGCTCTCACAGCGCAACGGCGAGTTCGCCCGCGACGACCAGAAGCACCGGTTGCCTTCGCGACCAAGCCGTCGACCTCGCCGCGCCGCAAACTGGACCAATGCGTGACGACCACGTGCACTTCACCGGAAATATCTCCGCCGATGAACACCGGCGAGCTTCTCTCTCCGTCCCGATCCGTCGCACCGCTCGACAGCTAGCGTACGGCCTCGCCGTGCCCATGCCGCGCCGCAATGCTGACCGTCCTCGGCCCCTGCGCCAAGCCACGCAGTTAAAGCACCGCCTTTAAGCCCGTCGCCGGAAAATATCGCCGCCGGCGATATTTCTCGCGCGAACCGCCTTCCTTCCGCCTATTTATAGGCCCGCACCCCTCCTGTGCAACTCCCCTTCACCAGCATTCCACGAATCGAGCACCACAGCGACTCAATCGCCGTCGATCCCCTTTCGTCCCCAATTCCGGCCGCCGCGCGATCTCCCTGTTCCGGTGAGATCCTCTTCTCCTCTCTGTCTCTACAGCATCCCCATCACTTACTGGTTCGATCCCGAGCTCAAACTCCAGCCCTCCTAAACCCTAGGCCGGCGCGCACCGAGCGCCGCCACCCGCCGCCGCACGAGCTCGACGACGGCCGCCATTCCGGCCGCGCCTCGCTCAACGCACACGCGCACCACACTCGCCGTAACCCCGCGCACCTCCCAGATAGCACACACTCGCGAAAAACACACGCGCGCGCATGAGCGCATCGCGCTCCGCCGCCACGTCCCTCTCCGGCGAGCCCGCGCCGCCGCTCTGGTGCTCGCCGTCGACGACAAGCTCGACCCCTAGCTCCGCCTTCGCATCCTCTAGCCCTGCAGCGAGATCTCGCCGTGCCTCCTCCACTCTAGCGGCCACCGGCGAGCCCTCCGGCGAGCCACCGCCGCGCTCCACCCAGCGCCGCCGCTCCGCTGACCCGGTCGTCGCCGTCATCCGACGTGGCGTCCACGTGGCATCCACGTCAGCTCGCGGGTCCCACCACTTGATCCCAGTCAGCACTCTCTCTCTCTTATCTCTCCATGCACCCGGTCCACGTGAACCACACTCACATACCCAGCCGGTCCACAGATCCCATACGCCTAGTCCACAGCACAGTAACCCGGGGTGCACTATGCAGCCCGGCCCCACCAGTCAGCCTCTGAAACCTAATCTGTTTTGCTAGATCCACCCAGCTAGTGTACACAGAATCCTATTCCGAGACTTTCCCTTTGTAGAAAAATTCCAGAAAAATTCCCAAAAATATCTTATATTCTCTAGAGTATTTTACCACCTTTTCCCAACCTCAGAAAAATATAATATTTCCAGGATAAATAGGAACCTATAAGAGATCTAATTCCTTTTCTTTAATTCCACCTTCCTAGATTCTTTTAATAGATTCTTTTCCCTAAAATTCCTATTTAATTCAATCCTATCTATTCCTATCAATCCCAATTCCATTTGAGTTTATTTGGTTATTTATTTGGATCTTATTTGGCCGCATTTATTTTATTTTGCGTTAGTCATTTATTCGTCGGTAATTTGCGTGTTTTAGCTAACGAGGAGTTCGAGGAGGAGCCCGAGGACCGGGATTACGAGGAGGAGCACGAGGAAGAGTTTGAAGGCAAGTCCTAACTATCCTTGATCATTTTGATCCTATGATTTATAAACACATCCTATGAATGGCCTGTTTTAATGCTTATATGATGCATGCTTATTTTATTATTTTGAAAAGTTGTGTTAGTTATAAACCTACTAGGATAAAAAAACTAGACCAGCTGGGGGCAAGCCGCCCCCAGGGCTTTGCAGTAAGATAGAAGACCATCTCCCGCTGGCCTAGAAAACCCCCGAACCCCCTCCCTGGTCTTACACAGGGGTCCACAACCCAATGGGAGCGACCACCACGACCGACCGGTCCGGCCCACCGACAGCCCCAGCTGACGGCTCGGTAACACGGCGGCTTCGTGGGACGACCGGGCGGGACCTTACCATGTGCTTTGGCACAGCGGAGGGCGAGGGGATTTTTTTAACCTCCGCCCGAAATTCGCTCCCACCGGGAGTCGAACTCGGGACCTGAGGAGTGCCGCTCGGAAGTCTTAGCCACTTCAACCAAGACCCCTTTGGCTAAACCTACTAGGATAGCAATCCTTGATATTGATGTCTGTTACCTTGGTAAACCTAGGATATTCCTTCATTATGCAATAATAATGCTGGATTATTGCCTTGATATTAGATTGCTTAGGGACTTGCTACAACTGTTTAGTTGTTACACATTTATCATGACTTTTGGTGAAATGTGTGAAAATGTATGCTTGGTGTGTGTGAGTAAATAAAATGGGAGGGTGATAACCAACTAGTGTGTTGGGGGTGAAGTGGGATATTTTAGGCGGGGGGGGCGAGACTGGTGAATGGTGAATAGTGACCTACATAGGTGGGGATAGGTGGAAGATGCTCGCCTCTGCCGGTTAAGGACCGGTTCGTTGGACCTCGCCCTAGTGAACCCCGTGCAACCAGCAGATCCTGTTATGGGCAGGACTTGACCCTAACTTTCTGGTGTTTACCACTTGATCCACCTAGGAGGCGGTAGTTCGACGAGCAACCAGGAGCCGACACGATATCGTAATTGGTCGTTGTCCGACTTGGCCATTGGGCCATGGACTACTTACAGTCGCATTATAAGTCCCTGGGTCAGTAATGGCTCGTGATGGGATTGTGGAGACACTCGGGAAAGGTGGGTTTCGCTATGTTGCTCCGTTGCTAAGAGCGACGTAGTCTGTGGGTAAAGATGTACACCTCTGCAGAGTTAAAATCTATCCGGATAGCCGTGTCGCGGTCACAGACGCGCTATGGTTGAGTTCACAATGATTAGCTCTACATACTCCTTGAAGTGTGAGTGGGCAGTAGTTCGCCCGTGTTTTGGAAGTGAGAGTCGGTACGGCCGTGCGCCCGAAGGCTCGCCTAAAACTTGGGAACTGGCGGGATTGACATATCTCCCCCAGGGCCAACCCACTTAATCATGACAAACAAATTCTTTATAAAAGGTTTATGCTTTTGAAATGAACCCTGCATTAAAATAAGCTTTCCGCTAAAATATAAGCCCTACAGCCTAACCTTTCATACAGCCTTATATGCATCTATAACCTCTTTGAGTAGTGTTAGGATTTGCTGAGTACTTTATGTACTCACCCTTGCTTTAATCATTCAGAAGAAGATGTTCAGTATGAAGACGGTGGTGACGATGAGTAGAATTTGCGTTCATCGCCCGAGTTGCCTGTAGAAGTTGGACTCTCCGCTTTCCGCTTGTACTGTTAGTTTGTGGCCAGGCCTGCCGGCCACTCTGGTATTGTAATCTGAAGTCTTTATAAGACATTTGTGGTACTGTAATAATAATCGAAGTATGGACTTGGTATTATCTTTGTTTTGTGCGTATCAACTACTGATCCAGGGATTGGTACGGTAAGCACAGTGGATTCCAGAAATGGGGTCTGACAGAGTGGTATCAGAGCCGTACTTGGCCGTAGGACGCAACCCTAGGAAAAACCACCGCTGAGAGTTTCTTATCTTGACATAAAAAAAACTACTTTATGAATATCCTTCCCTATCTTACCTCTCCTTCCCTCTAAGTCTATTATTAAAAGGATTATAAAATTTCCTCCTAGTTCTGTTCTAACATCTCCAAATTTGTTTGGCAGATGGAAGAAGGTCCTTGGACTTGGTCTTATGCTAATGAAGACAGTGGTTTTCCTGCACTCCTGGCTGACACCATGAAGAAGATGGGTTATACTCGAGCCCCGGATTATCATTGGCAGGAAACCGTGAAGCAGGGAGCACCGATCTGCAAGATGTGTGTACATGTTGATGGAGTCCCTCCCCACTCCGACATACAGCCATGGACTGGGCAGGTCACAGGCGCCAGGTTTGAGGATACTCTGCAGATGGCTGCCCGAGGAGTTTTACTGGAGCTTTGCCAGAAGAACATCGGCTTCAGCGGGACTACTCCTTTCAAGTACTTCCCTGTGAAGGATGTGGATAATGAAGTTTGGAAGCATCGTGTGGCTACACTAGAGGGTCCCACCCAGACAGTTGATGATCCTACCTTGGCTGCCACCGCTCGGTACTTGTTGGCTTTGGACAACTTATATGAAGACCATGCCCATGAGTGGGGCAAATCTCATAGGCATGCTATGAGGGCAGAAAAGAAGATCAAGGACTTGGAGAGGCAGCTGGACATTGCTCAGAACCAAGCTATAGAAGCTGAGGAGCGCGCCAATCAAGCCCTGAAGACTATGGCAGAGAATGCTCAGCGCCTCGCCCAGGAATTAGAGGCCCTGCACCAAGTAGGGATATGTCGAGGCGCACGCACCAGGCAGACTGCAAGGAAGCGGAACTTTGTTACCTCCACCAGTGGTGAGCGCCAGCTACCCCCTACAGCACCTGTTCTGGATGATGCTACTCGAGGAACAATCTCTCGTCAGGGACCTACAAATGGGAACCGATCTGAGGATGATGATGAGAGTGATGATGATGACTCACACGGCTCCGACGACTCAGATGGATCTGATGACCAGGATGGAGGCATGGATATCTCCGAAGTTGCGGAAACAGAGGAGGATCCTGAAGAGGACCCAGAGGAGCCACCTCAGGAGGATGACCAGGCAGATTCCACCGCACCGATGGTTGAGGACGCCGTTCCAGCTGTTGAGGATGCCCCAGCAGATGCTGAGCCTGACAGCGGGTTTACCTTCCATAACCCGTTCATAATTAATGATGATGACTTCAACCTCTACGAGCAGTGGCGTAGGGATCGTGGGATCAGTGGTTGAGTAGTTCGAGCAGTGTAGTAGTATCTTGGAGCTTTTGTATCAGTAGTTAGCAGCAGTTATCCTAGCAGCGAGTAGTGTCTCAGTAGCATCCTAGTAGTAGGCAGCATCCTAGTAGTTTGTATGACTCGTCTGTAGTACGTCTTGTATAATACACCTTATCTAATGAATAAAAGTTATCTATGCTTGTAATATAGAGTGCTTGTGTGTATTTGCAAGTTTCTTGGTTCTTTGGTAGAGTGCTTGGGTGATTCAAGAACAACCTAATCAAATAAACTACTTGATAAATAGAACTAAAAGCTTAGTACCTGCCTCAACTTCTATCTTACCCTCACTTATGGAAACAGGATGCCTCCAAAGAAGTCTGCTCGCATTGAAGCTCGTCGTGAGCGTGATGCAAAGGCTGCTGAAGATGACAATCGTGATGGACAGCCCGAAAGGGGTAGGACAATCACCAGGGGAAAGAAGAAGACAAACCGCCGTAATCCATCCCCCCGAAGGAATGATAGGAGGAATGAGCGGGGCAATCGTAAGGAACATGAAGGGAGCCGTCACGATGAGAATGACGGAGATCGTGAGGAGGAAGTGAATCAGCACAACACTGCAGGGAATAACCAAACCAGGAATCAGGGACCGCCACCGCCGCCACCCCTTACTCTTGCAGAGGTGATGGCAAATCAGACTCAACTCCTGCAAGCTATCGCCCAAGGGATGAATCAGCAGAACCATGGACCTCCACCCCAGTCCAGGATGACTGAGTTCATGAGGCTCAGGCCACCAACCTTCGACAGCACTGATGATGATCCGCTAGCAGCTGATGACTGGCTTCGTAACATCAACAAAAAGCTCAACCTGGTCACTATCGACGCTCATGTAAAAGTGATGTTAGCATCACATCAGCTTGTTGGAGCAGCAGGAGAATGGTGGGACAACTACCGCCAAGCAGCAGTAGATCCCGACACACTCACTTGGGATGAATTCCAGCAAGCCTTTCGCGACTACCACATTCCAGAAGGAATCTTAGAAATGAAAGCAGATGAATTCCGCTCCCTGAGGCAAGGACCAATGACAGTGAACCAGTACATCAAGAAGTTTATGAAGCTAGCTCGCTACGCCCCAGAGGAAGTGAATACTGACAAGAAGAAGCAGGATCGCTTCAGGAAAGGTCTCAATGGCAGTTTGAGGACCCAGCTGGTGACTCATATCTACCCAGATTTCAACACTCTCATGAATAAGACTCTGCTACTTGAGGATTCCCGCTCCTACCTTGATAATGAGAGGAAGCGTAAGTTCCAGGCACAGAAGAGCAAGCAACAGGAAAGATTGCAGAGGCCTAAGTTTGGATACCAGCCAAAGCAGAGGAACCAGCAAACCATGCAGTATCGCACTCCTGCAGCAAGTCAGCAGCAATCCAACCAGATGTATCGTGGGCAAAGTTCGAATACTCAGCAGAGGGGTAGTACTCAGGTCTCTCAGGCACCTGTCAAAGGCAGGGCATGCTTCAACTGCAGGGACCCAGGCCATATGATTGCTAATTGCCCCTACAACAACAACAGACAGCCACCTGCAGTGTCAAACAATTCAGGAGCCCGAACCGCAGTGTCTGGAGTAGGACGTGGAGGACCCCAGACTTCTGGCCAGCAGAAGAGGACTCAATCTTTCGGACAAGGACGGGTCAACCACATTGATGCTATGGATGCCGAAGACGCGCCAGACGTGGTACTCGGTAAGTTTCTTGTCAATTCCGTACTTGCAACAGTTCTCTTTGATTCTGGAGCTTCGCATTCGTTCGTTTCTTCGAAGTTTGTTGCTGAGCATGGACTACCAACTGTTTTACTTAAAATTCCCCTGATGACAAAATCCCCTGGGGCAATGATCAAGTGTCAATTAGAATGTCCCCGGGTTAAAATCCTTTTAAGTGGGGTAGAGTTTCTAGCAAACCTAGTAGTCCTTAGATCAAGTGGAATAGATGTTATCCTCGGAATGGACTGGTTAGCGAAGCATAAAGGGAATATATCATGTGCTGATCGTAAAGTTACTGCAACAAATCATAAGGGAATCACCATAGAATGTCAGCCCAACCTGATAACTTCAGAACCAATGGTGTGCAACATGGAAGCTAAACCCTTAGAAGAAGTGCCAGTGGTTTGTGAATATCCCGATGTCTTTCCTGAGGAATTACCTGGAATGCCACCCGACAGGGATGTTGAGTTCATCATTGATTTAATCCCCGGAGCAACCCCAATTGCAAAGAGACCTTATAGGATGGCAGCAAATGAATTGGCAGAGTTAAAGGAGCAAATAAGAGAATTACAAGAAAAAGGTTTCATTCGACCTAGTTCATCACCGTGGGGAGCACCTGTTCTGTTCGTAAAGAAGAAGGATGGAAGTCTCAGGATGTGCATAGACTACCGTTCCCTGAATGAGGTAACCATCAAGAATAAGTATCCACTACCCAGGATTGATGACTTGTTTGACCAGTTGAAAGGAGCCAAGTTCTTTTCTAAGATTGACTTGAGGTCAGGTTACTATCAACTGAAGATCAGAGTTAGTGATATTCTGAAGACAGCATTTGTGACTCGGTATGGTCAATATGAGTTCACCGTGATGCCATTTGGTTTAACCAATGCCCCAGCATACTTCATGAATCTAATGAATAAGATCTTCATGGAAGAGTTGGACAAGTTTGTCGTAGTCTTTATTGATGACATACTTATCTACTCTAAAAGTGCCGAAGAGCATGAGGAACATCTAAGGATTGTATTGGAAAGACTAAGAGACCATGAGCTCTATGCAAAATTCAGCAAGTGTGAATTTTGGTTACAAGAGGTCGCATTCTTGGGACATATCATAAATGAAAATGGAGTCGCAGTGGATCCTGCAAAGGTGGAAGCAGTGACGAATTGGAAACAACCAAAGAATGCCTCAGAAGTCAGAAGTTTCCTTGGATTAGCAGGGTACTACAGAAGATTCATTGAAGGTTTCTCCAAGATTGCAAAACCCATGACGGAGTTAACAAAGAAAGATAAGAAGTTTGAATGGACGCTAGCATGTGAGAAAAGTTTCCAAGAGTTAAAAGAGAAGTTAACAACAGCCCCAGTGCTTACCTTGCCTGATATACACAAGGACTTTGTGGTATATTGCGATGCATCTCGACAAGGACTTGGATGTGTCCTGATGCAGAATGACAAGGTTGTTGCTTATGCTTCGAGGCAATTGAAGGTTCATGAGAATAATTATCCTACCCACGATTTGGAATTAGCAGCTGTGGTACATGCCTTGAAAATATGGAGGCATTATCTAATTGGGAATAAGTGCCACCTCTACACTGATCACAAGAGCTTAAAGTATATCTTTACTGAGACAGAGCTGAATTTGAGGCAAAGAAGATGGTTAGAATTGATAAAGGATTATGACATTGAGCTGCAGTATCACCCCGGAAAGGCAAATGTGGTTGCGGATGCATTAAGTCGTAAGGCTTATTGTGACCATCTGAAGGTAGTCACTACAAACCAGGCTTTGATTGATGAGATGAACCAATTAAACCTGCAAGTTGTAAGTCAGGGATGTGTCAACACTTTGTGCGTTAAGCCAACCTTAGAAAATCAGATCATAAGAGCTCAAGGAAAAGACGAGGAAATTCAGGAGATAAAAGAAAAGATTGGTAAAAACAAAAGCCCTGGATTTAGGATGGATCCCAGTGGAATTCTTTGGTTTGAAGATCGGATTTGTGTGCCTAAGACCCGAGATAACGACTTAAGACAGCTCATCATGAATGAAGCACATAACTCTGCATATTCCATTCATCCTGGAGCCACTAAGATGTATCAGGATTTGAAACAGAAGTACTGGTGGGTTGGAATGAAAAGAGACATAGCCGAATATGTTGCTCGTTGTGACACATGCAGAAGAATCAAGGCGGAACACAGTAGACCCGCTGGATTACTACAGCCTTTATCTATCCCGGTATGGAAGTTTGACGAAATTGGAATGGATTTTATTGTGGGTTTGCCCCGATCCAAGAAAGGAAATGATTCAATATGGGTAATAGTAGACAGACTTACAAAAGTAGCTTGCTTCGTCCCTGTGAAGAAGGTATACAGAGGAGAACAGTATGCACAGTTATACGTGGATCACATATTGAAGTTACATGGAGTTCCAAGCAGAATAGTGTCAGATCGTGGTCCTCAGTTTACTTCCCGATTCTGGAAAAGTTTACATGCCCTGTTAAGAACAAAGCTCGATTTCAGTTCAACTTACCACCCACAAAATGATGGACAGACAGAGCGTGTAAACCAAATCCTCGAAGACATGTTGAGAGCATGTGTTTTGACGTATGGGAAAGACTGGGAGAAAAGTTTGTCGTTCGCAGAATTCTCTTATAACAATAGTTACCAAGCAAGTTTGCAGATGGCACCGTTCGAGGCACTATACGGCAGAAAATGCAGAACACCTTTGATGTGGTCGGAAGTTGGAGAGCGGTCTTTGTTTGGACCTGCTATCATCAGAGATGCCGAAGAAAAAGTTGCCATCATTCGTGAGAACCTCAAAGCTGCACAAAGTCGACAGAAAAGCTATGCTGATACCCGAAGACGGGAACTTGACTTTGAAGTGGGAGATTATGTGTACCTTAAAGTATCCCCGATACGAGGTACCCGAAGATTTCAGATTCAAGGAAAGCTAGCTCCGCGATATGTTGGACCTTTCAAGGTACTCAATAGAGTGGGAGCAGTAGCTTACCGTCTTGAACTTCCAGAAGAAATGTCCGATGTGCATAATGTTTTCCATGTCTCGCAATTGAAGAAATGTTTGAGGGTGCCGGAAGAGCAAGTACCGCTGGAAGCTATGGACCTTCAGCCAGACCTACGCTATCAAGAGCTACCAGTAAAGATATTGGATGTCGTGACTCGCCAAACAAGGAGAAATGCTGTAAAATTCTGCCGAGTCCAATGGAGTAACCACACCGAGGCAGAAGCTACGTGGGAACGTGAAGACGACTTGAAGAAGGAGTTTCCCTACCTGTTCGAAGAAGCTTCCGAATCTCGAGGACGAGATTCCCTTTAATTGGGGTAGGTCTGTAACAGCCCAAAAATTTAAATACAATAAAATTCACTCAGAAATTGAACTTTTTAGATTTATAGGTAATTCCATGAGTTTATGGAAATAAAACCTCATTAAAGTAGTCCAACAAATAGAATTTGAGAAAATTTCTAAAATAAAAGTTCATGCTCAAGTGCTTGTTTTCCTTTTCCTTTTATTCGGATTTTATTGGTGTTATCTCTCTCTCTCCCAAATTTGAATTCCATTCAAATTTGCTCAATCCAAAATCTAAGAAATGTTTGAACATTTCTTTTCCCGGGCTCTTCTTTCTCTTTTCTCTTTCGTCGGCCCAGCCCAAACTCCCTCTTTCTTTTTCCCGAGCTGGGCTACCACCCTCTTTCTCCCTTCCCGGCCCAGCGCGGCCGCGCGGCCCGGCCCAGCCCAGCGACGCCGTCGTCTTCTCCGGTGCGCCGCGCGCCTTCTCGACCTCGCCAGCGCGACGCCACCGCCCTCTCCGCCCTCTCTCTCTACCTTTCCAGCTCATGTCCCCGCGCTGCTGTAGCCACTCCGCCGCGACGTCACCCAGCCTCGACCCATTCCATCGGCGTACGGGGCGGCGCCGTCTCATTTAAGACCGGCATGGAGGCTGCCGGATTTTCCGCTCTCACAGCGCAACGGCGAGTTCGCCCGCGACGACCAGAAGCACCGGTTGCCTTCGCGACCAAGCCGTCGACCTCGCCGCGCCGCAAACTGGACCAATGCGTGACGACCACGTGCACTTCACCGGAAATATCTCCGCCGATGAACACCGGCGAGCTTCTCTCTCCGTCCCGATCCGTCGCACCGCTCGACAGCTAGCGTACGGCCCCGCCGTGCCCATGCCGCGCCGCAATGCTGACCGTCCTCGGCCCCTGCGCCAAGCCACGCAGTTAAAGCACCGCCTTTAAGCCCGTCGCCGGAAAATATCGCCGCCGGCGATATTTCTCGCGCGAACCGCCTTCCTTCCGCCTATTTATAGGCCCGCACCCCTCCTGTGCAACTCCCCTTCACCAGCATTCCACGAATCGAGCACCACAGCGACTCAATCGCCGTCGATCCCCTTTCGTCCCCAATTCTGGCCGCCGCGCGATCTCCCTGTTCCGGTGAGATCCTCTTCTCCTCTCTGTCTCTACAGCATCCCCATCACTTACTGGTTCGATCCCGAGCTCAAACTCCAGCCCTCCTAAACCCTAGGCCGGCGCGCACCGAGCGCCGCCACCCGCCGCCGCACGAGCTCGACGACGGCCGCCATTCCGGCCGCGCCTCGCTCAACGCACACGCGCACCACACTCGCCGTAACCCCGCGCACCTCCCAGATAGCACACACTCGCGAAAAACACACGCGCGCGCATGAGCGCATCGCGCTCCGCCGCCGCGTCCCACTCCGGCGAGCCCGCGCCGCCGCTCTGGTGCTCGCCGTCGACGACAAGCTCGACCCCTAGCTCCGCCTTCGCATCCTCTAGCCCTGCGGCGAGATCTCGCCGTGCCTCCTCCACTCTAGCGGCCACCGGCGAGCCCTCCGGCGAGCCACCGCCGCGCTCCACCCAGCGCCGCCGCTCCGCTGACCCGGTCGTCGCCGTCATCCGACGTGGCGTCCACGTGGCATCCACGTCAGCTCGCGGGTCCCACCACTTGATCCCAGTCAGCACTCTCTCTCTCTTATCTCTCCATGCACCCGGTCCACGTGAACCACACTCACATACCCAGCCGGTCCACAGATCCCATACGCCTAGTCCACAGCACAGTAACCCGGGGTGCACTATGCAGCCCGGCCCCACCAGTCAGCCTCTGAAACCTAATCTGTTTTGCTAGATCCACCCAGCTAGTGTACACAGAATCCTATTCCGAGACTTTCCCTTTGTAGAAAAATTCCAGAAAAATTCCCAAAAATATCTTATATTCTCTAGAGTATTTTACCACATTTTCCCAACCTCAGAAAAATATAATATTTCCAGGATAAATAGGAACCTATAAGAGATCTAATTCTTTTTCTTTAATTCCACCTTCCTAGATTCTTTTAATAGATTCTTTTCCCTAAAATTCCTATTTAATTCAATCCTATCTATTCCTATCAATCCCAATTCCATTTGAGTTTTTTATTTGGTTATTTATTTGGATCTTATTTGGCCGCATTTATTTTATTTTGCGTTAGTCATTTATTCGTCGGTAATTTGCGTGTTTTAGCTAACGAGGAGTTCGAGGAGGAGCCCGAGGACCCGGATTACGAGGAGGAGCACGAGGAAGAGTTTGAAGGCAAGTCCTAACTATCCTTGATCATTTTGATCCTATGATTTATAAACACATCCTATGAATGGCCTGTTTTAATGCTTATATGATGCATGCTTATTTTATTATTTTGAAAAGTTGTGTTAGTTATAAACCTACTAGGATAGCAATCCTTGATATTGATGTCTGTTACCTTGGTAAACCTAGGATATTCCTTCATTATGCAATAATAATGCTGGATTATTGCCTTGATATTAGATTGCTTAGGGACTTGCTACAACTGTTTAGTTGTTACACATTTATCATGACTTTTGGTGAAATGTGTGAAAATGTATGCTTGGTGTGTGTGAGTAAATAAAATGGGAGGGTGATAACCAACTAGTGTGTTGGGGGTGAAGTGGGATATTTTAGGCGGGGGGCGAGACTGGTGAATGGTGAATAGTGACCCACATAGGTGGGGATAGGTGGAAGATGCTCGCCTCTGCCGGTTAAGGACCGGTTCGTTGGACCTCGCCCTAGTGAACCCCGTGCAACCAGCAGATCCTGTTATGGGTAGGACTTGACCCTAACTTTCTGGTGTTTACCACTTGATCCACCTAGGAGGCGGTAGTTCGACGAGCAACCAGGAGCAGACACGATATCGTAATTGGTCGTTGTCCGACTTGGCCATTGGGCCATGGACTACTTACAGTCGCATTATAAGTCTCTGGGTCAGTAATGGCTCGTGGGTGGGATTGTGGAGACACTCGGGAAAGGTGGGTTTCGCTATGTTGCTCCCTTGCTAAGAGCGACGTAGTCTGTGGGTAAAGATGTACACCTCTGCAGAGTTAAAATCTATCCGGATAGCCGTGTCGCGGTCACAGACGCGCTATGGTTGAGTTCACAATGATTAGCTCTACATACTCCTTGAAGTGTGAGTGGGCAGTAGTTCGCCCGTGTTTTGGAAGTGAGAGTCGGTACGGCCGTGCGCCCGAAGGCTCGCCTAAAACTTGGGAACTGGCGGGATTGACATATCTCCCTCAGGGCCAACCCACTTAATCATGACAAACAAATTCTTTATAAAAGGTTTATGCTTTTGAAATGAACTCTGCATTAAAATAAGCTTTCCGCTAAAATATAAGCCCTACAGCCTAACCTTTCATACAGCCTTATATGCATCTATAACCTCTTTGAGTAGTGTTAGGATTTGCTGAGTACCTTATGTACTCACCCTTGCTTTAATCATTCAGAAGAAGATGTTCAGTATGAAGACGGTGGTGACGATGAGTAGAATTTGCGTTCATCGCCCGAGTTGTCTGTAGAAGTTAGACTCTCCGATTTCCGCTTGTATTGTTAGTTTGTGGCCAGGCCTGCCGGCCACTCTGGTATTGTAATCTGAAGTCTTTATAAGACATTTGTGATACTGTAATAATAATCGAAGTATGGACTTGGTATTATCTTTGTTTTGTGCGTATCAACTACTGATCTAGGGATTGATATAGTAAGCAGAGTGGATTCCAGAAATAGGGTCTGACAACTCCAACCTGAACACGAGTGCACACACATACGTGCCCAGCCCCAAACTGACCTAGACCTATGCATTGGACACGAACGCGAGCACGGACTCACGCACCAACGCAACACAGACACCACGCGCGCCACACGTTACAGACTCAATTCACGCACGCCATGGCCGGACACACACGGCGTAGTCATTACAAGCCCACGAATCCGCCCGCCATTGCCACGCACACCCAGTCTGCCGAAACTCTGTCGATGTACCCAGCTACCAACGGATTGTCTAGTTCGCGGCCTCCTCCAACCCAGCCATGTTGTTGACTCCGCAGCCGGGGCATGTGTACCGCCGCTGCAACTCCTCTGCAAGAGAAGTGCGCACCTTATCCAGTTCGGCTGACCGCGTGCTCCAGGTTAAGGAAAGTCAAGGCAGAAGCATGGAGAAATGAGAAATAAAGCTACTCCTACCTTGAAACAGCTCGAGCAAAAGTACAAGGATATCCACCGAGCTCCTGCACCTGCTTCATGTCTCCCATAAAAGCCTCCATAAGAGCTCTCTTTGCCTGAACATCGGCCAACTCCTGACGAACCTGCAAATAATGCAACGACAATACTCAGTTTTGTCAACCAATCTCGACTGCGCATGGTCAGAGAGAACGTTTTGTAACAAATGACACAGAGAATAACTAAAGATGATGTAGACTGAAATTGATCAACAACAGCGCAAAAACATTGAGCTGGAAAAGTCGAAAACACACATTACATTTTTTTTTTTACTTTTTCGAAGATGGTATGCAGAAGTTATCCGGTAATATTTTATGTGACGTGCACATCATCTAGCTGCATGTCAGCCCACCCCCCTTGACATTGTATCCCCTCTAGTGTTTATCATGCTAAAATGACTCTGCAAACTCAAAGTACATCTTGACACTTCGCAAGGACTTATCTACCGATGCATGAACCAGCCAGAAACAAGGGTTTTGCTTCCTGTTTCTCAAATGCTGTGGTCCTCATTTTCTTGATTCGTGAACTACGGAAACATTTTAATATACATTTGGCAGCACTTGGACATTTGGCTAAAGAACACCTCTCTGGTGCATTCAATGTTATCCGTTATCCCGAATCCGTGAAGTGAAGTAAAATACATGGCATGCCAGATCTCAGTCAAATATTATGTGTATCATATGTTTGATGAGTTTTTCTTCTGTGGGGGTCTCATGAATAGGTTAATGAATAATATTTGAAGAACTGTGTTTAATCTTTAAAATATGGCGTATCAATCTGATGCAGTACGTTGTGCAAGAACAAAGATGCACCTCATCATGATCAAGCAGATCGTTTTTGTACTCTCCTTCCAAGAGTTGCACCTCAGCTTCAAATGCGCTCACCTTGTCAGTCAGATCATTCAAAATACTGTCTGAATCCACAGTTTTATGCTTGTCCGCGAGATGTTGACCTGCCACTGTGAACATCCAGATATTCTATGAGTAAAAGTGACAAGTTTACAAACAGTATATTAATTGCAAGATACTCGAAAGAATGAAATGGGGCAGTATATGTCATGAACCTTGATAGACAGCCCTGAACCCAAGGGGCGCGGCCTCGCCAATGGCGGCAGCCGCACCCTAAGGGCAGGGGACTAGGGTACTAGATCTATTCTCTTCTTGCCTGCCCTAATGACTGCCTAACCTCTTTCTTATATAGAGGATGACCCTTAACCCTAGGCGTGCTACAGTAGCCGCCGCTACAGTGGACCGTGCTACGGTAGCCCATCAGCCCATGACATTTCACCCCTCCTTTTTAAGCAGCTCGTCCTCGAGCTGCAGCCTAGACTTATGATGACTCGACTCGACACCATGACCAAAACAAGACACGATATTAAGCCTTTTACATCTCGGCTTAGTATCTTATTTTCTACTAAAAATGATAACTACATTTGGGACCTTCTTTATTCTTGCTGTTGACTCATGATCCGTACCAAAAGGTGGCCCCCATCCTGATGCGCTGAGGGAAAGAAAATTCTTGAGCCTCCCTGGATGGAGAACAGCAGCAAGAGCAACATCTAGAGCCTTCAGGGGAGTAACCTGAAAGGAACGGCACGTGCTGCTGCTCTTATCTTCACTCCTCTCCACAGCAGGTGAATGGTATGCGGTGCTTCTCGCTGCTCTGCTCCTCTCCACCACGTTCAGGATGAAGCTTGTCTCATTCCCTGCCCAAGCCAGCCTGCTCCCCTGGTTAATACCCTTCCAGCTTGAAGTGGCGCACCATTGGGGCTCCAGGAGAGCTCGAGCACGGGAGGCCGCTGGACGGATCTTGGCCTGGCGCAGCTGCCTCACGGCGCGTCTCGCTCGGCAAAGCGCGGCCCGCTCGAGCAGGTGTGACTCCACATTGAGGCATCCTGATGGCGCCCTGCACGAAGCCGCCAGGACCAGTGGGCGCGAGGTCCCTTCCCTGGTGGCTGCGGGATCGATCAGATCGCGCAGCGGCCCTGCACGATGGGGAGCAGTCGTGGACGCCTCGACCAGCCAGCCAGCGATGGCTGCTGCTTGTCGCTGTCGCTCAGGTAGGTGAATCGCCTCCTCTTGAAGACGACGCGATGGGAAGGAGCAAAGGAGGGCGATGTGGAGCGCTGGCCAGCAAATCGTGGTGACGGCGACACGAGATCAGATTGGATTTCTTCCTTTCCCTCCTCAGCCGCCTCCATCTTCTGGACCATAGCCCTCATCTCCTCAAGCAGGGCCAATGCCCCGTCAACGCAAGTCCTCATGTCGACGGGTGCGCACGCCATGGCTAGCCCCGTTGGCGGCGCTCGTAGAGATGGCGGCGGCTGGAGCAGCGACGGCGTGTCGGGATCGGCGGGAGATTGTGAAGGCTGCGTCACAACTGGCCTCGGGGGCGGCGCCCATGGGGATGACGACGGCGAAACGAGCAGTGGCGCAAACCGATCGGCAGCAGAAGCCATTGATCGAAACCAAGGCTAGCTGATACCAATTGTCATGAACCTTGATAGACAGCCCTGAACCCAAGGGGCGCGGCCTCGCCAATGGCGGCAGCCGCACCCTAAGGGCAGGGGACTAGGGTACTAGATCTATTCTCTTCTTGCCTGCCCTAATGACTGCCTAACCTCTTTCTTATATAGAGGATGACCCCTAACCCTAGGCGTGCTACAGTAGCCGCCGCTACAGTGGACCGTGCTACGGTAGCCCATCAGCCCATGACAGTATAATTCAAAAGCCATGACTTCAATTCATTGGACAATGGAAGGGCATAAAAGATCTGTAAACTATTTCTCAAGGAGCTTCAGAAACCAGATGTCCAACAAACAGTCGCATAAGAACAAGCTTCATGATAATTTTAACTTCAGAAGCACTACTAACACAAAGTTCAACAGAACAATTTAGATCCATAGGACAAGCACCAAATCGGAGCATTTCAAAACACCCCTGTTTAATTAAATAATCACATGCTTTGTTTACTCCAATAGACAAGCAGTTCTCAGCCATCGCCTTGAACAATTGGAACAATAACGTGCACGACTATTCTGAATCGTAGTGTAGACAATCAGCTTGAAAAATTGGAATAATTAAAGATATAACGAATTTATTTATACAAACATTCAGAGTCAAGTGTTCATTTCTTAAAATTCAAACACCATGTAAATACATAAAAGAAGATACAATGCGGATAAAAAGGAAATGACAAGAACATTGCATATATTTATAGGAACCCCATACACAGTTCAAGAACAGGAAGTGTTTCGTTACATTATCATGATTTCCACAACTTACCTTCAGCAGACTGCAGCCCAGAGCGGCTGTCTTCTGCTAATTCTTGAGAAACCATCTGCTGAAACTCCCTACAGAAGGGGTATATTCATTCTTTTTACATAATGGACAGAACAGTTGAACTTTAGAAAGTCGTAATAGTAGAAAAAAAAAGCTCCAGCTAGCTACCAAGCGAATGTCAACAATTCGACGAAAACAAGAAAAGTTGAAAGAAATAAGAATGCTATTAGAGACCAAAAACAAATAGCTGAACTTGGCAGGCACAAGAATTCAAGAAGAGATAGCGATAACATTTAAGCACTTCTAACAAAAGTTCATATCAAAACATCACTACTGTGCCATACACGAAGTATCTAATACTTTCAGATATTTTGAGGAAACCCAAACAATACATCCTATCACTGTAGAACAGAGGTAAGTGCCACCATGGGCTACATACAAGGTCAAAAGAGATGCAGCATCATTTACAGTTTGTTTCATGTTCAGCAAACAACATAATATAGTCATCACAGGGAAAACACAAAATTCAATACCTTATCTTAGTGTTCATCTCATGCATCTGCCTGATGAACTCGTCTCTGCAACAGTCAAGGCAAGTACATGCATGGTTAGTGGACATCAGCAACACCATCCAACAGAAATGCCACATTTCGGGCAGCAACGAGGCACAGTGAAAAGCTAATTGTACTCACCTTTCGCTGTCTCCATTGCTCTTTTGGAGCAATTACACCAGAACACCAACATCAAGTCCCCAGATTTGAAGAATGCACACCAACACAATCATAAAAGCATGTCATATTGAAGCTTAAACGACAGACCAGAAACCTAAATTGCTACCATTTCGGCGAATTCTAACCTTAAGCGCTTCCAAATCAGAGCCAACCTTCGAAATCTCCTCCTGGAGGCGCGCCATCGTCGCCTGAACGCACCCAAGGAACTCAAATCAAAATCAAATTGCACGAAGTTGAGCACAACAAGTGACTCGAATCGTCGATCCAGAGGACAGATGCGGGGATACCTCGAGCGCCTGGATGGACGCTGCGGCGATCGCAGCCTGCACCTGGCTCCCGCGGAGCTCCTGCTCCGCCTCCTCGCGCGCGCGCTTCGCGGCGTTGAGCTCCTCCACGGCTGCGTCGGCAGCGGCCCGCGAATCGGCGAGGCGCCGCCTCAGATCCGACACCCTGCGCTCTGCACGCGGAGCCGGAAACGCGTCCGATCAGCGCGGCCGCCAAAACCCTACGCGCTTTGCGCGGTGCGGAGGGGGATGCGATGCGGTGAGGAAGGCTTACCGCCGTGCGACTTCTCAGAAGCGAAGTCGCGGATGATGGAGAGGAGCTGCTTCTGGCTCTCGCCACCCGCCGACGCAGCCATGGCCTCCTGAGGGGAGTGTGCGGGAGGCTCCGCCGGAAGCTTCTAGAAGGTTATGTCGTGCCGTTCCCGCCTTCGGGTGAGCGATATATGGTGCAAGAGGCGGGAACAAGGTGGGCTCAGTGCGTTTCTGGAGTGGAGGCTCAAGCAATCAGTATCGTGGCCTCATGAGCGGGGGAGGCCTCTTAGTGGGCTTTTTTTTTGCTCAATTTTGTGCAATTTGATTTGTTTTCAACAGAAGTGTTCGGAACATTTCAATATTGAATTCCGTGAGCCTGACGATGGTTAAAACGACCCAGATTAACAGCCTGTTCGGATCATTAGATTTGGCTAGGGCTGGCCGGCTGATTGCACTGTAGCTACAGTGCAAATGTGACTAACGGTCACCAGCCCCAGCCGGTCCAGCCAGCCATTTCCGCCGTGCCGAACAGGGCGTAAGAGCCCGTGAGCCTGTCGTCTCCAAGAAGCAGCCAGTCGACTATGTATATTTTGTGAACAACCGACTCACTAGACGTTCAACGACTTGCGCTCTCTCCTTTTTTTTTTCCTTTTTTGGGGTGCGAATAGCAACTTGCATGCTTTATCGCGTGGCCTCTAAAACGAACAAAAAGCACAGCCCGAACTAGCATTTTGCACACGCCGAGTTCTGCATGCAGGCAACGGGACGGCGGCCGCTACACTTCTTCCGTTGTGTGCCTGTGCGTGCATTCCCAGCCCGAGAACCGGCATATCGTCCGCAACACGTGTCCGCCGTGATCGACCGTTTGGTTCGCGTGTCGTCTTCACTATACAGGTACGTAGTTGCCGCGATGCGTGCCTCGTGCATTGACAAGCCGGACGGCGACGCGTCGTGCGCGCGGGTGCGTTACGACGACGCCGCCTGCAGGCCGTTCCGCTCGAGCCCGAGATCTAGCGCGCACACGCGGCGCGAGGCCTCAACCAAGAATGTGCGCGCTGGCTGGAGGTGCGAGCTAGACGGTGCTCCGTCCTTGTCTTGCTCGATCGTGGAACGGATATATATATATATATATATATATATATATATATATATATATATATCCTCGGGTCAGATGCTGGGAATGTCAGAAGCCTGATCCCGTGATCCGGACCGGCCGGGAATCACCGACGACTGTCGACGCGTCTCGGTTCGGCGGCCGGGCCGATCGAGGAGGTCAAACGGAGCTTTCAAGGCAGTGTGGACGTCTCCAAAATAAAAATTTCTCACGATGAGGGCATGATGAGGCGGAGGAGATGGAGCTCGACCCGGCCAGCAGCTACGCTGCGCAGCGCGTGACTTGATGATAGGGATGGCAACGGGTAGAAATCCATCGGGTTTTTCCTCCTCAGACCTTTATCCTTTTAAAAAAATCTTCACCCGCTGGATAACCCAAGTAATGTCACGGGTAGAGTTTTCCACCCATACCCATACTCGGTGGGTAAAATATACCTATCGGGTACCCATACCCTCCAACCATCTCGAAATTTCAGCAGCATAACAGCAGTAAATATGTATATCCACGATTAATTCTAAAAGTGACATAACAGAAAAACAGCACAAGCATATTTAGCAATTCAGCAGCATCACCATTCATTACTTAACATCAAGTACTACCACCAGTCTAGTACATGATCAGATGTTTAAACTAAATCATCAAGTCATGGACCGGGTATCCACGGGTGGCGGGTTCGGGTTCTGCTGAACCGCATCCTTACCCAGTCTACCCGATAGGTAAGCCTTTTCACCCATTAGTATACCCACGGATACAACTTTTCAACCAATCCTCCCCCTAATAGGAGAAAAATCCGTCGGGTCGCGGGTAATGGGTACCCATTGACATCCCTACTTGATGATGGGGCTAATATATATCGGAGATTTCGCTTCATGGGCATTGTCAAGAATGATCATCCCTTCAACGTTCTTCAATGTATTGTACGTAGTGACATGATCGCGAGCGAAGGTTCCGTCATCGGTGACTGACTCGCCGCGCGGCGTCAGCTAGCGCAATCTGGTAGGTTGGAGTTGGACTAACTTTTTCTTTGATCCGGTAAGTATGTGGTCGTTAGAATAAAGCAAGCACCTAACCATCTTATCTTTAGTAGTCAGTCTGAAAAGGCCCTGGAGGACGTAAGTACATGAGCAGTTGCTGATTAGTGATTACATATAGCCTGGTAGTACATCCGTATAGAACGTATCAGGCCTGGTCCAAATTAAAGTCTCGTGCAACATAATGCATGGCCGAAAGCAAGCAAGTGACATTGATCATCAACAAAAATCAGTACTGTACATACTCATGATCATGCCCAATGCTTGTTATGTACTACGAAAACTGGAGATGTCTTTTTGTGAGATCTCAATCGCCCTCCAAAACACACAAATGCCGGGTTTGAACCGAGCGAGCTTAGGAATGGAGATCTCTCACTTCCACATGACTTCGCATCGCGTGCAGGTGCAAGGAAGCCAAGCCATCCCTTGTCCAGATGTCCTCCTTGATCCTCCTCACACGTGTCCGCTTGCGCAGACCTTAAAGCAGGTGGTGGTCACTACTACTGGCTTTTTAAAAACGCCGACGTTTAACAGTGTTGGCCGAAGAAGCCTGTAGGATGGCTAACTAACCCCGTACACAGCTGCTAAGGAGGCGACTCAGGCGAGGACACAACCTGAGACGTTAATGTGTGTTGTTGCCTCCGCGTTCCGAGCGAGCGAGAGAACGCTTACCCTGAGCTGGGCGCGGTCCCTGCCCCACTCGACGCCAATCGAGCGCACCACCAACAAGAGCTTGGAACGGTGCGATCCGCATGCATGCGGTGTGTACGTGCTAGTCCATGGCCGCGGTGCGTGCATGCCCCGGACATCGGCGAACCGGTTTTCGCGGAAGCAACCGTGGTGGCGTCGTCCCTCGCCCTGCGGTCGCATTGCCGGCTGCCGCGGATTCGCGTTACGTCGAGTAGCGAGCACGTCGAGGCCAGTCCGACGTCGCGCGGAGGCCAGCCGGCTACGGCTTCGGTAGATGGACGCGTGTGTCAGGTCTTGTTCTGACGAAATCTGAATATCAATTGCTGTTCGCAAGTTGGGAAGAAGTAGGAACACTTCGACGGCTAGGATGCAGACATACCGGTTCGATCATGAGTATTCGACGGTCCGCAACTATCTAGTCAATTAGTTCCTTTACTGTATCTTTGCCGGAATTAACTGTAGTCCATCTGTAAAAGCAGTTTACCTGCTTCAGTAAAAACACTTGCTGCGTACTCCTGATAAGCAGCCGCCGCCACTCGTTTGACGCATGAAAAGAAACCCTAGTTCTATCTACTTCCTGTTCTTCCTTCCTTACCTTTCCGTCGCATGTCCTTATTTATCTAGATTCCAGATTACTTCTTGCCAAATTTCTCCTCTGTTATCTGAATTTCTTTGTCAGTTCAACTAGTTCCTGACAAATTGGTATCAAGAGCGAGCGTTCCTCGGATTTATCCCACCCATCCCACCCTCAACTCATTCGAATTCGTGCGAACTAGCACGTCCAGCCAGATTTGGGAAGGTTGTGTTGGTCAGGGTTGGAGGAACAAGTATCCTCTGTAAAATTCCGCAGCCAGCCAATCCAATCGATTCTGAATCTGACCTGAAGAACTGGGCTTGTGGTTGGTTTAGATACCCGATCTTGCCGTAAAATCCCACATTGTCTGATTGGATCTGGATGCGGGATATGAACTGGCGATGGTTTGAGATTTATCTCTGTGAATCCTAACTAGCCTCTCCCCCATCTCGATCCGTTTCGACAGCTTAGTCAGAGGTGAGAAGGTACACTGCTTTCAGTAAATCCTCCTGAACTAAGATGCCGAAAGCAAAAGCTCCAACTGATGGTGACCAAGATGGTGAAACCGCTCCTACACTGGAAAATGAAGTGGAAAAGCTCAAGAACCAAGTTGCAGTAGTTCAATCGATGATAACAAACCAGTTCAAGCAACTGCAGGCTGAGTTGAAAGAGGCACATAACAAGATGCGGAATGAACTGAAGGAACAAATAGACACCTTCTTGGAGAAGCTCATGACGATGCAACTTCGAGTACAACCCAAGCCAGCACCGGCAGAGACAGTAGGCAGCAGAGTTGGGCATGTTGCTGACACGGGATCACCAGCAGTGGGTGAAAATTCACCAGGAACTCCACAGCATGGTCAATCTGACCCTGTGGTCAGCCAAGTCACCACCAAACCCCAAACAATACCAATAGCCAGATCAATTTCCCCACAACCATCAGTTCCACCTCTGATCTCCAGAGCTTTGGAAAAGCAACCTATAAACCCAAACATCACACTGACCAACCTACCACCTATCATACCATCTAAAGAACAACCTCATATGGGCATGCCACCATCAATCTGGCCTCCCAGCCCATCCACCCCTGCATTTACATTCAACACCACACATCCTTTACACAACCAAACAATATTCAAACATCACAACCAGATCATGTGTACACCATCCATCATCCCACAACTACTACTCTACCAATACCAACACATCATTCAGTGCCTATAGCCAACACAAACCCCATTCATTCTCCAATCAACCACCCATATCAAGCCATTTCAACTTAGACAACACCTCAGCCATACTACCCACCCCAGAATAACTACGACTACTACCATCAACCCTCCTATCCATCCATGCCAGAACAAAATTGGCCACCTCCTTGGCCAAGGACAGACCACCAATATACCCAACAAACAAACAACTACCCACCTCAGCCACTATACCAGGCTCATCAACCACTTCTCACACACCATCAAAACACACAAACCATATCTACAAACGACAACCAAACCCAACCCAATTTTACACAAAACCAAGACAGAAATAGTTTTGCCCAATCATTCAGCAAAGGTCTTAAATTGGAATTTCCAAGATTTGATGGAGACAATCCAAATGGCTAGATCAGACAAGCTAACAAGTGCTTCCAACTAGCAGAAATCCCTGAAGATAAGAAAGTCAAATTTGCTGAAGTATTCCTATCAGGCAAAGCTGATTATTGGCTGTGCGGTACTGGAACTAATACCAATACACTCTCTTGGTCAGACTTCTGCAAACTACTCCTTGAGCGATTTGCCTCTGAAACAAGCCATGATATAGTTGACATGTTCAAGCATTTGCAACGAACTGGCTCAATGTCACAATACATTGACAAATTTGAAGAAATGATGGGCTTACTGATTCAAAGAAATCCATATATCAAGGAAGAGTATTTCTTGAGTTGTTTCGTAGCTGGGTTGAAAGATCACATCAAAACTCCTATGAAGTCTCACAACCCATCTTCCCTAATCCAAGCCTATACACATGCCAAGAATTATGAATCTGCATATCCAGCCAAGAAGACTAGTTATGATTACAACAAGTACAATTACAAGCCTGCTTACACAAGCAACTTCTCTCAGAAACCTGTTCAACAGCAAGAGAAGAAAGAAACCAATGACAGGAAAAATCAGTCATTTGACAAAAAGAAGTGTTACAAATGTCAAGAACCATAGGTAGCTGGTTATAATAAAGTATGTAAATTCAAAAATGCTATGCATTTCATTGTTGTCCATAACAGTGATTCTGAAGAGGATGACCCTGAGATGGGTATGCAGGAGGAAATGGAGACAGAAAAAGACAACAGTCCTCAGTTACACATATCAATGCATGCAATTTCTGGTAGCATTTCAACTGGGAAAAGTTTCCACTTTTTCTGCAATTAGGCAATGTGAAAGCTGTAGCCCTTGTGGACAGTGGTAGCACCACAACATTCATTGATCCTAGCATAGTGGACATAGTGGGGCTTTTAGTTCACAATCATGACCTAGTGAGAGTTACAGTTGCCAATGGTCAAACATTATGGACTCAGGCAGCAGTACCACAAGTGCAAGTATACAATCCAAAATGAAGAGTTTACATCTGACTTCAGAGTTTTGGAGTTAAATGGATATGACATTATTCTTGGATGTGACTGGATGTATATCTATAGTCCTATGGGATTAAACCTGAAAACAAAAGAATTTACTATCTACAAGGGTGAGAGACATGTTACATTCCAAGATGAAACTCTGCCTAACAAGCACTTCTTAGTCTCTCATAAGAAAATAAAGAAATTACTGAGGAAAGGAGCACAAGGAGCATTAGTGTACATTAAAGCATTGGATATGAATGCGAAGCAAGTAACATCTGTACACCTAGCCTTGAAGGAGACATTGAATACATATGCTGACATCTCCACTGAACTAGTGGATCTTCCTCCTTCAAGAAGCATTGATCATAAGATCACACTGCATCCTGGTACTGAACCAGTAAACATGAGACCCTACAGATTGTCTCACAAACAGAAAAACACACTGGAAGATATTATTCAGCAACTCCTCTACAACAAGATTATCAAACTCAGTGTCAGTCCATACAGTTCTCCTGCTATTTTAGTCAAGAAAAAAAGTTGGTACTTGGCGCCTCTGCATTGACTATAGAAAGCTGAATAAGCTAACTGTAAAGAATAAGTATCCAATACCTGTAATTGAGGACCCACTAGATGAGCTTAGAGGAGCAAGGTTCCTTACCAAAATTGATCTTAGGTCTGGATACCATCAAATCGGAATGTCAGCTGAAGACATTGAGAAGACTGCATTTAGTACACATCAAAGACACTATGAGTACATGGTTATGCCCTTCGGCTTAACCAATGCCCCAGCTACATTTCGAGCCTTGATGAACAAGTTGTTGGCTCCACACCTGAGAAAATTTGCACTGGTTTTCTTCGATGATATTCTGATATACAGTTCATCAATAGAAGATCACAAACAACATGTTGCAACTATATTGGAGATCTTAAGAAAGAACAAGCTCTATGGCAAAGATGAGTAAATGTGTTTTTGGGCAGGAAAAGGTTGAATACTTGGGCCACATCACCACAACTGAAGGGGTATCCACTGATCCAGAGAAGATAAGAGCTGTCAAGGAGTGGCCTATTTCTAAAACAATCACTGAATTGAGAGGATTTCTTGGCCTAGTAGGGTACTACAGAAGGTTTATTCAGCATTATGGTTCTATCTGCAGACCACTGTTCGACGGTCTCAAGAAAGGACAATTTCAATGGCACCTCCCTCAGCAAAAAGCATTTGAAACCCTAAAAGCTGCTCTTTCAAGCTCACCGGTGCTAGCATTACATAATTTTAGAGAACCATTTATACTAGAAGCTGATGCAAGTGGTTCTAGGGTAGGTGTTGTTCTGATGCAAAACAACAGACCTCTTGCTTATCTCAGTAAAGCATTAGGCACAAAAGCAAGTGCCCTTTCAACATATGACAAAGAGGCTGTAGCTATCCTAGAAGCATTAAAAAGGTGGAAACACTATTTATCTAAAGCCAGGGTGGTGATTAGGACAGATCAGCAAAGTCTAAAGTACATTGCAGATCAAAAGTTGGTGGAAGGCATCCAACATAAATTAATGGCAAAACTACTGAGCTACAACTACAACATTAATTGAGTACAAAAAGAGGAAAACCAACCGTGCAGCTGATGCACTGTCAAGAAGACCTTCCACTGAAACAATGATGGCAATATCAACCAGCATTCCATTATGGATTAAGGATGTCTTGCAAAGTTATGAAACTAATGCTAAGTGTGCAGAAATTCAGCAACAGTTGAGTATCAACGATCAAACTCTTCCCAATTACACTATGAAGAATGGCATCATCAGATACAAAAACAAGATTTATGTGGGTGATAAAACTACACTGAAGCAACAACTTATTACAACTTTCCATGATTCAGCCCTAGGTGGTCATTCAGCAGAGAGAGCATCTTATAAACAACTAAAACTGCCATTCCATTGGCCAAGAATGAAACAAGATGTGATTGACTTCATTAAAGTTTGTCCTTTTTGCCAGAAAAACAAATCTGAGCATGTACCTTACCCTGGACTGCTACAACCCCTACCTATTCCTGATATGGCATGGCAGCATAACACAATGGATTTTGTGGAAGCATTGCCAAAATCTGAACGAAAGGACACTATACTTGTTGTGGTGGACAAACCGACCAAGTATTCCCATTTTATACCACTGAGCCATCCCTTCACTGTCAACACCATAGTCCAAGCCTTCACTGATAACATATTCAGGTTACATGGGTTGCCATTGGTCACCATAACTGACAGGGATAGAATTTTCACTAGCCAGTTATGGCAAGACTTGTTCAAGTCACTGGGAGTCAATTTGAGGCTCAGTTCTGCATACCACCCACAAACGGATGGCCAAACAGAAAGAATCAACCAATGCCTCGAGAATTATTTGAGATGCATGGTCTTCCAATGCCCCAAAAGGTGAAAATCAAGATTAATTGTTGCTGAATGGTGGTATAACGCATCTTTTCACACATCTTTAAAGATGACACCATTTCAGGTATTGTATGGTTTTCCTCCACCTCTTATCAATGAAGAATTTTACCTGATAATACAATACCTGAAGTTAAAGATTGGATGCAAGCAAAGCTATCTGCATTACAGAATGTCAAGCAAAATCTGTTGCAAGCTTCCAACAGATGAAGAAGTTTGCTGACAAGAAAAGGACGGAAAGGGAATTTTAGGAAAGGGACATGGTATATCTTAAAATGCAGCCATACAGACACACTGCTTTGGGCATTCACTCTACTCTGAAACTCCACTCAAAGTTCTATGGACCATTCAGAATTATCAACAAGATTGGCCCAGCTGCATACAAACTACTCTGCCAGAGAGATGTGCCATACATCCAGTTTTCCATGTAAGCCAGCTGAAAAAACACCTTGGTCCCAAAGCAACTGCCACTGAACAATTGCCTTTGGTTGACAAGGATGGCACTATCTTAACTGAGCCTGAAGAAATATTGCAACACCGGCTTATACCAAGGAACAATGAACCAGTCGTCCAGTGGCTTATCAAGTGGATCAATCTACCAAGTGAAGCGGCAACATGGGAGGATGGTTATTTCATCCTGAAGATCTTTCCTTCATTCCACCCTTGAGGACAAGGGTCTCAAAAGGGGCGCTATTGTCAGCTCTTGTTTTGACGAACTCTGAATATCATTGATGTTCGCAAGTTGGGAAGAAGTAGAAACAATTCGACAGCTAGGATGCAGACATACCGGTTCGATCATGAGTATTTGACGGTCCGCAACTATCCAGTCAATTAGTTCCTTTACTGTGTCTTTGTAGAAATTAACTGTAGTCCATCTGTAAAAGCTGCTCCTGTAAAAACACTCGCTGCGTATAAGCAGCCGCCGCCACTCGTTTGAGGCATGAAAAGAAACCCTAGTTCTATCTACTTCCTGTTCTTCCTTCCCTATCTTTCCGTCGCATGTTCTTATTTACCTAGATTCCAGTTTACTTCTTGTCAAATTTCTCCTGTGTTATCTGAATTTCTTTGTTAGTTCAACTGGTTCCTGACAGCGCGTGCGGCCTGCGGGCGGCACGAGTCGCTGCTCTGTCCTTGCCTTGCTTGGCCTGCTCGATCGAGGAAGAGATCCTCGTGTCACACGCTCGTTGGGAATGTCAAACTTGTCCGCGAATATTTCCGCGCACCGCGGGACGGCGAGGGCGCCGCCGGCCTCGGTGGTGGTGGAAGGCTGTTTGGCCAGCGAATCCGGCGGCAGGATGGGGTGGCAGGCTGCCATGGGGCGTTGGCCGAGACAATGCGCTCCGCAGGGCCGCCGTTGCTGTGTGGGGATTGGGGTGCGTTACACGACTCCAGCTACATTTGGTTGGTTCCGTTGCTCTGCTTGTCCTGGAATCGCCTCCTGATCTTGATGATGTCCTGCTCAATATGCGACTTGTCCTCCTCCCTGTTCAAAATGGCCCAGCGCTGCATAAAAGATAGCACCCCATGAACTACAGCACTAGGAATAGAGACTATTTTGTTTCTAAAGCCCAATCATTCCTGTTAAGCCACAGTGTCCAGGACACTGCTCCTAACAAAAAAAAACATGATATTATTGTTAGTTCTACCAGCTTGATTTCTATAGATATGCATGTAGTTTTGAATGCTTTCTGGAGATGAACTCCGACTCAAACCCTCTCTAAGTACACACCATACATATTTGGCCAGTCCACACTCAAACATTATATGATTGGCTGTTTCATATTCATCACAGATACCACATTTGTTGCTTCCTTTCCACTTTTTTGGCCAGTCCGATTGTTTTCTATCCAAGTTTAATTGCCAAAGCAAAATTCTGACTTTCAGTGGCAGTTTAGCCGACCACAGTTGCTGCGTTGTTGAGTTTACTACTCCGGTGTTCATTCTATACTTGTATAGCGATGACGTGGTGAAATTGACTGATTTCTCCAGATCCAACCTAACTGTATCATTGTCAGTTGATAGTTCAATGTTCTGAATACTAGGGAAGGCGATTTTTGACAAAGTGCGTGCTTTCATAGAAGGTGATGAAAAGCTTCAGCAAGATTTTCTCTTATTGTCACAAGTTGGGTACCTCACAATTGGCCTGTGTTCCTTGAGGCTCTTATTTAGCATAATCATCTGAATCAGTGGCGGACCCAGCTTAAAAATTTAGGTATGGCGAATCTCTTGAGCAGCACTTGCCACACAAAAAAAAAGAGCCTAGGGGTCCTACGCCCCCCCCCCCCCCCCTGCATTTTCATTAAAATTCATGCTTGGGTGGCATTTGCGTGCAACATACCCCCATGTGAATATCCTAATCTCCAGACATGGGAGGCAGGAGCTCATTTGAGCATTTTGGCCTACGGTGTCCATCTCTTAGCCTGATGCGCGGCCTCACGCCTCCCCCACTCGTTCGACTCGACGGCACTGCGTTCTTCCTCGTCCCGTCATCCGGTCTACACGCGCTTTTCCAATTCGTTGTGCTATTTTTTTGATGGACGTCGGCCCTGCTGTTCGTGCTCCGTCGTTCCTCGGTGAAAAAATCGCGCTGTCCTTATTCGTCGCGCTGCTCTGAACCACCGCTGCCGGCCTGCCACCTCAACCGCTCCTCCTCCTCCTCCTCCTCCCTCGGCGAGCACAACCACCGCGCCTTGCCCCATCCGTGTCGTTGCGACCTGACCTGCCTTGCCTCCCGTCGTCGAGCGCTCGCGCCGCCGGCGCACCCTACCTGGGCCGCTGCCCCCACGCCGCCCCGCCCGCCCACGTCTGTGCCCACATCGCCGTCTTGGAACCGCCGTCGAGCCCGAGGACCTCACCGTCTTGGAGCCGCCATTTCCTTCGTCCCCCAGAGTTGAGGGAAGAGCCTCAGATCCGCTTGATATAGAGGCCGCCTCGCCAGATTCAGGCGCGGCGTCGCAAGGGCCGGTCACACCTCCTCTTCGCCGTCTGGAGTGGAGAGAAGGGCCTCAGATCCGCTTCATGGGGAGGTCGCTTCGGCGGATCCTGCCGCATCGATTTGTGGGCGCCACCTTTAGGCTTCGATCCAGGGGTCGGCGCAGGGGCGAGGATGGCTCGACATATGCCGCAACACTACGAGCGCATCGGTGGCGGACCAAACCTCAGCCGTCGGGATATTGAGGCACAGCTCACTGGTGTGCATCACCTGCGCTAGCCAGGTGCTCTGTGCAGATGAGACCTCTCCTCTCCCTCTTTTTTTTTTTCTTTTTTTTTTTTTTTTTTTTTTTGCCGCAAGGGATCTCGTGTTGAGGACGACAGAAGAGAAATGAAGGTTGATTCTCCTGTTCGTCTCCTTATGTTCTCTCTAATATTCATTATTTCGCCCAGATAGTTGACAGCACCTCTGTGCTCAAATCTGTGTACTTTACCAGAATCGTATACCAACACTATTTGTTGAGTAATGCTTAAACCTGTAGTTTTTCTGGTTCATTTGTTTGAGAAAATATTACCATGTTGCCAGAGTTAATGTGTTCTTCCTTGACTCATCTTTATTTTAAATCGTTACCATGTGCTTCCTAATTATATTGCTAATTCTATTTTAGATTTGTTTGAAATTTGTATTGAGCCTTCACTGTTATCAAAGTGCGCATTTGTTGTTTGTACAAATAAAAAGAGTATACCTGCCCAGAGATCTTGGTCCATGTCTCCATGGGCGACATGGTGATGTTATAGCATCCAAATACCCCAACAAAATGTGCTAATACGTCATTTTGCGGCACCATATTGCATCAGTATTCGCCTGCTGTATACGCCTTAATTACGTTTAACCTTTGTTTGTTTTTATTTACGTACAATTAATGTGTTAGTAATGATTCATGTAGACATCGGCTTGCGCTGTGCCTTTATGTTACCCTTCCTTAATCCTGGATGTGTTGAGAGGAGCTTCTTCAGCAACCATTTAAGCAAACAAATCTTTTCAGTGATTTATTTCTTTGACATCTATATATTCTTTATAAGTGCAACCAACTAAAGGTCCTTAACTCCTATTTCTCTCAACTCTCATGCAGCCACATCATCTTTTTTGTTTCCACCATCAGATCGTGACCTTTGAATCGCATCTAGCCGTAGGTTCAAGATCACCCATCTCTCCTCAAGCGGCAATCCTTGCCAACCCAAACAGATCATTTCAGGGGATTAATGACCATTTGCTCCCAGCCTTAACTTAGCACTATAATAGAGTACCAGCAGTGTTAGCAACATGAGTCATAACAATGCCATTTGAAGAAACTGCCGTTACTATGTGCCAATTGATCCGTCTTAATTGCCACCCATATATTGATGCAAAAAACTGTCACCACTAGCAGAAAACTAATAACATACGTTTTCTTTTGCAATTCCTCTCCCACTCAGAGACTCCTCCCTAGTCACCTTTAAAATACGATCAGTGTGGCCACCACATTCTAGGAGCATACGTGCAGCAAGAGAATATTATCAGGCCAAGCAAGAGGCGATCAGGTCCATCCAGACAATGCAACGCTGAGCATCACCCAATACCTCCATTGCCTCTGCCTCATCTATTTTTATTTGATTATTCTTTTGTTTTTCTGCAGTCTTGACTTACTCGAATGGGATTTCATCTATCCTCTAACTACCTGCTCTCAGTAGACAATCAAGTACAAATTCTTCTCTGTTTGGCGGGAAGTAGAGATCCATCTGGCCATTGGACCATCACTGTCATGTGCCCACTAATACGCTTTATTTAGATGCATCACTTTCCGGTGAGCATATTTCCTGCTAGAGCTAGACTTAATGGTTGCTCAGATTTTACCTGCTAAAATTCCTTCTGTTCAAGGCTCATGGTTAACCTTCTTATGTTACAATGTCAATAGACAAGACCACTAACTCCTGACACTTTAATATATTGTTTTGTTACATTATCACATTTTTGCAAATAACTATATTCACAATGTACTTTCTCAAGCTTCACTTTTCTTTTTCTAAGATATTGTACATCCATTTAGGCAAGTGAATTAAAAATATGTGTTAGAATATTGGACATATTAATAAGTTATGTATTCACATAATATTCTCTTCTAATTTCACATATACATAATTTTCTAGCACACTATCGAGGCTATGTTGTTCAAATCTATAGTCTCTCGAGAAGATGATGACCCTGTGTGGTACGCTATTCTTCTTATTGGGTGAAAGTGAAGTACTACTCACTCTCGAATTCTGGAATTTAATTTAACCACATCTAGCTCATAGATTTACTTTATGTGCCCACTTTATCATTATCAGTGATTTTTTTGTGGGTAATATAATAATACTGCAGGCCACTGAAGATAGATCAATTCCGAACAATACAAAAATCACATAAAAAGCGCATATGTGCTGGCGCTTAGTTTCTGACATATATCAAAAATATATGAGTGGACAGTTCCTTTGATCATTTTATTTGACGTCAACCATAAAAACAGCACTAACTAAAAACGGTAAACTAGATACACCCTAATAAATCAATTAACTAATATTATACTTCATCTTTCTAACAGCCACTGAAAACTTGCCATGAATTCCCGCAGCAACGCGCGGGGTATTCACCTAGTTTATTTTAAGTTCCTGTCTTTTTTATTCCTCCGCTGTCCATCAGAGATGGCATACGTATGTACCTACAAGAATCCTATGCTTTCTGCCCGGTCGGCGCAAAAAACTATTCTGAAACTGCATCCACGGCCTGAGGTCGCCCGGGGGTATTCACGTTGAAGGGAGGCGAGGTAGGAGGGGGACCGGGGAGAGCGGGCACGAGGACGCGGAGGTAGGCGGCCGGACCGGAGTCGTCCCCGGCCGCGCCTCCGGGGAGGAGGTGCGCCCACCGGTGGAGCGCCGCGTGGAGGCCCGGCCGCCGGCGCGACGTTTCGTCCTCCCCGCCGCCGGGCTCCTCCGCCAGCGGCTCCAGCGCCACCCGTTTCCTTATCTCTCTCTCTCCTCTATCAGAAGGTTGCGCCTGCGTAGTAGCTTCTGTGTCAGCCTGCCGGCGAGGGAGGGGAGGGGGAGGGCGACGGAGGACGCGATGGGTAGGCGCGCGAGACGCCGCATTTGTGCATCGCGCGGTGCTCCTCACCGAAAGTGGGTAGCAGCTTTATGCCATCGGTTGGAGAGATATTTTTCGGCTTTGAAGATCTATTTTCGGTACGGGGTGTCAAGGCACCCGTTGTCAAGGCACCCGTTGGAGTCAGTCTTAGGGATGGTTATCTAGGTAAAACTCCTAAAGTGATCATCTAAGTCTACAAACTATTTAAGAAAGGTTATCTAGTTACAGTATAAATAGCCACTTGGGAGTTTATATACTTAGATGATCATTTCTAAATAGTTTGTGAACCTAGATAGTCACTTTAGAATTTTATGTACCTAAATGACCATTTCTAAATAGTTTATGTACTCCGGATGCATTTCACTCTAAAAAAGATGACTTAATTTTTTGCTTCATGTAGTGAGATTTGGGTTAGACAGTAAATGTTTATCAGTATCAACATTGATTAGGTCGTACTTTAATATGGCATACTGGAAAATATACTTTTTGTTTGCTTCAGGGACCTTATTTTCATGGAAGTGACGAGTTTCTGTATGCAGAATACCAGCGCCTACAGTTTAGTGTCGGATTACTTGTACACCAGTGTCAACTATTTTTTTGTTGTCATGTGAAAAGGATGTCAGCTTAAAAAGATGTGGACAAAAACTGTTAAACTGTCCATGATACATGGATACTTAACTCACCATAACCTGCACCCATACTATGGGCAGGTCTACTTCAACTAATAATCTAGGGACAATGGCGATTGCGCTTTATTTCTGCATCGCAAACTGCTGATAATAAAATCTGTGAAGTGGTACAGTGCTTATTTTAAGAAGTAGGGCGACAGTGTGGTGCGAATTCATGGGTTCTTTCTAGGGTCATGCTTAGTAGCGCATGCTATCTTAGACATCGTTATGTGATGATTGTGATCTCAGCTAGAACAATTTGTGTTTTTACAGGTGATTGTAAGCTCCTGGCTGCTAAGGCAGCTTGCGCTTCTCATATGTTTGGGCCTGAATTCCCATATGTCAAAGCGGTTGGGAGCTATCTTTCCAAGCAAGAAATATGCAGAATTCTATCAAGCTATTACAGACTCTCGAAAAACTAACATCTTGATTTAGTCTATCATTTTTATTTTCATTTTTTCCATGTAATGTCATTGTTGTTGTTTGTGTAATCTTGATAGTAGGGTCGTTTTTGTAGCATCAGTATCCGTGTCACCAATGCAGTGTAGATTGATACTTTTGGTGCTGACTCACGCCAGCCGTTGTGGATGTATCAGTGCAGAAAAAGGGGAAATCTGAAACATAAAAACTCAAGATTACTCATTCCTGGCTCGCTTTTCTTGCAAGTGAACAAAAAGGTTCTGAGGTTATCTTGAAGTCACAAGAAAAATACTAATTACCATTGCTCGCTAGAAAATTGAGACTTATTATGCAACTAGCAACTTTATAAGGAAATGATGTGTGCCTAATGCTTAGAAATATGTAACTTCGAGATAACCAAAATAACGCATGTGAAATAATTAGGACGCGAAATAGCGGCATCGTCCAATTCCGGACGTCTAGTTGCTTCGGTGCAGCTAGTGTTTACCATGGTTAAAGATAGCAACAAGATACTACTCAATCTAGTGTAAAATTTTTACAGTCCTGTGCAAATTTTCTACTAAGCTCACCGAAGAAATATACCAGCAGATCAAAGGGTTCTCGCCGCTAACTATGATCCATGCCTCTCACTAGTCATTACAAGCCCACGAATCCGGCGGCCATTGCCACACACCCCTAGTCTGCCCAAACACTGTCGATGTACCCAGCTACCAACGGATTGTCTAGTTCGCGGCCTCCTCCAACCCAGCCATGTTGTTGACTCCGCAGCCGGGGCATGTGTACCGCCGCTGCAACTCCTCTGCAAGAGAAGTGCGCACCTTATCCAGTTCGGCTGACCGCGTGCTCCAGGTTAAGGAAAGTCAAGGCAGAAGCATGGAGAAATGAGAAATAAAGCTACTCCTACCTTGAAACAGCTCGAGCAAAAGTACAAGGATATCCACCGAGCTCCTGCACCTGCTTCATGTCTCCCATAAAAGCCTCCATAAGAGCTCTCTTTGCCTGAACATCGGCCAACTCCTGACGAACCTGCAAATAACGCAACAACGATACTCAGTTTTGTCAACCAATCTCGACTGCGCATGGTCAGAGAGAACGTTTCGTAACAAATGACACAGAGAATAACTAAAGATGATGTAGACTGAAATTGATCAACAACAGCGCAAAAACATTGAGCTGGAAAAGTCAAAAACACACATAACATTTTTTTTTTAACTTTTTCGAAGATGGTATGCAGAAGTTATCCGGTAATTTTTTATGTGACGTGCACATCATCTAGCTGCATGTCAGCCCACCCCCCCTTGACATTGTATCCCCTCTAGTGTTTATCATGCTAAAATGACTCTGCAAACTCAAAGTACATCTTGACACTTCGCAAGGACTTATCTACAGATGCATGAACCAGCCAGAAACAAGGGTTTTGCTTCCTGTTTCTCAAATGCAACTTGTGGTCCTCATTTTCTTGATTCGTGAACTACCGAAACATTTTAATATGCATTTGGCAGCACTTGGACATTTGGCTAAAGAACACCTTTCTGATGCATTCAATGTTATCCGTTGTCCCGAATCCGTGAAGTGAAGTAAAATACATGGCATGCCAGATCTCAGTCAAATATTATGCGATTCATATGCTTGATGAGTTTTTCTTCTGTGGTGGTCTCATGAATAGGTTAATGAATAATATTTGAAGAACTGTGTTTATCTTTAAAATACGGCGTATAAATCTGATGCAGTATGTTGTGCAAGAACAAAGACGCACCTTATCATGATCAAGCAGATCATTTTTGTACTCTCCTTCCAAGAGTTGCACCTCAGCTTCAAATGCGCTCACCTTGTCAGTCAAATCATTCAAAATACTGTCCGAATCCACAGTTTTATGCTTGTCTGCGAGATGTTGACCTGCCAATGTGAACATCCAGATAGTCTAAGACTAAAAGTGACAACTTTCTAAACAGTATATTAATTGCAAGATAATCGAAAGAATGAAATGGGGCAGTATAATTCAAAAGCTCATTACTTCAATTCATTGGACAATGGAAGGGCATAAAAGATCTGTAAACTATTTCTCAAGGAGCTTCAGAAACCAGATGTCCAACAAACAGTCGCAGAAGAACAAGCTTCATGATAATTTTGACTTCAGAAGCACTACTAATACAAAGTTCAACAGAACAATTTAGATCCATAGGACAAGCACCAAATCGGAGCATTTCAAAACTCCCCTGTTTAATTAAATAATCACATTCTTTGTTTACACCAATAGACAAGCAGTTCTCAGCCATCGCCTTGAACAATTGGAACAATAACGTGCACGACTACTCTGAATCGTAGTGTAGACAATCAGCTTGAAAAATTGGAATAATTAAAGATATAACGAATTTATTTATACAAACATTCAGAGTCAAGTGTTCATTTCTTAAAATTCAAACATCCATGTAAATACATAAAAGAAGATACAATGCGGATAAAAAGGAAATGACAAGAACATTGCATATACTTATAGGGACCCCATACACAGTTCAAGAACAGGAAGTGTTTCGTTACATTATCATGATTTCCACAACTTACCTTCAGCAGACTGCAGCCCAGAGCGGCAGTCTTCTGCTAATTCTTGAGAAACCATCTGCTGAAACTCCCTACAGAAGGGGTATATTCATTCTTTTTACATAATGGACAGAACAGTTGAACTTTAGAAAGTCGTAATAGTAGGAAAAAAAAAAGCTCCAGCTACCAAGCGAATGTCAATTCGACGAAAACAAGAAAAGTTGAAAGAAATAAGAATGCTATTAGAGAGCAAAAACAAATAGCTGAACTTGGCAGGCACAAGAATTCAAGAAGAGATAGCGATAACATTTAAGCACTTCTGACAAAAGTTCATATCAAAACATCACTACTGTGCCATACACGATGTATCTAATACTTTCAGATATTTTGAGGAAACCCAAACAATACATCCTATCACTGTAGAACAGAGGTAAGTGCCACCATGGGCTACATACAAGGTCAAAAGAGATGCAGCATCATTTACAGTTTGTTTCATGTTCAGCAAACAACATAATATAGTCATAACAGGAAAAACACAAAATTCAATACCTTATCTTAGTGTTCATCTCATGCATCTGCCTGATGAACTCGTCTCTACAACAGTCAAGGCAAGTACATGCATGATTAGTGGACATCAGCAACACCATCCAACAGAAATGCCGCATTTCGGGCAGCAACAAGGCACAGTGAAAAGCTAATTGTACTCACCTTTCGCTCTCTCCATTGCTCTTTTGGAGCAATTACACCAGAGCACCAACATCAAGTCCCCAAATTCGAAGAATGCACACCAACACAATCATAAAAGCAGGTCATGTTGAAGCTTAAACGACAGACCAGAAACCTAAATTGGTACCATTTCGGCGATTCTAACCTTAAGCGCTTCCAAATCAGAGCCAACCTTCGAAATCTCCTCCTGGAGGCGCGCCATCGTCGCCTGAACGCACCCAAAGGAACTCAAATTAAATCGCACGAAGTTGAGCACAAGTGACTCGAATCGTCGACTCAGAGGAGGGATGCGGGGATACCTCGAGCGCCTGGATGGACGCGGCGGCGATCGCGGCCTGCACCTGGCTCCCGCGGAGCTCCTGCTCCGCCTCCTCACGCGCGCGCTTCGCGGCGTCGAGCTCCTCCACGGCCGCATCGGCAGCGGCCCGCGAATCGGCGAGGCGCCGCCTCAGATCCGACACCCTGCGCTCTGCACGCGGAGCGGGAAACGCGTCCGATCAGCGCGGCCGCCAAAACCCTAAGGGCTTTGCGCGGTGCGGAGGGGGATGCGGCGAGGAGGAAGGCTTACCGCCGTGCGACTTCTCAGAAGCGAAGTCGCGGATGATGGAGAGGAGCTGCTTCTGGCTCTCGCCGCCCGCCGACGCAGCCATGGGCTCCGGAGGGGGGGTGGGGGGAGCGTGCGGGAGGTTCCGCCGGAAGCTTCTAGAAGGTTGGGTTGTGCCGTTCCCGCCCTCGGGTGAGCGATATATGGAGCAAGAGGCGGGAACGGGGTGGGCTCAGTGCGTTTCTCGAGAGGAGGCCCAAGAAATCAGTATCATGGCCTCATGAGCTGGGGAGGCCTCTTAGTGGGCCTTAGACATTCGGCTCTCTTGGACACGAAATCTTCGGATGTTTGATAACAAGTTTCCACGTACGCCTCAAAAGTTGCTCAAAAAAAAAGTTTCCACGTGCGTAAGGAAGAAAGGATGATGACATTTACCTGCAACGTTGGACAATTGATCCCTAATAATCGTCATATATATGAGACACATCACGAGACAAATAGGTCAAAATAACAATAGTCCTCATGTATAGCACAACCGTTCTCCTTTTAGACTTATCGAAAGAATAATCAGAACATTGGCAGCGTACACCTCGAGCTTATGATTAGAAAGGTATTGCTTACCTATCACCTGCTGGTCACCCCGTTAGTTGCCGACATGCATTGGAAGGACTCCCAGCAAACGGACGGACACGTATCCTAGCTACAGCGTTGGAAAGTACCACATACGCTTGTGGAAGAACTACAGGCCATCGGCCCAGCTGTTGTATCATTACATCATCGTTTCTGTTGTCAACAGAAAGTGTGTTCGGAACATTTCGATGTCTGATTCCGTTCCTGATGGGAATGCCTGACGGACCGAGCGTCGACCAAGGTTAAAACGACGCAAAATAAGAGCCCAGGAAGCCGCTCGCCGACTCTTCTGTTTATTTTGTGAACAACCGACTCACTAGACATTTTCCCTCTAAAAAAAAAACTCACTAGACATTCAACAAGTTGCCTTGCCACGAGGCCTCTAATAAAAACGAGCAAAAAGGACAGCAGAACACCCGAGCTTTCGAGCATACTGAAGGTTCACATGAATGCGCATGATGTCCAAGTACGAGCCATCCTCAGCTATCGCGTGCAGCTGATTCTGATGCCGCTGACTGTTTGCCACTCTGCCTATGAAGCCCGTGAGCCGTGCAAGCATCTCGCGAACACCGAGCTTTGCTTGCAGGCAATGGTGCGCCCTTAGACAGTTAATAGACCCGAACTGAAGTGCCGATCGAGGAGGTGACGTGAGGACGCAACCTGATCGATGCTAGTAGTACTACATGCCTGTGTGCGGCTGTGCGTCCAGTCCACAACACTTGTGCTCGAAGCAGCGCAGAGCCAACCAGCCCGATCGAGGTCGTTCGTTCCGCGTGTCGTCGTCTGTGCGTGTCTCGTGCATTGAGATTGACAAGCCGACCAGGGTCTGTGCGTGCATCGCCAGCTGGCCAGGGTCGCGCGCCGCGCGCATCGACAAGCAGCCCGTGGTCGTTCGGTTCGCGTGCCGTCTCGTCTTAGGTAGTAGCGGCCTGGTTCCTCGTGCATTGACAAATGACAAACCGGTTGCGGAAGCAACGTCGACAGCAAGCGGCGTCTCTACGACGCGTCGTGCTCGCGGGTGCGTTACGCCGCCGACGCCGCCAGGCCAAGAGCGCGCGCGCATGGCGCGAGGCCTTCTCCAAGAATGTGCGCGCGGGCGGGTGGTGGGGCGAGACGGTGCTCCGTCCTTGTCTCGCCCCCGGAGCGGATGCTCGTGTCAGATGCTGCCGGGAATGTCAAGAACCTCCGGGCCGGGAATCTCGTCGATCGCCGCACCGACGACGACGACGCGTCTCGGTTCGGCGAGCCGAGGAGGTCGAACGGCGCTTTCAAGGGGGCAGGCAGCAGCTAGTGTGGACATACGTCAGTCCAAATTTTGTTTTTCTCGCGATGGGGGCATGATCGAGGTGAAGGAGAGCAGATCGACGCAGCAGCTGAGCATGCATGGCGTGACTTGATGATGGGACAAATATACGTATGAAGATTCGCTCGGCATTGTAAAGACTGATCGATCCCTCAACATCCTTCCTTTCAAGTATATTAATCACGAGCGAAGGTTCCATGATCGGCGACCGGCTTCGCCGCGCGGCGTCAGCGCAATCTGGTAGTTGGACCAACTTTTTTCTTTGAGCCGGAGTACGTACGTATGTGGTCATTAGAATAAAGCTTGCACCTAATTAACCATCTTTAGTAGTCAGTCACAAACGGACGGCCGGCCCTGCAGGACGTACTGTGGTGTACTAGTGCATAAGCAGAAGCTGATTACATAGGCTGGCTTTGACACTAGCTGTACCACTTGCGCGTGAAGCTAGCAACCTCGAGAGAAATGGGAGTACGTACATCCATATAGAACGTATTATATTAGGCCTGGTCTAAATAAAGTCTCGTGCAACACTAATATATGCATGGCCGAAAGCAAGTGCCATTGATCATCAAGAAAAATCAGGACTGTGCATTACTCATGACCAGCGCTGGTTGTTAGTATTTACTACTACGAATGCTGGACAAGTCTTTTGTGAGGTCTCAATGACCAGTGCAATCAGCCCCCACAATGTACAAAAAGCAAAACAAAATGCCGGATCTGACCAGAGGTACACCTGTAATTAACTCTGTAAGCCAAACCATCCCTATATAGGTGCACCTAAGCCGAAGACCGACCGTATTGCGCACATCTTACTTAAAGCAGGTGGTGGTCACTCACATGACATGTACGTACCAGTACCGCTACTGGATGTTTACAAACACCGACGTTTAACGCACGGTTGGCCGAAGAAGAAGCCTGTAGTAGGATGTGGCTAACTAACCCCGTACAACTGCTAAGGAGGGGAGGACACAACCTGACGTTAATGTATGTTGTTGCCCCCGCGTCCCCAGCGAGAGACCGCGGGCAGTGTCCGCACCGGGCGCCAACCCAACCCCGAGCTGGACGCGGCCCCGGCCTCTCGACGCCAGTCAAGCGCACCAACCAACCAGAGCTGGGAATGGTGCGATCGATCCGTGTGCCGTGCTACATGCGTGCGTGCCCCGGACGGACATCGACGAGCCAGTTTTCGCGGAAGCAACCGTGGTGGCGTCGTCCCTCGTCGCGGGCTCGCATATAGTATCGCCGCCGGCCCGGCGCGGGTTCGCGTTACGTCGAGGCCAGGCCGGCCGCGGCTAGTTGGGCGGCGGCTTCGGTTGATGCACACGCGTGCGGGTGGTGCCATATCCATGACCATGAGACGTTGTTGTGTCCTTGTCTTGCTTTGCCTGGTCGATCGACTAAGGGATCTTCGTGTCGCGCGCGCGCGCGCGCGCTTGGAATGTCAAACTTGTCCGCGAATATTTCCCGCGCTTTCTCGATCGGTTCGAGGAGGAGGTCAAACAGCGCTTTCAGCGTGCGTGGACGCCTGGACGTCACTCCATTTTTCAAGCTCTGTGAGAGGCAGAGATGCTGCAGCCGAGCAGGCCGTGATTTGATCGACGAAATCAATATCTCAATTTGCTCGCCTTGTCGTCGATCGATCGTCGTCCCTGCAACACATAGGTTCTCAATATACCGAGAAATGGTTTGGTTTGGTGATCGAAGGCTCGGTGATCCAACAAATGGTTTGGTGATCAACTTTGCCCCGTGTTGTCGGCGAGCTACATCTCTGCCTGGTAGGTTCGACTCGGATGGATGACAACGGCCCGAAAACGAAAGCATGAGTTAGACGAGAGACTGCGGGAAGAAGATCATAAACATTTGCGTTACTGCTATGTTCACGCGCTATACTAGAACCAGCACGTGCCTTCTTGGGGTCGTTCTTGATCTCGAAGGATCGAGCTGATCTGCACTAAGCAAATCGGAGTCATAGTACTTTTAAGTTGATCAGATTTTATCACCACATCAAGGTCATCACTGAACAGGCTAGTATACCAAGCAGAGCAAGTAGGAGTGCACAGCTGTGGAGAGGTCGGTACGCATTTCGGACCAGAAAGCAGTAGTAGAACTAAACTTGCACGTGCTGATCTGCACTAAGCAAACGAGTCATGCTACTTTTCAGTTAATTTGATCAGATTTCATCACCACATCAAGGCTATCACTGAACACGCTAGTATACCAAGCAGAGCAGTAGGAGTACACAGCTGTGGAGAGGTCGGTACGCATTTTTGACCAGAAAGCAGCAGAACTAAACTTGCACGTCAGCACGTGCACCCTAAGCTTCAGTAGCTTACTTTTCTCATGTGCGTTTCGTTAAGCCACTCTCGTGCTGTACAGGACCAAACTAGCCCAGTTTCAGGTGTAGACTTCGTCTAACCTTAATAGGAGTAAATTCAGAGGACAGGTGCTACAGGATCGCGACCAAACGCTACCTAAGGCTGCCCGCACTGGGATACGGTAAAGCTCCCTCCAGGAGCGTTTACCGGACGGGAGCGCTGCACCGGTCTCCTGGGAAGGCCACGCTAAACAAAAGGAACCTCCGGCTTCCGCTATTCTGAGCGGAGGTAGCGGCCTTCCGCTACCGAGGCGCGGGGCCCGCGCGACCCAACTGCCGGGAGGGAGAGAGAGAATGGGAGACGAGCACGGCGAATCGAGCACGGACGGTCGCATGGACGGCGATGGCGGCCACGGCGCTCGGTCCGATTGGAAGCACAAATCGCCTGGCCTCCCCGCCGCCACGCGCTCGCCCGACGGCGGGACGAGGGGCGGCGGCGGAGGCGGCGCGCGCCGGCCCGAAGCAGAGGCAGAGCCCGCCGCCCCAACGCCTTCCACAGCCGCCGTGGCCCTTTCGCCTTCCCCGTACTTCGCCGCGGCCCCACCCCTCAGCTTCGTGCCGCCGCCGTCGACGCTGCAGCCGATCGACGACCTCGCGGCGCCCGCCGTCGGGATCGATGGCGAGAAGGCGCACGATGCGGTGGGCCGGGACGGCGGCGGCTTCTTCTGCGAGGAGGAGGCGGACCTGGCGGCGGCGGAGGCGGACCTGGCGGCGGCGGAGGCGGCACGCCGCGGCGGAGTTTTTGGACGAAGGGAGCAGGAGTCGGGGGAGGAGGCGGCGGCGTCGCGGCGCCGGTGGGAGAGAGAGGAGCGGGGGCCGCATCGGGGAGAGAGGAGGGGCGGAGAAGGCGAGAGAGGCGGAGAAGGTTCGTGTGGGGCCCGCCAGCGAAAAAAGAAAAGGAAAAAAACGAGGAGAGAGGGGATGTTAGTTGGGATAGAGGAAGATATAGAGGAATGATGAGTGCGGGAGAAATTGGTATAGAGGAAGGAATCTCAATGACCAGGACGGAATATTCTTTTTAGAGGAATGAAATAGAGGAACACGAGTGCGGAGAGCCTAATGATCATATCTCGCCGAAAGTTCATTACTTACATTTCAATAAAAAGTTGAGTACTTGTGACCACCGGTCCACCATCACCTGTATATATAGCAAGATTCATGACAAGATGGGCAAAGCAAATTATTTAGGAGCGGCCATAAGATTACTTAAGCAATGGGCTCCCCTCATGCATGTACAGGTGTCATCCACACAATTGAATAAGCAGTCGCTGATTACTAGTACATAGGCTTTTGACATGATTTGCAAGGGCATGCGACATCCACGTAGTAGGTCAGTGCCAAAACTGAACTCGGGTGCAATGCTAGTGCATGCATGGACTAAAGCAAGTGTCATGATGACCATCAGGAAGGCTTATCAGTACATGTACATGCAGTGGATGTGCATATATGAAGCACACATGACTGAGCCGCCCATGTGGCCTGATACATCGCTAATCTAAGCTAAAGTTCAGAGTCTCTGAGTCGTCGGTATCAAGAATGCCTCAGCCTCCGACAGGCAGCAAAACAGCATTACAGCACAGCACGCTACATGCCGGGCGTGAGTAGCACGTATCTGGTGTTCTTCACTGTTTCTGATCCTGTAGTGCACCACGGCACCACGGTAACCCACGGATCAATGGCGACTTGCAAAAGACAGACTGTGATTAGTCGCCGCATTTGGGTAATCTCGGGCACAGAGGCTGAGGCAGAGGCCGGACCGCCGGAGGATTCTCTCCTTTGGCTCACGTCACGTCGGTCCCCATAAGAGCCGTTACTTGTGGCGTTGCGAAGACTTTCATGGCCTAGGTTCACGCACCACAGAGATGCTGCAGCACTACGAGGAGTGCGTAGAAAGGTCCCTTGTTGTCCGTGTAGTTCCAGAGAGGTGACAACTGACAACAGCATTGCGGATAAAGCACAACAGTGTATAGTAGACTTTTGTGTGCACCTTTTACGGGTTAGAAATAATCCCCCTACCAGTGCTTCTCCGGAAAAGATCGGCATACTGTTCAACAAACATGGGCCAGGAATTCATTGCCGTTTCCTGGTTACACTGAAGAGGTGTCTCATTGGAGGCCGACATGTAAGAAGAGGGCTCAGGTAGAACAGCGTACCTAGATTCACTAGTCCATGACTCCATGCTGTATTGGAAAGCTGGAGTCCCCACGTCATTGAATTTGTAATGATCCCGCCACCTGTCCCAAGCCCATCCCGCTGTACTCCTTTTAACTTTTGCCAATCCAAAACACACTGGTCCTCCAGATTGCGAAATGTTACATGAGATAGATGAAGATGTTGGAATGGCAAGTTGTACACCGGAGACGAGAAGCTCGAGTGTGGAGTGGTATGGAGCAGGGAGAGGGAGAGGGACTGACGCGATGTTTCTGTATGTACGTTCGCGCGCGTCGCAAGCGGCCAAGCGGAAGAGGAATGGTTCCACTAGGTGGCCACGTCGCGCGCATGGAGAGAGGCAGCGCACATGCAAGGCACCTGCCTGCAGGGGAAGGGACATGCCACGCTGCGGTTACATGCAGGGAATGCGTGCACGTGTAGGGTAGGGAATGGGCGTCCCTATCCATACGCACAGTGTTTCTTTTCAAACTTTTTATCGGTAGAGTTACGTTGTATTGTTAAATCTCGTATATATGGTCTCCGTATACCGGCTACTCCATTTCAAAATTCCTTGCAGTACTGTACTACTATTATGTATGTGTAGCACTGTTATTCCTTTGCTAGTAGCACTATTTTTCTTTACGCAAAGAAGATCAACCTAGCTAAGAGGCAACTCTTGATAGGGAATGGAATCGAAGGAGCCAGGCGCATAAACCCAGGTGCTGTTTGTTTCGGGAGTGGTAACGCAAACGCAACCGCAATGGAAAGACACAGGTATCGTAATCAAAGTAACAGATTACGTTACTTTGTTTGGTTGACACACCGTAATGAAATTTGGAAAGGCCTCTGAGATAGGGATACAAGCTTGTCAATTGTCATCAGAGAACGAACGCCATACATAGGTAAAAGAGAAGACCGCTTCCAATTTGGAACAATCCATCGGCGGAAAGAAATCCGTCGAGCGCGAGCTCCAGCTGCCCTGCTCTCCAGCGGCGGCGGAAGCAGGCCGCGATTTCGCACTACGCAGGATCTGCATCGGCCGGGAGATTTATTTGGGAGGCAACACGGCGGCGGCGCGGACGAATCCATGTCTTGCCGTGGGGAAGGAGTGATTTGACGCAGGAATCGTAGGGATCGAGGAGAAGTAGATCGCGTGGAGCTCAACCAGAGCGGCGCCGTTCGACTTGCGGCAACGTGGAGAAGGAGGAGCGGTATCAATCTGATACCGGTGGGGGAGCAGGGGAATCGGGTTTGTATAGCCTGGTATCCAATTACATGGTAACGGATTACGAGCCACGCTCAAACAAACACATGTAACGGTTTGGGTTACCCCCCGCAATCCGAATACAATACAAAACATCGAACCAAACGGCACCCAAGTTCCTGGGATACCCGTCACATGGTCTCCAGCGCCGCACTGCCGGCATGTTCGCAACCGAATTAACGACCGGGTCCTCCAGCACACATGCTTATGTTCCGATTCCACGAACAAACGCGATAGACACGGCGGCGCTGCGCACACTTGCAACAGGAACCTGACAGCGGTCAATGGCGCCACAGCCTCGCTGGGCCGCTCGATCTACAAGCACAGTACGTACTCCTACACGACAAGGGGAGGTGATAATTAGAAGGAGACAATAATTGTGCATGTGAAGCCAACGCGGGTGCGCCCGGGTGGCCAGAGCCAGCAGGCTCCGGGCGCTTCGGCGCCTGTCGGCCCCGGTTCGACGCTCCGCTGCGGCATTTGCGCGCGCACTGTAGCACATGTGGCTGAAATATGCCACGCTGCAGTGCAGAGTAAAAAAATCCCCTCGTCCTCCCCGGGTCAAAGCACATGGTTAAGACTCGCGCCGGAGCTCACAACGGCTAGCTGAGTCCCTGTGTAGGATCGGGGAGGGGGTTCGGGGATTTTCTCGACCTGCGTGAGAGGTTGTTCTCCTTAATTAAATGCCGTTGGGGGCGGTCTTCCCCTGGCAGGTCGAGTTTTTAATTGTGCATGTGAAATAATAGAGCAATTAATCTGCTGCTATATCATGCAAATACTACACTACACACATACTCCCCGACGACACGTACGTATTGTCGCCTCTCCGACGCAATCATTCCCTCTGCCTGTGGTGAATGTCGTCGCCGGATACGAATATGAGCTAGGTGCTGCCTCTGTATCTCTCTCCAGCCCCACGTACTGGCAGGTGTAGCATTTATTCTCTTCTGTTATTAGAGGTGCCGACATTGAGATCATGGGGTTAGTAGCAAAGTCGAGCAAAACCGTCAATTTGCACAACTTGCCGTAACAGTTGTACTGTCAATTTACAACGTCACGCTTCTGTAACATGCACCCTCACCAGCCATATTTGCTTGGTCAACTCGGCTGCTTCTTCGTCATAGATTCTTCTGCTGATGGGGTTAGATGAGATGTGCAAAAAGTTCCTGTTCGGTCAACTGCACGGTCGACGATTGGATTGGATGGCATATCGTCGTCGGTCGTTCAGCTGGCAATGGGCGCCAATGGCACTGGACACTGGTGTTCCCAAAGTCACCGGATCGAGTCTCTCTTCATCTCGAGCCATCTCACCAACTTCAACAACTTATACTCAAAAAACAACCTCAACAACTTATCCTCAAAAAAAACAACTTCAACAATTCCCCGAGGAGTTCAACAAATTTCGCTCATTTCGCACGCGCGCGTTGGAAGTCTGATAAATAAAAGCGATAATATATGTTGGATGCCCCTCTGCCGTCATATCAGTGTTGGAGAAAACTAAGGCAAGCGAGCTTGGCCCCGATAGAGCGCAGCGGCCTGCCTTTTGGCCACATGATTTTGTTTGTGAACAGATCGACCCTACTCGATCGTTCCTTTTACTGGTAGCTTTGATTTGTTCTTCCATATTTTGCTCTAACTTGTCCCTGGTCTTCGCAGCACCGGCCATATAGTACTTGAGCGTACGTAAGATATTTCCCTCAGGAGCTCTAGCTTTTGCCGCAAAGGTGCCGTCGTGCCGAGTCTTTTAACAAAAGTTGGGCATGTGAAATGATGGAGTACCGGTCAGCTGGAGTTTTGTATGCTACTGCTACTAGTAGATGCTAGAGTTGATGATTAGTGCATAAAACATTGCATGACCGATGCTCACGGAACAACTAGTTGCGCCGCTTCTTTCTTCTTTTCCATTTACAAACCCAGAAGTACTTGTAGAGTAGTATCATCCAAGTAAACACAAAACAAAAGGTCCTGAAATTAACCTTGAACAACAGCATGCACGAATGTATACGTAGATCAGTGAGGCCACAGACGAGTAACCTGACATCGTCATACAGTAAGCACTGCTGATACGGAGAGTAGCAGCATTAAGTAGCAGAGCTGGTGACAACCATGGCTACCGGCAGGCGCCTCCGGAGAAGAAGCCAGGGTGGCGCACAGACGACACCGTCTTTTTCGGCCGCCTGGAAACGAACCACGTCCGTCTCCATGGACCTCGGATCTGACGGTGCCTCGTCGCCGGTTTTCCCGAACAAAACGTGCCGACACGTACGCACGGTGCCTCGTCTTTTGCACGCCGCACGCCGAAAAGCCGTGCCGGGTGCCGCATGCAGCAGCCAGTCACATGCGTGTTACTGTGTGTGCATGTGCAGGGTACAAAAATCCTCCTGCTGCCTGAGGCCCTGACACGCACACGGCAGAGGGCCTTCCTGCTTGCTTGGTTGCCACTCCAAGGACATGGACGCATCATGTCCAGCTGCCTTGCACGTTGGCTAACGCTGCTGCATAAAATGTGGACCTTTCCGGCCAGAACCCCGAAAGGTCCCGTTCCATCTATACTTTGTGCACAATGACACGTACAAGGTGGTTTTGTAGTGATAACAAGAGAAATATGGACTCTGTCAGATTATGGTGAATCATCCAGGCTTGACTGAATTAAGATGAGTCTGCTCGCTTTTAAGGTTGATCTGCACATGAAAACCGTACCGTACTGCAAATGCCAATGCACCTTCAGCCATCACGAGACTGAAGTACTGCCGCTCGGTGCGTGCAGTACCTCAGAGTATAAAGCACAAGAAACGTACTACCAAGATCTGCACGCGTCAACGCGGCCAGCTGCCACAGGTCTGGCTAGACTTTTGGACGACGTACTTACTCCCACCGTGCATCCACGCCTTGGTACGAAACGAATCGAATCTCCCCCTTTCAGCTTCAGCTGGCGTGACCAAAGCTGGCGCAGTCCAGGACACGACGAGCGCGAACGGTATGGATGGACGGTCGCACGGCACCACGCCCGCGCGGCCGTGTTCGCCGTCGTGGAGCGCGCATTTTGTTTCGTCCGCATGCGCGTGGCCGCGTGCGCCGACGATCGGGGGGCACGGCGGGTAGAAATCGGCTGAGACTCTTCTGTTTGTAATTTGTTCCAGGCCGTCTGTGTTACGCGCCGGGGCGCAGGTGGCCGCCGGAGACCTTACCACGGCCGCCAGCGGAGCGGCCTCGCGTGGCATGGCGATCACATGCCCTTTGCAAATGGCCGGGGGGAGGTTCATGAACATAATAAAAGCTTGTGAAAAAGAAAAGCTTTCTGCTCGATCCTTCAACAGTTGTACCCCTACCCCACGGCCGGGTTTCCCACTCATGGCAAATTATGTGAGCTGCAGCACTGTACGTCCCCGTACGTACGACGAAAGCCCCGGAAGTCCAAGGCCGCCGTGTCCAGATCATCTGCACGCATCGGCATTCAGGCCCTGGCTGGCCCCTGCCGCCCCATGCATCTTCAAGTCTCCCTGCTCTCGTCGCCGCGCCCTCGCGCGCGCGCCTCGGTACGACGGCGAATCTCCCCTTTTCAGTGAATATAAACAGAGCAGAGCAGAGCTGTGCGAGCACACAAACGAGGAGGACACACGAGCGCGCACGGTCGGCGCCGCGGCACCTGACGCCGTCCTGCTCTGCCCGCGCCTCGCACACAGCCGTGGAGAGCGTACGCGTACGTCTTTTGTCCCGTCCGGCGCGCGCGCGTGACCGCGTCGATCGGACTCCACTTGGCCCGGGAGAACGACGCGCGTCGCGGCCTCCGCCAAACCGACCGCGGATGCGCGAGCGCGAGCAGCCCGTGGTTTCAAGCGCGGACACGAAGGGCTGGGGCACCGGCGCGAGCCAGGGGAGCCAACGCCTGGCTGGCCGTCTGGGTGGTGGTACTGGTAGAAAAATAATGGCTGCCTTTCTTGTACGTTTCCCGGCCGTTTGCGCGACGCGGCCACGCGCCCGGTGGCTAGGCGCCTAGTCCGTCCTACCGAGCTCACGGCCAGCTAGCGGCGCCGTGCGCACATGCTCTTGACGGCGGCCGGGGATGGGAGCGTCATAAGGTCGTGATTGCCTATAGCTAGTACAGCTAGTATTTTCCCACGGTTGCGAGTTTACTGACGTGACCGCAGATTTGGTCACCATGCCTGGGCGAGTGCGTTGTCGAGTTTCGTCCCACCCGCACGCTCGCAGCCGGGGAAACGCGAGATGCGCATATGCCGATATGCGCCCCGGCCACTCCGCCGAACTGGCCGCCCACGCACGATCGAGGACCCGTGATTTCACCCCTTTCAAGCCAGAGAAGTGGCCGCCCGCGCGCGCGCTCGCACGAGGGATTCGACAAATCTCTCGGCTGGCTGGCTCGCCGCGCCAACGCGGTGCTGGGCCGGAGGTGGTAGAAAAATGGTGACCTTTTTGTACGTACGTTCCCGGCCGTCGTCGCGCCCACGCGCCGCCGCACAGGTGGCGACATCAGAGAGGCACGGCCAGCCGATCGCGCACATGGTTGACGGCGGTTGGCCGGGGAGGGAGCGTGACGGTTGGTCATCGAACAACAACACTGCGCAGGCAGGCAGGCTCGTGATTGCCAGAACACTGCAAGCTCGTGATCCACTTATTATCTGGCAGATTAGCAGGTTATCTTGTCTTCGCAACATAGGCTTTGCCATGCAAGCAATTGCGCAAAGACTCGGCCGGACGCAAGGGCAGGCCTATGAGAAATGGTGCTTTTTGTGGAGAGAACCGTTTACATTCACTGTAGGGGTTAAAAAGCTAAACTTTTGTTTTCAATTTCTTAGTATGATTCTCTGAGAAATGTGTAGTTTTTACCTTTCAACGGTACATGAATTGTTTGGTAACAGAGTTTGGTCACCCGAAAATTAGACAGACAAACTGATGTTACATGTGAACGTTACCACTTCAGTGACATGGGAAACCACGTTTTTTTCTAACACCATTTAGCTGGCATTGAGGTGTTGAATCGTTCTCGTTGAAGTTCATTCTGCACCAATGTTCCAGCAGATTACTTGACGCATCTTCTTTCACAATGAGACAGCCTCTTCCCCACAAATTGATAAGCCATCCGTCCCTGATAAAGAAAAGGCAAATGTTTTCAGGACAATTTTACGCTCAACCAGGGGCATTTTCTAAAACCGTCCGAAACTTTGATAGCAGATACTATATCCCGATATGGACGAACATGCCCTTTTATTATCTCTTGATAGCAAAGCTACTATCAATCTATCATCACCTGCGAAAGTGTCATTGGTACTAATGAACCCTAGTGTTAGCCTGTGATAATTGCAGGACTCGGTCTCAGAATTTTTTGATAAATGTGTCTAAACTACTCGTGTTGCCATGTCTAGATCAATCATTATTTGGTAGGGATGCGCTAGCTACAAAGTGGTTGGCATTTTATTTTCCGTAATATTTTTTCATAGTGTATTTTTGTTTTTTCCAACTGGATTTTTATAATGTTGCATGCATCATAAGTCTCCGGCTCAAACTCTCATGAAAGCCTGATTAGTATATAAGCTAGCATAATCATCAATCACTACTCTAATAGTGGCATGTCCTGTACTGATATCTAGTAGTCCTGCTAAATGCTAATTGCTAGCTAATCGCAGTACTAATATATTTAGAATCATTTGCTACACTGTAAGGCTGGAGTGAGCCATATATATAGCATACATACAAAGAACTTTTTTTTTGGCATATACACCTTTTTCAAGAATGTATAAAAGTCTGCTACATATTTATATATCGAAAGCTGAAGTTCCGCTGTTCGGTCGGAAGCACATAGTACTAAATATCTGTAAATATTCGAAAATACACTCCAACTAATATATTTGTGCGACGCATTAGCAAAGTTACAACCTAAATGAATTGCTCTTAGGCGAGGCTTTTACGCTTCGCGTCAGGTGCTATCTCATTTTCACTAAACTCGAAACTAATACTTGTTGCTCCCTGTGTGATCAGGGAAAAGGAGATGCTCTTCTTCCGAATTATTCAAGAATCAAACTAATGCTTTGACACATGTATATTGACCATATCAAATGAAATTACGTTCGAATCAAGCTGGTCTTGCACTGTGCTTGAGCACTGACAGCACACCACACAGCATCTCCAAACACAATTCAAAACCCTCATCTACGAAGATTGATGATGTAAAGACATGTCAGCCACGTAGTTTCTCCGGGCTCCGTTAGATTGGTTCGTTTTTTTTCTGGTGGAAGCAACAGTTGTTAGTAATAAACAAACAGGGCATCCCACTGGAGGAGGCATGCAAAACCAAAGCTTGTCACATGGCAATACATGTGCGCATCTGTCAAAAACACATGTAACCATGCTTCACCGGCTGGATTGACACTGGGACGAGGAATAACAATGGTTGTATGTGTAGGCCCATGGACTTGCAGCTCTCCCATTGGTCATATCAGATCACTGGATGCAGTTTTCTGTTAAGGAATATGTTGTGTGGTAAAGATTAGTACAGATATCTCAGGATTGTAAGAAAACAACTGGGTTGACAGATTGGTTGATCAGAGTTGTGGATAAAGTTTGGAATTTCTAGTCACATGTGTGTCGATCTCGATGCAACATTACATCAGCAATAGAGTGCAGCGATAGTTCTATACACCGGTGACCGGTGGACGGCGGTATATTTTTCTTGCCCGTTCAAGTAACTACTACCTGTGTTACAATGTCTTTGGTGAGTGATTAAGTGAAAAGGCATTACTATAAATCAGGACAATCATAATGCTGAAAAAGTAGTAATGCATATTCGCCTAAGCCTTTTGCTACAAGAAAAGTTTTGCCATTGTTGCCATCATACAAACCTTATTGATGGGTTATCATGACTAGACAAACATAACGCTGAAAATCTAGCCTAATAGCTCTCCCCTTTCCAATTTGCCGTTACTTCATCCAAAAACATGGTCTGACACTCTGACCTACAATTACTTGAGGTAAACAAAAGGCCCAGCTACTTGTGAGTTGTGACCTAACGAAAACTTTTCCAAAGGGAAATCACCAATCCTGGTACGCTCAAATAACCTGAGCCAGCACCTGCTCCGATATATACACTCTCTTTCATTCACCAAAACACCACACCTACCGATCTGCTCTACTACTCCAACTAAAGCCAAGAAATTCCCCAACATATCTCCAGAAACAAGCACAAATGATGGACACACAAAGATACCCAGAAAAATACACACTGCCATTTCGGAAATGGCATTGAAATACTCCTGAAAAAGACAATTAATTAATGCGCAGTCCACTCCAAGATCTCATCTCCCTCGCCCACCCGCCATCTCCTTGCTATTAGTACCCGCGACGCCGCCGCACCAGCTCACCGTCTGCCCCTTGTCCACCCACCTGCGCCGAGACCACGGCGGCTCGGGCGCCGCTACTCCCCGGAGCAGTGAGGCTGTAGTGGGAGCAGAGGCTGAGCGCCATGGGCCCCGCGCCGAGGGAGCCCATGAAGCAGCGGGTGAACCGCTGCCTGCTGCGGCTGACGGACCGGGACACGGAGGCGATGGCGGCGGCGGAGCTGGACGCGATCGCGCGCGGGCTGGAGGCGGACGAGCTGCCGGTGTTCGTGGCCGCGGTCTCCGACGCGCGGTCCACGGACAAGACGCCGCTCCGGCGGCACACGCTCCGGCTGCTCGCGCTCGTCGCCGGGGAGCACCCGCGGGACGCCGTCGCGCCGCTCGTGCCCCGGCTCGTGTCCGCCGCGCTGCGGCGGGTGCGCGACCCGGACTCCTCCGTGCGCGCCGCGCTGGTCGACGCCGCGCGCGCCGCGGCGGGCGTGGCGGAGTCGCCGCCCGCGGCGCTGGAGCCTCTCGCCGACGCGCTCCTCCACGAGCAGGACCAATGCGCGCAGCTGGCCGCGGCGCTCGCCGCGGCGGCGGCCGTCGAGGCGTCGGCCCCCACCGACGACCTCGCCGCCTACCTCCGGGCCCTCCTCCCGCGACTCCTCAAGCTCCTCCGCAGCGCCGCGTTCAAGGCCAAGCCCGCCCTCATCTCCCTCATAGGCGCTGCCTCGGCGGCCTCCGGCGGCGGAGCCGCCTCCACGGCGGTGCCATGCCTCCGCGACGCGCTCACCGGCGACGACTGGGCCGCAAGGAAAGCTGCCGCTGAGGCGCTTGCGTTGTTAGCTCAAGAGCACGGAGACGACCTCGTCGCTCACAAACCATCCTGCATTACCGTCTTTGAGGCGAAGAAATTTGATAAGGTCGGTCCTTCGTAGCAAATTTAGGATGTTGGCCCTGGTATCCTGGATCTGCATCATGTCGACATTTGTTTTGACACTTTCTTGGCCCAATGCAGGTGAAAATTGTTCGCGAGTCCATGAATCGGATGATCGAGGCTTGGAAGGAGATCCCAGACATGGACGAGGAAATGTGCTCCTCTGGTGTGCCGCCATCGCCGCAGACCAGATCTTCTCTCACAGGTGATGTAGCTGTTCTTGAGGTTCTAGTCACTGTTTTCCCTTTTCTTTGTGGATGGGAATACACATCGTAGAAAATAAACCTTTTTTTGATTTTTTGAAGAAAAATGAACTTATTTGGTAGACAATTCTCTTTTTTTATTCAATGAAAGAAATTGTCGGATTTTCGGCAATTACTAGTACTATAGAACAATTCGTTGCTGAAGATATGAGAAGTTTTCTAAGCCGATATGTCCATGCCAACATGCACATCACTACACTGGTGTGGATAGAGGTGTTAAGACCATCAATGTTCTTTTCTAACACCATGAGTTTTGTAATTTAACAGAGAGTTCAAGTGACTGTCGATACCCGCCTGATTCCATGGGATCCAACTCTGCCCCTTCAATTTCAAGGAGGAACTCATGGCCAAATAACAGGTCACCCCCAAGGGAAGCACTGCAGAATGCCAGCAACAGAAAGGCCAACCCATCTTCTACCTTGAACAGGAAGAATTCGCTTCCTGCACGACGCAATGTGGACCAATCCAAGAACTATGATCACAAGGTTGATAATACAGTTGCTCCAGATGCGACCCCGATCAAAATGGTGACTGAGGAGAAGCTCCTGAAAGAGGGTAATGTTAGAGAAAGGCTTGAAGCGCGTAGGGTGCTGTTCCAGAAGACTGGCGAGAAAGGGTATAAAAAGTTGGCTGGTCTCAAGTCAGGATCGAGAGTCGTTCCATACAATGGGGATGGTGACTTGGAAGAGACTGCAAAAGCCGAGAACACACCTGAAGAGTCTCAATCAGCTCACAAAGACGAAGACCTATCGAAGATCAGGATGCAGCTGGTTCAGATTGAGAATCAGCAGGCCAGCTTGCTTAATCTTCTGCAGGTAATTATCCATTGTTACACTGCTTGTCTTACTTACAAAATGAACTGAAATTACTAATTGTTCATACAAGAGAGAATCTTCTTCCTTTTATTTGTTGGTTCAAGAGTTCCTGTGTGATAACATGATACGTCCTCGGCAAACATGAGTGGAAGCTAGAACCAAACAGTAGAAATCTAACAAAAGAATAACAATTCTTGTTTCTTGGTAAACTTTTACACAAAGCAAGCTATCCTTAGTGAAACCGCACGCATTTCCTAGATTGTAAAAAAATGTACCTACCACTCCTACTGGACGTTACATTGTGGGCAGATCGTGCATTGAAGAGAGGTCCTACTCTGTTCATGAACCAGGATATATTTAATACGACTAAGAGGGTATTATTTGGTCTCAGTGCGAAGCATGGACCTTTTGGTATGAATCGTACATTCAATGTGTCCTGATAGACTAGTCAAATCAACAGGCATTTAGCCATGAGCCGTGGCATGGTGTGGGGAACCCTGGACTGCTATCATTTGCTACTTTGCTGAACATATTTTTGATGTTACACACTTGTGCATAACAGTATGATTTAGGAACATTGACAGTTTTCCCTGCACTTGTAGAGTATCAGCCAATGTTATAATCACATCCTCAAATAGGCAATGTCTAATATACAACTCCTTATGGTCATAAGTAACTGAAAAAGAAATAATCTGACACTTTGATTACCGTTTCCTTTTTGTTCTCAGAAGTTTATGGGGAGCTCTCAGAATGGGATACGTTCGTTGGAGACCAGAGTGAATGGGCTGGAAATGGTATTGGATGAGATATCCCGTGATTTGGCTGCCTCTTCAGGAAGGATTACAAACAACGAACCTGACACGAATGCATGCTGCATTCTAAGCCCAAAATTCTGGAGAAGACATGATGGAGGTAGATATATGTCCAGGTATTCGGTCCCCGACATGCCAAACTACTCAGAAGAGAGCAAAACTTCTTACAAATGGGAGGGGCAGAAATTTGGAGTTCAGGGTGGGTTTGTCACCAACCCCTTGGCGGAGCCAAACACTACATCTGTAAGAAGCACCGTGGTTACTCAAGCAGGGAGGAGACGAGACTCAGCTCAATACAGGTGAAGGTGAGAATTCCAAATCGATTCTCTTTCGACTGTGAAGATTTTGTAGGTAACTGTTTCCTCGTTATTCAGCTATTTGGCAATTAATTTTTCGTTCCTTCCATTTTCTTCAGGATCGGTTAAATTCGATGAAAGTGGTTATTGTGAAGTGAGAGCTACATACTTCAGCAGGGGTGGAGTGTTTGAAGATCTCAAAACAGTGCATTTTCTGAGGCTTTTCCTCTTTCCCCCAAGCTGGTTGATGTATGAGGTTTAATCTTAAGTTGCTAAGGGTTCAGAATTCAGACCCCCTGATATTACAGTCTAAACTCTAAAGCAAGACCATGACGGCGAACTGGCTGGAGATTACTTGGACACGAACTTACTGATGGAAATCTGAGGGTATAATGCGTATGTAGAGTTTAGCAGTGAGAGATTGAGAATCGACTCTTGCGTTCAGTTTCCACCAGAGCAGTTCTTTGCAATATGTAGTCACGGATGTGCTTTGTACTGCTTGTAAATAGTTTGGATACGCGGTGATTCCTGTTCTCCCGTGTTGTTGTCACATGATTTTTTTTCATCAGTACGCTGAGATCATGAAAATAAAAGATCCAATAGTTGAGTTCAGTGTTGCTCCAACAGGCCACCGAAGGGGTTACCTGCCGGCAAAAAGCGTTTTAGAGTTGTTGGTGCTAATTTTCATGTCAGCGTGTTGCAACGTGTACATACAAATTGCCAGGAAAGAACGAGTCTGTGCCATACGTGTGGTAACGGATCTGACTGTAGCAACAGATGCAAAAATGTGGCCAATAACACGATCAGGGATCCTGGAGCATTTTTTTTTCTAGAAATATTCTATATAGTAGCAACATAATGTCAAAGATGGGCAATCAGATTTGGTAAAACGTAGAGGAGGATACAGCGTCAGGCAAACACATTTGTGAACATTTAAGCAAGTCTGATGAAACAGCCCCCGGGAAATAATCCAGGCCACCCGCCTTCCAGCAATGCTCGCTACATGTTTGGAGCATAAATTTTGTACTCCATGTGGAACATTTGCAGCAAGAATCTGTGAGCAACTATTTCAGATCTTCACCAGCTGACTAACCACACTACAAAATGACGGACTCAAAATAGAAATATACAAAACTTGCTCTGACATAGGTTCCTGTTACAATAACGACAGCCCCAAAGCAGCAGACTACATGCTTCAATGCAACCCAATCTTCTAGTCCGCTGAGAATTAATAACAAAGGTAAAGAGGTGTATTTCTGTGTGGATCAAAAGGTTACAGCTGCACTATAGTACATCAGCTGCCCTTTGTTACGGTAATTTCCAAAGGAATATTCGACGTTAAAGCCCAACATTTCTGAATGTACGAATATTCGAACGATCAGCTTCAATTCATCGACTGTGCAACAAAATGAATGCATATACATGCAGCAGTCGAGTACAATCATGATGCAATTATCAAGTGTTCCAGTAATTTCATATTCAGTTAGCGGCACAGCAGCATCTAATCAACATACTGTTTGATATACTATTCTTCCTGCAATGATGGTAGTTGTAGGTCTAACTTGTATGCCTGAATCTCCATTGGTGAGATGAGAACATTTCCCTCCTGAGCTACATCACCGATTTGCTCAAGGTACCCTAACATTTCAGGGTCATCATGTAAGAGGTTCAGTGAAGTTGCCTTCACATTCACAGCTGAGAGATCTTTGAACATGTAGAACAGATTCACAGGCTCTTCTCCAACTGTTGTACACTGTAATCCACCCCTTTTGCAGTAGGATGCATCCCAACCTCTCCTCTGCAACAGAATGGCAAATCTTGGTTCAACTGCTTCCGAATGAGGAAATTTTAGAGGCTGAGGAACCTTCAGGTTCACTATATGTACATCGCAGGGTAATGAAGCAGCTAAGGGAGTGAATGACTGTTGTGGTAGCTTGAAGGATTTCTCATGAGGTTTTTTGCTCATAAAAGCATGAAGTGGGTAGTTAAGGTGGGCCCCCACACGGTGTGAGAGGAGAGACGGTTGCAGAGTAAGCGAACTGTGAGTTTTGGGTAAAGTGGAGACATTAGATTCCCTGAGGAGATGGAATATCACATTCATAGGCCGGTTGTCCAACACTCCCTGCCCCAGACCACGGCCATCATCTCGAACCAGCCTACGATCCAACATAATCTCTAGCCATCCATTTTTCAAGCTTGCTGCCCCTAATGACTGCTTAGAGTGTACAGAAAACCGATTACCATGTGAATCCTGCAAGAAGGAAAGTGATGGCATTGGGTAATAATTTCCCTGTAAAGGGATCTTATCATATGTCTGCCTCCTACTCATCTGAAAGCCATTCAGATCAGAATAGAAGACCCTTTGGTTGTCAATATCTGTCTTGTATCTGACAATCAGTTCCCTGTCGTTAAAAACATGACCAACAAGTTCAACATGATACTCCTTCTCAATCAGCATATCCTGTACAGAGTCACCGCAATTGTAAAGGCGTGTACTATGTGAGAGAGGTGACTTATCCCACTCTGTCTTTGGAAGGGAATGGGCTTCTTGGACCAATGGCCCTTCACTAACAATGAAATGTCCTCCTTCCTCAACTATTGAGTGAGCTTCACCTATTGGTTTGAACAAGTATGCCCCACTTCCATGGCTTCTGTACATGCCAATTTCTTCACCAATCTCAGTTTGCTCCCCATCCTTGTGACGAGCTACTGTCTTGAGGAGGCCATGACTTACATCAAAAGAAAGTGTGTAATAAGAGTTTTTCATCTCCACTGTTTTGCCTTCCAGCTTTGAACAATCATATGGTTCAGGGCAAGAAAATTGCTGTGAGCCTGTGAATGCTTTTACCACAGCAGGAGTAGCTTTTTCACAATCCTCCCCACCAACCACATAGTAGGTCTCCAAACCCAGTGCAGGAACAGAAGCTCTCCAATAAAGGCGATGCTTTTCACCTCTGACAAACTGCCACTCAGGGGAAATTTGGCTTTTCAAACAGGATCCATTCGAATTGAGAACTGAAACATCTGGAGTACTTACAACAACCATAACAATCTCATCTCTTGTCTGTTCTAATGGGTTAAAAAAGACAACTGACTGTGCCTTTGATTCATGTGGGTCAAGAACCTTATGCACAGGTTGAACATCATATTTTGACCGTTCCTGCACCGGCTCAAAATGTGATAACAATGTGGGATCAGATCTATCATGGACATCTCCTAAAAGCACTTCGACTGCCCTAGACATGAATAGCTGTAGGTCTTGCAAAGAAGTGTGCATTCGAGTCCCATAGTCCACAACAACATGATCCTTAGCTGTGCCAGTTACCCCATCATGATGCTGAAAAAGTGCCAAGTTCCTCCTCGCTGCAGTCAGTTTGTGAGAAAAGCTGATGGGGAGTTTTGAACACGGAAACTTCTGACAGTATCCTAGAACAAATGAACTCAGAATTTCTGAGGCTCGTAGCGTTTGTTCTAGTACACGGTCAACAGCTTTGAAGAATGGCCTTGACACATAGTAACCACTCCAGTAATCCTGATTTCTATCAGCATATGTAAAGAAATCCCCTGAAAGTGTTGGAAAACCTTGCAGCTCAGCAGAACCCAGTTCACCAGGGCGTGTATAATTTATCTTTTCAGCTTCATCTCTCAGTGTCGAAAAATAATCCTCCAGGGTACCAAATTTGACTTCAGCATTAAGATGAGGGTTAGAGTTTATGTAATCAAAAAGCTTTTCATAATTGCGGAACTGTACTTCTGCTTCCTCCGTACTAACATATCGGAAATCATCACCCAAAGGAATGAGAAGTGTATTTGTTCTGTATAGGGTTGATTTTTTCCTGTACTGATCTAGAAGTTTTGTCGCTCTCTCTTGCACATTGTCAGGAGTTGTTTCCACAGGATCAAATCTCCATGGGCAGGATTCATAACTGAAACCACGCATTCGAGCAAAGTCAAACTGGCAGCAGATAGCTGGTTCTGGTCCACACGTGTGTGGAATGTCATAAGAATAGAAGGGCATCATATGAACAAATATGTCAGTTGTTTCCTCTATATCCCAGTTCTGCCTCCATAAATACTCAAGATTCTTTTTCATTGCAAGCTCCTTCTTCAGCTCATAGTGTGTTCGCTGGATTAACATGTTATGGAAACCCATTCTCCGCAGAAGATAAGCCATTGTAGATGAATAACCAAATGGGTCAATCGACCAAGAATTTTTAGGAACAACTCCAATAGTATCATTGAGCCACATGTTCCCCTCCATCATCTATAGAAAGAAATTAGAAATATCAACACATCTCAAAGTAACTAAAAAAATGGTCATGTATTATAGTCTTATCCAAGTGTCATTATGGTTGTCATATTGCAGATTAATGCAGATTAGCTCAACAATTATATGAACGAAAATAAGAAGACAAACTTTGTACTGAAAAAAATAAATCATGTAGCGTAATTTCAACGAGAAGTAGGTTGTATTTGCTCCTTTTACTAGATTGGTCAGTTTCTTCTTTGACTACAAAGTTTAAGCGCCACTGTGGTGCTCATTAACCATTAACATTATGTCACTGTAAAGTTGGTCAGTCCAACTGATTTCTCCTTTGAATCAGAAACTTTTAGAATACAATTTACATATATTTTGTGATATTAAGAAAAGGAATTGCCTTATGCCAACCATGTATAAATACAACAGATACCATCAGTAAATGTTCTCAATGATAAAGAGGTGACAGGCACAAGCCGTCGGCCTGGGCTCCATCCCTGGCTGCCATGCAGTTTGGAAGGTAAAACATGATGTGTTCTCTTCCTTGGAAAAAAAATATATGGAAGGAGAAGAAAAACAAGGACTGGTTCCACTACAAAACTTGAGGCAAACTAAATAGAAAAAAAAAAGATCAACTGCCTACAACCAACATTTAAATGATATAAGACCCTAGGGCAGACGTTTCATTATCTCATTGGATGATGTTTGCTGGTTGGTAACCAACTGATACCTCTATGCAATCGTACTGAGCTAAATTTTCTGACGTGTAGGCGGCATTTAAGGAATCTGTGAATGTTATGTGATGCATAATGTTAACATATCTAGGTAGCAGGTCTGTTTTCCACAAACAATCCAAATTGAGGATTTCATGCAATGATGGGAAGTACATATAGTTCAACCATCATATGCTAAAATAAGGTTTTAAGTTTAAGTATCTTTTGAGACAAGCAAATCGGTATCATTCATAAGTATTATTGTGCATGGAGCTGCACAGAAACAGACCCGAAAAATCAGTAGTGAGTTCCATCTATGATAGAATTATTAGACCCATAAGCCCTTTGTATTGTCGTTTCAAACATAGACTCATATCAATATAAACCACTGCAACTGAATGCCTGAACATAGAATTATAGATGGGGGTATTATCTCTCTTCTTAAACTAACATCCTGTAATGCACAGCGTGCTCTTGCTCATGGTTGAGATATCTAAAGGAAACTCGAGCCCAGCTAAAAGCATGAGCACTAGTAAATAACAGCAAACTACGGAGTATATAGCACATCCTCCAACTGTGTCGTACCTTTCTATATATGCACATTTCCATGTGCCTTTCACATAGTGAATGCAAATAAATGCAGTAAAAATGATGTTTGCACTGCAGGTATGATCTGGCACAACATGACACATTTAGCAAAGAAAAGAGCAAAAACGTAAATGGTCATTATTAATGGGTACTTACCTGCTCAATGATGGCAAAGTAGTGGGAATTTGCCTGCAGGGAGAAACAAATGGAATTAAATATGGCTTCCTTTAAGAAAAACTATAAGGAAATACTCATACAACAATAACAACAACAAAAACTATAAGGAAATACTTAGCCAAAAAGACTAAACCAAAAGAAAAGACACAGTGTTTCACTATATGGTACTTAACATATCTCCAAGTGATGTGTTTATACAGATGACATAAAATTACAATATGTGTAACAGATTACTGGACAAGAAATGATCTAATATTCTGATACTAACGCTACCCAAATAGCTCACGATACAATCCGAAACACTAAAGGAAAGCTACTTTAACAATGGCAGCTCTGTTTGTGACCATGTAGCTACAGTCTTGGCTGTTGAATCTCCTAAGCATGTGTAGCAACTAGCAACAACATTGCACTTTACAAATAATGATACACAAATTCTAGCTCAACAAAGTATTGCATGGATAGTACGTAGCATGATATGCATGCCCAGTGGCTCAGGTGACCTCTAGGTTTCCTAGCAGGAAGTGGGCGGGTAGCGCAATATAGCCACATGTACATGTGATCCAACAAATAATCTGTGCCCAAATTGATTCCTAGGTATAGAACATTAGAAATTAACGAGATACAAAACAAAAAGAAGTGCCACTCCATTAATTAACACTTAAACATGAAACAACATCGAGCCAATACAGAATTCCAAATCAAGATGTGTGCAGAGGAGGTCAATTTAATACCAAATCACTGCAGTTATGAGGCAATCAGATAAAAGACGAATGAAATTCAATTCCAAATGGAAATATATCATGCTATAATTAAACACAAAAATGAAAAGCAGAAACTACACTCTACTCCTAAACGGCTAAAACCCTGTTAGAACCACAGCTGAGTTTGCTTCCCCACTCACCTCATCGTTCATGACCCAGCCGCCGCTCACAATTTCAAGCTGCCCGTCACGGACGAGCTTGGCAAACGCCTCCTGCTTCTTCCGTGGCGCGTCGCGCCACCACCTCTCCAGGTACGACATCTCCTCCCATATGAACTTCCTGCGCGAATCCTGCACCACGCACGAACTCACACCGTCAGCAAGGGGCGGGATGGAACCAGAAGCCAACAACGAATCTCGAGTGGAGGGAACGCGGCCGCAACCTTAGAGAGGGATTCGACGATGGTGTCGAGGATGTGGCGGGACTGGCGGTCGTAGTACTCCTCGACGGTGCGGATCCACCCGGGGTCGTTGTGCGAGTGGGGCGCGACGAAGACCTTGAGCTTCTCAGCGTCCCACTCGTCGCCCTTGTATGTGACCTCCCACCCCTGCTTCCACGGGCCGCCGTCGACGTCGAGGAACTGGATCCGGTCGTAGAGGTCCCTGGTAGTGATGTCGACGGGCGCCTCGCGGCCGATCCGCGCTGCGACGGCGGCCGCGGCGGCCTCAGCAGCAGCCGAGTCGCGGCGGAACGCCGGCCTGCGGGTGAGGCGCGCGCGCGGGCGAGAGGGGGAGGGCCGCGCGGAGGGGCGGGAGGACGGGAAGCCGAGGCGGAGGAAGGCGAGGAGGAAGAGCGCGACGAAGGCGGCCGCGGCGAGCGCGAGGACGCGGCGGGAGTAGGGGGAGGAGGCGGAGTGGTGGCCCCCGCGGCGGCGGGAAGAGGCCGGGGAGGAGAGGGACGACTTGGAGCGTAGGTGGTGGTGCGCCTTCGGCTTGGAGGTGGTGGGTAGGAGCGCGCCGGAGCGGGCCCCGCCGCCGGAGAAGAAGGGCATCGCCGCCGGCGAGGCGGGCGTCGGGGGCGTGGGGAGGTAGTGGCCTGAGCCTGACTGACCTCGCGCGGTCGTTTCCGAGTGGTTGCGCCTTTTGGCTCGTGTCCCGTCCGGCCCGGCGATATTTTGAGCGCTTCGTTTGATCCAGCACTCATGTGTCTCACTGACTTGTAGGGCCAAGTTTGGTGGGGCAATGATGGCTGGTTGGTTCGGGGTTCCTGCTGCTGGCTGAATTTAACTTTTCTTCTTTTTGAACTGACCTTCGGGATTTATATTTGGGTCTCTGTTGGAAGACTCAGGTATTTGGCTCCTCTATTTTCATTCCCACGGTGCTTTATTTGGTGTTTTGGGTTTTCAATTTGGGTTTTCACGGTTGGAGTTAGACTGCCTGGCACGAAGGAGAAATTGTTATGAACCTCTCACGCGCAGCGCGCGCACCGCACCGCATATACCCCCCGAGCGTCCGAAACGGGCCAACACGCCCACCGCGCGCCATCGAGATAACCCACGACGAGCACGACGAGCGAGCCAAATCCACAAACACCAGAAGCGCCGCACGGGTAGAGCTGCTCTGCTCAGCCATGGAGGTGGCTGCTCTCTCCACCTCCCGCCCCCTGCCCCTCCTATCCACCTCGCCGGCCCGTCGACTCCGCCTCCTCCCACCCCGCTCCGTGTCCGGCCGCCGTCTCCGCCCCTCCCATCGACCACGAGGTAAACCTCCATCCACTCGTTCATTCGCATCGCAGTCGCAGGACGCTTCACCCCTGTTCGAATTCTCCGCTAGCAGTACCGGGTATGAGGCGTCGCGGGTCTCACATGGGGGCGTATGGTTCAGTTGCAGGGTTCGTTTGCGCAAGAGATGGCCGGGGAGAAACGCATTTCGCTCGCAAGAACGGATTCACCATTACACGCAGCTCGTCAGGTAACACTGTTTAGCTTAACACTTCTTTAATTAGCCATTTGTGTATGAAACAATTTGGTGTTGTAATCGGATGTTGTTGTGATCTATCTGCAATCTGCAGGCTCCGTAGAGTCCGCAACTCAGGAAGTGGGAGCAGAGGGTTCAGGGGAGTGGAGCGGGGATGTGATTCGCCGGCGTTTTCTCGATTTCTATGCTGCCCGTGGCCACAAGATCCTCCCAAGCTCGTCCCTTGTGCCCGATGACCCTACCGTGTTGCTCACCATTGCCGGGATGCTTCAGTTCAAGCCTATATTTCTCGGCAAGGTTTGCTTTGTGAATCGTGTGCACACCTTGTATGTCTGTGAAATGGGGCACCACATTGGAACAGTTCCTCGCTCGGTCGCTCCCTCCTTGATTAAAGTTTATTGCAAGCCATTTTAGAAAATGTAGTTTGGCGATAAATTAGTAATTCTGTTTATCGAAACACATACAAGTTCATGGGTTCTCTCGGAGCAAACAACAAAAAGTTTAGACTCATGAGCATCTTCGCATGTCGAACACGGTTGCAGGGGCTAGTCGATAGCTACATATCAGGAAAATGGATCAAATATGGATATCTAAATGCTTCGACTTAAATGACTTCAAAGTCTGTCTGTATAACTACCTCAGTTATCTGCATGTTCTTGTGTTCATGAGCATCAGATGTCTTAATTTCGCACCGATGAGGGGGTTCAACCAAAGGAGACAAAGTAAATTAGATTTGTTTGATCTGTCCACATCACCATTCACATTGATCCAAGATAAATATATCTACAATAATCTTGAAACGCACAAGCATATTTCCATGGACATTTTCGAAATAATTATTCATAATAAGTTTCTAGAATCGAAGACATCATATTGTTGCTAACTGTAAGCATGATCTTTGCACCCTTTTCTGATAGAGTTGCAACAACAATAATATTCTACCTTGGATAATAGAAACTTGACTTCAAGACTCAAATCACGATTCTGTCAACCTCGGCTGCGACCTGCAACATTTTTTTTAATTTCATTCTAAAGCGCACATACATTTCTACTTCTAGGAACCTAGGCGTGTGCCATGTGCCACTACCTCCCAGAAATGTATCCGAACCAATGACATCGAAAATGTGGGACGCACAACTCGACATCAGACCTTCTTTGAGATGCTTGGGAACTTCAGTTTTGGCGATTACTTCAAGAAGGAAGCAGCCGCATGGGCATGGCAGCTGGCAACCAAGGAGTATGAACGATTCATTTATTCTCCAGATATTGTTGAGTTTTAAGATATTCATCTAAATAGTTTACCGTTTATCTACTTATTGTCATAGAGATGCTATTCACGTCTGTATTGCCTCCATAATATCAGTGCTGCCCTATAAATTATTATATGATGCATCAGTTAGTCTTAGAACTGTTCTTATTTCACCTGGAAGATAAATGTCATCTTAACCCTTAGTTGTTTTACAACTTTACAACATGACAGGATGGTTAGTATTTATTGTAGTTATGTTTGATTTGTGTCCGTGCTAATGAATTGCATGATGGATTTATATTTGTTGCCATCATAGCACTTTTTATGCATAATGAATTAATGACTCAAAACTTTCAGGATGGATTTATATTTGTTGCCATCATAGTAGATTATTTAGTAGATTATTTGCCATCATAGAGATGCTATTCACGTCTGTATCGCCTCCATAGTTTACCGTTTATCTACTTTTCATGCATAATGAATTAATGACTCAAAACTTGCAAGTTAAATTAATGACTCAAAACTTACAAGTTAAATCCACAGCCTCCATAATGAATTGCATGATGGATTTTAGTAGATTTAACTTGTAAGTTTTGAGTCATTAATTTCATTCTTTTTACTTAGGTATGGATTGCCTGCAGAGAGGCTGTGGATTAGTGTGTTTGAAGATGACGATGAAGCATTCTCCATCTGGCACAACGAGGTTGGCAATCTAAAAATAAATAAATCATATTTCATTATGTTTTACCCAAGCATCTAAAAAAAATATTATGTGTTTCAATGTCACCGTTCCAATCCTAAGGGTACTACTTTGTCGTGCCATGATTACGATTAAACAGTCATTTTTCATTGTTGGTGCAAGGAATTATATTTCGTAACATGGCAGATGGTGCATAACTTGCATAGAGATTCTGTTAAGCAAGTCTTGCGGTATGTGTGATGGATTCTATTTTGGTTCATGCGATGAAGGTTGGTGTACCAAAGGAGCGGATAAAGAGGATGGGTGCGGATGATAACTTTTGGACTAGTGGCCCAACTGGACCTTGTGGACCATGCTCTGAAATGTATTATGATTTTTATCCAGAGAGAGGATCATCAGACGCGGTATGTTCTGTGATGTTGCTGGTTAGAAATTTATATTTCCTTTTGTTCTCCTTGCGAGTGATTCTTCATTAACTGAAATTAGTGATATCCATATAGTTGTATGCAGGATTTGGGTGACGATAGTCGATTCATTGAATTCTATAATCTTGTCTTTATGCAATACAACAAAAAGGATGATGGATCTCTAGAACCACTAAAACAAAAGAATATTGATACAGGAATGGGCCTTGAGCGTATGGCACGCATTCTTCAAAAGGTATTAGCTGATGTTTTATTTTTTTGGTAAACAATACATATCATCATGTTTCTTTAAAAGATATATTCTAACCCAAGTTTGTTGTTGCCTAGCACAGGTTCCAAACAACTACGAGACAGACTTAATTTTTCCAATCATAGAAAAGGCAGCTAGCATGGCGATGGTGTCCTACCGTAAAGCTGATGAAGCTACAAAGACAAATCTTAAAGTGTGTTATTCAGAATGTAGTACTTGCCTCATTACTAATAAGTAATAACGGGGATACATATAACATTTTATTTTTTCCCCATTTTTCCAGATAATTGGGGATCACATGAGAGCAGTTGTTTATCTCATATCAGATGGCGTCGTCCCGTCAAATATTGGGAGAGGATATGTTGTTCGAAGGCTTATAAGAAGAGTAGTGCGGACAGGTAGATTGATAGGTATCAGAGGTGATGGGAATGGAAATTCTGAAGGTGCATTTTTACCTTCATTAGCTGAGGTAGTGATCAAACTTAGCACGGAGATAGATCCAGATGTCAAATCACGACATAAATCTATTCTTGGCGAACTTCAAAGGGAAGAGTTGCGATTTGTCCAGACTTTGGAAAGGGGTGAAAAGCTACTAGATGAACTTCTAGATGAGGCATTATTAAATGCTGGTAATGGAAATAAGCCTTCCCTATCTGGGAAAGATGTTTTCCTTTTGTACGATACATATGGTTTTCCAAAAGAAATTACAGCCGAAATAGCCAGTGAAAGAGGCGTTACTGTTGATATGAAGGGGTTTGATACTGAAATGGAGAACCAAAGGAAACAGTCTCAGGCTGCTCATAACATAGTAAAACTTTCTGTAGGAAATGAGAACGAAATTGTCAAGAGCATCCCAGATACTGAATTTTTGGGATACGACTCTCTCTGTGCCACTGCTGTTGTTAAAGGTCTCTTAGTTAATGGAAACCCAGTGAATGACGTTTCAGAAGGTTCCGAAGTAGAAGTATTATTAGACCGGACACCATTCTATGCTGAATCAGGTGGTCAAATTGGAGATAATGGTTTCTTATATGTGAATGGAGGAGAAGATGGAAAACGAAAGGCGGTCATAGAAATCAATGACGTTCAAAAATCTCTGGGAAATATATTTGTGCACAAAGGCACAATTAAGCTGGGGTCCATAGAGGTTGGCAATGAAATTGATGCTTCAGTTGATGCAAAATTGAGGCAGGGGGCTAAGGTATGAAGTTGGTTGTGATCCTTTTATCTCAGTACTCAAAGTTCAACAATTATATTTGTATATTGACTACATAAGCTGTCAGTTGATTTTAAGCACTAAAACAGGAATATTTTCTATAAACGTTTAATTTCTTGTGTTTAATGCCTACTGACAGCGTTGCCTTTATTGCATGCGTCATCTTTGGTTATGTGCAAATCTCCATTATCAGCCTATCAGGTCACATGTGCTAATCTTTTTATTTTACCTTTTTCTGTTTCTCATAATGTGCAGGCCCATCATACTGCAACACACCTACTGCAGTCCGCACTAAGAAGTGTTGTTGGTTCAGAAACTTCACAGGCTGGTTCCCTTGTGGCATTTGACCGTCTCCGGTTTGACTTCAACTTCCATCGCCCCCTCTCCGAGGACGAATTAATAAAAATTGAATCATTTGTAAACCAGTGGATTGGCAGTGCAACACAACTTGAGACAAAAGTAATGGCTTTGCAAGATGCAAAAAATGCTGGTGCCATTGCAATGTTTGGAGAAAAATATGGCGAAGAGGTTGGCATTTCTTATAAAAATAGTCTAGAGGTTTATCCATGTTGCATCTGAATCTACATGAGAGTAGAATCCTAGAAGGTTTATGAGTGGAGCTTCTTTTGCACTCTAAAAAACTTAATCACGTGAATCCTACATTAGTAATATTAGTAATTCAGGGGCTTAATAGTTTTTAAGATTCATTCTATTCAGTTTTTTGGAGCATAGACACTACTTAAACATCATACGATATCACTGCCCAATAGCTGGCCTCGGTTATATAATTTTTCTTCTTTTGTTCTCATAGGTCAGAGTGGTGGAGGTCCCCGGTGTCTCAATGGAATTGTGTGGTGGGACCCATGTCAGTAATACTGCTGAGATTCGTGGTTTCAAGATAATTTCAGAACAGGGAATAGCTTCTGGAGTCAGAAGGATTGAGGCAGTTGCAGGTGATGCATTTGTTGAGTATGTCTGTGCTCGTGACAACTATATGCGGCGCTTATGCTCATCCCTTAAGGTGTGGTGTTACTTTTTGTTAGAATATCTGGTCTTCCTCTTTTGTTGTGTTGATTAGTTGGGCAGATATATGTTGAGCACCTGATAGTGTGTATTTCCTGTTCAGTGGACTTCAGCATTTGTTTCTTCAAGTGTTTTGAAACCTGCTCACAATTTAACTTGCATACCTTCCTGCTGATAATTGGCACATGTATATAAGGGACATCATGGTGGTCACAAAATTATCCACAGATAACTTGGTTTGAGACATCATGCCATGTTGCTTACCTACAAAAGCCTAGATCCTATTACCTTGTCCCACATTGGTTGAGTGGAGTAATCAAAAGTGCAGCATGAAGTTTTGCTGAATATATCACTCTATTCACAGTTTTCAGTAGACTATTTTCACTCTGACTCTGTCTTCCAGGTTAAGGCTGAAGACGTGAACGGCAGAGTAGAAACAGTTCTTGAAGAACTAAGAGCAACCAGAAATGAAGTATCATCTCTACGCAGCAAAATTGCAGTGCTCAAAGCAGCATCCCTTGCTAGTAACGCCACCACAGTTGAACCCCACAATGTCAGGTACTTGCTTCAGTTTCGCCATTTTCATACTCCATATCACTGCACATCCAGTCTCTGAAAGTGCCATGTGCCACTATGATGCAACAATCACTTGAAAGTTGGCAAAGACAATCTAAACCTAAAACCTATTTCGTTAGGATTGTGGTTGAGAACATGGGTGAAGTGGACGCCGATGCACTGAAGAGCGCCGCCGAGTATCTCGTTGATACCCTGAAAGACCCTGCCGCGGTGATCTTAGGATCCATTCCAGGGGACGGTAAAGTTAGCTTGGTTGCTGCCTTCACCCCTGGAGTCGTCAAGATGGGAGTGCAGGCAGGGAAGTTCGTCGGCAGCATAGCCAAACTCTGCGGCGGAGGTGGCGGCGGTAAGCCCAATTTTGCGCAGGCTGGTGGGCGGAAGCCAGAGAACTTGCCGGATGCCCTTGAGAAGGCCCGGGCTGATATTGTTGCTGCAGTATCATCAGATTCCAGCTGATCCTCTGCTCCGTACTTATTTTGCGCTATACAGATATATAGGAAGTGTAACCGACATGATTGCCATTGGCAAGCAAGTAAAACAGTTTTGGATCCTCTTTCCTGTAAAGATGGAGGAACGATTTTGGTCAATTGTATGTAGGCGGCCAAACGATATAACATTTTTTTTTTCGTTCAGCAAAAGCATATAGTTCATAATCTTGGGTAAGTAAGAGTAATCATTTTGTGGCATGCTGTGCTTTTATTCCTTGCAAACAAAAAAGTTGTGCTTTTATGTATTTTTTTAATGTCAAAATAGCGGTTAACTGGAGATTAGGATGCTCGGTTCTTCGAAAATCAGGAGAAAACCAAAGTACTTCCATTTGCACCGCGCGCCGCACCATGACAAATTCAAACAAATTTCTAACAGCGCGAGCGTACCGCTGACACGTGGTCGCCACTAGAGCGGGCCCCAACCAACCCGGCCGTCCGTGTGCCTGCTAGGTGGGCCACTCTTGCGGTGAGCTTTTCACAGGCAGGCGGGGCCCGCAAAGCACCGCCCACGTGGCCACGCAACCACACCCACCAAACCCACCGAGCCCTAGCCGCGCGGCGCGCCGCCCCCCGAAACTTGAAACCGACCGAGCCGCGCGGGGGCGGAGGCGTTTGAAAAGGCGCCGGCGGCGGGCGCCAAATAGGCCAACGGCACCGCGTGAATTCTCTCCCCGCCGCCCCGTCCGCAGATCCACGGGGGTGAAAAGAAAACTCGGGAAATTTTACCTGGCATCAGGCGATTCCCTCCTCTCGGCGCCGCGTCTGTACCAAATCCTCCGAGCTCGCGCGCCAGCGATGGACACCGCCGCCGGGCAGTCGTCCTCCGGCGCCGGGGAATCCACGCAGCCCCAGCCCCTGCCTCCGGCCCCGGGCCAGCCGATGGCTCCACAGGCGGCCGTGCCTGGAGCCGGCGGCGCCGCCGCCGACGTGGCGCGGCCCTGCCGCCACCACACGTACAGCCGCAAGCAGAAGTCGCTCGGCCTGCTCTGCTCCAAGTGAGGCCATTCTCGCTTCTCTCCTTTCCGCCTCAGTACCCACAGGATGCTCGCGGCGTTCCGTGCGTTGACCCTAGGTCTCCTGCCTTCTCTTGTAGCTTCGTGGCGCTGTACGACCGGGAGGACGTGGAGGCGGTGGGGCTGGACGACGCGGCCAAGCGGCTCGGCGTGGAGCGGCGCCGGATCTACGACATCGTCAACGTGCTCGAGAGCGTCGGGGTGAGCCGCAATTACCTTTCTTTCGGTCTCGCCCGCCATGTTCTCTGTCATGATTCCAAATCTTGATTCCAACGCTTTTTGGGGTTGGGGGAACGTCGTCTGCAGATACTCGTGAGGAGGGCCAAGAATCGGTACGCATGGCTTGGATTCGAGGGAGTCCCTGCGGCGCTCAAGGAATTGAAGGTTCCCATTGGACTCCATGTGTTCTTTTCCACCTACTGCCAGTTGGAGCTCCAGATTACAGCAAGAACGCTCATCGTTTCCCCATTTTTCTTCTTGCTCAGGAAAGGGCATTGAAGGAGATGTCTGGCGCAGCGGTATCACAGCCACTGGAGGAGTCATCTACTGCGAATGTTAGATTTTCTTCTACTTCATTAGCTGGCGTTGGCTGTGCGAATTGCATGCTGCTGACAGAACGCCTCTTTGTGTTTCATGACTGCACAGGTCTCCGATGACGAAGACGATGATAAATTAGACGATGCAGATGAGGATGCTGAGAGCGAGAAGCTCAGCCAATCGGTCGACAACCTATCTGATAAGCCTGACGCACCACTTTGCAGGCTTCGATCTGGTATAGTTGCTTGCTCATTTTCTTGGCTACCTTTATCTGGCGACTCTTATGTTGTGAACTCATATGAAGTTTTCCGTTTCGTCATTGCAGATCATAGAAAGGAGAAGTCACTTGGACTGCTCACTCAAAATTTTGTCAAGCTCTTCCTCACCATGGAGGTGAACATCATTGACTTTGGCCCTTTATTGATTGGTTAAGGATCGAAGAGTAATTGTTCTTTGTAGTTAATTGTAGTGGTGTTTGTCTGCTGTGCAGGTTGAAACAATCTCACTTGATGAGGCTGCTAGGTTGCTGCTCGGAGAGGGACATGCTGAGAGCAATATGAGAAGTCAGTATTTGCATTCATTGTGTTTAATTCCATAGTATGGCAAATATTATTGTGGTCAAGTAGAATTTGTATTGATTCTAATATTAATGACACAGCTAAAGTCCGGAGGTTGTATGACATTGCCAATGTACTTTCATCTTTGAACCTCATTGAGAAGGTAGGCTCTTGACTGGAGCTATTTTAATTGAGTGGGAATGGTTATTTTCCTTACTATTTTCTTGTACTTGTTTCAGACACACCAAGCGGACACAAGAAAACCCGCATTCCGGTGGCTGGGCCAGCCAAAGCGAAAGCAGGAGAACACTGCCACCGTTCCTTTACCCCTAGCCAGGAAGACAGTGCCTAACAAGAGGGCATTTGGAACTGATCTTACAAACATTGACTACAAACGAGGCAAAATGGACTCTGTAACAGAGAACAAAGGCAAACTCCTGCAGGGCGGTGGCAACATAGTGAAGGCTTTTGAGAGGCAGCTGGGTCAAGGGAGCAGGACTGACTTTGTTTACGGGCCCTTCCATCCTGCTGGTGTGAAGAAACAAGAAACCGATGATCAAGCTGTTAGGAAGGAGAAGAAGACCATTCAAGACTGGGAGAACCTTGCTGTGTCCTTCCGTCCACAATATCAAAATCAAGGTGAGCTTACCATTGCCCTGGACAGTTTGTTTTTGTTCATATTTTTTTTTCAAAAAAGTAATGGGAGGGTAGAAATTTATTGCTGTTTAAAGAAACCGTTTTTTACATTCTAAAACACCTCGTTAATGCTTATTTTCTTCTTTTCTAGTATCTTGCAACCAACTTGTTTCAATTGCTCTACCATCCTATGATAAACCCTTGAGTGTTTGCCGGTGTCTAACACAAATCAAGATGAAGAAAAGTGGGAGCTGGAAAACACATGAATAACTGGGAAATGTTGGCGAAATATATTTAGGTTCATAGTATTGTCATAAAGCCAAACTTCAGCCTTTCCTAACATGAATTGTATTCAGTTATTATTTGTTGTATAGTTGGTGGCTTAACACGGGTTGCGGTTTAATGCTAAAAAAGAGAAGTAATTTTAACGTCAAAGGCAAGTGAAACCATGTGGACAATTATATGTTATATCGAAACTCCAATTTTGACATATTGTAACGTACTGTAACATTATTTTAATGGTTGCATGCTTATTATCTATAAAACTTTACTCTTCAACCAGCAAAATGCATTGTTTGACAGCTGATACTGCTAAGTATACAATGTAACTTTTTTGTTGTGTATGGGATTAAACTTAACCAACTTTTCCCACATCTTTTTGCAGCAATAAATGATCTTTTCGGTCATTATGTGGATGCGTGGAAAACATGGTATAAAGATCTTACACGGGAGACATCATCATGATGTAGAGTTTAGGCAGGACTGTTGTCTTATAAGCACGTCAACTGAGCTGTTGACACTTAGTTTTATGAATGGCTTGTACAATGCCGTAAAAGACAAAGGCACATTGACCTTTGATTGTAAAGTAGACAGATTGGGCACTCCACCTGTTCGGTTCACCAATTCTTTAGGACGGATGCTGAGACAAGGAGCGTATGCTTATGTTAAATTTTTATTATGATTGCAATCCACAACTAACCACTACCAACAGAAAACCCTACAAACGAAATCCCCAAAATCAGCTAGATAGCGTTGAGATGTATCACAAAGATGACACGAGCGGCTCCTGTCCTATGGAACAAATCTACACGGCCTCGAGAGTTCCATGTGAGCATTTCCATTTCACAAAACCCGCAAGCTGGGTTTCATAAAATGCAAACCGTTTCTTTAACAAGGAACATGAGCATGGACATTCAGCCAAACAGGGTCATTGACAATCAGACTAACATACATCATTCCATCAGTGCACCACACAAGGTAGTATGGTACTCAGAAAACTGAGGTCTCTGTTGTCCTCGAGTTTACAGTCGACACAACATATTAAGTGCCTCAAATGGGTACAATCCAGGATAGCGAATACCTAATATAGTAGTCCATAGCCCATAAACATCTTCACTTTGGCTCAGTGAAGAACTTGTTGATAGACGGTCACACACAAAGGGGCAGGACTAATCAGCGCGCGCTAGGAGGCCACCGCTCGGTGCTTCTCTCAACTGCCCCGCACTTTCCTTTTATTGGAAAGTTTTATTCTCACCAACTTTCCTCTGTTGGAAAGTTTCAGTGCAACTTCTCCTGAAACTTATGTTTCGAAAGTTTCACTATAACTTTTGATCTCGTAACTTCTCCTGAAACTTATGTTTCGAAAGTTTCACTATAACTTCTGATCTCGTAACTTCTCCTGAAATTTATGTTTCGAAAGTTATTTATAACTTCTGATCTAGTAACTTTCGATGGAACTTGAGCTGTTTAAAGTTGCGACAGAACATTCAACAGACTTTCCCCCCTCCCCTAGGGCCCACCCATGTGGGTTTGCCTGTCCAGCAGGGAGCACGCCAGGTGCGCCGCGCGCGCGCACGCTATATAGGAAATTCGCACACAAAACTCTGTGCATGTGGTAGCGTCACCCTCCTCGTGATTCTCCAAGACGCTCGCTGCCATCTGTTCCTTGTTAACCCTGTAAAACATATATGATCAAGGAATAAGGATTGCACTTTATGTTTTTAAGAAAAATTACAGAATATCATTAATTTAAATGATTAGTTCAAGTTTTGTTATCATTACAACAATTGTAGTTAAAAATATTATACATTTTCTTTGGATCATAATGTACAATTTACTCTGCATACATATCACACAGCCAGCAGGTCTCAGTTGATTGAAATAGTAAAACATGTAATATTTGCAAGAAAAAAATGTTTGTACATGTGAAGTTGTCTGTAGCCTCATTTGTCTCTTGTTTTGCGCATTGTGTTAATTCTCACTATAGGCAGCATGGAATCAGCTACAAAGACATTATAGATGGACACAAAATAACGATAAATTAATCTGTCATGTTTGTTAGTTAAGAGACTGTTTGTTACATTTGACTGTTCGTTTTATTCAAAATATTAGCTTAAATATACAAAATTATAAGTTATGTTTCAATTTTTTTTAGTGATAAAATAAATCATAACAAAATATATGATAATTTCAAAAATTATTTGATAAGACGAATGGTCAAATGTAACAGAAAAAAGTCAACAGCGACAACAATTTAAAAACAAAGGAAGTATTTGTTAATAGGTTTATTTGAATCAGCCAGTCATGTTTTAAGCATTTACGTGTTAGACCCATTTAATAATACATGTCATGTAGTAAAGTTATCTAATAGTTGCGGCAATTCACTAAACATATATTTTATCATATAAAAATTAATTTGACTCCTGTAGCAACGCTTTCAGAGGCATGCAACTTGTGAGAACGATTTAGAAATTAGCAGCATGCAAAGTCACTTCCTCAAAAATATTAGCTTGATGAGCCCCATCTAATGTAATTTTATTGCATAATTCTTAACATATGTTGTAGAATCATCATTGTGTCTTAATGTTTTGCACCACTTTGTTACTCATAGTTCAAAGATAACTGAATATGTTTCGGATCAGTTTGCTCATTGTAAATTCTGATGATGCCATTTATGATTATTTACGTGATACCAAATTACTTCTGAATTAATTAAAAACACACATGGATTTTTCAGTGTTCATGTAATTTCATGCAAACTAGCTGTAAAACATTGCACGAATACTTTGAAATGTACATATATACATTATTGCTAGCTTAATTTACTATTTAACCTAATGGTCACAAGAGTCTTAGTAGCATCTCCGGTCCTAGGTTCGACTCCTGTGAGAGCGAATTTTTTAGGATTTAACGGCGTTGTGCTTTCAGCGGGAGGCGACGTGGCCGTCGACAGCGAGGCGTCAGTGGTGACTTCGTCAATCTCGAGGATTTGTCACCTCGGTCTTCGAAGATGCTCATAAAGGTAGGGTTTGCGTATGTGCGGTCATAGAGATGAGTGTGCGTGTGTTGTGAGTTGTTGAGTTGTACTGTGTAATCATAAAAAAATTACTATTTAAATGTTTTTTTGGTGAATACTATTTATATGTTGTATTACCTCTTGATTATTGTAAAGTTTTTTTTAGGCCCGTAGCAACCCACATTGCTGGTACAATGCATACCTAGTAGACTAGTTATGCACGTTTTCCTCCCAACCGCATCATGGTATCTCAAAAAAATAATATCATGGCACATTGCTAGTACAAATATATATATACCTAATAGACTAGTTATGCACGTTTTCCTCCCAACGGCGCCGACTCTCCTCGTCTCCACCTGCCGCCAGGTCGGTTGGGAACCAAATCGTCTGCCGTGGCTACTATAACGGCAAACCGTGCCGTTTCACCTGCGCGCTGTGCATGGGTTCCCTATCGTATCAATGGAACCAAATCATCTGCCGTGGCTACTATAACGGCAAACCGTGCCGTTTCACCTGCACTGTGCATGGGTTCTCTTTCGTATCAATAGCCCAAAAGTCTCTAATTAAGCCCATTAAAATTGGTAAATGGCTGGCAGCAATTGGTTCGTCCGTGCACGATACGCGCCTGGCCGGTGTGGCCGCACAGCGACTCCAGACCCGGCGACTCCAACTCCACAGCGCGTACGGCTGGCAGCCCGGCACCCGCCCCCCGTCCAACGCCGCGCACCAATCGCCGCCGAACCAGTTCAGCCGAACATCCCCATTATTATCCGAACTGCCGCTACTCCTCCGCTCGTCGTTGGTGCCCGCCGGCAGCTTTTGCTTCGCGATTTCTTCTCATGCATGGTCGCTCGGCGCGAGCTTGCTTCCAATGCCTCTAGGAACCCAATTTTTTTTTCGAACCGGGGTTTACCCACCCCCATGTCAAACGACACGGGGGGTCCAAAAAGAGTTTTACAGATTCACGAGAGATTAAGCAAAAGACTAAGAAAAGCTAACCAGCAAACTTTCCATCCACCCCCAACACATCCTATCTGATGCAGAGTAGATACGTTGGGGGGGGGGGGGGGGGGCGTATGGAGCACTCCCCTATTACAGAGTCAACAGAAGATTGTTTAGCCATGGAGAAAACTCCAGCGCTTCTCACACCCTAAAGGATCTCTTCACTTTTTCACTTTCTGACGACCGCCGACTTCACTGGCTAGCACCATCCTGCTCTTTGTCTGCAACTCCGGTCACCTCCAGGTCTTCGACTCCTGCCGCCAGCATCTTCGCCTCAATACATCTCCCTTGGCGCTTCAGGACCTCTACTGCAGCTTGCATCATGGAGTTTGCCCCAGCAGTGAGTACTTCCTTCAAGTCTTCAGATTGCAGACCTGCCCAATAACGCATAAATGCACAAGCCATACAAAGAATATCACAAGGATGTTTAATCAACACTTTATCAAAACAAGCACGATTTCGTGCTTTCCATGCCGCCCAGCAAATGGCTGCCAACCCCACCATATGGAATTTTTCCCCTCCAGGTAAGACTTGGCCTATCCAGTTCCAGAACTGATCCAAAGATTGAAGGCCTTGTGTTGGACCTAAAACAGATAGCCACTATCCCCCAAACCACCTTCATAACAGGACAATGGAAAAAAAGGTGATCCAAGGTTTCCAACTGATTACAGAAATGACAGGTGGTATCACCTTGCCATTTTTTCTTTGCCATATTTTCTTTAGTTAGTGTGGCTCTGTTCTCCATGAGCCACATAAAAATTTTTATCTTCTCTGGCAATTTAGCTTTCCAGATTCTTTTGTGAGGATTTCCTGTCTCCCCCCTAGTCATGTGTTCATACATGGATTTCACAGTGAATTTTCCACTGCTTGTCCAAGCCCAGTTTACCTCATCCTGCGAATTCGACAGGTTTTGGGCATTTAGTTTAGCAGCCAACTCATACCATTGGCTATGTAACATGACCGGTAGGTTAACTTTAAAATGGACTACCCACTCATTTTCATAACAATCTCTTACCGTTAGTTGTTGTTCTGTGCACAGATCATATAGGACGGGATATGTCACACACAAAGGCTGATTTTCAAGCCATGTGTCAGTCCAGAACCTCACACTCCTCCCATCTTGAATTTTACACTTTCTGCCCCTCATGTATAAATCTCTTACATGCAGTAAATCAGTCCATACCGGTGAGTCATTATATTTATGCTTAATTAAACTCACAGGTTTGCCTTGCAAGTATCTAACTTTTATAATATCTTGCCATAAACCTTCCTCGTTTTCCAACTTCCACCACCATTTGCTTCAGTGGGAAGAAATCAATGGGAGCCATACAAGAGTGAGCTTCAGTGGCCAAACTCGACTGCGGGCAGAGATTCGTTGGTCTATGAACTGAATATCCGGCGTGGCGAGAAAGATTCGTGAACGGGAGCTCGATGGTATTGGGAGGAAGAAGATGCATGATACTGCTTGGGCCTAACGTGAGCCAGATAAGACCTGGGATAATGGGACCACAGATTGTTTTTTATACAGGGGAATCGACATCGTTAAAGCAGGAACTTGTGGCTGGGATGAACAACGGCACGGCTGTGCCGTCGTAATAGGACGGCAGACGATTTGGTTCCGGTTGGATTAGGCCACCGCCCTCTTTCCCCCCAAACCCCGTCGCCCGCCGCCGGTTCTTCGTCTCGTCTCCTTAATCGCTAACAGGCGGAGTCAGTGTTCCTTCTGTTCAAGTTTCTTTCCTACGATTTGATCATTGTTGCACTCAGTGTTTACTTCATTCGTGGAATTGTTGCTCACTCGTAAGTCCAAATTTCTTTGTAGAGCTTCATAAATCCATCCGTCCCAAATAAGTGCTCTTTTAGAAAATTTCAGACACATTAGTAATGGTGAGAAGTGATGTTGCCCCAAATTCTTATATTAGTTGTGATTGAAAGCTGTGATGTCTATTTGGTTTTCTGGATCCTGAATAAATGCACATTGAAACCAGAGAAATAGCATCAATTGATCATTTGATTGGCTCCATACAACCTTTTTTTTAATTGGCGTGAGCGTTATTTTAATTAGATGAGGTTCACTAACTTTTTTTTGTGGGAGAAAATTTGAAGACTGATAGAACACTTATTTTGGATGGAGTAATCAGTATTGTACTTGTGAGCTTATGATTTCTCGCATGTTCTTATTATGCATTGCCGCACTTCCTCCTCCTATAAAACGTTTTCTTACAAAAGACTGTAATTATAAGGAGGTCGTATCACGGACTCCACTTATCCACAGTATGTTCCTACTCATTTTGATGCTCGCTCTTTTGGCCAATTTTGTGGACCTCGTTATATGCATCTATGTTTTCTCAGTACTATTCTAGAGCACTATTGATTTTATCTTCAGAATAGTGTAGCTGGAACAAAAATGTGGTAACCAAAAAATGAGTAGATTGACTTATTATAAATTCCATAATGAATCTAAAAATATCTTAGCATTGATTTTTGGTAGGCTATTCACTGCTGTTTTTTTCCACTTCATTGTGGAATGGCTTAGTATTTCTCGATACTAGAACTGTGCCTATGTGCCAAAGTTTGCACGAGAAGTAGCATATCAATTATCAAAGCTAAATCAGTTTTCTAACATTTTATGAACAGTTAAATGGCATGGGAATACTTTCTTGTTGACATCATTCCTTTGGGAGATGAAAACTTTGATATTATTTGTAAAGTTGAGATATTAGTATGTTACAAGATTACAGCCTTTGGATTTGTCTAAACTCGGGACAAATACACTAGTTTGATGCCAGCTGCCTTCATTTTGTTGTGCTATATTACAGTTTCGGATTGTCTTCCTGAAATTTGCAGTGGTAATAGATGTTTCCCGATGAGAAGTAACATCAGCTTCACTATGGCTTATGGTTGTCAACTTCATTTGGCATAATCACCTGTATTTATAGTGAGACCTTAGTAAAATTCTTCATATAATTGCAGCTCTTGCTCTTGTTGGTCTATGAGGACAAAATACTAACTATCAGCATTTTCTTATTCAAAATTTGATGTTTTTAAAACTAAGGGAGAGATATTCGCCCTAGCATTAAAAAGAAACTGGATGTGAAGAGGCAGACGTCCTCCCCTCTTTGATTTAAGAAGAATGCAGGGCTCCGTTCACCCTAGCATAAAGACATAGGCGGGTGATATAAACTGAATCCTGGTTGGCTTTTGGGTGACAAACGCACTAGCCAAACTCAGGGGAATTCTATCATTTGTTTATTCTTTTGTTTATGTACTAGAGAGAAGTGCAAATTTGATGCTAAGATTTTCAATTGGAGTTGGATCTTGTTCAGATGCACCCTGCTTGTCTGGCTGTTTTAGTTGCTTGGTTGCTCCATATCGGATCCATGCACACTCTTGTGCTGTTGCCAATATGTTCAAGAAATGTTTCTGGCCCAAGGGGACGAGACAGTATGCACTAACAAAAACATATTTTATGTTGAAATTTGAACTGCCCGCTTGTATTAACTGTTGTATGCAATTCTGCATATCTGAGCCATTGCTGCATCATTCAGCACATAATATGGATTTCTGCTTTTGGGTTCAAGGTATATTTGTTGCAACTGCCCTGCGTATTGCTGTCCCAAGAGGTAGCAGTGGGATGGACAATATCGCAGCCCCCTTGGAGGATCCTGATGGTCAGGATAATCGTGGAGCGGCCTCCGAGGATAGTGATCATGTAACTTTCTATCCTCAACGTGTGGTGCAAGTGTTGGCCATTCGTGCAAACTTCCCTATAATCGCTATCAATGGCTACGACGGGCAACAAGGACGGTGCATCTACGCTCAACACGAGGGGGAAGTACAGGAGGTATATACTTGCTACCTTATGTTATATGTACTATATGCCTTATGTCTTACAGACTGATATATATTGTAATAAATTAAGACCCTTCACATTCATGTCTCTTGCAGAAAGGAATGGTCGATTTGGAGCTCATTGGACCGGGTGATGTTCTCATGGCTTACAGCCCCTTCGTCTTGCAAGTTTTCTATCGCACGACTACAGCAGACGATGAGGGGTCTATTGTAGAGGGGTGGGATGTTGACGAGAACGATGAACCTAAGGAATACACAGAAACAATCTGTCCAGGCCCTGGCCGTAAGTTGGAGATAACATTCTTGGTGATTCCCTATGCTATTGAGGCCAATGTTGAGGTCAGGTTGAAGCTCGAAGACTTTCGTTCTATAAGTCGTGCCGTGTATGGTAAGATCAAGGCAAGTGCCACTAGCTATGGGAACAGAAGTGTCCACCTCTTCAGTTGTGAACGAGCGAGGAGCCAATTCCTTCCCTGTGGCTCCACATCCAATCTTCCACTCAGTCCGTCTGTGATTGCCTTGCCATATTGTCTGCAGCCCGAACTCCACATAGAGGTGGACCTGACAATGTCACAACGCGTTTGAGACAAGGCAGCCAAGAAGAGGACAAGAATTTGAAATTCACTCTAAAATTCACCCGTCAAATTAGGAGTCAAGAAAGGAAACTCGATGATGATCAAGTTGAAGTGAACATCATCTGGGACTTCAAAGAAATGAGGACTTCAAAGAAGTGAGACGTGAAAGGGTGCCGTAGCAGTTGCAGTGCAAGAAGATGACTATGAAATAAGTGAAGGGTCGCCGTAGTAGGAATCATGTTGTCTATTTCCTTTTCTGTTTGTTCTATTCATGTTGTTTTTATTTGAACTGAACTATTCGTGTCGTTGGGTGAGTCTGTATCAAAGTACGTCTAACAATGCAGAGCCTGTACAACCTGGGAGCCAGAAACTTCATGATGGCTGGCCTGCCGCCGGTGGATTGCCTCACGGCGCAGAAGACCCCCTGCACTTGCAGCAGCCGCCACTGGTTTCCGGAGGCCGTATCGAGAGCCAGAACGCCGCGGCGCAGCGTTACAACAGTGCTGGAGACCGACTGGGCTCGATCGACGTTCGCGTACGTCGAGGTCTACATTAGAGGTTTATGCGTACAACTGCTTAAGACGCCTCTACTGATAGGAAAGAGATAGGAGGACCAGCCGACCAGGCATGATTGAGCGCTCCACTTGTCCGGTGCACCAATTCTGCAGGACTGATGCTGATCTAGACATGAAAGAGCATTCTACAGGACCGATGCTGAGCCAGACATGAAAGAGCGTATATGCTTATGTTGTACTCCACAACGGTCAGCTACCAACTGAGAACTGTTCAAACGAAACCACCAAAATCAGATACAAGTATAGGGATGATTCGGTCAAATTGTTGTTCTCAGATAAGAATGTATCATAGATGAAGTCATGACACAGACGGCTCTATCCGGCCGCGAGAGCTCACTGTGGAGCATTTCCATTTCACAAAACCCGTATGCTGGGTTTCACAAATTGCAAACTGACCACACTTCACAAGGCACACCAGCAATCAACGAGCTACAGCAAATCCACATGACATATGAGCACGAAAGTTTAACCGAACAGGATGGTGGACGCTCATCGACAATCAGACTGACATATAACAAACCATCACTGCATCACACAAGGTATTATGGTACTTGTCGTCGCTCGAATAATCGAGAGAACGGCAAATATTTGGTTCGGGGAACAACGATCAATCGAGGTATCGATCTAGGGCACAGAGAGAGTTTTTATACTGGTTCGGGCCTCCCGGAGGATAATAACCCTACGTCCAGTGTTGGTCGTGTTGAATATGGTGGTGTGTTCGATGTATTCTGTGTGTCCTCTCATCGGAGGGTTACATGTATATTTATAGTCCCTGTTACCGCCTCTAGGAGTCCTTGCCTTGTTCTACAAGACTTCCGATCTGTAGTAACAGATTCGGAGTCTATCTACAAGTTTCCTTTCGTGCGATACAAGTCTTCGGAAAATACCAAACTAAGTCTTCGGGAATATCTGAAAATATGGGTTACGACATAAGCCCCCGAACATGTCCCTTGGCCGATTCGTCTTTGATACGAAGAGATCCTATCTTCATGCGAACTTCTGACAAGGGATATGTTCTTCACTGAGCACACATACTTCAGATATTCTTTGTCTTCAACCCTTGAGTCTTCGGCATAGTTCACCGAACCTGGTCTTCGGAATAACCATGCGCACAGGTCTTCGGAGCAACTGTCCGAACTTGAGCCTTCGGGGCGACTGAGAGAACCGAGTCTTCGGAACCGCAGCAACCGCATTGAGTGATCGGAATACCCTTTCCTTTAAATAATTCGCCAACACCAGGTCTTTAAGAGGACCGTCAATCCAGGGAGTTCGGAGGAAATAATAAGCAATTCCCATCCTTATCTCTGTTTCTTGATCCAGCCATGGCATTGATTCCGCTTCTAAATATGAAAAGACCTTGACGTGACCCTTCAGCTTCTTGTCTTTATTCTTCAAACCGGGCCCACCAAGGTTCCTCCTGGACTCCCCGCGTCGCCGCGCGGTTTCCCAGGAAGAAACATAAAAAATCCAATCTGCACTTGACCTTTCAGTTTCCAAAAGGCCACCTTTTGGCTATAAATGATTAGGACGGCGGAGCCCCCAAGTATCACTTTCGCATCCACCATCCACCATGGGCAAGAAAAGACCCACCACTCCACAGTTCATGAAGTGGTTCGACGACGAGCTCGCCGGCGGGTCGGGATCCTCCTCCGCGCATCCCGCAGGCGCTCCACCGCCGGTAGCTGCTGCTCCTCCTCCGCTCTCCGCGGAAGATTACGGGCTCCCTCCTCCGAGTCCTCCTCCAGATCCATCTCAGGTCGTAGACCTAGAGGCGGACACGGCGGGGGATGAAGAGTTCGCGCGCCGCCTCCACGTCGCCTTGAACAAGGGGCCACGCGGGATTCCGGCGGACGCCAAACCCATCCTCCTCGACGATTCCGACGACGACGACGACGACGACAACAGCGACAGCAGCGACGACGACGAGCCGAGCAAGAAGAAGGCCATGGTCCTGTACAATCCTGGCTGGGCTCCTTGGACGAGCGCTCAGGCCGGATCCAGTCAGGCGGGTGGCTCCATTCCCGTCGCCGCAGAAGATCCTCTCCTTCCTACTGGGGTCATCAACCCGGTCATAGCATTGAACGAGGGTTCTACCCTCTCCACCACCGAGGTGCCCCTCCCGCTCACCACTTATGGTGAGAGCGGCGTAGGTGCAGGCTCCACTGCTGCTGCTGCTGAAGCCTCCTCTCCCCTCATCACATATGAAGAGGACGAGGTTGATGCTGATGCTGCTGTTGCAGGCCCTGAAGATGCCGAAGATCGGCGGAACTAGGGATAAGGGGATGGCTATCATGCCATTCTCTTTGCAGTAGCCTAGGTTGCCTTATTTTTTCTTCTTCTCCTGTTTTATTCTTCTGTCAAGCAGGTCGGAGAGTAGAACCTAGATAGTTTTCTGCATGTCTTGCTTGTAAGATGTTTTGGCCACCTCCCGGTAGGCCTTCTTGAGGTTGTTCCGGGACGCGTCCTTGGACATACCAAGGGCTGCCTTCAATCCAAGATTATAATTTATGAATGATATTGCACCTGTGATGTTGGCTTGTCTTGTTCTCTCGATAATGTACCCTGCATGAGTCTTCGAGATAACTGAGCTTGACTTCTCCGATGTGCCTCGATGAAACGAGTCTTCGTAGCAACTAACAGATCACTTGGTCGAGAACTCTTCGGGAGTATTACTCAATACGTTTTTCACGCACCGAAGGCTCTTTCCGATCCAGATCGTTAATCGAACATTTTTAATTATTCCGGGCAACTGATCCCTGAAAATATTCCAACTTCTTACCTCATATCCAGGTAATTGTCCTTCCAAAAACCGAGCGCAAATCCAGACGCATTATTTTAATAACAGAAAAGAGCATCACCTCGGTATATGTCGCGCGTAACCCAAGGAAGAGAAATCCCGCATTTACGGGGAAGCGAACCGTCACGCCGGGTTTTACTTAAGCCCTTCACGCCGTATTCTTTTCCTCCATCCTTCAGTCTGCACTCTTTTCCATTTCCTCAAACCCTAAACATTTCACATGGCCGCCGCATCCTCGTCCGCCACAAACTCCGGCAATCCCAACGAGAACCAATCCTCCGACTCCCACAACTCCAACATTTCCCTTACCCAGGCACAGCAGAAGATGATGAAGGGAGAAATCCCGAATCTAACGGAGTACTGGAAGAAATCCTCTCTGTCCCTGGAATATTTGGATGAACTGGAGCAAAGGGGGATGATCTCAGCTTTCTTGACTCGCCGAAACACTGGCGAAGAGGAGTATCATCATTGCAACACCACGGAAATCCCGGTATTTGAGGCTCATCTGATGTGTGGTTTCAACCTTCCGCCTTCCAAGTTTCTTGAGCAGATCTGTAGATTCTACCATATCGAGCTTGTTCAACTCAAACCCAATGCTGTGATGATGCTTAGCATGTTTGCTATCTTGTGTGAGTGTTGGTTGGGCGTAGCCCCCTGCTTGAATCTGTGGCGCCATTATCACCAGCCCCGGTACTACAAGGGTCAGATGATGGTGTTTTCAGTAGGCTTTGTACTGAGGAACAAATCCGAGTTCATCCCATATCAGTACAAGTCTTCCTGGAGCGGATACGTCACCAAATATCTGATCTTGGACATGGAGAAGAAGATTGGTGCCATCAAGCTTGAAGGTTTAATGCCGAATCATGAGAAGTGGGACAGGGGTCTTCCGACCTATGTTCCTCGATTGAATAAGATGATAGCCAGGGTCAATGAATTGATCAAATTAGGCTTGAGAGGAGAACATGTTGTGGAAGAATTCGTCCGGAGACGCATCTTCCCTCTTCAGCACCGTGATCCACTGGCTATGCATTATACAGGTCCTGGCGAACCTAATTGGTTACCAGTTGGAGGTAGATGTCCATCACTCATCAACATATCAGCATATACTTGATATCTGATTTCTGTTTAATAAGCGTGTCATCTTTTTCTCTCCTTGGCAGCTGCTGAACTCTCCGAAGACGATGTCCGCAAGAGAGTAACTGATATCCTGGGTGTAGGGCCACGAGAGAAGCCTTCGACAGTACCTCTTCCTTATAGTGCAGCAAATCCACCTCCTGAGGTACATTGATCGTGGATTTCCTCGCATTGCTTGCAGATGTGTTTTCCACCATGCTTATCTTGTGTTCTGTAGAACCTTTATGAACCTGGCCCCGACGATGTCCAACCCGATGTGGATATAGTCATCGGGGACAGTGATGAAGAAGACAACGGTGATCGGGAGAAGGATGTGGCCGTTGCCGATGATGCTACCAGCTCTCTTGAACGAAAGGTGGCTGCTGTTGTTGCTGTCGAGCAATCTGAGGCACCAGGAGAAGCCGAGAGGGCTGGACCAGCGGCCGATCCCACGTCCGGTAATACTCCGGTGGGTACCGAAGCCGCTAGCCTTCCTCCACCTGCCGTCACGTCTTCGAAGCCCCCGAGTGGGGCGAAGCCGAAGGTTATGACCCGCAAGCGCTTTCGAACGGCTACTCCTGCAACTCCAGCAGCTCCAGCAGCTTCAGCGACTCCAGCAACTGTTGCCTCCGATGTCCCTGAATTGCCTCCAACTCGCGTCGCCAATCCTCGTACCGGCGATCAGGTACCCATCGAAATTGCTTTCGGCAGTCTCTTTAAAGGGTTTTCCAAAATCTCTCAAGTCTTGTCTTCCCAGGCGACATCCGCTTCTAGCCCTGCCGTCAAGAGAAGACGCTTCCGCACTAAGAGAGATACTTCGTGAGTACTCTGGCTAAATTCCCTTGCTGTTTGAAATATTTTCATTCGATCTTCTGATGTGTGATCATGCTGTAGTGTTCTGTCCTCTTCTGCTGAACCTGCTCCCGCTGTCAACCCTCCGGCCCCGAACGCACAACCCGCGCCCGAACAGGCCCTTGTTGCTTCTGCTTCTGCATCCGGGACGGTCGGGGAGAATTTGGTGTTCGACAAGCTGAGCCAGGAGGTGGTCGCCGCCAAGAAGTGGCATCTGCAGACTTGTAAGCGCCTCACTGACAGGATCAGGCAGAAAGAAGAAGAACTCGCTGCTCTTCAGAAGAAACTATCTGATGCTGAGAAGGCCAATGACTCATCGGGGAAAGATAACAAGATCCAGGAGCTTGAGAAAGCTCTTACTGCTTTGACCAAGACCCATGATGACGCAAAGGTATCTCATGCCAAGGAGATAGAAACTCTGAAGAGGGAGCACAAGGAGTACCTCAAAGATCTCCTTGTCGATAAAGAGGCTTTAGAGAAGAACGTGCAGGGTAATTCTTCCTGTCATTTGTTGTTCCCTTTTTGCCTTTTCTTATATTCATGAAGTAATCAGATGTCTTCTGTTGCAGATTTGAACTCCAAAAATGAAGCCCTAAGCACTGAGAACACAGCCAAGACTCAAGTAATCCAAGCTCTGCAAGCGGAGGTGAAGAAGCTGAAAGATGCCAACAAAATCCTGACTGCAGAGAAGGCCAAGCTTGCCGACAAGGTTGCTGATAGCTTAGTCAATGGCTGTGCCTTTGCTTTGGCTGCATTAAAGAACCATCATCCTGATTTGGACGTGAAGATAGTAGAGCAGGGCTTCACTTGTAATGTAGCTGATCGTGATGCACTTGTTGACGGTCTGATGGAGTCAGCCAACAAGTTCATCATGGATTTGAACTTAGATGTATCTCCTTCCGATGAGGAGAGACCTTGAAATACTTGTTCAGCCCTGCAATCAAACACTATTTTGATATACTGTTGGAGCTCAGGCTCCTGTTAATTCATTTTAGATATGCATAGTAGCCCAGCCCCCTGCTTTTTTGGATACAGTTATAACTGTATGCAGGAAAGCATTATCACTAATATGCAATATCGAAATATCATAGAAGGATGTCCATTAATTCAGTGACGCTTAGCTTTGCCTGTGACAAGCTACGTTTGAACTAATTTTTTGAAGTTTGCTCCGTATCTGGAACCCATGATAGCTGTATAACATTTGACTTTGCTCATGGCAAGTGATGTTTCAAGCGAAATAATGGGGGTGTTGATCTTGCAACGTGGTCTGAAGTTGGCACTTATAACTCGATGGCTAAGGCTCTTACTTCAGACACTCGGGGAGACTTACGAAACTTATGAACCATTGGCCAAGCTATCATGTAGCACCATATGGCATAAGACTTGCAGTCTGTTGGGTGGTTGTCGTGCAACCGGCCTAGGGAGAGCCGCTTATTAACCTCATGGGCTAAGGGTCCCTCGCTAGAACGTCATGGGAGTCAATTAACTTATGAACCACGGTGTGGCTAAGCCTTATGACCAATCTTGCCTGAAGAGGCTGTTCGTACCGATGCCTTATAACCCTCATGTGGCTAAGACACCAGCCAAACTAATAGACCGACCTGGGTCAGCCTTTGGAACCTTGCACAGTAGTTGGAGAAACTGAACACACTTTATTCATCAAACAATGGATTACACATAAAACTTTCTAAGCTGATCAGTGTTCCATGTTCCGGGCAATATATCACCGTCGATATGGGCTAAGATATAAGCCCCCATGCCAGCATCCTCAACTACTATGTAGGGTCCTTCCCACGGAGAAGACAACTTGTGCTTATCCTTGGTTTTGATATCCTTCTTAATCACCAGATCTCCCACATCTAAATGTCGACCGACCACTTTGCTGGCGTACTGCTTCTTCAGAACCTCCTGATAACGTTCCACGTTATGGAGTGCTGTGTTGCGTTCTTCTTCGAGGAGCAGTAGATCAACCTCTCTGGAGATTGGCTGGTCGTCTTCATAAAAATTGGTGATCCGATGAGCCCCCAAGTGAATCTCGGGTGGCAGTACTGCATCAGCGCCGTAGACTAAGAAGAATGGAGTTTCCTTTGTAGCTCGACTGGTAGACGTCCGTGCTGACCACAGAACGGTCGGTAGCTCTTCGATCCAATTCTTGCCTTTAGCTGCTAGCTTCTCGTAGACCCGTGCACGCATCCCCTTCATAAGGATCCCGTTGGCTCGCTCGACAGCACCATTGGTTTGAGCATGAGCCACCGAAGATGTCGGGTGAATTATACCATGATCTGCACAAAACTTCTCAAACCGGCGACCGATGAACTGTCGACCATTGTCTGATATCAGCTTTCTGGGAACTCCAAACCTTGTGACTATACTTCTCATAAACTTGATGGAAGCAACCTCAGTGATGTTCACAACTGCCTCTGCCTCGATCCACTTGGTGAAAGTGTCGATGGCGACGTATAAGAACTTGTACCCTCCTTTGGCTTTAGGAAACGGTCCCAATATATCCACTCCCCAGATAGCAAAAGGCCATGTAATAGGAATTGTATGTAACTCTTGAGCATGCCTTGTACTTTGCCTACTGAAGAATTGACAGGACTTACATGTCTGCACGAGGTGAATAGCGTCTTGCTTTGCCGTGGGCCAGTAGAATCCGTGCCTGAATGCCTTGCCGATGAGAGTGCGATAAGCCGCATGTGCACCGCAGATCCCACCATGTATATCATGCAGTAACCGAATGCCATCTTCCGTAGAGACACACCTCAGCAGAATCCCATTGAGACCTCGTCTGTAGAGCACGTCGTCAATTAACACATAATGCTTGGACTTGCGGGCCAACCGCTCCGTGGCCGCATCATCATCTGGGATAGGACTGTTTTCGAGAAACAGGCGAATTGGTACACGCCAGTCTTCGACAGAACCTTCTCCCGCGTCGATAACCATCATCTCCACTTCACCGTGGGTGCTTGCCGCCGATGGCTTGTGGAGCTTCTCTAAGAACACATCATCTGGGACTGGAGATCGTGATGAAGCAATGCACGCTAAATGATCAGCGTCACGATTGTCCAGCCGTGGTACGTATCGCACTTCGAGACCATCGAACCCTTTTTCCAGCTTCCGAACTTCTTCAAGATAATCGGCCATCTTCGGATCAGAGCATTGATACTCTTTCTGTACCTGCCGGGCGACTAACTGTGAATCCCCTTTCACAAGCAGTCGGCTGATACCGAGAGATTTGGCAATGCGGAGACCTGTCACGAGGCCCTCATATTCTGCAACATTGTTCGTAGCTTGGAAGAGCAGCTGGATGGCGTACTTCAATACTTTTCCTGCCGGAGATATGAAGACAACTCCGGAACCGGCGCCTTTTAACGTGAAGGAACCATCAAAATACATGACCCAGTGATCTGGATCTTTCTTGTCGTCATCACCATCATCGGTCCACTCTGCTATGAAATCCGCCAGAGCTTGTCCTTTGATGGCTGTTCGAGGGACATATTCGATCTGGTATTGACCAAGCTCTACAGACCATTGAGCAATTCTGCCGATGGCATCCTTGCAATGCAAAACAGTCTGGAGCGGTCTATCCGAGACCACCTTGATTGGATGAGCGAGGAAGTAATGCTTCAGCTTTCTGGACGTCATCAACACTGCGTACAATAGCTTCTGCACCATCGGGTAACGCGTCTGGGCATCTTTCAATATCTCGCTGACGAAATAAACAGCGAACTGCTTGGGCCCAGTATCTGTTTCCCGGTCAACTGTCAGCGCAGCGCTAACAACTGAATCTGTAGCAGCAACATAGAGTAGCAGTTCTTCATTGGGCTGTGGGGGTTTCAGGGTGGGGATGTTTTTGAGATAAGCTTTGAGCTCCTTGAACGCCTCTTCTGCCTGGTCGTCCCACTGAGAACCATCTTGATTGCGTAATAACTTGTAGAATGGCATACCTCGTTCTCCCGATCTTGAGATAAACCGGTTCAGGGCCGCCATCATGCCTGCTAGCTTCTGGACTTCTCGTCTGGTCTTCGGAGGCTTCAGCTTTTCAAGAGCCGCAACTTTTACTGGGTTGGCATCAATCCCTCGCTCGGAAATCATGTACCCCAGTAGCTTTCCAGACTTCACCCCGAAGACACACTTGGCAGGGTTGAGTTTCATCTTATACTTCCTCAGATTGTCGAAGGTTTGCTTCAGATCTGCCAGAAGATCATCGGACTTCTTGGTCTTGACAACGATGTCGTCAATGTAGGCTTCGACGTTCTTCCCGATCTGATCCTCGAAGACTATGTTGACACACTTCTGATAAGTACACCCCGCATTCTTCAGCCCGAAGGGCATCGTGACGTAGCAAAATATTCCGAACGGCGTGATGAAGGCCGTCCTTTCTTGATCATCGACGTTGAGGCTAATTTGGTGATATCCAGAATAAGCATCAAGAAAACTTAATAACTCACTAGTGGATGTAGAGTCTACAATCTGATCTATCCTCGGAAGAGGGTACTCGTCTTTGGGACAAGCTTTATTCAAACTAGTGTAATCGACGCACATGCGCCAGGACTTGTCTGGCTTAGGAACTACTACAGGATTTGCTAGCCATTCAGGATAGTCTACCGTTCTAATGAACCCGGCTTTGAGAAGCCTAGTGACCTCCTCATGTATGGCGTCGCGTTTGTCCGGCGTGTACCTTCGCTGCTTTTGCTTGATCGGCTTGAAAGCCGGGTCGATCCCCAATTTGTGCTCGATCACCTCCCTGGGGATCCCGGGCATATCAGATGGCTGCCATGCAAACACATCGATATTCTCCCGGAGGAAGGCTACGAGCGCGTCTTCCTATTTAGGGTCGAGATTGTCCCCGACGTTGGTCCTCTTGCCGGGGTCGATGAAGCTGAGGCCGATTGGCTTGCTGCCCTTTTTGGCTGTCTCGTCTTCCTTCGTGCTTGGCTCGTTGACTGCCATTGCTGGCGCTTGAGCGGCCGCTGTCGACGGAGATGCCGCATCTGAAGCCTTCGTGTCGGTAACTGCTGCTATCTGCCTTTGATCTTCTCGAGGAGTTTTTGGCTGGCGCTGTGAGTCAAGATCTTTCGAGTCAAAGTGGCCAGCGATGATGAGCGCGTTGACGTCGCATCTCACGGCCTGGTCTTGATCAGCACACAACGTGATAACACCTGCAGGTCCTGGAATCTTGAGCATGGCGTAGGCGAAGTGCGCAGCCGCCATGAACCTGAACAGAAAAGGCCTTCCCAGGATGCAGTTGTAGGCAGATTCGAAGTCAGCCACCTCGAACGTCAGGACTTCAGTTCTTCTATTCTCTCTCGGGCCCACTGTCACTGCTAGCTCTATCTTCCCAAGAGGACGCGAAGACACCCCAGGCAAGATGCCGTGGAATGATTCCCCAACTGGTCGGAGAGCGGTGATCGGCAGGCCCATCTGGTCGTACGTCTTCTTCATCAACAAATTGAGACCGCTTCCGTTGTCGATCAACGTCTTCGCGACCTTGTTCCTGTGGATGATGACTTTGGCGACGAAGGGCAACTCTGGGTTGCTTAGCAGAGTCTTCGGGTGGTCATCGGCATTGAACGCGATCGGAGTATCCGACCACTCTAGTCTTCTAGAACAAGGTTCCGCCATGGCCACCTCCCTCTGCAACTTCTTGTACTGGCTCTTCGACGACAGAGCGGAGCTCCCTCTGAAGATCATGTTGATCTCCGGGTACCTCTCCTCCTCTTCATCGTCATGATCTCTGCGACTCCTGTAGCGCGGGCGTTCATCCCGGTCATCGCGCTCCCTGGGCTCCCGTTCTCGGTACTCCCGATCACGACGCCCACGATCTTGATTCTCCCGATCTCGGTGCTCCCGATCTCGGTGTTCTCGATCTTGACTTTCGCGGCCCCGATCCTCTTCTCTGACTGTCCGTGAGGTCTTGCCCTCTTCTAGACGTTTCTTTTCGAGCTTGAGGTAGTCGAAGCACTCTTCTAGTTCGTGGTTGGGGGAGCGATGTATCGGACACCACTTGGCCACGCCTTCGGGACGACCTCGCTTCTTGCGGAAGTGATTGCGATCTGATCCCGATCGATCGACCACGTTCACATCCCTGTCTTCTGACTTCTTCTTCGGAGCCTTGCCCCGTCCATCGGAGAGGCGAGCACGAGCATCAGCAGCCTTGGCGCAGATTTCTGCCAGTCGGAACAGCTCTGCAGTGGTCTTTGGCTCGTTCTCCGCTATGGTCTCCACCATCTTCACATCCACGCACCCTTCTTGAAAGGCGAGGATTACTTCGATGTCGGAGATGTCTGCAATTGTGTTCTTCATTAAGCAGAAGCGCTTGATGTAGTCTCGGAGATTCTCATCAGCCTTCTGTTTAACACCTCGAAGCTGCTCTGGTGTTGCGTTGCGATTGTACGATCCAAGGAAATTTCCCTTGAAGACTTCGCACAGTTCTGCCCAGGAGTCGAAGTGGTATGCCGGGAGGTTTAGCAACCACGACCGCGCTGCTCCGGTCAGGGCGGTGGGTAGGTAGGCGCACTTGATCCTTTCATCTCCTCCTGCGGCGTCTATCGTTGTGGAGTAGATCGACAAGAACTCTTCTGGGTTGATGGTGCCGTCGTACTTGTCGATAGACCCCACTTTGAACTTGGCTGGCCACTCAACAGTTCGGAGATAGCTACCCAGAGCCCTATACGGGGGCGGCTTAGAAGCCGTCTCTGAGCGCGTCCCTCTACGAGCCGGAGCGCCTGGAGTTTGTTGGTCTGGTTCCCCCCTTGGGGGATTGCCAGTTTGGTTCCTCCGCTGGTTTAGCTGATGTCTTGCATCCGACGGCTCCAGATTACGCCGCTGTCGACTGGGGTGATCAGAAGATGATCCATGTGAGGATGAATCGGCCCTCTGATCGTGAGTAGCCCCCAAGCGTCTGTGTACTGGAGTCCTGGCCGGCGCCGCAACCTCTTGACCTTGCGGTGGGATCACGCGGCCGGCAAGTTCTACAACTTGTTGTACCATCGGAGCTAGTGGTGTTCCGTCAGGGGCCATACGCGCGAGGGAATCCAACGCGGTCTGGAACCGGACGGCGTCGAAGTCGGTGTTGAGGTTTCTTGGCGTCACATTGGACGGCGCAGCCGATCGAGATCTGATCGAGCAGATGGTGCGCAAATCACTGGATGCCTCGTCGTCACGTCCCGCCATGAAGACTTCTCTGGCCGGGTTGTGACCCTGGTTTGGATCTCCGATCTCGGGGCAGTCACTGTCGCTGAAGTCGGACTCGTAGTCAGGATAACCGAGTCCGAACCCAGGAAAATACCGCCCCTCGGTGATGTCGAGCGCGATCTTTTGCAGCCTCGCTTCTAGGGCAGAGCTAGGTGGCGGATCCGAGGTGGATCCGTCTTCTAGGCGGGTTCCAAACGGAGAGCCCGATACCCGCGAAGCGATCTGGAACTCGGCCGCGGAATTCCGCAGCCCGAACGTAGTACATGGGGCCGCCGGCGACACACGTGGCGCCGCCGACGAGCTCTTTTCAGCAGATCCGTTTGAGGACGGAGCCTTTATGGCCGCCGGGGACGCTTCCTGCGCCACTGACGACGTCTTTTCCTGGAGATTTCCTTCCTTATCCGCGACGAACGTGAAGGACCCGAACTTGAATTCGGCGCCCGCCGGGAACTTCATCTTGTCCGCCAATGCCATCTGATGCGCTAGACGGATCCTCAGCGCTGCTCCCCTTCCTGGCGCGCCTCTGTCGTCGCTCGAATAATCGAGAGAACGGCAAATATTTGGTTCGGGGAACAACGATCAATCGAGGTATCGATCTAGGGCACAGAGAGAGTTTTTATACTGGTTCGGGCCTCCCGGAGGATAATAACCCTACGTCCAGTGTTGGTCGTGTTGAATATGGTGGTGTGTTCGATGTATTCTGTGTGTCCTCTCATCGGAGGGTTACATGTATATTTATAGTCCCTGTTACCGCCTCTAGGAGTCCTTGCCTTGTTCTACAAGACTTCCGATCTGTAGTAACAGATTCGGAGTCTATCTACAAGTTTCCTTTCGTGCGATACAAGTCTTCGGAAAATACCAAACTAAGTCTTCGGGAATATCTGAAAATATGGGTTACGACAGTACTTAAGAGTACTGAGGTATCTGTTGTCCTCCAGTTTACGGACACAACATATCCAATGCCTCGAATGGGTACAATCCAGGATGGCAAATACTTAATATAGTAGAGCAGTCTCAATTAACATCTTCACTTTGGCTCAGTGAAGAACTTGTTGATTGAAGGCATGATTTCTGGGGTCTTGTCATGCACAAAGCTCCTGAGGCTGTGCATGGCATATCGCCGGCCCTCCTCGTGGTTTTCAAGTACGCCAGCTGCCCTCCCTGCCTTGTTAACCCTGTAAAATGAGGCAAGTTAGTTTTCTTTTTTCATTAACAAGTACATATAAAAAAAGGATTGCACTTTGTTCATTAATAAAAAAACTTATGGAAGAATTAATTCAAATGTCTCATTCAAGTAATCTTACAATTGTGATTAAAAACTTAGTTCCTTTGGATCACACAAGTTACTCCCCATATATATCATACAGAGAGCAGTTCTTAGTTCATTGAACCAACAGGACAAATGGTAAAACATGAACCAAAGCACAAGGTGACACAAGATGATGCCTCTATTTTTGAAATGATGATGTTAATACAAGTTAGTTTAATTTGAACTACTAACTGGTCATGATGTTATCATTTAAAGTTTGAACTACTAACTTATGTTCATGTCATTGTTTTAAAAACAGAGATAGCAGACTAGCAGTACACATGTAACAGGGTTACATGCATGAAATGCACACCCTAAAACAACAGCTTGCAAATTACAATGGCGCCGCCTGAAATTACTACTGTAATAGTCAGCAATCAGTTGTAGAGTATGCAAACTGCATGCTCGCCACTTTTATCAGTCGCATGTTTTCTATCAAAAGAAATCACTTTCAACATGCAGCTACATTACTACACTAACTGACAGTAATACGACGTCCTCCAAAAAACAGAAGCAGGTGCAAAAATATTAGCTGCAAACTGACATTTCCAGAACTAATAATTCAGTCCCCAACCTAACTGCAAATTTGGAATCAATTCCTATCCCTAAAAATCATCCATGACAGAAACAATCTTCTGCATATGCTTGGTCCCTTGGGTCAAACAAAATACTCCTGGGAAAGGTCTCGTGGTTATCAACCTTGCGAGGAAAAAAAAAACTGATTTTCCCAACCGAGAAAACTACGACCACAAATTTCCTTCACCTGGTTGAATACAACCACATCAAGGATGATCTGGCAAGTCAACGCCAAGCCATCGGTCCAGCAACGAAGAAGCAGAGAGTACCGAACTCGACTTGCACATAAACCCCCACACGAACGCACCTAAAGTCCTAAACCAAGCAGATCTACTCTGCTCCAGCGCGCACAGCCCATCCCTTGGTAGAACCAAACGAGTAAAGGGGTAAGTCCAGAACCGGACCTGACTTCCGGGTTGCCGGTGATGTTGCGGAAGAGCTGGAACCCGCAGATTCCGACGGCCACGCCCATCGCCGCGAACAGCGGGTACACCTGCACGGCAGAACGAAAGGCCCCATAAGCAAACCCAGAGAGAGAGAGAGAGAGAGAGAGAGAGGGAGAGGCGTCGAAGCTCACCTCGGGTCTGACCCACTTGCTGGCCATCGGAGTCAGAGGCTCTTCGCGCCGGGAGGCGACCGCGACGGCGGAGGACGAGAGGAAAGTGAAGAGGCGACGGCGGAGGAGAGCGAGCGAGTGGAGTGGGTGGAGCGCATTCGGCGTGTGGTCGCTTGGAGCATCTCGCCCCCCAATGACGGTTCTACCCTCGCCTATCTTGTGTTTGTTTGTATCTAGTCGCCCCCTGTTTCGCCTTCCAAGGGCACGCCCATCGTATTGCTGAAATTTGTTGTGTTATCTGAAGTGAGCTGTAAAGTGACAGTGTGTGCGTGTGTGTGACAATCATTGTTTGGCCTAGAGAGCATCCTTTAGAGTGTGTTCGTTGTATGAGGTCTAAATTTTAGAGGGTTTTGCAACGAATATTGTGATTACAAATAAAGTTTAATTACAAAACTAATTTTAGGACTCCGCTTGAATTCGCGAGACGAATCTAATGAGGGTAATTAAACAGTGATTAGACGATAGTTACTGTAGCATCATTGTAGCGAAACTTAGATTAATTAAGCTCATTAGATTCGTCTCGCGATTTAGAGGGGGTCGTGACATAGGTTTTGTCATTAAATAAATAAATATATTTTTAAATAGTAAGATTCTCTTTGATGTGACAGGTCTAAATTTTAGAGAGAGGAAAACGAACGCACCCCTAGTACATTTCTCATGCATGTCTCAGACACAGGATTTTGTGTGTAAATGATCTTTCTTACTCTACACACAGTGGGGAATGCAGGAGAGTATTCAAAAGAGGTTCTCCTCTTTTATTCTTCCTTTAGCCCTTCCATTCTTCTTCCTCTCCCTCTTTTTTTCCTTTATTTCTTCCCTTCAAATCAATAGAGGACCAGCCAGTAGGGGGAGACCCCCCTCTCCTGCTGGATCCGCCACTGTCTACACAGTTGACTTTGATAGAACAAAATTTTATATTTGCCACAGTGTTACTATTAGGAATGCAGACCAAAAAGTTGAAAAGAATATACGGTGCCTAGACCATCGCCAGCGGCTGGCAAAACAGTTGGCGCCGAGGTGTACCGGGGCATTCTAGTCATTTGAAATGATTGGCCCGTGACCTACACGTCCAGCGGCGAAAGCATATTCCGGAGCACTTGGCACGGACAAGTTGCTGCTTGGCATCGGCAGGGAGAGGGAGGGATGATGAGCACCGCGACACTGGCGTCAAATGTGAGGCAAATGAGAATATTCAATTAAACTCATCCGGATTTGTTTGGGGGGAAAGATATCATTTTAAAACGCCTCCGTCACACAAGGTCATCTTTAAGGCCAACTTGCAATTCTTGCGTCAGGGCGTCCCCATTTCTCCATGAATGCTTCCGTCGGCAACACTATATCAGCGTGAGAGTTATCTCATCTTGGCATATCCAAGCAGATATAGCTTTTTTTTTGTGCGCTGGACAAGAAGATATATCCCCCAACTACCAAAGGCCACATCAATCATTTTCATGGATGCAAATAGTCCGCTATAGCTCCACTATAGCTTCGCTATAACTTTTTGAGATAGATGCTGCGACGATATTGCAAATATTACCGCTAATGCCGCTAACTCCGCTTCACGGTTAAATAGCTCCTCTAATTTTATCCGCTAACTCCGCTATAACTAGGTTATGAACTTATATACCCATAATTTATGATTCATTAATCATATGTCAAACGAGGTGATGAATTTGCTCGTTCATAGTTTAAATGATGCTTACTTTTTTGATTCTGTAGATTGTTTCACCGCTTGAAAAGATAACAAATACATGCTAAGAAGATGGTATGCTTGGACAACGGCATGCACTTTTGAAACATGAGCTGAGCCTGAAATTGACAAATTTACTAATGTTTTGACCAAAAGTTTGCTTTATTTTGCAAACCGCTATTGGCAATAGCTGCCGCTATAGCCGCGCTATAGCTCCTGTAGCTAGTCTGAAAGCACTCCGCTAAACTCTATAGCCCGCTATTTGCAACTTTGATCATTTTATATCCTTGCTTGTGAGCATGGTTTTCAAAATTAACAAACTGGTCCGGTCTAGTTGTATGGGACCGTCGGTTTTTGATAAAAAGAATTTTTAAAAATAAAATTTGGGAAAAAGATAACTTTTAAAAACCACTCAAACCGAACGGTAAACCGAAGAAATCGAACGATTTAAAACTGCTCTGGTTACCTTTTTGATTTTTTTAAAAAATGGAAACTACAAAAAAACGCTCAAGCCAAGCAGTAAACATTGAAAACCGAGCGGTTTACCCGCCAAGCCGCTCGGCTTACCATTTTCAACTCTTTCAAACAAATTTAGAAATCTATATTTGTTGGGTTTCTTCATAGCTTTTCTCGGCGTTTTGAGCGGCTCGGTTGGTTTCTAAACCTTTTTTTTTTTGCGAGGGTTGGTTTCTAAACCTTGCTTGTGAGGGTACCATTCCTACTTTATCTCGTTATTGTTTTCGAAATAAGTCACGTGTTTGTTGGTCGACAAATGTTATGGAAAATTTCATTTTACTAGTTACTCTCTCTAGATGATTTCCACGTCGGAACACGGTCGTTAGCAAAATGCAGTTTAAATGATGAAACTCAAAGGTGTGGAATGGAGAATTTGAGATGGCAACGGGCTGCTTTGACATTCCATATCCGTTGAGCCCAAATTACATCTGCTTAACTTGTGTAAGATTTGGGCCAGCTACTCCGGTCCAGTTCAGAGTTACCAGGCCGAATTATCCGTCGTTCTCCTCATAATGGACGGCAATGCTATTCTCAAAAAAAAGAAAAAAAAACTTACTCGGCAATGCTGCCCAACACGACCCAGCCCACCTTAAAAACTAGGCTTGACTGAAATGATCGCGGATCGGAACAACCCGAAGCAACTGGGCCTTGGTCAGCCTGCATTATTAGCGCGCTCGCCATATCCCGTCGTCTCGCGGTTGGTCAGACCATCTGGGTCGGGATCGGCGACAGGCGACAGGTGTTCGTCCTCTTGAAAGCTACGGCTGGCACAGTGGCACGGGCCAACGGCGCGCAACCGTGTGTCGCAGCTACGGCTGCCAGGTCGCTTTTACCGGCGAGCCACCTGTGCCCCCCGCCTGCTTTGTTTACTGACAAAGCGCCGGGACTCACGAGTAGGTTTGCTTTTCCTAAACTCAGAAAAAACCTGTGCAACTTCGCCGTGTGCGGTGGTCCACGAGGACCACGACGCCTTGATCCGGCGAATCGGTGCCCGCCAGCCGAAGGCGCCAGCGCCGGTCGTACGCGCGCGTCCCAGGATGAGAGCATCGCATTCCGTAATCTCGTGGACGCGACGGGTAGGCTGAGCAGCCGAGGAGGGAGGCTCCAGTGCTCCGCGACACGTGCACGAGGCCACGCGCCCTCCGTTCCCGCGCGCCACGCGAGACGGCGCGGCGTCACCCCGGCTGCCCCGCCACTCCACCCGCCCTCTCGCTCGCTCGCCGCCAACACTGCGCCGAACACCCAAACCTGCGCCGCAAACACCCGAACTCCTCTCGAAGCCCCGCCGTTCCGCGCGTCTCGCCACCGCGCGCGCCATGGCCGCCGCGGCCGTCCTCCGCCGCCACCTCACCCGCACCTCCACCACCTCCGCCGCCGCCCCGCACTCAGCAGCCCTGCTCCTCACCCGCAGCACGCGCTGGGTCTCCGACTCCACGGACCCGATCACCGTGGAGACCTCGGTCCCCTTCAAGTCCCACATCGTGGACCCGCCCTCCCGCTCCGCCACCACCACGGCGCGGGAGCTGCTCGCCTTCTTCCGCGACATGTCGCTCATGCGCCGCGCCGAGATCGCCGCCGACTCGCTCTACAAGGCCAAGCTCATCCGCGGCTTCTGCCACCTCTACGACGGCCAGGAGGCGGTCGCCGTGGGCATGGAGGCCGCCATCACCCGCGCCGACGCCATCATCACCGCCTACCGCGACCACTGCGCCTACCTCGCGCGCGGCGGGGACCTCGTCGCGGCCTTTGCCGAGCTCATGGGCCGGCGGGACGGGTGCTCCCGCGGGAAGGGCGGGTCCATGCACTTTTACAAGCGCGACGCCAACTTCTTCGGCGGCCACGGCATCGTCGGCGCGCAGGTGCCGCTCGGATGCGGCATCGCCTTCGCGCAGAGGTACAGGAAGGAGGGCACCGTCACGTTTGACCTCTACGGCGATGGGGCGGCGAATCAGGGGCAGCTCTTCGAGGCGCTCAACATGGCCGCGCTCTGGAAGCTGCCCGTCATACTGGTCTGCGAGAACAACCACTGTGAGCTCTGCTACAAGTTTTTTTTTTTTTTTTTTTTTTTTTTTGTGTGTGTTCTGCTGCCTGTAACGCTTTTAGTTTCACCGGTGCAATTAGCTTCAAATTCCGAGTGGCGTGATTTTGGTGTACATGATCTGTGTGCAGATGGGATGGGGACGGCGGAATGGAGGGCCTCAAAGAGCCCGGCTTACTACAAGCGTGGGGATTATGTGCCCGGCTTGAAGGTAAACGACTGGTCTGTTGTTGTCTGTTTGATTTTTATCACAGAGTTGATGCCGCTGGCAGAGCAAGTAAACTGAACAGTGTCGTCTGGTACCGTGAATGCAAATTTGGTTGGCGATACAGTCTTGTGCATGCTATCACTAGGTCTGATTTGATCTGATGGATATCAGGCGAAACAAGTGGTAGCTTGGGGAATCTGATTTTTGCGCCTTTTAAGGCTTGATCATGTATGCGAAATGGAAGTTGATTTTGGTGTTCTTGTCTGCAATCTAGTTAACGTTTGACCATGATATCCAACGCAGGTTGATGGAATGGATGTTCTTGCTGTCAAGCAAGCTTGCAAATTTGCCAAAGAACATGTTCTTGCAAATGGACCAATTGTAAGGATTCAACGCATAATGCTGATATCCGTTCCGTCGTTTGGATTTTGGAAACACTTGATCTGAGAGGAACGAAACAAAGCTGGAACCTTATACGATTTTCATAGTGCTACACTCATTTGCAGCAACTTAATTTACATGGCGCACATTTGCTGAGTCACTGCACATTTTCTTTTTACATGATTCTTTATTTCATTGTTGCTACTTATCTGGTGAAGAATTGGTTTAACAACATAATAGTGGAGCCATAAAAAATATCTGTACTCAAGTCCAAACTGTTTGCACATATCAGTATTAGTACACTCCCCTTTCATAAAAAAATATATTTGTACCTAAGCTAAAACTAACATACCTTATGGAGAGAATTGATGGTTAAAGAAAAATAACTGTAACGTTAGAATAGGCACAACTTATGCTGCGATTTTGGTGAAATATTTTCTTTGCATTATGCTAACTTCATGATCCTTTGTTGCTATGATCTTATCGAAATATTTTCTTTGCATTATGCTAAATTCACGATGCTTTATAGTGTACATTTATATTCCATTTATCTGCACCATGTGGCAACAATATTGTGAAAAAGCACACAAAGCAGCACTTGTTGTCTTCAGTATATGACAAAATCATGATTCATTCTGGTAATACGCTATCAGGCTAGCTAAATTAATATCTGTTTTCTGAAACCTTTATTTTGTATTGTAGATACTACTTATTACTTACGATGGTTCTTGTTCTTTTGGTGTTTTAGATTCTTGAGATGGACACATATAGATACCATGGACACTCGATGTCAGATCCAGGTAGCACCTACCGCACGAGGAATGAGATTGCAGGGATAAGACAGGTTAAGACAGGAATGATATGTCCGCTTGAAAATTATTGTTGCTCTTAGGATTGACATTCGGAATCATTTATTTGTGCTATGGTCTTCTAATACAGGAGCGTGATCCAATTGAAAGGGTTAGAAAGCTCATATTAGCCCATGATTTTGCAACAGCCCAAGAGCTAAAGGTATTGCTTGGATTGTTCATACTGCAAAAACAGAGTTATTGCAGAGCCACAACCTTTTTACTTGCCACGTAAAGTAAACTATAAGCTGTCTTCTAGTTCGTTGATGCAATCTATGTATTCTTTCTTATTAGGACATGGAGAAGGAGATAAGGAAGCAAGTTGATGCTGCCATAGCTAAAGCAAAGGTTTGGATTGCACCTAGATGTGTCCTACATAATCTTCCTTTTATTCGAAATGTGCTTATGAGTTCTTGAAATTTTATATGTTCAGGAGAGTCCGATGCCTGATCCATCTGAGCTCTTCACCAACGTTTATGTCAACGACTGTGGTTTGGAGGTAAGCAGTAGATGTTGATGGCCAATCCAATTCTTCAGAATCATTATCATGTCTCGCATGATACAGAAATTGTTTTCCGTAGATTCATGGATACTGTTTTCGATGTTTGAAACCATCCATTACCGTAACATAAATTACAATTCAAGTCAAGATCTTCTGCTTATATAGTTTGCCTCAATAGACATGAACTTATGAACAAGTCACATGTTACACACCGTTCGTCCTAAAATGGGTTGATGTCTGTTTACAAGCGGCATACGTAAACTTCCCTATGCTAATTACTCTAGTTTCTCGCGATGCAGTCCTTTGGGGTGGACAGGAAGGTGGTGAGAACCGTCCTTCCGTAGGCCGGCAGCAGGAAGCTCGGGTGCGCGTTGTACTAGTACGGTGCATAGCCTCTGTCGAGGAGAATACATACCGGAGAAGGAATCCTGTCATCATAGCCTCTGTCGAGGATTTCTTGTTCTGTTGCAAAATAAGTTTGTATAGAGATGCATCAGCTGTGGGGTTCTGTTTCTGTACCCCAAGTTCGCAAACTTCCTCTGCTGGCGAGTTGTGATAATTTGCAGTTGAAATTTTCTAGCTTGGGTGCGCGTGTACGAGATCACATCTTTTGTTCTGACTGCTGTAGTAGTATCTCGTTTTGCCTAAAGGCTAAAGATGCCCATTGTGTACAGTAGAGCCGCCATGGACTTGTTCAGTTCTCCGGCGTAGATGTGGCTGCCTTTTTTCTAGTCATAATGATCAAACTGTCTGTGTGTCTGTGAGGAGGAATCCAAAACCAGGCGAAGCAACAGAATCGACTCTCTTTCTTTTTGAAGCGCAAACAGAATCAACAGTAAACACAGTACACACTGTTTTTTTTTTTTTTTTTGAGGAAACACAGTACACACTGATGCAACAGAAGTCTCAATTTCTGCGGAACCAGTGGCACGAGAAAAAATTTGGCCCAGCCTTCGGTCACGGTTGTTGGGCTGGGCTTGTTTTCTGTAACAAAAATCAAAGTGGCCTCCGCCTAAAATGAAATGCTGGCCCTTTCGTGGTCCTCTCCTCAATCCATCCCCATGTGCCCTCGCATTTCCGTAGAAGGGGAAATGGGGCGGAAGGAAGACGACAAGGTAACCGACGAGTCGGAGCAGTAGCCGTTGGCATGCGAGCAGATTCGGGAACGAAGTAGCCGTTGGCAAGCGAGCAGCACACTCACTCCGCTCGCCGCCTAGTCGTCCGTCACCCCCCCTCTGTGTCGCAGACGGTGGGCTCTGACGTGCGCTCCCGTTCAACCGAGCCCCGTCTAGATCAGCAGCAGGCAGCAGCGGCCCGGAGGGTTCCAGGCAAGGCGCGTCGACACGGAACGGGACTTGTTTTGTTATTCCACAGTGGTCCAGCTCCAGCAGTACTCGTACGTACGTACGTACTCTGCCGCGTCGCTGTCGGTACAGTTCGGCGGCCGCGAGTCGCTGTCGCGCACCGTTGTACTAGTACTACTATAGTAGTACTACCAGTATACGCGTAGCCTGATGCAACAACGTGTCGTGTTCGTGCCGCTTCTCTGTCCAGCTGCCGCGTGCCGAGACCTCCACGCGGCCAGCGAGAGCCGGGACGTGCGGCCCGGTCACTGGACTCCCGGCTCCCGACCGAGACCGTCGAAACTCGAAACACGCCGGTCCTGGCGGTACGCACGCACGGGAGCGGAAGCACGGGACGAGCCGGATGGATCACACGCCCGCGCGCTTTCTTTCCTACGCCATCGCCGCCTCCGAAAGCACCCGCCGGCCTGAGCGCCGCCGTCGTCGACTCTTCCACACTAGGCCACGACACGGCCTCGGCGCGGTCGCTGTGCGCGGGTCGTGGATGGCCGGGAAGGGGTGGCGGTTGCGTTTCCTTTCGCGTCAACCACCGACCTGCTCTCGCGTTTCCGGATGAACCTTCCAGAACAAGCCGGGTGGCGGCCTGGTGCCAGCTTTCCGCCTTGAAAGCGACGGGTCTTTCCCCGGGCGCTCGCCACCCGGAGCCAACCGGAAGAAAGAATTCCTCTTCATATTCCTCGGTAGTGCGAAAAAGAATTCTTCTTGCAATTGAATTGACCCACGGGTTAGACAAAGAAGGTGTCACGGTCGAGAAAACAAAAATCACCACAGCAGAAACTTTTTTTTGGGCCTGTTCGGCTAGTAAAGAAATACACTGTTCCTTCTCTGTTTTACTGTAGCTGTGAGAGAGAGACGACCCGTAAACAGTACCTTTAGCTGGTTTAGGCACCAGCCGAACAGGCCTAAATCGTCTCTGGCTCTCTGGGATTTGATTAAGGTCAAAAAGCTTACCTCCCAAAACGTGGGTACCAAGCTGGCCTCTGTTACCGCTGACAGTGAGTACTTCCTCCGTTCACAAATATAAGAATTTATTGACTTTCAGTCAACTCGTTTGACCACTCATCTTATTAAAAAAAAGTTATGTAAATATTATTATTTTATTACGACTTGTTTTATCATCAAATATACTTTAAATATGGCTTATTTATTTTTATATTTTTATAAACTTTTTTAAATAAGACGAGTGGTCAAATGAATTGGCTGAAAGTCAACAAAACTTTCTATTTATGGACGGAGAAAGTAGTGACAGAGGGAGCTTTCGAGTTGCAAGCGGTACCATGCGTGTCCTCCTGGATAAAACAACCACCTTTGCCAAAGCTTTCAGGTGATGTTTGGATTCTGGGAAATGTAGATTGGGATAGCGATAGGGAAATGAGATAGAAAATCAAGTCCATTCATTTCTCCATCACATTAAATCTCAACCATTCATTCCCTCAGGCATCATTTCTCAATCCTTAACCCACCTCCAATTTCCCATTATCCAAACACCACCTCAGGGATCACTGCCAGCTTGTGCTGTGATTTTCGATGCGGGATAAAAAGAAAAGTGACCTCTCTGGTGCTCTAGTAGTATATTTGGTTATTAAGGTGGCACTCCTACCACTCACCAAACGAGGTCCACTGCTTCCATGCCAAGAATGCACTCAAGAGTAGCTTCTTTCATCTTCACACCAAAAAGGAAAACGTGACGCTTGCGTTGTGATGAGAAAAGAAAAAAAACTATTTCTTTTAAACACACCACTTTATCGTCAAGTTGACGAAAATGTGGCCTCCACGGCTTTCTTTTTCCGCTCAAGACAAAAGATAAAAAGCAACAAGAGATCGTTGTAAGTAAATGGCCGATTTTCATAGTTTTGGCTTTAATCAGGTATGTACAACCAACTACACACTAGTTACAATCAAATCACAAATTACTTGACTTTAGTATGATAAGTCCCAAGATGTATATATAGCAAAATAACTCTAGCTATGTTCAATCCATCCTTTTGTTACTGTTGAGTATGCGGAATTATTGTTTGAAGAAATGCCATGAGACCATCCGACCAATCAAGTGTTGTACTCCATGATCATTCACTTAAGAATAATTTTTCTACAGGGCACTATAAAAAAAGGGTTCTGTTTGTGGGACAATAAACCAAACAATTTTTTGTTTAGAGTCGTGCTGATAAAACCAACATTATTTAGTATCCTATACACAAATCACCCTAATAGACCATATACACTATGTGATCAATACATTTCCTTACGATAAAAGTGTTCAAGACATTTTGAAAAGGGACATTGATTTGAAATCTCCCTATAATGAGACGAAAGGATGGAAGAGTAAAATGAACATTCGAGTAGCAGCTGGGAGATGACAAAGACATGGTAGAACAACCTCTTTTCGTCATAAAGAAAAATGAATCCGTAAAAACCACGCTCATGTTACTTTTTTTTTTGGGGGCGAGAAACCCGTGTTAGTTCATTTTTTTTTACGACAAAAGGCGGGGCTTATATTAGATCAAAGAAGGGTTACAATCCACTAACATATGATGTGCAGCAAAATCTAGAGCCCGTCGCAACCACACTGCTGTCGACGTCTCCTTACAAGCATAATTTGCTAAACAATGTGCAACCTAATTTTGATCTCTAGAACAGTGTACAGTCTTGACTTCTGTGAGCTCATTCGCAAGCGACTTCAACTGAGACCTCTGAGTAGTGACAAACCGCGGGGTAACCTAAGCATTTTGTTCTGTGGGTGATGTCTGTTTGCGGAGCTCGGCGCGGCAGCAGGCAGCAGCCGAGTGAATGAACCCATGCCAAAAGGGAGGCATCCCAGCTGGCGAAGCCTGCCGTTTTCTTGTTTTTCTTATTCTGAAAAAACTCATCCCAGCTGGCGAAGCCTGCCGTTTTCTTGTTTTTCTTATTCTGAAAAAACTCTGCTGCTTGGGGGAATCTATCCTGCCGTTTTTTCGTCGCACTACCTGGCCTGCTCTCCACTTCGGGCGATGGGGCCCCACTGGAGTCATGCCCGTCACTCTTGCGCCAGCATGAAATGCTTTGCTAGAGAGACACACAAGCTGCCGGTGGTAGCTGGCATGAATCGACCGGATGGCACCTGGAACACCTCAAATTTTCTGCAATTTTCAAGCGGATTTACCAGAGAATTGAAGACAAAGTAAGGCGCTTTTTGTTTGCTCGGCGAATCCGATGCAAAACACCGTCTCACCTACCGGTTCCCCGCTTCCGGCGAATACAAAACTCCATTAGTGGCTAACCCCTGCTTTCCCAAGTGCTAATAGGCCGTACAGCCACCCCACGCACGAGAAAAGATCTGGTGCTCCCGCCGTGCTACCGTACTCCCACGCACTGTAGCACCTAAAACATGCAACCAAAAATTGCAACAAAAATATAAATGAATAGCTCATGCAACGATCTACAATTCATATTTTTGGTTGAGGTGCAACCGAAATTCGTGCAAGAAGATTAAAAAAAGAGAAATCAGACTGTGAATAGTACGAGTTGCAACTGTTTATCAAGAACTCGCAACCCGTTACTATTTAACGTCTGATTTCTCTTTTTTTTATCTTCTTATACGAGCTTCGGTTGCACCTCAACCAAAAATATGAATTATAGATCGTTGCATAAGCTATCCATTCATATTTTTGTTGTAATTTTTGATTGTATGTTTTGGATGCTAGCACGATAGCACCACAAGAGAGGTGGGAGCACCAGAGTTGCTCCCCGCACACCCCACGCACGGCGGCCACGCCACGTCCCCTGGTCCATGGCGGGCGCGCAGGCCGCAGGCAGGAGCTTGTCGCTGAGCCGCGGGGCCCGCAACGTGAGCGACCTGCGCTGCTTGTGCAGTGAGCGTGGCCTGCTGGCCTACGTGGTGTGGCAATGGCGCCATTGGATTCCGCGGCTAGATCACGTTTACGATCCACGCTTTTTCGACTGACATCAACAGTTGTTTTCTCGCTCCGTCGCCTGCAAAAGTCGCTGCCATCGGATTGGCTCCTGTGCACACATGACGCGCAGCACGTAATTTGGTAAACCCTGTCGATCTGCCTCTAATAATGCATCAATTCTGGTCAAGGATTAGCAAATGACCCCATTTTGTGAGGGGAACTATAGCACATGGCCATCAAAACAGTACTGGTGTATATGCCCAAATGCCCAAATATACTACTACATTGCGAGAAATGGTCAGTCGCTGGTGCCCGTGGAGCTTGTTACCTACCACTAGCATCTACTGTGAGTAGTACTAGTATCTGGCCATGGACGATGGACAAGTTATTTTTTTCTCCTAGTATAAGATTTCCAATGATGTTCCCAACTGCCCGTGCTCTACCACCGATGAAAGTGCCGGTAGTTTAATGGCTGCAACACATTTTTAACTGACGGATTGCGATCACCCGTGTGAAGGGGAAATGCAACACGTACACATGAAAGCATAGGGAAATTTAATTAGGTGTAGCCACCACGCTTACGCTCAATTTTCATTGGAATGAACTCTCATGTTATATCCATTCTAAAATGGTGAATTAAATGATCTGACATAAAAGAATGAGTATCAAGAGAATGCTCGTGGATGGAGGAAACTAGTTTAATCGTCCAATTTTTATCAAACGAGAATATTCAGGTTATGGTATATTGATACGAGTTCGCCATAGCCTAAAGATACAAATCTTTAATACATGCATAAATAATATCATCATGATGTTAGCATATCAACACAAAAATAACCACGGTATTAAACATATAACATATTTCGATACACACGTGATGTATAAAAGCAACTAACTGTAATCAAACGTCTACACATAATAAATCGCGATATTGAGCGAAAAAATTGTTTGTTGACGATTCAATTTGGACAAACAATGATATCGATAAATAGCTCATTGTATCTTTGATACGAGTATGAAAAAATTGCTTGGTTTAGTTAATCATCCATTTTTTTGACCACGTGATAATATCCAGGGTATATAATTGATATGAATTTCCCATATCCCAAATATTTAAATACCCAAGACAGATATATTAGCACCTTGATGTTAGCATATCAACACAAAAAACAAATTCACGATATGGAGCTGATATTTTTTTAAAAAAAATAAATAAAACAGATAAAATATTTCACTACACACGTGACATGTTAAAGCAACTAATATTTACTCATGCAAACTATGTGAGTAGCAAAGTAAATACTTGGCAAGTAGTAGCTTACTATTCTATGACTATCAAGATAATCCAGCAGTTACAAACGCATAAAGACCTCCAAAACACATGTGAGTGCGTCGTAAAAGAGTTATCCAAGATATTCATATTGTAGCGATAGTTACAACTACTCTAAAAAGGTGAATGAAATAACTAAATGTGAAATACAACACGTAATAACAAAAAGCTAGTGCGATATCGAGCCAAAAAAGTGGTTTGTTGATGTTTAATTTTGGACAAAAAAATAATATCTTGACTAGACCAATTTACGCTAACCGACAAAATAGCTCACTATATCCTGGAGATTTAAAAACTTCAAGACAGATATTGTAACGATGGTGGATGCGCTTCACCTATCCGTTAAGGATGCGCTTCATCTATCCATTAGATAGAGATGGCACCAGCAATATTTGTACGCCATTCATCATCGTTGAAGTCAGACATTAAACTACTTGCCACATGTTTGCAAAATAAACACGGATCAAGGTACTACTACAACGGTACAAATGTTCTTATTCAAGACATGCAACAAGAACCTCTGAGTCCGGGAACCAAAAACTGAAAACAAACAGGACAGCCGGAACCCAACCCATCACACGCTAAAACCGGAACCTAAACCCATCACACGCTAAAATCAACGCGTTTCCCCAAACACGCTTAACCCTCCGCCTCTTATCGCTAACGCCACGCCACCGCCGCTACCCCAGCAGAGCAAAGCAGAGCGGAGCGGGCAATACATACGGCTGCGAGACAGCGCAGCACAGGCTGCCTCCCTCCCGCAGGAATCCAAGAAGCGAAGAGGTCCTCGTCGCCGGCTTCCATGAGCGGCGCCGCGGGTGAGGCGATGCGGGTCACGGCTGTGGCCGTGCTGGTCTTCTTGGCGGCCGTTTCGGTCGCGACGGCGGGGGCGCTGCCGAGGTTCGCGGAGGCGCCGGAGTACCGGAACGGGGAGGGGTGCCCGGCGGCGGCGGACGGGGTGTGCGACCCGGGCCTGGTGCACATCGCCATGACGCTCGACGCGCACTACCTGCGCGGCTCCATGGCGGCGGTGTACTCGCTGCTCAAGCACGCGTCTTGCCCCGAGTCCATCTTCTTCCACTTCCTGGCCGCGGCTGGCGGCGGCGGCGGCGCGGAGGGGGTGGAGCCGGAGCTGCTGCGGCGCGCGGTGGCGGCCTCGTTCCCCTCGCTGCGGTTCGAGATCTACCCGTTCCGCGCCGACGCCGTCGCCGGTCTCATCTCGGCGTCCGTGCGCGCCGCGCTGGAGGCGCCGCTCAACTACGCGCGGAACCACCTGGCGGACCTGCTCCCGCGCTGCGTGCCGCGGGCGATATACCTCGACTCCGACGTGCTCGCCGCCGACGACGTGCGGCGGCTCTGGGAGACGCGCCTGCCGGCCGCCGCCGTCGTGGCCGCCCCCGAGTACTGCCACGCCAACTTCTCCCGATACTTCACGCCGGCCTTCTGGTCCGACCCGGAGCTCGGCGCGCGGGTCTTCGCGGGCCGCCGCCGCCCGCACTGCTACTTCAACACCGGCGTCATGGTCATCGACCTCCGCCGCTGGCGGGCGGGGAACTACCGCCAACGCATCGAGCGATGGATGGAGATCCAGAAGGAGAAGCGCATCTACGAGCTGGGCTCCCTGCCTCCGTTCTTGCTCGTCTTCGCCGGCGAGGTGGAGGCTGTTGACCACCGCTGGAACCAGCACGGCCTCGGCGGCGACAACATTCACGGCAGCTGCCGCCCGCTCCACGCCGGGCCCGTCAGCCTCATGCACTGGTCAGGCAAGGGCAAGCCCTGGGACCGCCTCGACGCTGGCAGGCCGTGCCCGCTCGACCACACCTGGAAGTTGTACGACCTCTACATTCGTGGAGAAGAAGATGGTGATGCTGCCTCGCCGGCGTCTGGGCCGGCATTGTCTTCTGCATTGCCCGCATCGGTGTTTTCTTGGTAGATGGAGCTGGTAGTTCCATAGGTACAGTAGTTCTTTTGCTGCTTGAGCGGTTCTTGACAATTGCAATGTGCTCCATTGCATTGCATTGCTGCTGCTGTTGCCGCCGCCGCTGTGAGCTAGCTGCCGGTTGTACAGGGCGGTGAAGGGAGGGGCGGTGCGCAGAGAGGGATCAGTTGATAGAGGAAAGGGAGCTTGTTCTTTTGGCTAGAATTCAGATTGGTTATTTGGGGGGTTTGATTCTTTTTGGTCGGCCAGTGATCCGTGGGGTTCCCAATTCTCTTGATTGGAGGTGTACAATTAGGGAAGACTTGATATTTTGTTCAGTTATATCGATCATTCTTTCATTCATATGCTATATGTTCTTGATCTTATTTGGTACAAAATGATGCAATTCAAGCTTTCAGATAACTGAATTTTGTGGAATGCCTATAGAAATGTCCGAAGTTCGACCCAACCAAGCCCTGTGAGTAGCACGTATCAGGGAGTGGACATATTTTTGGTTTGTCGAATTTGAAGTTGAGATAGATGTCTGAGAGATCATGTGATTGTGAACTGAAGATTTATGGACCTGTGACTGTTTCTGAATGAATTCTTCTTCTTTTGAATCGTTTCATGCCTATTTCCATCTGTAGTTTGATTGTTCCTCACAGCCTGATGTACATAGTACATTCCCCCTCCTATAGATAACAGTTCCCTTCTAGTAGATAACTATTCTCTGTATCCAGTTCAACTTAGTTCAACTTTTAGGTCAGAGATCAGTGGTTCACACAAGAGGCTTGTGACCTGGGACCTAAACAGAACATTCTCAAACTTGGTTCTTGAAATGCCTTATGTCCTTATTCGAATTTCCAAATCAGGTGACCGCTGGAGCCTGAGATATTGCATAGCGATCGAATTTCTATCTTTGGGGCGGTTATTCTTGGATACGTGAAGCGTTTTCCTTCTGGGACTTCCATCAGCAGTTGGACTTCTCCCTCTGTACTCTCCCTCAGATTGAGAACAATTTTTCTAGAACATGACTTTTTTTTCCGTCAGCAGTATGTTACATTTCCTGCACCTATTCCGGTTCCATCGAATTTTGGATCTGAAATCAATACTCCCCATACAAGAGGCATGTGACTAGGACCTTTATAGTTCTGAAAAAATTGTGCCGATCAATTCCCTGCCTGCTTTAGTCTTGGCTGTAAACCAGATCCATCGAACATTTGACATGGGATGTTCAAAAACATGGCTCGCCACAAAATCTTCAGAACTTTCCAGTGGACATACCACTACTGTTCGTCAACAAGACGACGAGTTGCTAAATATTATGGTTTACTTGCAATCAGAAAAGTTCATGGTTTTGAGACGCCTTACCTACTAGGAGTCCGCATAAAGAATGTGACCATTTGCTCGCCAAAGTTTATCAGTACTACAAACAGTCATCACAAGAAAGGCAAGCAACCAACTAATAGCAGCCATTAGAGAATCTAAGCAGTGCCTAGACAAGTGCACTGCTGCTATTGCGGTGCAACTAATCGTTGTCAGTATTCTCTTGGCACTTGCTTCTTCCTCCCTCCTCCCATCATTTTCGCCTTTTGCCCTATTATTTTCCCGCACCCATGAAGTGTGAATTGTGATGAACTCCTCTTCAGTCTTCACCCACCGCGCGTCAACCACCAGAATTCAGTACCGATATAAAGGGGGGAAAAACTGAAAAGGCCATCGGTATTGGCCAACAGGAGTGATGAGTGATGACAGATAGTAACACATTCATATGGATCTCTGGCACGAGACATACGCTACAGTGCAGAAGGACGCCATCATCTTCAGGTGGTGGACACTATTTTTCGTGTCACATGATTCATCAGCGGATCCAAAGCTGCTTGCTTTGTGCTGATCTCATCCAAGCAACATCCACCATCTTTTCAGATTTGGGGCGCTATTTATGAGCCGTGGCGGCGTGGTGCCTCATAACGCCGGCGGCAGCGAGGCGGCGTACGACATGCCGGTAGCAGTAATGACTCGATCTGGTCGGGGTCGGGAGAGCTTCCGTTTCCGCGGCAAGTCGTAATGGCCGGCGCCAAAATTGGGCCGGAAGCTGCCTGGCCGAAGGCGGAAAAGACTGCCGTTTCCACCGGAGCAGGACGGGTTCGGTTGCAGGATTTATTCGGGGAATGGCCGGAGAGAAGGACGGGGCAGCAATTGTTTCCCAGGGAATTAGTGCATCATTTTTGTGCGACAGTGGCCGTTTGAAGACACCATCTTTGTGCCACCGATTAATTTTGTGATTCGAATAGCCGAATAGGAATGCACAAGAACGAACCTTTGATCCTGGACGAAAACTGTGCAGGGCAGGCAGGGCAGAAGCTCTTCTTGTCTGCTTTAAGGTTGCCGTTGAAGTGGCCTGAGCTAGATACGATCGAGGAGGGGTTGATTGTGGAAGATGACGTGAAAACCGGAGAGGAAAACACGTCATCATCGCTCGTCGTCGGTGACTGATCACAGCTCAGCTCACAGCCATAGAAGTTGGGGAATAAAGGAACGACGATAAGAGATGCTCCAAATGTCTGTGTATGGAATCGTGGCCCGTGATCCAAGAAAATTGAGTACTACTCCCCAGACAGCCTTTCAAAAGCAAAGGCACGCTAGCAGTCATACGCTTTTGCCTACAAGAAGTGAAAAAATTTTGAGCTACCAGTGAGTTCCAGCTACGTTCAAATATCAGTAGTCAATGATTAATTGCTCATAGAGACTTTTAGCCATCATCCATACATACTCTTGTTTCCAGAGAGAGAGAGAGAGAGCTCTGCCTTAGTGGACCATTGTGCATATGGTGACATCTTAATAAAATCTCATCGAGGAAAATCGAATTGCAATAGTTGCACCAAGTGCATAGTGGGGTTTGGGTAAGGTTTGCATCATTTGCTACAACAGTACAATATCAAAGAGGGTAATGTGGTATATGCACAATAATATTTAAAGTTAATATCATAAAACTACAAAAACATTTTTGACAAAACTATAGCAAAACTAGAGATAGATTTTGTAAAATTAATCCCAATTTTGAAAATTGGAGTTTGTGACAATCGGCACAAATTCTATGGTTTTGTGAAAAAAATGGCACAAAATCTGTTGTTTTACAACAGTGTCATAAAAATGTAGTGTTGCGAAATTTACTCAAATATTTATATCAGGAAAAAGCTATAAATGGAACTCTCTGAGATAAGAAGTATATTCAGACATGAGTTTACCCAGCATGTTTTCTACCAGGATTAGTCTTTACTGAGCGGTGAAGCTAGAATCTTGCAACTGGTGTTCTAGACATGCACGAACCAACATATTTTCTCCCACACAAGGACTAAAGATTTGCATTACACAGTTTCTCCCATGTCAATAAAAAAAGGTGTGCAAGGGATTAGGAAGGAGAAAAGGCTAACCATACAACAGATAGAATACAATAGAGATGCATATGGGAGCCGCGCTGCAAAATAGAGAAGCAAAGGAAGCTGGATATTGAAACCGTAAACTGTAATTTGACTGCTATGTCAGCTCGAATCCATTGGGTATACGATTCTTCAGCAACTGATATGGTACAAATCAGCTGTATGTTTGATTCATCGGCGGTGGTGGTAGTGCCTGTCATGCCTGTCTCTGGAATGACGCGATGAAGTCTCCGAACTCGTGCTGTAGTGGCTTGAGTACTGCCTGCTTGGATATGAATGCGGGGTCCAAGCACCATCATCTGCTGGTGAATTCTCATAACGAGAGGGACTTCTCCTTCTGTCTGAATGTGACCTTCCGAGACTTGGACTCGGTGGCCCATAGTCATAGGAATGGTATCTTGATGAATAATGATCAACACTAGGAGGGCCTCTGTCACGGTATTCCCTTGACTCTGATGAGTGGTGACGACCTGAGGACTGAGGTGGGGTGCTACCCCATAGCCAGCGGTCACCATTCTCTGGAATGGGAGCATTTATTCCAGGGAATTCCACTGTCATCCTTTTCCGAGGTGGAGATGGTTCACCTTGCTCTGGAAGCTCTCCTTCCTCATACTCTAGTTTCACCTCACCATCTCCAAATATGGTGATACCAGAAGGTTTGTCTTCATCATCGACCACATCTAAAAGTGCAACCAGTGAATAAAAAGATTTCAAGAACAATATGCCCTAGAAACTGCCTAAATGCAACAAATAAGTACAAATCCGATTGGAAGTACTCAAGCATGTCTGGTTTGTATCTTATAACTGGTGGTGATAGCGACTTCCAACTAGGAAAGACACTACTTGTACTGCAAATTTCAGCCAAAAAGAAAATAAAGCAACCGGAAAGCAGTGCTAGTCAAAGCATCTAGTGTTAAACAAGTATCACTATTTGGATTGCAAGTTTCAGTAAGTCCAAACAGCAAGCTATGAGAATTAAACAAAAGGGTACATACTGCTCATGAAAATATTCATATGTATATTCAAATGCTCAGCTTACCTAGGTAACCAGGAGGATAACCCAATTCACGCATTCTATGCAGCCAAGGAGGTGGATCGTTTTCCTGCAGAGTGTGATACGCTCAGAAATTGTTTCTACTGTCATCAGATTTTGTTAAGAAAAACAGCAATGACATCGTATTTTCATCTGTTTTAGAACCGATCCTTCAATCAATAGAAACAATAGAGGATGGGGCTGCTACTATAAAACAGTTGCCTTACATATAATCAGATAAAAACAATCAATGTGCCTGCTCCGCTCAGAGGATTGGCAGGAAATTGGGTAAGATAAGGTATAGCAATAATGATAAGTTTACTTAAACATAAATAATAGGGGGCTACAAGAACTCAATTACACAAAGCAGTTACAAGTTGCTATTTTGGACAGATCTATGCTATTTTATTTGCTATTACAAATATAACGTGCGAATCAAACAAGCTTGCATGGGAAACATACTGAGACGAGTGATGAATAAATAGTTATCATTTCACGAGTGCTAGTACTCGTGAAATGCAAAGTGAAAGAAATTTCATTCACTCAATGCATTTGAAAAAAATGGTTCATGTTAATAAACATGGGAAATAAAAACCATATTATCAAAAAGATCAGGGCCATAATACAATAGTCACTTACCCCAATCCCCAAGCACTCTCTCGTCTCTGGGCCCAGTACTCCTGCTCTCAGGTCATCAAATTTTCCTGGTGTTTTCAGGTAATACCGATTTTGTACACGGTTGACATTGGATTGGTTTCTTTTCAAATTATGCTGCTTGCGGGCATTGCTAATTGCGACATTGTCACGAGGCTTTGGGCAATCCTTCAAAGCATGGCTATAAGAGCCACAATTGAAACAGCGAGAATCATCCTTATCAGGCCTGCCGTAAGGGAAATAAAATATGTCAATGTGTGCATGTGAAGAATAACATTAACGACAAGAAAGATCATAAAAAAACAAATGAATACTGAATGGAAGTGAATCTTTGGAAAAAAAAACATGATGAAACAAAAAATATTATCAGAGCGGAAGTCTAAACTTTTGAACCAAAAGCAGACACTTAATTTTTCAAGTATTCTTTTTTTAAAAAAAAAATGCGTACATGAATTAGCCATTGATCTCTAACAGAAGGATGCCAGGAAATCAAAGCTTCCAGACAATCCCATCTTTCAGTACACACAACCAGCCAAAAATCATTCGGACTTTTAACACCTCCAAATTTCAACTTTGACCACCAATTTCTATTGTAATGCATATTTATTTATTTCGCATTTTACATAGAGAATCCAAATATTCACAATGATATTGTTACAGACCTAAAATACATTAACAGAGGGGACATCATCTTCTATCATCCATCCAGACTTCAGAATATAGTAGCATGATCATAATATAACGGAGAAGAATCTTTTATGGTTCATTTCAATATGCAGAGAGTTGTGAATATATGAACAGCAACCGAATTTTCAAAGTATTGATATAGCTGCTCTCTGAGAAATCTTATATTAAAAGGAATATATCTATTAATTGTGCTAAAAGATCAATACGCTTGTATGTTCTAAAGAAAAGCACCAAGTCACCAACCAAGCTATAAAAAGGAAGCCCTTTATATGGCTCGTTATTTATTCAAACAAATATATCAAAATCATGGATGTTGAAACATTGGATTAAATGTGGCAAGATATGGCATGCACATGAGACAAAGCAAATAAAGAGTAAAAACAGATTAATGGCAAGGCTCTCAGATCTTCCCCAGACCGCCACCGCGGTGAGGTGTGGCAGCATCAGTCTGAAGAATCTGAACTGAGGTAAGCCAGCCAAGCAAATTGGAGAGCATTGTTGGCCCAAAGGGAAAATAATCCAAGAGTCTCACCCACTACAAGGGGTATGGGTACATATTTATAGGGCAACATATGGATAAGGTGCTAAACAAGTGCACCACCAACTACTACACTTAAAGACTTAATCTATCAACTATCAAGCATTTTACACTCCTTAGTTTTCCTTCAAGTATTAGCCAGTGGGTAAATTCGACATTATTTTAGCATATAAACAGACATGCAAGCAAATGATTGGCGAGACAGCACACATCCTCAGATACAGAATAAGGCAACAATTGAACACTTAATGCCCACTACGTCAGATGTTGGAATCTCAAATGTTCCAAACAGAATCTTGTAAACAGGAAAATGGCCATTTCCACATATTTACAAAGGAAAAAGATCACAAAAAAGTTAACAGGCTCCAAGGTTATCTTTACAACCAAAAAAGTGCTGGATTCATGACTATGGACAGTATGGATATAGACTATGGCAGTTCATTAATATTTCTACCTTTCAATGTTTGAGGAATCACCCAAAGGAGTTGAGCCCAAGGTGAATTCCCTATCATATAGTGGAACAGAATCTTCCTCCACGGCAGCACTTTCTCTTGCTTGGATATCCACCCAAAAAGACTATCAAGGTTAAAAAGAAAAGAACAACAGTGTTAAAAAAAGAAAAAGAACACAAACAACGAATTATTCTATTTATCCAAGTACAGTATACTATGCAATACTACATTCAAATGCTTTATCTATCAGTCAATCCATACAAAAAATAATAAAGGAAAAGAAACGAAGCCCACATTATAACGCACTTAACTAATATGACAAATTTCCAGGTATAAAATATATGTTCAACAGCATATGGGAACTAAAATTGCATTCCATAGTTTACTACCGTGAAATAGGAGCACTATTGTAAAATAAGCCTTTCAGTAGAAACTAAAGGTAGAACGATTTAATCCCAACGCAAGCATAGTTACTTCATAATAAAACCTTATTGTAGAAACTACTTGCAATCGATTAAATAAAAGCACAAACATAATTTTAAGAAACTTCTACTCGAACAAGAAAATATAGCAGAAACTAGGGATAAAAGATTAACAATGAAGACTCTGCCATACGTACAAAATAATTTATACCAGAGAGTAACCAAAAAGAAAAAAAGACAGAACAAAGCACTAATTACTTGGCTTCTGTTAATGCCAAGTCAATCACAACAAACAATAATGACATAAATACATACCACGGGACAAGAATTTTCTGAACCAATTTGTAATGCTGGATAATATGTCTCTTCACCACTTTCTAAGACCTCTTCCGCAGCATCCTATTGTATCCAGAAGCAAAACAGACAAATAAATACAACAAATTGAAATTATCATTTTTATAAAGAATTGATACATTATCCTCTTGTTCAGTATTGGTCAATACTGAATAAGAAAAAAAGCAGTATGATAAATTGCCAAGTATTGAGGGACCATGAAAGATTAATAACATCTTTTATGTCTAGAGTTAGTTCTGTTCCCCCTACCCAGTGCCCAAAAATAGAAACAGGTAAAACTCAATGTCAAAGACTGCTGATAAAGTAAGCGAATGGAGTAAACAGAAATAATTGGAAGAAAATTACTCTCAAATTCCGTTGCGTCCTGGCCTGCCACTCCGACCAATGTTGCATCAGTTCTATAAGCTTTCGTTTGCTTTCCCTGGATCAAATACATAAAAATTCAATAACCATAAATTGTTAAAAACAAATGTCTAACACATCTAAATAGTGAGAATGTGAGAATACAAAGTGTCTTATCACTAACCTTGTCAAATCACTGTAAATTATACGAACTGAAGGCTCAGTAGATTCCACACGGGCCCTTTTAACTCCTCTTGCAGCTAAGCATGCCATATCAAGGAACAACGGTAGTAACAAGCAGTCCTATTCGCAAAAGCACATATGTTTGTGGCCTCCGGAGGAGGGAATAACATTCTGCCCATCTTGTGTGAGCACAATGCACAGGATTCAATGGAAACTGATGAATCTTAAAAAGGTAGGTATGCTTACAGTTGCAGGAGTATGTTAGCAGATAGATACATGGAGATATAAAAACTCCATTTCAGAGGATACGGCTTTCATCAACTGAGAAGGTGGTCGACCCATGAATAAGCATATTTTCAGCCCCTTTACCTTTGTCTAGCTCAACAGAGAACCCATGAACAGCTTCTACACTGGTCCCGGACTGAACCAAAGCATCTAATTGCTGATGTTTCGCGACAACTACATCATCATCAGCGAGGTCCATATCTTCCACTTGCCCTTCTTCAAGATCTATCATCCCGTCAGAAGCCTTGGGACTACTACCCAAAGCACTAGCTACCCCTTCTGGTTGGAGTTGAAGATCTATGATCCCGTCAGAAGCCTTGGGACTACTACTCAAAGCACTAGCCCCGCCTTCTGGTTGGAGTTCAAGATCTATGATCCCGTCAGAAGCCTTGGGACTACTGCCCAAAGCACTAGCCCCACCTTCTGGTTGAAGTTCAAGATCTATGATCCGGTCAGAAGCCATGAGACTACTAACCAAAGCATTAACTTCCCCTTCTGGTTGGAGTTGAAGATCTATGATCCCGTCAGAAACCTTGGGACTACTACCCAAAGCACTAGCTCCGCCTTCTGGTTGGAGTTCAAGTTCTATGATCCCGTCAGAAGCCTTGGGACTACTGCCAAAAGCACTAGCCCCACCTTCTGGTTGAAGTTCAAGATCTATGATCCGGTCAGAAGCCTTGAGACTACTATCCAAAGCATTAACTTCCCCTTCTGGTTGGAGTTCAAGATCTATGATCCCTTCAGAAGCCTTGGGACTACTACCCGAAGCACTAGCTCCCCCTTCTGGTTGGAGTTCAGATGCCATAGGCTCCGCACCATTCGCACCCGGTGCTTCATCCTGAAGCTCTCCCACTTGGTCATCTTTCACATCAGCCTCGCAAGGTGATCCAAGGCTGATGAATTCCTCCGAGGCCATCTTCTACGGAGCACTTACACTAGGCACTCGCATTCCGCACCAAATCGGCAGCACAGGTCGTCCAGAAAGAGACCTTCAATCACAAGAAACTGGCATTAGCGCCTCGCATAATAGCAATAGAAATCCGCCCCAAACTGGATGAACATGTGTTGTTTGGATTCGATTGCTCACAGGAGCGGGTAAGAGATCTATCCCCAGAACCAGAAAATCGAATGAACATCGAAGCAAATTTAGGGTTCCTTACCAGCGAAAGAAAACAACCGTAAGGTCGACTGAATCGCCAATCCGATGCCAATCCCCGCGTCTGTGAGGGAAGTGCAGCTGCAAGGGGCCCTGCCGTCTCAGTGGAAGCAGAACGGCGGCTGCCGTTCCTCGTCGGAGGAAGGAGGCGGCCGGGCGCGGGTTCAACTTCAGCGGCGACCGGCGAAGAGCCGCCGAACCGAGTGGTGAATGTGCGGTGCGGTGTGTGTTCCTATCCCACTCGGCCTGCTTGGGCCTGGGACCTGGTATCGCCGCGGGCCTGATTTTGATGAGACCCCGCCCCGGAAGCCCATATCATTCAGTAATATTTTTTGAAGAAATAAAATGATAACGGGAAAGCTGCCAAGGTCGAACCATATTATTACAAAAAGTTTGCAACAATATAATTCCGATGATGGGATAAATTAGGTTGCAATCCTATTTACTTGTGGGTAAAAAAATTATATGGACAAAATCTCCAAATCACGGCATGCCTGTTTCATCATCCGTGTCTTCCTCACAGTTTTGTATTTGTGCCCAAAAAAGGATTACTCCATTGAACAAAGCAATAAGGTCAATGGTTAGAGAAAGTAGTGTAACAATAACTTGTCAATGGTGCCAAATTTTAAATATGCCACTGCTAATAAGGTCACAGCAGATTAGTCCCCAGCAAGATAATCGAAAGGAAGATAATCTTGGGAGAAACAAAAGAGACGAAGCAGAAGCAAAACAGAGCAATCAGGGGAGGGGAGGGGAGGGAGCAGTAACACTTCAAAATCCAGTATGCGCTCATGTGTGGTGCGTGCTATGAATGTCTGCAGCAAGAAAGCACTTGCATGATCCGATGACATACGAACACTACTACAATAATCTGCACACTGATGCAGATAAAAATCAAGTCTAACGAATCCACTTGGAAGGCTTTCGTTTACAAGAGTTCAATCAGGGGAACAGAATCAAGACTACAATAAGACAAGTCAGTCTAAATGGAGCAACCGAATCATACAAAAAAATCTAAACCAGTTATTATTGCTACAACATCCACTTTGCTCTGCAGAAGCTCCAATAGAACCTCTTATTACACTTTCCACACAATCTGGAGACTGCTGGCCACTCTAGGAGTTCTCGTCTCCAGGTCCAAAACTGTAAGAACAAAAAGAAATACAGGTTCACGCCATATTAACGTGCTTCTATGCCTGAGCGCCGAGTTCCAACATCAAAGTGTGGTTCGAATCATCGCTCCCAGGGCCACTGAACTGGATGGGGCCTGTGTCACGAGAAACAATAACAAGTTAATTTATTAAAACAGCGGGTGTGTTCATTGATGGTAATTTCATTGCTACATACCAGGACTAATGTAACGGTTCTTCAGAGCCCATTCATCTCGCATTGATGCAAACTTCTTGAAAGGAGCACCTGGAAATTGGCGATACATGATTCAGATTACAGTAAAGATGAGGAACCATAATTGTTACTGACAGATGTAATGTGCTCAAAATCTTTATACCATCAAGTTCAACCATAGCCTTCTTGATCACTGGCTTGAACTTGCCTAAACACAGAGAGCACATGTCAAGTTTTACACATTAAGGAAAGACAAATGATGCAGCATGTTATCTTTCAAAATATGCCACTATACTTACACAAAAGATATGCATATGAGTTGCCACTCGAATGAGCAGCCAAAAGAACTACGTTACGTTGTTAAGTAACCATCAATTGGAAGCACGAAAATAAGAAATTGTAAAAAATTACCATGCCTCCTCTCAACATCCATCAATGATGTCAATGCAGTTCCACCAACAGTCCATTCTTCAACAGGAGCAGCAAGATTGCCAACCTGAGTCGAAAAAGAAGAGACAGCAATCAAATTATGAGTTACATAATGGAAATCATACGCCTCTGAAAATTTTAACATGCTTCACTAAAAGCGACAAATAAAAGTTGCATTCACTTTGAAACTCACAAAGCAAATGATGAAGGGATGGTGTAAATATGCTTCAAGTAATGTGATAATATGATCTAAAGTTCCAAACTAAGGGAGCGTACCGATGTAATAAGTCCGGTCTTTCCACTTTGGAGAAGCGCACCAGAGCCGTATCCTAAAGCGTAGCAATAGCTTGAATCAAAGTTGGTAGGAAGGCCACACCTCCCTTCGTATCTGCAAAATCACAATGCAGCATTAGAGGGGTGAAGAGACTTGAGCAATGTAACATTACAAACCTACCCAAAGAAGTGAGATTGGCCTCTGAAATGCGCAGAGTATTTCCCCTCAGCTTTTCTCTTCTCCAATTCAGTTTCAACCATGGTAATAAGCATTTTCTCAGTTTCAATTTTTGCAACCTGGAGGGCATTTTTGGAAACCAATCAGAATTGCTAATTTATTGATATCCTTTCAGTAGAAAGAGTTATGTCAGAAGGCTAAGATGGTTAGAATGGTGCGACAGTTATCCCTGTCATTACCTGGACATTGCCATGTGGATCTCTTTCAAGCATAAGTTGTTCCTGAATGGTTTTGGGCAAAAAGTCAAACAGCTCCCTGGACTCAGGTTGAAGCTTGCTTTTCCAAGCCCCTGCTTCATCAACAACATCATGTGCCAAAATCTCATTCAATTCCGCAATGAGTTTTTGAACCTGCAAAGGAGGAGTGATATCAGTATTGTAGTCCATCAGTAACACAAAGGAAATAAAGAGTCAAACCTCAGGGATGAAATCGATCAGGCCCTCTGGTATGAGGATAACACCATAGTTGTAGCCAAGTTCCGCACGCTTGCAGATGATATCAGTTATGTAGTCTGTGACATTCTTGAGGGTTTGCTTCTTTGCAGCAACCTACAACCAAAATTAAATGCCATTTGTGAAATTCCGATGCATAGAAATATATATTAAAAAAAAGCAGGTCTCCAGTGAGTTTAATCTGTCATACATGGAGAACATTCTAGGCCCGCCAGCTTACTCTTTATATGATATAATGTGAGACCATATATAAGAATGTAGGAGGAAAGGAGGAACCATAACTATGCTTCAAATTTAATGCAGATGGAGGTTCACAGACAATTACATCCTCCATGTTCACCTTCATATGTATCTATATCTAGCATGATAAAGGCCAGCGCGTCCAAAGATGCTAATGTAGAAAAGATCTTTGTAAACAAGTAATACAAACCTCTTCTCCAATGAGTGCAACATTAGGGTGTGTTTGCAATGCGCACTCCAATGTAATGTGAGAAGCAGCACGTCCCATAAGCCTCACAACTGCAAGCATAAGTAATTATCAGGGGTCTTGTTGAAAGAATAATGTTTGAATGTGTCGTCTATTATGGTGTCCCATAATACAACACCCATTAATTAGTTCGCATTCATGATGTGGATGTTTGATCATGATCTTCCAATGGGATGCAAGATGCATCAATTTGCGAAGCAATCAACTTACTAATCTGATGTGCATTTGATGACTTCTCCTCAATATATAATTAGGGAACTTTCATGGTAAAATGGTCACCCGTAAGTAAAGTTACAGGATATGTATGTTTTTAGACTTTTACTAGGAAGTTTGTTAATGAAAAAAAAGAACAAATAGGGTAACCTGCCGAGTTAAATCTTCTAAAACTGATTTACTGGCATCCTAAATAGGTGCATGATACAATATCTATCCGTTTCAATCAGTAGTTGTCGCAGGATTTCGCAGTTGCGCAAGCTATGCATGAACTCTACAAACTTTACCTATTTTGTATTTTTGTTATCAATCAATCACTTTGCCAATTGTAGAGGAAAATATCTATGAACTCTACAAACTTGATCTATTTTGTTGTCACTGACTCCCTTTACCAGTGGTAGGGAACAGTATCTAGATTCAGCATGCCCAAATAGTGATAAAACTTACAGTGGTAGTATTTTCCTGTTGACCTTGCATCGGTCATGACATTGCCAATCATTTCAGAGTATATCTGAAAAAGAAGATTAGTAAACATCATATATTCATGATTGATTTTCAAATGTATCGATGTGGAATGTCCTAATTTCTCCTTAAATTGAAAGAATGCTTGAATCTTATTGAGCAAGCGTACCATGGTCAAGGTAGCCCAAGATTTAAAATCTAGACTAAAATTTACAGAGTACTATAATAATGCACAAAGGATTCAAAAGAAGGTACCTTGCAAGCAGTGTCAAATCCAAAGCTTGTTGGGACCTCCTTACATTTCAGATCACCATCGATGGTCTTTGGGCAGCCAATAACACGAGTCTTCATGTTCCTTGACCTATGGACGATCATACATAGAAATCAGAATCTGTGTTTGCTTGTGAAGGTGAAAAGCTACAGTCAAGAAAGTTGACTACCATCACAGCTAGTCAAGTCAATCTTACAATGATATTAAAACACGAAATCAAACATAACAGCGGTATAAAACAAAACATTAAAAGAATTAGAAACCAACCTAAAGTATTCTCCAAGGAGGCATGCGTTTGTGTTTGAATCATCACCACCAATGACCACAAGTCCATCCAGATCGAGTTTGTTGGCTGTGTCTTCAGCTTGCTTGAACTGCATAACCAACAAGTTGAGTTGAGAGAAAAGTGGTGGCTACAGAACAGGCAACACAGTTGCAAAATTTTCTGCACGGACAGACATACCTGCTCTGGTGTTTCAATCTTGTCCCTTCCACTGCAGATCATATCAAATCCTCCCTATGAAAAAAAAAACTCTTAGATGCGTCACCAAACTAATACTGAATATGCCCTCAAGAGAGCTGCCATGAACAGACAAGAAACAGAATAGAAATCGCTACAAGATTGCGCCAACAAGAACATATTATCTTGCCTTATCCTAAATCTTACATTACATTACCAGCAAAATCCACATGGTTTACACAAAGCTAAAACTCTGTATGTCAGCCGGTGAGTATGTTTGATGAAGGATGTGTTACTGTACCTGGTTTCTGTAGGGATACACAAAGTCAGTAGTGAGCTCCACGTACTTGCACTTCATGATCCCAGCTGGACCTCCCTTGAATCCATACATGATGCTACCTTTTGCACGCTCCTGCAGGTAATCTGATCCAACACAGGCCAGAGCAAATAAGCCATAAGCATGCATCAATAAACCTCTTGTGCGTTGCTTCAATGTCCACACATTTAAGAAATTTATATCCAAGTACCCCACTCAGAAACAAGTAAATTCAGCCAATTTAGCCTCAGGGAGTACTTGAATACATCATGATCTACAATTTTTCAAGTTCAGTGACTAAGCTTGCATCAAGATATACTAATTCACGAAGGAAACTAATAGGATCTTCAGATCTCCCATCCAGCATAAGCATATCGACTATTATTAACCACCAATCAAATTTGTTTCTACTAACAGTAGAATTGAACTTTCGCAGCTAAGAATGAAAACTTGGAGTACTCACCAAAGATGCCGCAGATCACATTGTGCCCACCAGGGGCCTGTCCACCGGAGAGCACGACCCCGACCTTGAGCGGCCTCGTCGCCGCAGGCTCAGCCGCAGGCACCAGCGACGCTGAGGGCTGGCCGAACAGGTTGGGGAACAGCTTCGCGATCTCGTCTGCATCAGATCGGGAACCCACGAATCTAAGCTCAAGCCACGAGATCCAGAGAGAAACATGAGGATGTGAGGCGGGTTCACTCACCAGGGTTGCCTGCGGCGGAGCTGGCGGGCCCGTCGGCGACGGAGAAGTTGGAGCGGAGGACGGAGGGGAGGGGCAGCGCGTGCTGCAGCCGGCTCGTCTGCACCTCGCTGTACACGGAGGCCAGCCGCCCGGGCGCCGGCCCGTTCGCGGCGCCGTTGGACGTCACCGCCGCCGCCGCCATGTGTACCGGCTGGTGTGAGATTTGGTAGAGGTGGGGAGTTGGGGGGGTTTGCTTTGTTTGGGGAGAATATGCTGTGCGCTTCAGTGTGCCGGCCCGTCGCCGTCGCGGGGCTTTTATTGGTGCGGGGCGGGAGCTCGATCGGGTGGGCGGCTCGTTTTGCGAGCGAGCCCCTGGGTTTGTGCTGTGCTGCCGGTTTGGTGACTTCGGTCTGCGGCGGCGGACGTGGCGACCGGAAAGATTTGGTGATTTTGCGACGAGCACCCGGACAGTGTAATGTAAACTGTCATGATTTTTTTAGCATTAAAACTCTCTTGATTTCATATGGTGCTGAAGGGTACTACTACTGTTCAAGCTACAACAGTACAACCTAGCGAGACAAACCAGTATCTACAACAGAAGTTATGGGGAATGTGAAATAGAGGGCACACCGGAATTCAAATCTGCCATTGTGTGATTCGAATGGGTGCAAATGTAAGTATCAGAAAGGGACCCTGATCAGGGCGTTTGTCAATGCCTGGCCGTCGCTTGCAACAACGGCTGGCCGTGGTATTCTCGGCTGCTCTGTCCCCGCCGTTATTTTCGATGCAGCTGGTTTTCGGGTGACCGAGTCGTCACTTGCCACTCCGTGGGATTGTGGTATGGTTGTCTGAAATTGATGAATCCGTAGCCAGCAGTGGTAGCTCCTAACTTGTAGCCATCCATGACCTTCGATATGCCATGTTTGTTTCTATTCACCAGTTTGGCAACCGGAAAATGAGCATCGGGATAGGGATAGGAAAATAGGATAGGACATCAAGACCTCTATTTCTTCGTCACATTAAATCTCAACCATTCATTCTCTCAGTCATCATTTCTCAATTCCTGTCACACCCAGTTTTAAGGACAAAACTGAATGCATAGCTATATGTGTGCCAGGATCAAGTTCCACACATATAGAGACAATAGTGAAATAAACAGTATAACCAGTGTCATTATTACATCGTCTCAGCGTATCATTATTACAATATCCGAATGAAATGTCTCATAAGACTAGATAAAACGACAGCGGAAGACACCCAAACGCACAGGTAGTCGACTGGAAGACAGCACGCCTAGTATTCCTCATCGAAGTACTCCATGGCGCCTTCATCTTCTGAGCAGCATTTCAATGTAGAGTGGGGAATAGCAAGTGTGAGTACATGTCGTACTCCGCAAGTGGGGAAAAAATATGACATGCAAGCTTAAATAGAAGAAAGGCTGTAACATGGTTCATTTGCATAAATGCCAACTATAATATAAGACACAGTTTATAAAGCAACCTATATTACTAGGTGTGTTGAGACTATTCATCAATTAACTTAAGTAAATTAAACCAAACTCCACACAGGAGACAGTCCACAGAGGACAACGGTTCACACAGGACCGCGAGGGAAATGATCACCAAGATTCATATGATTCACCCAGAAACCACCCATCCAACCAGCAACCACTAATCATGTGAGAGGGCCATGTCGCTCATAACCGTGAGCACGGCTTTCATGAAAGTTTTACACTCTGCAGAGGTGGCACCACTGTTGACGGTCGTTAAGTACCAACTTCGACCGCCAATAGTCCTACAAATAATGGAGAATTAGCATTTCTTATACGCATATTTATTTCAACTAATAAATTTCTACGAGTTTTGAATGATTTATGAGTGCAGGAGTATTTCTAGAGAAAATGGGCCTCTGTGAGAGAAATCATAGGCCGGCCGGCCTACATCCCAGGCCGGCCGGCCACACCCAGAGGCCACAGCCTGCAGGCCTCCATCAGTGGGCCATGAGAAGCCCACAAAACCAGAATATTGAAGCCCAACTCAACTTAACGAAGACTTTCTAGAAGATGGGCTATAATGGGCCTAAACTTGGCTCTTACTCCAGTTCTACCGACCCCAGGAGAAAACCGACCTCGGGACCGACTTCATCAAGCAATCAGGAGCGTCCAGAGTGAAGACGGTGGCGAACCGACACTGTGGACGGCCGGCCGGCCTCCCTATCAGGCCGGCCGGCCTGACTTGGCGGCCGCGCCACTCCTCCTCGCGCTATAAGAGTCCCCTGGTCCTAAGTAGGCTATAAATACCCCTGGCCGGCTTCGAAACAATACACACCAAGAGAGGAGTCACTCCTTTGCATTAGTTTTAGTCTCCAAGCTCTAGTGGAGTTAGGCTTAGAGTAGAGCTACTCTAGTTCCCAAGTCCTCTTGGAGATTTTGGTATGGCTCTTGTATCTTTTTCTCTTTTTGCGACTTTATTCTATTTAATAATATTATTCTTTTCATATAGTCTTGCCTTGGTTAAGCGTTCCTTGTTTGGTTGTGGATCCTGGGATTGCTTATGTAATAGAGTAATCATAATCTTCTTATATAGTGCTAATGTGATATTCATATGCTTGTTATGTGGATATTACCTAGAGGACTGGCGGTAGGGACATAATTGCCTTATTATCACGTGTCTTCGTACATAGTATACCATGTATATACTTGGGTTTACATGCATTTGCATATTCAAGCATAGGTCCAATGATCTTTAGGATTATGCTCTAGATCCGTATCATCGCCTAGGGGATTTAGAGTAATGTTTTAGCAATGCGAGCATGGTGCTTGGATTGGTAGAATACATTGGATGCCTCGTGCCCCACGGATTGTTTGAGGTAGACGGTAGGTGGTGACAGCCCTATCCGTCCTCGGTATCCCTCCACGTTCGGGTACGGCGTAGAGCTATAGACCGGAGTCGCCTGGCAGACCAGGGGTAAGCCGGTGCCCAATTTGCTTGAGTGCATATGCCTAAACCTTAGTTGTGTGCATGCATGTGTATGTTGTATACTATGCCACTGTATAATGAAGTACAATAGGAACTTAGCTCTTTTCTTCGTTCTTCTCCACTTGGCTATGGATGTATATTAGAGTTGATCTTTTTCTTGTGTGTCACACTACCCATATATTATTGTTTAGCTATGCATGGACTGTGATCCATTTAAATGTAGACATCGACTATGAGCATAGTATTCTCTTGACCATCGTCTTCCCTGCGGAAAATATAAATTACGATACCTTGGAATACTCCCGGGTGAAATGCTACAACGGTATTCTCCGTGCGCTTGCGGATTTATCTGTGATCGTTAAGAAATACCAACAAGCATTTCTGGCGCCGTTGCCGGGGAAGACAATTGGTTTAGGAGTTTACAAATGCTCTTGGTTATATCTGCAAATACCTGGTCACAGCCCGTACAGGCTATCACTTGCTTGTTTTCTCTTCATGTGAAAACAGGGTAGTGCATGATTGATTCGATTTGCCGAGAAACTGTACCGAGAATTTGAAAGACCCAATGGCAATCGAACTCGTCATAATGTCTTGCTCATCGGACTTAAAACGATGATGCCCTTGCCGACAGGAAAACCGGTAGTTATCTCATATTTGATTTTTCCAATTGCATATTTGGTTTCCCTTAATTTGAATTCAATTGCATTTGCATGTTTGATTTTTCCAAATCATTTTGCATGTTGGATTGTTCCAACCCTTTAAAAAGAAAAAAAAAGAATTTGAGATGTTTGTTTTTGGAGAAAATAATTTTTGGGCATAAATTCTAGCTGAGCTTTGGCTAAACCTCCACTATTCAAAAAAAAAAAATTTCGACGGAGGCTTTGAGCCAAGCTTGGGGGGAGAGTCCCCGTCAATGGGTCACCTAACATGACATGGTCATTGTTCGTATTTTGCCTTATTTTCTAACGGCCACTTGTCATTGTTCCTCCCCCAAATATGGCCATCGAACTTCAAGTTTTACAAAAAGGCCGAGTGGTGATGTTTTCATACCAAATCCATTTCATTCACCACCCAAATGCCCTCCTCATCTTCTTTCTCCAAATTTTCTCAAATTCAACAAAAAGATTTCCTTCTTCTTTGTTTTGCATCTGCAAGTTATGCTCAAGCTGGCAAGATCAACCGACGGGCGTGCTCATTTTGATTACACTAATATAACCCGTTTCGAGTTTGTTCTTGTTGTCTTGCTTTTTGTTGCAGCCATGAAGAAAGGAACCAAGCAGTTATTGGCGCACTCAAGCAAGAACTAAGCTTGGGGGGATCACTCCCCCACTGAGGTAACTTGTATCTTTCCTTTGTTTTCTGCATTCAAAAAAAAAGATAAAAACAAATAAATAAAATAAAAGTAGTTTTTGTTTTCTATGCGCGATAAGAATGTTTTAATTCTCTATGTTGAAATGATGAATAGCTGCTCTGTTTTATCCCTCTCTCGTTCCTGTTTGCAACTTAGTACTCTCCTAAGTTTTGAGTTTGTTGGATGTACTCTTATTCTTAAACTTGAAACTCGTGGGTAGCAAAATGCATGATCCAAGTCTAGGTTGTTGTGAGATATGATATGGTCCAATAGAGCTGCTATGATCTTGTTCTAAGTAAGACTTATATTCCAGAGAATTTTTTTTCTCAAAACAATAAAACCCAAAGTTCCTCAATGATGAAAATTCCGACCAAAGCCATATGTTGATTTTAATGCTAAACCTCTATACATATGCTGCTTGTCATTACATTGAGCTTTTTCAAAATTGTTGTGACCCTTGAGAGATGCTTGTCATACTTTTATGATCAAGATCACGTACACTCCACCATATACATGTGCTTAACTTCTACACTGGAAGTTAGCATCACATTCCCCCTCATTCCATAAAATAAATACTCCACATGTTTTATACCTCTTTCTCTCTCCAAGTATCATTGCAAAAGAGGAATGGCTATGCACAAAAAAAAAGGAAAAAAAATCTTGCTCATTCAAGTAGAGCATGATGAAAAAAAAAAGAAAAAAATAAAGAGCTAGCCATTCCCTCAAAATTAACAAAAAGAGAGAGAGAAGGTATACAAAACGGAGTAATCATTTTTCTCCATCATCCACATATCCATACACATGCACATCTTGATCAGATTGTATGACTTACTTTCTCCTTGGATCCGGTCTTTTGATTTAGCAATATATGTGATGCAAGTTTGCCTTACTTTGCCCCTACCAAGCCCCACATATATAAAACTGTTAGAAGTAGGTGGGAAAGAGGCAACGCAATGCCTTGGTAAGGAATCATACACATTGAGCGATTTGAGAGAATCATTTGAGGAAATTTGGTTTTATTTGCAAAATCTTTTGAAAACCTCTGGAATGAAAGTTTAACAAAGAATGAGTAAATAGCACTCTACAAACCGTTTTGCCTGTCAACCGCCCAAGGCAAGGAGAAGCAATAAGCTCCATGAGGACTAAGGGGAAGAGTAAGTTGCCATGCCAGCTCATTCAATTCGAGGAAGAATATTTTGTTGTATGCATGGTACTTTTGCGGAGTAAGACATGGTAGCAACTCCTGATCAACACAACCAAGTCTTTAGCTTTGCTCGGGACGAGCAAAGGTTTAAGCTTGGGGGGTTTGTTGACGGTCGTTAAGTACCAACTTCGACCGCCAATAGTCCTACAAATAATGGAGAATTAGCATTTCTTATACGCATATTTATTTCAACTAATAAATTTCCACGAGTTTTGGATGATTTATGAGTGCAGGAGTATTTCTAGAGAAAATGGGCCTCTGTGAGAGAAATCATAGGCCGGCCGGCCTACATCCCAGGCCGGCCGGCCACACCCAGAGGCCACAGCCTGCAGGCCTCCATCAGTGGGCCATGAGAAGCCCACAAAACCAGAATATTGAAGACCAACTCAACTTAACGAAGACTTTCTAGAAGATGGGCTACAATGGGCCTAAACTTGGCTCTTACTCCAGTTCTGCCGACCCCAGGAGAAAACCGACCTCGGGACCAACTTCATCAAGCAATCAGGAGCGTCCAGAGTGAAGACGGTGGCGAACCGACACTGTGGACGGCCGGCCGGCCTCCCTATCAGGCCGGCCGGCCTGACTTGGCGGCCGCGCCACTCCTCCTCGCGCTATAAGAGTCCCCTGGTCCTAAGTAGGATATAAATACCCCTGGCCGGCTTCGAAACAATACACACCAAGAGAGGAGTCACTCTTTTGCATTAGTTTTAGTCTCCAAGCTCTAGTGGAGTTAGGCTTAGAGTAGAGCTACTCTAGTTCCCAAGTCCTCTTGGAGATTTTGGTATGGCTCTTGTATCTTTTTCTCTTTTTGCGACTTTATTCTATTTAATAATATTATTCTTTTCATATAGTCTTGCCTTGGTTAAGCGTTCCTTGTTTGGTTGTGGATCCTGGGCTTGCTTATGTAATAGAGTAATCATAATCTTCTTATATAGTGCTAATGTGATATTCATATGCTTGTTATGTGGATATTACCTAGAGGACTGGCGGTAGGGACATAATTGCCTTATTATCACGTGTCTTCGTACATAGTATACCATGTATATACTTGGGTTTACATGCATTTGCATATTCAAGCATAGGTCCAATGATCTTTAGGATTATGCTCTAGATCCGTATCATCGCCTAGGGGATTTAGAGTAATGTTTTAGCAATGCGAGCATGGTGCTTGGATTGGTAGAATACATTGGATGCCTCGTGCCCCACGGATTGTTTGAGGTAGACGGTAGGTGGTGACAGCCCTATCCGTCCTCGGTATCCCTCCACGTTCGGGTACGGCGTAGAGCTATAGACCGGAGTCGCCTGGCAGACCAGGGGTAAGCCGGTGCCCAATTTGCTTGAGTGCATATGCCTAAACCTTAGTTGTGTGCATGCATGTGTATGTTGTATACTATGCCACTGTATAATGAAGTACAATAGGAACTTAGCTCTTTTCTTCGTTCTTCTCCACTTGGCTATGGATGTATATTAGAGTTGATCTTTTTCTTGTGTGTCACACTACCCATATATTATTGTTTAGCTATGCATGGACTGTGATCCATTTAAATGTAGACATCGACTATGAGCATAGTATTCTCTTGACCATCGTCTTCCCTGCGGAAAATATAAATTACGATACCTTGGAATACTCCCGGGTGAAATGCTACAACGGTATTCTCCGTGCGCTTGCGGATTTATCTGTGATCGTTAAGAAATACCAACAACCACTTTACCCACAAGTTAGAGATTCCCGTAGAGCCATTCCACTTCCGAGGTAGATGACCGGGGTTTCTCTACTAGCCTTTACAAAGAATGCTCCCAACAATGTAACCTGCTCATTAAAGATCCACAGCCGTACATAAGTGTTGGTTCACAGAACTCACAGTTTACACAGGACCATGACTCAAAAGCCAACACCCCAGCTGCCCCCTATGATGCCAGACGGTTCCCAGGATCACAAAGCATCCATTCCCCGCTCTACCAATAGCGAGTACAAAATTAAGAACATCCTAATTATTTGGCTAGCCTACGCATTATCAGTCTTGTGATGGCACTGTTGTCATGGTTACATGCTCCACGAACCGGTCCTTAGCTGATCCGAGCAAGAACTAATCGCAAACCAAATGTTCACCGAGAACCATCCAAACCATCCCCTTACTCAGACCCTAGCTTTCCAAATTGCTAAACGGATTAGCAGGTTAACACTTAGTTAAAGTATACCATTAGTCAAGATTAACATGATAAGGTGATTGACTCCAACAGCAAAGCTAAGCAAAAGCTACCTAAAGACAACCAACATAAGCTAGGGCGACAAGGAATGATATGGAACAGGTAAAGTAGACACATAGGATTCAATATTAAACAAGCATGCATGTTTATAAAAGACACATTTAAAACATAGGTTCAGAATGGTCAAGGACACTTGCCTGTATCCCCTGCTGCTGCTTGCTCAAACTCTTGGTCTTGGAAGTTCTCAAACGGCTCCTCTTCTAATAACGGTAACATGCAAAGCACACATACACAAACAATAAGGAACAGTACACCAAACAGTACCAAAATGCTACAAAAACTGTACTAAAAGCTAAAGCTCGTTCCTACGATCGCGTGAGCGCAAGAATCGCTTAAATCGGAGTTACGAGTAAAAAATTATGAGCTTTTGAAGTTTTAGGGGTTAAAATAGAAAACAGAAACATTTAAGGGTTGATTTGTAATTACAGAAAGGTATGAGGGCTTATTTGTAAATAATAAAAAGTTTAGGGACTAAAGTGTAAAGTTTTGGACTGAAACATAAATTAAATAAAAATCAGGGGTGTTTTTGTAAAATTATAGGACTTAAATGTAATGTTATAAAAGACCGAGGGCTTAGCTGTAAATTACCTTTTTCCTGGAAATTAAGTTGATTTAAACAAAAAGAAAAAGGTATTTTAAATAAAAGAAAATCGTGGACCGGGTCTATGGCGCCCGTGGACCGAACTGAGGACCTCGGTCCATGGGGTCCACCGTGGACCACATCGCCGGAGACGACGGGTCGCGGCGGCGCTTCGCCGGAGATCGGCCGGAACGGCGTCGCGATGGTCGAAACCTCGCCGCGGAAGGCCTGGGAGCACGAGACGACGAAGGCGAACCCACCTAGGCGGTCGCGCGGGGTCGGCGAAGTCCGGGAGGCGGTCGGCGACGACGCAGAACGGCGGTGAGGTGGCGGTGACGGCGGGAAGTGACGTCGGGGCGTCGGGCTCGACGAGATCAGGTGGCGGAGTAGCGGTGCGTCATGGGGAAACTCGTCGAGGTGGCGGCGGCGTCCGGGGCGTCGTCCTTGGCCGTCGATGCGAGCTCGGCGGCGGCGACAATGGTGGCGGCGGCTAGGGTTTCACGAGCTCGGGCAGGCGGCGGCAAAACGGCGAAAAGGCGGCGCGGGGGTGTGGGCGGCTGCTTAAATAGGCAAGGGAAGGGGCACGCACGCCCAGGCCGAGTCGGAGGCGGCGGCGCACGACGTACGGTGCGGCGGCGCAGCTAGGGTTTGGCGGCGGGCCGCGCGCGGGCTTGCGGGGGCCGCGGCCGGGCTGGCGGGTCGCGCGCGACTGGGCCAGGCGGGAAAGAAAGAAGAAAGAGGCCCAAGCCGGGGGAGGAGGAGGATAAAGGGAAGGAAAAAGAAAATGGGCCGAGGAGATTTGGCCCAGAAGCCGGCTGCGCTTTTTCTTTCTCCTTTTCTCTTTCTATTTCCTCTCTTATTTTCTATACAAAACAAAAACGAATTCTACTCGAATTTTAAATACATTTTCCACACAATAAAATCCCTACTGCAAACTACTCCAGCATGAATGCAACAAACAATTATTTTATATCCTAAATTAATTTATTTAATTTAGAAAATAGTTCTTTTACCTAGGGAAAAATGATAACACCATAATTAAATCTGAGAAGTTTTAATCTATTTCAAAAAGGTTTTAAATTTAGTGAAATTTAAGTCACATTCCAAAATTTGAAATTTTAGGGTGTGACAATTCCTAACCCACCTATCATTTTCTATTATCCAAACACCACGTCAGATTATATAATCCAGCTTAAATAATTTATAAGTCGAAAGAGGTCAACTTATTAGATTATAATAAGTTAGCATGTGAATTGCTATAATTTGACTATAATATGTGATCTGTTTGTTTCATCTTATGGATTATATGAGTCAGATTATATAATTTGAATGGGAAACAAACATGACCGGAGTGGTTGTTTGCTTGTGCCTCGAGCTCATGCTTTTTTATTTAAATTTAAATAAAAATTATATCAATTTGTAGATGAGTCATATTTGTGTTACAAGTAAACATGTAGCTCATTAAGTGTCACTATTTAGTTTGATTTTGGAATGAAATTTTGGGGAAAAAACTGTTAATGAAGTGCAGCTCTTTGTAACCAACATCTCTAAATCAAAAATATGATAATTTGATTGATTTAGACTTGCTAAACTAATTCGACCGAGGGACCTACTATTTTTAGAACAATCATCTTGAATATTTGCCTGGCTAGCAATCAGAGGATTTTCGAGAACAAACAACTTTATCACGATGAATTTTGGACAACTACATTCAAACCTTATAGCTCCGAGGAGAGAAAATGATAAGAATGCGCAAACTATCTGTGCATATTCGTCACAATGTGGTCGTGAGAGGAGGAAGCGAATAAACCGAGCCAGCCGAAAAGGAGGAAGAATGAGAGGTTAGGGTTCACGGTTCGAGTTTGGGGTTTCGAGAAGCCTCCATGGTCGCCGGCTACAGAGGAGGGGTATGGGGGGAAGCGAACGTGACCTGGCGGTGGGGCGTTGATGACGTCACTGGCCGCGAGTAGGTAGGAGGTTATGCAGCGAGGGCGTCATAGTTGGAGTGGTTAGCGTCGACAGCGATCAACGGTGGCAGCGTAGGAGATGATGGAGGCTGTTGGCGGGGGGAGCGAACCTTGGAGAATTTAGTGACGGAGGGAGCGTTTTGCCGGGACGAAGCGGAGGAAGAGAAGGCGGATGGGAATGCGAAACCGAAACCGTGGAGAAAGAAGACGATCCAGACATGTCCTTTAGCAATGCGCAAGATGTGACGTCAGCACGTGTTGATTAGAACGGCCTCTAAAAATGGCCAAGTTTTTTTTTTAGCAACACAAGATGTATAGGATTTCCGGTTCCAAAGGCTAAATCTGGACCCAAATTTAAGCCTAGTACTAGTAGAACTTTCCGTGACTCGAAAAAAAAAAGAACTTTCCAAAGCGAGCTTCCACACCTACTAGGCCACACGGCCGGCCCAATGCTGCAAAGAAAGAAGAAAAAAATTCCTTAGCCGCTGAACCAGGTCGTGTGACATTTCGTGTCCAGCCCAACCAGGGAAACCCCACCGTTCTCCAAAAAGTTGTGCACCTTCGCAGCCAAGCAAGCAAACGGCGCTGGCTGCTCCTCCGTTCCCATCTGTGTCTCGCTCGCTCAACTCCACCGCCCCCACGTCTCTCCCATCTCATCTCAGTAGATTTCAAATCCGCGTCGGGCAAGGGCCAGGTCGCCGCCGCCGCCACGGCACCAGCTTCCGATCCCTCCAGATCCGCCGCGACCGCTGCCCCAAGTGAGGACGACCATGGAGGCCATGGAGGAGCTGTCTGAGCTCTCCGAGTCGATGCGCCAGGCCGCGTCACTCCTCGCCGACGACGACCCCTCCGACGACTCCGCCCCGCGCCGCCCCACCACTTTCCTCAACGCCGTCGCCCTCGGCAACGTCGTAAGTAAACCACGCCGCCGCCGGCCCCGCGCGATCTGCTGCTGCTCCTCCTCCTCCTCGTGTACTCCGATCTGATCCGTTCCGATCCCCTCTGTTCGTGCAGGGTGCCGGCAAGTCAGCCGTGCTGAACAGCCTCATCGGTCACCCGGTCCTGGTGAGCTCTTCCCTCCTAGCCTGGCATCTCAGCCCTCCCCTCTTCCCTCGTGATGGTTTATGTGGTTTTTGATTGGATTTGGGTGGTGGCGTTGTGTGGTGTAGCCGACGGGGGAGAACGGGGCAACGAGGGCGCCGATAGTTGTGGACCTGCAGAGGGAGCCGGGGCTCAGCAGCAAGTCCATCGTGCTGCAGATCGACAGCAAGTCGCAGCAAGTGACCGCAAGTGAGTTGTTGGATCGAGTGGCCTTGCATCCAGTATCTACTGACGTGTTCTGGGAGGTTTGGGACTAGACCTAGAGTCGAACTTGACAACTTCTGTTTCGTTCTGTCTTGCAGGTGCACTCCGCCATTCGCTCCAGGACAGGCTTAGCAAAGGAGCGTCTGGTGGATCAGGGAGGGGCCGTGGTGACGAGATTTCTCTCAAGCTGCGGACGAGTACAGGTTTGTTTGTGACTGCAGACTACAAGTAGTTTAATCATATTAGCAAGTCTATAGAAAATGATGTTGAGTATATGCTGATATTTTTGGACCCGGTGGTGTAGTACTTTAAGTTATGTAACAATGGTGCCATAACAACTTCAATGGGGTATTTATGTTTATGGCATTGTATATACTACTGAGGAAGGAAATAACAAGAGAATTAGATAGATGCGTGATGCATGTAATTGCGGGCATGCAAGTAGTCCAATAACAAGAGAATTAGATAATTGCGTGATGCGTATAATTGCGGGCATGCAAGTAGTCCAAGTCTCATCTATGTTTGAAGTATTGATGTTCAGCTGGTGACGAACACTATGCTTGATACTGTACTAAATCTTTTTTGTTTTAGTTGGACTTTTACTTTGTCGCGGTGCTTTGTAGAATCTCCTCACCATACTGTCTTGTTTATCACAGCTCCTTCATTGAAACTGATTGATTTACCGGGAATAGACCAGCGAGTTATTGATGATTCTGTGGTAAGTATTTGCATAAATTTAACAACTTTCTCTTTGCATAAATGTGTGGAGGTTAATTTGGAAGTACTCATTGTTATGATAGTTCAATAATGAGCAATAACTTTGACCAGCCTATTCAATGATGAAGCATATGAAAACCTATGGCATGACACATATTTTTGTCTTGGGGCCAGAATATCACGCTCATTTCTTGTACTTTGTTTCATCTTTCTTGAAGTCTCTATTCTTGCGTGTCTATACTTTAAAGGGAGCACTGCCAGCTCTTTGAGGATTGCAACTTTCATATTTTATGACAGATTGCTGGTTGTTTTCTTAACTTCAGATCAATCAGTATGCTGGGCACAATGACGCGATACTGCTCGTTGTGGTACCTGCTATGCAAGCTGCTGATGTCGCAACATCTCGAGCTCTGAGGCTGGCCAAGGATATTGATTCAGATGGTCTGTATTCTAACCTGAATAAACTTAGTGCTTCTATTACCTTTTTGTTGCAGTAAGTGATGTATTTTCCATTCACAATTTTAGGGACCAGAACTGTTGGTGTAATAAGCAAAGTCGATCAAGTATCTGGAGATGCAAAAACAATAGCATGTGTTCAAGCCCTTTTGTCGAACAAGGGTCCGAAAAACCTTCCCGACATTGAGTGGGTTGCTCTAATAGGACAATCTGTCGCGCTTGCGTCAGCGCAGTCTGGATCAGCCGCGTCTGAAAACTCGCTAGAAACTGCCTGGCGAGCAGAAGCTGAAAGCCTGAAAAACATTTTATCTGGAGCTCCTCAGAGTAAACTTGGTAGAGTTGCTTTGGTCGACACCATTGCTAAGCAGATACGTAAAAGAATGAAAGTGAGGGTTCCCAACCTATTAAGCGGGTAAGAATTGCGTCCCAATCTTCAGAAACCGTTGTATATGGTAGACTGATATCTAGTACTTAGAGACAGACGTGCTACCTTCTTTTAATATGTTTATGTGAATTCACTTTTATGCATGGTCTGGTGCTAAAATTACGCATTTGCACGTTGTGCGTCAATTTCAGTCTTCAGGGTAAATCTCAGATGGTTCAAGATGAACTGGCAAGGCTAGGAGAATCAATGATACAAAGCCCTGAAGGAACACGGGCAGTTGCTTTAGAGCTGTGTCGAGAATTTGAGGACAAGTTTCTTGCTCACATTACATCTGGTGAGGTTAGTAATGAACTCACTACAGATTTGATTATGCATCCTAAAATGAATAGTTGACTAGTTGACAATACGGTCAGTATGCTGTTTTTCATGTAAAAGGGATCTGGTTGGAAAATTGTTGCAAGTTTTGAAGGCAGGTTTCCAGACAGAATTAAACAGCTACCACTAGACAGGCATTTCGATCTTAACAATGTTAAAAGGGTAAGATCACTTTCACTTTTTAGATATGGGTTAGCGTGCTGTTCATGCCCTCAAATAATAATAAAAAATTCTGTTTATACCGTAGATTGTCCTCGAAGCAGATGGTTACCAACCATATTTGATATCTCCAGAGAAGGGATTGAGATCCTTAATCAAAATAGTACTGGAAATGGCGAAGGAGCCATCACGGCTGTGTGTTGAAGAGGTACGTCTCGATCAGTCCAAATAGGTGGATGTTTAGCTTTTGAAGCATTTACTTCTGTTTTCCCCAACCCCTCAGGAGACAAGCTAATTTCTTATGATATTAGGTTCATCGTGTACTGTTAGACATAGTCAATGCTTCTGCAAATGCCACGCCGGGACTTGGGAGATATCCTCCATTCAAGCGTGAGGTATAACTCTTTTTACTTGATGATGATGGTGTGTTTTAGGTCTGGTGTTAACTCTCTCTTGTCCTTTGGTAAGCTTGTTGCAATAGCATCAAATGCACTGGAGAACTTCAAAAATGATGCCAAAAAGATGGTTGTTGCACTTGTTGATATGGAGCGTGCCTTTGTTCCTCCTCAACATTTCATCCGTTTGGTGCAAAGAAGGTCAGTCATTCTTGTTGCTAGATTCATTGTAATCTGTCTGCCGTGGTTGACTGTGATTCGGTATGGTGTTGTCTTAGATTCATTGTAATCTGTCTGCAGTGTTTTGACTGTGATTTGGTTTAGTGTAGTCTTCTGCAGTGGTTGATTATGGTTTACTATTTTACACTTCACATTGTTTTGTATTTGCTAGCCAGCAAATGGAAGTATTTCCATTATTTCATTTGCCACCACATTTTCCCACAATAAGTCTTGGATTACTAGCCCTAGCTTATGATAAATTTATTTCCAGTCTCGGTAGTACGACTCCTTGCAATTTTTTTAAAACTAAGTTATCACAAACAGGACCTTTGAAGGATATGTGAAACATGGTTTTGACCCTCTTTTAAACTTGTTCTAGTTGGAGTTGTCATGATTCGTCAAGCACGTGTGTGTATATATACACTTTCACTTTGTTTAAATGCACTGAATGGCAGTTCTGTTGTTAACGAATCTGACCATGCTTCAGCTTCACCAAAGTTTAATTTGGCTTCAGCAAAGCTTAAATACTGACCCATGCCCTACTTTTTGTCTAATATTGTCAGGATGGAAAGGCAGCGTCGTGAGGATGAGCTGAAGAATCGGTCTTCTAAGAAATCACAAGAGGCTGAACAATCAATGATGAAGAGGGTATGATTTGTGCCTATCTATGCTTGGATGCACATTTGCATGGTTTATTCACCTTATTGTCTGTACAATCTTTGAAAGCAATAGGATGTTCAGATTGTTCGTATCGACTTTGTTTGTTATCATGAGACACGGAGTACGTATTGGCTTTTGTGATTAACAAAAGCTTTTCATTATAGGCCTCCAGCCCCCAAACCGACTTCGAGCAAGGTAGCAGCAGCAGCTTAAAATCAACGAAAGACAAGTCCAGCCAGCAAGATAAGGACACGAAAGAGGGATCCAGCTTGCAGGTTGCTGGTCCTGCTGGTGAAATTACTGCAGGTGTAGTACTCAAATCCTTCTGTGCCCAAGTTTCTACACTGTAATTACATTTTAAAATATTGTTCTTGAGCAAGCCAACCTCCCGCTAACCGTAAGTTAATATCACACCATTTCGTTAATATTTCTTCTCACAAATTGGCTGCATCCGTCCAGTACCGATCAAATTCTATCTTTTGAGACCGTACTGATTAAGAAAAAAATCTAGTTTAGTCAATTGGATTAACGTGATATTATCATGACTCATCTCATGAAAGTTCTTTTCGTGAACTGCTCTGTACTGTCTGCCAATGTCTAGCATAGGCTTTTGCTCGTGATTGTGAAGACATTTGACAGATTTAATTATAAATAAAGGTATAAGCCAATACTTCTGTTTTTCTTCAGGTTACCTCTTAAAGAAAAGCGCAAAAACTAATGGATGGAGCAGAAGGTGGTTTGTCCTGAACGAGAAGAGTGGAAAGGTTAATCAGTCCCTCATAATCCTTTTGTTAAATTGTTGGTTCCTCCAAATTTTCCTTAGCACTTTTTGTTGATTGTCGTACTCCATGGTGCTGTATTCACTATTTTTTTTTCTTGTCAGCTTGGGTACACAAAGAAACAAGAGGAGAAACATTTTCGTGGTGTCATCACTCTTGAGGTGTGCATTATCTACTTTTTGTATTGGCATGTTATTTATTCCATGTGGCACTGGAAGGATACATGATTACATAATTTGTGCATTGTGACTTAACTGCCAAACAAGTTTTTTCCCTATTAAATGAACCCTAGTTTACTGAGATACGAATTTGGGAAAACATCACTTGATATAACAACATGAGTTGCAAAATGGACTGCTCTAGCCACATGCTTGTGCTCTAATCTGTAGTCTTCTGCAGGAGTGCAATCTTGAGGAGGTAGAGGAGGAGGAACCTTCCAAAAGTTCAAAGGATTCAAAAAAGGCAAATGGTCCAGAAAAAACGCCAAGTCTTGTGTTTAAGATAACTAACAGGGTCGCATACAAAACAGTCCTTAAAGGTCAATATCCTTGAATATTACAACTTGATGTTTACTTGGTGGTTGATTGTGACATAGCTTTTTTTTTCCCCCTTTTTTTCTTCTTTTTTTTTTAAAATTTTGCAGCTCATAGTGCTGTTGTGTTAAAGGCTGAGAGCATGGCTGATAAGGTTGAGTGGGTAAATAAGATCAAAGCTGTTATTCAGAGCAAAGGGGGTTCTTTCAAGGGCCCAAACACTGAGGGTGGTTCAATGAGACAAAGCCATTCGGACGGCTCCTTAGTAAGTTCTAGATTATATGCAGTTAAATTCCATTTGTAATTATCTTTGTCATATAGCTTTTCTTGAACTGACCTTTATTAGGAGTGTTATCATGTTATTCTTGGTTTCCTTTTCATATTTTTTTTTAAGTGTCAATATAAGTAATTTTGATGCATTTATAAGTACTCTTGATACCATTTTATTCACTTTTTGTTTCTAGTTTTTTTAACCATCAATACGCATACTGTTCCCTTGATATTCTTTTATTCACTCAAATTAACATCTGATCCTAAACTTTTAAAAGGATGCTATGGCGAGGAGGCCAGCTGATCCTGAGGAAGAACTTAGGTGGATGTCTCAAGAAGTTCGCGGTTATGTTGAGGCAGTTTTGAATAGTCTGGCAGCAAATGTTCCAAAGGTTCATATTCTAGTGTTTGTCAACATATATGCCCTTATTGATGTGTCTAAATCTTTCATTGTTTTCTATGCTTATCAGGCTATTGTACTTTGCCAAGTTGAGAAAGCAAAGGAAGATATGCTTAACCAGCTATACAGCTCAATAAGGTTGATCTGCTGTACATTAATATACTCGTTCTATTTGTTAATCCAAAGACTAACATTATCCCTGTTTTATGAAAAATAGTTTCATGATGTCTCATTCCATGTTGAACAAGAAATATTGTGCTTATACGCTATTTGACGAAAATTGCTAACATACGCTTAACACGCTTCCTCCTATCTAAATTCTGGACTATGTTGTAGTATTGGCTTCCTGACTTCATCCAGAAAGCGTAGCTCCAAATTAAGGATATAAAACTCATTAATTGAGATATCTCATGTCTCCTGTTGTACTATTTCAATTAATGATGGTTGCCATATAGTTATTTGGCATGGTATGTGCTTACTTTTAATACTTTTTGAATTCTTTGGTAATTTCAATCATTTCATTATCAGTGGGCAAAGTAATGCAAAGATTGAAGAGTTGCTCCAAGAGGATCATAATGCTAAGCGCAGAAGGGAAAAGTTCCAAAAACAATCATCTCTCCTTTCAAAACTTACTCGTCAACTCAGTATCCATGACAACCGGGCATTTGTTTCCTCCTATTCTAACGACAACTCTGAAGCTGGTAAGCGGACTATATGTTTTTTACATTGTCTCGATAACAGCAACTGCAGTAGTTTGACATTTTCCCCCTTTCTGTTATTCTTCTATAGCGACTAAAGTCCAATATTGTTCAGTACCTATTATGAGTAATATTCTGTATTGTAATTGGATAATGCTGATATTCGGTCAAACTTAGCAAATTAGCTGGTGTCTTGTTCACTTTGATTGGCCTGGTACAAGCCACAATCCAGTTTTACTAGGTCTGTAATCATATTAGCCAACGTCGAGAAGTGAGCTTCCACAAGTTCAGTGCCTGGAGACTTGCCTCAAAAGCTGCTTTAGCTAAATAATCATCATGGCCATTGTCAATGATTATGAATAAGGATTTTTTGGTTAACCTAAATATATTTTTATATATTCGTCTATAATTGCATACCCAGATTTTGCTACATTTTTGTGTATAGGTTGCATATATGGATTGCTGGAGGGTGTACTTGAATAGTCGTTAGATTTTTTTTTTTTTATCCACCAGTTGTGGAATGATCTTGTAACGCATCACCATTTTTCATTTTGTAGAGAGCCCTCGAACACCCAGCCGTCCAGGTGAGGACTGGAGGTCTGCCTTTGATTCCGCATCAAATGGACCTACTGGTTCAAGTGAATCAAGGTCAAGAAGCGCGGATGGTCGCAGTCGGCGCTATGAAAACGGGGATGCGAGTGCAGGTGCCAACTCTGGCAGCCGACGCACGCCAAACCGGTTGCCCCCTGCACCACCAAGATACTAATCGTGCTGATTGGTATCATGAACGTCATGTATTCTTTCCAGGCACACGCCCTGTTTCTCGTATTTGATTATTTGAAGAGCTGATTCGAGATTGCGACTTTGTTGAGTCTGGGGTGATTGCATGTACGGTATGTACACAGGTCGCTGAACCCTGGGTTGTTTATAGAAATATAGAGGTGGACTATGTTCTTTATTAGGTGACCTATAATCTCTATTGTTCATGATCTCTTTTTGCATATTTTTATTTGTCCCGGCCTAATGAATTTTGTGTGATCATTGACCATCTTGCGTTGGCACTATGTTGCCGTTCGTCTTTCCACTGAATTGATGTGTTGTTTTCCGCTATCTTCTGACCAGCTTTGCGGACATCGAATGCTGGCTTGATACTAAAAACTGATATTTGGTGCTTACGGCCCGCATTGTGTTTGACAAGTGGGTCGGGCTGCTGAGGGGCCATTGCGGAAGACCCCGAGCGATTTCTGCAATTTTGCTAAGCTTGCAACATTGCTCACCAAATTCAGTCCACGGAAAATTTGGGCTGTGTTATGATGCACCCTTCTGTTTTTGTAGTTTTTTTTAAAAAATAAAAATGGGCTTTTTAAGTACTCATGTGGCACTTTTGCTTTCCATCTCTGGATGATCTATCATAACATACTCCAGCTAGTATTTATGTGTCTATTGGCTTGGATGTGTAAGTGATGGATATCCAACATGGCGGTTGGCAGCATGAGGTGAAGGTCAAACGAGTTGTTCATGCTGAGGGAGCTTGCATGGTGAAGGATGATCAGAGCTAGAGGGCTTGGGACCAAGGGAGGAGTTTTTTGAAACCCAAGGGAAATTTGACTTTTCTGTCGGTTTTAAAAGAACACACGGGGAAATGATTAAACCCACAGGGAAAATACTCATTTCCCTATGGGTTAGGTAAAACATATACGGAGTAGGGAAATTCACTCTTTTTTTATCTGACGGTCATGAACGGGCAGAAAACTACAAAATCGACGGGCTATCACTGTCGGTTTTTATTTCCCTTTCGGGTGTTCATGTTTTCCTAACGGTATTTTAACCATCAGGGAAATTCCCATTTCCGCCTGTAGTTACATACATATATTACTGATCAGTTGACTGCGAATTTTGCAGTATACATAAGGGCAAGATCGTAGAAAGTATATGACATAATTCTAATCAGTGTAGTGGTAACTTTTTGAAAAAGAGCATTATGTTAACCTTAACACATAACCAGTGTAGTGGTAACTTTTCTGAAATATTGTCTTTTGTTAGCACATCTGAAAGGAGCATTATGTTAACCTTAACCTTCATTAGTTACAGAAGGGCAGAGCAGAGCAAGAAATTAATAATTACACAACACCGATAGTCTTACAAACTTATGCTTTTGTCCAAAAGCCAGTTTTACGATCAAACACACAACCATCATAGTCCTATAGATCAAAGGGATATCCTATGGCATTAGAGAATATTCATCTTGACAAGAAATTATCGATATGTTAAGATATCTCTGACAAGGGCAATAATTCAGTTTGGTAGAGCAACTCGCTTACACGTACGCCAATGCTTTTCAAGGGAATTATTATGCAATGAACATAATTGACCTTATTGCAAAATCAATGTCTTACTTCATGGATTCGAGAGAATAGGAGAACAGTAGCCTGACAAACAGTCGGTTCAATTCGATTCAGGTGCCAATTCTGGTGCCTAATCAAATAGAACCCCTATCGATTTGCTAGTTGATAAGGTAAATATCTAGCCCACTCAATGCTAGCCATAATAATTCCTAGCATGTTTGTGTGCACTAATAATTCCTAACAATGCTAGGCCTCCAAGAAACTTATTTTCGTTCTATGAACTCTAAGGAGTATGAAGTCTCATAGTCAACTCTTGGAGCGGAACGATAAGGGCCTCCAAAAAGCTGATGGAATGGTGTATTCTGAGGAAGCAATAAATAAAGATTGCGATTTTTGAAATTCGGAGAATCAAAAGGGAGTACAAATGGATCGATAGACATCAAGTTAAGCTGCATAATGGGTGACCAGCACATTGGCAAATATTGAAAATATGAAATGGAAGCATGAGTGTCTAGCTGTGGTTCACGTACGTATGGCCACGCTATTTATTCGGAGAATAAAAATAAAATACTGGCATGGGGCCTCAAATTAATGTTTGAATGCAGCTGAGCTCTCGGAAGCTTTTTTCCCCGCTAATGGATGAGAGGGAACTTGCCGTTCAGCACGAGGTTTTGCCCAGTCACGCCCTTGCTAGCATCCGACGCCAGGTACACCGCCGCGTTGGCCACGTCCTCCGCGGTCACCACCCGGTTGGTCACGTATTTGGTGATCATTTCATCCAGCTGCGTGCCAAGTGTGTTGTGGAAGATCTTTTTCTGAAGCAGCGTCTTATCAAAGATCGGCGCAAAGAGATGTGGCGAGATGGCATTCACCCTCACGCCGCCGTCTTCCAGCTCCGCCGCCGCGGCGCGAATCATGCCTATGAGCGCGGCCTTGGAGACGCTATACGCCGAAGGCACCACGTCGCCGAGCACGCCCGTGGTGCTGCCCGTGCAGAGGATGCACCCGCCTTTCGGGTCGTTGCTGGCCATCACAGTGCTGGCGTGCTTGATGCTCGCTAGGACTGACTCGACGTTCACCGCCATGGTCTTCTTGAAGTTGTCGATGTCAGCGGAAGACGCGTTCTTGCCGTTGACCCCCGCGTTGTTGTAGAAGATGTCAAGGTGGCTATAGCGCTCATTTACCTGTTGAATCACTTGGCTAATGTTATCCGGGTCACGGACGTCGCAACTCAATGCTTCAGCCAACCCTAGTTTGCCTTGATCAAGTGTTTCTGTCTCTTTTAGTTTGTTTGCTGTATCTACGCAGATCTCGTAGTTGTTTTCCAAGTCGGTGAGGATGACTCTGGCACCATGCATGACGAACTTTGTGGCAATCGCCTTGCCGATTGTACTAGCGGCTCCCGTGATGATGGCCACCTTGTTAGCAAGCAACCTGCATCCCCACAGCCCAGAGACTAATGTCAATACTCAGATCAAAATGAGTAATATCAACTGATCATTTCTAATGTGAAGTATTTTTAAAACAATATGTAGTAGAATTTAATGAGGAATTTTACGTTGCCACAGACCACCATAGTTCTGCTCCCACCTCTAATACCACTAGTATTCTTAAGTAGTATTAGCAATACTAGGGTATTTTAGAACAAAATAGATGATGGTGTGAAATCGGTGGCAGTAAATGGCAAAGTCGGTGGCGGTGCAGGGCAACAACATCATAGGTGGCAGCAGGGCGAGATCGTAGGGTGAGGGGGTGGCGATCTAAGGATTTCGGTGTATGGCGGTGTGACGAAAAACTGACCGATAAAACTAAAAATGACTATATATTAATGCCCTTCGTAACACTCCTCAGAATTAATACTCCCCGGCCATTATTCGTTCTAACGTGGAATGTTGATGACCCAATATTTGTATCATGAGTGGTTGACGGGAAATCTCGATCATCGAAAAGAGTGGAATGTTCAGTTAAAAAATGTGGTTCAAAGTTAAAGAACTCTGCTCTACACACACGACCAATTCTACCAACTCCATCTTCCGACTGTAACAGCGGCAGCGTGCACTTACTAATACGTACTTATGAGACGCTCCTACCTGACATAATTGCGTCCAAACCCGTATCCAATCTTAAGGGCAAGCTCAGAACGAAATCATCCATGCAGTTCAGCTCTGTGGCAACGAATGGACATAAACAAATCTACTTGTATTCTCGCGCACAAGCAAAAATTGTTCAAAGTAAATTAAGCAAAGTTACCTCATCAGGCAAGTACACACGAATTCACGTCTGGATGTTTGAAACCATGCAGGCATAAGATCTATGGAGTCAGGGAGATCATTGGAGTTGTATGTGAGGTTAATTTAGAACCAACAAAGCACAAGATCAATCATACACGCGTTCCCTTATTATTAATTAGGAGATGAAGCTGAACACTCCATCATGGTTGCCGCAAAATCACATCATCTATCGTGGTTGGGTAATAATCTAGGGTTACAAGACAAAACTGAATGGTATGTGAGTTCCATGTCGTGAGACTTCAGGAGCAAAGAGATGTTGCCAGGACTTGATATTGGCCTGGGCTTGGACATGGGCTGCGGAAGGTCAAAAGGAATGCGAGTTGACTTACGCTCCATCCGCATAGATAGATGACACCGTGTGAAAGGGGTCTTGGCCTAGTGGTTAAGACATCTGAGTATCACCTCTCAGGTCCTGGGTTCGACTCCCTGTGGGAGCGAATTTTCAAGGATTTAACGGCATTTGTTCTTTCAGTGGTAGGCGACGCTCCCGTCGACAGCGAGGCGCCAGTGGTGACTTCGTATCTCTAGATTTGCCGGCTCAGTCTTCGAAGATGCTCATAGGGGTAGGGTTTGCGTACGTGTGTTCATAGAGGTGAGTGTGCGTGCGTTGTGAGTGTCTGAGTTGTACTGTGTAATCTCAAAAAAAGAAAAAAGATGACACCGTGGTTTTACTATAGAATCGGATATGGAGTCATGTGCGTAGCAATTTCGAAAGTTAAAACTATAAAAGTTAGAAATATATGGTCCAAATTATCCAAAATATAATTTATAATCTAATAATATACTGTATGAAGGTGACATCTCAAATGTAGCGTACGCTTTCCGTGCCGCCTCCATGGAAAAACACCTTTCAACTCCCCCTTCTGCACTCAAGAACAAACAAGACTTCTACCTTAGCTTGCTAGCACAAATGGAAACCATTTCGGTCAGTTATTACAACCAAAGAAATGTACCCCACAGGAGCCAGACCTGACCTGAGAATGTCACCCGCTGCTCCAAACACTCCGAGGGCTGCTGCTTCGGCTAAGCTGAGTTGGGGTTTCGCCACCATCGTCGTCGTCTTAAATAGAAGTTTCCTCCCCCTCTTCATCGCAGGGATCCGAAGAACGAGCACAGAAAATGTCAACCAAACTGGATCGGCACGTACGTGCCATTCCTGTTTCCTGAGATTCGATCTGCACGTACGTGCCATTAACTGGCTCTCATTTTTATTATATTCGGACTTCAAGTCTTCTCTGACATTATCCAAAGTCTTCTCTTGGGATCGACGCGGTGCGTTTTGTGGTACGATCTGGATAAAACCACATGCAATCGTGTTCTCATGTGAATAGCTAGCTGACCGGAATGGATGGTCCTCCGTGTCCGGTTTTGTAGTTTTCTTTCTTGTAACATCGCAAGCCTCCGTATGTTTGTGCTTTCGTTCCCAAACACCCGTTCCGGCGTCCGGCGAGCCTTGTCCCGGTTGAGTCCGGTGAGGGACACCGAGAGGGGACGGAGGCTTGCGATGTTCAGACGGCCACGGATCTCTGCGGTGGGCCACGTCGGCTTCTATCATTCTCGCCGTGCGAGTGAGTGGTTTGCCATCGGAGAGTATTCAACAAGGGTGTATTGACATTACATTGCAAATCACCACAGTTTTCCATCATTCAGCGCGTTCAACAAGGGTGTATTGACCAGCATGTGCCATTTCTGTTTTCTTATCTGCACATGCATCAACTGGCTCTCGTTTCTTATATGGACTTCGCCCAAGACTTTCCTATGCTTATTGACCTCATCCAAGTCTTCTCTCTTGGGATCGATGAGGCGCGTTTCATGTTACAATCTGGATCAAACCACATGTAATGTCTGCATTTCATCGTGGATATATTGCTCGTGATGACACCAAGTCTGAAAAATCCAAATGTTTGGAGAATGGATCCTACCACGTGGCCGGGTTCCATATTCACATCAGAACACCATTACATGCTTTGGTTACACTGATAAACATGTAAGTTTAGCAAGACGCAAAAAACAAGACAGAAAAGAAAGTCAAACGGCCTACTAAGAACACGTAAGTCTTCCATATATAATAGTGCTGACAGTGACAGCTGACGTAGTGAGAAGTGACTAATGATGACGACCTCACACTACAAAAAAACTTTTAGTTTTGCCCGACAATGCTTTTGCATAAATGACAAATTGGCTTAATTGCAAATCCCACCCCATAACTCAACCCTAGTTTGATATCCCCCTCCCCACCACCACCCTTCTAAGTTCATTTATTGTAAAAACTACCTCATTTCACACCAGTTTTGATTGAAATAGTCCCCTGATTTCTATGTGCTCTCTCAAATAAGCTAAAAGTTGTTACCGTCGACGCTTGGCTACATGAATCGATAAATTTAGATCGAGACGTATGCTAGAGCTCACTGTTTTTATTATGTCTTGAACACCTATAACTACACCCAAACAAAACAAATTTAACTGCTCGACAACCCCCCCCCCCCCCCCCCCCCCCCCCCCCCCGACTTATGGAGGAAAATATCAAACTAGAGTTGAGTTATGGGGTGTGATTTGCAATTAACCCTAATAAATTTGATTCAGTAGCTAAAAAACTGTGGTGATGAGTTTGTGGGGACTACATTGTAGGCAATTGCAAAAACTGTTGGGAAAGATGAAGCATTATACTACAAACCCTGTTGGCCACTTTGATAAATAATACTATTATAGTGCTAACACTGTTTGCCAATTCAAAAAACTCTCGGAAAAGATGTAGATTCTTGCAGTGTCAGCTGCATCTCGTGGTATATAGTGCCATCTAGTAGATCTAGATCAACAAAATCTTCAATGTTGCTTGAAACAATATAGTGCACGGAACTCTAAGTTTCGTGGTAATGTAGCAACTATGGCAGGTCGGAGATTAACATTTCGTGATAAACAATGGAAGATTCTTGTTTCAGCTTTTATCCCCATTCTAGGAGCTACAGGGAATGTTAAAGGAGAGGTATGTATGTGCTTTCATGCCCAAACACTCGTTCCGGCGTCTGGCGAGCCTTGCCCCTGCCTTCAGTTCAGGCTACTGAAGTCACAGCGTGACTTCACGCGGCATCCACCGTCGAATCCATCCGGCGGCTCGCACGCATGCAGGCGACGGCGGATGCAGCCTAGCTTGAAGGCAGGCCATCCTGATCCCAGATAGCCACGGCTCTCTCTCCAGGCTCCAGCGGGCCACAGGATTGACACTACTACAAAAGCGGTTTATAGGGGAGGCCGTCGCTACCGCCCTAGGCAAAACCAAACCCCGGTCCGCCCAGGGTCCGCCCTAGCTTAGTGCGGAGCATCTTGGTCGAAGCCATAGTCTCTTAGTACTCCACTTCTTCTCCAGCTTCTGCAGTGGCGGAGCTTGAACAACTTAACAAGGGAGGCCACTAAGGAAATAAAATTTGCAAAGGGGGCCAGATTTGCATCTTTTTTCTCATTTACATGTCAAATCAAGGACTTATATGCAATTTTTTAAAAACCAGAGAGGCCATGGCCACATTTGGCCCCAATGAAGCTCCGCCACTGAGCTTCTGAGCAGCAGTGGGAAAAGCATAGCGGTTCTGATGACGCTGGTGATAGCAATGAGAGTTTAATTAGGTGATCCAACAATGGTAACTATATTACGGTGGCGCTGAAATAAAAAATGGAAGCCAGCCAAATGCCATGTCAGCTTCTTAAAAAATGGAAGCAAGCCAAAAGCCAGGAGGAATATGCGCTACAAGAAATCTTATGATAGGTGACGTTTAATGTCACAAAACTTGAAAAATATGTCATTGTTTTAAATTTATGACAATCTTGTGATGAAAATCAATTCACCACCTATAATGTGTGTTTAAACATGTTCTATGACGAAAGTTTAAGCTTTCATCATAAATGTTGCTGTGACGATCTTTTAAAATTCGTCATAATACATTATGTCCCAGGAGTGCTATTGTTGACGAAAATCCAATTTGTTGTGCATGATACAACATTTGGTGGTCCATCAAGGCCCATACGCAAGTAGCCTATTTTTGACTTAACCCAGTTGACATTAGCCCACCCTAGCACAGAAATATTCTTGTTGGCTCGGCTCGATTTCTTTTTTTTTTCTCTTTGGCAACAATGGCCAAGCCCATTTTCAAATGTATGTAAACCCATCAGTGATATCACCTATTCCAATTTCAATCACAATTTTTTTAACATCACATATTACAATCCACAACTAACAGTATAAATGATGTCATAATGTTAACATCAGATTACAATAACATGACAGAACAAGGTTAAAAAAAAGATTTGCTAGCTCTCATGTGACTGGGATTTTGTATATCTCTGTTACATTTTCAGAACAATAAAATTGTATTGCTGGAACAACAAAACTGCACTTCTGAAACAATGAACCTGTACTGCTGGAATAATTAGTTCTTAGGTGAAAAAATTTTGTTTTTTCAAAACATAAGTGGATGAAAAATATTTGAGTGGTTGGATCCAAATCCAATGACTGAAAAAGTGACTGAGAGATTAGCAAAATCTCAGTCACCTGAGAATGAGACACCTCCTAAAAAAACCATGAAAGAATAAACCACAACGCACATCCAGCCTCTAAACTAACTACAACACACATCCAGCCTCTAAACCAACTACAACACACATCCAGCTTGTTCCCCCAAAACTCGAGCCATGCTTGTCTCCTGAAATCGCAAGAGAAAAAGAAAGGTGTCAGCAAAACAACAAAGGCTTTCCTCTTAACGTTGAAGACAGCATCACAGCTAAAGTCAGGTTAGTTACACAGAGAAAGCTGAGAATATTAAGCTAAGGAAATATTTTGTGCTTTTTGAATCATGTAAGCTGATACGAAGAGAAATCAGGGAGCTACGGCTCTGGGACCTAATATCAGTAAAATTGATAACATTAACAGATAAGCCAAGTAAAAACAAAGTTTAAATGTTGCATAAAAACAAAGTTTAAATTTAAGCTTTAGTAGGGAGAACATGCATGCTGCAGTACTACTAGTAATAACTGAAAGTAAAGCAGTGGCTGATAGGAGGATAAAGTAGATTAATAAACTGATTTTAAAGCAGCCTTGCCAATTATAAGTATACTATGGCAAAAGAGAATACCAGGTAGAGCAAAAAAAAAAAATGAGTTCAAGGGTCCGACATTCCCTTGAAATTTCATTAAGAAGAAGCCACAGCTCACCGAACCCTGCAGGCCGGGCCTTACCGGACTGCGCACAGGCGGCCCAAGAGCCACGGCCCGCAGCGAGGTGAGCCAGAAACGACCGCCTTGGTGCGTTCAGTGGAGCTCGAAACCGGGCCGCCTGCCTGCGAGATGGAGCAGGAAGCCGCCCGAGCCGAGCTTCCTGCGCCAGGTAGAGCAAAACAAACAAAGGTTATGAACTGCAAAGGAAAAATTCTTGCTACCACAAAGTCAAGCATGCAGGGAATGAACAAGCATGTCAAGCTCCAAGGACTAGTCGACTATTATGTCATGCAACAGAGGAATCAAAATGCTTGTCAACTTCCATGCCAGTTTTCAATTAGCCCAAATACTATTTTTTTTCCTTTTTATTTCTACAAGAACAAAACAAGCTACAGGCTGAAGCAAAGGACTGAACCTGTCATGTGAATCTTCAGAGCACTGGAGGCAGGGAACCAGAGCGCCGCCCTTTCTTCAGACCTGCACAGGTAGAATCAACCGGAAAATCAAATGATGTGCAGAGATGAATACTCCATCAGTCAGCGCGACATGCAGGGAAGGAGCTGACGATAAGCCTTTAATTGCCGAACTGAGACGAAACAGAGGCGCACAGCAAAGGAAGAACAGGACCTCACCGTCGTAGCGCGAGCTGCGCGACCGCTTGGACAAGGTCCCGCGCAGAGCTGCAAACCAAGTACTCTGAAGACGTGAGGCCGCGCCTGCCGCCTGCCGTCAGGGGCTATTGACTCATCACCGGTAGCCGCGCCCGTGTCGCTAGATGGCCACGAAGAGGAAGGGAATCACCGAGGCCTTGGTCTCATCCCTGAACATTCTTGAATTTTTTGCGTGTGGGTCGTCTACGGGAGCGCCGCCTATGCATACCGCGCGCTACCGGGACTGCCTATGCGCAGCGCGCGGCCTATGCATACCGCGCGCTACCGGTGGTAGCCTATGCGCAGCGCGCGGCCCAAGGCCTGCTAGTCGCAATCAATCCCGCGCGGGCCAAAATTTGCACTCACCTTCTGTGCCATTGTTTGCAAATAGGTTGCCACCGAAGAGTCTAAATCAACATCCTTTCGAAAATCGGGAAAAGAAAGGGAAAACCCGGCAGATCTAGATAAACTTTTGGAGGGTACAAGCCTACAAGGATTAACCTGGGATTGGACAATCGAGAGGACACCACCTCAAGGGCAGAGACTAATAATTTGTCTGAAAAACAGCAGTAGGACAATGACTTATTATCTCATATTCATTAGGAAATTTTTTGACTAATTTCACAGTTCACGACACACTGAAAAAGTGATAAAATAGTTCAAATAGGCCTGCCCTTGTCGATTATCGGCATTGTCTTTTCATGATCGCCTAGCACTAATTATTGTTTTAGATACGAGGGGACATGGAAATCTCCATTTTAACTAGAGCCAAAGGATTTGGTAGTAAAGAAAGGAAAAAGAAATGCTCGTCGTAAACTATTGTTGAAGAACGGCCGCTTTCACGACACTAAACACGCCATTCTCCTGCAAACATCCTCCAGCTTAAAGAATAAAGAGCTCTCCTTTGCGTCGTCAAAAGCTGGACGCACTTGAGATCTTTTCAATGAAACATTCAGTACCCCCTGCAGAGTATTAGATTGTTAGTGCTTCGCTGTGCTGAAATTGTTCGGTGTCCTTTGTCAGATCCTGTGATCATCTGCGTGCATGAGCTGCAATGATGAATTTGAACGGCGAACTAATTAATAATTAAGCACAGATGACAACTGCAAGTAACAACTACTAGTTATTCTTTTTTTTTCTCTGATATTTACGGGGAGGAATTCACATTTGCTTCCAAATGCCTCCACCCTTCTTTCTTCTTCTTCTTCTGTGCCTCGTGTACAAATAATTTTAGTGCGTGTGAAGAGTGCCTTCACTCCACTTCACATCTACTAGAAAGAATGAACAAAAGAATCGGGGAAAAAATTGTACAAGGCCCCCGGTATGGTACTATCTATTTACACTTCGGTCCGCCGCCGCGGCCTCGTCCCGTGCGAGCCGGTTGAGCATGGCGAACATGCCGACCATGGGCGCCGTGTTGTAGGTGCACGCCTCCGTCTGCATGTAGTTGTCGCGGTGGTCGCGGAAGCGGTCGCGGCGGTCGGGCCCGCCGACGATGGCGCCGACGACGACGTTGGGGTTGGCGCCCTTTCGCACGAACCAGTCGTCGAACCCCTGAGCGCACCCGATGAACTCCTTGCTGTGCTTGTACGGCACGATGGACGCCGCGCGATGGTGCACGCGCGCGGGGAACTTGGCGCCGTACCCGACCAGGTAGCTCATCCCGCGCGGGTTGCTGCCGAGGACGTAGTCCACCTGCGCCCTCGCTAGCGCGAACACCTCACCGGCGTCCGCCGTCTCGCCGGCGGCGGCGCATGACACGGCGGCGCCGCTTGCGCCGGAGGAGGTGGAGGAGGAGGAGAGGTAGCCGGAGTAGACGGACAGGAGGAACGCGGCGCTGGTGACGTACTGCATGTTGTTCCACTGCCGGATGTAGAGCATCCCGCCGGGGCTGCGCTCCACGTTGGCGTCCGCGCCGGCGTTCTTGCCCAGGCACGCGCACACGTAGTGCTCCGCCTTCGCACGGTACTGCTCCAGCGTCGCCCTGTGGTGCGGCGAGTGCTCGCCACTGAGAAGCAGCTGAAATCAAGGAAACGTGGGTTTTTTAGTAAGCAATCATCATATGTCTTTCAGTTTGCAGTTCATCTTCACGAGATGGTGGAAGCCTTTACAGACAGAGCACAGGTACGTACCCTTGCTGCGAGGATCTGGACGCCGGCGTACTTGACGTCCCAGCTGAACTCGGTGATGGACCATCCGGTGCCGCCGAACTCATCTGCGTTGGCCACGACGTAGTCGAGGTAGGCGGCGCGGCTGGTGGCGCGGTGGAGCCAGAGCGCCGCCCACAGGAGCTCGTCGTGGTACCCGCTCACCGACGCGTAGTAGCTCTTCACCTCCGCGATGCTGCTGTCGTACTTGCCGCGGTACTTGTCCGCGAACTCGAACAGCTGCAGAACATCATGTAGCAGGTAATTAAGCAGCATGATCAGTTAATTAACGTACACTGCAGATTCAGTAACACTACGTACACTAATTTCGCTGGCCAACCAACTAATATTCCTCTCTGATGCTGGGCTCTGGCCACAATGATCATCGATCGCGATCATCATTGCGTCCTCCTTGTTATGACACGGATTATTATTATTTGCAAGTGATCGATCGCAACGTAACAGAATGTGGTGGTTACGATTTTTTTTCTCGCTCTTGGCTTGAAAAGTGACCCGGGTGGTTACGTTAATTAAGCTGCAGTAGTAAACCTAACACGGAGAGCAACATGCTGGTACGTAGAGCTAGCGAGAAAAATTCAACCGCCCTGGGGGACCCGCATGTCGGCCTCCCCGGACCGACAGAAACTTCGCCCGGTTCAAACACCTTTGACTTTGACATGAGACGTCGACAGGTTGGCACGTGCGGCGGCCACACCGCGCGACACGGTTCCAATGTGAACCAGGACTGGAGAAGAAAGAAAAAGATCGTCTGGCCCGGCCCGTTCCGACCCGGCTGGTCCAGCCAGCATGACGCCAGATTCCACACTCAAAGCAGCTGATCAGTTCTGAACCAATCACCGGCAGCAGCAGGGTGCAGGCAGTAACTAATCGGGGATCATTAGGTAGCGCGCTTGAATTGATTAATTAAACTTACATCATCATCAAGGAGAAGTATAGTACCTGTATGGCGTGGTGCAGGAGGAGGCTGGCGTAGTGCGGGTTGTGCTCCCGGAAGACCATGGAGGCGGCGGCCATGGCGGCGGCGGTCTCGCCGGCGACGTCGGAGCCCGGGCGGTCGCGGTCGACCTTGTAGGCCTGGCGCGACGTGGTCATGTCCTCCGGCCGCTGCCAGCAGTAGTGGTCCGTGTCGCCGTCGCCCACCTGGATTAAGCACCAGTCAGTTAATTCGATCAATCATTTCATTCATTTGGTGATAGATCACATTGTCAAACTATCAGTTGGTGACGGGAAGCGAAGAGAGAAAAAAAAAATAATTGTGAGCTGACGGACCCATGTGGAAGCTGCAATGATGGATCGGAGCGTGTGAGATTTGCGCGTAGTCCAGTTTCAAACCGCGCGCAGGCGCAGCTAGCTAAGCTAGCTTTGTCACCTAGCAGCACCCACCTAACAAATGTTCTTTCAAATTTTTATTCTTTCGCTTTGCCAGCCGCATCTGATGAGTGATGAGGGTGCATGTTGGTCGCTCTGACTCCAGTTGATATCTTGGTTGTCTATTACTAGTACTAATCAATGGATGGACCAGTGGAGGCGGTCGTATAGTTAGTAAGTTACTTAAACGAGGACAGTGATTAATTATCTAAGCAGCAGCAGCAGCAGCAAGCAGTAGAAAACTAGAAATTACCTCCGCCCATAGCTCGTCGGGCTTGGTGTGCGCCTTGATGAAGTAGTCGGTGCCCCACTTGACGGACTCGAGCGCGTGCGCGAGCTCGCCGTCGACGTCGGCCACGTCGGCGCCGTACTCGATGAGGCTCCAGGAGAGCATGGTGACGGTGAAGGCCATGGGCAGGCCGAACTTGACGTGGTCGCCGGCGTCGTAGTAGCCGCCGACGAGGTCCACGCCTTGCTCGAGGCCGTCGGTGAGGCCCGAGTGGTCCCGCCACGACACGCGCTGCCCGTGCGGCAGCCGCCCCGACCGCTGCGCCTCGAAGTAGAGCAGGCTCTTGCGCAGCGCCGCCTCGTAGTCGTGGGCGTGGCGCGGCGCGGCTGGTGCCGGAGCCGGAGCCGCGGCGTCGGTGGTGGCGGCGTGCGCCGTGGAGATGAGCGCCGAGGCGGCGATGATGACCGCGACGGCGAGGACCTCGCCGAGGCGGCCTGGCCGGAGCCAGAAACTGGCGGCGGCCGTGTAGATGAGGCTCCTCATCGTCGGCGTGGAGCCGGCACTAGCTACTTTGTATAGATCACTGGCCGGCAGGGCGCTGGCTCTCCTTCGATCGCCTGAATGCGCGGCGGACACCTGTGCACGTGCCCTTGTCCGGCCGCGCTGGCAGCTAGCTAGGTAGCTAGCAGCTGCGCCGGCGACGTCTTACGCTTACGCTCGGCGAGGTCGTCGATCGATGGGAACGAGTCCCGATCGAGAGAAGTTTGTTGGCGGTACGTGTGCTGCGTACGTCGTAGCAGGTAGCGCCCGCCCGCCGGTGGTTCGATGGATGGATGAGGGAAAAGAAAGGGATGGAGGGGCGGGAGGCGTCAAGAGAGTAGTGTGGTGGGCTATCTAGTCCGCGGGGGGCTGAGCTCGCTTATATGCGCTGCGCCGTGGAGGAAGCGCCCGCCTCCGCCGCGCGCACCGCGTTGAACTCAACGACCGAACGGGGCCCAGGCACGCAGAGCCGAGAGGGGAGGGGGGTTAGGTGACTTGGCGGCCGTGGGGAAATATAGAACGGGATGAGCAGGGGGGCAATTAACAGCGTGGAGGACTCAGGACTCGGGAGTGGATGATGGGAGTACGGTTCATGACTCATGAGGAAGCAGGGAGGAACTTGGCAGGGTATGGAACATGGGGATTTGGCAATGGGGGGCACCTGGTTGATTGACCGAGTATAGTTATTCCCGGGAAAGGGATCGTCTCAAACGGCTTTGCTGGGGTTGAAGCTGGGGGCAGTCATCATGTCATGATGGAGAGGAGAGGAGTGTATGGGGGGTGCTAGACCAGGCCCACGTACGGTACGTAACGTTTGAAAGCGCGGAATGTTGCTGCTCAACGAGAATGGAAATAATGCAGTAGTGCGTCCAAACCAGGCGTCTTGCCGATCGATTAATGCGCCATGCATGCGTAATGCGGAATACTGCAGCAGAAGCAGCTGCAGTACAGCGAGTTTGTACATGGACCCGGCCGGGGCAAGCAAATCCCCTCCTCCCCTGCTCTGTGCCTCTGTATGAAGCGACATCGATCGCCTGAACATTCGCCGCCGGATGTAACGAGCACCGGCCTCGGCGCGTGCGCGGCGCAGAACGAGCTTGTTTTCCGGGAGTTTCGATGGCGACGGCGCTCCGGCCCGCGACGATCCGGTCCGGGCGCCTCCTCTCTTCTCTCGCGTTCGGTAGCAGACGCGTACGTAGGTTGGTGCGTGGCAGGGGCCGCGGCCTCCGACCATCTTTCGTATCACTTTCTGAAGCTTCTTGGCCCCTGCGCAACCGCTGCCCTCATGATGATGATCCTGATGATACTATCTTAATACCACCACTCTAAACATCCACTGTGATCTCATACACATACTAATCTGGTATGATGCTCACGTTTTTTTTTCTTCCCTATCTGTCTCAGAAAACACGCTTTGACCAAGAAATGCAGAGGATTTCGGGTCATGAGTATTTCCCGGCACGTACGATCGATCGTGTGCTCTCTCGGTCTGTCGGTTTTGCTCCAGATTAATGAGGTGCTATTAAAGTTTAACTATTCCTGCTGCATACTTATCGTGCTCTGCGTTTGTTGGGTACGTGGATGATAATTATTGCGTCGGCTTCTTCTTTTTTTCAGGAATGTCGTTGCGCTATTTGTTCATCCCACTAATAACCCTCTGAAAAGAACAGCATTTCGCTCGTGTTGTTTTAGACGGCCCGCGTTTATTTATTTTTATGACAGGCGGCCGGCCGGCCTCGTCAAGCAAGAGGAACCGCGCGCACGCACGCACGCACGAGATGAAATGAATTAAAACGTGTTGTTCACTTGAGCACGTTACGTTTCTTTTTCTCTTCTTCTTTTTCAACTTACTCGATGATCGATGACGAATAATTTGTCTGTGCTTCGCAGCGACTATAGTTCGTCTCATGTTTGCTACTAGTACTTGTTAGTTAACCCTGACCTATCGTATGTACGTATCCCACCCTGCCGTCTAAACTACTCCTGACGACTTCCAACCAAAAAAAAAAAAAAGAAGAAAGAGTTTTGTCCTTTAACAAGCGGCCAAAAAGGAGAGGGAGATGAGACGATCTCGCAGCAGGCTGAAAAACAATAATCTTGTAAAACACGACATGCGTATGTGTGGTCACTGGTCAGTCCCAAGCTAGTATACTAACCAAGAGGGAGAAGAAGAAAAAAAAAAAGTCAATGGATTGAGGCAAGATGTGACCTCCGTGAAGGAACAAACGACCTACCAAACAGACAATTAAATGACCTATATCCATCCACAAAGATCACAAACTAAAGTGGTACTATTCGACATGTCATCTCTCTCAAGCAAGAAAAAAATCACAGGGGCTTTGATTTGGCTCTCTGCTGTACGAGTGTCGGAGCCCCGACGGCGCCACCGTAACCACCGCCCGTAGCGGCCGGAAACGTGTGTGCGATGTCGAGGCGAGGCGAGGCGCTCCTCCGTCCTCATGCGGAAATGCTTTTCGTTTTCCCGCCATTAATTAATTAGAGATGGGATGAAATTAAGCATGGCCGGCCGGTCACTCCCAGGTCAGGCGTGCTCCTCCTCGCAGTTAACCCGGTTCGCTTTCGGGGTCGTTAGCTAGAGTTCGTGAGTCGTGACTCACGGAGGGATGCGTACGTGTATCGAAGTTTGGTGTGATGAAAGTGAGATCGAAAGTGATCGATCCCTGGAGCTGCGTCGAGTCCCTTGTACTGATCATGCTGTTTTTGGTCGTACGTGGTGGATGGTTTGTTACCACAATTCAGATTTCAGACGTGATGTTCTGTTCTTGACTCTGAAGAGCCTCTTCCAACATTTAAGGTTTCAAACATATTTAAATGTAAAAATATTTCTGAACCACGTGGGATTATACATACGGCAAGAGATAGGGTTATTTGTGGGAGGCTGTAGGTTGATTGTATATTTTTTCGAACTTTTCTTTTCTTGAAAGGGTCAAGGGGTTTCTAGTGTAAAATGGACAATTTTTTGGAGAGCGAAAGTAAGTCATCCACATAGCGTCACTGGCCACGGGTTCCCTAATAAGACTTCTGGTGTGCAAAGAACACACTGGAAAGTTGCTAAGCCATTGACCACGTTAAAATGAACTTTCAGGAATGGTTTCAGATATATATTTTGGTCAGTCGCTTTTAGAAGACTACACATTATAGTGTGCTTCTGAGAAATGGATTAAGAGTTTGTTTGCAACAAGAGAAAATTCACAGGGAAACAATTGATCCACTCTGCTATACAGTAGGCAGAATTGTTGCGACTCGCTCACACGGTTTCCCTCTGCATCGATCCTAAACCTAGCTGCTTCCCACGGGTCATATAAAAACTCGCTCGCTCATCAATAAATAAGTCGCGACCATTTGTTCGCACGCATCGAGCAGGGGAATGGAGTTGGCAGCACTCATCGTCGAGGACAAGAGAGTATGGGTTCGAAGAGCACCCCCCCGCACATTCTACTCTCTGATCAGCATGGCAGGGTTCTAGTAGGCGCGTAAAGTCTCGAGTGGCGTCCAGCTCGATCATGGCCTCGCTGGCCGAGGCAGATCGATGTGAACGGAGATGCCTTCGGATCGATGATGAGACCAAACCGCGTCTGGACTCTGCAGAAGGAAGAAAGAGAGAGGCCGAATGTATAAAGGCGGCAGAAGCAGATAAAGGAGTGGTTCGCTCGCCTTGTTCGTTTGTTATTCCTCCCTAAAAGGGGATTACTATAGTTTTTTACAAAGTACTAGCAGCACCGTACTTTAGTTCATCCTGTTCTGCTTGGCCTTTGATGGACTCTGCAGATGCAAAATGGTATATTTGATCGGAAATGCAGGCACGATGATCCTGCTGCCTTTTGAGACACTGTAGCATCATATAGTGTCAATGGGAAACTGGAACGGTCTATGTATGGCGAGTGTGGAGCATGTGGACTTGTCCTTTTGTGTGTATGGGCATGTGGAGAGTCAAAAGGGCAGATCGATGGTGCTAGTAGCAGACAGTAGACACTTCTAAGGCCCCGTTCGGTTCCCCCTATAAAATACCCTCTAAAGTTTATACCCCTCTAAAGTAAAAAGAATCTTACTATTTAGAGGTACTAAATAAAATTTAATTGCAAAACCTTTCTGCAGACGGGCGTTATTTTTCGAGACGAATCTAACGAGCCTAATTAATCAATGTTTTGACACAGTGATGCTACAGTAACCATCGTCTAATCGCCGCTTAATTACCCTCATTACGTTCGTCTCGCGAAATAGATGGGGGTCCTGGACTTAGTTTTGTAATTTGACTTTGTTTAGTACACATAAATCGTGCCGACATCTTTGATGTGACTGCTACAGCACCCTCTAAAATGATCCAAACGCACCCTAAATGAGGTTAGGCAGCTCACCAAGACCGCACTGAGTTGACGGTTGACGCTGGCTGCAGCTCCTCGTTTGGGTTTGGCATGCATGGACACCGGAAGTCGTGCGGCCGGCTCCCATGGTCAAGTCAGACCAGGCCGGGCGAGAGTCGCCACGCTTGCCTTCCTCGTGCAAATGTGGATTGAAAGAAAAAAGACAGAGGAGAATGTGTGTAGTGTAGGTGTCTCTGAGGGCCCCGGAGGCACGAACAGTGTGAGCCAGTGAGCTGGTCGAGTGTGACTGTGCCGGCCAGATCGAGACCAGCCACCAGTACTGTGTGGTCGAAGCCTCGAAGGAGAAGAGGAGAAGAGAGGAGGCCAGGCGCCGCGGCTGCCGGCCGGCCCGGCAGCACATATTCTCGGCGTCCCCACGAGTGCCAACTACAGACTACAGTGACGGTGCCCGGCGCTGACACGCGATCGGGCGGTGGCCCGCCGGTCAGCGTCTCCGGCCGCCGACACTGCACGAGCGCACGATCTAGTCGTATGATGGATGTCTTTTTTGGGTGCATGCATGCGCTCGTTTCGTCGACAGTTTAAACGGACGCGGTTTCTTGGAGCCTCGGAGTTCGGGGCTCGGCAGCTACTAGCTGGCAGGCATGGCGCGGTTGCGCTTGCTCCTACTACTCCTAGCTCCGACGACGTCAGCGTTGCGCCACCCACTCTCGGTGGGTCCAGCTTCCGTGCTGACTGAAAGACGCTCGACGACGACGTGCCATGGTATGGCGCCACCGCGTGCACGTACGTACAAGCTCGGGGCGGCGACGGGCCGGTGCGACGCGGTGACAGCCGCGCGGATCTTAATTTGGATCAGGCTGCGTACGTCGCACCTGATTTTGCGGAAGCTCGTCAGCGCGTCTGTCTACGCGTTGAGCACAAATCCTAACAAAATCCGTTGCTTGCTTATATTATCAGAAGCTAGCTAGGGAGCTCTCCTTCGGCTGTCGTCTTTTCGTTACCCAACAATGAAATGAACGAAATTACTTCCCATCAGATCAGAAACCATCTGAATCTTTCCATTTATCAGCAACTTTTGGTCCCCAAATTACGAAAATGCTTTTCGAATGATATAAACACACCGGCCAGCAGGCCGCCGGGGCCAACCGCGAAAAGGAACCAGATGCAGTATTGCTGTATGAGCAATACTAGCAAAGGGGTGTCCACACTTTACCCATCAAACAAGTCTTTTCGTAAAGCCGAGGTCTTCTTTCCACACATAACTCCTTCCAGTTCCAGAAGTATTATGATTTATGAAGAACAAATTAAAAGAACAGTACTTGGTCCTTGCTATACGACCAAAAGAACCAATTTTTTGTTGAAAAAAAGTACTACTACTTCATGAGGCAACAGATTCTCTAGCTCATATCTACCTTAGTTCATTAGTTAAAACAAAAATGAACTAGTACATCTTAAGTACATTAACTGAAAAATTAACCTGGATTTTACCCAAGATCAGGGTTAGGAAATCTTCTTCTTCCCTTAGGCCACTGTAATATTCTGTTAATTAGGTACACTCTCCTGATGGGCAGCAGGGGAATAGCTAATCGAACGAAGAAGCTGAATTACATACCATCGCCAGTACAAATCAAATCCAAAAGAAGAAGAAAATTTTATATTTATCAGAACCCGTCGATGCATGCGCTGAGCTCAGGAATTCTCCCTAGTATACTTTTGTCTGTTCTAGGTTTCGCCTGAAAAGCATGTCTGGCCACAAGGGAAACTGGATGTAGTCATGCGACTTCGGATAGGGCAAATGAAATTTCTTAGGTAGGCCGTTACGCTGCTCATTTCAGCCACATGAAATTCAGAACAGTCGGTGCAAGGACTCTGTTGCAAGCCTTTTGACTTCCTCTAGAAAGTAGGCTGAATGCTGTCCAACAATGTTTGTGCTCAAACAAGTCGGCACAAAAATACAATGCTACGGATCATCAGCAGGGAAAAAAATGACATACATATATTGTGGTGTTCAGTACCTCTATAAATAGCATTGACATCTTGTGGATAGGTTATGGATATATGACAGGATTGTGGGTGATAATCAACAAAGTGTATGTTCACAATTTTTTCGAACGAATTATAGTTGAAATTAGCCTGATTTCTCTATGCTCAAGGCAGCTCAAGAATATTCAAACCATCCGACTCAACTGTTGGTTGTTCTTGAAATACAGACTGTTCAATGGAAAAAGTACAAACATTGACTTAGCATGTTTGGAACGTTGGAATTTCCATGGTTGATGTGGAAAATATTTACTGGTTCTATGAAATTCTCTTGTTCCCGACGGTTGTAGTTCGTGTTTATCTTTTAAAACAGAATCAAACATATGTTTTCATATCAAATTTAAGTTCCTCTCGCTGCATGTTTAGCTAGCTACCATTTTGTTCCGATCCACTGAAGTTAGTACTAGACACAGTGACTAGTGGACCTAGTGAGAACTGGTTTGCAAGATGATTCTGAAATCCTAGTATGAACAATACTTTGTTTCTTCTTCATTTCCCACTACAAAAAGCATGATGAATCTTGAAAGGGCTCTACATATAACAAACGACACATACTTTCCTATCTTTTTTATCCCCTCTTTTGACAATGAGGTATCCAGACCTAGCTTTACCATGGCTTAAAAAATGCTTAAAAATGCAGATAAAGGGCGCTGAAAGGCCTTGCACACTGGCTTCAACTAGCAAAGGATCAGCTATTGAGGAATCAGGCATGCTTTTCTGCTTGTTTAGTTGCATCAGTGGTATCTCCATCTGGACAAGGTGAAAATGTTGGTGCTTTGCTATGGTGGGCCAAAATTCATAACCAGTAAGGTGATACGCTTATGTTCGCCTATTGATTGGTTGGGTCCACTAGTAATGTTGAAGAGAAATATGTGCATTCAGTGCAACAACTTAATTTGCAAGATATTTGTAAACGATTTTTTTTTCGAGGAGCCATGAAGTCACATATATCTTTAATTACTTAATTTGATTCATCCTGAAATCACCGTATTGAAAAAGCAGCAAACTAAAATTCATATTCAAGTTTGATGATCTAACTAACATAGATAAATTAGGTGAATTGGTTCATGTCAAATATTTTCCTTTTGGTTTAGACATTAAATTCAAGGCCATATGAATTATATCTTTGCTTTTCCAGGTGAGAAACGAATTTTTCCAGGTTTTCGAAAAAAAATTTATGCTTGGCTTTCAACTGATATGTTCCCATATGAAAGACACTCTATTGCTTCGTTTTGTAGAGGGTGACGCCCTTTGAAAAGTGACTTTCAAACAGTATTGGAGAGTGACTGTCCTACTCAGCAGGGTGATAGAATAGAAAGTAGGAGGAAGAGAAAAGAAAAGAAGGGAAAGATACGTGTCAGCTAACGAAAACAGCAATGCATGCTTTTAAAAGCGACTGTATAACGTCATATAACGGCATGATTAGATGTTCTGAAGGGACACGGGCACATCATATCACTGCCTAAATCTTGTTCATTAAGCTAACGGAGAAGAATATAAATTGTAACATTCCAACGCGTCGTTCACATAAAGAAATTGATCAAAAGCATTTGCAAATCAGGCAATCAGATAAATGGAGACATGCATTATTCATCTGATGTAGGTACTAGGTAGAGATGTAGACAGTGTCAGCATAAACATTGTCGCGACAGCATACTAATCGAGCTGGCATAAACGTTATTGAAAAGCAGAGACAAATGTGTACACACATTAAACCCTACTACCCCCTCCATTCTTTTTTTTTTCCTGACTTTTTAGACAACCAATTTGACCTAGCTACAAGTGAAAAAAATCCTGTCTTAATGTCATCAATTCAAAGGAGGAGGGAGTAACTGTTTACGAGTAAACCTTGACAGCCGAGTGGTGAACACATATTGAAAACTATGAACAAAAATGTTGCTCATATTATTCCCAGAGCAAATATGGAGTAAATTCAATTCGTTATAAATCCCTCCAACTTAAATTATGTAATGATATCATTGCAACAAAGAAAATGGAATGCTACCAACCTTAAGTTTCAAAGATTAAAAGATCTCCGATCTTTTAGTTTGACTTGTAATGCCAGTCCACACAGAACCACAAAGTCGTTTGGCCTATGCTTAGGCAATTGGGATTGTCATTACAAGACGGTGACCAGGGACTAGCTAGAGAACATCGAACCATCAGTCCCTACGTACTCTTGTGTGTAAAGCGTCGTAGAGTATCACGTCCGTCTGACCGTCTCCAGTGCACACGTACGTGCAATATATACTGCCCCTGTCGCGTGAATAGCAAGGCAGTGCGGTTGAGTCGCTGCTATCACGCACGCACACACCAACCACCGGATGATCGATCGACGCGCGAGTGGAGTCGTACGTTGGCAGAGGGTCGGGGAACTAGCTAGGTAGGAATCCACTTAATTAATTCAATCAGTGGCTTCTCGCAGAATCTAATCTAGAGTTAGCTGGAGATTTGGTTCCATTTCAAGCGCTGCGATATTATTCGCGGCGCTTTGTTTAGCGTTGATTGCCGGTTCTGTCGATCTGTGTCCAAGAATCAACGCTGCTTGTCGACTGGCCTCTTCCTGCCTAGCTAAACGCGGTGAGCATCAGAGGATAGAGTTAAGTTGCTGTGTTGTTAATTGGGAACTGAGGATGTTGCGTGGACGGCGTGTCGTCTCACATGTCCGGAACGCGGACTGACGAACAGCTTCTCCAGAAACTGCTGTTCGGTTGATCGTTAGGCACTCTTACTTCCCTGCTTCTGCTCATCAGATCCTCTAGCAAAGGGAGACACTGACGGTGTCGGCTGTAACGAAACAAGCAGAATGCCCAGGTAATCGTGGAGGGGCCGTGGATATGGACTACCGGACTGGACACGTGCAGATTCAGCCTAAAAAGAGGCCTGGAAAATAAAATGCAAGTATTTTTGTTGTTGTTGAAGTGCCGGTGACGACTTCACATTGCACACCCATCCATCAACGCATTAACTCGAGAAGCTAGCGATAGAGATAGTACTAGCTAGCTAGTAGTATAATGTTCCGCCAGATATTTCTGGGCTTAGGGTGTTTCTGCACAGCATAATTTGAGAATGAAAAATTAAAGCACGACGATTTGATAGTCATTTGACACTTACAGAAGCTGCAATTTGATTTATTTTTTTGAGCCAAAGAAGCTGCAATTTGATGGAGCAGTCAGGCACTAGCGAGACACTGGCTGGGCCTGCATGGTGGGCCTTCCGGGTCAAGGTGGGGCAGTGGGCCCTAGACAAAAGCCCAAACTCCCAGGGGCCAGGGCCAGCCAAGGGCTGCGGCCACCGCGTTACGTCACGGCCATGTCATGCAGCAAGCAAAGACGCGCGAATCAGAGGCCGAATTCGAAGAAAGAGGTTAGCTTGGGCGCTTCACACACACGCCATGCACGAGCACCTTCTTTTCGACGTCCTGGGGCAGTTGGCTGAAAACAACGCAAAAAGATCCCGAGAGAAATGGCAACGTACGTACGTGACAACGGCGAAAAGGAGCGGTCAATTTGAGCTCCAGCAGGAAGCACCTTCTTGATAGAGATTAAAGCAGATCGGATGATATATGCGCCTATCATTAGGTGATTAGGGTGCCGGTTTACCAATAATGCGTCGGTTAAGCGCGGGGGGATCTTGTAAAGCTGGGCCTAATGCATGCCTGCTGGTTTGTTAGCGAGAAAAGGTGATGGCCATCATATGAAACAAGCGGGAAGGGTTGCGTTAGCTAGGGTTGTTAAGATGGCGACCTCGTGTCAACGGGAAAGGGAAGTAAAGCAGGTGTGAAAAGATCCTTTTTTTATTACCATGTCAAGTTAGTGGATTCTTCGTCAAAGGAATTGAAGCATCGATGTAACGTCTGTGGTCTAGTAACCGGAGGAAAAGGCAGTGCCTATATACAGTAATACAGAGGAAAATAAGAGAGCTTTAACTTTCAACCCAGGTAAAAAGGAGCTTCCCAATCATCAGCCTACTGTCAAATCTGACAATGTTACACAGATTCACAGACACATCTTTTCTGTAGAATCTGCGCATGATTCTAAAGTCATCCTACACACTTGATGTTGCACATGCGTAGTACTGACAGGGTTTGTTACTGCGTCGTCGTTTGTACCGTTTGTATTCCGTCGCCAGAAGGAACCGATTTGCCTCCATCGTAACCCGTGCTTGCCTTTTCCAGATTAGTTCAGCTTAGCACATGATATGCCCGCGAACATTGTGTATGAACGTACGATAGCTAGGAGATTAATTAGTAGATTAACGTTGCAATGCAACCAAGCAGAGCAGGTGTGTGTTCGTGCGTACGTACCTGCAGATAAGCAGATTGACGACAAAACGGGGCAGGTTTAGCTGTTTGGCTGTGTTACATAACACACGTGCGCGAGGTGAGAAGCAAGCACAAACATGCCTCGTTGGCACAGGCAGGCACAATGACACAGCACGGGCTACAGGCGCGCATGCAAGCCCAACGCATGTATGGGGCCCGTACACGTTGATCCCACGTGGACATCGGAAGACGGCGGAGCCATGGAGGGACGATGATTGAGTACGGCAACTGCTGCCGTCCCATCCCATGGCCAAGCCATAGCATCTGTAAAGATCGATCGAGAAGATTTCGAATGATTGGTGGTTTCCGTTTCTCTCTCCGAACGATATTCCGGATGGTCCAAAGTCGGCCGTCGACCGCCGGCACTCGCCGGCGCGCCGCCGCTTGTCCGTCGCGGCTTCATGTATCGGCCCACCCGTTATAGCCCATATCAAGTCTGTATCAGCCCACCCGTTACAGCCCGATATCAAGTCTCAACCCACACGAATAATGATGATCCAGTGAGAGTGATGCAAAAGGCCGGCCCGAAAATTGAACTGGGCTGTTGGCAAGGCACCACCAATCTTGCGGGCCACGAAACTCATCCTCAGAAATGGGCCGGCCGCGTCGCGCAAAGGCAGCCCAACTCCGCCGCCACCGCCTCCCATTCCTCGGAGACGTCGCGAGAAGCCACCGTCTCTCTGTCCCCGAGCCGACCGCAGTCAGTCCGCAGGAGCAGGGGTGGCGGAGGCGCGCGGGAGAGGGTTCGGAGCGGCCGCCGCTACATCCGCCGCGCCGGCTCCGGCGCCGGACACCTATGACCTCTCCTCCGCCCGCTTCAGGTTCGTAAGGCCTCGCCCCTCTCTCGAGCTCCCTCCCTCACCCACAAGGCCACAACCCGTTCGCTGATCATGCGGCGCCTCGTTTTCTCCAGCACCTCTCGTGGGAGCTGGCGTTTTTATAATTCGACTTAAATGAAAGAGGTTTGAGACATATTAGTTGTTTGCTCAACCTTTATGTGCGTAGGATTTTCCGCAAATTCTGGGTTTTGTTCCAGTTTCAGAGTATAATCGCAATATTTCCGTTTTGCCCTGATGCTTGTTTGGTGTAAACTCGCGAGCATACTGAAACACCAGTACTTAGCTCACTGGCTCTTAGTTTGTTTAATATGTGCCATAGCTGTTTCTTACATTTTTTTTGTCCTTCAGAAGTTATGTTTTCTAACTTCCAAGATGCTATTCCTGTTAAAATTGCTCCTTTTTTTCTTTCAAGTAACGGTTAGTATTGTTTCGCTTCATAAACCTGCCTAGCAGATACTTTCCATCGTGTAAGCCGTTCCTATTTCCTAAAAAATGCATGATTTTGGTACTGTTCTCAAGTGATCTTTCAATTGAAATGTGAAAGTATCGCGCTCTTCATGTAACATGTTGTTTTGGTTGCCTGCTGCCGATTGATTCAGATGTGCTCAAATTAAGGAAAACTTCTGTATGTATTAACAGTTTGATAATTTATAACGCTGGTAACTTGTATTCTGTACTCCTGTTGGATGCATGACGTAAAAAATTCATGTTGAAAACCATGCTGCAAACTAAATGGCAACACCACTTGGACTGTTTTTTTCTGTATCTGATGTAAGTTCTGCATTCCTATACTAGCACATTATAATATTATGAAAATATTTTCCTTGTTTTTGTTGTTGGAACTATACAGTTAAATAAGAAACAATTGATACTATTAAATGCCCAAACTTTGGTCCTTTAATCTCATCTGCAGGAAATAAGCTGTTCCATTCTCTATTGCTTATTTGGAAACCATAGTCAAAGTGCCGATTGTTGTATAATTTTAATAGGTCCTGTTAGGATAGGTAGGATGTTGGTACAAGTCAGTCCCAAAGCTGAATTACACATTTCTTTAATGGGGATGCAGGAGACTGAGGTCACCAATGAATCCCTGTCTTAAATATCCCTTTGTTGGATGCTTGGCATATGAAAAGATGAGAACGGAACTAGTGTAGTTGAATGCTAGGTTGCACAGTTTTCTGCTATTGAACCCAGAAAGAGAGCATTGAGGGGATAAAAAAAAGACGATTAGGTGATACTTCTTAGGAAAATATGCACTAAGTGAATTCTAATACCTGTTCCTGAATCTTGTGTTTTACTTAAGATCCATTTACTGTTACTTTTCAGGTTTCTGTTACACAGTTATGGAATCGTGATGAAGGCAGAACTGTGAGTGGCGTATGGTATTAGGATCACCTCTCATTCCCTGTGTTGCTCTTGTAAGTCAATCCATCCCATGGAGTTGCTGCAAAAATCCAATGGTTCATGTCTTAAGCGAAAGTTTGATGACAGCCTGACTGAACATTCCAAGTCCCGTCATGTTGAAGTGGATAATGTATCTTCTCAGCCTGATCCGCTTGCTCACAGATGCTGCATTAAACCTAATCTTGCTGATGACTGCGTTAATTACCTGAGAAGCTCAGTACCTAGTCGTGTTGTGTTTTACAAAGGAGGTTCATGGTGCAATTTCCCTGAGCAGATATTGCCATCTCTTGTTGATGCATTCAAGGATGAAAAATCTAGTGTTGTGGTTGTGATGGATAATCAACCTCTTCTTGTTGATTTTTTATCGATGACCTTGGTGAACCTAAAAACAAGAAAACTGCGCTCTGTTGCATGGCTTGATGGTGCAGGAAAATGGTGTGTTCCTTCTTTGTTCTTTGATGAGGAAGCTAGTGAATCCACAAAATTGGACCTGAATGCTGTTGAAGGAAGCAGGGGAACGATAACTGGGGATAAGGTTGTAAAGTTTCCATCTGAAACGTTGAATCAAGTGGTCCCTGAAAACATTTCTCCAGTTCCACAGAATTCTTGTACTTCAGACATACTTCGTAACATGCTCGTATCTGTTGAAAGAGGTAGTGAAAGATTTATGTTTGTTCAGAACCTTTTCCTCTCTGGCATGGGTTCATTTGCGATGCCAAACAGCATTGTTCACATTCACCGTTACTCGCCAAAGCATATTACTGCACAATGTAGACTCCATGCATTTGAAAAACAGATCAGGTTGACAAGCGAGAGGTGTGGTGCTTCAAATACAAGGTATGGATGGCTTGGGTCTAAAAAGCAAGACATAGTCAGGATTTTAATGGACGGTTTTGTGAGCACTAAAAATACAACTGGTAATGTTGATTTGGATCCCGGTATCCTTCTTTCACCTGAAAACCGCGCCTTTACCAGGTTCATACTGCACTCCAGTTGATATTCAGTTTTAGTTCTACAATAATGGATGTTTTTTTTTTGGTAATTTCATATATTTTTTTTTGGTAATTTCATCTAAACCATTAGGAAACAAGTATTATACCGTGACAATGTGAAAAATAACTTGTATCACTTTTCGTCATTTTGTAGTGTTGGTCTTTGTGATGTTGACGAAAATGGGGTACAGTACATGTTACTGTGCCGAGCAATATTGGGCAACGTGGGAAGTATCACGCCTGGATCACATGAGTTTCCTAGCAGCGACGTATATGGTTCTGATGCTGATAATTGTTCAAATCCAGGCTGTTATTTGATAAAGCCTTCACATCTAAGCACCCACATTTGCTTGGAATATGTTATTAGTTTCAGGCTTGCCCCAAACGTCCAAGGTAACAGGTTTAGCAAATTTTCTTAAGAGTTAGTACTCTGACTTGTGTACTCACACTGAAATAGACTGACTGACTACTCTTTGCTGTGTTTTTGTTTTTAGAGTATTTGGGTCAGAAGGGTTTATGGTTCCACCCACCTCCAAAACCAGGCCTAGTGGATCTTTCTAACATTCAGCCTGTGAGATGCCTCAAACCTTTACTTGTATTTTCCACTAGAATATTGTTTGCTACACTTTAATACATACTTACTCTTTAGTAAATGATGCTATGGATTACTCTGTGCTTTTCATGTTGAACATAATTCTAGCATTGCATTACATTAAGTATTTCTTATTCTTCTTAGCAATCTTTTTGCACAGATAATTTGCCAAGCTACTGAAGGGCCAACTTCTCCGTGGGTACCATTCAAAGTCCTGTTTGAAACAGTCCAGGGAAATTTATCACCTGTGGCAAGGGAGCTGCTCTTTCTTCACTATGAAGAGCTGAGGGTGCATTTTGATAATCTATACTATCCATTGTTGATTGCCATCTAGTTTTTCTGTCTGTTTGCTTGTGTCTTCATTGAAACAGTTTAATTCTATACACTTGACAGGAAAACAAGATTACTCGCAAAGAGTTGGTCAAGAAAATGATGTTAATTATTGGAGAGAAATTGCTTGTGGATTCCCTGACAAAACTTGACAAGAACAGTGTATGTATAGATAGTACATTGTACTCTTATGTATAGTTGCTGTATATTTTTGCACTCCCATAAGGGGATCTTGAGCAACCAGAGGAATTTAGAAGGGTATAAAACCAAAGAAAAAGAAGAGAAAATGCCACACTGTCTTTATTTAAACACCTAGAAAGTAGGAAGGAGGATAGTCTGAGAGCGTTGCTTATAAATATGGATGAGAGAGTAAGTGATACATGGGTGAAAAACATGAAAATTTGCGTGATTAACCTATAATTTTTAGGAGCAATTTATTTTCCATATAAAAAAGAATGGAGTGAGTTTATTAGTGTTTACTATCCTATGTAATGTTGTGTTAGACTCTCCGAGTGTGTAAGTTTATTACATTCCTGAATGGATTAGTGAAAGGTGTAATGCACTAAGATTTAATGTTCGCATGGTATAATAGAAATTCGGCACTATAACCATACTTAACTCAGTTATTTATTATTTGGACATGCTACTGCACTGTCACTGATATGTTTTTGTTGAAGAGATGGAGTGCCTCCTGGCGTTCTCTCTATAATCCTCTTGCCTTCTCTTCACTCATCTTGTGATTTTTACAGATCTGACAGTCTTAGATGTCTTTGCTAGCACATTTTTTTTTTATAATATGCCGTTCTTGTCTTCTCTTGCAGCCATCTCTATGGTACAAATCTCCTGCAAAAGCAGCTATTGATACTATAAATACAACAGTCAGCTCAATATGCGTCAATACAAGCAGGATTGATCAATATGCAACTCCTAGTCATGATTATCTAGCACCAAGTGTAGTGCCTGTGAAATGTGAACCCATTGATTCACAATATGGAGGTTCTCCACAACTAAGTCTCAAACGACAGGAGTTTCCCAGCCCAAGAATGTGTTCTCAAAACTTATCAGCACATCGTGCTGAGAGCTGTGATCCTTTTGTGCCAATAACAGTACATTCAAATCACACATCCGTTTTGAGGGTACCACCTAAAAGGATTCCCATTTTGAGAACTCATACCTGTGATTCTGTTGGACCAAGATTGGGAACTAGTGGCCATGCTCCCCTCACACATCATTCTGCTTCTATTGGTATGAAAGGCCTACGTTCTGTCACGCCAGGTATCGCATTGAAGGTCCCAGAGTCACTTCCAAGAGGATTAGTACCTGAATCCATATTAGCTCCAAGTTCTGAAGGCAGTGAAGCTGCAGCATCAAGTATATCACCTCAAATCCAGTCACCAAGTATTCTCCATCGGTCATGTGCGAGAAGTATGGCACCTCGCCTCCATGTACCAAGTATGGCGCCACACCTTCGCATACCAAGTAAGACATCTCAAGCCCATACACAAGGTGTGATGCTTCAATCTTTTGAAAAAAGTGCGATGCTTCAAGCTCGGTATTCCGGTGCAGGAACTATGATTCCTGTAAGCTCTACAGCTTCAACACCTAGTGGAGCATCAAGAGGTAACACTACTGCTCCCACATCAAGTGAGGACCCAAAGCACCATCAGACTCCAGAATTAGGTACGAGAGCAAAAGGTATCGACAGTGCAGCACCAAGCGTAGCTCGGAAGTCTCCTGAGAGGACTGCAATTTTGACAGCTGAAGAGCAGAAAGATTCCACACTGAGTATGCTGCCGGATTCTTCTTTTTGTTTCCATGGGTTTGCAGGCTACATTAGCATGTGGTACACTAAAAATTCTTTGTTTCTACTTTGCAGAAAGGGCGGTGTCAAGTAACATGGCTCCTCAGTGCGTAGCAAGCAACACAATCCCTATAGCCGCAGATGTACTCGTTGCGCTATCAGGTCACTACGAGAAGGGCAGGTAGAAGAGCATCAGTTCTTCATTGTATCAGGTATTTATGTTCCAACCGAATTCGTTATATGGATGATGCCACGCTGTGGCTTGTATGATCTATTTCTGCTGCGCTGACACGTTTCTTTCTTTCCCCATCCCTGAACCAGATGAAGAACACGTTGGCAAACTTCACCCTTTCCCTGTGGGCTTTGGTGGTTAATATGGGGTGTTAAATTATTCTCTCCTATATCTGTAGCTTGTCCCTGAGGTGGCTATACTGTTGCTTTTCTTCCTATTATACGTCTTATTCAGTGGCATTTTCGTAATTGTACATAAATCTTCAAGCTACTGAATGTTCAGAGCCGGAGCTTCAGTTTGGCCTTTACATGAGATGGCGCTTCTTCGGCATTTGGCCTCACTTGCAGATAACTTTACTACATGAACATGACACATTGAAATCGCAAATCATAGATGTTTTTAGCCTGAATCTTTTTTTGGAACTGTGTGCTGCAATTCTGCCAATATACTCAGCTATTGACTGCTTTTGTCTTCCGATTTACCATTGCATGTTTGCTAAAGAGTAAAGACTACTTCCAGAGTACTGTTAAACCAGACGATTTATCTTTAGTCTGACGAGGCGAACCCGATTCCATTCGATCCACACATCACTTCAATCCACGGATGGACCGGTAGTTCCATCCATGTGCTGCGACAAAAAGGGTAAACTTGGACTGAAGTCATCCCGAGGACTCGAGTCGGCGGGGCATCAGGCGGTCAAGCACCACCACCCATCATCCAATGTGGCTGTCCATTCGCCGGAGACCAGGTCGAGTCTACTCCATGCATAACGCCAAAATTGTAATGGTATACTGTATGCTCTTGACTTGTCCTGTTTGGGTCGCTAACTTTATTTTTGTATTAGTAGTTTCTCTGGAAATTCCATCCGCCAAGCACAGCGATGCATACTGTATGGTATACTACTACAGCATGCTGCTGTCAGGATATGAGTAAAGAATTCCGTGGAGCGAGTATATACTGTGATCTGCGGTAGCATTGCTACTCTCTATTAGATGCATATGAAAGTAGAGAAAATTTACGAGAAAAATCAAATTGCTAACCCGTCTCTTAGTTCCCTGCACAAGCCAAGATGAAAGCGATTAGTTTTGACGGAGGAAGTACACTCCTGATTTTCTCTCCCCGACTCGTTCTACACGATGCTGACAGTGCGAGTCCAATGCAGAAAACATCAACGAGGATGCATTAAATGGCTTCTGCACTGGAATTGAGCCGGCCGGGAGATCCTTTCGTTTCGTCTCTTTGGCACATACTCGCATCACGTTTTTTGAAGAGTAAATTTCATAAAACCCGGAGTTTTGTGGTCGTTGTTGCACAAAACTTCAGACATTTTGGCTCATGTCACTTAACCCCGAGTCCAATTGTTTCATAAAACAACATCCATATCAAAAAATATGAATCTTACCTATATACATTACTTTAATTTTTTAAGACTATATACATGGTTGTGCATCCAACTAAATGGTTTCGTTAATCAAATTGATGACAAAAATTGCATCATGCGTGTACAAAAATATATATAGTTTACAAGTCATATTAATGGTTATTTTAAAAGAGGTGGGGTTTTGTGAAACACTATGACCACAAACACATGGGGTTAAGTGACACAAGCCAAAAGACATGTGATTTTGTGAGACAAGGGTCATAAAACCTGGGTTTTACAAAATTTACTCTTTTTTAAATTTGTTTCTGTAAAATCCATGTGCCTTTTCTTTGTATTCCTATGTTCCAGTAGAGGCCTGTAACTTTTTCGATCCTCAAGCTATTTTTTTTTCATTACATAATACAACTCAGACACTCACAACGCACGCACACTCACGCTTATAAACGCACACACGGCAAATCGTACTCTTATGAGCATTTTCAAAGACTGACCCGGCAAATCCTCGAGATTGACGAAGCTAAAAAAAAATTCAAAATGCACGTAGAAACAGAAAAAGACATGATTGAAGTTGTATGTCACTTCAATACTACTACAAAACTTTTCCAATGGGGGAGTTTGGATGCAGCACAAGAAAAATATAGGATTTTGAGCAGAGAGATAAAAATAAATGAAAGTTTCTATGTGTCCAACCTCATTATATACATTTTTCTCCAAAGTTTGTATTGATTCATGCACCCCAAAGCAATCCACAGAATTAATAGGGTGTAACTTTTTGTTCCAAAGGATGATACAGAAAAATTATAAAAAATTCTTATGATTCTACTACTTTGTTCCAAAGTGGGGCCTTCGTGTTCTGATGGCCATATTACCAGCCAAGGAGGTTATTTTCATCATACTACATGATACAAGTATTCCTCCTTTTATGCGCCGTCGACTTTGAATAACATTGGGCATTTCCCCGCCAAAGGGAATAAACATTGGCATCAAAGCTCTGTCCAAATAGCACAAAAGCTACTTCTATAGTTCTATTCGAGATCTAGCTAATTGCGGCCGGTCAAAAACAGGATACGCACATGTATACGACAAAACATATACCGTTTGCGTGACAACTTGAGGCATATGCATCTCGGCGAGATCTAATCTGCATGATGCATGCTGCTGTCACGTACGGCATCGATTCCTATTTGGAGATGCTGCCGCGGCGTGCGTTCTGCCGGCCGATATTGTGGACGACGTTAATTGGCCCCGCGGTGCATGGATCTGTATACGTTTTTTTTTTTTGAGCCTTGGATCTGTGTACGTTGATGCTTCAGTGTCTGGATGACTGGATCATCTTTGTCTCTCTTAAGCTCTGACTGGCCTTGTGGCGGCGCAGCGTGTGAATGCTGTCCGGACTGCATCCGGATTTTAGTACGTGCAGAATGGGTGGTAGGCCTCAATCCGGCGTTGCTTGCTTCCAAACGGAGTACTATCACAGCTCACAAGTGCTTGGGTACTCATGGTAGAGCACACTTGGTGCAAAATGGCATAGTTGATCAAGTTTTCTTGCCCGATGTGCAATAGTGGGACCCTCGCATCTTTTCCCTACGTCCCTCGATGTCTTGAATTGTAGAGCTCAATTTTTTTTCTCTAATGTAAATGACTGTAGATATAGGAGTACGTTGTGGAAGGTTGATGGGTTGAGTTAAAATAAAAGGTATACTAGTATTTTACCTTCACTGTTTTTTTTTTGTCTCAAAATTCTAGGATCCCTCATATATTGCGGCGGAGGGAGTACATTCTTAATTCCGAAACCTATATATGTATGTGTCATTTAATCTTTCTTTTTTGCGAAAGTATGTGTCATTTTATCTTTATGTAATGTACCTCGTTTCTTACGCATATGACTATGATGATTGCTTCACAATTAGATCATTTGGGATGTAATTGCAATCATATATAAATAACTTGATACAAACTTAATAACATCAATTTTGTGCCATAAAATTTATATAACAACAGAATACTTGTTTGTCAAAGGCTTATGTTAACGGTACAAAATACAAGTAAACAGAGTAATTTCTTGTTTCCATCGTAAAGAATATTGGAACAATTTGAGTCCGCGTGGTCTACATATACAAAGCAAATCCAACAAAAACACACCACGGACACAAACACGATGCGTGTGGGTCAACAAACTCAACCGTAAATTCTCTTGGACCGAAGAAAGTAAACTACTTCCCTCCGTTTGGAAATACTTGTCACCCGGAAAATCACTGTAGCAATTTTGACTACATGTCTTTTTCTCTAAAATATTTCAAGTTACTTCAAATTTTCATATTGTTTGGTAGGTTTTGAGGCACATTACATTAGCATTATATACTTTCAAATATATCTAAATATTTTGTTAAAAAAAACGTAGAGTCAAAGTTGCTACAGTGATTTTCCGGGTGACAAGTATTTTCAAACGGAGGTAAGTATGTTGAAAGCACTGGAGAAATTTAAAAAATGTTGAACCAAACTCGTGCAAGACGTAAGCTGTCCGTGGTTAGACTCCAGCTTGTACGACTAGTCGACGAACCTTGTTAGCCAAGGAATATTCCTCCGGCTCCTCCCGTTAGCATGCTTGGGGCCCACTTTTATAGCTCAGCTAAGTCTGGCTCGTGGGTTTGATTCTGGTGCACGCGAGGATGCGAGCGAGTGAGCGACTAACCCGCTCGGGTCGGTTGACAGGTCAAGCCCTCGCGTCGCACCGTCCAGCGTGCTCAGCTCGTGCCCATTGTCAGTTGGGTTTGGAGAATTTAATTAAGTTACATTTCCTTTTAGTTATTGGAACCGCAAAAACTTATTTTATGCTTTCAAATATTGGACGGCTTCAAGATTTATATTCTAACAGGCAAGTCAAGAGGTTGCAGTAACGTGATATGTGTGATCGTGTGGAACAAAATAGCCTTTTAGTTCATATAATATAGAGCTAATTACTTAAACATTTTCACCTTGGAAATTTAACAAATCCTAAGAACCTAGCATAGTATATATATATATGATAACTGCAAAGCCGATAACTGAATGTAACAAAACCAAAATAAACCAAGGTTATTATCAGTTAATTGTATGAAGCTGTCACTAAAGGGGAAAGGGCATCAAAGTAGAGCGAGGACCAGAGGAGCAATAGTGTGGAGGAGAGACAATGCACGCCCGGTGATGCAGCACGCAAGCGTACGATGATGTGACATGCAGGTCGGCGAATATCTCTTGTCTATATCTTTGGTCACCTCGATTTTTGGTGAAATTGAGAACCGAACTCAAATAACTAAACCTGATTTGTGAGGGTATGAGTGACAGCTTCATTGTGCCTAAAAAGTTTGGCTCTGGTAGCTGAGATCCAATAAACTGTCGACAGCTGTCTATCTAATCAAACATAAAATTGTTAATTAGTTTGATTAGATAGGACACTTGTTAACATATTACTCGCCCTGCACATAATAGGTGTAGGGAGCCCAGCACGAGAGCCAAACTCGTCCCGAGAGTGTGCATGTGTCCCCCTCCCAACTTATATAATTTGTTGAATAAAGTGTAAATTTAAAGCTAATTATAGTAGATATATATGTTGTTTTGAGCGCCGTATAGTTAACAATGGCGGGACGGCTGCCAGAACCTTTCTAGGATCGAAGCAAAGAGAAAGAACCTAGCTGATTTTGAATTTATTTTGGCAACAACAAAAATTCACCAATATTAGACGAAATTTTAGACTTGGGCTAACATTCGTATAACAAAAAAAAAACCATAATTTCGCCAAAAGAATGATTCAGATATTTATTTTACTTTTAATCAAATAGGAGTCAAGTGGATTTTATTCCCGTCAGGGCTGAAATTTGTGGAATTTCCATTAAATTTGAAACATAAACCAAAGCACTAAAAAACGGGAGAAAACCCATAAAAAAACGCAAGAAAAAAAAAATCCACTCTCCCGCGCGCCGAATAAAGTTTCCCACATGTTCGTCCTCCGTCCACGGCCAGTACGCGGGTCGCCGTTGTCCTCGTTCAAACATTCAACGGTCAAACGTTCAAAGCCCCCAGGCAAACGATTCCTCTCCACACGGCACACGAGTCCACGCCCCGCGTACGTAACGTTCGCCTGCCCACCCACGCTCCCCGCCGCAACCTATATATCCTACCACCTCGCCGTTTCCTCCACCGCACTCTCTCTCTCTTCTCCTCCTTCCCTCTGCGGTCAGCTCAAAGACTTCCTCCAGCTGTTCAACGTTTTCTGCAAGCCGCAACTGACCGACCATCGTCCAGCCTCGCGGCCCACGGATTCGTTTTCTTTACCAGCAGCGGCGGTGATGGTTCTTCCGATGTCTCGCGCGACGAGACCCATCTCCAGACTGGTCCCCGAGATACCGCTGCTGAGGCGTGGCAGCCGGCAGGTGGCGCCGACGACCGGCGTCGACGAGGTGGCGGTGCCGGCGCACTTCCGGTGCCCGATCTCGCTGGACCTGATGCGCGACCCGGTGACGGCGCCGACGGGCATCACCTACGACCGGGAGAGCGTGGAAGGCTGGCTGGCCCGCGGGAACGCCACGTGCCCCGTCACCGGCCGCCCCATCCGTCTCGCCGAGCTCGTGCCCAACCACGCCACGCGCCGGATGATCCAGGACTGGTGCGTCGCCAACCGCGCCCGCGGCGTGGAGCGCGTGCCCACTCCCCGTGTGCCCCTCGGCGACGCCGACGCGGCCGAGGCCGTGGCCGCCGTGTCGGCGGCGGGGAGGCGCGGCGACGCGGTGGCGTGCGGGGCCGCCGCGGCGCGGGCGAGGGTGCTCGGGAAGGAGAGCGAGCGCAACCGGCGGTCTCTTGCCGCGGCCGGCGCCGCGCGCGCGCTGGCCAAGGCGTTCGGGCGCCTCGCCGGCGAGCGCGTCGAGGCCGGCGGAGCGGTCTCCGCCGCGTTGGGGGAGATCCTCGCCGCTCTCACCGTGTTCTTCCCGCTCGACGACGAGGCCCGCCTCCGCATTGCCTCCCCGCCCTCGCTCAAGTCCCTCGTCTCGGTGCTCTCCCACGGCGAGCTCGCCGCGCGGGCCAGCGCCGCCATCGTGCTCCGCGAGCTCACCTCCTCGGCCGGCCAGGCCACCGTCGAGGCCGTCTCCAAAACTCCTGGCCTGTGCGACGCGCTCGTCGGCCTCGTCCGGAACCCGGTCTCGCCGCAGGCCACCAAGGCGGCGCTCGTCACGGCCTACTACCTCGTCACCGCCTCCGACCGCGTGGCCGCGCGCCTGGCCGAGCTCGGCGCGGTGCCCGTGGCCGTGGAGCTCCTCGTCGACGCCGACAAGGGCACGAGCGAGAAGGCGCTCGCGGCGCTCGACGGCGTCCTGTGCGCCGCCGCCGGCCGCGAGGCCGCCGCCGCGCACTCGCTCGCCGTGCCGGTGCTTGTCAAGAAGATGTTCCGCGTGTCCGACATGGCCACGGAGTTCGCCGTCTCCGCGCTCTGGCGCCTCTGCCGCGCGGACGATGCCGCCGCCGCCTCGTGCCGCGCCGAGGCGCTGCGCGTCGGCGCGTTCCAGAAGCTGCTGCTGCTGCTCCAGGTCGGCTGCGCCGGCGTCACCAAGGAGCGCGCCAGCGAGTTGCTCAAGATGCTCAACGGCTCCAGAGCCAGCGTCGAGTGCATCGAGACCGTCGACTTCAAGGGGCTCAAGAGGCCATTTTGAATGATCGGCCTTGCTGGGGAAACAGTTTCAGAAGAACTTAGATCAGACGTGTGGATAAAAGATACAATCATACAGATAGGATGACTAGGTTTAGGAATTTTTTGACATACTGTAACTGCACATTCATACAGTAATACATACACACACAGGACAATTGAACATTCTTTCTTGTCTATATATTCCCTATGCGTATGCAATTTCTATTTCTCCTGCTAAGTTACTAACTAGTTTACCCGCAAAAAAAAAAAAAGTTACTAACTAGTTGTGCGATTTAGTCTGAAACTAAAATCCGAGGAATCGATGATCGACTGGCTAAACGAACCCATATTCAGCAAAAGGTTCACATCGTCTTACGCTCTTTTGCTGTTGTTCAATGTTCAAACAGTTCATACTTCAATTCATTTGGCACAAGTTTATGGTTCAGATCATTGGTCAAGAAGACACCAAACAACACACAGCTTGGTCCCCCACGTCTTCAGTTTGGTAACCTGCTCGTTTTCTTCATAATAAAGAAATGAAGCAAACGACTCAACCACTTCGGTCTCGAAGATCCCCGGCTGCAAATGACATCCATGTGCTCTTATTCCATTGGTTCGGCCTGTTCACACTCAGAAAAACCTCATCTTTCCCGTGTCATCCTTTCTAGCAGATGTTCATTTTTCTAAACACTACTTTAGAGTTGTAAAGCTCAATCGTTCGGTGTCAATTCGTTCCACAATTGCTGCTGCTACTGCATTTTGAAAAAACAAAAGGCTGAATCATGGACAAATCTGAATTGATCACGAAGCAAAGAAACCCGGGGAGGAAACCGAAGGAGTCTGAATTGTTTTACACCGAGACGTGGTAAAGGAAGAAGAAGAGTGGGGAAGTGGCCAGTCATCGCCGACGAGTCGTCACGGCACCGTGCGTCTGTGGACGGTAACGTTTAACCTCTGCACAATCCAAGTTATGTTTCCATCAGTGAATTCTGTTCCGTTCAATTATCAGCTCAGTGCCAAAGGCGTCCAGGTTTCAGCTCTGAGGTATGCTACGACAGCTACAGAAGTCGACGGATACGAACGGCAACCCGGTCGGTCACGACACTGACAGGCTGCTTGGTTTACGTACTATTAGTAGACCAGTAGCGGAATGCATACTTTTCCCTCTATCTCAACAAATGGAAACCAAATGGACCGGCAACTTGACCTCTCGATATCGGATCACAAGTACCCTGCATATCCCTCTCTCTGGGCAAAGATATGGACCTTGGCGTGGTTGGAATGGAGAAATTTCGGAGGAAATGGGCTATGATTCATGTGAAATATTCTGGCCGCCGTCGTTGATTGGTGCTTGGTTGGATGTGATACGATGGACGGAGGGGTAGATTACTGTGGCGATAAAGACTCGGTGTACTTGGTCGTTGTAATGGTTGGGTTTGGACGTATAGACTGGCGAGAGTCTGTTCTTTATGGAGCTTTCTCGAGGGCTGACTGCTGACTGGTTCAACAATGCGTCTCCGTTGATGGAGAACGGTAGCAAACACATCATACCGGTGTACATCCGTGTCAACTTTTATGTTGTCCGCTACTTGTCCAATTAAACTCCGTATATTGGTCTGTGGCTCTGGCTCATTTAACAAAAATAGGGCCGTTCGAATAATGAATTGATAATCGGCTGCCACTAAACATGGACCATGGACACGGGCATGCAAAGAATGTTGGGTTTCTTTCTTTTTAAGCATGTCGGGTTTATTCTTCCTTTAGGCTCTCTCTCATCCGGCGAAACCAGGTTACGTCCAGTGGCGGAGACCAGGTTGGCCGCTCCTCCCCTGGTAACGTCCATGCTTCTTAAGGCCAGTGTCCCTGCCCTGGTGGAGTTGTAGTAAACTCTTCGTTTTGGAGCTCCTCACTGGGTAGATATGCCTCGATGGCTATAGCCCTTAGTCTTGAGTCAAAAACTTGTATGGGGCTGTCTCCCACTCTCCGTTACTTTCAAGTAGCGCCACTTGTCTAGACCATCGGCTCATGCCCCTTCTTCACACTAACATTATTGGCCAGTCTATGGTCCATTGTTGCCTCGTCTGAACGACCTTTGTCTATCATGCCTGAAAAACACCTCCTTTCAATTGAGTCGATTGGACTAATAAACACGAAAAAACTATTATTGGTCCACTGGTTGATATAAGATGTTAAGTCTATCATGCCTCTATATATGTCTCATTTTCATAAGACCCTAGCATATACTTATACAGCACTTAACTAACAAAAAAATATACCACCTGAACGGCAAAAATATAAGTGAAAAGTGCCCGTTGGTTATTTCGCAGAAGCTTCACTGAAAAGGTTAGAATTTAAACACCATAATTAAGCATGGGTATATACTCTTGAACGATGGAGCTTTTGTCGAATGCCGCCAGAGGGATCAATTAAAGAAATAGATTAAACAGCAGTAATAAGGAATCAAACAACTGGAAGGATGCAAACTGGAATACTTTTTGGAATCGGATGCTGTTACGGGCCCCTTAAGTGCGCAAACACAAGCTGATCATCTCAGTGGCCATTGCTGCTCGACTTTCAGGCTACGGCCTAATGGTTGACTTGACGCCTGTGTCCCTTTGCTTCAGATTCAAATCTATCACAACTCTGCAGGCCCGTCTCTCCCTTTGGCTCCTCACAAAAAGGTTGACTCGTAAGCCGGCTAATAAGCGCTCCAAGAGCTGTCTAATAAGGCTAACGTTAACCTTGCTATAATCTGCGGCAAGAAAATTTAACATTTTTTCCCAATGGTAAAGAATTTATGTGATGACAACCAGGCCTATGGGCTATGAAGTTGTAAAGAAAATATGTGTTGTGTTCATAATTCACCTCGCTTGATCATTATTTGTTTTTCTTCACATATATGGCTAATACCAAATGGAAAATAAATAAATATGGATTTTGGCCACAAGATATAGTTGAAATAGTATTATGCATCAACTCAGATATCCAAATATACGGTCATTTAACATACTAGCTGGAACACAAAATTTATGTAAAAATTGGCTTACAATATGTAGTTAAACAAAAAGGGCATGACAATATGGTTATTCATGTAAGAAACAGGAGAAAATAGTTAAAGTAAGGTGTGATCCACATATTTCTGTACAAAGTAAGAAAGCCAACTTAGGAACACCAAATTCTTTGATTTCAATTTTGTTCTCTGAATCAAATACATAGTTGTATCAAATGCCGTTTTAATCCAAGGCTCTTTGTATTTCAGCATGTTTATCTATAAAAATCAAAGAAAACACATGAAGACACAAGTAATTGATTATTTTTTTTCTAGTCCACTATTCTGATATATCTATATAGCAAACACAAACTTATGAATATTAAAACATAGCTTTATACTTTCAGCTAGAATAAAAAAAAGATGTGGTCCACATTGGACATAGCATACAAAAACCGGGTCCTCTGCCATTTGGACATGAATGGGCCAATTAATCTGAAAAATATTTACACTTTCAATAATTTATTTCTCTTGACCACACAGATAAGGGCGTCTGGGTATATTGTTTTTAGTAGAAAAAAATGATATCACCTGAGGCAATAGATTTATCCTCCATCAATGAAATTGAATGAATGCAAACTAAGAAAATACTTATGTTGAAATGTGGCTGCCGCATCAAACAGGGCACGTACGTATTCAATGTCACCGAATCTTGAAGCTATTGGTGTGCCTATGTGTGTGTGGTTGCCGACGCAACGTCCATCGCAGCAGATGAGCCCGCATATTGCAGCAGATCGTGGCCACCGTATGCATCTAGAGCTGCAGCGTGAGCATGGCTGGCGGCTAGGGTAGAGGGAAGGAGATTGGCTAGGAAATTTTGATGTGAGATTAGATGAGCTGTTACAAGGGTCATACGTGAGGGAGGAGATTAAAGGTTGGATTTAAACATGAGATTAGACGATGTTTTAATTAAGAGTTAGATGTTTTGCTTTAATATTAGAATTCCTAGCATATTTCTCTATTTTTTTTAGGCACAGGTGGGAGAGTCAACTCCTTTTATATATAATAAATAGATAGATACATTTTCTCTGAATGGACAAAAATGGTTTTAGAAAAAGACCAAATCAATTCCAAGTCAACTGACGTTAGGCAAAAACATAAAAAGGTTGACTCCCGTGGGAGCGAATTTTCTAGGATTTAACGGCGTTGTGCTTTCAGCGGTAGGTGACGTGGCTGGCGACAGCGAAGCATCAGTAGTGACTTCGTCAATCTCGAGGATTTGCTGGCTCAGTCTTCGAAGATGCCCATAGGGGTAGGGTTTGCGTATGTGCGTTCATAAAGGGTGCGTGTGCGTGCGTTATGAGTGTCTGAGTTGTACTGTGTAATCGCAAAAAAAAAAAAAATCCTGGCCTCGATGTACTGGATGAAATATGTGGGGAAGCCAAGGCGCAACAACCGGATACCATGTATCTTTCCAGAGAAGAGTAGCAGAGCGTCTCGCTCGGAGCGAGCTGCTATCATGAAGAAATTTCAGAAGGGTAAGATCCCTCCACTACAACGACCCATCTATTTTCCTGCGGTGGGGTGGTACATGCCTGGTGTAAAAGGCATTCCATGTTAACTGAAATCATGGAAGATCAAGTTAATTATAAAATTTGTGCGAACTTTGAGAGCAAAGCAAACAGCATATGCCAAGCCCACTTTGTACTTTGGTAGTGTACCTTTCTTCTAGGCGACCCTCCCTTCTGCTAATGTGCACCCCCCCCCCCCCCCCCCCCCCCCCCCCCCCCCCTTTGTAGTTTGGTGTGATTTGACTACTGCCACAACCATTAACCATATCGCTACAACCATAAACTTATGGTACATGAGGATGTGACAATTAAAGTTAAACATTCTGTTGGGATATTCTTTAAGCCTATAGCGACGATTCATACTTTGTTGCAATACTCTTCAAGCATATCAACTCATCTTTCGTTGCGATACCCTTCAAGCATATAGCAACGCGATGACTCATATTTCGTCACGATATGCTTTAACCCTATAGCGACCCATATTTCGTTGTGATACCCATTAAGGATATAGCGACTACTACTACTTTGTGGCAATACCCTTTAAGCATATTGCAACACCATAGTTATTATTGTCACTAGCATATATCATGGCAATATATGATATATATAGCTGCCAAACTCTGGCGTTGCGAAAATGCTTGCTTGCAAATACCATACATGGTTGCAATAACCACTATAGCAACATCGCATGTGGTTGCCAATACCACTCATGCAGCGCCAGTGATCCTTGCGTGTGCAACCTATTGCCACGCCAGATTTTGTTGCGATACGTCAAACTGCCAATGCATTAAAAAGGTGATGTGATACCCTAGGCATCGGAGGTACTTGCAACGCCTTCCAACACCTCGATTTAGTTACAATTGCTCATATATTATTTTATTGCATACTTTTTAGGACATGTGTTTGGATTTGAACCATACCAAATTATTTTATTGCATACCCTCGGCATCATTTTTTCTTAGTTGATATCCAATATTTGGCACGTCCTTTGGGATTTGGCATCGTTACCATCAACCAGAACATGAACTCAGGTGAAAAGCCGACGATAAAAGTTTCTCCAAAGAATGAGCTCACTTGTAGCGATGACAACTAAATTTGTTTGGCATCTATAAATTAAATGCTTTTCTTTTTTATTCTAGCAATGTTGAAACAAAGTTATTTCCTATACCACTTATGATATTTAAGATACATTTAAATCATTATATTTCTAGCAATTGAATCTCAAATCAAGATCTTAATTATATTGATAAAATTAATGACCAACATGCGAGGCACACATGTCATACAATTGGCAACTTTTGGCAAGCTAACAATCCAAACATCATTGTGGTCATGAAAATTTTTTGGTAGGGAATGTTTGGGCGCTAAACCAACATATGCCCTTATAGAACTGGAGAAGACCACTAGCATTTTGTCTTGAGTTTGTCATTCAATGTTACCAACAATTTAATCAACATATAGTTTCTTTTTTTTTCATTGCGAGAGGTTTCTAATACCAAGTTTCGTTTCTTTAAAATGTTATAAGCGTAGAATGTCCTATATGCATGGTGCAGACACATATATTGTTTTATATCAGTAGAGAAGGAGGAAGCATACAAATCAACTAAGCGAAAGAATCCTTTGTTTGGGCCACATAGACAAGTGGACTCCTTAATTGTGGAAACATCGTCGATGGACACACGACGCGCGTCCTGCACCAATCCTATACGTAGCCCGCCCTACAAAATCCTTTTGATAGAACACTTTGAGATTCGTGCGAACAGACATCGAACGGCCCACGCACGTTGATGGTTGAGAGGGAGAGCACAGATGGGCGACACGTGGCGCATTCTGATTGGAGCGGGTGGGAGGTGGGAGAAAAAGAAACGATTTGCAAACTTTAAACGTATTTTTCTCTTAAACCATAAGTCCGTTTTCGAATCCGTTTAAACCTACGTGTTTGTTACAATTAATTCTACCAAATGAGATCCAATTTAAATATTTTTTGAATTTTTTAAATTTTAAATTTTCATCAACATATTGAATGTACTGTGTCAACATTTTTTTGCACTGTGTCAACAGTTTAGATGTGCCATGTCAACATTTTTAGCGAAAATGTTGACTCAGTTGTTTGAAAATGTTGACATAGGCTTACGAAAATGTTGAAACTGGTGACAGTTACTTGATAGGCTAAGTTGCCTTAAGTGTATACGCTTCCAGCTCGGTGTACGGTAGAAATGTTGAAACTGGTGTTTTGAAGATTGTACGGCAGAAATTGCTTCCAGCTCGGTCGATCGAGTGTATACGCTTGCATATGACATGACGAAAGTGCATGAGAAAAAGATAGAATTTTGATAGGTCTTTAATCGTCAGAAATTGTACAAGAGCTGCTGACAACAGTTACCTTTGTTAAGTATGGATAGTCCTCAGGTTTCAAGTGAACAAACCACTTTTTTGGGCAGATCGATGGAGCCTCATGCACGGATGACGGATGTGATCTGTTTCAAAATACTCTTGGCAATAGACCGGTCACAGTTCCATTTAAAATTTGCAATAAACTGACATAAAATTAGTCACCTGTATTTTATTGTTTAATTGCACCTGAAGCACTTTTGGACTCTAGCTAAAATCACTTTGATCTACTATGCACACAGCCAAACCAACTCACCAAAAGCCTATATTTTTTTTTGACCGAAAAAAAGCCTATATTTTTGCTTGTGGTTATCTTGGATTGCAGTATTGAAACGGATGCTCACATACACACGCTGGTGAGTTCACGAATGCAGATCCTAATACCCTATTCTGCATACGACTGGACCCGAAGATATTGTGGTTGATGAAGTCAACACAAATGTTGACGGGCTTGTTACTTACCACTCATAAAATATGTAAATGCAAATATCTATGCTGAGTTAGAGTCTCGAACACTGATATGGATAGGTTTCACTGCAAGAAACCTAACCAATTGAGGTATGCTAAATTGCAGCCACCATAAAAGCCTAAGATGAAAAAAACATTATAATTCAACAAAAGAATGCTAACGGGAATCGATTAATTCTACAACAAAATCGAGCACTAGTTTTGAAAGGCGTGTTACAAAAACGCGTTGTGAAATTTTGCCGCACAGTTCATGCCACAAGTAGATCGATCAATATGACACAAAACTGCGCGGCAACACAAAATGATCAGGTTACTAGAGCTACCTAACAAGTTGTTTTAAGTGCACGAGTGCCACTTTGAAAAGAAATTTTGTGTCCACCGGTACCTCACAAGTGATTTCATGGATACACCACTGCACGTATTCTATATATTATCATGTCTTTTCTTTAACCTTGCTACATGAAGGCAGTCAAGAAGCGCGTGAATGCTGAACTATCAATAAGCAAAAATAAAAATATATAACCCAGTTCTTATATTCATGGCGACATCCAAGAGTAATGAACTGAAGCCTTTTATTCAGACAATCATCATAGTTTCTTACAATCAAATATAAGTATAACCACCATTACTTCCTGGAGGAAAATCCAACACGAATATACAAACGAATACAGTATAATCAAAGAATCAACCTACAATTAAAGAATTAAGTGAAGAGCGTGTCATGGCTATGCATGCATGATTCAGGTATTGGCGTATTGCTACACCAATGAACACAATTAATTCGATAAGAAATAATCCTTTTGAGTCCCATGAGACTAGCTATATACGGGTTGATCAGCCTGATGGCGATGGGCACCCACCGTTGGAACTGTTCGTCTGACACGATGGCCCCGCTCCCAGCTGCTGCAGATACAGTCGGCGGAGAAGCTGCAGGATGTGCTCGCCGGAGACGACGGACTCTCCCTCGCCCCACCCATCAGCGCCCAGCGGCCTCGCCGAGCTCGACGCAACGACGAACGCCATGACGATTGCTGTCAGCATCACCGCCTGCACGAATTTCTTAGAGAGTGTCGTCATGGCCAACTGATTCTCACTACTGGCCACTGTAAACTCTTTGCTTAATTTCTAGCTTCTGATCAGGTTGCCCAAGATTGAAGAAGTCTGTCTAGCTCTTGCTAGCTTGGTTCTTCTGAACACTGAAAATGTGCTGCAAGCAAGCTTAGAGACTTTGGGTTGCAACTCATGAACTCTAGTTCGCACGCATATATAGGGCACGGATCCGCCGCGCTTTGTTGAACACGACGCTTCATGGAAGCGCAAGCATGCTCGTTACGTGATGCGACTGGCATGCATGCATATGACGTGCAGAGAATTTGAATACCGAGGTAGAATTCTTCGTGCAGAACCTACCCGGATGTTGCTCCCAGCTGCTTTATTTCGTGGAGATTTGAGCTTTCGATGCACTAACTTCACATGCTTGTTGCTAACAAGATCAGCTTGTTTATCCAAATGGTTCCTCTTTTGCGGACGCGTCTTATTAGCTTATTGCCGTAATATTACAATCAACCAGTTGAAAAAAAAAACTGTGACAAATCCGTGTGCAAGCTATAGTACTGTAACTAATTAAAGCTCCACATTTCGATGTCTCTACTCCCACTCGAACCTTTAGCTTGCTGCTGACCATTGATGACGACCCGAGACCAATCACTCGGCTCCTGGTAAACTGAACAGTAGAACTGTACTACTGACCATATATCAAGAGAGACCGTAACAAAGGGGGACAGAGAAATAACAAATTTCATAGTACAGAATTCGGCATGCAGCACGTAGGGCACCACTACATGAGTAGTACAGTTGATTTTAGGTTTTATTTGACTTTTCAAATCAAATATCGCCCATCCGCATGGATACACCTCCTCTGATTGTTGGAATTTTAACTTCGTTTTCTTTCTTTGGTCTCCATTTGTAAATAAACCGACATGTTTCAATTGTTGGCAACAAATCCAAATTATACCCATATATGGTATGCTTGTGACATTATGCTTTGGACCTTTCTTTTGGACTCTACGACATATGCATATTTGAAAAGGTGAAGCTCGATCGATTAGTAAGTAGAGAGCCGTTAGCTTAGGCTGACATGTGACTGGCTTTGTTTTTTCCTTTTTGGAGGAGCTGGCAGTACTTAGCCAATGGCCGCCTGATTGCACGAGCTGTGGCCTGTGGACGTTCAACCAAATGAGCCGAAAATGCCTACATTGCCAGTACAAAGCATTTTACCAAAAAGTTATACATCTTCTCAAAAAAAAAAAAGAGAGAAAAATGTTCTACTACTCGATCAGAAATCTACTAAGACAATGATTTGAGCGCCCCTTTGAAGGGTTCTTCCACCGGCTTAATTAAGGTCCACAATGTACCGAACGGAAAAAAATAAAAACAGTTTTGGCCTAGCTAGAAACCATTAAAAGCCGTTTACAAAACAAAATCTCGGATAAGCTAAGAAAAGCTATTTCGTCAAACATTTTGCTCAAATGCTTCAGCTCCACGAGAAAAGATGTTTCGCCAGAGACATATATAGCCAGAGCCAGTGTTATGTATAGACGCCATTAAAGCCTTACTAAAGTAGCCCTATCCTGTGTTACATCGTATTTTGCGGCAACCCTTTTATGACACTCCTACTTGGTATTTTGAGTGGCAAGTTCTTTCAACTGCATTTTATTCTCCAACGGTAGGAGAAGGACATCATATGAACTAATATTTTCATTTATATATTTTTGCCATTAATGTTCCAGAAATGTATTACACCACAAGCCACTTACTAGTATAACTGTCAGGAAATATTGCAACGAAAAGTAACTGATAAGTGGAAATCTGATTTTATTTTTAGTACATCTGCCACTCTCTTACAAACTGAATAACACGAGTAACCTTTCATGTAATAGGATGAATAATCAAACCAACACAAAACACAAACCGAAGAGGATGGAATAAAGTTCTATATATATAACGAATACAGCAGCACTACTGCAGTCACTCGTCTAACATTACCCTCGCACAAGAAAGCAATGCATCAAGAAAGATTCAGACATGGACTGTTCATGTGTCTGAAACTCTGAATCTTTCATAGATTGTGCCGTGGGCAACCACCATTTGAGCTATTGGTGTCGCACGAGGGCCCAGCCCCCAGCTTCTGCAGGTACATTTGACTCAGGAGCTGCACCACGCTGTCGCTGGAGACGGCCTCCCTTGCCGGCGCCCACACATCGCCACCACCCAATGGCCGCGCCGCGCCTGAAATAGCCAAGAACGCCACGAGCACCAGGAGTATCACTGGCACAGCAGCAATCCTTCTAGCCAACGCCATCTATATGCAGTCACTAAAAACAAACTGAACTCTCGATCTCTCGACACAGCTGAAGTAGCTTGTTGCTGTGATCGACCGGCTTCTATGTTCGATTGGCTACGACGAGCACACGATGAGATGAGATTTGCATGGGCCGTCGATGGGTATATAAAGGGCACAGGTTTTAGAGAATGTTTCTAGAACTGTTGGTGCACGTGTCATGATTAATTACTTACTATATTCAGCTAGGCACTAATTAACTTCACGTGTCGCCGTAGTGCTTGCTAAGTCCCGTTTTTATTTGTCCGAAAAGGTTTCTTTGAGTAACTAAAAAGTTCCTTTTAACATTCTGGATTTGGCAAGACCATATTAGCGCACTTTTGCCTTTGTCCTTTTTTTTCGAAAGAGGTTTTGCCTTTGTCCTTTAATCAAGGGAAAGAAATGGTAGCGCGCGCTTCCAGAATATGCGGCGGCGAGTTTCTGGTTTCGAGGAGACCAATGGGCGTTTTGCATCCAGGCCTTGACCAATTCTTAGATTTGTTGTGCCCCGGCGCATGTTGAAATCCCTCCAGTCAGACATGGATTACAACAAGAATTAGAAATATATAAGTTGTCTTAGATCTGGACGTACGTAAGAATTGAGGTACATATAGCAGGGAAATGAAAGTATAAGTTTCTGTTCACTCAAACGCACAGCGGGATAAACGTACAAACTTGCTTGTGTTCAGCTCACATGCAGGTACATCAATAATTTACTTGTTTGATCACCGATTCTAATTAAGTGATGGTGCCCAAAAAATAGAGCCGATCTCTACTATTACCCACGCAGGTACATTACCGCCAGGATAAACTAAGGGTGCATTTGGTAAAGCTCTCGGATACTTTCTATTCGACACTATAGCGGTCCATGATACCGTAGCACCCGGGAGCTGGAGCTGGTGGAGCTCAAATTTTGGCTCCATTGGCTCCCAATTGTTTTGCTGTTGTTTTGGGTAGGAGACAGAAAAGCTGCTCCGATGAACAATGTCACTCCAAGAGCTTGTCAGAGGGAGTCATACCGAACGCGCCCTATAATATACTAGCTACGCCGAGAAAGAGTCACATAGTACAACGTATTGTTTATGTCAAAGATGCCTAAATAAAGTTAAGTTGGCAAAATTAATATAGCCTCTCATCTTGCCCAACCGTTTCCTATTTTAGAAAATCATCTCCTAAAACATGCTAATTTATGCAAAACTAACTAATTTAATACACCAAAGTTTACTCCAAAAAAAAAAAAACCAAGCAACTTCCTCGGAACTGAGAAGATTGATGATTTACCTACCTAGATGAATCTTACGTCGAATTAAATAAAATCATTCAAAATTCCTTTGAAAATCTGACTGCTCAATGGCCTCGGAATTTTTCTGAGACTTAGCTAGTCAGGAAAAAGCATTTTTATAATGTAAATAAGTTTGCTATGGCCTGCATTGAAATGTATTATTACTTCAATTATTGTCACTTCAAACTACACAAATACAAGTATCTAGCCCATGCAAATACACAGGTTGACAGCTAGTAACGATACAATACTATATTTAAAATTTGCATATATGATATATATCTCACATACAAGTACACACGCTTGTGCGTGACCACAATAAAAACCTCAAGAAATTAAAAAACAAAAAATATTTAACAATTCAAACCTAATCCAACATAGGAAAAAAACATAAAAATTAACAAAGTGAAAGAATCCTAATCCTTTCTTATTGTCGAGACGTCAATCGACGACAAACGTCGGCTTGTGTTTACGGCCGTGCTTGAGTTGGGCACGGATTGTTGGGATCCCACGTGCTACACGAGGGATGCTGCTTCATCTCCAGAGGGGGCAGCTTGTGCCGCAGCCGCCAAGTTGACGGCAGCACGATGACCGAACCGACGCCGGCTTGCTCGCCGTCCGCCAGCGGCCTCGTGGCGGCGGCCGTCTGACTGGTCCATGAGCACGACAGGATCACGAACACGATCAGGAGCAGTGGAACGGCAAACTTTGATCTCATCGTCATTTCTGTTACGTACGTAGGATCTCCTCTTTGTATCTCTTCTCACAGTCACAGTTCAGCGCGCAGCTGGTCGATCACTCCACTACCAAGCTAGTGCTTCTAATCTAGCTAGGTAGCTAAAAATCACTGAGCTTGCTGGTCGATCACTCCACTACCCAGCTAGTGCTTCTAATCTAGGTGTAGCTAAAAATCACTGAGCTTGCTGTCTTGTGTTGTGTGCTAACTCTGGCATGCAAGAAGTATATATAGGCCACAGGTCGTCTAATTTGCAACCATGATCAGATGCTGATCCTAGGCTGTGATCACTCTGCACGGCACTAGACTTGAGCTCTGGGAAATTTCCATGCATGTACACATAGTTTCTTCTCCTTACGTGTCGACCAGTTGCATATAAGCTGAAAAAGATTTGAAGGGCGTCGATCGAACAGACCGGCCAGTCCACGCGGTTTTCAAGTTCTAATTAAGCAGCGTGCATGTTGATCAGTTGAGCAGTCGCATTGCTGCAGCTGCAAATCAACTAGACGTATTGTCCGGGTAAAGGTCTTGTCTTGCGTACATATTAGTGATCAGTTGCCAATCAACTAGACGTAGGTTGGCCGGCAGGTCTCCTCCGCGACAAATGTTTCAAATACAGAAAAATCCGATGGAAATAGAACGAAAGGGGTGCAGCGGACTCTAAAATAACACTCCCGGCTACAATTCGAATTCCTAGCACTTCTTGTCATTTTCGTCGAGGGAAAACTACAACAACCATGGATATGTACGATGTCATTATCTCTTGACTCTCGAGCTAGCTTAAATTGATATTCTAAAACAAAATAACTGACTTGTTGACTTCCTGGTCGAGCCCACATATAATACATCAATCAGAAGTGCAACCTCTCTATTCGTAGGCCGTATGCTGTACATGGCCTACATTCGCTGGTGCTACATGTAGTAGTCTTCGTTGACTTGGACTGCTCCGAAAAAGAGAATTCTGTGTTTGAACCCTCTGACTTGGACTCGCCACAATCATAGCTAGCTCCCACTTACAACTTGATGGTAATTGAGGTACGATGCACATCATTGGCTTGAATTTGGTTACTACGTACTCCCTCCAGTGTCAAAAAACTTGTTGTTTTGAGGTTGTTCTAAGTCAAACTTTTTAAATTTGACTTGAAATATCTTTTCATGCATTAAGTTTAGAAATGTGAAAATGATACGAGTAGATTCGTATTGAAATATTATTTCATAAAAGTACACTTTGGCTATATTTTATAAATATTTTATACCAAAAAATATTAGTCAAAGTTGTGTTTTGAAGACCGTGTCAATGTCCTAAAAGACAAGTTTTTTGACACTAGAGGGAGTACATTTTAGTGTCAACAGTTTTTAACAACTTGATTATCCGCAGAAAATTGTTTCAACATGTGACCTCAATTTCTTTTCTAGTAATAGTAACGTATATTAAATTATACTGTATTCTCTCTTTCTATATATACAACTAGATGGTTACAGTTCTGTGCGAATTAGATTAGGTTAGCTAGTTGTGAAGGTAGATGATACATGCTAGATTGAGTTGATTTTATTACAGTAGTACAGAGGATGTCCATATTTTTCCCTTAACGAGAACAAGAAAATTTAAATCTGTTATGGAAATTTATATTTGACTATGCAAAATATGGCATCATGTTTGTACATATGTCTGTCCATAAGTAGTTAGATGAAGGAACTTTTATTCTTTCCGAAAATTACATTATCACACAGCATCATCCAATGTATGTAGCCGATAATTTTACATGATTTTAGCAATTGTCTTGACCATATTTACGGAATAGATTTTTTTTACTATTGAAACACAAATGGAAGTGAACATCAACCACCAAAATTATTGCTAAACCACCACCACCACTCTTCATGAATATCTCTATTATTGTAGTCTCAAGGGAGCGTCCATCCAGCATGGTGCCCGGACACGGTACACAAAAAAGGGGTCTATTGTGTAGTACTGAGAGTAAAACATGCACGAAGTAGTCCATTTGGCATAGCTCCAGCTCCAAGATCATATTGGATTTAAAGTTATAAGGTAGAACAAATGATATTAATTTTTATTTTTTAATTTAAAATAAAAACATAAACAAAGATTAAAGATCCTTAATCCATCCCCAGCTTAAATTAGTAGAGTTTTTAAGCTACATGATTTGAGCAACTCTAATAAATCAAACACTATAGGAGTAGGCAGAGATGAAATATGCATGAACTAACAAGAGAAGCAAATCAAAAAGAGGAAAGAAAAAGAAAAATAGGGTAAAAGAGAAAGAAAAAAAAAGAAAGAATGGTGAAAAGGTAAAATACCAAAGGGTTAAGATAAAAAAAAAAAGAAGAAAACCAAGGTAAAAGATCAAAGGTTTGAGGTAAATTTGGACAATTATATCCTAATAAAAACTAACAAAAGATAAAATAATAAACATGGATCATTTCATAACTGTAGGACGAAGTTGGTGGGGTGAAGCTGCATAGAAGCTAGTTGCTGAAGGAAAATGTTGAGAGCCAGATTAAGACGATATGTCTTGCCCGTTAGTAAAAAATCCCATGGGCTGAATTCTAATTTCCCCTTGGCTTAGTTCGATCGTTCAGCTAATCTTAAAGATGCATACTATGTAGCATTCGGTAATTTGAAAGCTTAAGGAGCGCACTAGCTTGACTAGGTACCGAAAAAGGTTTGTTTGAGGTGCACGATCGATGCTTGGTAGAGAACTTCTCATGGGCGAACAACTGAAAGTTGATGGATGGATACACCACAGCACACGCTGTTCAACACGTGTGAGTTATTTAAAACAAAAGTACACTGAACGGATCAATAAAAAAAATTACATAGCTCAATTCTCTTGTTCATGGTGACACTGATCAACCAAAACAAATCTTTTATTCAGACAACCATCATAGTTCCGTACACATTTTAACCACCCATTTGAGGGGGCAAAGAATGATAAAGATGCATATTAACGAAATAACATGTGAGCTGCACTGATGAATATATCTTTTAAAACACTAATTGAATGTTCCCGGCAGGCTGCATCTCTCTGCTGATTAGCCGGACGGGGGTGCCGGGCATCCACCGTTGGGGCTGTTCGTCTGACACGATGGTCCCGCTTGCAGCTGCTGCATGTAAAGCCGGCGGAGAAGCTCGAGGATGTGCTCGCCGGAGAGGACGGCCTCACCCGTTACCCAGCCATCGCCGCCCAGGGGACGTGCCGAGCTCGACGCGACCAAGAACGCCATGACGATTGCTATCAAGATCACTGCCTCAACGAACTTTTTCGAAGTCGTCATAACCCCTAATATCTCTCACAAGTCGCAACAGTAGCCTAGCTTAATTTATTTCTCAGCTCCAACAAAGCTTAAACGATCCTCTAGCTAGCTTGTGCTGGAAATGTGATGTGCTGCAGATGCTGACAGTTTGAGTTGCAACTAACAAGTTCTGCCACGTTTATATAGAGCATGGAACGGCAGCGCATCTTGAGTCCAGCACGGACTTTGGATATGCTAGAATGCTCGTTCCGTGTGCGACTGGGCAGGGCTGCAACGCAGGAAATTTGACTATATCGAGATAGAATTCTTCGTGCAGCACCTACGCGGATGTTGCTCCCAGTTGCTTGATTTTTAGCGGAAACTTAAGCACGGTGCACTAATTTCACATGCTTACTAATCAAATCAGGCCGTTGTTGATCAATTCAGATCCATTTTGTTCCTGCGCAATTCCCCTTAATAAGTATTGTCAATTTGTCATGCACTGTTAAGAAACAATAAATCGACGGACAAAAGATACTTATATGATGGGACTGTCAGAAATCTGGGTACGAGAAGAGTACCGCACTCTAAGTTAACTGGAATTTTTTTAAAATAGAAAAGGTTTTTTCTTTCAAGGGAAAACTTTGATTGGCACCGTAACTTAAAATAAATGCAGGTAGATGGAAGAAGGCTAGCTCTGTGGACATGGGCCGGATAGCTGCATATATACTTGCCACCCCCTTATATATAACCACATAAATGGTTTATATATGAAGAAGATCGGCTGCCAGGACCATAATCCACTCATTTTTCGCTTTAAAACTAGCTTACCATCATAGATGTGTCCAAATAAGATCCATGTATGAAGAGCTTTCAATTAGCAAGGAGACAACCGGACATGAAATTGGTTATAATCTGGTCCGAAATTTGATAGTATAATCAGGTCCGAAATTTAAAGTTGAATGACAAATTTGATAGTATAATCTGGTCCGAAATTTGGCAAGAAGCACGTAGGGCACATGCATGCATGTTCAATTTATTAGGTTTTCTTTGACTCCAAGTTCAAACAGGAGACGCACGTACACAGCTTGCGGTCAGATACCATGACATCCTTTCGGCATGGATGAATTCGCCTTGGTGCTTCAGAATTTGGCCTTCGTATCTTTCTGCGAGTAAATGAGTTTCTTAATTTGGTCTCCGTTTGTAAACTGGCATGTATAAATTATTCGTGTCAACTTGAACCTATGCATAAGTGGCGTATGAAGTTAGACATTTCTTTTGGACTGCAACCATTTAATAATTAATATGGTGCCGTTAGCTAGTCTGACTTGTGACTAGCTTTCTTCTCCTTTCAGTTTCTATTTAAAGGAGCTAGCAGGACTATCTAATGACCGGATTGCATGCAGAGGGGGACGTTGAACAAAATGGGCCGACATACTAAACTACTAACTTTGCTTCGTAAAAGTATGGGACAATTAGCCACATGCCATTGGCAGACATCCCTAATATGCTATATGCTATTGGTGTCTCAATGACAGGTGGGGCTTTTGCAATGTCAGTGACAGTGGCATATACGGTATTAGGCACATTTTCAATGTCATGAGGTAAATTATTCCTAAAAGTATAAGTGAATTGAGCACCTCTTACATCCCCTGGGTTTTTAGATGTAAAAATTGATCAGTGAATAGTAGCTCAATAGGGTATTGAAGTTAATTAAAGGTGTCATGTTGGCATCATTGATGGAAAAGTTTATATCAATAAATTGTAGATATATAATGCTAGTAAAAGTATAGTGACGGCATGTTGGCAACATGTTACGATAAAAAGATCCACATATCTCTGTTGTGATGGTATGTTTTTGTATTTTGAGTGCCAAGAACTTTCTGTCTATGTTATTTTTGAATTGAATGACATCATATGAAGAACAACATACTATGTATTCAGTTGACAAGTCTAATATTTAAGAAAAAGTGCAGTACATATCCAAGGAACGAATCTCTAAACAAGATTTATTGATGCTAATTTCTTGCTCCATAAATAGATTTTTAAATATGCCCCATGCTTAACATTTAAACCCATACACATATATTGTTTCGTATCAAGAATTTTAGATATTTGAAACTAATAAATTTTTCAATATTATTGAGAGTTCGAGGACCTAAATGACACCCCATGACAAGGAGTAACATACACAGACGGTCCCTAAACTTGTCATAGGGTGTCATCTAGGTCCTCGAACTCTCAAAATGCATATTTAGGTCCCTAATTAAACTTACACCATAATGTGGAGGGATGGTGGGTCTAATAACCAGTACTATATTTTAGTTTGTATGAGCTAGTTACGGATGCTAAGGACCACAGCGAGCTAATTTTTTGGATGCAACAGAGTCAGGATCAAAGCTAGTTACGGAGTCGGGAACAAATTAGAGTCACATACTGCGAATTAGATCGCTAGAAGCTTTCATGGAGGTCCTTGGCAAGGTGCGAACGTACGTAATTGTTCTCGTTTGTTATTTTTCTTGTGATAGCCTTTTGGACATTTTTTTTATGTTGAAAACAAATGTTCAACAAGAGAAATATAGGACAAGTTAATTCCAGAATAATTATAGCTAGCATATGAAAATATTTTTTCAAATTAATGTATATTAGTATCATCAACTTATAACAATATAATTGCCAGAAAGGTGTTTGCAAATTTGAACAACACGAACACCGGAATTTATAAATATAAAAAATATCTTTATTCAAAGTACATTTGCAAATCTTTATTACAAAAGGAGCAAGAATGAATAAAACATAAAAAAATTTATCAATAGGGCGTATCATGCCCGATTCCAATATAGCTGATTCTTTTACATTCTCTCCATAATTCGTTTAAATATCTGTGAGTCTTTCATAGATGGTGCTGTGGGCAGCCACCGTTTGAGCTGTTGGTGCCGCACGAGGGCCCTGCCCCCAGCTGCTGCAGGTACATTTGCCGGAGGAGGTACACCACGCCGTCGCTGGAGACGTCGATGGCCTTCCTGGCCGGCACCCCCACATCGCCGCCTAACGGCCGCGCCGCGCCTAAAGTGGACATGAACGCCACGAGCACCAGGAGTATCACCGACACAGCAGCAATCCTTCTAGCCAACGCCATACAACAACCTCTCGATCACTACACTGCAAGTAGTCTTTCTTGCTTCGATCGATCTGCTTCTAGTGTTCGATTGGACACAATGAGCTGAAATATGCATGTGTTGCCCATGCGTATATAAAGGGCGCAGGTCGTAGAGAAGGTTGCTCGAGTCGATGGTGCTAGTGTCAATGGAAAAAAAAAAACACAGAGAAGCACTAACTTCCGTGTCGCTATGGTGTTTACCAAGTGCTGTTGTTTTTTGTTGCCCTAAAAGGATTGTTAACAACTTAATACTGGATTTGGCAAGACCGTATTAGCAGCCACGAACATGTTTTCGTGGTGCACTTTTGCCCTTTTAAGCTGTCCAGCTTTGTAGTTTATCAAGGCAACAATGATATGGGAGAATATCCTTTCAGATATCTGGGTATACCTATGCATCATAGAAGACTAAGTAACAAAGATTGGAAAATAATAGAAGATAAATTTGAGAAGAAATTAAGTAGCTGGAAGGGTAAGCATCTATCATATGGAGGAAGGCTTGTGCTGATAAATTCTGTTTTAAGCAGTCTAGCTCTATTTATGTGTTCTTTCTTTGAAATACCAAAAGGGGTTCTAAAGAAACTAGATTATTATAGATCAAGATTTTTTTGGCAAGCAGATGAACACAAAAAGAAATATAGACTTGCAAAATGGGATATATTATGCAGGCCGAAAGACCAAGGTGGTTTAGGTATCCTCGATCTAGAGGTTCAAAATAGGTGCTTATTAAGTAAATGGTTGTATAAATTGGTTAATGAAGATGGTTTATGGCAACAATTGTTAAAGCACAAGTATTTGAATACCAAGACACTATCTCAAGTACGATCAAAACCTACTGACTCGCATTTCTGGTCAGGACTGATGAGTGTCAAAGACCAATTTTTACAATTTGGTTCTTTTATTGTGAAAGACGGCACTCAAACCAGGTTCTGGGAGGATAAGTGGCTAGGAGAAGGTACTTTAAGAGATCAATTTCCTATTCTTTACAATATAGTAAGAAAAAAGGATGATACAGTGTCTAATGTTATGAGCTCAATCCCATTAAACATATCCTTCAGGAGGTCTTTAGTGGGTGATAAGCTTGAGGCTTGGCACAATCTTGTGAATAAATTACTAGACATACAGTTAATTGATGAACCTGATACTTTCAAATGGTCGCTAAATCAAAGTGGCAAGTTTACGGTTCAATCAATGTACGAGGTAATTTTGGACACAAGTGTTGTTGCAAACAATAGATACTTGTGGAAAATTAAGATACCACTAAAGATTAAAGTTTTCCTTTGGTTCTTGCATAAGGAGGTCATTCTTACCAAAGATAATCTAGCTAGAAGAAACTGGCATGGAAATCACAAATGTTGTTTTTGTAGTAACTTGGAAACTATACAACATCTTTTTTTCGAGTGCAGTTTTGCTAGATTAATTTGGAGACTAATTGAATTATCTTTTGGGATTAAACCACCTACTAGTGTTGCTAACATGTTTGGTAACTGGATTGGTAGGTTTCAACCCAAGGATAGGGGACAAATGCTAGTTGGAATCGGTGCCATTTGCTGGGCGATATGGCTAAGCCGAAACGATATTGTTTTTGATAAAAAACCATTTCTAACTCCTATGCAGGTAATTTACAGGGGAACATATTGGATGAGGACCTGGTCACTTTTCCAAAAGGAGGATGGGCGAACGTCACTAATAAAGGCGTGCCGGCTCTTGGAGGTAGTGACGATGGATATCTTCGCCAAGCATGGGTGGAAGTTTAGTAATAGGTTGTGTTGATGAACTTTTTACTATCTTCTTGCCTTTTGTTTGGCATATCATCATTTGTCTTATGTGATAGATCGAGTCTACACATAGTGAAGTTTTGTAATAATGGACGGCTAAATACATCAAGTGATGTAGAGGCCGGGATATTTTCATTTGCTGGATGAAATAAAACTCCCTTTATCTAAAAAAAAGGCAACAATGGTAGTGCGCTTGCAGAATGCGGCGCCGGGCTTTTGATTTAGAGGAGACCAACGGGCTTTTTGCATCCAAGCCTTGACCATGTTTCTTTGGCTTGGTGTGCACGGTGCACGTGCAGGGGCAGGCCCATGGTTTTGACCATGGGTGTTCAAAATTTGTATTGGTGGAAAAATTTGACACCCTAATTAAATTATGGTAAATTATTTTTTGACACCTTACAGCTCCATTATCACTAGTTATGTCCGAAACTATTTTTATGATAAAATTAAAATCACACAAGTATGAGTTGTGGTTGGGGATCTGAGAAAGAGATCAGGGCATTCGCTTTGATTAGGGAACGAAATAGAGTGGTGAAGAATGAAGAGGGTGAAGATTGCGGTGAAGTGTAGAACGGTGCAGTGTGATCAGTGACATGCAAGTACATGGATGGAGCGGCGCGTTGCTTTATCCTGCTATTTTTTTATACATATATGATAGATATATGAGATTTGCTAATTCTCTAGTGACTGAGATTTTGTATATTTTTCAAAAATAATGGCTTTTCAAAAATAATGGTCAGTAAGAAATTTGAAATATATAAGTTTTTTTATTTGAACTGAAGAATTAAGCAGGCGCACTAGCTAGCATGCAACAGCCTTTTATTTTTGTTGGAGGTAGGAGCTAATGGCTGGCCGGACCGCCTTTTATTTTTTTTCTTTTTTTTTTTGTTCAATTTGGTTGCTCAGCGAAAAGTAGTCGTCAGGAACATGAACGAGCACCGTTGCTTGATATATTGATACATCGTTTACATGGCGTGATATTCTGGTTGTATATTTGCAAACCATGTCTTTACCATGTTATCACTGCCAGAAACTGCATATCCTGGTTCCATAGATATAGGAAAAACTGGAAAATACTCAGAAATACAATTGCCAGCATATGTTCTGCGTGGCTCCACAAACAGATTTTTTTTGTAACTGGAAATTATAAGTCTCTGTGACAATGTTGTGCCTGAACATTTTTAAAACTGAAACAATGAACCCAGCACTCAATCACTGTTATACGCGCACTAATATGAGTGTTGAAATTACAGAGCTGCCTTTCGGGGAAGGTCTCATTAGCACGAATCACAACGCAAATCAAAGGGCCCAAGGATCATTCCTTCCCGGGCATACTGTTTTACTCTTTCTTTGGCTTTGTATTTCCCCACTAATATAGTAATATATGTGATGGTGCGTGCCCACAGCACTAGACGACACTAATAAGATACGAAGATTTGGTAGTGGAACAGACTCCTCGTTAGTGTCATCTAACGTCAGGTGCATATGTATCTGTTGGATGTGACAAGTTCGAGGCACTACTACATAGGAGCACTACACGGTTGACAGTAGGGGAATCCGTTTCCAAGATTTGTCAGCTTACTTGTTGGATGACCTATTCTTTTCTTGAGAATTAAGTTTATTTATTATACGAGTAAATTTAAAAATCACAGGAAGGGACTAAGCATGTTTGTTTCCCACTTAGATTATATAATCTGGCTCATATAATCTATAAGCTGAAACAAACATGTCCCATATTATAGTTAGATTATAGCAATTCACAGGCCAGATCGGGGGCGAAGCCAGCGTGCCAAGTCGCCGGGGTCAGTGTGATTGGCTGACGGTGTCAACACCCTTGAAGAACAATGGCGAACACTGATTCTCCATTGGTTTTGCGCAAGTCATCGGTGTCATCTGACACCGGTAACCTCACAGCTTCGCCCCTGGGCCAGATTATCATAATCCCATAAGTTGCTCTCCCCCAGCTTATAGATTATATAAGCTGGATTATATAATCTGATAGGGAAACAAACAGGGCCTATTGGTTTAAATCACGTAAAGATCCATGAATGCATATTTCTTTATTCAAAGTAAATTTCTTACAACAGAACCAGATTAATTAAGGAATCAAACCCAAGACAGAAGAACCAACAAAACCAATACATTGTGCAGACTAGAATCAATTTAACGAATCGAGGCTTAAAGAATACCAGCACTAATAAGGCCACTCATCTAATTAACATTACCCACCCGCACCAGGCAGGTGATCATGATGACGGCCGGCCATTAGAGAACGTTTTATAGTCTCTTCAGATTTTTCTGTTTAGCAACCCATGCTAGAATCTTCCATAGATCATGGGTGGCCTGGGCAGCCACCATTTGAGCTATTGGTGCCGCAAGAAGGCCCAGCCCCCAGCCGCTGCAGGTACATTTGCCGGAGAAACTGCATGACACCTTCGCCCGAGACGTCCTCCCTGGCCGGCGTCCAGACGTCGCTCCCCATCGGCCGCGCCGTGGCAGAGACGGCCAAGAACGCGATGATCAGAAGTATTACTGCCACAGCAACAATCCTCCTAGCCATCTCCTTGTGTACTAACAAAAATCAACCTAGCTCCGATCGACACACACAATTCTGTTTTGCTCTTACTGTTCAATCTATGTCAATTGCCCTGCCTGAGATGAGACCTGCATGGGCCATCATGTATATATAGGGCACAGGTTGTACGGTAACTAAACTTTTAGAATCCCGTGGTGCATGTTACGTGTGTCATGACGAGAGATTGATTCACAGTAGGCCGTGCGCCTGCTAGGATGTTACATGCATTGACAGGAATGTTCAAAGAGGCACTAACTTCACATGTCACTATAGTGCTAACGAACCCAAGTTTGTTAATTGGTTGGGCAAGATAATATATTTTTTATGAGAACTAGCAAGACCATGTTAGTAACGGTGCACAAGTTCCCCTGGTGTGCGTGCACCTTTTTGAGTGGTCCGATCCGACCTTTTAAATCGGGGAATGAAAACAAAAACAGTGTTTGCGTAATGTGGCGGAAAGGCAGGGTTGAATAGCTAGAAGAAGGTGCCATCTGATTTCGACCTTTTGAGCAGACCAACGAGCTGTTTATTACTTGCTTGCGAACGTTGCTGCATACGATTTGTTCGCTTTGGTGTGGCCCTGCCGCATGCATGATTTCTTGGTCTGATCAGGCATGCATGGATCCACAGTAGTAAGTTATTTTCTTTGTCCAAATTAAAAAGAAATATTTCTAGGATGCCTGAAGGAGGATAGGAAGATCGCAAGAGGGCTTTTTTTAAAAAAAAAATAGCAAGAGGTTTTCTTAAAAATATGTGTGTGTTCTTTTCTTCAAACAAATTTATTAGTACTCCGTATAAGAAGGGACTTTAGTTTATAGATATTTTGTAGAAAAGAGATATCATTTGGAAGATGGAAATCATGCAATGATCATTTGGCTCAGCTTTCCCTCCTCCTTCCTTACCGTGAGATGATATTAGGTACCAAAAGCCATATATTATTATCCGGCACTATAGACATATGTTGAGGCAGCCATCAAAAACTTGAATTCCACTTTCCAAGGTCAAAAAGGCAAATGTTTGGTATCCCATTAATGAGAAATGAGTTGTAAATCAAATGCACTCGAATTTGCTAGCACTAATATATTTTCACAAATATTTCCGAGAAGCATATTTATATATGAATCAATGTTAAAAAGTGAAAGAGGAAAGGGTTATGACATCTATAGGAAATGTTAAAGATAACTGAAAAAACATATCTCAAGCATGAGCAAAACATCTACCAACATTATTATAGAATATGGAACATGAATAATATAATAAATAGAAGATGAATCACCTTATATCCAATTGCAGGACAACTTCTTTAAGAAATTGAGCATTAAGGAGATCAGTCTTTACATCACATCAGTTGTACTTTATCTTTTTTAGTTTCCTTAATTTTTGCAAGCTAACTTTTCAGCTTGGTTATTATGTAAGACTTCTTTAATTTTCCTTAGTGGAAAAATAAGAAAGTGAGTGTTCATCTTCATGTTCCAACATTTGTATTAAGCCACTATGAGAAACCTTAGCCTTCTCATGCTATTTGTGCATATATAACCGAGCGTAATTATGACAACGTCACCGACAGAAAATAGGACCAAAGACCCTCCTTCCTCGCTCTATTCTCTCTCATTCTCCTACCACATCAAGCAACACGCAGCCCACAAAAGGGTACCTCACCGCTATTGATGCTTGGATCTGGAGGTGGAGGATAAAGAGAACTTTAGCTTAATGCAATATTTCTTCGTTGTTTTCCTGAAATCTTTACCATATTTATATCATTTGGAGCATTTATCATGTCATTTTCATATGCTCATTACGATTTGTATTACCTCATTTTTAGAGAATTCGTTTGGGAGTCAATTCCCTTGTTTTCGAGTAGTCAAGATCTACCTTCTCCCATCATGACTATATATATATATATGAATTTTTACAGACTCCATCTTATAAACTTCCCCAATTTCATGGAACCCATTTTGGTTCAGAAAATAGTTTATTCATGCAGGGACACCTATTTTATGATCCGAGTACTACTTCATACTTCTGCATACCTAATATAACGGAATGGGTAAACCTTTTTTTTCCTATCTAAATGTGATCATTTTCCTACAAGTTTAGTAGTATCTAAAAAAGGTGCTAGAGATGTCCCTATGTATGGTGGACATAGTGCAGCCAACTCACCTAGACCGCCGCCCATTTAGGAAGGGTTACCACATGAGTTTTTGCATCTGTGGAGGAAATCGTACACTTATTGCGACTGAATTTTGCTTTCATTGGCTGCTTGGAATGAATTTTAACATGAGGAAGGTAGCGACAGACATCAAATTAATTTCTTGAAATGAGATTTTTCGACAGACATCAAATTAATTTTTCAAAACGAGATTTTTCGACAAACATCAAATTAATTTTTCGAAGCAAGATTTTTTGACAGACATCAAATTAATAAGATAATGATGATCCCGTTGGAACAGCTATATATTTTGATTTCCTCCAAAATGAACGCAGGATATGTAATCGATTAATACAATACAACTAGGCCGGCAAGCGGCAAAGTGATGCTGGCGAAGTAACGGGGGACGTGCCGGCGGGACGCGGGTGCCGAATTTAATTGACGGTGGAACGTGCTTGATTACGTCGGTTCCGTCGTCAGACAAATACAAACGCCGTCATCGTCAGTCCAACGTTGGAACGTCCGACGAACGTCCGACGCGTGCGCCTCTAGCTCGATCTAATTGGAATTGTTCTGGCCCACCATCGGGCCATTTCGATTTTCATCATGCCAGTGGCCGAGGTCGATCGTCACCAACCAACCATGCCTGCTGGCCAAGAAAAACGAGGCATGTTCAGATGTTCTGAGGCTCAACCACAGCAAGCTGAACCTGGCGCTGCAGCATGAGCAACCGAAGCACGAAAAACAAATTCTTTAATTGCACAAATCGAGTTTAGCTCGAATCAGAACGTACGCTGTTCTTGCAGAGCGCCAAGGTACCGATCGATCGACCGAACTAACAGGGGCAACGGAAAGTAAACTATGTATCAAAGATATTCATATTAAAAGAAATATATATATCCTTATTATTTCTGTTATTTGAACATGTATATATATGTACTGTACATATTGTGTCTGTACAAAATAGTTGCCACCCTCCTCCGTTCGTACATCACACATACGAACGTACGCGGGGAAAATACAATCAGTCGACCAAATCCTATCGAGTAGTAAAAACAAACCAATCAATCAATTAATCAAACCAATCCAACCAGACAAAAACGTGACACCTTTCGTCACGTCGCCTCCAGCAGCCAGCTAGCGAGCGAGCTCGAGGTCGATCCCTCGACGGCGCCGTGCACATATGGCCTCCATGACGCACGAACCCATCAGAAAGAAGTTGGGGACGCTCGCGCGCGCATGCGGCGAGCCGGTGAGCGCGGCCCCGTCCGGCCGCCGTCGGCCGGCCGTGGTTCCTTACGGCGGGCAGTCGTTGTTGGGGCTGTTGGTGCTGCAGGACGCGCCCGGCCCGCCGAGCTGCTGCAGGTACAGCCGCCGGAGCGCGTCGACGATGGACGTCACGCCGCCGGCCGCCGGCAGCGGCCCGCCGGCTCCGTTGACCACGGCCCAGCCGTCGCCGCGGTCCAGCGGCCGCGCCGCCGCGCCGAGCACGGCCGAGAGCAGCAGCACCGCCACGACGACCTGCAGAGCGAGCCCCGCCCTCCTCGTCGCCGCCATGATGATGATGATGATCGAGCTCAAAGTTCGCTTCAGTAATATAATGCCTCTCTTCTCCGATCTCTGTTGTCCCGGTCGTCCTTCTTCCCTGGGAGCTCTCTCCTCTCTTCTTCCTGGCAGCAAGTGTATATAGAGAAGGTATACACAGGACGGATCGAGAGAGCTTTGAACTAGCAAGCCTCTCCCGTCAGAATTTGCGCAGTGCAAGGCATCTCCTGAACGGGTCGTCATGCCGCATATATATAGACATAGAGAAACCATCCTCTGGCCATCTGAGCCAGAGTCTGCGAGCGGCGCGCGTGAATTCATCTCTCATGAGAGACGACGAAGTTGCATGTCGTGTCGGTTACGTGCGGCGACTTGGTTTGGCGCGGCCCGGCCCGCGCGGTCGTTTGAAAAGTCGCCGCCGCGCGCGGGCGCGCCACGGACCGGCCGGCGCCGCCGATCGATGCCAGCAGCTAGCCAACCTCAGCATTGCACCGGCGCCGTGTTTGCTGTCCACGTGGCGTGCTCGTGCCAAATGAAACCGTCGTCTGATTGTAGGATTCATTCATGGCGACGTACGTACGTATGGCTCGTTCATCCCTTTTCGCGACGTACTGGTCGGCGGCGCATCGGCCGGGAACGTCGTCAAACGTCGGAGCTGCCCATGCACACAAATGCGCGCGCAAGCTGGCGCGCACGGTGACGTGGCGACGGGCTAGCTAGCAGCCGGGTCACAAGTCAAGCGGACCGATTAATTGGACCAACATTAATGCGGTGAGCCGGTGACCGACGGCAGCACTAGTTCATCGTTTTTGAGTAGTGTCGTTTTTGTTTCTTCAGTTCAGGTTCATAAGAGTGGTTTTCTTAATTAATCTTTCAAGTTAGTTTATTACTACATTACAAGTGGTTAGTGTTTGACTAGGAGATCGCCTTGTCTGACAAGGCAGTTTCGGCCGTTTAGAGGGGTCTAGTTTGACCCGAGAATCGCTGGGGTCGACGGACGGGCGGGGGTGCCCTTGGTCAGCGGTTCCCCGTTTCGTCGTGGATTGGTATGCTTTGGTCGTGGTCATTGTACACACACGGGTCGGGAACATGGAATTCTTGCCTCATTGCTTCCATTAAGTTCAACCAAGCATGCTAGTAGTACCCGCCGTCGTTCTCTGGTCAGAATTTTCACCCGGCCGGCCTCAAATGTTTATCATATGAGCGCATGGTCAAAACTCGCGCTGATTCCGAGAAAGTGCTCGATCAGATCGACACGGATGTGCAAAAGTTTGTCAACTGCCGGCTTCAGCTTTTCGCGACATCGATCTTACGTGCGGCACTAATTAAGCTGCTCGATCAATATGTTTTGCTTGTTTTAGGCAAACTCGTGTTGTTAACTAATTCTTAATCCAAATGGACCAAGAGTCCGGCCCCGTGCAGCACGCACGGCAATGGCAGACCATCCAACGTTTTCCCTATCTATGCCGGTGCACGAGATTTGACTAAACCATCCATCCATCTCAGAGGAGAATGTCGCAGGTGACACAATCCTACGACCACTTCAAACACAGAGATGGTGACTTGCACAACTCTCCGTCCTAGCTAGTAGTACCTACACGTCGTGCCTTGAATTTCGTCGTTGCTATAGCTCGTGCTGCACGAGCACGGCTGGAAGACGTTGGAGTTGTTGGTCGCAGGAAGGCAGGCAGGCAGGCAGGCAGGCCGCATCACCGGCTGCTGCTGCTTCTCTTCAGAGTCAATTGCTACTGCCGCGTACGCTGGCTGCTTGGCCTGAAAAACTCTGCTCCGTCTTCCTTCCGAGAAAATACCCAAGTAAAAACTGCACAAGTCCATGCATGGTGGGACAAGACTCTGTCACTGTTACTGTTGACCGGACCCATTCCGGTGGAAGAAGAGGGTGCCGTCGCCGTTTGTCCATTTGTCACCTCCCTGCACGACAAGTAAGGTAATAATGCAGGAAAGTAAACACTTCGTCAGTTCGTCACTGTCATACCGGATTGCACTTCCACTCGATTTAACACGGCGTCACATGACTGGTCTACAGGTCTGTAAGAAATGTGAGAAACTGAATTATTTCCACGCCAATCTGCCTTTTGTTGAATTCTATGCTTGATGTAGTGTAGCATACAGGAGCAAGTCAGCATACTTAATTAGCTGTCATCAACTGACGAAAAAGTGTAACATGACAAGCCTTGCTAGTAGGCGTTCGATCTGCTGCTCCATATGTACTGGTGATATTGGCATTAAAATATCAAATGCACTCAAAGTATTGCGCGAGATGTCAACGTGAGACTTCTTTTTATGATGACACCGCGATCTCTCAAAGTCTATCATGTACCTGGAATTCATGTTTGGAGATCTCTAAACGGCCCTCTTTTCTTGCTTGCCTATTGTACGGAACCTTCTCTCTCAAATTTTCTTAAGTAGGCCCTACACCAATTAAAAAGCTAATCAATTTGTAAATTCTTCAGAAATCAGGGTGTTCTGCTTGGCAGGTTGCACTTGCAGGTTTACTAAGTAAGGTGTTAACACTATTGTCCTAAAACTCGACCTGCGAGGGTATGACGGCCTCCGGGCATTATCTAAAGAGAACGATCTTCTCACACAGATCGAGAAAATCCCCAAACCCCTCTCCCCAACCTTACACATGGAGCCGTTCACCGTGAGATTGGTTTGGCATCTTTTTTTACCTATGCTTTGAGTGGGGAAGAGCGAGGGATTTTTTTTTTCCGCACCATAGCTCACGCTACAGTGCCGTGCGGCACCCAGGAATCGATCCTGGGCGGGAGCGTCACCAGCCAGTGGCTTTACCACTGCGCCGGGAGCCCCTTCGCGTTAACACTATTGTCCTTATAAGCTGACAGTTGAAGACTGAAAGGGCAACCACAATGTTGGTGGAAAGTAGTCCATAGTGAATTAAATATCATTGTTGCTAATCCATAAGCATTGTGCAACCAATCTATAGAGAGATGGAAACAAAAGTCACCTCTAAACTTATGGACTGGCTGTAAAGAATAAACAAACATTTCCTTCTCTTGTTTGCTCTCCCTGAAAGTTTGAAAAAGTAGCATATGGACTGCTTTACCATTGTGAAGCTGTTTGTAACTAAAGTCTACCAGCTGTGGACCCCACTCATATGGACTGGTTTTGCAAGCAACATTGCGGTCACGCTGGGGTGCGCCTTTCTTATGATATTACCTAACTAGCACTGACGGGTGGAGCCAACACTAGGTGGGGCTCTCTCGTTCTCTCTCGAACCCTCCCCTTTCTACAGTAGAGGAGGCGACCGGGAGGCGACCGGGGCGATTCGTGCTCTCGCCGGCGCGACCGCTTGTCTTCCTCGCCTCCGACGGCCTGCGGGCCGTGGGGAGGCGGGGAAGACGGTGGATTCGTGGCCGGCGTGGAGATTTGGTCCTAGTAGGTCTAGGGTTTTGTGTCCGGCGATGGCGTCCAGGCGGTGGCGGCGTCTTCATCAAGGAATAAGGTCCTTCCGTGCTTGTCCTCGCCTCGGCGGTGCGACGCTCCGGTGCCGTCGACGAGCGCGTGGAGGTGGGGTCGGCTTCCGCCGGCCCTTGTACAGGAGTCGAGCGTCGGGCCTCTTCTTCCTTGGCGGTCGCCGAGGCGGGGAGGGGGTCAGCCCTTCGGATTTTGGAGGAAGAGGCGGCTGCGGGTTGGCGGACGGGTGGAGGTTGGACCGAGCTCGGAGAGGCCGCGGCGGCGTCTGGCGTCGACGGCGAGCGGAGGTTCGAGCTGGTCGAAGCTCGGGGCGCGGCCCCGGTTGACGGTGCATTCAGCTCTGGCGCATCCCGTTCTGCGGGTGTCTTCTACGGCTCAAATCAAAGCCATGTGGCGATGGGGCTTCTTCCAGCGTAGGGATGATGGCGGCGGCGGGTTCGGCTGGCGCCGGCGATGGTTGGCGACGGCGGATCTTGACGCCCCTGTCGAGCAAAAGGTCCAGGGGCTTCTCTGCTTTTTTGGGTTCAGTTAGGGGCCTTTTTGCTTATTGGGTGGGACAGCTGTCCTTTGTATCCTCCTTCAACGTACCTATACGCGTATGTATTTGTGTACTCCTTCCTTAACTTTAATACAGGTATGTTTGATAAAAAAAAAAAACCTAACTAGCACTGTGGTCTCACATGTTCCTTCCCGTCACAAATCATGTGAATATATAAAAAGGTTCAGGCCGGTACGTAATTTGCCTACCGTAGCTCTTCTAAAAGAAATCATCCTTAAATCAATATTTGCCCATCATATATTAATCTCAAAGGTTGACATGATTCGATCATTCTTATCCTTATTTTTGCAATGTAAAGCATCTCCAACTGCGTGTCACAGCTTATCTTCCATGGCCAGGCGGGCATTCAGGTGCGCACGGAGGACACTTCTTCTGGCATTCATCCATAGTTTCATAACACATGGGCTCCGGCCTTTGGACCTGGCAGCAGAAGTCGAAGTGTGACCCCCAAAACGTAGTGGTGCAAAATTTCAAGGTGAACTTCCCCTCGTCTGTTGATGTGCTGTTGAGCGGTGTGGCATTTGGACTTGTACTGTCGTTGAGTATCTCTGAATCTCCAAACCGCACCTCTGGCGTCGACAGCTGTCGACCTATTGGAGTATTTGTTTTCATCAGTAGGTAATACAGGGCAGAAACATGTATTCATACTTATCAACGAAGTTAGAAAGAAGATCTACAAGAAGATTTGTACTTACATTCTACCAACACTGCATTGGACTCCAAAAGTACAACCAGCAAAGCGACCATTACGTACACCAGTCCACCAAAGGCCGCGCCCCTCATTTTGAATCTATACCTATTCCCAGGTTGCCTGCAGTGAACTTCATAAAACATATGTTGGATGTGAGCAGAAGCCATGGTTTCCCCATACCTCAATCGATCTATATGTAACATGAAACGGTAGAAATAATGCTGAAAATGAATATGGTGCTTGATGCAAAAGCGTTACCACGAGTTATGGTAGAGAGTTATGGTAGATTGTTGTGGTGCAACGTACTATACTAGAAATTCATGACTTCTTAATGAGGCATTACTCCTTAGTATTTTACTTTTGGGAGAACTAGGGAAGAAATCTATGAGCTGTAATAATGGCTTTTATCACACTAGCGGTTACCCCGTACATGAGAAGCATACCCGGGACAAAAGTGTGGACTTTTTTTTTTTCATAAACTATCATGTAAGGAACTCCTGAGTTTATAAAATGAGATAGAATATCTCCTGTTTTTTAGATGAAGGGAAGCTCAGTAATAAGGTGTTGTTAGGCAACGGAATAATATCATCACTACGCATGGTTTTGTTAATTCGTCAAGCAAGGTTTTCATGATTTAAAATGTGTTGCGATATTCATTTGCTGCTTCTTCTCCGGTATTTACATCATAGTGGTAATGCCATAATGAAAGATGCTACATGTCGATAATCATTCCAGTCAGGATAAAGATTAATCAGATATACACTATTTCATTTGCAATTAAGAGATACAAACTAGTGAAAGTTGAACTAATCGTGCAGTAACATAATCTAAAACGACTGGTACAATCTACCTAATCACAGAAACGCATTAATAATTCTTCAGTAACTAACCTAAGTAGAACGGAAAGGCTGGTTACCTGACAACCGGTACCAAGGTTTCAACTCAGATCCTGGTTCGAGAAAATTTTGTAAAATACGATAGTAATAACTCCGTTAGAAAGATCAAGAGTACCTGCAAGATGAAAGATCCTGACGAAATATTCTGAAAGCTTTGGAAAATATATGGAGAAGAAACATTATGCGCTGCAGCAAAACTTATATTGCCGCAAAGCCGTACTTCAATGAACCCTACTTCAATGATGGGAAACCAACCAGACAAATAAGGAAGAGTATATTCTACTGCCTTGGTTTACAGAACAATAACGCGTGAAAAATTTCCAAAGAACTTATGCATGGAAAGCTTAACTATGAGCCTGCACACGTATGGATCTTCAAAAGGCGGGAAAGTATATTTTATTTCCTAGTTTTTTCAGGGAATATTATATTTATTTCCTAGTTAGTTATATCGAAATTTCATTCACCGTTCAAGCTGACAGATGCAACGGCGCTGGCACGGAAAGGAAAGAGGTTTTCTCGGTGGCAGATACAGGTTAGGTTTATGCCAATGGTTTCAAAGGGATTTTCCCTTTCAGCTATTAAGGCGGTGAGCTTGGTTTGGAAGGAGGCTTCTGTGCAATCGACTTTAGCTGTTGCCATCTAGCTTCTTCCCTCCCTGTATTTTTACCTATGTAGGAGCCTACTGAAGTGCCGGGATACCAAGATTTCTACTGCTTCATTGCAAATCTGCGTAATCCCTTTTAAGTTCGTACGATCCAAATGAGCCTGAATGACTTAATGCTGGTATACAAAGCCGAACAATGAGAACAAGCAAATTTTTGCATCTTTATAGATTATATAGTTCTTTTAGTTTAGGCTGTAACTTCTGGAAGCAAAAGTTGGAACATCTTTTCTCAATTCTCATTATCTAAGTCATAAGATCATGATGCGTATGAGATATACAAATCTTTTTCTGAAAGAAAAGAACACATTTAAGATGGGAGCACTAAAAATAATCTTTTCCTTGGCCATAGCAATTTGGAGTTCTTGATAGCCGGCATGGTGTTCGACAGTGCATGCTCCAGCATCCTTTGGTCACAATTTTTCCCCTCCGGATGTTTATCCAAGTATCCAGGTCCGTCGAAATGGCAGCTCACTTGTTAAGAGTCACAAACTAATATAAATGCTGCCACTTCAGTATAATGGCAACTCCTTGTTCGTTTTGTATAATCTAAAATAGTATATTCAATTTGTTATCACAGAATCTAAAACTGTGAGTTATCGTTTCCGATTTGTACCATTGATTACAGATAAGAATTAGTGCACCCATTATACAGGTGTCCACGGTATGGGAAGACCCAGGAAAACATTTTCCAGTGAACGAGATTTGAGTAACTTCAAGCCATTATCCAACTGATCTGTGCAAAGTATACAAGCGATACAAACCTACGGCAAACAAGTGATGGAAGATTGTGGCTTGCACAACGGACAACTTTCACCAGTGCCACTTGTGTAAGTGAAACGCGGGCGGGCTGTGGAATTATGGAGTTGGTTGCAGACTCGCAGGCAGAATCAGCAGGAACAGCTATTCTACTTGCAAATGTACTCTTTTCCACAATGCCTGCATATAGCAATAGGATCAGCGTCTACTTGATCAGTTGGCTCATAAAAATGCTCCCAGACTTCTGATGTTGCTGCACGATCAGTTGATCAGTCTTCTTAGCAACTGGGAGTTATCTCTGTCAAAGGGCTGTTTGAATTATTTTCCATGTGCAATAATAACTGATCAGCATTTGTTGGAGTTGTTTCATCTTCAACACTTAAGTAAGAGTTGGCTCATTTCTCTTCCTTGTCTTCACCACTTTTACAGTTGCTGATGAGGTGGACCTTGCTCTTTTCAATGATTTGTTTGATGTTTGCTTCTTTGATGCCCTCAAATTCTCTGAACCGATGCTCTGCACAACTGGAGCTGTAGCAATAGCACCTATCTGCCCAGTAGGTGCTGGACTAAGGGCTTCACCTTCGATGCTTATAGCTGGTCTTCTTGTCTCGACCTTTCAGCTGCCTGAGAAATGGACCTTGCTTTTTCCACTAATTTCTTTCACAATTCCTTCTTTGATGTTGATATACTTTGCACAGCTAGAGCTGCAGTGCCAGGATGGCAAGCACTAGCCTCTGTTTCTTCAACTTCCTTGTCCCCCATGCCTAGTTAATGACAAATTAGTGCCACAAAATAATTTTTACTCTGCACTTTTAAGCCTTGAACACACACACACACACACTAGTGTTCACTACAGAGCAAATTTTTACTAGTGTTCACTACAGAGCAAATGGTTGGTACATCAAATTGGCCAACAAGATGGACAGAGCAAACACTAGTGCTACTACTATCAGTACAAGAACAGATAAGATACCAAGAACAATCCACCAAGACATGTACTAGAAACCAGCTAGATCTTGCGACGGGAGGAGGTTTGCATGAGGGGAAAGAATCAGCTAAATGGATTACCTCAACCTCGACTGCGAGCAGATGGCGATGCTGGCGGCCGTAACGATGGCACCAGCAGATGCCGCGTGAGTTGGAGCAGGCCCTACCGCGTCCGTTGGAAGGCAGCGGCTTTGGGCATCGGCGTCGGCGACTCGCTCGCCAACTCAGGAAAGCTGTGGTGTTGGGCGTCGGCGGCGACTCGCTTGGGACGGCGATGGGCGGCGGTGGCGACTCGGCCAAGGATGAGGCGGCCACCTCGGAAGGCAGCGGCATTCGGCGTCGACAGCTATGAGCGGCTACTTGCGATGAGGCGGCCAGCTCGTGGACATGCGATGGGTTCACCGGGTGGACTAGGAACCCAACCAAACCCAACCCACCCGAGATGGCGCGAGGCTAGGTGGGTGGCTTCAAACCCAACCCAACCCACGCCCACGTATCAATTGTATTTACGGGTTGGGTTGGACCTACACGGGTGGGGTGGGTGGGTTCGCTAACCCGTGCTCAGGGCTATACCAACCTGTCCAGGCGACCAGGCCTGAATCACTCTGCTCTGACTTCTGAGAAAATACCCAAGTAAACTGTAGAAGTCTAGGATGAGCCTCTGCCACCGCTACTGTTGACCGGGCTTGTTCCGGTTCCACACTTCCACGGAGAGGGCACAGTCAGTTTGTCGCGTCCCTGCACTACAGGTAATACAGTAAAGCAAATTTAACACGGTGTCATAAAATTAATAGACAGGCAAAGAAGTCTGAAAATGTCGTCAACTGACGGTGTTGTTTCCTACCATACATTCAGGAGGTATGAAACGAAAAGTCACCCGCCGATTACATTAGTACATCAGTATATGATATGACCGTCATCAACTGACAAAACGTGCACCAAAGCTAGCTGCACAAGGGGTTTTGGTCCAGTTTGAGATGTCGCTCTTAGGTGAGATTACGGGAAACTATACTATTATGTTTGTCAACATTCACACGGCTGACATACTCCAAACTAGTAATAGTAGTCTATTGTGCTACATGTCCACGTGCGACTTTATTTAAGACTGTGTTACATGTACATCATGTATATGCGACACAAGAGCATGGCACTAGATAAGTCATGCTTGGAGATTTATAAAGCGGTGCTACTTTCTTGTTTGCATGAATCAGTTTCATGATTGTAGGGCACTTACTCTTTCAAATTTCATAAAGTAGGCCTAACACCAATTGGAGCTCAACTTGCAACATTACTCAGTGCTGCAGGGTCCCGTTTGGCAGGTGGTACATGTGTTTTAGCAATATGCATATGGATTCAAAGATGTACAACTATGTGGCACAAGTTTGTGCATTATTTAAACAGATATTTGCCCATACAAGCTCAAAACAAACAAAGTGAAGGCGATTTCATATTTACCTTGCTATGATAGGGCGCTGAGAACTGCATCCCTTTGACTGCTAATAAGCCTTTTCGATCTTCAATTGCAAAAGAATCATTCAAATTGGCACAATATTTTATCTAAAAGTCAGAAGTGATCGGTGAACAGAAGTGATTTTCCATTTGCAGAAGGCAGTAGAAGCAATTACTCCCAATGCATTCATATTACGAGACAACAAAAACTGCAGTCCACATTTCAGAAATTTCCTTGAATGACCGAAGAACCTGTAGGACAACTCCAGTTGAGATCCTGAGATAGTGACCATTCAGTCTAAAAAATGTATATGTTCCTGTGACAGCTCACTAGAGTACCATCACAGACAAAAAATAGCAGATCAGGTACAATGTGATTGGTTCTCTTGTAAGAAGCATACTCCTATGCACAGTTAAATGGCAGTAATACTGAATAATTCCTATACCACCACATGTTCAAATTATACTCATGAATTCATCAAAGCTTCATATCGAAACTGCCATAAATGTGCATATGAAGGATTATATCATCAAGAATTTGAAGTAAACAGTACATCATTTCAGAGTAAATAAAATATGAAATGGCTATAGCCAATGCAATATTGTAATGAATGTGAACTGGATAGAGATTCTCTAATCCCTAGTGTTAAAATTGCATGACTGCATTCTTATTCTCTCATGTGCCACTATTCAAAACTATCAAATGAAGAATAAGAACTATATTTGATTTTCTGGTCAAAGAACCATACTACCATACTTCATTTACATGACTCAACGTCAACAGCTCTTTAGGGGCGTATGCTTCGAACTATGAATTATATTTTCTTCATGCTTCAAAACTTACTGAAAAGCCAGACAAAGGAAATGAAGCAGTGTCCAACTAACCATGATAATAAGCATATGAGTAATTGAATGATTTGTGTGTCCATGGTCACAGCCAATTGAGACCAAGGGCATCCAATATTGAGAAACAAGTTTGATTCTAGTGTAAGCATGGTCAAGTCTTATCTTTCTGCGAAATGAAGCCTGCCTCCATCTTCAGAAAGATTCCATAGCTGCCTACCAATCCCAAAGGCTATTACACGGACATCCATTTGTATGCATTATGATCCCTCCCTCTGCTGGATAAAATGTTTTAATCTATCAGTTTCACCAATGTCTGGCAGCCATTCCATGAGAACATCCATGGTCACATAATCAGGCGTGCACCTCTCTTTTCTCATCCGGTCCATAACTTCAAAAGCCTTATCAGGCATGTCCTTATCTCGAAGACCCTTCAACAATGCATTGTAGGTTGTTACATTTGCAGGCACATGTAATTTTGTCATCTCATCAAAAAGCTCGATAGCTGAATCAACATCACTGTTCTTGCAGAGAAAGTCGATGAGAGTGTTGTATATTACAGTGTTGGGCTTGATCCCGGACTCACCCATGGACCTGAAAATCCTTACTGCCTCATCAACTTTACCAACTTTGCAATATCCATGTACAAGTGTACCAAAAGTCACCACCGAAGGGCGACAGCCATCATCAATCATCTTTGCCAATAATTCATCAACAGCCGAGAAATCTCCTTCTTTGCATAAAGCAGACAACAAGGTATTATAGGTGCATACATCTGGCTGAATACCAGCTCCTTTCATCTCCCCAAGAAAATCGTAAGCCTCACGCAACCTTTTCTTTCTGCAAAATCCACCAATCAAGATGTTGTACGCCCTTGCATCAAGCTTAAAACCTGCTTTCTTCATCGAAGACGCCATGGTGCAAGCATCCTCCAACCGGCCAGCTTGCGTCAATCCTGATATCATCGTGAAATACATGATTGCATCTGGTGGATGCCCCTGGTCCACCATCTCATGGAACAACTCCAAAGCCAATGCCACATTGTTGCAGTGGAGAAAAGCCCCAACCAAAGTGCTATAGGCCGCAGCATTGCCCGTCCTGGCCTCCGGCCACACGGTCCTCTTCTCCCTGAAGAAATCCAGAGCGGCTCCAACCCTCCCTACCCGGCACAAACCACCAACAATGGTATTCATTGTGACAACGTTGGGTGCCAAGCCATCCTTTTCCATCCTAGCCACCACCTCAAAGGCCATGCCAACATCACCCACCCGGCAGAACGCATCGGCCAAGCAGTTATATGTAACCGTGTTGGGAGCACACCCATGCACAGGCCTCATCCTCTCAACAAACGCGACAGCCTCTTGGAGCCTCCCGGTCTTGCACAGACCACCAACTACGGTGTTCAGAATCACAGTATCTGGGCGGACATCAGAGCGTGGTTTGGACATTCGGTCGAGCACCTTGAGTGCGTCCTGGACGCTCCCAGCCTTGCAGAGTCCGTTTATCAGAATCCCGTAGGTGACAACATTGGATCGGACTGAAGCACACTGCATGGAGGCGAAGAGCTGGTTCATGCCATTTAGGTCGCGTGCGCGGCCAAGCGCGGCTAGGAGGGAGTTGAATGCGAAGACGTCCGGCGCGGGGGCGCCCGCGGCGAGGGAGTCGCGGAGGAAGCTCGCGGCGTCTGATGGGGAGGTAAAGCGCGTGAGTAGCTTGGACAGGAGCAAGGCGGAAGGAGGAGGGATGCGGTGGCGTGCCGCGAGGGAGTGGAGGATAGCGAGGGAGCCGGGCGTGAGGGCGCCGGGCTGCTCGGCGAGGAGAGAGTACAGGTCGGCGGCCAGGCCGGGCTCCGTGGGGAGGAGGGAGAGCGTGGAGGTGGAGGGGTTATGCTCGGTACGGAGGGAGGCGAGGAGGGCGGCGGCGCTTGGGGCTTCAGGGTCGGGTCGGGACGATGAGGTGGAGAGGCGGCGGTGGGAGCGGATACTACAGATGGTGAGCGGTGCGAGCCTCCGGGTCGACGACATGCTGAAAGTCAGCGGAGGCGGCGGTGGATTCGGACGGCAATGGAGGGAGGTCTGTTCACGGTGTTCGCCGGCGGCAACCGGCGAGGGAGGCGATAGGTGTGAAGCGAAACTGGGTTTCTGAGGTTTACAAGGTGGGCTTGGGCCGTTAGCTGTAATCATGCAGGATGTTGTTTCCATCTGCTAACACTTCTGTAATGTTGCAAATGTTGATCTTGGTCTTGAAAAAACTTAAATATAGTCAAAACACGAATTTAAAATAATAAATACTTACTCAAGCAAGTGGTTCAAAAAAAAAAAACCTTTTTGACGGTGGGCTTTAATGTGTTAAGCTATCCTAAAGCTCCAGTGAATTGCCGTATTCATAAGTAAGAACGGCCAGAATAACAGTGACAGAGCTTGAAACTAAATTGAAGAAACAACAAATAGAAGTAGTGATGAAGTTTTAATAATTTATATAAGTAAAATAAAATATAAAAGGTAGAGAAGCCCCGTCAATGCTAAGTAGCATTGAAGGAGAGATGGTGTATGTTTGATGAGTGTTAGCGAGAAATGTTGTGAGAATTTTGCATTGGTGTGAATAAAAGTATGATTGCGTTCCGTGCAATTTCAACTTTTAGCATGATCTAGTTGCAGACCTAATATCGTGCGTATGCATGAGTATATTTTGAGTGAATTGCATTGGTGGTAAAACAACTTGTGAGGTGGGTGCGATTTAGTCGCACAACTTGAAAATTGCTCAATTGAGTCACACGACTTGTTTTGGCGGTGCAAATAAAGTCATAAAGAGCATAACCCAACGACATATATTGATGATATTAGAGCAAAGAACAACCATCATGTAGACAAAAGCATGCCACATCCACATACTAGGGTGAGCTAGCGCGCTACGCTGCGCCTGGGTGAACATGTGTGCAAAACTTGTTGTGGGTGAGTTGTGTTTTATTTTCTCGTCCAAAGCGGTGGACGTTCGACGTCTTGTGTTATCAAATATATCATATTGTCGACTCGAACCAGCTCACCGTGCGAGCAACAACGGGGAGGCCCAAAAACTCTCTGCAGCGTGAACCAAGGCCCAGCCACCAGCCAGCAGCCTGCCCAGGGCCAACCTGCGCTGTCAGACGAAAGAAGCGGTGGAGGCAACCGTCGTGATGCGTCGCAACTACAGTCGGCCACGTCGATTTACCAGCAAACGTGGTCAAACGCACCTATATACAGCATTATTAGTCCTACTCGAGTGCACCTAGCATAATTTTGCTTTGATTTAATGCTGTATAACTCGGGCACTTGGGTGCATCTAGCAAAACTTCTTTTTTTAGTGTTGGAACAGTGTGTAGCAGTACTACAGTGTGATGGCAGTCCCATAGACCCTCGGCTGCAAGCCATGTCTCCATCATCCATCTCCACAAAACACGGCAGCTAGGCCTGGCTGCTAGCGGCTGACGAACCACAGAGCACCGAACACATGCCCACACACGAGACAGAACAGGCAGGAGCAGAAAGAAGGGCATGTAAAAACTGTAAACAGGCTCTGAACGTGGCCTATGGGAATAGGAGCCCGAACTGGACGCATGCACCGCCTTTGAAGCCGCGCTTGACCCGGATCGGACGTCGCACCTTCTCTGACCCCGGATTGACCACGACACGTTCTGCGGTGGAGAAGCCACGTCGACGAAAAACGGACGCGGCCGTACGATAGTCGAACACGTCGTGGAAAATGCTGAGAGAAGCGGAAACCTTTCCGCTTTCAGCTCTTTACTATATAGCATGAGTTATGAAAAATGGCAGTGATAATGAAGAATTTGATTTCATTGGACTATCAAAATTTTCAAGACTAAGAAGAAAATAAAGTGACTTTCGTGTATACCACGTGAAATATATACTGTATAAACATATCTTTGAATACACATTGAATCTTGATTTTATTTTGCTCCATACAAAGTTAAAAACTTATCAATCCTACAATCTGTCTTAGTTTCTCACTTTATTTGCACATTTATAACAAGTTATGTGATCCGATTGAGCAATTTTCAGGTTCTGTGAATAAAACACACCCACCTCACAAGTTGTTGACCACCAGTGCAGTTTACTCGTGTATTTTCTTCAAAGAATGCATAAACCTGAGTTAGAATATATTAGTCGTGGCAAATATCCACATCACTTAGAGTTAATTGTCCGAGACCCTGATCGACCTGTGGAAATCTTCATTCATATTCCAATTCATATTCCCGTTGATCCAGCTTAATAGCAACAATGACTTACAGTGGGTTGTTTTTTTTTTTTTGACGGTCAACGGGGGGGGGAGGAGAACTCCCCACCTGATTTTTCCATTGATAGAAAATGGAGGCCCCTTACTGGCCCATTACAAATTATAAAGTTTTTCACCGGAGAAAAGATACATCGATTATGCTACATGGGAGAAAACAAACGACACCATGCACTGGAGACCTCATCGTCATCGCGCGCCATGCGGCAGCGCCATAGCTTTGCTTCTTCTCGGCAAGTAGAGAGGAGACGGGGGAGCGACGGAGATTCCTGTCGGAAGACGACTTCGTTGCGATGCTTCCACAGTTGCCAGTAGCAGAGGAGGGCTAAACAGTCCCTGTGCTTGCTCGGCGTCGCCGGCGGCCAAGTGAGATTCCAAGCTCGGGCCGTGGTTGGCTGTACCGGCAGGCCGACACCAATGGTGTTCCAGAATGTCTGTGCAAAGGTGCAGCCAAACATGATATGATCTGTGTCCTCCTGGCCATGTGTGCACACCTCGCAGGTTTCATTGTCCACAATGTTCTTCTTCAGGAGATTGGCTTTGCATTGGATCCTCCCCTGCACCATGAGCCATCCAAAAAACTGGACGCGCGGCGGCGCTCGATTATGCCAGACGAATTTTGCATAGTCACATCCAGGGTCGGTTGCAGACATAACCAGCTTGTAGAGCGACGAGGAGCGTAGGGTGCCGTCCGGCGCGAAGAGGTCGCTGCACCGGACGTCCCTCTCAGTGGTGAGCGTGATGCCAGAGAGCATGGCGCGCACTTCTGCCAGTTCGCTGTCCGCCACCCGGGACAGTCGCGGCACGAACTGCTGTCGCAGGCCTTCTTCAAACACCTGATGCACCGAGGCACGGGGGCGTATGGAGTGACTAGCCAACGCCGGGAACAAGTCAGCCAGCCGCCCTGCCTCCAGCCACCAATCATCCCAGAACGACGTCGCCTTGCCATCACCCACTCGCACTGTCGTTATTGCTTGATAAATCGGCAGCAGCTCGCGCAGGTTTGCCCAGTGTGTTCCTTCCATGTCGCCGGTCAAGCTCGCAAGGTCTGCGTGTGACCGCACCCAGCGAGCCCACGACGAGTCGGTGGCGGTGAACATCCGGTGGATAAGCTTCAGCAGCAAGCAATTATTCTGGACCCCCAGATCACGAACGCCGAGGCCCCCTGATCGCGCGGGCGAGTGCAGGTGTCCCAGGCGACGAGGCATTGCGTGCCACTTACTTTGTCCTCACCAGACCACAGGAATGCTCTCCTCTTCCGATCATACTTGTCCACCCCTCCCAATGGCAAGTGCAGCGCACACATAGCATATATTGGCAGAGCATCCACCACTGAATTGATTAGAACGGCTCGAGCTTTGTAGTTCAGCAGGCCAGCTTGCCATCCTGCCAAATACCTGTCCGCACGACAGAACATTGACGCGAGTGTGGTCAGGTTGAGCTTCTCGTTGGAAAGCGGCAGGCCCAGATAAGTTTGTGGAAATCCCTCTTGACGGCAACCAAGCGCCGAGATGCACAAAGGCAGAGTGGCGTCATCGACATGCATGGGCACAACCGTGCTCTTCCCAAAATTGATGTGCAGCCCGGTCGCCGCGGAGAACTGGTCCAGCAGTTGCTTGAGGCGCGAGACTTGCGCGAGGTCAGCGGGGAGGAGGATCAACGTGTCATCCGCGTACTGCAACACGGGGCACGTGAGGTGAGGGGCCAGCGGGTGCCGAACGCCGCCGTCGTCCTGGATAAGCTTCTGCAGGACGTCCGCGACCAGGAGGAACAGGTACGGCGAGAACGAGTCGCCTTGGCGCAGTCCGCGCTTGCACGCGAACCACGGTCCGGGGCACCCGTTCACCAACACCGCGTTGCGCGATGTGTTGAGCAGCGCAGCGATCCACCGTCTCCACTTGTCCGAGAAGCCTCTAGCATCCAGAATCCTCAAAAGGCTCTCCCAATCCACCGAATCAAACGCCTTGGCGAAATCAAGTTTCAGCACAAGTGTGGGAGCTTTCCTCTTGTAGCAGCACTGCACGAGTTCCACAGCCATCACAAAATTCTCCGTGATCGATCGCCCCCGGATGAATCCTGTTTGATCCAAATCAATGAGTGAGGATATCTGTTGTTGCAGCCTGGTTGTTAGAATCTTCGTGGCAATCTTCACGCTGCAGTTCTGAAGGCATATCGGCCGGTGAGCATCTGCAGTGGTGGCGCCAGGACGTTTGGGGATCAGAACCACATAAGCTCGGTTGACACGCTCCAGATCGACCCGCTCTGAATGGAAAGCCTCAAGAAATTGCATGACCCTTGGAGCTATCTCTAGCCAAGCAGCTTGGTAGAAACCGGGGCCAAAACCATCTGGACTGGGCGCACTGCATCTGTTCATGGCGCGGACGGCGGCGAGGGCTTCCGAGGCTGTGAACGGCGCTGTGAGGGGATCGTTGTCCGCACGATGCCGTCCGTTGTACATCTGATTCAGGTCAAAGTGCCACTGCGTCGGCACCGTGACGCCCAGGATGCCAGCAAGGTGCTCAGTGAGGGCTTGTGTCTTCCCGGCGTGCGAGGTGACCATCGCACCACCGACCTCAATGGCTCTGATTTGGTTGCTCCGGAGCCGGTGCGTGGCTTTTGCTTGGAAGTACTTCGTGTTCGCGTCCCCCTCGCGGAGTTCGCGCACCTTGCCGCGCTGCTTCCAGTAGGCCGCCAGCTCGCGCAGGGCAAGCTGGAGCGCGTCCTGGCAGAGCGTGCGGACGCATCTTTCACCTGCTGACAGAAACCGGTACTCCTCCAAGGTATCAAAAAGGCTAATAATGAATTTGCAGTTAGAATGGAGAGTGGGACGAGTGCGCAACTTACGAGCCCAAACCTTTGCTTCGCAGCGCGCCGCCTTGAGGCTGCCGGCAAGCACGCCGGCGGCGTCGCCATTGACGGGGGCAGCCGTCCAGGCCTGAAGGACCGTGGGAAGGAACTCGGCATGGTGTAGCCAAGCATTTTCAAAGCGGAACGTGGACGGTTTGGGGATGGTGGAGGATAGCGAGAGGGCGAGGGGTGTGTGGTCAGACGTGGCGGCGACGAGGGCTGTGAGGGAGGAATTGGGGAAGAGCTCACTCATGGCTGTATTGAAGAGCACCCGATCGAGACGCGCAAGCACCGGTTCACTGCGTTTGTTAGTCCACGTGAAACGCCTATTTAGTAGAGGTAAGTCAATGAGAGCAAGAGCGTCAATGGAGTTGTTGAACGCACTACACAGGTTAGTATGAACTACCTCATTGTTTTTATCCTCGGCGCCTCGAGTGAGGTTGAAGTCGCCGGCCAGGACCCAAGCCCCCTGCACGTGCGTCGCGAGCTCAGAAAGCCCGTCAAGAAACTCGAGAGAGTCCCTGTGGTCAGCTGGCGCGTACACGTTCGTGACGGTGAGCACCAAGTCAGTGAGAGTGGAGGAGAGCACCGTGGTGAGAGTGTGACGGCGTTCAATGAACGATTCACAGGTGAAGCTAGACGGGTTCCATGCAGTTAGCATGCCGCCGCGAGAGCCATCAGCGTCGACACAACGGTACGAGGTGAAGCGAGGCGGGTGGAAAGTCAGCCTTAAGCGCAGCCGTGTCGCTAAGCTTCGACTCTTGGAGGCAAATAATTGCAGGAGAACTAGAGATTAACGCGTCCTTAACCAGAACGCATTTGTCACGCTCACCTAACCCACGAACATTCCAAGAGACGAGGTTAAAGGTCTTAGACGATTGATTCATTAAAACTGGAAGTGCACCCGAAACCAGAACAAACAGAGACCGGAACGCAACAGTAGGCATGCCCGGGACTAATGAAGCTAAACACGCGACGACGCACGCACCAGGTTAAGCCCGGAACGCGAGGGTAGCTGAGACAAACCCACAACACGCGCCGGAGCGCAAGCACGACAGGGCACCTAAACAAAAGCACACACGTGACTAAGCTAGAGGAGCGTGGCAAAGCTCGACGGCACACGCGCTCCGTGGAAGACGGCGGGGGGTTGCTTAACATGGCGGTGCCGAGAGCACCGTGTCCAGGCTGCGGGACGCCGCCTGACCTAGGCCAGCTGTGTTCACCAGCTTGCGCAGGTCCTTGGCCCCGATCGCCTTCGTCTTTCTCCCCATCAGACCTTTCTTGGTGACATGCTTCTTCAGATCCTTGGCGCAGGAGGCTAGCGCATTCTTCAGTGCTGTGAGCTGCACAGCTTTGGCGGTCATGTCCACAAAGTGAGCTGGTTCCTTTGCAGCCAGGCGCTCGCTGAACCTGCTGGGCTCTGCTGGCTGCGTGCGCGCGCGGCGCCTGAGTTGTCGCGGCGCGGCGTCAGCAGGTGGCGAGGCGGGTGGTGGGGAAGGTGGTGGGGAGGTAGGTGGCGACACAGGTGGAGGTAGAGCAGGGGGGCTGCCATGGGTGGCAGTGGCGTGCCATGGGAGCGCGAGCAGGCGGGGGCGGCGGGTTTCTGCGTTGGCGGCGAGGGGTGGTGGCGCGGTAATGGTGATGGTGATGGTGATGGGCAGACGGGGGAGCGCAGGTAGGAGAGGTGCAGCAGGCGAAAGCGAAGCGAGGAGCGCAGCAGCGAGCTGGGCATGTGGGTTGGGAGCATCGTGCTGGTGGTGGTGGTGGGCATGTGCGGCATTAGGTGGAGGCGCCAGCAGGTTCTGGTTCAGCGGCGGTGGAGCGAGAGGTTGCAGCGTGCCGCCTAGCGGGCCCGGCGGCGGCGGCGGCTGGAAGAAAGGAATGTAGTTGCCAGCTCCATCAAACTGATCAGCATACGGCCAGGATGAGAGCACTGTCACGCTCGCCACCGCTCCTTCACCTCCAGGAGCAGTGAGCCAAATCTCGCCCGGGACTCTGTCTCTGTCATGCACAGCAAGCAGCAGCCGAAGGCTGGAGGAGTCGTAGCCGCGCAGGGATGCTGGGTCAATTTCAGTCACTGTACCAGCAAGGCGGAAAGCAGCTTCAATGTTGGGGCTGAACCAGTGCTCCAGCGGGAAATCATGGGCCGCCAGGAGCACCAGCCACCGTGGCTCACGGAGGAACCTGTTCCCAGTCTCTGCAGAGCGCTCAAGATCCACAGTGGCGCCCGCGTACTGAATCGGGCTCGCGGCCACCGCCGCCTCACAGTCAGCAATGGATCGGAAGCGCAGCAGCATGGCGCCACGCGAGGACGGCAGCAGCTCGAACTGCAGATGCGGGACCACGGAGTGAACTGCATTCCAAATCAGGGGCGCAGCACTGACTGCAAGCTCCGGGACAGTCACAGTGGGTTGTGTGTCGATATAGATTCCAATTTTACATATCTATACGTTACATCGCCAATGAGCCCAATCTATACACACCTGGCTCGAATCTTCTCTCTATGATGATGCAGGTATACAGTACATCGATAGAACCGGCATGCAAAGATGAGAAAAACAAAGCATGCAATTCTGGGCATACACACCGCATCACGAAGAAATCAGATCCACGCCCTTCTCCTCTACTCGCCATCTTTCTCGTCGTCCTCGCCTCCGACCAGGTACAGCTTCTGGCCGTCATTGACCATGTCGACGTCGAGCACCCTGGCCCCGTCCTCGCAGAGCAGCCGCAGCCGCGAGGCCGGGCCCGGCACGCCGAGCTTCTCCTGCGCCGAAGCGACGAGGCCCTCGATGGTGTGCGGGATCCACAGCACCACCCCCTCTTTCCGCCGCGCCTCGCCGCCGTCGCCCGCCGCCTGCCACGGGTGGTACGGGAACACCGAGCACCGCCGCGGGTGCATCTTGTCTGCGCAGATTAAAACAAGGAATCCTTGTCAGATTGGTTGGTAATTAATTCGCACGTGATAAATTCTTGCAGAGAATATGGTTGTGGGGGCCGGCTGATCGATCGGGTTCGTGCCTCTGATTTCCTCGCCGCGCTCGGGGAACTTGGCGAGCTCGTCGGCCTTGGCCTTGTCAAGGAGTGCCGCCAGCGTCCGGCCGCCGCACTTGCGGCCTTCGTCGAGCGGAGTGGTGCCCCACCGGTCGGTGGCGAATACGCTGGCGCCGGCGTCGATGAGGATCTTGGCGATGAGGTAGAGGCCCTCGGCGGCGGCGATGTGGAGCGGGGTGCGGTGGTCGTAGTCCCAGCAGTTGGGGTCGGCGCCGCAGGCCAGCGCGCGCCGGATGAAGTCCGAGTCCCCCCTGGCCACCGCCGAGCAAAGGTGGCTGCCGGCGTTCGTCAGGCTCAGCTGCGCGCCATTGCTGTGCAGCAGCGACGCCACCCGCTCGTGCCCGCGCTTCACCGCCTCAAGCAGCGGCGTGTTCCCGAATTGATCTGAGAAAACACAGTGTCAGCCTGTCATCAGGAAATTGATGAACGAATGGCAAAAACAATGCGAGAATCTGGATCGAGAGATTGTACGTACCGGTGAGGTTGATGTCGACGCCTTCGTTGATGAGGAACTGCACGACGTCCTCGTACCCTCTGGAAGCCGCGAGATGCTGCAAAAGGAACAAATTAAGACGATGGCATCACGATTGAGCTGATCTTATCAGTGCCGAACGTGCCGATTAGTATATACTCTAGATCGTACGTACCAGGGGAGTCCGGCCGTCGTAGTCCGTGTTCTTGGGGTCGGCGCCGGCCCGGATGAGGCTCTTGAGCTGCTGCAGGTCGCCGTAGAAGGCGGCGCTGTTGACCCGCAGCGTCAGCTCCGCCTCCTGCTTCCCAATATGGAACGTGATGTCCGACTCCAGCTGCTTCACCCGCCCGCCGTACTCGGTGTTCTGCATCGATCGAGTCAGTCACGTACGGTCAGGCATCATCATCAACTTGTCAGTAGACACGAGCTGCAGAACAAGAGCCATTAATTTAAGACCTCGGTGAGGTTGCTGAGGATCCTCCTCCCGTCGACGAAGTAGATCTCGAGGATGTTGGTGAAGGACTGCTTGTCCAGGCGCAGGAGGCGGCAGAGCTCGCACACGCGCACCGTGTACGGCTGCGGGATGTTGCACAGGATCGCGATCTCGCCGAACGACCGCCCGGGCTCCAGCATCAGGAGCGTCTCTTCTTGCCCGTCCTCACCGATGCCGACGCCTTCCTGCATTCATCAGCACCAGAACATCATGAGAAACTGCAGTGGTGAACTCAAAGTCGAGCACAACATGAATGGGGTCGAACTCACCAGTGCGCCGTGGCAAACAAAGTATAGCTGATCGACTGCACTTCCTTGCTCCAGAATCACTTCTCCGGGGAGGAAGAACTCCTCTTGCAGCCTGATCACCTATGGAGGACAAAATAAATGTTGCTAACAATTTCCCACAAAAAGGCAATTAAAAGTACACAATAGGTCAGCTAACATGATGGGGGGTCAAACACAAAGAGTTATACTTACAATCTGTTGAATGAACTCTGCTGAACATCCCTTGAACAGAGGAATGCTTTCGATATAAGGCTTATACAGTGTTTGAGAAATCTGCAAATTAGAGACAACATATCGTCAGCAAACTCACATCAGCACAGGTAGGCTGACAGTTGTAGGAACGAGATTTTTCACAACAAAACTATGGCTATGGCTGATCACCTTTGCTCGGATCGAAATTGGGATGTCCTGAAGGACGGAAGCTTCGGTGTAGCTGCTCTCGTACTGTAACCTCAAGTGCCCTTTGATCTGTTCTCTTATTTCCTTTCCCAGTTTATTTCTGTTCATGTACCTGATCACTTCTTTCATCTTGTCTCTGAATCGCTCAGTTCTCGAGCCTTTCACAATGAGTGCAGTCATGTTACCGATCAGGTAAGCTCCAAGAATCATATCAAAGGAGACATAAATCATGATGAATATCATTTCTCTGACGTTGACGGCATGAATGTCACCATAACCTGCAGGCATAAAAAGAACAATTCAGGCAAGTTTTTCAGAATAATGAGACAGAGAGATAAAACTAATGTGCTGAAAAGAAAAAAAAAGATTAAAACTTACCGACAGTTGCCATGGTGACAATTGCGAAGTACAATGATGTTATATAACGTGTGGCAAGGTCAATATCCCTGAAATTCTTATAGCTGTAGTCTCCCAACTGTAAACTCCCTATCCATGTGTATCCTTCCATTGATTCAGGAAGCGTTGTGGCCAGGTAATAGAAGATGCAGGCAGCTGTATGTGTGCAGTAGATCTCAACAACTATGAGCTTTACAATCCTTGTGAAGAGGTAGTTCACGCGTATGTCCTTTTCCAATTGCCAGAAGAAATCCGAGACCTTCAGAGCCCGTGTCAAGCGAATCCACAGCAGGTATCTTACTTCTTCTTTGCTTCCACAAGCCTGTTACAGAATCGTCACATGTTACCAGTTGTCATAACCACGTAAGTAGCATTAGCACCACGCCACATTATATAAAGCTCAAAGTTTAGAAGATTAACCTTGTAGATAAAATCCCATGGAAAGCAACCAAGAAGATCAAAGATGAAACTTGATTTGCAGTATCTGAATTTCACGGAGGAAAAAAAATAGTGGTTAAAAACACATTTGATCAATTAGTACAGAACACAAAACCGCAACGGGTAAAATTTAATTGTAATCTTGTAACGTGGAATGCCAAACTATTTAACTATAACAGTTTCTCTAAGAACATAGAAGCATAGTAGATTTCTTTTACAAATGTCTGACAATCTAAATTGATGGCCAAATTAGTTTACAGGGACCTTTGATATCCAAAATGACACTTTCAGTTATGACTCAACTGAAGTAGGTCAGTAGGAGCTGACAAAAATTACCGGAGCGCAATAGCATTGGGATCGTAGATCATGCGATACGTGTCAGGGTCACGATAAGCCACGAAGAATTTGACAACAATGTCGATAAGGAATGCAATCTGCCCAGCAATGTCCAGAAAGAAGAGTTTCCTTGGGAGGCCTCTGAAGAAGCCGAACTCCAGGGGCGTGAAGAAGGAGCTGTACACCGCCCAGCACAGGATGAACCTGGTCCATAACCGATACCACCTGCGGCACAATCATCCAAGAGGAACCAGGACATGTTAGCACCTTACTCATCAAAACATACAAAGAAACCATTTTACCGCAGTTAAAAAACAAAAGGTTAAAAACTTAAAATACAAGGAAGGCTGACTGGCTGAGACCCTTGCTTGTTGGTGCGATGCGGGTAGTTGTACTTGTGTTGTCTAAAATGACAAAGGTCGGAACCTGGAAGTGAGACACACAGTATCCAGAACCACATGGCATTTGCAGGTTAGGTCAAAAGAGTAGGTCGGCCATATGGGCCCTTGATCAAGCGCTGCAGCAGACGGCATGTCGTAGCTAATCAATTCTGTTTCAGGTGAGTTCACACGCATATCCCATCAGCAGCACATGTGTATGTCTGAGATGACGTGGCCGTGAGTGGGTTCCTCTTGCGCACCGATCAAATGGTACCGGCAATTAAATAATTCAAAATGGCCACTTTATCTAAAAGGGGAAAAGATCGGCCCCTTCAAATGACATAATTTCAGGCGACGCTGCGAACGTTTGCAGAGGCCATTAGGCATGCAACACACACAGCAGTGCCACTGCCATGATAAGCAGCCTGCTGCATCATCAGAATTTCAAGTTCAACCCTCTCAAAAAAATAATAATAATTTTCAAGTTCAACAAATCCACAAGGCACTGACGTGCTGGCAGTCAAAACGCAAAATACGCATGGTATCATTATCAGGTCCGCGATCGTAGCTAATGAAAACAAAGACAGCCCACATCAAACAAAACACATCATAGCTGTCAAAGGAGATCACTACACGACCCTAACGCATTGCCAACCTACGCATCCCATTAATCTATTGCTTTGCTTCAGAGCTCAGACAGCGATATCCCAGATGCTGCTTCAACCCGAGCATAAATCTCCCCAGTAACAGTCCAAATCTGCTCCGGCCATCCTGATGAGCAGTTCGTCAGCCCCGTTCAAATTAAACTTCCCGTCCAAATCAGCCGAGTAGCCAAATTGAACTCGGAGTGCAGAACTCGGTAAACACGGCCTCCTGAGACTGACCGCAGCAATATCCTCTATTTTCCACCCTCTAAAAGAATATTCTATGTCTCCTGTAAAAGATTCCACCCTCTAAATTAGATTTGGTTGCAACAAGGAACTGTATCGCCTCCTCCATCCGCTGCCCGCCGCCGCCTCCCGCGCTCCCTGCTCCGGCGCGCCGCTGCTCCGACGCCGCCCTGCTCCGGCGCGTCCCTTCTCCCGCGCTGCCCTGCCCCTGCTCCGGCGCGCCCCTTCTCCCGCGCTGCCCTGCTCCGGCACGCCGCCGTATCCCGCGCTGCCCTGCTCCGGCGCGCCGACGCTGTGGTCGTCGTCGTCGTGCGCAGCTCCGGAGTTGCGGCAGCGAGGCTGGAGGCGGCGCAGCTGGCCGAGGCTGTCGCGACATCGACGAGGTACTACCGATTGACAGCGACATCGACGAAGGCGCAGCCGGACACGGATGCCCTCTGCTTGCTGTCCAGGTACCACCGCCGTGCAGTCTCTTGTCCCGTTGGCATGCGGCATTGGCTTTTTTTGATTCTTGAAAATGACCTGCAACTCTGCAAGAAGTAGATGAACTTAGAAGTACAGAAAATGTTTAAGCAGAGGATTGGAAAGCTTACAGAAACAGCAGTGTCCGAATGTAAATGCAACCATAAGTCCACTTCCTGATATGAACATGAATGTTCAGTGTAACAGTTATTGTGTATATCATGTCATAACAGATATGTGGGTGATACTTTGCTTTTGGTTCATCCCATACAAGCATCTGCACAGCACAGGAGTAAGCAATCATAAATTCATAAGTTAAGCTGAAAACAGCCGTCCTCTGAATACCTGAAAGAATAGTCATTGCACACTACCAGAATTTCATTGCAGTAAGAGGGTGCTATGCAATTTCGTTGCACTTTGGAGTAAGAATAAAGGATTGAAGAATTTCATTGCAGTAAGAATAAAAGATTGAAGCTTTTATTAAAATATGAGTGTTGCTTTTGCTTGCAGGGCACCAATATTGTGAATATTGTGCACAATGGATATCTGTTATGGACATGGGCCAGTGGGCCCAGCCCAGCCCGCAGGCGGCAGCCTAGCGCGCCAGGGCTGCCGCCACCCTGATGGCGCCGCCAGGAGGGCGGCAATGTGGGGCTGCAGCCTCACCTTCCAAAAGTGGCTAAAAGGAAAGGAGTCGTATTGGTTTAGGATTGTTCAGATTAAGTTAGGAAGGAGAATTGTTAAGTTAGGAAGTTTATTAAGTTGCTCATAACAATATCCCACACCCATCGGTACGGCTGCACCAAACATTAGAAGAAGAAGATGATGATTGTAACTTGCTTCGGTACTTGATCGAAGAGGATCGGCCGAATTAAGAATCTAGATGTCATGGTCGATGTGTGTAATGCCTTTGTAGTCAAAGTCAATGTATGTCATGGTCAATATGTGTAATGCCTTTGTATGTTAAATAAAGTTAAATAAAGTCACAGAGGTACCACATTTTCTTATTGTGTTGCTTCCAATGTGTTGTAGTTGCAGACTGTCACTTATTCAACATTTTCTTATTGTCGACAACATTGTATACAGAGCAGTTGTTCTATGGCCTGTTGGTCTTCCACATTTAAATGCACACTTTGACTTGTTGTATGGACTTTATTCAAAATAAAAAATTTGAGAAGAACAATATTTCAGTTGAACTGTATACAGCTCGGTTGGTGTCAGCTGAAAACTGTCACAGCTGAAAACTGTATATGGACACACATATACAGTTAACCGTTGAAGTCGTCTAATTTCAGTTAAATTGTTCAGTCATCTGGCTGAATTTTTTTGCCCCCGAAAGGCCAGGCTGCACTGATAATGGGAATTGCAGATTCAAGTGTCAATATTTCTTTCTTTCAGTTAAAGAATAAATGGTAGTACAGCATGCTTCTGACACTCCATTTTCATATACTGGTGAATAACTTTTCAGATTGAAAACAGTTTGTTCAGAAGTACAGCATGCTTCTCAGAATTAACAGTCAGCATATACTTTTTCCAGTGCTGTCTCACATTAGCTACAGAATAAAAGTATGAGAATAACTGAACAACAGTATCATATATTCCTTGGGTCACAATGGATATTCAGCTTCAAACCTGAAAAGGAAAAACAGCTTCTGTATTCCTGATAGGATCACAATGTATTCTAAAGCAGAAAGTAATCTGAGCAGATCCGCGAACATGAGACAGATGAACAGGCACCAAAGAGCAGACAAGATATTATGGTAACATTCAAACAAATTCAGATATCCAATGGAGGTTCTTCAGTTGCAATAGCTGCCAAAATCTGCTCTACACGTCTGAAACCGACCTTCAGTTCCAGAACCGGAACTGAAAAACATACATTTGACACACTCGACTGACGAGTTCTACAAACATTCATGCCAACAAATTGGTACTCCTACAAAGGGTACCATTTCCATCCTGCTCACTAGATATCTTCATGTAAATTGGGCAATGCAAAAGCTTGCAACAGCAGCAAGCAAACAGGCAAAATTACCTTTCTTGCCGAGGTAATTCTGTACACTGAAACATGGAAGTCTGAAACTAGCACACTGCAGCAGACATTTGTGTGATAGCTACCATCCACAAATTACCATGGTTCAGAGCAGCGGATAGCACAAGCAGTACTTGTGTTTAAAGGCACAGAGAACTGAAACAAACAGAACATTCAGATTACTGCAACAAATACCAGTTCAGTTTAGAATTCAGATAAGTCTTCATCACTCCTTTTATCCAACAGAGAACACATGGTTGATCAAATCCAATACAGATCCAAGTGCCCAGATACAAGGAACAATATACAAGCAAGCAAGCACACAGGCAGCAGCAGCGCATTCAGCCAAGAAGCAAGCACGCAGCAGCACCTGTGCATTCAGCCAAGCACACAGGCCGCTGACGCCGTCGCTCGCCGGGGCTGGACGACGCATGGGAGACTGGGAGGCGCTCCAGTGGGTGGCGTCGCACGCCGCCGCCGCGACGACGACCAAGGACCGGGACCCCTGGCTCGCGGAGCACGGGGACCTGTCGCGTGTGTTCCTGGGCGGGGCGAGCGCCGGCGCCACCATCGCGCACAACATGGCCGCCCGCGCCAGCTCCGTCGACGGCGCGCCGACGTTCGAGGGCCTGCTCGTGGTGCACCCGTTCTTCACCGGGGAGGCACGCATCATGTGGACGCGGCGTTGGAGGCGGCGGCGTCGGCGGCCTCCATGTGGACGAACTCGGCGTTGGAGGCGGCGGCGTCGGCGGCCTCCATGTGGACGCGCTCGCGGGAGGCCGGGAGGAGGTCGCCGGAGTGGAGCTGGGAGCCCGGCGCGGCGAGGAGGGAAGGGAGCGGCGCGACGGGTGCAGGGGATTTGGCGGAGGAGGAGGCGCCCGCCAGGTTTGGAGGTTCGCGTCCCCAACCTGGAAAATAGAGGATTGTTTACCGGGTATTGTTGCAATGGGTACAGGATCAAATATCCTCTAAATTTAGAGGAGAGGATGGTTTACAGTAGACTGTTGCGGTCAGTCTGAGTGGCCGTACACCTGTGGATGGCGTGCGAGAGCGAAAGGGTGCTCGTATAAGCTATAGCTGCGTTGTCGTATAGCGATAAGCATGCAGATTGCAGGAGCGCTTTATATTGTATTGTTTGATTTTTTCGCGCGGTAACAACTACGCACACATGTCGATGTTGATAGCTCCAACCATAAGTTATATGTTCCTGATCTTTGGGAAATAAAAATGGGTTTTGTGTGTCTCTGTTCAGCTCGTTTACGCCATGATTAGAAAAAGGAATGCCATGTTGGAAGGTAGTGCAGGGTTTTGATGAACATGAAACAGAACAAACTCTATGAACAGGATCATATATACTTCCTCGAACTTTGAATAGGCGGCGTTTGGACAACTTTCTTAACTTAAAATGGAACGAAGCATGTTGCCCAAACATCAAAGCATTATAACCAGAGAGTAGTGCTGAAAAGTGCCTCTGAAGTAGTATTCATGAAGGAGAAAGAAATTAAGCAGAAGCCACGGAAACATTAAAATGGGTCGTGCTTACCGAGTGAAAAGGGTAGCACGGTTTCATTTTTTTAATTTTTTTCAGAATTTTTTTCACTTTCATTTTTCTCTTAAAAATCACTTTGGTGTCCCTTCAGTAGTTTTCCTTAAAAAAAATCACTTCAAGTTCTCATGCTAAAATTAAGCCGTCCATTAATCCCATTGATGCCAACCTCCTGGATTCCAGAAAGCACTCTGTGTTTCTCTGATCGCGATTTGACAAGCAAGCAGTGTCGTCCGGCTCATCCAGCTCCACCCATCTACTACCACCCAGACTCTGCTAGCGTGAAAACGAAACGAAAAACACACGGACAATTCCGTGCGACAACGGCTAAGCTACTGGCTGCGCCGGAGTCGTATGTCATAATAAAAAGGGCGGTGGCTGGTGTGGCCGTCAGAGGTAGCCCCGTGAACCCGGGCAAGCTAGATAGCCAATTAGCCATGTCGTGAGCTGGCGAGCTGATCATCAACCGGCGGCGGAGTCTGCGGCTGTTGGGCATCGCTGGAATGAACACTCCGGAGAAGATGGAATGAGTCGCTCAAAAATAGCGCGAATCCAACCGGAATCCGCTCCGCTCCGGCGGAGCTCGCGATTGGCAACAATCAAAGGCCACCCACGGATCGACAAGGAAGAAACGTTTCGGGTGCTGTTAGTGTTAAAAATGCTCTTTTTTTTTCTCCCTGGTCGTCGCTTGTCAATTATAGCAGCAGCTCGCGGGAGCCATCCGATCGATCGGAGGAGGCAGCCGCGCGCGTCGCTGCCATGCAGCGTCGAGAGCACGCCGCCGTCGCGAAGCAAGATTCTAGAAGAACACAGGAGAATTAGGGACGGGTGTGTGCGTAACGTACTTGTTGTCGGGGTGGATGACGAGGGCGTGGAAGAAGCCCTCGGCGTCGGTCCCGGCGGCGCCGAGCGGTCGCCGGCGCCGGCGCTTGGGGCGGAGGCGGCCGAGGCGGAGGTCGGAGCCGAAGAGCGCGAGGCGGCTGCCGCGGGAGGCGGCGATCCGGTCGCGCACCACGTCCACCACGTACTCCTCCTCTTCCTCCTCCGGCTCCTCGGCTCCCTCCGCCACCCACCGCTTCGACCCCAGCCCCCTCCCCATCGTCGTGCTCACGGTGCGGGCGGTCGAACGCCGGCAGGCTGCTGCAAGCGCCGGCAGCGGCGCGCGTTCCGAGGCTGGCGACGGGTGGTGGTGCGAGCGGGCGGTGTGCGTTTGATTTGAACTCGAATGGAGATGGCGGCGATGCAGGGGTTATTTATAAGGGAGGGGGAGTGACTGCAGGGTGGGAGCCGACGGAGCAAAGCAGAGGCGCGCAGGGGAGGGAGACGAATGGGGTAGCCTCGTAGTGGCGGTGGCCTTTGTGACCTTGTGGGGCACTCATGACTCATGCTGCTGGATGCCGACTGGAGAGAGCCGACTGCCTGGAAAACGAATGGCAGGAACCAGTGGGATTTTGATTGTCCCCTCGGCGCTCTTTGAAACCATGGCTTAAAATCTCCGGCCAATCTGTTTAGCGGCAGCCTTCAAAAACAAGACTATAGCGGGCTATTAGGGAGATTTAGTAGCTACATCGGGTTATATCAGCAGCTATAGTCGAAGATTTAAAACCATGTTTCAAATTAACACAAGATGTTCCAAAACATTAAAGTAGAAAACACTGGACTTAGAGCTTTTTTTTTTGGTTTGTTGTGAACAAGTGAAAAGGACCAGTGGATTGTTGTGAACAAGTGTCATTTTCATATGACGGAGTATGAGATCTCTTAGCACGTATAATAACTTCCCTTAGCAGAACTATGTTCTTTGTAAGCACCATAATTACCCGCACGCACCCCATGATCCTATAGGGTAAGCATGTGGGCACAAAAAGATGATTGTTCAAATTAGCCTTTATCAGAGCGTTGTTATTTCTGTTCAGCAACAATAGGTAATAGGTGCAATCACATCACATCAAATAGGGGGGCTGAAAAGTTCTAGGACATGCTAAGCAATGTTATTGCGCAAGTATCTACTAGTGGAAAAGTGTTTGATGTGCCGTATAAGTATTCTCATGGCTCATGCGCCATTGATGTATTTCTAGTAGTGACGAAAATCAAAATTTGGGAATGATATTTCAGTACTCAGAAACATACATACAGTTAATAGGTAGTTAATCTGGAGTTGGCGTCTACAGGGAGGTCGTCTTTTGCTGAAACAAGAGTTGGCGTCGACAGGGAGGTCGTCTTTTGCTGAAAGAATAAATAGTCGTAAAGGTGTAACACTCGTGCTAAGCTATCAGTTCTATGTGGCGGATTGAACTTGAGATCAAATTTTCCACAAGACGTTCGACACAGTACATGGCCAACCTGTGCAGCTTTGAAATCCATAGCTCAGACATGTCCGCGCCGAAAGCTTGTGCCGTCAGAGCCACCATGGCACGGCCTGACGTCCCAATAGAAACAGGGACTGACGGACCTGACCTGTGCGCCATGTAACAGATGGAACACGAGCTTTTTCGCACTGTCTTCCTTTTCAGCCTTTTGAACGTGCGCGCGTGTCTGGGCCTGGCGCACCCCACAAAACCACCGAAATCTCATGTGGCCGCGATCTCTCGTTTTCAGAGATCGGCTGATCCTGCCGGGACGCGTTACGTCAACCACCTCCATCGATGGATCTGCTCTTGTTCGATGTGTCGGGGATCTGGACGCCCGTCCACGTCGGAGGTTCGACGGCGCCTCAGAAAACACACTGTGTGGATCTGCGAGGTATGTATACCGGGGCATGCTATATATTACTGAGAAAAAAATGCGCGCCTCGTGTTGCCTTCAATGAGAACCATGCGTGGAACAGAATACCCATTGCTTATCATTATGCACTGTGATGCGTGCCCGCAGTTACAAATCTACGATCTCGTAGTCCCAGCCTCCCAGTGGGGCACGTAGAGCTGATATGCGCTTGTGTGCATGTGGAAAAGTCAAGGAAAGAGCGAAATTCTAGTAATTAGTGCAGTAGTTCACCTTGTTATTCACTATAGTTAACTTTAAAGTGTAGGTAGTACATCGTTGTGTTTGAATTGGAGGTGATACACATCTGCTTTACGTTTCACGAGCTAGCTAGCTACTCCTTGGCATCAAATTTTTGAATCTGGCCTTTCAAATCTGTTCAAAGGCATGCAGAGAATCTGAGTGATCCCGCTGCACTGATCAACTAGCCACTAGCTAGCCAGGTCCCCTTGCACTGCCGATTCGGGCACGAGATCTTTGAGGCAGAGCCGCGCGATATGATTCCCGGACCAGCCAGCTACGCAGTTTTGGGCGTGCAGAATCCAACGGCTGTCTCGGCCCACAGGAGCACCAACCGCGCGCGCCACATGCCGCATGCAACACCCAGGAACATGCGTCGATTGGTCGCATGCTTTACAGTTTTGCGATCGATGCAGTGATCAGACTCTGACTCAGACTCTGATCGCGCGTACTCCGTATGGACCTCGTGGCGCGGCCGCTGCTGATGATTGGACTGATCAGCTCGCGTCAGCTAGGGGAGTCCAGCGGAGCTCCGCGCCGTCCGCGGTGGCGCACGGCGGCGGCGCGCCAAGTTGTGCGGTTCACCCTCCATCTCCGCGGCCGCGGGCGGGCTGGCTGACCGGCCTCAACACACGCACCGTTGGTGTAGCGCAAGTAGGCTCTAGAGTTAGCTGACGATGCGTCGCGTCAACTCGCTAGCTTGAGTTCGTTTCCGGCCTGGTCTACAACACGTACGCATGCATCAATTTCGTATACTACTTGCTGCTCGGAAATACAACTTCTCCTACCTCTGATCAGAAATAGTATAAGTACTATACCCCCGTTTCTGGAATATAAACATTTTGGAACGGAACGAATACATTCATATAAAAAAAGTATATGTAGAATTAACCTCATAGATCAGAAAAATATTGTTCTAGTGTATGGTCTTTTTATTCAGAATAAAAACTTTATAGACATTATTGATCAAAGAGTCATATTTTCCCTTATATCATAAAAACATTGTAATATATATGTATTTTATAGATATTCCCCATATTCGAAGGATGTATACTGCCGTCTTATTTAAAAATTTATAAAAATATAAAAACAAATAACTCATAATTAAAGCATATTTTGCGATAAACCAAAATGAATAATGTTGTCACAAAGATTTTGAATAAGATGAATAGTCAAGGTGATGTCTGAAAATTAACAAATCCTTGTATTTATGGACGAAAGGAGTATATTATATATTTTAAGTGTCAGCGCGCGAGTAAGAGCTACGCATAATAAGCATTGTTGTCCGCCGACATCTCGTGAGCCTACTTCCGCGGTTCCGCCTACCTATCAATGCATGGTCAAAGGCCCAAATATTGCTAATTAACTATATTGCTCCTCTGCTCACTATACTCATACTCCACGTAGGCCGTAGCTGATGCAGGCGAGTGCTTATCGCAGACTACCGTGGCTCATTCAGGTCTTCAGCAATGATCGATCGGCACGGTGACGTGTTTGGACCGGACATCGGCACATACATAGGACCAACCTATTTTAATTCATTTTCCTTGTGTATGATGGAATGTGTCCAGCTAAGATCAAGCTATAGATTGCAGCGGCACGTATTTTTCTGTCAGGTGGGCTAGCTAGAAAAGGTCAGGCTGTTCCGATTATTCAAACAGTTTTCATCTGTCAAGGGCTTGAGTTGTGCACTGATCATACGCTTCTCGTATGTATATGTGTTGTCAAATGAGAATTAAGCATACAGAGAGAGGCCAGCTGGGAACTCGAGGTTGTACCTGGTGAAGCAGACGATCGATTGCATCAGATCGATCTCCAGTTGTCTCGCGCGCGGCGGTGTCGTCTCGTCTGTGATCGGTGATCAGTGAAATGTTTTCATCATTGACGTGTAACATGTTAGTTCTAACTAATACAGCTTGGTTTCCTTGCAAGCAGCCTCGGATCGGGCGCGCTTTGTTTTGAGATAGTTCCACGCCATTCAACTCAACCAAAATCATAAGGAGTTATTGACTGTCATGAGCATGGAATTTCGCCTGCGATCGACCAATTTACATCAACCGCACTACGTTTTACTCACTTTTTACAAGGAATACAGAGAAAGATTCAATGTCTACAGGGACCTTAATTTTCTTTTCAAGGCTGCCAAATGCAATTGCCTTAATTTGAAACTTTGTGGTTTGTGACAACTGATGGTGCAAGTGATATACAGCGTGACCGTCCACCCATCCATGGCATGGTGGCTAAAATGGACATGTAAAGGTTGGTTTAGTGCCGATCGAGTGCAGACCAGAATTCATGCCTTTTGGGACTCTAGCCACAGCAATTTTTTTCTTTACTTTTTGGACCAAAATCAGTGGATCAGGTATATCTTTGGGTCCTGCGGACTTAAAATAAACATGGAAAAATTGAAATTTAGGAAGTCTTTCTTATGTATGCGATTTATCCATGGCACCTATCTACCTGAATTTTCAAGCACTGAAATGGCTACTCCCTTTGTTTTGTTCTGCACTTTGCGGTGTACTGGCCACAGCTTTATCAGGAATAGTTCCTGCTTTGCTTCAGTGTGTCAGGCAATATTACTAAACTGGAGATTTGGATCGTACATACATAAGCGCATAAAAATGTTGCCCTTTTTCTGTGCACTGTCACCCTCTTTTCCGCGTTTATTTTACATGATCTGAAACGTCTCTGGCACTTCTATACGTAAATAAATGTCACAGGCTTGTGAAAACGTTCTCTAGCTTATACTTAATGAGTATATTTCTACTATTAGGGTGGACTGGTGGAGTAATAATCGACTCAATGCTTCAGAAACATTTGTTATGTCTTATAAACGCAAGAAATTGTTTCTGCTATCTGTTAGCAAGTGCAATTTGCATATTGCGCAAATTTCATCAAACGGAGATGCAGTGGAGCAAAGCTACCTTGGTGCAACTTGCAATAAAAAGAATCTCAGCCTGAAATCGGTGCGTGAAAACATCTCCCACCCTAGTAGCTTTCAGCTGGCCACTTGCATTGCAAGCAATGAGGCAATTGACCACTCTAAGCAAGTTATTAACCGCTGATCTGTGTTCAAGGAATCTAGACATGTAAATGTGTAGGATTGACTATACCAATTGACAAAAGTGTATACTTTTATAGTTTCACCAATGCTGAAAACAATTGGATAGCCACACCATCTAGGGTCCGTGTTTCTTTTCTTCAAAGTACCATGCATGGACATTATTAACCAAAAAAGTAGTACTCGAACGTATGGATGTCCTGGTTGCATTGGTAGTGTGCACCTAGACCACTCACTAATGTTAGGATTCTCTATGTCATTTATTTGTTGGCATGTTCAGTCATGAGCACATGTGGATCATGACTACTTCATGATGAAGCAGCACAAGATAAAATCAACTGATTAAAAACTGAAATCGTAGTACTGCCTGAGAGCTGGAATTTCAAAAGCTCCTCAGTGCTGCACACCGTCACGCCGTGTCATCTTGTCCTTAGCAAATGTTGTTCTTACCCCAAACGCAGGATACTGACTTCAGTTAAGTTGGGTGGAGATCGTGTGACATGCATTCCTGGGGAGGAGTGGAAACGGTGGGGTGTTAAATCTAACCCCACGGACGGCCACGGTACTTGCAAACACCGTAAAAGACCTCAAGAAGGTTGTACGTGAGCACTGCCTAATTGTCCTGTGACATATGCGGTACATACTGAGAGATGATGATCAATACTATTTAATCTTTTAAAATTAGGTACTGATTTGTTGGAGATGTTTGTGTATTTTATTTTATTTTATTTTCTTGCGAAGATATGTCTGTGCATGTGGTCGACACACTTGAACAGACAGATTTGTGTGGCCTGGTAGGTAATTAGGCCAGCCTAACAAATTCAACTACGCGCAGGAGTGACGCACGTCGACCAAAAAGTGTACCGGATCATAGCCCCATTAACGTGCACCCCGCTAATAATCAGGACATAGTATTTGCTTAATTGTACGTCACCCCACATGGTACTGTCGATAAGCGGAAATTAAAAGATATATATGCATCATGATCGAATGGTGTAGTAGCTAGTCCAAATCAGTTTTACGATACTCCTTTCATCTATTTAAAAAATATATATAATTCGTATTTTATGTTGGGTCGGTCTTTAAAATAAAACGCTAACACAAAGCTCACATCACCGACATTGAGAGCTCACTAGGCACATGAACTTGGCTAGGACCTATATGCCATTCAAAAATACAGTACGTAGCAATGTGCAGAACAGCAAAATCCGTGAATCGTTCTTTTCTAGACAAGAATAAAATGGAAGAAAAACAATGGATCAACCAGTGTAGACGCCACTTTTTCCTTGTTTCCTTCTAGATTCCTTTTTACCCCATCTAGTACGTAGTGTGATCTGATGCAGCAAGCTGCTGACAAATCTCTGGCGAATCGCTTCATCAGAGAGATCATCTGACACATCTTTAATTTGGTTTCTTTGATGCAACTAGCTGGCTAGTGGCTTCATAAGTTTTGGTTTTCTCTTCTATATATTTTTACGTTAACCTAACCTAGTGGTACTAACTGAAAACCATGGCATACATTGTCAGTGTTAGAATCACACTACTTTTTAACTTTTTGTTTTTGAAAACACTACTTTTTACTAGCAAAAAAAAACTCTACTTTTTAACTTGCAGTCAGCCTGAGACTACGTATGTGAAATTATTTGGCTTTTAACATTTATCTAGATAGAGCAACTAAGGATGTGTGTGGTATGGTTTCGCTTCTCCTAGAAACAGAAAAGTTTTAGTTTCTTCTTAGAAACATTTCTCAATTTGAAATAGAATCATTTGTGAAATTATTTGGCTAGTTGTAGTGATTCGATTTCACCAAAGATGAAAGGAGAACCATTGAATTGTCCAATATGATTACATTCTTTTGCAATAAAATAAAGTGTGGGGCAAAATACAAAGATCAATCTTTAAATAATTAAAGAAAGAAAAAAGCAAGTAAACGTGTCGTAAATTTTTGGCCCATTGAGCCCATTGCCAGCTGTGACATGGCCTAACTTGAAATGGGTAGTTTTTTTCTCCCTTATCCCTTCGTAGCTTTGTCTTCCTCGCTTCCCCGTCCGCCGTTGCCGCAGCCCCAAGCTTTGATTCAGCACCAATGAATTGCAACTACACTCATAAGCAAGTAAAATGAAACGCCATCATTCCTCCTCGGGCAAAGCATGGGTACGGTTCTGACCGATTCGATCCAGAATCGTGCAGGATCAAACGGGGCCTAACTTTTAGTATCGTTCAATCAAATGACTACTACCTTCGTATTTTTATTGATGTCGTTCGGACAGGGCAGTGTAGGTCAATTTTAGTTCTTTTCGGTTGCTGGGAACGACAACATTTTACGAATGGAGATAGTAATTGTTAATTTGATCCTACGTGTTAATTTGCACCTCTTCACGAGTTCACGTTTCACCTTGGACTCACATGCACGACCGGCTTGTCACGAAGTCAGATTCACCTTTTTGTCACGGTATTTTGCATATACTGCCGATGGCGGCATCTAGTGGACGTGAAAAGCGTTGGTAAAGCAAGTAGTTTTCGGGTAGTTAGGTCGTCGTCACTATAGAGAAAAGATATACCGGAGGAGGCTGTCACGCACGCACGCCGGGAGAAGGATGTGGATGATGCATACGTACGCACGCATACCGAAGCATATGCATATATGGCACGAAGTGGCTAACCATGACGTAGAAGACGCATGCAGTTGGGTAAGTAAAGCACAGAGAGAGAGAGAGAGAGAGAGCGCGTTCCTATTAACCGGAAGACCCGTGGGCCCACATGGCTCTAGCCGCTTTGCTCTGCGTGGAGCATGACGTGACAGTGCGTTCTCTGTATGCCGGGATCCGTCACGTAAAGGCATATGTAAAAGGATCGGATTAGCTGCCTTTGCGGTTTGTGTGCATACTCTGCGCGGCCATTACGGATGGTCAAATGACAAAGTAAGTATTCTGGCTCGCTGGCCTATTAAGGGAGGTTTATGTTGATGAGGATTACCAAATTTGGGTAATCCCCAGGAAGGAGTGTAATCCCCAAAAGAAACTTGTGACCTTTTAACTAACTTTTTTGATTTACAATAGCAAGAAAATCATTAGCTTGTTAGTTCTTTACATAGAAATATTGCATAAATTAGCATTTAGGATAAAATAGAAGACCGAACCGAAATATGGGTACCGATTTTTTTTGTATACTCAAAATATGACAATTTCCGTGTAGTGATCTTGAAAAACCTGTTTTTCTAATAAAAAAACCCATATATCTGAATCAAAAACACTGGGTACACCAAATGCCCTGGCTTGACGGGATTTATCGCCTCTGCCCACCCCCTTCCTCCCTCACACTAGGCCTAGGTTCATTGTGCTTCCTCCTCGTCTGTCGACGCTTGGACGCCGCCTACCCGCCTAGAACGTCGCAAAATGGCACCCTGAGTGCCTCACCTCTACATAGTACATACTCCACTATCTATGCTGCGGACCAAATATTGTCATGCATAGAACGCTTCATCTAAATAGCTGGAACATTTTGGATTTCTATTGTTGGAACAATGAACGATGTCTTTTTATTTGCGGAACATTTGGGTTTAAATCATGGAACATTTTGGATTGTGTATGGAGCTGCGGATGATTCATGAGGCGAGTAGATGAACAGTTTCCGAGTTGGGCCTTTTGTTTCTATCAAGTGGGCTTATATGTCTTTTTATCCTAACACGCTTGTTGTACCACCTTGTCCTATTCTTTTCTTTCTGATGGGAAAAAAACTACAATGGACCATATATATGTTCCCATTTGCTGCGGTTCCCAGAGAATCCAGCCCATTTAAATATGGGCCAAAATTGGAAAAAGCTGCCCCCAAAAGACGTACAGGCCGATCAGCCCACCCACGGGACGCCGTAACATCTTTTCCCCCACTGAAGTCGAAGCGGGCCGCGCCAGCAGCCTCGAAGTTCCATTCCTCTGTTCTTCGAGTCTTCCAGGGTTTTAGGCAGCGCCGCGCCGGCCGGAGATGGGGGAGCGGGCGAAGGAGTGGCTGCTCGCCGCCGGCGCCGGCGCGGCCGTCGGAGCGCTCTCCGCAGCCGCCGTCACGAGACTCCTCTCCAGGTAACCAATCGGGCTTCCCCTTTGCCTACCCTGAGCTCCGACAGGGTCGCGCCGCGGCGTTTCTTCTGATGCTCGCTGCATTTCGCCGTTTCAGATCCAAGCGGAGAGAGGAATATGTGCGGGATCTGCTGGAGTCGAATGGCGTCACGAGTGGTACGCTTGCGATAACCTCTTATTGATGTTTCCTAATTGGCGGCAGCTGTGTTGCTTAAAGTGCTACTACTCTAAGCTGTTTGATTAATTGTCTCGTAAGAACATATGAAAAAAAGAATAGCTCTTTTTTTTTTTGAGTTTTATGTTGTGTTGTTCACTTTTGTCCAAGTGGTGTCCTGCAATCTTAATTTTTTCTTCGTTTTGTAACAGGCAACGACCGACCTGGTGGGCGCCCAGTTGCTGTTGGTAGCTCGGATCTTCTCTCTGATGAAGTGGTGTCCGAACAGCTTACAAGGTTTCCATTTTTTTTTCTTGGTAGAGTTGAGTGAGCATTCAGCTACAAACCATCTGTTAATATCTGCTTCATTCATCCAGATAGTTTATATTTTACAGCAAATGATTTCCGAAACTCTTGCTTTGGGTGTATGGGTTTATATACCGATTCCCAATAACTGCGTTGCTTGATATGCTAATTTCCACTGCTATCAAATTATTCTTCTTTTCATCTTTTGATAGTAGAAAGTGATATATCATTTATATGTCCTTGCTGTGCATAACTGGATTATTAGCATTTCACCTTTCACATTCTAGAATTTTTATTGATATTTTCAAGTTTTGTGGGATAACCAACAGTTGTTGCTTTCCTTGTTTCAGGAATATACAGTTTTTTGGCCTAGACTCTCAGAAGAAAGTGACTGAATCTTATGTTGTAGTCATTGGTCTTGGAGGGGTGGGCAGTCATGCGGCTTCAATGCTCCTAAGATCGGGGATTGGCAGGTTGCTCCTTGTGGATTTTGATCAGGTAAGATTTTTTGTCACCCAGACGTGGATAGATGAGATACTTATGACAATTTGAAAATGAGTGTGTTTGCTTATTGCAACACTTAAGCCCTAAACAATGGCTTTGGTATGTTTTCCCTTGGTTCCACTGAGGTGTGGGAAATTCAGAATTTTTTTCTGACCTCAGCTATTGAATGACTGACATGACTCTTGAATTTCATATCCGAAACAGATCTAGAATCATTGTTTCATCTAGTTGTTGGACCCTGCATTATCATTTAATTCTAGAACCATGCAAAGCATTCATATTGAGTACCCATTATTACAGTACGAAAGGGCGCTCATGCATTATATTTCTGTAAGTAACATGTTGCATTTATAATAGGTGGACATTAATAAGACACTCATGATATATTGAAAGGTCTCACTCTCGTCACTAAATCGGCATGCTGTGGCAACCAGAGATGATGTTGGAACTCCAAAGGCATTCTGTCTCAAGAAGCATTTTTCGATGATATACCCAGAGTGCCAAATAGAAGCCAGAGTGCAATTGTACGAACCATCGTCTGAGGATGAAATTCTGTCTGGAAAGCCAGATTTTATTCTTGATTGCATCGATAACATTGATACTAAGGTAATAAATGACACTGAAGTGTCAAATTATCATACAAAAATTAATTGGAGTATCAGTTTTCATTCTTTTGTAAGTTCTTTCACATGTACATATTAAGTGCTTATCTCTAGTATAGAGGCATTCTTTTTATGTTTCCTTGTGCGTTAAGGCCTGTTGGGCATTCTCTTTTCAGCTCTTAATAATTCTTACAACGCCATATGCTTTCATTGCAATGAAGGGATCTTCTGGTAGTATTACTTCCAATCTTTGGTTAGATAGTCTATATATGAATGTGAATTTCCATGACCTGTAAGTTTGATTGGTACCTCAAACTCACCTTCTTTAGAAGAAATGGCTTGTTAGAACATAAGTTATGTGCACAATTACGTGTTGTTTACCATTTTTATGTTCTACCAGTAACCATTGGGAAGTCCATGACACTTGATCAGGTGTCACTCCTCGCGGCTTGCGTGCGCAGAGGTTTGAAGGTACTTTCTGCAATGGGGGCTGGAGCTAGAGCTGACCCAACTAGAATTCGTGTTGCGGATTTGAGAGAATCAAGCAATGATCCCCTTTCTCGCGCGGTGTGATTTTGACACTTCTTTCAAACGTTTTAATAAAATCATCCAGTTCCATTGTAAGTTGGCATGCTAATTATGCCAATGTCCAACTGGTATTCTGTAGGTGCGGTACCGGCTTAAGAAAGATCATGGAATTGAGGGTGGAATACCAGTAGTTTTTTCGCTGGAGAAGCCAAAGGCAAAGCTACTTCCCTTTCAAGCTTCCAAAGAAGAGGAAACTCCGTCAGATTACCAGGTCAATTTCTCTTGGGTCTGCATTACCACCTTCCTGCTACCCTGCTTGACCAATGTTTTATTTCATATTAAGAGATTTTAACATGCCACTGCTAGTTGCTCATATTAGCAGTGCTTGGTGTTGAATAAGTACTGACAACATGGTTTACATCATTATGCAGATTGTGCCAGGATTTAGGGTACGGATTATCCCAGTCTTGGGGACCATTCCTGCAATCTTTGGCCAAGTTATGGCCTCATATGTGGTTACTAAGCTTGCCGAGTTAGATTTCCAAACGGAGCCAGTTGTTAACCTAGATTTAGATCATTACCGTATCCTTCATCAGCGTCTTCTTGAGCATGAGGAGATCACATATGGAACAGCCGAGCAAGTTCTGGTATTATGTTTCTTCCTGTCTAAGCTCACCTCATAATCTGATCATAAAATCCTTTGGTGAATGATCTGGTTGAGACATGTTCTATATCATGCTGGCAGTAGATACTTTTTCATTATTGCATCCCTCTGTTGATATGTAAGATTTTCTTTTTCCTTTTTTACAATTTCAAGGTAGATGCTGAGGAGGTAATGTACATTGTCAAAGAATTGTGGCGTGGTCGAAGTGCTAGAGACCAAAGTTTGAAGGACACTGGCCGAAAAATGTGGAGATCAGTCAATGAACTAATGCTTGTTCGGTATGCTCCCTTCGTTATATTAAATTACAAAACATGGGCTGATTACTTGAGACTACATCTATCAAAATTGTTACAACATTGATTGCAGTCTTAAGTCTTTAGGGTGTTAAACTGTTCAAAACCTATTGAACAATCAGACCCTATGTAAAATTGATATTTGGTACACCCTATGTTTTTAAGGCGTCGCCTAAAAGACGCCTAGTCGTTGCCTAAGCGTCAAGGCGCTAAAAAATTTAAGGCGTCCTGGTCGCCTTGCCAGGATAGCAGCAAAAGTGAGGGGCAGAGGGGGGAGGAGAGGAAGAACGGGATTGGAACCGGCTTGGAAGGCCAAGCAGCTGCCGCCGCTGCTCTCCATGCTGCCTCTGGCACCGCTCACCGACACAGACCACTCCGATTTCCTTGGGGGCAGATCTAGGAGGCCAGCCGCGTTCGATTTGAGAGAGGGACAGGGAGGAGAGGACGGCCGGGAGGAGTGGCAGATCTAGGAGGCCAGCCGCATTCGATCTGAGAGAGGGACAGGGAGAGGACGGCGGAGAGAGAGAGAGAGAGAGAGAGAGAGCATGGAGGCGATGCTGTCTGCTGGGAGAAGAATGGAGAAGACGATGTGGCGGTATAGGTCAACATCAACATCGTGTAGCAGGTGAAAGGTTACTGGGCTGATATTGGGCTGGGCTTTCTTTTTCTCTCCGTTTTCTCTTCTTTTCCTTTTCTCTTGTTCTTTTTCCTCCACCCAGGATGCATATATTTTGTTTCTTTTATGGATATGGCGTCGCCTCACCTCGCCTTATGCACGCCTAGGCGTCGCCTAGGCGATTAGAAGGGGGTTAGTCGCCACGCCTCGCCTTACCGCCTTAAAAACATAGGGTACACCATGTCATTATGATTCTAACAAAAAACTTGTGGAATCATGATCACTATTTATAGATGGTCCTGCCACATTCTATTTAGTTTGTAAGTATCTTACAACGTTGAGATCATTGTTTAAAGGGATATCTGGTTTGGGTAAACGTATTAACACTATTTGTAAAATTGTGTAGATATAAATTGTGGATTATAAAACTGTCAAACCATCCCTCATGGGATCAAACTTCGCCCCTGAAAACCGTAATAAATATTGGTAAATAGTTAACAAAACATGTCTGCTTAGGGACTAAAAACAGATTCTGGTATAAGGAAATGGAGAAATTCATTTTATAGTAACGCTGCAACATGTCCAACATTCTTTTATATCTTGTGAGACTGACTGTAACTGATCCGGTTTACTAGCTTCATTGAACCCGTTGCCTATGCAAAATTTATTATTGTTAAGTAAGCTTTTAATAGTAGCTACTTATTTTTGCTGCTTTGATATTTTCTTTTGTTAGGTGGGACAAAACAAAGCCTGCTGGTGTGTCAAATTTAGTACTTCTTAAGTTTAGTGAGGTAATGAGTCTTCTTTACTTGAAGTAAAACGAAGTTAAATTCCAAGATTACATATGTTGAGAAAGATCAAGGTGTTTCTTGTTCTCATGTTCATATATCTTGTGCTTCAGGCTGATGCACATGAATCCACTACACTGGATCGAATAAAAGAAGAAGAACCAGAATTTTACTCTATGGTTTCGCGGGTCCTGAAAAGAGCTGAAATGGAGTTTGCTTTATGAGTTGATGATCACTGAACTTATTGGATTTCCAAAGCTGCCATTCAGTGATAACATTGGAACTAATTGATCAAATGGGAAAAGGGAATATTCAATTTGGGGATCCAGTTTTGGGAATAGCTGATCATGGTGTTAAGTTGAAAAATGATGTGTAAGTTTCGCCCCTGCAGTCGACTATCGTCAGTTTGCTGTAATCATGGAGTCTGTTACTTGCGGGCTTTGTATGGATTTTTTTTTCCCATCGGAATCTGTAGCCAGCCAAACATCAGGGGGCGGAGGCAGTTTTGTTGCGTAGGCATGTGCCTATGTAGATCGTGAACCAGCCAATACTCTGTAATTTTTTACCTCACATGTTACGCAGGAAATCTTGTGAAGTCAGCAGGGAATGGACCCAAGGACTGAATCTGCAGCCTCATGCTTTCCAAAGAATAAGACATGGGCTTATAATTCATGTGGCATCTGATGTTTTTGAATACGAATGATCATTTATGAATTGAATGTTGAACTCTGACCTGGTCTGGTCGACTTCAAGGGTTTAGACTTGTGTGTCATCTCCATGTGAAAGGAGCTCGAGCTTGAGTAGTCGTAGCATCAACATGACTTTTAGATGCTATTGTTTGCCAAATCCTTTTCACATTCTGTTTGTGAATTTAAAGCACCCTGTCCCGCGAACATTTCCAAAGACCTACATGGCGCCTTTTTGTTCTGAATACATGTTGAGCTGCACCTTCAGACTTAATATGTTGATTTACTATTACAAGTTAGACACTACTAAATGACTCAATCACTAAGGAGTATCTGTCACGTGCCTAAAATCAATGCTAGGTAGGAGTTTTAGTTCCCGAATCCCGATTGCTTTTAGGTATTATTTTGCTTGCGGCTGTCATATTCACATTCACATCAATATAGGTGCGAGAAAGGCAAGGGTTCAAACAGAGCTGACATGTGGGGCAATATATCGTTTTCTGCAAAAAGTTATGCATAGCATACGTGAGTGTTTATTTCTTAGTCATCCATCCTTCACTTTAGCATCGGGCCATCGCAATATGATTTCTTGTAGGCAGCACTCCACTAGGAATTTGCAAGGATTCTTGTAAATATAGAAGTTAGAGACATTGGTATTTAAGGCTCTACATTTGTTTTTGTTTTTTTAGTCGAAGGATCTACATTTCTTATATTTATATTCATTTAACTGATAAGGTCCTTATATATTTAGTCACTAGATCAACTCATCCAAATGTAAAAAACTAGTATCCATGTACACATTTGTACCTGAAAATTTCTGAGCCAATTTTAAAATTGATACGCAAGTCACATGACAATTAGCAGAACAGTTAATTGATAAATCTTGCTTGAGAAAATGTTTTTGCTCTGACATTCTAAAGTATTAGCAAAGCTATAAGACGAACACTTCAATATCCAAGCACCAAACGACCTTAAAGACGTAGCTATCGTTTGTGCGGATAATATTAAGTTCTTTTGTCTGGATTCGTTGGTTCCAATATATTGGTAGACTTGGCAGCATATATTCAATGTACATCAACTAAGAATTGTCTTCAAATTCAAATGTCAAACAAATGACTCTGAAAAAACAGTGAGAAGAAAAATGTCAACGCACAATAAAGAAGTGAATTTTGGAGGCACCGGTTTCTAAAGTTAGTGCCATCACCGTCACTATTCCACAATATTCGATAACTATATGCCAAGGTATTGCTAGAAATGTTATTGTATTCCATGTAACATGAATTACTTCAAAAATCATTGTGACCATATACTCTCTAAATTCTAATAATTTTAAAACATATGACGTTTTCCTAGTTCCAGAGGGAGTACGTACCACTACTATAAAAACTATTTCTACAGGCGTTTTTAGATATCCAAAGATCCAAACAGCATGTGACTATATCGACTTTGATGGAAGGAACTGATCAGTTTATGATAATTGGTTATCAAACCACCAAGGTTCTGTAGTAGTGCATTTTTCTAATCCAAGGTTTAACAAAGGAAAAGTCTATCGATGTAAGCCAGGTAAATCAGGTTAAACAAAGGAAAAGTCCGATAATATCGATGTAAGCCAATCGCAGCGCCTCTCTGAACCTGATTTACCTGACAGCCACCATATCGGTATAAGACTGATATAAAGACAATCGCAGCGCCTCGCCGAGCTCTTCCCGGCGCTCGCCAGCCATGCGACTACCCAGGTGGCCCACGTGCACCGAGTCCTCTCTGACGGGCTTCGCGCCCACCTGGTGCCGCGCTTGTCGCGGGTAGCAGAAGCTGAACTTGAGGAGGTTCAGGACCTGATCTCCAACATTGTGCTCAGCGCTGATATGGATGAACGTTGCAGCACAACTGCTTGACCAACATGGCCAGCTGAAAATATCCCGTGTGTAAAGTCCGCGAACGCGCCGGACTGCAACTTCGCGAAGTTTGTGTGGCAAAACAGAGCGCCGCCCAAAGTGCAGTTATTCGCGTGGCTGGTTGTGCAAGAGAGAGTGCAGTGCCGGATGAACCTGCACAAACATTGTTGATGATGACAAGTGCGAGGTGTGTGCGCCACAGAATCAGAAGACACATGTCATATCTTCTTTGGGTGCTTGTTTGCAAAGTTCTTCTGAAATGACATCAACGTCGAGCCGATCCATGACATTTCTCTTTGCGCCGTTTGCGGTGGCCGGCATCCACGCCGGTGCAACACAGAGACACGCTGACCCTCCTCTACTTGTGGCAAATTCGGAAGCACAGGAACGAAGTGGTGTTTAGAGAAGCTACTCGTAATCTCACCTGGCTGCAGCACGACTGCCGGGAGGAAGCACGCCTATGGACGTGCCCTCTACGGCGAGATTAGTTCGTCATGGTGCTCTTAGTGTAATCCAATATATATAGATCTGTTTCTTTCCCTTGTTCTAATTAATTTGTGCACCTGAATCAGGCCCTCAGGGGCCACCATTGCATGCAATGAAATTTAGGTGGGGAGCATCCCCCCTCCCCCCACCCTCCCAACTTAAAAAAAAAACTTATGCATGGTTCTTTGTTGATGGTACGGTTGTGTGCTTTGACACCTAAACTGTTTTGATTTTGGGTAGTGATTTTCCTAATCCTCGAACCATCGCATATGGACAATGGGAGGCACAGGCGACGACAAAGATAGTTATTATGATTCGTAGAAAAATTGTAAAGGTTGGTTTGGCACGGCTTTTTCGGTGGATTATGGATTCTGCTTTTGGCACTGTAGCTAGAATCTGTTTTTCGCTAGAATCCATAATCCGGTGAAACGTGACTTTTGGTGGATTGCTATAGCTACAGTACAAAAAGCAGAATCCGTAATCCCTTTGCCAAAAGAGCCCTAAGTTAGCCTTGCATGATAATGTGTGTATCAAGAGTAAAAGAAGTTGCTGTCATGCCACACTGTGCCAGCCTACTAGAAGGCAGGGGCACGGAAATGCCGTCGACAGGCGCCCACAGTTGCTGACAAGAAGATTACCACTGGCTACAGATCTCAGTCACACCACATAATGCATAACTCTGAGAACAAGTAATTTCCATAAAATTATTCCTGCACTCGCTCAACGCGCATTTTAATGGTTTGGATACAGGCTGGGAGCAGAAAAAGGCTGCCCTGAACATTCTATTTATGATCGGAATCTCATTCCTTTCATGTACAGTTGTATTCTTAGCGACAAGACAACAAAATAAGATCTATAACACATATACTAAGGGTATTTTTTATGAAGTTTAAGTTCTTGCATAGAAGTTTTTACGTAAAGTACTAGTCATTCGGTTCCAAATTATAATACCCCTTAGCTATCTTAATTTTTCTCAAATTATAAGACCTTCTCTTTCCAATGTATTTTTCGCTCTTCCCTATACATCTCTATCTCTATCTCTGTCATCCTTATATTTTATGTACCAGCCTTTTTCACTTCTTAATTTTCCGTGCCTAGAGCCAAAACGTCTTATAATTCTGAACGGAGGAAGTATCTTATATAAAAGGATGTAAATTTCAATTTATTTTACATTACCGTTGGTACCGCAGATACACTCCAGGCCAGTTTTATGGTTTTCATAAAAACCTCTCAAATGACGAAATTCAAACCAGAACGGTAAAGCGAGCCGTTTGAGTGGTAAACCACTCGGTTTTCTCGGTGTACCTAGAAAATTTCTTCTTGTGAAAGCAAACCAGTCGGTTTAAACATTTTTCAAATTTTCATTGTTTTGCTCAATTTTTCAATTTTTTTCAATCCTTTTATCGAAAATGGGTCGTCCGCTCCAACCGCCCCGGAGCGGTTTGGGCGGTTTTGCGTTTTGCGCGGTTTCTAGCAGTTTGCAAACCATGTCCCAGCTCTTTTCACTCTGCACATCATGCCTTCACATTCAGGACCCGGTCATGTTTTATATTCATGTGGCGACGTGGCGTCTGATAATTCGAAACACTGTCATATTTACTTTACGAATTGAATGTCGAGACCTTGACCTGGTCACCTGGCCTTGTTTCTTTCAAGGTTTTGAAGTCCACAAGTCATTGTGGACGTCATAGCCTCTGCGTTCGAAAGTGAAACGAGCTCGACGTGTGAGTGGTTCTGCGTGAGATCAGGTGCCGTTGTTTCGCCAAATCCTTTTGCATTTAGCACCTCTTATTGACCTATGACATCTGTTCGTTCTAACTTTTTTTTTTGGCGAGGCTGTTCGTTCTAACTTGAACTAATAATAAGATGAAGGTTTGATGTTTGCTACTGGATTGAACTAAGCGAGGAGTTCAGCTTTCCGAGGAACTGCGTATGAATTATGATGCTAAAAATATTTTGACAGCATTTTGTTTTTGAGACTTTAGTTTTAAATTAATTGATAGGCTAGCTCTTCACAATAATCACCCTTCAGATCAACTCATCCAAATGAGAAACAAACATGCAAGCACGTTTATGTGCATAAATTCTGAAAATTCTAAATATAAGTCATCTGATTAATGTAAAGCCATCAGTTGTTTTATTTTTGGGCAAAGACCCATTGTTCTGACATGTTAAACATATTAGCACAATTACACACATGTCAAGATGAAAGCCCCAAAATACCTCAATGATATGCTGAATATTGGTTTTCTTTTGCCTAGCCTATTTGATTTTAATTTTTGGTAAACTTTGACAGCATCCTTTCCATGTTGAGGGTACAACAGGATCCCATTTGTATCAAAAAGTTTATACAAGTGAAAATTTTTGTAAGTTTTCCAGGCAAACAGAATTTCATATAATTTCCCATATTGTTTTGCTTCCTAAATAATTGAAGGGAGCATGGAAAAAGAAGATGGAAACAGTGCTCTTGGCTGATAACAAGAATAGTAGTCGCATTCCAATGCAGTACGGTTGATTATACAATATCAATGCAAATGCTTGTTCCATGCTGGTGTAATAGTCTCGCAAGGTGCGTTGAAATTCTGAAAGTCAGATTTCTTATGGACAATCAGACCTGGATGAAAAAAGAATACACAATATCAATGTACGAAATGTCTTTAAATTCAAGCGTCAAACAAATGACTCTGAACGACCCAGCAAAGAAAATGAAAATATCAACCAACAGTGCCGTATGTACGTCTGTCTGCTAAACACTTAACTGCTCTAATTTTTGGCATGTATTGTGGTGCCTTGATTATGACGACTCGTCATCCGCCAATTGGAAACACGGACGGTGACCAGAACAATCATGATTTGTAGAAAAATTGTTAGTTGGTTTGGTTCAACATTGTAATTTGCTGAGCAGGACACCAAAAAAAAAAAAAAAGACAGCTGCTGTGCCAGCCTACCGGCAGGGGCATGTAAAATGCAGTGGAAACTCCAATGGCGCCCACTATTGGTGACAACATAGTTGCTAAATTTTTCTGCACTCCACGTAATGCATAATCTGCGGCATGATTGAACTTTTTAATGAAACCAAATGAAACATTGATCTAGCTTAAATTTGTCCCAAAATTTGAATTTTGTCGTTATTTTCCCATTAATTGCCGTCAATCAATAACTATGCACGTATTTGTTCTCATACTCCAGAAGTTCAAGCAAATACATCACGCACTGAAATAGTACAAATCCAAAGACATCACACTAAGTTTTGTCTCAACTGTCTTTATAAAAAGAGGAGTCTGCTTGTAAGTAAACACTTAAAAACATGTTGTCGACAAGTGACCTGATTCTAAGGTCCACTTTGTAAAACAATTATTGGTCCTTTTTGTTTCCTGAAACTTGCATGAACTAACATCTTCATATTTCTTTAACATACAAGGATGTCATTTCTATTTATGAAACGAGAGGGGTAAGCCCGTTCTGGTTATATATAATCCTATAAAAATCCTAGAGTACAGAAAAGATAAAAATGCAAGGGAGAACATTACATAGTTGAGTCTAGCCATGATGATTTATGTGCAAAATTATCATAGGTTAAGGGTAAACCACTACTAAAGTTCGCTGGTACACCAGGGAGCTATGATTTTGTACATATGCATTTATCCACATGAACTACAATATTATTTCAACTATATTATGAAATACAATGGGCTTTTGTGCAGACAGGATTATGCTAACCATGATTTCAACAAATGTTTGGAGCCGTACACCCATGACTTCATCAATAAATTATGAGGCGGTTTTCGATAAGACTTTCCGATGTGAAGGGCAGCACAAGGATAGGAGCAGCAGTTTTTGGCGGTGCCCATCAAGAAGGGGTAAAACTTGGTCCCCAAAAAACTATTGGACAAAAATGATGCAATTCAAGAAAGACCTAAAGAAAATATATGAGTCAACCTCGGTTAGCATCCCTCTTCTAGTTCCCATTGTCATTACCTCTCCCTCCTCCTCTGCTTCTCTACCACTCTATATAAATGAACCCCAAAAGTGTCTTTGCATTGGCAGCTACCAACAAGTTCCCAACCACAGGCACCAACCTTGTTTAATTGTCCCAGACGGCACAAGTAGAAGATTGAGAGAGAACTCAATTACTTTGATATCTCGAGCCACTCGTGATCATAGCGTATAAGCCTGACAAGCTCATGCTGCATTAGAAGACATGGCTAGGAGCAGAGAAGTGGTTGGCAGAGGAGAGATGGCCGGCGACGATGCCGTTGCGGCGGCGCTGGAGAAGGCGGTGAGGTTTCTCGGCAGAGGATTCGACATGACGTTCGACTTGAGGCTGAAACACTGCAAGGGCGCAGGAGGCTGCCTGGTCGTCAGGAGCGGCGAGAAGAAGGCGGCGGCGGCGGCGAAGGTCGCCGTGCCGGGCTTGGGGGTTGTCGCCGACGTGCCCGTCGACGTCAAGTGCGGCAAGGGCGACAGGATCAGGTTCAAGTCCGACGTGCTCGAGTTCAACAAGGTTTGTTTCTTTAGTTTCACTTTCATTACCTTCTCTTTTGAAGTATATCTGAATTTGGCATAAAAATGTATCAAATGTTTTCTTTTGGAATATAAAAAAATTTGGATCGAATGTAGAGCGAATCCAATGCTTACGAACTAAATCCTTAAGCAGTTGAATACATGAAAAACAGAGGTTTTGTATTCGTTTTCGCAAGTTTCTTTCAGAAGGACGGAAATTTGTTGTGGGAACACAGTACTCTCGTACAATGCGCCCATTATTACACGAAAACGATCAGAAACTGTACGCAATTAATCTTTCCAATCAATTTCCCTCACAACGTCATTCATCTGCACCGGTGTCTAATTGTCTGTTCAAAATAAAATAATCATAGCAGAATGACGAATTACACCGCCGTGTCTTGACTTGACCCAGCAATCAACACAACACAACACACACAAAAAAAACACACACACACATTTGATCGAGTAAACAAGAACTTATATTTTTATCTTATGCAGATGTCTGAGCTGTTCAACCATCGGAACGCGCTGGCCGGGAAGATCCCGTCGGGGCTCTTCAACTCGTCCTTCGACCTCGAGAGCAGCTCGTGGGCACAGGACGCCGCCAGCACCAAGTGCCTGGCGTTCGACGGCTACTTCATCTCCCTCCTCGACCTCCGGCTCGACTGCCAGCCGCTCACCCTCGCCGACCACGTCGTCGGCGACGTGCCGGCTGCATGGGACCCGTCAGCCATAGCAAGGTATAACATCATTGGCGACCATTACCAGTCTTCTTCCATGTACGACCCCTAATTATGTTTATCCTTTCATCGTGACAATGACATTGTCCCTTCAAAGTACAAAATTCTCCACCACACGTTTGCCATGTTGTGTGAAAATCCATATGCATGGTGGAAAAAGGACCAGACCACGTTGCAAATTGCAGGACTTGGACTCGTTCCAGTCTTCCAGGTCTTGGATCAATCTGCTAGCAGCATAAACCAATTCACATGTGTCAGTCTGCTACAGCGGCATAAACCAATTCACTAAAAAGACGAGAATCAGAAAAGTCGATTTTTGTCTATTTTCTTTATGGAGTTCAAAAGCAGATTTTGAAGTCACCTAGACATCAGATCGTGACTAGCAAACATTTCCTACTCTCCCATTTCCCTAGAGCACAGCCTAGTAATGATCTGTTCTCTGAACATGTCACAATTGAGGCACTGACTAAACAAAAACATGACGAAGTCTAAAGTTGAATGCAGTTTACATTTATTGAGCTGTATACACAACAGCCATTTGAAAATCCATGTTGATTTATCTGCAATTACCAAGCAGTTTCATCGAGAAGTACGGGACTCACGTCATCGTAGGACTGAGCATAGGCGGCCAGGATGTGGTGTACGTGAAGCAGGACAAGTCATCTTCATTGTCACCGTCGGAGATCAAGGAGCACTTGGACAGGCTAGGGGACCAGCTCTTTACTGGGACATGCACACTGCCCCCTTCACACTGCAAGTCCAGGGACCACAAGTTTAAGGTTCATAAATCAGATTTATTTTATGTCCAAATCAAAATGAAATTACATGCTTATCATCTAACCTGAAGATGACCTGAAATGTACTGAAAGAATCCCATTACGCTGATGACAACAGGTCCCTGAGGCCTTCAATGTATTCGATGCCCAGATAACACAGCAGAGGATTGAAGGAATGACTACTCCAGTATCCTGCAAAGAGGTATCAATCATTGAGAGTTACTTTGTTAAGTTGGAACCTACAAGCGATTCATGGAGGAAACTTAGTACAATTCTAAGTTTGAATTGGACTGATGCAGGGTGTGACAGTGATATACTCCAAGAGGGGAGGGGATACAGGGGCGAGCAACCACTCAGAATGGTTGCCCACGGTGCTGACAATGCCGGATGTAATTAACTTCAAACTCGTACCCATCACATCCCTTCTCAAGGGTGTTGCCGGGGTGGGCTTCCTTTCTCATGCCATGAACCTCTATCTCAGATGTAAGAGCTTTTCTCCAACACATTTAGCTGATGCATATGTTGAGTGCATTTTCCTTTTTATCATTCTTGCTATTTTATAACAAGTGGTAAGGTTTCCTGATCAACGATAATGACACCATTCTTTAACAGACAAACCACCACTAGCAGATCTGAGATACTTCTTGGACTTCCAGCACCACAGATTATGGGCCCCAGTGCTCAGTGACCTACCGCTTGGCCCTTGCTCACACCGGCAAGGCACTAGCTCAGCCTTGCACTTCAGCCTAGTAGGTTCAAAGCTATATGTCAGCTCAAGCCAGGCAAGATATTGTCACCCAATTGCTCAGAACCATCTGAAATCCAATACACGTACTCACTTTATCCACGTGACGAAATCAAAATGCAGGTGATTGTTCCAAAATTACCAGTCACTGGGATGAGACTGCATCTGGAGGGAAAGAAAAACAACCGGTTAGATACATTTTCTTTTCAGTATGCAGCTATATCCTTGAAATGCTAATTCAACATACTGCATAACTAAGCTGAGAAACTTCATTCTGTTATCAGGTTAGGCATCCACCTGCAACATTTGTCGAACACTCCAACATTCATCAACGAACGATCAGACAAGCCACCGATATGGCATGGATCGGAGATGATCGCAGACGAACGCTACTACGAGCCAGTCCAGTGGAAAATGTTTGCCCACGTCTGCACGGTGCCAGTGAAATACAATCCATGTTGGTGCAGTACGGACCATCAGACTGCGTACATTGTCTCTGGTGCGCAGCTCCATGTCAAAGCTCATGACTCGACGAACATTCTTCACCTCAGGCTCTTGTACACCGAGCTGTCAGGATACACTGTGGTGAAGTCCAGATGGGCACACAACACAGCAAGGCTCTCAGGTAAAGGAAGCTTCCTCTCAAAGTCATTCGCGGTGTCTTCAGGCGCCATCGAGAAGGAGCAGCAGCAACCGGCAAGAGCTCACATTGATTCCGGTGTGTTCGCCGGTGGACCACCTGTACCTGTTGGAACCCAGAGGCTGCTAAAATTTGTTGAGACGTCTCAGGTAACCATGGAGCCACAGGATAGTCCTGGGTACTGGCTGGTCACAGGCGCAAAGCTTGATGTCGAGAAGGGGAAGATCTCACTCCATGTCAAGTTCTCGCTTCTTGCTCCAGTTTATTGACAAGGCTCTATAAGAACTGTACAGTGTTCGGCTTCTTGGAGAAAACCACTCCACATCAGGCTTTCTGCCTCACTTGTCCTACATCTTCATCTTTCCATTTTAGTTACAGGTAACTAGATCTGCAAATTTCCAAAATCAGGGATCCTTTAAACTGAAATTGTAATATGAGAGATAATACGAAGTGATTGACTTGCCTAGATATGCCAGTTTCATGGCCTGTCGACTGTCGTCTGTCTTAGAAATTAGTGCAGACACTGTACAGTTTTGCAACAGGATGGCCACAAAAAGAATAACTCAGACAAACCAGTAAGCCAGAATTTTTTTTTACCTTTTTAGGTAAATAAATGAAATCAGATTGAACAAAATAAAAAATGATCAAAATTTGTTCAACTGGAAACCAGTATGCCTGCTTTTCTGGAGGATCCAGCATATGGGCATATGGTTTACTGTTTCCTCCAAGCAAATAATAGCATATTAGCAAATGAGATGTGAATACAGATATGTATTCAGCAAAATAGCAGCTGTATATCAGGAATTTTTTAATTTAATTTGTAGAGAGCATAGTCTCATCTGCAATGCAGGACTTGCATTGTTTCTGCATTCCCCCGGTTATCAGCAAAATACAAACTATATACATTTCAGATGCCTATAAGGTGGAAACAAATCTAAAGCAATTGCCCTCTCCTACCTCCGGTACGACATGGCAGCCCTGAGAAGGTCATTCACAACCAATGGGCAGTTTGCGATGAGATGCTCGTAACATTCGGTTGCCATAACAGCATCTAGATTTGCTGCGGAGTCAACAATGAATTTGATGCATCTAGTCTTCAGCTGGGAGCAACTGAGTTGGTCCGCAAGGGCCAATGTCGTGGCAACCGTGCCCGCATCAATGCCGCTGCAGAGGTTGTCCTTGCAGATCAGCTTAAGCCTGTCCAGTCCGTACCTATCGGCAGCTGCAAGCAAATGCTGAGCAAGGGCTGTCACCTCTTCTCGCCCCATGTTACTGATGTGGTGTTGAGTGAGATCAGGGCACATGTCAGTGTAGATGAAATGGAGCATGGCCTTGAAGGCTGCTGGTTCAATGTCTTCGATCTCGACAGCATCCGAGCTGCTCTCCTTCATTGGCCCAAAGAACTCTGCCATGAAGATAGGAGACCTTGCGGCAAGTATGGCCTTGTGTGCCATGAAAGATTCACCAGAAACAACCAATCTGATGTCTGCCCCCTTTTGGCTATGGAAAAGTTCAACAAGCTGCTGCTGCAAGGAAGTGGACGGCACCAGGCCTGCATTTGTTGCTAATTCATCCGTTCTTCTTAGAACATTGATGGTGCACTCCACAACAAAGGAATCATTTTTTAGGTAATTCAACTTTAATAGTTCCTCATGAGTTGCAAGCAAAATTGGTGGCCCTGGATCCACTGTGTTCATGAATCTGCAGGTGACACACTGTTTTCCAAATGGTGGGAGAATTCCATTCTCATCAATGAGCTGACATTGAAGAGTCACCTTCACTTCGTTCTCGCACTTTTTGCGAGGTAACAAACGAAATGCTAGCCAGTCTTTGCTTAAATCAGAATGATATGGATAGTAACGGACTATCCAATCATATCCACCCACATTGTAAGCCCCGTATGAGACATACTCCGACTTGCGCGGTCCGTAGAGCTTTTTGGTTGCTGAGTAAGAATATATCTTTAGCAGTTGAACTGTGCAACCTGTCTTAGTGAGGTCTTTTGGCAACTCCATTATGGAAAGACTCCAAATTGAGAAGTGATTGGGTGGGGAATGCAAATGCACAAACACCAGCTGGGAGACTTCTATTTCAGATTAATAGCTCGTATGATGTCAACTCCAGGACAACTTGACTTACCTGAAAAACAATCATAGCATCTTACTTTGAAAGCAGAGAAACCATAAGAACAGTATCAACAATTGTTTTACATAAAAGGAAATAACAATTTGTAACTAGGAAAACTAAATAAAAACTAAAAAGGCTGAATATCATCGACACTAATCTTATAATAAAAACTAAAAAGGCTGAAATATCATCGACACTAATCTTATAATAAAAACTAAATATCATGAACACTAATAATAAGTGCTCGTAGAACATGTACCATCTGATGGTAAAATTTACTTATCTAGTAGCTGCATTCAGTAAACCGGCGATCTAAGATGCAGGGACTGAAGATTTCACCAGCTGATCTAACTGATATCACTATGGCATTCGCTGAATATGGTTCTCAAGGGCGTAAGCCCCACTGTCTTTTCGTACCCTGAAGAAACTTCTTTTTGAGATTTACTAACTCTATAATCAACCAGTGCCCAGTAGCGTTTAAACAGCTGCTTCGATCAGTCATTATCTACCCTAACTAACTGATCTCGACGAAAACTAACTGCCAAATGCTCCCACTAAACCCTATCGAAATACATAGAGGTTTTAGAGAGGGGGTAGGGGGAAGGGGTGTTCTTACAAACAATGATCGCGGCGCGAACTGACGACTTGACGAGAGGATGCTGGAGCGCCGCCGGCCGCAAAAAACTGAAGGAACGTGCGAATCTTGCCGGCGAAACAGAGGGATCGGCACAGCGCGAATTACCACCGTCCGGCGCCCGACATCGAGGGCGCCCCGCCGAACCGCACCCGAAGAGGAGGGAAGGGGACGGAGAAGGCGAATCGAACGTGGTTTCTCAACGCGCGATGGAAAAGGACATTATTAGTTTTTTGAAGCGTCATCTTTCGTTTTTTTATTATAGATAGAAGTTTTCAAGTTTCTATTAGTTGGAATAGAGATGTGCAGCCAGTTAAAATTAACCAACTAAACATTTAGCCAGTTAATGTTTAGAAGGTATATGTTTGGATCTCTAACTAATGTTTTTTATTTTTACTTTTCTTTTCTTTTCTTATTTTTTTATTTTGATATGCTTATTCAAGTTTAGGAGGGTTAGAGTGACTAGAGCTAAAAGTCTAGCAGATGGGCTGGCTAAAAGTTTAGTCACTTTTAGTCATTATGTTTAGATCCAAATTGACTAAAATTAACCAGTTAAAAGTTTAAAAAATAGATCAAATAGAGCCTAAATATTTTTTCCTAATATGAAAAAACTTTTATAAAAGAAAATGTGTTTTTATTCGTAAAATACGAGACAGACATTGACACTTTGCTCACTTCTATAAGCATACACATGCAACTTTTATCCCTATGAGCGTTTTTGAGAGGCTGAGCCAGCTGATTTTGAGATTCATAAAGTCATCACAGGCACCTCGTTGCTCACTATCGATGGGGACGTCTTCTCTCACTGAAAGAAAAATAGCCGTAAAGGTGCATCATCTGTGCCAAATCTGGAACATAAACCTAGATGAATTTGTTCAATCACAAAACCTAACCAGTTAAGCTATGCTCGCTATTCAAACCACGTTTGTTACAATCGCCCATGTAATTAAAGAACTTGTTTGTCTGTTTAATCCGGATCCACTAACTTTTATTTACAATGTCAGGTGTAAACTTGTATCATTCGGATTCACAATTATTATTATTTTTACATTTTCAGCTACATGAACTTACTCCTCCCGTCGTCGTCTTTACGCAAATCCTTACGCGCACAGCCTTGTTGGGTAACCAGTTCACGTCTGCAAGTTGGTGCTGGTATGGAGAATGGTGGTTGCAGGGCTAATTAGATTTATCTAAACCGTTCATTGAGCACATATGTGATATAAATATAATGCATCATTATTACTAATAATGATGTAGCAGATATACACCACACAAATGTTTTATGAACGGGCCATAAAAAAGGTTGCGAAAAAATCCACTCTCGTGGTTGCAGCCGCATTTAGACCAAGCACGCCAACAAGACCGAGAAAATATTCAGTCCAAACTCCATATTGGGTGGAATCGTGAAAACCCTCTTCAAAAACTATTTAGGAGTTTTGAAAAATTATGAAACTTGGCATACGTGTAGAGGACATGGTGGGAAACATGCACACGAAATTTGAGGTCCAAACTCGTTTTCTATTAGAAGATATAAAAATAACAAATTATGGTGGAAGAGGACAAAAATATTGCACAATCACTGTTTGGTCATTTTCCTCATCTTTCCTCGTGATTTGTTATTTTGTATGTTTTAATAGAAAACGAGTTTAGACATCAAATTTTGTGTGCATGTCTCCCACCATGTCCTCTACACGTATGCCAAGTTTCATAATTTTTCAAAACTTATAAATAGTTTTTGGAGAGGGTTTTCACGATTCCACCGAATATGGGGTTTCCACTGAATATTTTCCCGACAAGACCTGACCAATCTTGGTCGAATTCTTGCCACGGTGTAGTGTCAGACTAATAAAAAAAATACTATCTCTATTTCATATTATTTGACATTTTTGACTTTTTGAGATTACGCTTGACCGCTCGTCTTATTAATTTTTTTTACAAATAAAAACAAATAAATCATGCTTAAATTTTCTCCAATAATAAAACAAACCATAACAAGATAAATGATATTTGCACAAATTTTTTGAATAAGATGAACGGTCAAACGAGATTTACAAAAGTCAAAAACATCAAGTAATTTGAAATGAAGGGAGTGTGGTTTTTGAATAAGATGAACGGTCAAACGAGATTTACACATTCGTACAAATTTGTGAACTGAAAATTACAAACAAAAAAAAATCTGTAGATATGAATGACACAAAAAGATACTCCCTCCCATTCAAAATAGATGTCGTTTCACGAGAATTAAAAAAAGGTGTAAAAGATGGGCGCACAAGAAACAAGGAGGAGAGATATAAAGATAGAGGTGTACTCGAAAATAAAAAATGTTTATTCAAAACTGAGAATGACATGTATTTGAAAAAACTGAGAAAATCTAAAATGACATGTAACTTGAAACGAAGGTAGTAATATAGATTTAAAATCAAAAAATAAAATCATGGACCTGAATGACAAATACGGACAAGTTTGCACAAATGCGGACAAGTTTACGGACCTTAAGTGCACTTCACTCTTTGGGTAAATAAAAGGCAACTAATCAGACAAGTCTAAAAAGTGTCCTATGCATAATAATTAAAATTTGCCCAATTGTCCTTTTGGGAGTTCGTGTCGCATACCGTGCATGTGCTTATGATTATCGTAAAAAAAGAGTACGCAAGAAAATTAAGGGTAGTCCTGCTATACCGACGACAAACTCAAGGGCGGGCGGTGAGGAAGAGCCAGGGTTTGGAAAACTAGAAAAACCACGGTTTTCAAAACCTTCCAAAAATCGTAAAACCAGTGGTTTTTGATTTTCTTACAGTACATAGCTTCGGTTTTGGGCGAAAACCATAGGTTTAACCAGACCGAACCTTAAGTCTAGTTTTTCTGATTTCCAGTTCGGTTTATTAGGATTTGTTTTCAACTACAGTTCCTTCAACTAAGCAAGTAATATCAATTTAGAGAATAATAATACGCGGATAAAAGTATATTCAGCAATATCAAGTGCTTGAACTTTACACAATAGGTAGCAGCATTTAGAGCCCACTGTCTCTTGAAAAAAAAAATTCCTTCGGTGCAGCATCATGCTAACCATATAATTAACGTATCTCAACCCATTCGTTACTGCTACCACCTACCTCCTCGCAACGGCAGCCCTGAGAATCATCATCTGTGGGAAATGGGCAGCTTGCCATGAGATGCTTGTAACCTTCGGTTGCCATAACAGCATCAAGATTTGCTGGGGATGCAACGATGAATTGGATGCACCTTTTCTTCAGCCGCAAGCAGCCATGCTGATCTGCTAGAGCCAACGTCGTGGCGACCATATTCACATCAATGCCACGGCAGAGCTTGTCTTCGCAGATCAGCTTAAGCCTGTCCAGTCCATACCGGTCAGCAGCTGCAAGCAGATGCTGTGCCAATGCTGTCACTGCTTCTCGATCCATGTCTCCGACATGCTGTTGAGCGAGTTCAGGGCACGTGTCGGTGTAGATGAAATGAAGCATAGCCTTGAAGGCTGCTGGTTCAATGCCCTTAATCTCGACATGTTCCGAGCTGCACTCCTTCATATGCCCAAAGAACTCAGCCATGAAGATAGGGGATCTGGCAGCGAGTATGACCTTGTGTGCTGTGAATGATTCACCTGAAACAACGAATGTGACGTCTGCTCCCTTTCGGCTTTGCAAGAGTACACCAGTTTGCTGATGCATGTTAGGGGACGGCAACGAAACACTCAGGTGGTCATCACTCCCTTCATCCTGCGGGCTTCTCTGAACACTGATGCTGCATTCCACAGCAAAAGAATCATTTTTTAGATAACCCAAATTTAATATGTCCTCATGCTTTGCGACCAAAAGTGGGGGCCCTGGACCCAAAAGTTTCCTGTATCTATCGGTGACACATTGATCTCCAAATGGTGGGAGGATTCCACTCTCATCTACGAGCTGGCATCTAAGGGTCGCCTTGACCTCATTCTCACAACTTGTGCTAAGTGCAAGTCGGAACACTGACCAGTCTTTTTTCAAATCAGAATGATTTGGATAGTATAGGATTACCCAATCATATCCACCTACATTCCATTGGCCGCACAAGATACACTCTGATCTACGTGATGCAAAGAGCTCTTTCTTCATTGAATAAGAATGTATCTTGAACCGTTGAACTTTGCATTCTGTCTCTCTACAATCTATTGGAAACTGCATGGGTATCGTGGAAATCTAAACGTCTATTTTTCGTTTGTGAGTACAGTGCCCAAATCGAAAACGGCCGAACAAATAGTTCTTCCCTATGATGGTGAATTCTATTAAGTCTTTTCATTTTTTAAATTTCTCTTAACAGGAATTTAATCGAATATTCATTTCATTTTTTGTTCAGTAATGAATAAACCAATAAAATAGTTAAAAATGTCCTTAAACAAGAATTTTAAGAGAATAGGGTAAAATTTCTGAAGTGTACCAACGCAATAGTTCACCAAAGCTAGTAATACGTCAACGATTCCTAAACAGCCATCTCAACACACCTAGCAAACACAAACCATGCCTGCTCCTTTGCCATCCATGTGAGAGGATGGCTCCACTGCTTCCACATACGAGAACATCACTTGCTACTTGAGGCAACATAAGCGGCAATTCAACACAAAAACAAGGAAAATAGAGCAGCGCTAACAAATCAGCATCATGTGATATAGGATACAATATTCACAACCTGGGCAACGGGGCTCATGCAGAAACGAGCACTCAAACCTACAATACAGATGAAGATGCAAAGATCGCCCAGCCTATACAAGCATCAGGTGCACTGCCTGGACTAACAAGAGGGCGGCTACAGCCAAAGCCATGTCAGAACCGAACCTAATCTTACACCGGTCTAGGTGTTGCAGGGTCATCTCATCTGTGCTATGATCTCGGACACAAAATTAATAGTAACTGAATGGGACAAATACAGGGTGGATCGAAATAGGTCTATCCAAGAATCCTGCCGGGTGTTAGTGCTGCTGTTATTGGAAGTTGCGTGTCAACCCACTTCGTGGAGCGTTTCTGCAGGCAATGAACAAAATCAAATGTGATTCAGAAAAACGAATATATTGTAAAGCAATTCCAGTTAGTACAATAAGGAGATTGCCTCCATGAAAAGAAAAGTCATCCATTTTCTAGTAGTTTGCAGCAGTCATAAAGTATAAACGAAAATAATAAAGATGAACAGATGAGTATGAGGCTACCCATTACTACTACTTTAGATCAACCAATACCTCCAGAATCAAATATTTCAATAAAGAAAAGATCAAAATTTCAGAATAAATTTAGCAGTCCTTAACACAAACCTTCCATGAAGCAGCTGAGAACTGCCAGAGCCTTTTGAGTTACCAAGTCGCTTCGCTCTGATTTCTTGTTCTTTATCAGCACGCATAGCTGCAACTTCTTTCTCCATGGCAGCAACCTCTCGTCTCATCTTTTTGGCCTCCACTTCCATTGCTTTGTTTAAGGTATCTACTTTCTTCGCTAACATCTGCATGGAAACGAGAAATAAACATTGTAATACTTGATATATATCTTAAGAGTCAACTGAAGTGCACGAATGAGAAAAAGAAATGCTGCATACCTCGATAGCATCATCTTTATCTTTTAGACTCTGATCTTTTTCGTGGCACAACTTTCTCAATGATATTACTTCTTTTTGTAACATATCATACAGGAAACCAGAGACCGTCTCAGCTGTGTTGTTGTTTGCTGTCGCATTATTTTTCTCATCTGCATTTCCATTAGCACTTTCACCAGTTTTCTCATCCGTATTGCCTTTCCAACTATCATTAGCTTCCTTATCCCTAACAGCATCTGTAGATCTGTTGAGTAAATGAGCTCCGTTTCCATGGACCTTCCCCCTGTCAAGTGACCTAGTTCCACCATCAAAAGACTTGGAAGTTCCTTTAGCATGCTTTAGGACCAAGCTGCTACTTGACGAAAGAGATGATCTTGAATGAAAAGATGGAGATCTCCTTGACAATAGACCATTGGGAGACAATTTTGACGTATTATCAGCTCCACCAAGTGACAATCGACGGGAAGAACCATTGCTGAAGATCTTTCCTTCGGTAGGTGGACGGGTAGAGCCACTTGGTGGTCCTCTCAATCCATCTTCTAATACTTTCAGACGTAACTGATATTTTTCCTGAGTTAATCAACAATGCAGAATTTTAGCTCCCATGACAACTCATTGAATATAGAATAGGCTACACTATAAAGGCTGTTACAGGTTCATCCATATGCAAATTAGAAAACTCATAAGCAAGATTATCGGAACATAACTGGTCTTCTCAAATATGAGAAAAGTGGTGTACCTTTAGTTGAGCTTCCGACCGTGCTGTACGTTCTGCAACAGCGAGCTTATCACGAAGTTGTAGCATTTCCCCCTGTATAAACAAAAAGTATACCCTACAACTGTGAACAGGGAGAAATGTAGTTTTACCTTCATGCAAACATGTACTACATAGATAAAGAAAAGGCATAGTTCAATCATCTCACCTGCAAGAACCTGCGTTCTTCAAGCCACTGTTTCACAGGCATCACCTTGTCATTAGAATCTTTCCACTCATTAGCAACCACAGTAGCAACCCTATTTGCTGTGACTTTTGCACGAGCAAGTTCACGGTCAAGAGTTTTCCTTTCTTCCTGAAAAAAAAAAAAAGCTCGAGTCAAGTGTCATGGAAGGAGAGTTGGGGAGTATTCGAAGCCAAAAGAAGTGACCAATACAAGGATGGTTTGTTACATTCATTTCTTGAACTTTGCGCTGATAATCCCTAACAGCATTAGCAGCTGCACCACCTCGAAGAACAGCCTCTTCCAAGTCTCTCACAGTCTGGCTAAGCTTTTCAACTTCTGCAACTTTTTGGCGATGCAGCCTGTCCAAGATCTTACTTTCTTCCTGTCATGCACCCCAAAAAAAAATAAATTAAACACTAAAGTGATCGATTGGATAGTCCAAGTTATTTCATATACATGACAGGGAACAAGTAAAGCAATCACTTACATGATAGATCTCGATTCGCTTGATCAACTCTTGGTTTTTGTTTTGCAAATCGTCAACCATTGCAGCTTTTGCCATGGCAATTTCCACAGTTCTCTCTGCTTCTAGCAGGGCTGCCTCCTTCTGTTTCGTTAGGCGATCTAAAGCTCTGTTGTCATCCTGGAGCTTTGCAATCTGAAAAAAAACAAGGTCAACTTCTCATCTTCTTGATTCACAGCAAATGAATGATGAATGGCAAAAAGCGATCAGATAAGAACCAGCTATCTAACTGTCATGGAAACCTGTTGAAGTCATCTGTTTGGACACAAGTACAGAACAGGTGGCATAAACGACTTGAAGTATTACCTCTTGCCGAGCAAGCTTTAGTTCAGCTTCAAGTGGCGCGAGAATGGCTTCAATTGGTGGCATGTCATCATCCTTTTGGGCTGCATGTACTCTTCGTAAAGTTGCTTCTGCTGCAAACTGGGCGGCCATTGCAGATTTTTTCTCATCATTTATCTTTTTAACTTCCAGATTCTGCAAGGTTTTCTCTTAATTAGACATAACAAAGAGGATACTAGCAAAAAATAAGTAGAGATTGTTAAATAGATACTTTGCTTTCTAGGTGGGATTCTGTCAACTTGAGTTTCTCATCCATCTTCTCCAACTCATCTGTGAGCTGCCATCAAAATATCACAACCATATTAACAAATAAAGGAAGTAATTTTCACCAATAAAAAGGACACATCAACCAATAATTCAGAAATTTATTTATTTTCATGAAACAGAGAAAGAAATTAGTGCACATATGAGATGAAACACTTGACCAGCCATTTCTTTTATTGATCATGTAATTCTTTTGATAACCCAAGTTTAGAACCCAAATTTACGATATGTCATTGTCATGAAAACAAACAAGCGAAATTCACCACTGTTTGGAACAGTCATTGAAGATTATAAGCACTTACTTGAGACATCATGCCACTAAAGAAAACTAAATCATAACTCAGTTATTTCTCAAAAGTAACCTGATACATTAAAATCAATATAAAATATGATTACAATTATCAATAATCATCTAAATATATGATCTTATCTTTCTTTGGCATGGGACTATGGGAGCAATTAACTATTGCTTTATTGGGTTCACTGTGAAATCCTCAAAATATAGCATTGTACCAAGAGAGCTAACCAAATTCTAGAATTAAAGATGACTTCAACATTTCAGTTGCAGCTCTAGGACACAATTGATGAAAGGAAAATGCCTCAGTTGATCAATTAAATTAAGGCGGTAACGAAATTACAACCTAGAAACATCTAGTGACCCAATCAACGACAATGCAAACAGTGGGCGATAATGAGGACCTAGGAGTTTTGATAATGAAAATTGTAAACCAAGGTAAATCATGATAAAATCTAACAAAATACCTCAGAAGCAAGCATGCATGCATTATGAAAACTTACAGAAGGAATACAAAACATTTATTATATTAGCAAAAAGAAATAGACAGCAAGAGCTGATCAATCTTGCAAAGTAAAATTTAATTTCTAATCGAATCTCGGCCACATGGTGTGTCACTGCATTGCTAAGAGCCTAGTGGATTAAGATCCCAAAAGGGCAAGGCCAAATGAAGAAAATAGGATGTGTGTTACTGCATTGCTAAGGGCTCAGTGGATTAAGATCCCAAAAGGGCATGGCCAAATGAAGAAAATAGGATGCTGCAAGTTTTTCAATTTCTTGTTGCTAAACACCTAAAGGCATCTGGCTTTTCGAATTAAAACTATAGTTGGCTAAACGTAACTCGTATAAAAAAGTTGCAAAAAATGGACCTAAATAAAACGACACCACAAAGAGCTGCCCGACAATTCCTCAGTTAGCATCTGGAAAGAGTATCTCGCTCCATCTACAATTCTACATCCACCTATCCCCCGCTATCAACATCATCCGAGATGGAATCCAACAGAAATGGCCATCGTCCAAAAAGGAAAATTCCAACAGAATCCACACCGTAGTGTAGTAAAATACAGAGGGCGATTGGCGATTACCTCTTCCACGGCCTTCTCCCGGGCCCTCTCCGACAGCCGCAGCGCTCGTATCTCCGCCTGCGCCTCCCCGAGCTCCCGCTCCTTGTCTAACAAGCAACAACAACGAAGATCAAGCATTTCATCGCAACATATAAAACCATAAAAGTAGCCGCGAAAGAAAGAGAAAAACAAAGTCTGCACGAACGGATCATCAGACTCACCCCGCAGCTCATTCTCGAGGCGGGTGAGCTCCACCCTGACGGGATCCGACCCGTGCATCAGAGCGATGAACTCGTCGGCGTCCAGGCTAGCCCGCACGGGCCCCCGGCGCCGCGCGGGGCCCCTGGGCGCCGCCGCATTCCCCTCCTCGCCGGCGTCGGTCATCCCAGATCTGAGGACTCCCGCACCCCCGCCTCCGCTTCCGAACCCGGGCGCGCGCCTCGTCTAGGGGACACCAGCACCGCCGGCCGCGCTTTCCGCCAGCTCCCCGGCCTCCGGATCGGGGAAACCCTAGCTCCGGCGCGGCGCCGCTGCTCCCCGCCCGCGCGTCACTGTGGCCGCGCCCGTGTGCGAGAGTGTGTGTTGCTTTAGCAGTTGAGGTTGTCTTGTTTAGTGGCTGTCCTGCCGAGTTTAAACCAACTTGGTGGGGAAAGGGACGGGGAGCTGAGCTTGGAGATTTTCAGATTGTCCTAAGCGTAGGGCTTAGACAGAGATTAGGTCAGGGCTAATCACGATTACAGGGGTGGCATCCGGAGCTTGGTGGGAAGATGGTGAAATGTTTACTCAGTTGCATGAGCATTTTTTTTTTGGCACGCGGTTTCAAATATTTGAATCAACCGAATTGTGCTTAATTATTCGTTTTGCAATAGGTGATACGGTGAACCTCATACTCATGATTATCGACGATTTTCTCTGTATGTGAAAGATCATCTATTTTTAGCGCCCATCTGATCTCGCTTTAATGCCATCATTCATGGAGTGAAGCAAGGATTGAGTGTCAGTCGCCTGAAAATTTGCCCCACACAAAGATGGCATAGGCGGATTATTTTGAGCATCATAGCCGTGATAAGCAACGTCGTTTGGATTACTTGTTGTTTTAGCAAAAGAATACGGTGTTTACATTCGACCGCATGTACTTTAAAATATATTAATGGAATAAATTTGCATTATAGATATATTGTAGTCATGTATATTAAACATTCATGTATGACAACCTATATAGTTTGACATACGACCAAAATTTCAAAAACTTCACTGCAACATGTCAACAATTGATTTTGTCTTGACCTAATGTGAGTGTAGGACGTGTTTGGTTGACTTCCAAACCGCGCCGCAACTCGCCGAGCCACAATTGTAGTGGTGCCTCACATCCAAACACGTTTGTCGCAGCTACGGCACGCCGAAGACTCGCCATAGGATGCTAGTTCAAAACCTGTGCTGCCGTTCGCAATCGAGGCGCATCCGTCTGTGGCGCAGACCAAACAGACCTGTAGTCTTTTATCACACCAACTTTCTAGAGTCTTTTTCTAGGCTAAATAGTTAGGTTGATCTTGTTATCTTTTACTATTAAGTAGTAGATATTTTCTAAAAATAGTAAGAACAACATCAAGAACTTTGAAAGACAAGCAATTACATAGAAATTGCATCAAGATCTTTTATTCGTTTTCTCTAACTGTGGCTACCTTCGTCATCGAGGCCACATAACGTTGGATGAAAATTAAGTAAACTATCGAAGCGAAATCCTTCAAGCAATCCAAAAACTTGGACATTGCCTCTAAACCAAAATTGAGATGGCCAGACAAGGAGGCGGGAAAAATTATACCTGTATGATGTCCGAACACTTATCCGATGCAAAAAAGAGGTTTTAATGACCCTAAAACTGAAAAAAAAAAAGATAGCTAAGTCTACGGCAGTAATTAGTTATAGCAATTGATTTCATTTTGTACCACAAAGATTGCCTAGAACTGCCTATAAAAGACTGACGCAGGTACCAAACTCAATTGCTCAAAATCACACCGTGCACACACATCTCACTTAAGCAGCCGCAGCGATGTAGAAGCAAAATTTTGCTCTGTTCACTCATTCAGATGACGCTCAGCTCTGTTTCTGATGCAAGATAAACCTTTCTGTTTCATTTGCAGATAAAAGCAGTCGTGATCAGGGGCGAAATCACGGGTCGGTGAGGCAGGACCAGCTGCTAGCCCCAAGCAAACAAAGACAACGCCTTTTTGCCGTTACGCGCAACGGGAAAACGAGATCAACGGCCGGGCCCCGCCGTGGAAGGAAAGGAATATTTGCGGCATGACCACCAAGCTCCAGCTCATCCATGCACACGATCCTTCTCAAGGAACCACGCATGTATGGATATGGATGGGGCCATGCCAGGTCCCAAGTCGCCATTAAACCCCTTCCCTTGATCTAGAGACCTTATTTTTTGTTAACACAGAAAAAATGTTTTCAAGTATTTACTTCAGCCATGCTTGAACCCTCGGCATAGATGGGGTCGTAGGCTACAGCGTGCTAGTGTTTCTCCAGTCTTGATCCAGAGTTTTTTTTTGTTGTTGTTGTTGTTGATTGTCCTTAAGATTTAGTCCAGCCAAACGAATATGTTCCGCTTGGAATGAGAGGCAGAGCCCTGATTTCTGAAATACCTGTTGCTGAACTTTAAGCAGGATCAATAATGCTTCACATCCGACTGAATACTGCCGACTCATGTCCCACTAGTGCATCGTGATGGGCCCAGGACTCGGCTGTTAGTGTCTTTGGTCGTACGGCAGTCCAACGACGTGGTCGGATGTATATAGCAGCGTTCGAGCAGCATCACTGGTCACTTGGAGTTGGGAATGGACGTCGGCTAAACCTCCGCTGTTTGATCAGAAACCGAAGTAGTACTACTCTGCTAGTGCTCGGGCAGGGTCACAGGTGTGCGCCAGCCATCGTGCCGAAACACACTGCGAGAAGCGCGTTGGTCACTTAGCTCTGGATGACAGTGTCAGTCAAGGCCAAACATCTTTTCGTGAGTAATCTAGGGGGCGTCAGTGTGTTCTCGAGTCTTGTTTTCTGTTCTGTTCTTTTCGTGCTTAATCTAGGAAGGAGACGTACCCGTCCTGCGCAAGGCTGCAAGGCCAGCAACAATCAGGTGGTGTTTGGATAATGAGAAATGATAGGTGGGTTAGGGATTGGGAAATGATGCCTGAAGGAATGAAAGGTTAAGATTTAATGTGATGGAGAAATGAAAAGTCTTTATTTCTCAACCAATTTCCCTATCCCTATCCTGATGCCCATTTCCCGGTTGCCAAACGCCCCCTCATGTGTTTGCACGTGTTAGGGAATGAACAGCCATGATAAACATCCTAGCGTGAAGGCGAATGTTATACACCAAAATGCATGAATTTCATTCAATTTTTTTAGCGACATAAGAGAACAAATTAAATTAAAGCATATAAAATGTGTGTGCACGGGGTGATTTATCACGAGTTGTAGCTATTTGTTTTGCACGCCTTTTTTCTTAACAATGAGCAAGAGCACTGCTTTTTTCATTTAAGAGGAACTAGAAGTACAGGTTCAATGCTTTGATCCTCATTACATAAATATGCGATAGCAACAATAACTCAAACCAGCCTTATCATCTTATTGGCTGCTCCCTGAGCTTCATCTCTTCCTCGATCAGGCCAAAAACCTGCTGCCACGGCTGCATCTGTTGTTGTTGGAAAATCCTTCTGTTTCTCTTCTCCAGGCAGTATACATAATGATGGCAGACCTTTGTCTTCTTGTGTTAATAGATTTCATGCTGTCATTCCACCATTCCTTGGAAGCTTTGATCAGGGCCTACATTAGCATAAATTGCGTTCTGCTGCCATTTGTATTCTAAGGAAGGATTTCTTTTTGTGTGCCGACCCATTTTTGCCGCGAACACCTTCTTTCGAATAGCAAAAACAAACCGTGCTCTCGGCTAACAATTCTCCCATTGCTAAAAAAAGAAAATGAGAAGATGCCCAAATAATACTGTTTGAATCCGAGAAAATAAAAAGAAAATTACCTACCACTGTCATTATAAAACACTAGTCACAAAACTCCTATAAATATTTATATTTATAAAATAGCTTAATTTGAAATAATAAAAAATATCTGAAAATACCTCTCACACCTATTTCTAAATTATCCACCATGCCATTATGAGTCGAAAAATTAGCTAAATTCAAAATAATAAAAAAACTAAAAATACACTTCACACTTATTTCTAAATTACCCGTCATGCCATCATAAGTCAAAAAATAACTAAATTTGGGTTATAAAAAATAATTAAAAATATCCCTAATTATGAGTCTAAAATAGCTAAATTATAATATGATAAGTAGGAAGCTGAAAAACAAGCTATGATGATGACCGGTCAATGACATGACAAACAAGCGGAGGTGAGAGAGAGGTAGTGCGTAGCGGTCATAGCTCATAGCTGAGAGTAAGAGTGGGTGAGAGAACCAAAAAACAAGTTAGAAAGGAGGACAGGACTTTTGAACGTCGAAGGCGACGAGCAGGCAATCTGAACAACAAGATGACCAACCTACCAGTAGGAAGGCGAGGGGGGGAAGGTGACACGTTAAGGTAGTAGTCGTTGTAGGAGTGGGCGACAAGTACGCGGGATGGATAACGAGTTGGCAGAAGTACCAGAGAAACAAGTGAGCCGACAACAAGCCAAGCTGAAAACGAGCTAAGCAGCATTACGAGTAGGTGAGAGATGTGACCGTAGGAGAGAGCATATAAAAATTTATTACAAAATATCATGAAATATCTACATACAAGTTTATAAATTTTATATAATTATTGTTGTGAAAACAATCAACTCTAATCACGCGAACAGCCATACTAATTTATATATATATATATCTTGTCAGAGCATGATTGACAGATACGAAAGGCCTCTGGTTATCATTTTTTTTCCTTTATGCTAGAGACTATCAGCAAGCAGACCATGCTACCCTCAAGTTAGATAGAGCCTAGGATCCGTCATCAATCTTCTGTCACGTCACCTTGTTGTTGACATTATAAGAGCGTTCCTAATAGGAAACTAGCTAAAAACTAGTAGCTAGGTCTTGCAAAGAATGGAAGAGAAATAGGGTCCATGTTTAAGTCTCTCATTTTTCTTAGAGACCGCCTTTTGACAAAGAGTTAGCTGCATTATCTCTCTTCTTTTTGTCTAATAAACAATTCTAAAAGGCAGCTTAGAGGCAACTATTAGGGACACTCTAAGCCAGCACCTCATTGTGAAATTCAAACTTATGTGTTACCCCTGTAATAAAGCAATCTAGCTACTAGCTAGTACGGTTTGCAAGTTTGCATATATCTTAGCAGACTTTGTTTTCATTATGAGGTTGGTGGAGCTTGAACTTTGATCAGGGTTGAATTGTGAAAGGCTTGAAACATTCCTGAATGACTGAAGTAACACTGAACCATTTCACTGATTATTAGCTTGCTAGTACAGTACCATATACGCTCAATTAATTTGTCACCTTTTGCAATCTTTGATGTGTACCTAAATGAATGAATGCTTGTTTTTCTGTGAGTCCTGTTAACTGTAGACGAGACTTGTTAGTCACCAACAGGCAACAGAGGTGCAATCAAGCTAAACACGTACAGAGTGCCGTCGGATAGCTCCGTAGTCATCACTAATAATCAATCATCCATAAATCCGAAATGATGGCTCAAACACATCATGTCCCTAAAATGCAAATCTGCATAGGGGGGGACCAATTAGAGATTGCAGAGGGGCCTTGAGACAGACAATGGCTTGGTAACACGATAGCACATGATGCAAAACTTGTCACCCAACTTCTGCAAAACCGAAAGAGGTTGGCCAAACAACACAAAGAAGCATGTGAGGTCGACAAAAAGTCCCAGTTTGTTCAGGCACTCTGCAACACGATCACACAGAACCATGTGAGCTAGTGGTGCTCTGTCCCTGTCCTCTTTCCTGCTTCTTCTACACAAAGCAGCATGTCGCGAGCCCCAAACGATACTGTTTTGATCTCACATAGCAGCAAAACACCACACATGAACACTAGTACCAAGCTGCGGGTAATTCTCGCGGGGAAACTAAATACAAAAGTAAAACGAGGAAATCTTGGTTCAGAAGCTCATGATTACTGAAAGGATAATTCGCCCATTCGAATGTGAAGTAGTTTCAAGAATCCTTTTTGTTTTTTGGCAGACTCTCACGTCCCATTCCCTTGAGTTCTCACATTCTTCTGCAAACGGACAATGCATCCTGCATTTCTCATACTTTAATTCCATGCCTTTCCGACGCGTGTTCTTGGGGACCTCATTGAGGTGGACAACCGATCTGGCCTACTGATCAAAGCGATGTGAGAACTAAAGAGCACACTCTCAATCTGGCCTGCTGAAACTGTAGCTTCAGGACAGCACACCACTGTGTGCCTCACACATTTTGGCTTCTCCACACGCTGGAATTGGGCGCTCAGACAGGTACTCAATTTAGCCACGCACTTGGCACTATCCTATACACCGACTGGAATGATCTCTTGGGCACAGTTTTGCATTTCCTAATTATATGGAAGCTTCTTGGACCAAAGTATCGAGGTTATATCATTCCTAAAGCAATTTTTCTTTTATCATTCTCTTTGGAAATTTGTATGTTTTTGCTCTGCATCCACTCAAACGCAATGTGTATCTTATCTTACAGAATCCTCTGTATTTGTATCTGCATGTTCGTACCTTCTCTTTGGAATCGAATCGAATCGAAATCATCTGAAGCACATACAATAGTTTGCTCAAACTAACCCATCATGTCCTGGAGCCTGGAGGCAACCCCAACTGCTCATTAAATGGTTAGATGGAACAAAGGCACCTGCTTGGCTTATTAGATGGACCAGAGGAAGAAAAGCACAGCCAAACCGTTCGTTCGGAGCCCCAACGGTCGTCGTCCTTCTGCTACGGTCGCCTTTGCTGCCGACGAGTTCGATTCGTGCAGAGATCGCTTTCGGCCGTTGGTACCTGACCGGAGTCCGTAATGCATCGCACCAACGACGTGCTTACGGGCACTGCTTCACGCTAATCATGGGGCACTGCTTACAAGTCGCCGGGAAGGGAACATTTGGTGAGGCTGTTTCAGGGGCTGACTGAGGGTCGACGAAGGGGATCGAGTGGGCGAAGGAGAGAGACTGTTGGCGTGGTCCCGTGACGGCATCGGCTCACCGCGCGGCCGGCATTGCTGACACTGAGATTTAGTCGCTTAACCACTCGTCGTCAGATTGATTTCTCTTGGAATACAATCGCTGCTCTGCATAGCTAATACTGATCGTTTGGTCGTTGAAGAAATTGTTCGGCGTCTAGGCCATGTTTTGATTGTTGGATCTCAGAATGGCTGCGGGAGCGGTGGAAATGGACCCAACAAGCTGAATTTTACAGCACAATTAAATCTGGAGTACCATCGAAGCAACACAGGTCATCATGAATACAAAACGAAACTTAAATTCGCAGGAAAGATCTCTCGACTATCATCTAGGATTGAATTGAGTTGCGGTACCTCTTTCCAAAATTGAACCCCACGACACAAAAGGAAACTTCAGCTGTCCCTTTAAAAGGAAACCAGGTCAGCATGAACACAAAAGGAAACTTAATTCGCAGGCTAGGACTGTAACAAGTCTCTAGTCTATCATATTGAAGTGAGTTGCGGTATTTGAACCCCACGACACACATGTATTTCTGGTTCCATCGTGTGATGGTCGCCGGCTGAATGGTGAGGAATATTTACAAAAGCAGCAGAAATTGAGAAGAGACAGTCAAGTCTCCAAGGTCTTTCTTTATTCAACCTCACCGGAATTTGGTTCGCTCCAACATCTCACTGTCCCTTTTAAAGAAAAAAAATCTCCCTGTCAACTGATCAGCAGCCCTAGAAGGTGGAGGTCGATTTGAACATACATTGCTTCATATCTTTATGCACTACAAAGGCTGTTCGCTCGGAATTGGGATCGGTGGCAGGGCGCTTGCATGATACTAAGCTCTAGCTGCTGGTAATTTATATCAGCTCAGCTCCTTGCTGGATCTGCAAAGGGAAAAATTAAGTGTGAGAAATGCAGGATGCATTGTTCGTTTCATGCAAGAGATGTGTTGCTAGTATTTGCAAAGGTGCAGCCCTCTCTCTTGCACTCCTCTCCTCTTTTCATTGAGGGCTAACAATCCTCTTGAAAATTGGCCCGACACAGAAACTATAATAGGATAAAAAGGCTACTATTAATATTTTTATTTCAATGAAATATAGAGAACAACTTAAAATTTTGCAGAAAGGTCACAATGATGTCTTCCCTATCCATATGCTCTTTTATAGATTTATTTCCGATTGATGGCAGAACTTTGTGAATTGAGATAATAAGTTGATAACAGTGTGCTACGAACTAAGGGCATGATTTCGCCTTGACTACCCGACAAAGTAGTTTTACATCGCGGACGATGAACGGGCAGATGCATCGCGCCACAGCTCGCCATACTGGTAGATCCGCCACTGATCGTAACAGATCTGTCGAGTATCATTCAGGATTAAAGTGAGTTGTAACTAATACCTCTTTACAAAATTGACCCTACGACACACATGTATTCCTGGTTCCATCGGTTGATGGTCGCCGGCTGACTAGTGAGGAATATTTAAAAAAGCATCAGAAATTGGGAAAAGACAATCAGGTCTCTTTCTCCGTTCAACCTCATCGGAATTTGTTTCGCTCCAATATCTCAGTGTGAACTGATCAGCAGCTGAACTGTCTGCCGTAAAAATACGAAATCTCATCGTTTTGAACATACGCAGCTTCATTTCTCAATGCACTATAAAGGTTGCTTGTTCAGGATTGGGATCGGTGGCAGGGCGCTTGCATGATAAGCTCTAGCTAGCTGCTGGTAATTTATACTCCGTATCAGCTCGGCTCCTTGCTGACTCTGCAAAGGGGGGAATTAAGTGTGAGAAATGCAGGATGCATTGCCCGTTTCATGGAAGGAGTGAGGTGGTGCAGACCTCTCTTGCGCGCCTCTTCTCTTTTCATTCAGGGCTAACAATCCTCATGAAAATCGGCCCAGTGCACAAACTATAATAGGAGAAAAGGCTACTATTAATATTTAAATTTCGTTGTAAAATATAGAACAACGTGATATTTGGCACAAAGATACATTAATGTCTTCTTTGTGCATATGTTTTTTATTAGATTTACTTCCGATTGTTTGCAGAACTTTGTCAATCGAGATAAGAAGTTATAATAGTGTGCTACGAACAAAGATCATAATTTCGCCATGACCACCCAAAAAGCATGAGAGTGGGCAAATGCATTTGAGGAGTTTGTTGCATCGGCGAGCACTCAAAAAAAGCCTGAAGTCCAGTGCAGCACTCACTCCTTTTGGTTGGAGCTGCTTGGTCGCTCCCTGCAAGAAATTGACTGCAATCCATCACCGGACTTATGATGGGCGTGACGCACTGGACGCCGCCACCACCGGGAGCTGCCAGAAGAAGGACTTCCACTTCCAGCAGTACCTATCCAGCATCCACCGCCCTTTCCGTGCAAATGGGGAGGTTGTCCGCGGCGGCCTGAGGCTTGACGTTGGCGGAGTGGCGCCCGGAGTAGTTGTCCCTCTTCTTGAACGCTGCCTGTAATGTCCATGGTGGTGGCACCGGTTTCACCAGCAGCTGATTCAACAATTGCTCACCCGCGTACATTCCTGATTCACTCAGGAGGTGATCGTGGACTGCTGAGTGGTGATGAATATCGGACGAGAACCAGAAAATGACAATTGATAATCCAATCGGAGACGATTTCGTTCAACCTCACCGGCACTTGGTTTGCTCCAACATCTCAGTGTCAACCTGATCAGCACCTGAAATAATGTTTCTGTGGGTGGAAATCGTGTTCTGCGGCACATATGCTGCTTTATTGTTTCACGCACTACCACAACTGTTGTTTCCTTTGGAAAGGAGATCGGTGTTGCAGCACTTAAGCTTAAGCTCTAGCTGCCCTCTATAATTTATAGCAGCTCCGCTCGGCTTGCCGCCTCTGCAAATGGGAAATTTAGTGCGACAAATGCAGGATGCGTTTTCCGTCTCATGCGAGAGGTATGGTCCATATTTGCAAATACAAAGGCGAAAGGTGCAAGCCGAGCGGTGGAAATGGCCCCACGCTGAATCTCACAACAACATTACTAAATTGGGTCTGTCTAGATTTCAAGTGACTGAAAATTTTACTAATGTTTCAATCACTTATTTCACTCATTGGATATTGATCCAACCTGTCAAAATTTGCATTCACTTGTTGCAAAAAAGAAAAAAACTCTGAAAAAAAACAAAATTGTTCCGCCTAAGAACTAACTATTCCAGCAGTATATTTTCATTTTTCCATATTTAAATTGTCATTGTTCCGAAAATCTGTTCCATATTTAAATTGTCATTGTTCCGAAAATCTGACTGAAGCAAATCCAAAATTTCAGTTAACTGAAAACTAGCAAATCTGTATTAAATTTTGACTACCGTCAAATTAACACAACTCTCATGAAAAACAAAGTGAAACTTCTGTTCACAGGAGACGCCTAGCACTACAACAGATTTATCGAGTAATATTCTGGATTAAAGCCAGTTTTGGTGCGGATATAGTATTTTCAAATTCAAAGGCCAACAATCCCGTTACATGCCACACATACCATTTTTCGATTCAATTGATCAGGGGATTGGAGTGATGAGGAATATAACACAAGCAGCAGAAGTTGAGAAGAGACGATCAAGTCATCGAGACGTTTCTTTATTCAACCTCACCAGTATTTGTTTCGCTCCAACATCTCAGTGGAAATCTCATTGTTCTGAATACATGCTGCTTCAGGTCTTTACGCGCTACGACGCTTGTTTGCTCTGAATTGGGATCGGTGGCAGGGCGCTATCATGACAAGCTCTAGCTGCTGGTAAGTTACTATATAAGCTCAGCTCCTTGCTTCTTAAGGGGGAAATTAAGTGTGAGAAATGCAGGATGCACCATTGTCCTTTTTCATGCAGAGGTCTGGTGCTAGTATTTGCAAAGGTGCAAACCTTTCTTAGCACGCGTTTTCTCTTTTCATTCAGGACTAACAATCCTCTTGAAACTGGGTCCAGCGTGGGTCCCGATCGGTGTGTAAGCTAAGGATGTTCGTCAGTACTGGGCTACTGGCGATGGCGCCTTGAGGTTTCCCCCCGCTTGCAGCGTCCTCTGCTTCTTCCCCCGTTTCATTGTTGGGTTCGTTGCTGCTGAAGTTGCGTGCGGTGATGGAACCAAAATGAAGTCGCCGCCTCTAATGCACATGCAATAGTTGTGAGATTCCATCAAGGGCGGAAGGCAACTAAAACTGCTCCGTAAATGATTAAAAAAAAAGCAGCTTGGCTAAGTTGGCTGGGAGGAAAGGAACCAACCATCTCACAACAACACTATTAAATCTGGACTACCGTCAAATTTGATACAATTTCCATGAACACTAAACAAAACTTTCATTCCCTTGAAATGGGTGAATTTAGATGGGTAACCTTCACCGTAGTTTCCCTCAGAAAGAAAAAAACTTTCATTCACTGGACACGTCTAGCACTATAAACAAACCTTACTGAGTTCCTGAAATGGTATCGGTATGCAAAAAAGTGCATTGCATATCGCCGGTTTCAATAAACGGGCAGCGTGGCAGGCATCTATCTGCACACTTAGGAATAAACAGTAATCGTGTTCAACGAACCGTGCCACACTGTCCGTCCGTTGGGTTGCCGGTTTTCACCAGAAGTTTGATCAAACCGGCGTCGGACGGCCCTATTGCTCGCCCATTTACATTCCCGACTCACTCAAAAGGTGGTCGTGCGCTGAATGCTGATGAATGCCACACAAGAACTAGAGAAATGAAAATGGAATAACTCTACTCCTGCCATTGCAATTTGGCAGTCCTTGTTTGCCACGGTCAGTGACACAAGGATCCCACATGTCACTAAGGTTTTATTTTATTTTATTTGCAATGGCTTGACTACCAAGTTCTCTCCAACATCTCATTATCACCTGATCAGGAGTCGACATAATCCCTTCAGTCGAAAATGCAAATTAACCTCGTTTTGGAGCACACATGCCGCTTCATTATTTCGCGCAGTACAACTATTGTCTCCTCTGGAATGGAGACCATTGGCACTGTGACAGAACACTTGCAGCTTATCAGCTCGTTCGGCTGCTCTACTTTGCAGCCGGCTGCGGCTGCAGCCCACTCACGTGGCTACAGTGCTGCTGCCAGCGGCTACAGTGTTTTCTCTCAGAAAAACAGCGCAACGGCTACAGTAAAACAGCCTGCCGAACAGACTGTATATGTATGCTCTAGCTGCCCTTAGGCGAGGATTCAGAAGAACAAACCCATAGATGACAGGGAGTTAGATCAGGCGGACGAGCTGCACCGACATTGACCGCCTTTTTTTGATGTGGCCGAGGATGAATGGCCCGATGCATCGGAGGCCTTGGATCACCGCCCGGCATCCGCGAGCTCTCCAGAAATGCGTGTAGTCCAGTGCTGCAGTCACTCCTCGGGGTCGGAGCTACTTGCTAGCTTCCTGTGAGAAATTGACCCCAAGCCATTATACTCACGGCGTGGACATTCCCTGATTGACTCACAAGGTGATCGTGGGCTGAGTGGTGATGAATAACGCACAAGAACTAGAAAATAAAAATTGATTATCAAGTAGCCGAGGATCGGTTCCCCGTTCAACCTCACTGTCACTTGGTTCGCTCCAACATCTCAGTGTCACCTGATCAACAGCTGAAATATAGAACCCCCCTCTAGGCCTCGTTTGGCAATTAGGGGTGTATTTACACGTGTGAAGGGATCCATACGGGGAACGGGTGCATCCTCGTCTGCCACCCAACCCACGCCCACCTCTGGGAGTTAATCCACGCTTTCGTTTGCATTATTTGGCAATCACGGGGTTGGCTTGGATTGAACACAGACAACCATGTTGGTAGCTAGCCTGTGCCTGTACTAGCTCAGTTCGCTCGTTTGTGCAAACAAACACCACACAAATTACCAGAGCACTGAACTAATCGCAACAGAGCACTAAACTAATACAACCATACCATTATATAATCATCACTGCCACTACAAAAAATTATATATTTATTTATTGGAAAAGAGACATCAAAAAGATGATTCACAGTGATAAAAATGCTATGTTTTTGCATCAAAATCTTACAGACATGCTAATTAATAATTTATCAAACTAATTTGTAACCAGTTCACATCTCGTCTTGCACTAGTCTCATGGAGTGCCTGACACTTTCATCAACAAATGGGGACATCGTCTGCTACATGAATCACTTTGATCTTGAAAATAATTAGATAAAATAAAAATGCTGTGACAAAATCAGCTGCTAGCAATCCACACCATTCCAATTGCTCCACGCTCCGAACTACAAGTCCTCTTGTGATTCTGAAGAGACAGAGATCTTAGAACCCCAAATGAATGGATGACAGCAATCCAAGTGACGGACTGAAGTTTTCATAACACAAAACAATTGCCTGACAGCAAAAAGATGAACTACCATGCGTACATATCATTGCACAGTGCAAGTACTAGAACCAGTACCTTTTAGTGACCTCTTCTTCCGTTTACCACCATTCCTCGGTGATGACTTTCTTTGCATGGTTACAACTTGCATGAAGTTGATCTTTGGTGATCCTTTTCCAAACATTACTGTAGCATTAAGCATTTACACAAAAGAAAAATAAGCATAAGTGCACAAATCCATCGCCACATATAAAATGAAGTGCACAAATAAACAGAACTGCACATATAGAAAGAAGTGCTAAATTATCACATCATGCTCATAGTTATTACATCTGGTCACAAAACAAATTAGAAAGGAGGCAAAATAAACATCATCATGACTAGTTATGAGAGCAATCCTCCCATATCTGCAACGCAATTATATCTCTCACAGCATTCCCATTCTCTATTTGACTGCTAAGAGATGACACATCATTATTGTAGCTATTGTCTCCTTCAGGAAGGTCAACAAAGGAGGCAGGTGGTATGTTATCTGGCTGGTTATCAAGCCATGCCTCATCTCCTTGATGCATACGGATAAGATTGTGGAAGACTGCAGCAGCTGCTGGTATCCTCACTTGGTTCTTCATTAAATGGTGTGTTCCAACTTTCAAAATTGGGAAACGTTTCTTCAACACTCCTATTGCCCTTTCTATGTGATTCCTCAAAAGTGCATGTCGGTGGTTAAACAATTCTTTGTAGTTTCTTGGTCGTCGGTTACCACGTCCAAACTCTTTTAGATGGTACCGCACGCCACGGTACGGAGCAAGGAAACATGGCGTGTTTGCATAGCCTCCGTCAACAAGATAAAATTTTCCTTCTGGTACACGAAAACCTCGAGCAGAGCAGACCGTAGCACCCTAGCATCAGTTGCAGATCCTTCCCAACCACTATAGACTAAAGTGATGTTAAGGTCAAAATCACAAGCCAACATGACATTCTGGCTTAATGTGCCCTTTCTGTTCCTATATGGAGCTTGCTTGGCCTCAGCAATGGTGATTGGAACATGGGTGCCATCGATGGCACCAATGCAGTTCTGAAAGATTAAAATAGATATGAACGTGAGCTATAATCTTTAGGAGAAATAGGTTGGCAATAGGAAGATAGAAGTGTGAATTTATTCACCTTAAAGTAAGGGAAGAAGCGCGGATCTGTGCTGATCTTCCAGTGTGGTTCAGTTGCAACGGTAGGCTTCAAGAATCGATTGACGAGGGCAGGAATTGTATCAAAAACTGCTGTGATATGTCGATGGATTGTTTCCCCACTATGCTTGAATTCATATTGTATATCCTCATAGCTGGCATTGTGCGATAACATAAACATGAACATTCCTAATTGCTCCTCCACTCTCACCCCTCTTGTATCACGTAGGAGGTTCTCTGTTCTAAGATAGGTAGCAATCGCTTTAAAGACATGTGGTTCCATGCGAAACGCGACACAGCAATCCTTCACATGTCCATTGAGAGTTTCTTGCATAAGAACCCTCCTAGTGCGGCTAGATGTGTGTCTTGGTCTTTTCTCTCTTCTTCTTCTACTACTACTTAACAGATATAAACTTGGTAAAAGGAGCAACATTAATTCATCATCGTCCTCTTCCCTCCTCCTAATCACAAGCTCCCTTCTCTCCATTCTGCTACAAAGTAACTTAGTAAGGTTAGTATAGCAGTCAACCCTGTTTTACATCAGGGATATTTACTTTTAGTTGATCTATATACAACCAGCCTATATTCTATTTAAATATGCCTATATGACTTGTACAAATATAACTATATAGAAAGGAGGCAAAATAAACAAAAGTGCACAAATTCATTGCCACATATACGAAGAAGTGCTAAAATATTTTGAAGCACAAAACGATTGTCCCAGAGGTGCTAACTGCTAACTAGACATGGTGTACTTCAGAGTAGCAACCTGATACTAGTAGATGTAACAGTTAACAGTTTCAGATAAGACCATACTAGCAGATAGATGAATTTGAAAAAAAAAAGTTATGCACAGAGGATCAACATAGTGTATTGTCTGAATAATTTAACATTGAGATAGGTAGTACTACGACCTAGAGGCTATGTAAGGAATAAAAATAAAAAATTTAACCAGCCAAATAGCCCAAATTGGAGCTATATGATTGCTATACGATGCAATACTGAATCCATACAGGCCAAGAAGTCTGGTGCTTTGCATGCAACACTGAATCTGTGCACGCACAAAGGAAAGAGTCCGGCCAGGTATCTTTCGTTGCAGCCTCTCGGAACACACATGGAATCCAAGAAAAACACAAGGGGATAGGGGAAGTACCGGCCAGGTGGGGGAGAGTGCAGTAGCTATGCTGATCGAGAGGAGTGTCTGAGCTTGGGTAGCCTGCGAGACGGTCGTCCGCCACGGATCTACAATGCACAAAGCAGGATTAACATATACCCTAGAACGACGAGGGGAAGGGAGAGGATGGGGAGGGGGAGGAGGTAGGATTGCACCAGTGTGGAGCACGCCGCCGCCTCCGTCAGGAGATGGGGTAGGGCGTCGTCGCTGTCGTGGTCCGCCGGAGATGAACGAGCCGTCGTGATGTGAGAGGCGAGAGGCGAGGCGAGCGTGGAAGGCGTTCCCGACCTGCGGTGGAGTCGCTGAATTTCCTCGTCGTATGGCGTGGATCGGCAGTGGGTCGGGCTAATCCACGACCAAGCCAAATGCAACTTTGGGCCACGACGAGTATTTCATCCCCGCGAGTATCTGGATCCACGTGTGGCGTGGATTGGGCCGGGTTCCACGTCAACCCCGGCCTATCCAAACGAGGCCCTAGAGAAGGTGGAAATATCGTTTCGCAGCACACACGCCACTTCATTATTTCAGGCACTACAACTATCGTTTCCTTTGGAATGGCAGCTTTAAACTCTTGCTGCCCTCCATGATTTATATCAGCTCCGCTCGGCTTGCTGGCTCTGCAAATAGGAAAATAAGTGTGACAAATGCTGGATGCATTTTCCGTCTCATGCGAGAGGCATGGTGCATGTTTGCATAAAAGGTGCAGGCATGCATGATCCTCACTCATTCTTTGTGCGCCTATTCTCTTTTTGGGGATAACAAATCTCTCGAATCATTATCAAGTGTTTTTAAAGCACACATTGTCTTGTTTAGTGTTATGGTGGCAAGCCCAGTCCAGTTGTACAAAGATGTCGCAAAAATGAAATGAATACATATATATAGTGGTGAGCAAAAAGCTTTCAGAGCAAACTGCTTGTGGAACATGTTCTAAAAACCAAAGGAGAAAACAAATCATGGAATCTTAGAAATCACAGCCACAAATCATAGGAAATTAACTGTCATTTACAGGCACCTTTTGACACTAATCATGGGGCTTACAAGTCGCCGGGAAGGGAGAATTTGATGACGGGATCGGCTCACCGCGCGGCCGGCATAGCTGATACTGAGATTTAATCGCTTAATCGCTCGTCATCAGCTTTTTTTTTTTTGCGAGGATCATCAGCTTAATTTTCGTATGAATATAATCGCTGCTCGGCATAGCTAGTCAAAAAATCTGAAGTACCGTCAAAACAACAAAGTCATCATGAACACGAAACGAAACTTTAACTCACAGGCTAGCATCGTAACAGATCTGTCGAGTATCATTCGGGATTAAAGTGAGTTGTAACTTGTAATCCCTCTTTTCAAAATTGACCCTACGACACAAAAGATATTCCAGGTTCAGATGGTCGCTAGCAGAGTGGTATAGTCCATATATGCAAAACGCAAAGGTGCAAGCCGAGCGGTGGACATGGCCCCAAGCTCAATCTCACAACAACACTACTAAATTTTTACTACCGTCAAATTAACACAACTCTCATGAAAAACAAAGTGAAACTTCTATTCACGGGAGACGCCTAGCACTACAACAAATTTATCGAGTAATATTCTGGATTAAAGCCAATTTTGGTGCCGATATAGTATTTTTCAAATTCAGCGGCCAAGAATCCCGTTACATGCCACATATACCTTTTTTGATTCAATTGATCAGGGTATTGGAATGGTGAGGAATATAACACAAGCAGCAGAAGTTGATAAGAGACGATCAAGTCGTCGAGACGTTTCTTGATTCAACCTCACCGGTATTTGTTTCGCTCCAACATCTCACTGGAAATCTCTTGTTCTGAATACATGCCGCTTCATGTCTTTACGCGCTACGACGCTTGTTTGCTCGGAATTGGGATCGGTGGCAGGGCGCTAGCATGATAAGCTCTAGCTGCTGGTAAGTTATATAAGTTCAGCTCCTTGCTGCCTCTGGGGAAATCAAGTGTGAGAAAATGCAGGATGCACCATTGTCCTTTTTCATGCCAGAGGTCTGGTGTTAGTATTTGCAAAGGTGCAGACCTCGCTAAGGCACGCCTTTTCTCTTTTCATTCAGGACTAACAATCCTCTTGAAAACGGGTCCAGCGTGGGTCCTGATCAGTGTGTAAGCTAATTAACATTGTTCGTCAGTAGCGGCGATGGCGCCTTGAGCTTTTCCCCAGCCTCCGTAGCGTCCGCTCGTTACTGCCGAAGTTTGTGATGGAACCAAAATGAAGTCGCCGCCTCTAATGCACATGAAATAGTTGTGAGATACCATCAAGGGCGGAAGGCAACACAAACTACTAGGAATAAACAGTAATCATGTTCAACGAACAGTGCCACACAACTATCCGTTGAGTTGCCGGTTTCACCAGCGGTTTGATCAAACCGGCGTCGGACGGCCCTATTCCTCACCCATTTACATTCCTGACTCACTCAGAAGGTGGCCGTGCGCTGAGTGCTGATGAATACCACACAAGAACTAGAGAAATGAAAATGGAATAATTCTATACCTGCCATTGCAATTTTGCACAATCTTTGTTTGCCACTGTCAGTGACACACAAGGATCCCACGTTCCTAAGGGATTTTTTCATTTTTTGGCAATGGCTTGACTACCAAGCTCGCTCCAACATCTCGGTGTCACCTGATCAGCAGTTGAAATAATTTTTTCAGTTGAAGGATTTTTCGAGAACTTGCGGAGCATGTATTTCACGAAGAAGAAGAAAATGGTTCGTACAAGAAATTACAAGACAGAAGGCCAAGCAAACAAAAGCTATACACACAACTGCAGCACAAAGGCTTCATTCAGTCGAAGGTGCAAATCTCGTTTGCTAGAAGCACATATGCCGCTTCATTATTTCGCGCACTACAACTATTGTCACCTTCGGAATGGAGACCGGTGGCACTGCGGCAGAACACTTTCAGCTTACATGTATGCTATGCGCTCCATAACAGCGAGTAAGTCGAGAGTCAGAGCTCGCTCACCAAAACACATGGCGAGGATCTCTGCGGGAGAATGACAGGGAGATAGATCAAGCGGACGAGGTTCACCGTGCTTTTTATGATGTAGCCGAGGATGAATGGGCCGATTCATCAGGGGACTTGTGTCGCCGCCCGGCATCCGCGAGCTCTCCAAAAAAAGCTTGCAGTTCAGTGCTGCGGTAAATCCTTGGGTTGGAGCAACTTGCTCGCTCCCAGTGAGAAATTGACTGCAAGCCAAACCATCTGACTCACGATGGGCGTGGACGTCCCTGATTTACTCACAAGGTGGTTGCGGGCTGAGTGGTGATAGAGTACCGCACAAGAACTAGAAAATGAAAATTGATTATCAAGCAGCGGAGGATCCATTCACTGTTCAACCTCACCGGCACTTGGTTCGCTCCAACATCTCAGGGTCACCTGATCAACACCTGAAATATATAACTGTCGTCTCCATAGAAGGTGGAAACATCGTGTCGCAGCTCACACGCCGCTTCATTATTTCACGACTATAACTGTCGTTTCCTTTGGAATGGAGATCGGTGGCAGGGCACTTGCAGCTAAAGCTCCAGCTGCCCTCCATAATCTATATCAGATCCGCTCGGCTTGCTGCCTCTGCGAATGGGAAATTAATTAAGTGTGACAAATGCAGGATGCATTTTTCGTCTCATGCGAGAGGTATGGTCCATATTTGCACAGACAAAGGTGCAGACATGCGTGGTCCTCTCTCACTCATTCTTTGTGCGCCTATTCTCTCTGCAGTGATAACAAATTCCTCGAGTCTTGATCACGTGTTTTGATAGCACTCATTGTGTTGTTTAGTGCTATGGTGGAAAAGCCCAGACCAGGCCAGTTATACAAAAAAGGTTGCATAAAGGAAAGAATACATACATATAGCGGTGAACAAGAACCTTTCTGAGCAAACTGGTGGACAGTAAGGTATAAATAATTTTGGGGAACAATATCTAAAATCCAGATGAGAAAACAAATCATGGAATCTTAGAAATCATAGCCACATCTTTTGTTACTACGTAATAACAGTGAATTAATATACATGCTCATCCGATCTCGTTTTTAGATAATGGCTCATCTAATCTATTTGGTAACTAATCTGATGTTTGCTGGGATCAACTGTATTGCAGATATATATCAGAGTGACACGACGCATACTCAGCTATGTTTTCATAGCCACCTCATCAGCACCTGAAAATATCACTGTTTGTGCCGTTGTACAAATGATTCAACGGTTAGTATTTTTTTTTTGGGAAAAGCTATGCGTTCTACTGGATTGGACCGACTGCTATCCGACTGTATACTGATACGTTACTCCCCTGATTCTGAATTCTCAAGATGGTTAAGATTGATGGAACCTCCAGGTCGGAATTGAGTCGGTCCAATCCAGCGGGACCTACAGCGAAACTCTTTTGTTTTCCCCAACGTAATCCAGCGGGACCTACAGCGAGACTCTTTTGTTTTCCCCAACGTTTCAATCTCTGTCCATCCTCGGAGCTATGGAAACACTATAATGTGGCGGTAACAAGAAAATATACCACTCACATGAGGACTTAATATAACAAGTCCGCACACCTAGCCGGATTGGATTCAGATCCCCGTGGAAGATATTGAACCACGAGTCTATGTAACAAGCACAGGCATGCCAAAAGTTTGCTTTCCCCGCGAGTGAAAACGCTCTGGATGGTAGTAAATCTCAAGCGGGGCAGATGAAATTCAGAGGCTACTATCTCACAATTTAGAGTCCTCGGCTTCGACTTCACTGGTGCTTGGTTTGCTCCAATATCTCGGTGGCCTGATCAGCATCAGCAGCTGAACTACATCCTGCAGTAGAAGGTGGAAATCTTATGGGGCGCGTATAACGCTTTATTTTTTTTTCATGCACCACCAACGATTCTCTGGTAGCTGGGTACTAGTAGGTTAAGCTCTAGTTTCCCTTCTTTTTATACCCGTTCTCCTCCTTCCTGGCTCATATGGGACATCTAGTTTGGGAAATGTACGTAGGATGCATTTTCTGTTTCATGCAAGAGGTGTGGCGCTAATACTTTTTAGAAAGGAAAAGACATGGTTCGCACCAATGCGCTCTCCTAGATATCCAGTCGAAACTGTTTGAAACAGACCAAATGACTGTTGGTTCTCTCCAAATATTCACTGCCACTTAGGCTTTGACTGCAACTGGAATCATCTTGTACAAATGACATGTTCAGAGACAACAATGGCAGGCAGCAGGCTCTTGCATCGATCGATGAAACTAGTATTGGTACCAAATGCTGAAATCGCAGAATGCAAAGGTGCAGATTCATTACTACGGTTAGAGTATCATCAAGACTCCATATGTAGTAGGACAGGCGCAGATGCATTCCACGAGCTGATGGTCTTGACCCTGGAGGCTGGAGTACATCTTCTGATCTTCACATGTTGGGAATGACCAAATGAGTGCGACTACTCTGCTGAGCTAGAGACTGCTGCTAGCTCTTGAAGGGATTTATTGTATGAGAACAACATGCTATTGTTTCATTTATGTTAAAATATCTAACTCGTGAACAAGAGCTCGCATCATCTTTTTTTATTTGTTTTCTCAATAAAATATAATACTTGCTGTCTTTTAGGTTCCCCGTTGGTGACGCTCTAAAGCTCAACTCGAGCTTCTACTAAACTACAGTTGACATGAGTCCGATCTTAATAGGCCATGAGACGCAACAGGAATCTAAACCCGTCGTATGCTAGCTGTGTTAGCCCTGTCGGGGGTGCTGGGGTAACCCGCGCTGAGCCAAACGACCTAGGTCGACGCGCTGGGGGTCTCAATTGCAGGCGTCGAAACGTGGGTGGAGGAAGGCGTCGAAGGGTGAAGTGGTGGCGGCGCACCAGGGATCTTCACCCGTGCTCCTTCCTCTGCAAAACGGAGCCAACCTCCCTTTGCTTTCTGATTTACAGAGTAGTTCAAAGAAACAATGCTCTATTTTTGTTTGTTTGGCGTAGTAACTTCGTCCATTGCTCCACTTGATTACATGATTCAACGCAGCAATGAATCCAAAAGAGCCATGGAGGCGACCGCATCCACCACTTTTGGCGTACTGGAGAGGGGATGTTTCGCTTCCTATCGCTCTTCCGGCTTCAACCTCACCGGCACTTGGTTCACTCCAACATCTCATCGCCACCTGATCAGCAGCTGAACTCGCAGCAGTAGAATGGCCCGGCTAGTATGCCATTTCATTTTCATGTGCATTGTGTACTGGCTACTTCTAGTGGGGTTGGTGGCAGGGCACTCTGCGGGCGAAGCTGAAAGTGCCCTCGTCTTTATATTAGCTCGTCTCCTTTAGACTTTGAGAGAGAAATTAATTAACCGTGGGAAATGTCAGATGCGTTTTCCATCGCATACAACAAGTGTGGTGCTAATATTCATAGAAGGAACGGGTATCATGCTTTCGCCCTTCCTCTATGCGTGCTCATGCCTTTTTCTTTTTGGTAGCAGTTCATTTAACTGCAATTAGGAAGAAATGGAACAACAAACTAAAATAAATGACAATCTTTCATTATTCAATTTAAACAACAAAATCAACTCATTTATTTACTATCGTAAGTGAACAGGTACAAACATATTGATAAAATTATCAAATACTACAAACTAAAGAGTTCTGTCACAAACAAGATATTTAGTGCACCAGTGTACCAGACAACCACAGATTCAAAAGATTGTAACACAAAACTGTAGATCTTGTGAGCGATGTATCGTAAAACTACAGATTTTACATAGCTTAAATCTGCACTCTTATAATTAATAAATTGACAAATGACATCTGTTGTTTTTGTGATACCATTTCTCAAATGAAAGCCTACATTGAGCCACAAAAGCATACTCATTACTCTAATTGCTTTTGCTCTCTTTGGCTATATATCTCTACCTATATATCGATCCAAAGTCAACCTGGTACCAAGACTGGTTTGGATTCACTCGGCCTCCCACTGGATGAACATTTACAGAGCCAAATAAAATCTAGCAAAGGGTTCCATCAATATGATTTGGATTTGAACATTACTGTTTCTTGGTTCTCTCCAATGTCTCACCTCACTTAGACTTGGTAATTCCAACTGTGTTTTTTCTACACAAATCATATTCTTCACAGATAGAAGATCAAGGTGGTGCACTCGCATTGATCATCGTATATATATAAAGCTGCTTGGCTTTAAAATGTACTGGAGGAATGCATTTCTAATTTTTAGTCTCATGCAAGAAGTGATGGGTCTAGTGTAGTATTGCACTATGCAGAAGTCACATATATGAGTTGTTAGTGATGATGCCATTGCCGGAAGCCTTTTTGTTGAAGACCTTTGATAGAGTTGCTACATATTAAACATCACTTCTCCCTCCGTCTCTAAATATAAGGGATTCTATATTTGGTCAAAGTCAAATATTTTTAACTTTTGACCAATAATATATGTAATGACGAATAATATATGTAAAAAATAAAATATTTTAGATAGAAATAGCTATATACTACGATAGTTGCTTTTATAATGAATCTAATAATATAATGTGGACTTTATTAATGTTTTAATATTTTGATATTGACAGTTAAAGTTTAAGAAGTTTGAGTTTGACTAAACCTAAAATCCGTTTCATATGACAAAGGAAGTATCCTATAGGATCAAATAGCCTAATGAACATTAAAGCATGATTAATGAATTAGCGGGTGGCATGCATATTTGCGTGAAAAGTATCAACAATTGTAGTGTATCATATTTGAGGGCCTATCAATTTATTATCGTCTTATCATAATATTTTTTCTGCCACTATTATTTTCATCTGATGTTTTTTTATTGGTAGTCAAATTCTTCATTACACCAACTATATATAGGTACTTTGGGATATTTATTCTAATGATAATTGTGGGTTATTTTTATTATATATGAAGGTCATTTTAGACTAATTTATTCATATATAATGGCACATGTGGGTAATAGTTTTTCTTTTTTCTTACAGTGTTTTTTTAAGGCAATAGTGGGTAATTTTTAAAAACACGTGGATGATTTTTTGGACTATTTTTTTCGTGATGTCAGTAGTGGCTAATTGTTTTATTTATCTGATTAATGTGGTTATCTTTTGCCTTGAAAGTGAACATGTTTCTTGACATTATGCGAAAATTTAAGATAACTTTAGATACTTCATAGTTCTAATTTTAAGCCACGTCCAATATGATCCGTAGCCTGTAGACATCAGAGCCGTTTAAAACTACAAGACACACACTGCATGCATTTCTAACTTCCCACCTCATGCAAGAAGTGCTGGTGCTGGCATTGCAGAAAAAAGCTCAAGTCCTATACCTTTCTTCTGGAGCTGTTGTTGGAGTATCATGACTACTGGTATCTCTAATACATAGTCATATGTATCACCTTTGAACCCTGAAATACATAGTGATGCGTGGAGCGTCCCATGCGTCCGGCGAGCGCAGCCACGTCCTCGATTAGTTGCCTTCTTCCTCTCACCAGGGACAAACAAAATGGTTCCAACAAATGAATGTACCATATTTTGAAATCATTTGTCCTAGGAACAGAAAATATTTGTTCCAGCAAAAACTTATAATTATTCTGAAAAAACAAAATTATTCATAAAAACCAACCGAACCCAGATGTTTCATCAAGAGCTCAAAATCATTCCACCAAACGTATTTCTATGATCAGTGCACTGGGCGTGGAGTGATGAATCCCGGTTAAAGGTACCAGTGCCAAGAGAATCTGAAAAACTGCCTATTCCCTTTCTACTACGTCTTACCCCCCGCTGTATTTCTGTGATCATCTTTGAGATATAACATTTCGTTACATGTTGACGATGGAGGCGACGCGAGGGGCGACCCGCTTAGGGTTTCCCCGGCCGCTGCCGCTGCCACCGGATCCCCCGCCCTTCCCCTTCCCCTTCCCCTCTGCTTCCCACCTCGCGCCCCCAGGTCCGTCTCCTCCCTCTCCTCGTGGAGCTCCGCTCTCCAGCCAAGTGCCTCATCACCGGTCGTCGAAACTGCAAGGGACTTCGCCCTGGTGCTCAACCAACACGCAAGCATCCACTCCGCCGCCGGGCAAGGAGCCAAAGGTCGCAGCCGTTGACGGCGTTGCAGCGCCAATCTCACGTGTGGGTGGGGGCGTGTTCTTGCCGGATCTTGCGAGATCGTCGGATCTGTGCGCCGCCATCTCGCCTCGATCCCCGCCCACCGGAGCTAATGGATGTGGATCTGGGTCGGGTGCGCCACTTCGGCCGCCGCGGCTCTCAAGCTGGATTCCTCGACTACATCGGCCTCCACCGCAGCTTCAACCACCCAGGAGGTCACCACCGCCAAAGCTCCAGGTCGCGATAACCAGTCATCTTCCTCCTCGTCCGATTGCTCCCTCACTCCTGAGATCCAACTGGAGATAGCTATTGAAGTTGTATATCGTTTGGACATGGCGGAGGAACAGAGGTCGTTGACCCTTAATGAGCAATCACTTCATGAGTTCCTACTGGTTCAGATTGTCTCTCTGCAGGTCGTCGTGGGGGCGCACGACGACAACATTCCACCATACCAGGAACTCAAGGTCATGCCTCGGATGGCTCCGTCGCCGTCTCCTGCGGTCTCGCGGGTAGATGGAGTTGGTGGCTGGTTCCCCTCCGTGGCTGGGTCATCGCTGCCTCCTGATCTGGCTGGGTCCAGCGAGCGCGCTGGACGGGACCTCGGGCATGGCAATGTCGCCACCATGACTGTGTCGCCGTCATCTCCTGCTTGGGTGGTCGAAGCCAGCGGCACCCTCACGAGCCAGATCCAGCCCCCATTGCCTTCGGTCACCGCCGTTGCCGTTGTTGCATCACTGCCATGTGGTGAGTCTTCTATGAGTGAGAGGACGGTGGGCAGCTCTTGTTCCTCACCGCACAGCTTTCCCGTGCTTCGGGAGCAGTTGGCAATTGCTGTCGATGTGGTCAGTCGACTAGACATTGCTGAAGAAAAGCCGGTGCTTTCTGCCGCTAAGAGGTCGCTTCGGAAGTTCTTGCGGGCCAAGACCCCCTCTCGGGAGCTTGAAGTCGCAACTCCTTCCACGGGCATGGTCGTGCAATCTGTTCCTTTACCGTTCGTTGTGGTCGCGCAACCCATTCACACGCCGGTGGCACCCGCCGCTGGTGTGAGGATTACTGCAGCTAGGAGTCGGTCGCTAGCCCTACGTCATGCAGCAGTACGTGCAGAGTCCATGGTCGTTGCCGCTCTCAAGCCCAAGGCATGGTGCGCCACAGCACCTACCTGCATTCGAGTCAAGGCATGTCGTGCTAGGAGTGGTGGCCTCATGCTTGTCGAGAGACGTATCCCATGGTCGGGTAGGACAACACCGTGCTTTCGTGGTACTTGGATGGTTTGGTCGAGGCTAGTTGGTCGAAGGTCAGTTGTCGTTGCCAACTACAAGGATGAGGCATCGAAACAAGGAGAGACAAGCTCGCCTGGCAGCAAGGAGTCACCCACGGAGCAGCAGGGCCAGGGCATCGCCTCCAGACTCCTTCGGCGGTGGGTTGTGTGTGGAAGTAGTTGGTAGTGTTGGGAGCGAATTTCAGGCTGAGGTTAAAAAAATCCCCTCGCCCTCCGCTGTGCCAAAGCACATGGTAAGGTCCCGCCCGGTCGCCCTGCGAAGCCGCCGAGTTACCGAGCCGTCAGCTGGGGCTGTCGGTGGGCCGGACCGGTCGGTCGTGGTGGTCGCTCCCATTGGGTTGTGGACCCCTGTGTAAGACCAGGGAGGGGGTTCGGGGGTTTTCTAGACCAGTGGGAGATGGTCTTCTCCTTAAATTCAAAGCCCTGGGGGCGGCTTGCCCCTAGCTGGTCTAGTTTTTTTTTTTTTTTTTTTTTTTTTTTTTTTTTTTCTTTCCCCATGTCATGGTTTGTGTTTGTTTTTTCTTTCCTTGTGTTGTTGGTCGGTGGTCGTCATTCATGCCGCGAGTAGTCACCTTAGGTTTTGGTGTGTGTTGCCACTTGGTGTCTGTACCAAGTTGGCGCGTCGGTCGCGTGTGATGTTGTAAGCTTCTCTTCTTCTTAATGAAATACGTGCAATGCACGTTTTAGAAAAAAAAAACATTTCGTTACATGAAGAAAAACCCAAAATTCCACTCAGTTCGTATTTATCTGTGTTGGTTGTGAATTAGTTCCGCGGATTGGTGCGGCTTTGTATGTGAGGTACTACAAAGATTTAGCATATTTGTGTTTCCGGATGACATAAGGAACCTAGAGAATGAGCAGCCAAGGAGCTGGAGGCACATCAATGTATTTGTCTTGTTCGCAAAAAAACTCACGTATTTGTCTGTGATGGGACAATATGTACTTCTTTCCAAACTTTAGGCATCACCTTTAGAAAAAAGCGGTACAAAGTAGGAACACAGTAGCAACTTATCTGGGATGGTAAGGACCACATGATCTCTCATTTCGATCTGTTGATTTGACCATCTTTTGTAAAATAGAACTATACTTTGCGACTTGCCATGCCACACTGACCGAACCATATGCATATACCCTCGTGCATGTTATCTGCCACCTCCAGTTATCGTGACAAGTCCATGGTATTTCAGCTGATAAACAACGGGCTGTCGCGGAGCCGCTCGTTGTTTTTATGGGCTTGGCGTGGTGCTCCCTACGGCTCACTGCGTGTTGTTTTCGGTGTAACTAATGCAACTGGAGCAGCTAATAACGTGCTTTCCTTTGTTGTTTACCTGGTATGGTGACAGGAACTGATTTTTAATTGATATATGGTTATACATTAATTAGATTAATAACCAATATACTAGCCATCTTCTCGATCTTCTTTCCTTGGAAAACACAGTGTGGCGTATCTTCTTGATAGTTCCGACTTTCATACTTTTTTTTTTCTTATTGATGTTTAGTACCATCATTGCTCGTCCTAATTCAATTTTGACAATCAGTGTCTATCTAGTATCTTTCATGTGCGGTGGTACTTCTGAAGAAAACTGTTCGAACACTTTCAGTTTGGCGACCCGGAGTTTGGAACGCGACTATATATACTTAAGCTCGTATCTTCGTACCATATGTTTCCATCGTATCAGCACGCGCCCCCTGTTTAACCCTTTCCTTGGATGACATCCCGCCGACAAATCAAATTTACCGGGACGTCTGCAAATTAGCATTTTTATCTGACGAGCTTCACATGGACGCCCCTAAATTTGCAATTTTTGACGAAATTCTCGTGGACGTCCGCAGGATAGCGTTTTGGTTGACGAAACATCCACGCTCACGTCAAACCAAATCCGGCAGTTGGTTAGCCTTCATCTGAGTTCTTTTGTCGTCGCCGGACTGATCGATCGAGGTGTGTGGTCTGCCAGATCCACGAGCAAGTGTGATCGCCAATTTTCACGTGGGCCCACCCTGTCAGGCTGCTGTCCCTGAGAGTCCGAGTGTCCTTATTTAAACGTGAAATCCAGAACGCCCCCACGAGCCCCGATCGGTCGAGTTGTGTCATCCTCGTCTCGTTCCGTCCTCCATCTCCAATCCATCGATCCCTCCCTCTCTCCGTCCGTCATGGACCACGCGGCCAGTAAGAACAAGGGTCAGCCCGCCGCGGTCGCTCCTACGGCGACGGCGAAGAAGAAGCCGACGACGCTCCTGGACACGTACGAGGTGGAGTGCATCCGGCGGGAGCTCGAGAGGCTCATCCTCAAGCAGAACCAGAGCCCCGCCGTGGGCGGTGGCGTTGCGACGCCGGCGCCGGACGCGCACGGCCGCCAGCACCAGCCGCATCGTCGCCACGGCAGCGGCGGCGAGACGAAGACGACGACGACTGTTGGGGATCGGTATTTGCGATAATAACGACACCCCTTTTTCGTCTTGGGATTTTGACTGCAAGTAACCTAACTGCCGACGTTTTGAACTCCCGGCCGAGAATTGGCGACAGCCCCGGGAGCTGCATCATCGGGTTGCCGACATTGATCGAGGAGGACGCTGTCTCCCCTGTCGCTGCGTCCGGAAATGGCGGCGACAAATAATGGCGGCAACCCCTGAAGGAGATGAAGCCCGACATGATAACATCCGGGAGTCAGGCCGGCGAATGACGTCACCTAGTTAGGGTTTCCGTCGTTTAACGGAAATGTCATTTGTGCCCTTATGACAATGTTGTACAGAATATTCCACGAATATAGTGGGTGGCCAAGGGTAATTTGGGCAAGCCGAAATAACCCTTGGCCTCCCCTATAAATACCCGTCCCCAGGCTCCGTGGGACGGGACGGAACAGGAGAGATTACACCCTTGTAATGAGATGCTGCTCCGTTGTTCCTTGAGTGTCATTTGATTGTCCGTGTCGGGATTCTTTGTTGCGACAATGAAGAATGTCCAACATTGGCGCCCACCGTTTGTGTTGCTCGTAGATACCACCCGTGATGCCACAAAGAAAGAAAAAAGCACCTAGTCCAAAAACCGCCATCTGCTCCCACCCGCCGGATTTAGAGGAAGAAATTCTCCCTCCCAACCCGGCATTCTCGGAAGAAGAAATTCGTTGGGCATTCATTCAAGCAAGGCAAATGGCCGACGAGGCCAACCGAATTTCCGACGCGGCGAAAGCAAGCTTAGCCGCCGGAATTCGGCCAACTGATGGGGACATCGCCGCCAAAAACTCTATCGACCTCACTCTCAATGAAGAAGCAGAAAAGTCGAAGCAAGCAAAAGCCGGCAAGCAATGAGCGGAACCACCGTCGACAATCAACCCTGAAGAAAGTGATCCAGAGGAAGATGAAGTTGACAAGCAAATACGTCAACTTTCCAACTGGCAACAACTTGGAAAAAGGCTCAAACTAACAAAGGAGAAGATTATCTCCGAAGAGAAGGCCAGAGAGAAGGAAAGGCTCCGGCTACAGATTGAACAAGCAAAGGCGGCAGTTGCTGAACTACAAAAAGAGCTCAATGAGTTGACAAGCGCGACAGAGCAAAATAGCGAAGCAAAAAGAAAGCACTATCAAGTAACTCCCGACTTTGAAACAAACAACAATGGCGAAAGCCATCATAGGCCTCAGAATGTATACCGCCAATACGTACCTTTCGTGAGCAAATTCGACAAGAACTCCCCCTTGTCAGAAGGCCTTCAGTTGACCCCATGGCCAGCAAAATACAAGCCTATCTCTCTATCAAAGTACAATAGCTCAACCGACCCAAGACAATTTTTGATGTCATTTGAAGCTGCAGTAGCGTCTGCCGGAGGAGATGATACTGTATTGGCCAAGACCTTTGTCACCGCAATTGAGCATCAAGCCCTCGAGTGGTACTCTAGGCTGAAGCCCGGATCAATATATTCATGGGAGAACCTAAGGGACAAATTGACGACAAACTTTCAAGGTTTTCACAGAACATCTATATCTGCAGATGAACTGAGAGCATGTGTTCAGCAAGAAAAAGAGCCCTTGCAAGACTATTTTCAGAGATTTGTCAAGCTCAAAGCCCGAACAGATGATATTTCAGACCAAATTGTCATTGATGACGCAATTGGAGGGTTGCGAGCCGGCCCTTGTGCCACTCATTTTTCCATGCACCGCCCTTCAACACTCGAAGAGCTCTTCTCAACGGTCGATCAGTTCTGTAGAGCCGACAATGACCATAGAAGAAGATTAGAGCAGCAGAACGCGCTGCGCCAGGCGAAGAAAAACAAATCGAGCCAGAGGCAACAGGATTGGAATTCGTCTAGGAGAGGTGGCAACAACAACCAGAGCCAGAACTCCAACCTTGTCAATCATATCGACAACCAAGAAGAAAAAGCCGACACAAGCAGCTCTGCCGGCAATTTTCAGCACAGAGGAGGAAGAAACAATCGCTCTCGAGGAAGGGGTCGCGGCAATTCGCACAACTCGCGAAACCAAGAGCCGAAAAAGCCATACTGTCTGTTTCACGGACTTGACAAGGGTCACACCTCCAAGGAATGCCCAGAAACAAAAGATGCCATGGAAAGAATGAGAGCCAAGGAGCAAAGAAGCGAAACACAGAGAAGTGTCAATCACACGTCTGCCGCCAATTCTTGGAACAACTCACCTTTCGGTGCTTCCTACCCGTTCCAATACTTCCAGAATTCTTACAACCCCCATCACCATTTCCAAAGCCCATACCAACCACATCCACCACCCTCGCCGCAGATTCAGCATTTGGCGACCTCTCAAACAAGTTCACACGTGCCCCAGCCGCAATTTCCTAGAATCACTGCCTCGGAGGAGCCGCCTTTACCTCCTCCGCCGCCATTTCCAAAACAGTCAAACCAAAATAATTCCTCTCAGAGCCTTCCCACTTATGGAGTCATCCTACCAATTACTGGGGGATCTTCATCCGAGTTTGAAAGTAAGAAGCAAAAGAAAAATTACTTCCGAGCCGTCAATGCGGTGTGTAACGGACCCGTGGTGAAATCACGGTGGTCGCATATCCCAATCATGTTCACTGAAGCCGATCTAAACCTCCGCTGCTACCCTCATACAGATGCCATGGTCATCCAGGCAAACACCTATGGTTGGTCAATTACCAAAATACTTGTTGACAATACTCCTGGGAGCCCTTGGGAGTCGCGGCAGCATCTGAGTCAACCTCAACCGGTTTGCTCGCACCGCCAAGGTCGGCGTCTCCCTCAACATTAGCGGCAGGCGAGTCGGCAAGGAACTCCTCGTCAGACTCAACAAGATGAGCGGTCTCCTTAACGCGAGCCATCTAGAATGCAAACTATGATGTTACAATCAATCGCGAACACAGATAGCTGAAGGCACATAGACGAACTAACCTTTCAGCAGAGAAAGTGCGACGAGCCGAATCAGCGACAACAAAGAACTCGCTGCAGATCAACAAAAAATCCGGAAGGCAACAATTGCGACGCAAAGTTTTCAGCAGAAAATGCGGCAGCAATTCCACTCGATCAACGAACGCACGAAGCTTTCCGGCCCCCCTCTCCCTCCGTATATATAGGCCTCGGCGCCGCATTTTTCGAGGTCGCCTCGATCCCCGTAAAAAAAAAAAAAAATTTCCTCGGGAAACTTCGAGGGGGGTGACGTTGGGTGACGTTCTCAAATTCCTCATCCTGTGTCGCGGTTTCTGCCCATCAAAGTTGGCCCTCGACCGCGAGGGGCTACTGTTGGGGATCGGTATTTGCGATAATAACGACACCCCTTTTTCGTCTTGGGATTTTGACTGCAGGTAACCTAACTGCCGACGTTTTGAACTCCCGGCCGAGAATTGGCGACAGCCCCGGGAGCTGCATCATCGGGTTGCCGACATTGATCGAGGAGGACGCTGTCTCCCCTGTCGCTGCGTCCGGAAATGGCGGCGACAAATAATGGCGGCAACCCCTGAAGGAGATGAAGCCCGACATGATAACATCCGGGAGTCAGGCCGGCGAATGACGTCACCTAGTTAGGGTTTCCGTCGTTTAACGGAAATGTCATTTGTGCCCTTATGACAATGTTGTATAGAATATTCCACGAATATAGTGGGTGGCCAAGGGTAATTTGGGCAAGCCGAAATAACCCTTGGCCTCCCCTATAAATACCCGTCCCCAGGCTCCGTGGGACGGGACGCAACAGGAGAGATTACACCCTTGTAATGAGATGCTGCTCCGTTGTTCCTTGAGTGTCATTTGATTGTCCGTGTCGGGATTCTTTATTGCGACAATGAAGAATGTCCAACAACGACAAGCTCCGCCAGCAAGAAAGGGAGCACGTCGCCGGCGAAGATGGGCGTGCGGCTGCTGGGGCGGCACGCCGTCGCGATATGCAGCGGGACGGTGCCCGTTTCTTCTGCCGGCGGCGGCGACCGGATCAGACGGCGGCGCGGGGGATACCGGGAGGTGGAGAAGGTGTAGTGGCGTGTCACCGCGCAGCACACGGGTCATTAACGTCTGCTAGCTTTTTCTTCGCGCGTGGTTAGTGGAGTAGAAAGATAGGAGCAGTTAAGATTCCGCGTGTAATCCTAGGAGTCGTTCTCTCCGCTCATGAATCTCCCCGAGTTCTCAACCCGCTCATTTTCGTGACCCCGTGACACTGGGCATTTGTAAAGCAAAAACTTCTTTTTGTACAAATTGGTTATCAGTGGGCGCAGACATACACCTTTCTTTGGTTGCTCCTTTATTTCGTTCTTTTCTCGTGTCGTTTCCTCGATCGAGGAAGTAAAAGGATCCAACACGACGCGGAAGCAACATGGTCACGATCGTGTTTTTTTTTTTTTTTTTGAAGCCTCTCCTACTGGGTACAGCTGTAGCATCTGTTCATATACGTACGCACGCACGCACACCTCAACACACACCAACTCACACCCACGTACACGACCAGACCTACAACTACACTCAGCATCCTTGAAGATTGCATCCTTCGAAAGATCGCCAGAAACCACCAGGCTCTAGCGCGCGACGAGGGACGTCGCACTCCCTTTGTGTCACCATGCACGGAGAGGCACCTGCAAATTATTAAATGGGGACAAGCCCCGGTGAGGAAACCAGGTCCGATCCCAGGGATCGAACCCGGGTGGTCGCGCTCCCACTCTAGCGCCTTGACCAGTCGAGCTAACGCTCGTCCTCGGTCACGATCGTGTTGATTCTATTTGTTACGCAGGTCCGGATGCGCTGATGCGTGCTTCGCCTCTGTTTTTTCTTTTTTTGATCTCGCGTAGCCTCTGTTTTAATCCGCCATTTCGTGCTACGCGCGGTGTTGTTCAGCTGGGCCAGGTCAAGCAAGCGGACACGAAACACAATTTTTTTGGCCTGACCCAACCACGGCACAGGTTAATAAATCTCGTGCCCGTGACGGCCCGTTAGTCAGTCCGTGTCGTGTCATGGGTCCAACCCGATGGGCGGCAGGCATCATATTAAATACTAGTAACAATGCACGTGCGCCACGCACGTGTTTAAATAATGACATCAATTGGCAGGACTCTGAGCATTATGATGTACTTAACTACATTATTTTTCGTAGCATAGACTTCAAAATAAAATTTAAATGGCTCAAATGATATTTATGATAGAGTTCATAATTATAGAATATATTTCTTCTGATTAGTATGAAACAAGTAGTTAAACAAACACAAGCTACATGGACAATACATATAAAAAGACAGCTACAGTGAATATCGAAATATTATAAATGAAAATACAAATGTCATAGACAGTTGGAATAGCAATACTTCCATCGAAATCAAAACTGTAAACTTGGTTGAGACCCAATGCCTACATACATAAACTGGAACCAAAACTGACTTGCTCTGGTTTTTGGTTTTGAAAGTAGCAAACTGGACATAAGGTTACTTTCTCTGCTTCCCTTTAGTCTTTCAGTTTCAGCTTGTTACTGGTCTTGTACATCAATCCCCCTCAGAAAAACTCAAGGAAGGTGGCCCAGTCAGCGATCATCACCCCAGTTGCCCATTCAACAAATGATCCTATCACACCAGTGCATCAAATTGCTGCAACCCTGCAAGACAATACCACGCTTATGCCCCAAATAGATAAGTATTATTTTCTCTACTTTAGCTGCATAAGAAAAATAACCCAAGTCATTGAACTCAATGAACTCATTCAACAAGCAAACAAATTTATTGATTAATTACATGATGCAAACCCTTCCCCAACTCAATTAGCAACAATAGTTTCAATAAATAGTTTAGAATGCATACAAAGGATTTCACATCACATGAATCTGATAATCACATTCACTTGTGAAATCTGCCACTAAAGGCTATTGCGCTAGGCTTCAGCACACCAAAAATTTACTTGCACATCTCAATTTATTTTCCATATTCATATAATGAGAAAATAAGGAGATTGCTATACATAAATCTCGTCAGCATATAGGACCCGAGACAAAGGCATTTATCAATAGAACAATGATAAGATCATGGACAACTTGAGAACATGCATCACCTTGGATAGAAGAGATCATCCTGAATGGCGGCAGAAATCTGTAGTACGTCTCTTGCTTCTACACCAGGCTTTAAATAATTAAGAAGCCAAACGGCAATACATAATTCAACCAATCAACTTCCTTCCAACGAAACAATGTGAATTTTTATTACCCACAATAGATAAGCAAGAGGTACCTGGAAAAAAAACAGAGAACCAAGAGAAGTTACACACCAATCATGGAACACATGCATCACTGAAATTCTGTACAAACGAACCAAATAACAAAAAATAATACCTGTAAAAAAAAAATCATGATGTTAGTGAGAGATGAAAATTTCAAGCAATTCCATTTGATGGCTATATTCAGGTTCGTTCAAGTAAAGTTATAACAAATTTTAACACCATGATATTTCCAGGCACAAACCTTCCAATGATTAAAGTTATAACAAATTTTAACACCATGATATAAAGGATGGTAGTAATATGCTCTACTCAGACATCAGGACGTCTTGTTTTTTCTTTATGCATTAACCAAGAGTAGGACTAACTAAAACACATGGAATCTTACAGGGTCAACCAACCTGACAATAGACAATGAGGCAATGCAAATTGACCGACTTAATTATTGAAAATTCAATCAAGGGCACTAAAAAATAAAATTGTTAGAAATAAGGAGCATGCATTTCTTCCTCGGTCCATCATGCAGCTTTTAAAGACCAACATGCTCCTGAGTGGTAGCATTCAGCTCATCAATGCGTTTGCTTTATAAACGGCTCATTGTACGTACCTGATTCAGCAAAGAAACAATAAAAGAACTGGTGAAAAGTAATGTTTGGTGAACATGATAATAATATAAGCTTCTATCAAATAGCTTGAAGCATGGCTGTCAATCTAAACCCGAGCCTTTCCGTTGCAGTACATATATATGAGTAAGAAACAGAATCAAGTAAACAGGACGTGCTGCTGGTCTTGATCACTCTACGACACTATATATATAGAGAGAGAACCATACGGATTGTATGTCTGACATTATAAAAATGCGTGAACAACTGTTCCTCCCTATCACCATTGAACTCAAGGTTAACAAGCATGTTTGGACGATGGATGACAGAAAAAGATCAAAACCGGCCAGGGCAACGGATGTGAGCATCATCAAGAACACATAACTTGATTCATTTGGAACTCACCTAAGTACAAGTGGACCTTGAATCCTTACCGCAGGCCTTGAATCCTTACACATAACAGAAATTACAAATGAATATACAAATGATCGGAGAATGGATTAATTGCTAAACAAATCAAATCGAGATCCTACTCAGCAGAATAACCTCATGTGTTGCCAAATTGAGCGGCTGCTGGATCAATTCGCCCCTTCCGAACGGAATCCAGGGATTGGTAGCCCAAATGAGACTAATCACCACCGGATCAAGTGACCTATCAATTGAGAAAATAAAGAAAATGAAAGGGGAGCACCTTCATCGCCAAATCCGGCAACGGCCGCCGGGGCCGATCGAGCTGGACGCGCCTACGGTGGCGAGGGCGGGTATTGGAGACGGGGTGAAGCACGCCGGTCCGCTCGCGCGAACATCGGTCGAGGTAGGCTCAAAGTGGCGGCGTCCTCGGCTTGGGGGCGGTGCAGAATCCAAAGATCCGCCAGGATCCTCGGAGGCGAAGCCGCGCAGTAGGTGCTCGGCTTGGAGGCGGCGTAGAAACCTCTCCTTCGCCCCTGGCGGCGCACCCATCTCTGGCGCACCCGTCGCGGTCGCCAAGCGCGTCCCCGTCGCGCCGCGGCCTCAACTGGCGCCCGCGCGGAGGGGAAATGCCCGGAGCTCGTCCTCCTCCCGTGGACACGACGCCGCCGCCGGCAATCACGGAAGCGGAGGATGGGAAGAAAGGGAAAGCAATCAAGATTTTTTCTTGAGACCGTCTGTCATTCCATTCACGGTGGTGGGTGCAAGGGTGGGTAAACTTTTTCTCGAGTGAGATTAGCTTAGGAAACGAGGTCTGAAACGTGTGCAAATTGTGTCCTCGGTGACACTCGGATGACAATCTGGTGACATGGTGGACCCATATTTTTGATCTAACGGCTGTGATTAGAGGGTGAGATTTAAATCGTTGGTTGATATACAGGTGGGTAACATCTGGCAGGGTAAAATCGATTTTCCTCGCAACTGGTTCTTTATTGGTTTAGATAATAGATGTTTCATGTTTAACACGAGTGGTGAAGTGATCTAGTGCTAAGATACTAGCCTTTCACACCTAATTAAAAGTCATTTGATCATATATTTTCCCTCGCAAAAAAAAAATCATTGATTCAAACTCCATCTTGATTCTTGTCCTATTATTAGGCTGAAAAGATAACGGGCTGCAGGGCACACGGGCCTAACAGGCCGGCATAGCTCAATTAGACACGAAAAGGCACGTGGTCTGGCACGGTGTCATAGCCCAAAATTAACACATGTCGAGCTTTTTAAGGTCCAGGGCGATGTCATGCTCGGGCCGTTTGCGCAAAAACTGAATGGTCTGGGCGCGGCAGTATTAGGCAATGCTTGCGTGACCCCTGTTTCGATCCGCTTTCTTGTTGCACTCCCGGTACAAAATATAAAATGGATCTCTAAAATTTAAATTTGTGTAACTTAAACATACTCTTAGTTAATTATATAACTTTAATACATGTTGATGGTATAAGTTTAGTTAAGACTCAATTGCACCAGCGGTCTTGAAGCTTGTTACAGAATGTCATCTAGGTTTCGAACTCTTAAAAATACATATTCGAATCTTTAAACTTGTTACGGCTGTTATTAGTCTGCTGATTCAAAATAAACTTTTATACTCCTTCTCTCTTCAAATTATTGCTGCCATCATGCCAAAAGACATAATTTAAACTTACTGATGCATCCTTATTCTTCTAGGGCACATCAACATAACCCTCATTATTGTCTACTACAGTGTGATTAAAAATAACAGTAAGTTACTGTTGCCTTTCCAATGGTTGAGCAGAGCTAGCTGAACTATCAAAGGAGAGCTCATCTTCCTTCTTCTTTCTTGAACCCACTTCCTTCTCATCTTCCTCTTCTTCTCCCTCCCTCTTCCCCCTTCATCTCCATTCAGTTCCAACAGGAGAAGGGGGGGGGGGGGGGGGGGGGGGGGCTTAAGCCCCCTGCCCCGTGCGGGGAGCGACGACAAGCATTGCGAAACAATCTGGGAGAAGACAAAAGGGCAGCAACAGCAGGTTCGTAAAACGTGTACGGTCGACTCCAAGGTTGTCTCCCTCACAAAAAAAAAGCGTCACCAGATTTGTCACTTTAGGATTTGTTACTATTGACTCTCTCTCTCTCTCTTTTCTATTTAGAGCATCTTCAATAGTTATGAAAAAGAAATGGTGCTGGCGACTGATAGGCATCAGATGGAACACGGCTCTTAATCCTGACAATTTGCTACTTCATGCCAGACAAAGCTTTGGTTCAAGAATCTTTAGAGAGATTATAATGGTGGCTACCTGATGCATCTGCTGCCACAGGAACTCGATCATCTTTGATGCAGGAACACGATCCATCTGTCCATGGAAACACACTTTCAAGGAGCAATTTGGGTTTGTTGCCCTCCGGGTCAAACCAAGTCTACAACTCTTGTTATGGTTATGTAAATTTACGATAACAGTTTTCTTTTATGTACCATGTATATACTTTTTTAAAAAAATTAATAGAAAAAATTAGTAGAGGACTCCCCTGCTATTCGCCTTAAGAAAAAAAGAAGTTTCTAAAACATTCTTCATCATCCAACAATTTTTAATTTTTGATTTGCCACATGAAACTGGTGGTTGAATTGGGTGGATTAGGAGTGCCTATAACAAATGTAGAGACTGAAAAGGGGAGAATAAAACAAAGCTATGAGTCTCTTTGATATGGCTTCTCCGGCGGATTCACGTGATTCCCAACCAAAAGCATGCTTTTTAAGGTGTTTTTGTTTAGAAAAAAGAGGAAGACGTCACGATAAAAGAGGTGAAGCAGGAAGTGACGAAATGCTAATCTCACCGGCTTTCTTTCCCCATTGCGCTATCCTTTTTACATATTTATTCCAAAAATAAGGAAAAACTGGAGCCTGCACAATAAGCCATTTTGCCAAACGTTTTTAGCCACAGACATTGACAGTGACGGCAAAGTCTTCATTATCGCCGCGGACGAACGTAGCGTGCGCACGTACTGTATGAATTTTGGGCTTGGCCGGCCTATAGTTAAGCGGTGACATACACAAGTACGTATCATTCTTACTCCTGATCCAGTGTTATGAAGACTATTGGACTCAGGGCATCGTTACACTCGGTTAGAAGTGAGAAATTCAAGAACATCACGAAGCCAGCCAAAAGCGACATGACTACGCCCTGAACAAAATGCAGCCGTCCACAGCAGCATTTCCACTGACACCGTCATTTGATACAAACCGACAGAGATTGATACACGCAAAAGCTATTTCATAATAAGAGAGTAAATTAAACCCGCAGATGGAGCAAGCATAGATACCTTCAAACAGAGTAGTATTTCATCTTCAGTTCAACAAAGGCCTGCAAAATAAGCAGCAGCCTTACAGGGAGTTCGCCTGTGTGACCAAAATCAGCGCTTTCGACTGAAAAGTCACTACCAGGCCAGAAAGAACTACTTAAGTAACCCAACATAAACCCACGATATTAACATTGTACTCCAAAGTAAATTGAACAAAAAAGAGATCCAAAAACAAAAATCATCTGGATCGAGCTTCCTGGTGCCACTCATTCGCAAGCTTCTTCCCAGTCATCCACCTCAACGTCTGGCTGCAGCTTGCTCACCGACGGCCCGGTGTTTGGGGCCGCGCTGGGTGCAGCATCAGTGCGAGGAGCAGGCCTCTGCTCGCCACTTGGACCAGAGCTCGTGGCAACATCAGATTCAAGAACATTCCACCGGTTCTGAGTTCCTGCAACTTGAGCAGCAGCATTGCCACCTCTCCACCCTGGTGCTGGAGCATGGCCAAGCACACCAGTCCAGTCTCCAGAGGAAGAGTCAGGTTCAGCAGCAGCAGTCTTCTTCCATGGATTGCTCTTTGCAGCGATCCCTCCATCCTTCTGAGCCCCAACCCACACATTGCCAGGTTGAGCGCTGCTGCTTGGCATAAACACTGCAGTGCCATGGTATGCTGACCCATAATCCAGCCGCCTCAGTGCAGTTGCTGCTCTAGCTGGATCATTGAAGACAGCCACGGCATTCTTGTCATTCAGCCAGACCAATTCACACTCCCCACCAAACCTTAACACCAGAGCATTGACATCAGCATCCCGTGGCAGGTCCAGCATTGCAACAACCAGCCTCGGATCCATGTCAACTAGCGGATCAAAGTAAGGATGGGCCGCAGTGACAGGGGCACCTGCCTTGGTGCCCAGGATGCGAGCAGGAGGCTTCGACTTGGGAGTGACATGGATGGTAACAAAACGCTTAGGCTCCCAGCCAGCAGCCTGAACAGAAAGCTTCCACCTGTCTGCAATTATTCTGATAGCATCTCTCTTGTCTTTCATCATGTGACAAAAGACATGCAGTTTGAGGCTGCTTGAGGAACTGCCTCTCATCTTCCCAAGGACAAGGAACTTGCACCTATCTTCTATGGCCACCACCCACTTCGGATCACGACGGAAAAGGTCAGAAACCAAATCAGATGAACTTGAATTCTCACCAAAATGCAGTGCATCCAGATTGGGTGGGGTGATGTCAAATGCTTCAGCAAGGACCCTCTTCTTCTCCATCTTTGCACATTCCTCATCACAAGAAAGCTTCCTCTGACCAAGAGGCACCCTCCTCCCATTTGATTCCACTGGCTGCAGAGGCATCGGCAACTTCTGTATGATGGATACTTCGAACATATTATCAGCACTGGAGGCTCCCCCAGCACCGCAGGGAACAGTTGCAGTAATACGGCCACAAGAACAGGAAATTGTCACAGGGAATTCACATCTCGAATCAGGGCAAGGTGATGATGGGTGGCATGGGGCAGTGCATGTGTGCTTACACTCCCTCCTTGCGGCACCACATACCTGTCCACAAGAAGCTTTACCACCAGAGCTTGAGCTAGCATCTCCATTTGCAGGTGGCTGATCACAGGGAGCAGGATGGCAAGTCCTGGCGCAAGCATGCATTCCACATTGCCGGTTCTTCCCACAAGGTTGGTTGCATCGGATATCCTTTGATCCACAAGGGATGTTCCTTAACATCACATGGCCCCCGATGCATTCTCTCACAACTGGCACAACACATGGCGGGCAATCCCCAAAATGGCAAGAATGTGAGGCTGGATGCCCACACGGTTGGGGTACCGAACACTTGTGTGGGCATGATGGAGTCGGCGTTCCACAAGGCTGTGGCGGCGGGATAGAAGTTCTACCACAGGCACAAGTGAGATCAGTGAATATGGTCTCCAAACAGGGTGGGCAGTGACCACTGTGGCAGAGAAGCTGGCATGCATGCTGTCCACACCGGAGCTTCTTGCCACATGGCAACTGGCAGAGATGGGGATCCCAGTTGCCATCTTCGTGATGCGCTAATGGCTTTGACAATGGGCAACAGCACTCACTGCACCGATGCCTCCCGCAGTTCTTCTTGCGGCCGCAAGGCTTGTTGCAGATGAACTCTTCCTTTGAGACCATGTAACACTCCACCATCCGGCCTGATGAGCTACAGCGGCATCTCTGCTCGACACGCACCAAACAGGGTGGGCACTCTCCCTCGTGGCACGAGACCTTGCACCTATGCACACCACACGGCAAATACTTGTCGCAGACCTTGTCACAGGTGGGAATTGGGTCCAAGCAGCTTGCTCTTGTCTCCTGCAGCCTGGTCTTGCCGCAATGGCATGTGGTGACCTTCCCTGGCATGAGCTCGCACTCGCCGCAAGGCCCAGGATGGCACATATCCTTGCAGGCATGATTTCCGCAGGCGAGCGTGTGGCCACACACCTCACTGCATGAGAACACCCCCTCGTCCTCTGATAGCTTCCCCTTCACCATCATATCCCCACACAGCAACGTCTCTTCCTTCTTCCCGCAGAAGCACCGCGCAGAGATGAGAACAGTACAGTCCCCGCAAGGCCCAGTGTGACAGACCTTCTCACAGCGGTGCCTTCGGCAGGGCAGCAGGCGCTCACACGGCCGGCCGCAGGTCACAGGCGTGCTCCTGTCCGCACAACGCCGGACGATAATCTGTTTCCCGCAAGGGCACGGCCGGTCTGGCGCAAATTGCTTGCAGGGCGGGCACGGTCCCGGGTGGCACTGAAGGACGCAGACATGCGGGCACCTGGTAGCGGCAGCATCGTCACCCTTGAGGCCCGGCTCCGCCTTCTCAAGAGGTTTGGAGCAGGGCTCCCCGCAGGAATGTGGCGTGAGGAAGAGATCGTTGGGGGGATCCCGCCGGCGGCCGCAGAAGCAGGTGTAGGAGAGGTCGCGGGCGGGGATGGAAAGCACGGACTGGCACCCGGGGCAGCGCCAGTTGGCGGACGCGGCGGCCTCCGCGGAGCCGTCGGCGACGGAGGCCGGGGAACGCGCCCACTTGCGGATGCAGGGGAGGTGGAAGATGGAGAAGCAGCTGCCGCAGGACCAGACGGGGGCCGAGCGCCGCACCATGTCGTAGCAGATCATGCACTCCACCGCGCCCCGCGCCAGCTTGTCCTGGATCTCCTGCACCAGCTGCGGCACCGCCCCATCGCCCCCTGTCGCCGCGGGAGCAGGCGCGTGGGCGGGCGCAGGGGCAGGCGCCGCCGCGGGCCGCGGCCTCTCCCGACGCGGGCCGCGGCTATGGTGCCCCGCGTTGCCGTTGGGAAGCCCCTCCGGCGCCGGCGGCGGGTCGCGGCGGAAGTGGCCCGCGCTGGCGTTGTGGTCCTGCGGCGCCGCCGGGGCGTGGGGATGGTGGCCCGCGCCGTTACCCTGCTCCTGCGGCGGCGGGTTGCGGCGATTGTTGTTCCCGTGGTTCGGGCGGCGCGGGCGGCGGTGGGGCGGGCGGGTCTCCGATGCCGGGGCGGGGAGGGGCAGGAGCGGGGCGTCGGGGCCCGCCGCAGGGGCGGGCGCGGTCGCGGTCGCGGAGGAGCGGGGCCGCCACACGGGGCGGAAGGATGGGGGCGCGGGGCCGCGGCCGCGGCGGCGATCGGTGGTGGACTGCATGCGACGGCGGGGCGGGAGGGGTGAAACTAGGGTTCCGGAGCCCTCCGTTGGCGGCGGGCGGGGTAGAGCGGGAGGCGGAGAGGGGGGATGGAGGAGGGGCGGGGTGAGGGTAGAGGATTGCGGCCGCGGCGGAGTGGCGTTGAGGATGGGGACCCGAAGGGAGGAGGGGTATTTGATGGGGAAGAGCCTTGGAGAGAACGGCGATGGGGGACGAGACGACGGGGAAAGAGGCAGGCGGTTGTGGTTGGGACGGGTCGGTTCGCAAGGATGGGTCGAGACGACGAGAGGTGTCTCGGTCGGTCGGGCGGGTCGGTTTGAAGCTGTGACGTCACCACGTGTGTGTACTATCTTGTGCCCGTGACAACGCAAATAAAAGAAAAGAAGTGTTCCATCGTCAAGTAAATTATGATACAACTAAAGAAAATTATGGCTAGTCTTTTTTTCTCCCTGGTTTTATTTGCTGTCGGATATTTGGTGAAAGCAAATCATTTTGAAAATCATCGACACTCAGTTAATCTCGATGTATATCTATGCCAGTGTATGGTATGAGAGAAAAATTACTCCTTCCGTTCGCTTTTGTACGACGTTGAAATTGAACTAACCAAAGTAAAATAAAAGAAAACGGAGCCATGGAATGGATGGAGTAGTATATTCTATGGCAAATTTTACAATGCTTGGGGAGGTATTGGGAGGTATTTCATGTGTCTATGATATGTGGGCCCAGGTATTGGGAGGTATCAATAGGGAGGTATTAGGAGGCATCGGGTGTGTCTATGGTCAGTGGGCCATATGTATCGTAACGCCTCCCAACGCCTCTCCAATTAAGAGAATTAAAAATTCATAGGAATTTCTTTTTCGTAGTTATATTTTTTGATCAAGGGTAAAAGGGTGCATTCACAATTATACAAATAATATTTGGAAGAGTAATGTTAGAGATGTATGATTTAAGTACTATAGTGATATTAATATTTGTTGGGTTAGGTTCGTTCCTCTCCTCAACGACGATGACGCCGCCGCCGCAGTCACCGCCTTCTTCTCCGACGCCGGCAGAGGCGGCGACGGGAAGAGGGTGAGGGCGTCGCGGGAGGGAGGCGGCGACGCGGGCGAGGCGGGAGGTGGCGACGGGGGAGAGGGCGCGGCAGAGGCGCGACGGGAGGGAGGCGGCGACGCTGGCGAGGTGGGAGGCGGCGACGCTGGCGAGGTGGGAGGCGGCCTATCCCAGGCGACGGCGAGGGCAGGGCGGCGGCGGCGTGCGACGTAGAGGGAGATGCTCCGCGGCGCTGGCTGATGTTATTAGCGCTGCAAGCGGGGCGGATGCGGCTGCCCGCGCCGCGCGCCGCATCCGTCCAAGCGGGCTGATGCGGCGGCCGGCATGCCGCCGCTTGCCGTTGGCGGGCTGCCGCAAGCCGCGCCGCGTCCGCATCAAAACAAAATCCGTGTATAAAACGCACGGGATAAATTTCATGTTTTCATGCTCTGTTCATTGTTGGTACTACTGATCTTCAGCAACTTGATCTAGATTGAGGCACCATGGATCGAATTTGGTACACTGTAAAATTAGAACTGTACAAATTACTCTAGATGGAACAGACATGATCTTTGTATACTACTGCTCTCAGTGAAACGACATACGCGTACGCACATCTACGTCATGTGGATCAACTGGGATGCCCAGTCAAAACAATAGGTTTAATTTATCAATTAGGCTGGTGCATGCATACAGCTGTTAAAAAAAATTGATTAAGCACACTTTTCCAATGACATGCAGTCCCACCATGCCTTCCACATCTTCTAAATGACGAGAGAAGAACATGAGTGCCAGAACCATCTTCAAGACAGACCAACACTTCATCAGAGCAGAGCATGATCAAAAACATTAGGAAGAGTTGGCCTCCCAATAATTGTTGAGTTTGTGAACCTGCAAAGCCCATCAGAGGAGAGAAATATACTGCTCGTATGCATTATCAGAAATACTCCTAGTACGAAGACAAATTTTGCTCACAGCTTATCAGAAACATCAGCAATTCAGCAACTGCTCAATTCTTATAACTGGCATTCAGTGCACATCTGCATTTCAGTTATTAGAATCCCAAACAGAAGGTAAAATTTTCTTTTCATTCACATATTGGGCCACTAGTAATACAGAGTACAAGCATTAACAGTAGCACCAAAACAAAGAAAAATGGAAACGAGTTTCATCTTTAATGGATTGGATTAGAAAGTGAAATTTTCCTTCTTCTCGACAAGTAACATACCACTCTCACTAGATTGTATAACAGCATTAAGGTTCCAGAAACGGCAGCAGTGGAATTGCAGGACAGACAGACAAGCACATTGCAAGCAGCACACTCAAGCTGCACATCTGCAATTGGCATGCCAGTTCCTTCGTAGGCATTTCCACGAACACAAGGCACACACCACTAAGGTGGATTGTTCCAGCGACGACGAAGGTGACACCTTGACAGAAGGCGAGATGTCGAGGGTGCTGGAGGGCATGGCGAAGACACAAAAGGGCGTGGCGTCGAAGGGACCATCAACAGCTGGCGGCGCAGTACACCGCCGCGCGGGACTGGCCGCGGATGGCCGCCGTCGTCGAGGCGCTCGATCGGCTGCAGGGGCTCAAGGACATGGCCGTCGCCGTCGGGCTCTGGCCGGCCAACGCGGCCGTCGCGGAAAGGAATGCCATCTCCACAAAGATCCACGCCGAGGTCAAGGGTGGCGCCGGCGCCGGGCTTGGATCCGTCGCCGCCTTCTCGCATGATGACGCCGCACATGGCCGCCGACGTCGAGTGCATCGTGGCGCAGTCGTGTGGTCCCCGACGGCCTCGTACTCGCCCTCCTTTGCCGACTTCGGCTGCTGCCCGCCGCCGCCTCCTCCTCCCCCGCCACAGCCACCGACGCGCTAGATGTTATCCTGGATGACAGGGACGACAGGGCTGGGTGGGTCACCGGGGGACTGTTTACCATACTACCCTTGGGAATTAATTCAACAAAAAAACGTTATTTTGCGTAGGCGTTGGGAGGTAATAAGAGGTATTGGGAGGCTATTCCAAGCATTGTAAAAGGGCTCATATTCTATCAATGATGAGGTTTATGTCAGCTTTGGAGCTCTATTTTTCAAATTCCTTTTGTGTTTCTTAACTCAGCGCAGCCTCAAATTCGCAAGAAATATATGAACTAGATGCAATTCAACTTCACAAGAAAACGAAAGCGATCGCAGTATTTCCCCCACTTTTTGCTGGATTCATGAGAACTGATTTGATTATTTCGCCTAATTATGTGCAGTACAATATTCTATCAGTGCTTTCGAAAACAAAGGTTGATTGTTCTTGTTGATGCCGACAGTGCACGCTCCGCGGGATGATGGTCAAAGGTGGGAAAGGAAACTTGGGCGCCACGGCCACGGGAAATCAGACAGCTATCTCAAAGACTCCGGCTCCAAATTTTATTCCGTCGCTTTCTTCAAACCGAACGCGTGGTACAGAGATGGGGTACAGGACACTGCGTCAAAATCACAGGGACCGGTCGTGACGGCAAATATCTTGCAGCAAAACATGTGTGAAGAATTTCGTGTTTGTTTGGAAGTGGATCTGCCAAGAATTTGCAAAAACATGAGGCAAGAAACGCAAGTAATGCTGGTCAGGAAAAAAAATCATGTCATGTCAAGGAACTAGGAACAAAACACAAAAGGAACTCAGGTAACCAGAATTCAGTGGTGGTGTAATAAAAAACACAAGTCTATACATAGCGGCCGTTTAGCTCTAGTTGAATACGTATTCAGTTCCTCATTCCAGAACAAATCGTTTAGCCGCATTGCCGTACTGGCACTGTATCACTTGTGGTGCTTAGCATCCCTTCATCCCATCAGGTATCAGGTAACAACAGTAATCAGGATCAGCCCATCAGCTTCATCCCATCAGGTATCAGGTAACAACAGTAATCAGGATCAGCCCATCAGTTCAATGAATAATTTTTTCACATGCAGTCAACACTTCTCTCATGATCCAAGATCTAAGATATCAGCAAAAGCATTCAGTAGAACAGGGCACCGATCTAAGGGTTATCTAGTCTTCTTACTCGGTTACTCTCTGAATTTCTGAACGAACTCTTACTCTGTGAATGAGCCTGCGACAGATTGGGCATGCCTTGTTTTCCTCTTCCACAATCCTGCAGTGGCAATGAGCAGCAGATAATGGTCTAGCAACAATCCAGCGATTTCATCGAAATGAGCATACTTTGAAGTATACTGACAGGCTAATTTCAAATTTATTTTCTTTCCAGAAAGTTTTTAAGTAGTTCCATTCTGCACAGGAAAAATGGAATAGTAACCCCTTCTTAGCTCTTAGCTTTTATAGTGTCGATATTAATCATATTATTCATAGCTATTCACATCTTCATAGCGTTGGTAGTGTGGCTTTGTTAGCTCATTTTTTTTTAATAAAAAATGAGCATATTTTGAAGTGTTCTGACAGATGCTTAAAATTGAGTTTCTGTACCAAATAAATAGTTACATTCTGCACATGCAGAATGGAGCATTAGATCCTAGTTTTTGCAGAGATAGTAACCAAAGTTATGAGCCACATTATTAGTGTGTAAACTTTCACAGTTATGAGCCACATTATCAGTGTTATTAGAAGCAGGCATATGTTTTACTCAACAACAGATCATAACCTACCTCCTTGCATTCACAGTTATGAGCCATATTATCAGTGTTATTAGAAGCAGGCATATGTTTTACTCAACAACAGATCATAACGTACCTCCTTGCACATGTAAGACAGGTAACAGAATGGCCGCAGGGTATGAAGAAGCAACTCTGGGGCTCGTCAAAGCAGACTTTACACATCTTCTCGCTGTACGAATCTTTAGCAGGTTTGACACTGGACTCTGGCTGCTCTTCGGTTGCTCCGTAGCTGACGAACACCTCTTTTCTTGGCATAATTGGTTCAGTTTCATGGTGTCTCGCATCTTGATGCCCAATGGGTTCCTGCTCTGCCTCAGCATTACCTGTGAGTTGCTTCAGCAAGCAGTAGACCATCGCTAGTACAATCACTACAGTCAAAACCGAATGGAAGTAGAATGTAAGTGAAAATTGAAAGCCAATGACCAAGTGGATAAGGAAAATGAAGGTATTTATCAGGCCATGGGAGTATGGGGGACACCTGTTACGACAAAATATGCAATCCACTGAGAATCAGAAGAGACCACGGAGATCATCAGAACCTGAAACGATGACACATCGGCAATTAAGAGTTCCATAGGCACCTGAAAGATGAACTTGCAACAAATTTAGAGACAGAGGCAGAGATTGGTACCTTTTGAGTGATGCTAAGAGTTGATCGTTGATGGTTCCTGGATTAGCTAAAGAAACCAAGAAACTGGCGTTGAATGCTAGAAACGATTTTATCAGAGCAGAACGAATGTAAAATATGGCGGTGTATAGTAGATGGCAGCAGGACTTGAGGGTGTTGGATGTGCATAACCCTTTGCTTGCCGCTACACCGATCGGCAGGAGGCTGGATAAGGTAGGAGAAGAGCTACCGGTCATGCGCTGAGCTCCTAATGAACCAGTCATTTACTTTCACTTACGGGTCTTTACATGGAACAGAAAGCCTGGGAAGGTTGACAGGTAGTTGTGGTGTCAAGGTTGTGAGGCCAACTACCATTCTTCAGGCCAAGAGTGACTCAGGCTTGTGCTAGTAGAAAGGAGCAACTAACACAACTTCGGAAAAAATTTGCTCAAATTTTGTGTTTCAGCTACAGTTAGCTGAAACAAACATGACTGAGAATCAGCCTCCATACAACAACAAAAATGAACTGGAACCAAATCACAATCTCAAAAGATGCATGGATGATCGTATGAGAATGGACAAGAATCACTAGTAGGATGGGTGAAACTTTGTTCAGAAACTATGAAGCCGGAATAGAAAGGAAAATGTCCACAAGTGAAATCCACTTGTTAATTCATAACAGACTGGAATGACAACGGTCCAAGCAAACGGTCTGTAAATCAACTGAGCTTGAGTGAAATCCAAAAGTTTGAAAGCTCAGATAAAACCCCAAAAAAAAGAACTCCTTGATTTTCGTTCATCCAACAAAAATGAGAAAAAGCTCATCAGGTTTACTGAAAATGCCAATATAAAGATCCAGTCCGAACCCTCCTGTTAATGGACAAGACCATCCAGCCACATGACCCCGTGCAAGCCGAATGCAATCCATCTGTCAACAGCAAACTGCGTTCTCCTTCCGGACTGAGCCCCCTATCCACTGTCAACAGCAAACTGTCTCAAGTTCAAATCTCCTCTCCCTCACTATTTTGCATCATTTTAACACCAAAGTGCAACTATATATGTTAAATGGGCCATATTACAGCTGGGCTCATCGTGCCTAATGTGCCGGCCCGGCACGATAAGCACTGGTCGGGCCGTGCCATGGGCTGAGCCCCCCGCCCATGGGATGGCTTATCGGCCGTGCCTAGGTGGGCTCGTGCCGTGCTGGGCCGGGCCGCCCATTTAGCCATCTATAGCTGTAAATAAACAGAGTGTTGCCGCAAGCACTGAGCAGCCACTGAACAGCGCAATAGAAATTGGTCTGCCACATCAAGAGCGCTAAAAAGGTGATACTGCCTCAAACACACGATTATGCGGTACTGCTTCAAACACACGATTATGCGATACTGCCTCAAGCACTGAACAAACCTCCACAAGTTTTGAATGCGGTGAGTGACAACAAGGGATAATGCCTCAAACACACAATTATGTTTGTGCCACGCAGTGCAACCAAACAGGCACCGGCATGAAGATTACCTTACTGAGCTTGCATCAGAAACATCCACGGGAACAAGCAGAGCAAGTTTGTCGCTCGCACTGTTTGGCAATACAATCCAAGACTGATTCACCCCCTCATTGTTCATTCCGTTCCTTGAATAGCATCCACCCCCATCTCTGCTGAGCATGAGTGTGATTTGTTGTTTTGGGGACGGGGACTCCTGGCATTTCATCGAACAGCTTGCGACCGCGTACCCGCGCAACGAAATGCAGTGAGGGCCCAGGCGTGCGACGAGGGCACTCCATTTAGAAGGATAGAACCCTTGGTGTGCATGCGCATGTCGGAGAGGAGCGCCATACCGGCGTCGTGAAGACAGTAGGGGGCCACTGGATCGATGCTTGCGAGTGCGTGGATACTAGTTGATACTGCCACGGTGGACCTCCGCGCGCGGGCAGTCACGGTCACCAGCGGCGGAGCCAGGAAACTAAGTCCGGGTAGGCCTAATTTCAAAGAACAGTGCTAAACGGTGTCTAAACAAGATTAAATAGCGTTAAACATAGCATGAACAGTGCTCTGATTGCCCTGTTGTCGCCGAGAGCCGGGTAGTCCTGGGACTACCAGGACTACCAGCTGGCTCCGCCACTGACGGTCACGTGCGCTCGCAGGGTCGACGATATGAGACCGCCTCGCCTAGAGCGACCCCGGGCAGTCGGGTGCAGGGACGAAATATTCCAGTCGTGAGGACTTTGTGTCCTACAGTATGAACTTTGTGTGCCCGTGACCTAATTGGGCTCATTTTGTTGATTAAAGCTGGGAAATGCATTTTGCGTAATCTGCTGACATGATGCCTTGATAAACTGGTTAGGATCAGTATGTTGGTAGAAAACAATGCATCTAATCTGAGAAACTGGCGAAGTGAGCGACCACTCAGGTGGTCGCTCGGTGGAAGCTCCAAGCGGCCAGCTGGGGTTCGTTCCCCGCATACGCATCAAGGTTCGGTTCACCTCCCTGTTGTGGCGTGCGGCTCCTGGGCTGCAGCCGGTGATGCTCGGCCCAATAAGCTTCCGTGGGCCTTTTTTTTCTTAATGAAAATTTATGGGGATCTCATTTTTCCCCTAATCTGAGCAACTGATAATGTTAGGTTCTTCTTTTTCTGATTTTGCCCAAAACATCATTGGCCACATACAGGTTTTAGTTGCTCGTATGTGAACATTCTCGTGTAGTGTGGAAATCTATGCTATTGGAGCTCTCGTAGGTTCTGCAAATCATCTTTCTTCGTTTGCTGATATACAGCTTTCTATCCTTTGGATAAGAACATCTCATATTAAAGTGATAGAAGTTGTTTAGATTATAAACAGATAATTCATCTATGTTTACAGTCTTCTACGCGAAACTTTGGGCCCTTTTCGGTCTAGGCGTGCAGTCCTTTATGCAAAAAGCATTTATCGGTCCTCTATACAAAGTTCGCCTGCAAATGCCACCGAAAGCTTAGTAGAATGTTCATATTTTCTGAACTTCTACTCTTTTTCTCATATACTTCACTACTTCTATTTTGATAAGGAGTCCATTACATCCCGTCAGGTATTTACTTCAATCTGATATGGCTTTGCAAGCTGTCTTTCAGTTTCATACACCACGAAGTTGTCATAACGGATCAGTGGCTCTGACAAAGTAAACGTGCTCGCTTATCATGTATGCAGTTCTTGATTGTGTGTGCACATCTCCGGAAGCAGTAGTTGTTTCAGGAGCCTGCGGAACTGCCTTTGAGAAGTGAAGAGATCGTGAAACATCCAATATCTCCCGGGTGCAGCTAGCTGATGTTCTGTGGTTAATCATGCTACTTTCGGTGTGGCTAAAATGCTTCCTTCTCGTAAGAAATCAGTATGGCTAAATATTTGCATATATATACTTGAGCAATCATTACTAGTAGTTGAAACCTGGAACCAAATTGTTCTTTTTACTTGAGCAACCAAAGTTTTATGCTTCAACCACTTGATCCACTTATCATGCTTAAAACATTATGCTTGAATGGTTTGTCATGAAAGCTCTACAATTTTCTCATTGTCTATTTTTTGGTGGCTGTGTTTAGTTTATAACTTCATATATTTTTCCGTTTGGATAAATTGTTTAAAGAAATAACTGAATACTTTCGCAGGTTCATCATTCAAATTCGTAAAGAGTATGAGTAGCCGGGATGCCTTCCATAGGAAGTGACAGTTTGTACATGTTAGGGATTTTTTTTTCAGTCAACACTAACTAGAGCCACCACAGGATAACATGTAAAATACTTGCCTTCCCATCTGATTATACCACTAAAAAGGGACCGAATGTTAAATTAAACAAGAGCTCCAGAGTTAAAAAATAATGGTAGTGATGAAGACAAAGAAACATGGTCAAAGAGCAATGGTGGCAAGTACACAAAAAACATTGTCTACAAAGAGGTCCTTATAACATTTTTCAATTCTAGCAGCCAAAGCATCATCTACAGATTGTTTTGTAACTTATCGTATACTGTATCTTATGAAAATAGTGATCATAGAATAGATTATAGATTGTTTCAATATAAAAAAAATTGTGTCAACCATTGAGATGCAAGTATAACTCTATTTGGGGCTGCGAACGAGTAGAGCTTGATTGTAATAATTTATCTCTACTACATAATAAGTCTCAAAGAAGTCGTCAGCCGGATCTTTCAGCCTCAATTTTCAGATTTCAGACCACCGTTTTGAATTCGTGTCGAATTTGAGTTGAATTCGAGTTCAACTCAAATCCGCGTTTTTCTGGGTTTTAGACTGTCTGAAGCAATTATCTTCACTAACAATCGTGTGGCCCAATAGACCTAGGTTCGACTCCCACTCTCTACATTATTATAGTGTGCTACAGTGTTTTTTTTTTTTTTTGGCCGCCAGGCTAGGGTGCGCTGGGCTGAGGTGGGCCTTTCGCCTTGCTATACACCTGGGTTGGGCCTTGCTCGGTTGCGGGCCAAATATTACTTAAGGAATTGGTACCATGAAGAAATCCTTTTTATAGAAGTTTGATGGAATTTCAAAAGGAAGTGTCAATGTCATTTGACTTGAGATTCAGGTTTTGATAATTACATAGGTTTGAGCAAAGCAAAGCAACATTTCAGAATTGGAGTTTGGTATGCAGGAATTTGAGAACATGAAATAAGTTTGAACCAAATTACTTTGAATTTGAGATGGTTAAATTCTGGGGTGGGCTCAATGGGCAAGGTTTTTAGGAACATTTAAATTTCATAGTTTATTATATTATCTTGAAACTGATTTACTATAAAAGAAATACATAATAAACCATATAAATGTACATTAAATTGATTATATTTTAGACCCAGTCTTTAAATATACTATTTATTAATTATGCAAGTCATCTGATTCAACATTTTTTCTAATTTTATGCACTTCATGTGTTATCCTGCTATTTCACCATGTATAATGAATTATTTGACTCCCGTAGCAACGTGTAACTATATAAAGGGTTCCTTGTGACCTGATTAATAATTAGCTACTACCTATAAAGGTGTGTCGCTGGTTAGTGATGGAAATTTTGCCGCCACATGAACTAACCAGGCACCGTGCGTGACTTTGGCGGTCCAGCGGACGGTCGACAGCACCGCCTTCTTCCTAGTAGTCAGATATACCACAACATATTTAGGCCCAATGCACCTTATTATTTTATTACCAGGTTATTTCACATATAATGTTATTATGATTTGTTGCCACTCATGCATTGACTATGATTACGACATGACCTTATGGAATATATTTTCTTTATATCCGTATGAGCGAAATTTCTGGCAGTATTTCGGTTGCACTATGGATAAAGTGATACACATTGTCCAGCCCGGGCACTCGCCTAGTCTATTACAAAAAAGCATGGATGCAAAAAGACTCCTACTCCTATCAAAACATTTGTAAGTCCTCATTTGAACTAGGGCATTCCAGAACAAAGATGGAACTAGGGACATTCACTTTTACGAGTATTGATATGATGGACTCACTTATACGTTGCTATCATCATTTCTTGGAAAAAAGTATTTAACAAAAATACAGTAACGAATGACGCTTGATCTTTATCACTTGTTATCCGGCAATACATAACTGATATTATTATGGTCCTCAAAAACATGCTTAGGCACATAGTACTTAGTTTCAATATCTCTTGTAAATTTCAATCTAATATTTAAGTTGATCATTTGATAATTGGTGTCAAAAATGTTGTTCGTCCAAATGCGGTTGTGTCATGCATTTATAACGTGCATGTCGTTTTATATTACTTGAGATCCTCATTTGTCCCTCCCATACCAATGGAAACCATCGTTGGAAAGAGGTTATAAAAGATAGCCCTTTTACAATGCTTGGAATATCCTCCCAATACCTCCTATTACCTCCTAATACCTACTCAAAATAATGATTTTAGGTTAATTTAATTTATCAAGGGTAGTATGGTAATCATGATGGGCTACCGTACACTTGCTAAACAATGAACTAACGCGCCACATAGTTCATCGGTTCACTCCCACAGTGGGCTACCGTACACTTGCTCTATGCCAGCCTCGCCACCGCCATAGTAGGGGCCAAACGAGAAGCCGTCTCCCTCGTCCTCCTCCCACTCCACGGCCATGCCGTCCATGTACCACTCACCGACGCACCCGCCGGTGAACGGGCCAAGGGCGGCCTCCGCAGTCTCCGTCCACGGCATGGCGTCGTCGTCGTCGAAGACGGCGTACGGCGACGGGGACCGCGAGCACCCGAAGCCGTCGAGCTCGAAATCGTCGGACAGGACGCCGCCGTTAGCTGCCTCTGCCGTTCGTGCTGCCAGTCCAACTAACTCTCGGGCCGGCCGCAAGCAAGCAGAACCAACAACAATGGCTATGCTATCTATATAATGCATGGAAGCTAGGAGACGACCCGCAGCAAGCAGAGAAGCAAAGCATCAATACAACAGATAATGGCGCCGCAGCCGGAGTTCCGAGTCCTGGACACCGAAAATGTCCTTATCACTACTACACCTGACGGAGACGGCGCGCCCGCTGCTGCTTGCGCCGTCCCCTTGACTTTCTTCGACGTCAAGTGGCTGCACCTCCCACCGGTGGAGCGCGTGCTGCTATACCGCCTCCCGGACGACGCCGACGCCGCCGCCATTATCTCCAACCTCAAGTCGTCGCTCTCCCACGCTCTCCGGGCCTTCTACCCGCTGGCCGGCCGCGTCCGCCTCGCCCCGGTGGGGAAGACCGACAGCGGCGTCCGGCACGAGCTCTTCTACCAGCCCGGCGACGGCGTCCCCTTCACCACGGCCGAGTACGACGCCGACGTCGATGACCTCGCCGCCGACGACGTCCGAGTCGACGCCGTCGCCCCGCTCACGCCGCCGCTGCCCAGGGGCCGCGCCGTGCTCACCGTGCAGGCCACGCTGCTGTCGCGGCGGTGGGGAATCGCGCTCGATTTGACCATACACCACACTGCCTGCGACGGCCGGAGCTCCACGCACTTCCTCCACACCTGGGCAGCCGCCGCCTGCGCTAAGAGTCTGCCTGTGACGGCGGTGATTGATGATCCCCCGGTGATTGACATGAGACCTCTTCGGCGGCGTCGGCCAAGGTCCTAGGGGTTCCGGGCGAGCTCCGCGGCCAGAGGTCGCCGGAATCGTCGCCGCCGGGCGCCCACGAAGCGAGATCGCCGGAGCCGTCGCCGCCGGGAGCCCACGAACCCTAACATACGAAGATGAAATTTATTTTTTTCTCTCCAACAAATATTCATATACATCTCTAACATTACTCTCCCAAACATTATTTGTTTAATTATGAATGTACCCTTTTACCCTTGATCAAAAAATATAACTACAAAAAAGGAATTCCTAATAATTTTTAATTCTCTTTTTTGGGGAGGTATCAATAGGGCGTTATGACACATATGGCCCACTGACCATAGACACACCCGATACCTCTTAATACCTCCGTATTGATACCTCCGAATACCTGGGTCCACATATCATAGACACATCAAATACCTCCCAATACCTCCCCAAGCATTGTAAAATTTGCCTATAAAAGAACGTGTCAATATTTAACAACACGCTTCCATTTTTTTCTCATGATGTGCCTCTAAAATATCTTGTTACTACTACGCAAGAATTAGATTTATAATTTTTTTCTTATTTAAAATTTTTAGTTAATATTTAATAATAAACCGGACGAAACTGTATTCTCAACAACTAGAATATTTGGTCGCGCCGATTGCTTTGCAGCGACCAATTGTTCTCTCACGCCTGTGCGGCGCGTAAGGTCAATCGGCGTGACAAAATGGCCTAGAGAAAATACAGTTTTGTTCTGTCTATGATTAAAATATGAATTTGAATATATATAATAAAAAATTCTTAGTTTTACCGGATGCCAAACAACACAGCCACAGCTGCTGCACACATGATTTGCCCAAGCATTATTCCTCGTCGCCTCACATCATTTTCACCCACTTTTACATGAACATACCTCGTAGTACATAGTATATTTTTTCTGCGAAGTCCATTTCATCGTATATGCTACTGCCATCACGACAACGAGACAAGCACAACTTTTTTTTTTTTTGAGGGAACGAGACAAGCACAACTTTGATTCGATCCGAACCCAGTGGCCATTTCGTGCTCAGAGCTTGCTGGAGACGGCGATGGGCCTGGGCCGGGGCCGTGCCGGGGCGGGCTCCTTGGGCACCACGACGGTGAGCACCCCGTTCTCCACGCCCGCCTTGATCCCGTCCACCCGCACGTTCTCCGGCAGCGCCACGGCCCGCGCGAACTCTGGCTTCCCGCGCTCCGCCACGTGCCACACCACCCCTTCCTCCTCCCTCTCGTCCTTATCCCCCTTCCCCTTCTCCTTCGCCGGGCCGGCCCTGATGGTGAGCACGTTGCCGTCCTCGACCTGCACCTTGACGTCGTCCTTGCCGAGCCCCGGCACGTTGATCCGGAGCACGTGGGTGGTCGGGGTCTCCACCCAGTCCATGGCCGCAGCGGAGGATGAGGACCAGTCAACCGTGAACGGCCGGCCGTGGAGGAGGCGCCGGAAGGGGCTCCCGAAGAAGAAATCCGCCATTGGAGCTGAAGCGAGCTTGAGTTCGGTGGCTCGGAGCTGTAGCTGAATCGTTGGGATGGCGATCGCTTCTTGGCGAACTGGAGAAGATGAGGATTGACCCAGAGGGTGGGCGGGGGTGTTAAATTATGAACACGGCCACGCCAGAGGATGGTTCCAGAAACAGAGAGAGGGAGATGGTTAGGGAATAAAGTAGAGGGAGAAGCTTCTGGAGTGTGATTGGCAGTTCTGAATATTGGTAGATTTTTCTGGTGTTTTCCATGTTCAAAGATACTCCTCACTGCCTCAGTCCCCAATAAAACAACACATCCAAGAACTAAAGTGGGATTTGCACCAGGAAACCTGACATGCGAATAGTATTAAACGACAGCATCGTACTGGGACAAGATAAATTAAGTGGCTTCCTTTTACTGCCTGAACAACTTAATTACTTCTAAGAATTCAAGACCAGTGGAAAAGGTGATATCAATCTAAGGTCTAACTAGATTTTTTTTTTCTTTTTTGAATCAGGCCTAACTAGAGTTGATTACAGGTAGGTAACTGGGCAACTTCACTACTCAGAGATGGACCAACAAATAACTATGCGCTTAGCCTCTGCTCTTTGTTTGTCCATTGAATTTGGCAATTTTCCTGCTAATAAGTAGCCTTTTGAATCCTCTCCTGCATTTACTCATACTACAGAGGGCTCCTTTGGAACGCAGGAATTTCCCAGGAATTACACAGGAATTTCACAGGAAACAGTTCAATTTCACAGGAAAAATGCAGGAAAAGAAAAAATATTCCTTCAATCTAAACGAGCCCTGAATGGACAAGTGAAATGTATGTCATAGGTCAAGTAGACAAGCTGAAATTACTCAAATGACAGCGAAGGCTTAAATCTTTGCTTACCTCCCCTCAATTTGACCTTTTTATTAATAAACATGCCTACCCTGCATTAACCTTGAACAATCACAAAGAAAATTCAGAACCGGCATTCCCTCTGTCTTGCACATTGGCTGAAACAGTCTCTTTGACGTACTACCTTCGTCCCTAAATATAGGACGTTATTGACTTTCAGACATCCGTTTGACCACTCGTCTTATTTGAAAAATTTATGAAAATGATATTTATTTTGTTATAATTTGTTTCATCAGTAGATATATTTTAAATATAACATAATTATTTTTATATTTTATAAATTTTTTGAATAAGACGAATGGTGAAACGTGATGTCTGAAAAAATCAAAAGCCCTATATTTAGGGACGGAGGGAGTAAAAGAGATCCACATCACAACAGCATCGTTAGGTATCTGCATTGTGCTTTTCACAAAGTGGACAAAATGCACTCTGCTTTCACCTGATTAACAGTCCTGATGGAATCAATGTTTTACTTGATTGGATCCAGCTCTGAAGACTTTTTTTTTGTTTGAGCAAAACACACCACCTTTTTATTAATCATCCAGCTCTGAAGACTGAAATGGCATGTTGCGATGGGAGAGAAAGCGGCCCATCATTCGTGGGATGTGGATCTGGCCTAACCCAATCGAACCAGTTTCTTCGGCTCGATACCAGGGCTGCATACAAGATACAACCCGCCCAACAACTAACTAACTGCATATAAAAAAAAGAGGGGAAAAAAAAGACTAACTGTGATCCAAGCCCACAAGTGCAAATTCAAATGCGTATCCTTTCTAGGAACGTAAAAAATAACATTCAATGTTTGTGAAAGATTGTCTAGGTAGAAAATCACAAGCCATATGCTACATGCAGTAAATACTAGATAACATTCTTCCTCCTCTTTCATCCACATCACTCAACCTCTTAAGGTAAAGATTTTCATGTGGTACTTAAAAAGGGGTAGTACTTACGAAAGATAATCTGGTAAGAAGGAATTGGAATGGTAGCAGCAAGTGTGCTTTCTGTGCTCAAGATGAAACCATTCAACATCTTTTTTCCGAGCACCATTTTGCAAAGTTCTTGTGGAGAACGACGCAATTCACTTTTGGACTAGAGCCTCCGAGTAGTGTTAGTCATATGTTTTCGGACTGGCTTCGTTGCTTTGATTCTAAGTCCAAAACTCAAATGCTATTGGGAGCATCTGCTTTGTGTTGGGCTCTTTGGTTGAGTAGGAATGATATCGTTTTTGATAAATCTCCTATGAAAACTTATATGCAGGTATTATACAGGGGCACTCATTGGCTTCGGCAGTGGGCACAACTACAAAAGTGTGACGACGACACCAACATGATGAAGGATGCATGCCGTGAATTGGAGACTACAGTGATGCAAATCTTTGCCGACCATGGATAGCGTTTTAGCAATAGGATTGCTCTTTAATAATTCATCCAAACAATGTTGGTGTCTCCTATGTTTACTTTTTATAATTTTGAGAGTGGTGGCAGACGGAAGAGCTTCTTAGAGTTGTAATTTGCAGACTGTAGCCTCTAATGGAGGTAAACGCCGGGATGCTGTTCTTTTCCCATTATCTAAAAAAATCCACATCACTCAAATTTTATATGGAATGTCTCCTTAGAACACACGCCCTAAGTGTTAAACCTAAATAATCAGTTTTGGAAACATATATTCAACAATTGTATGTGATTTATTAGGAAGTATAATTAATGTATTTTATTTCGATTATCTATACACCTTTTATTTTTAAAAAGAAGGAAGAACACCCAATTATACTTGCTAGGGTTTTTCTTTCTAGGATTCACTGTGATATGATCATCATAATAAATGGACACATGTATGATCGATCCACCTTCGGGGAAGTGGTGTCCCCTACCTGAGGGTGCCGAGTTCCATACACTGAACGCCACCTGGCCTGTGCATTGTTGAGGATGCAAAGATGGTCCACAAGAGTTTTCAAATCGTTGCCAATATTGCCTCTTCTACCTCTGCCGGACTTCTCGATTACACTTTTACGGCTAGTCGGCTAGGAGTACTGCATAACAATAAGTCTTCAACCACCCATCTAGTTAAACAAGATTTACTTAAAATATTAGACCAGTGCTGGTCCTGGTCCACGGCTTGAAAGTATGCCAAACAACAGTGATCATCCATCCATCCGCTAATGAACTTTCATGATCTTCAAACACTTATTGGTAATGATTCAATGGCACTGAGCAGAGAGCACTAGGACAAGCTAATCCATTTTCGTACGAATTTCTAATGATGACAACCTCTGTCCTTCTCACAAAAGCTGAAATAATTCAGTTCCTCAACCTCCTTACTCATCATCATCACAAAATAATAAATGTATGAAGAATACAAAGTTTCAGCAACCAATTATCTTCAACAAATTAATAATATTTTACATTAATACATGTTTCCAACCATTGAATGCGATGAAACCAGAACCAACGTGAATAGGGCATATATAAATGATGCATATATATAGGTTCCACAACTATATATAAATACAGTATACAAGACAAGTAGAGACCACATTTCAACTTCTTAATTATTATCAAGGTAATTATATGTTGCTTAGTGGCTTGCTAGCGTAGCTGGTAGTGGCTAGAATCTTCACTTCACATTCCTGCACAGTGGATGCCTACCTTTCAGCTCATGTCATTTCAGCAGCATGGCTTCCCTTTGTTTTGGCCGATAATGACAGGATAAAAGAGGCCCTAAAAGATAAAAAGAGGCGCGGAGTAGAGAGAGAGAGAGAGAGTTGGACTAAAGCAGTTTTCAAGCAAAAGCCACCGACCGATCCAATCTCAGCCAAGTGGTGACCATCTTGCATACTTCTAGCTTTTGCCTGCATATACATGGTTAAAAGAGGTACACATGATCAATGAATGCCATGACACCAGCAATGATTGACTGATGTAGTGAATATTAAGAACTGATAACTATTGACTCGAAAATAAGCTTACCACCGACACCGCCGGCCCTTCGGACGAAAGAAAGGAAGACGATAACAATTGCGACTGCCGCAACGAGGCCGATGATGATGGCGAGGGTTTTCCCAGATTCATCTGATAAAAATTGGCACACGAGAGGAACAAACTGGTTAAACTCAAGCCAAACTACTAAATATATGTGTGGTGCAGCGGTATTTGAGTATATTTGATTGTACTATATAGTAGTAGCTTTATGTAAAAGTGGGCAAGTAAAGGGTTTAAAGCTATCCCCAAAAGCGAAAAAGGCCGAGCAGTACACTACTCGCAGTGGGATACCATAGATATCCTGTTCTGTGTTTAAGATTCCAATGATACAAAGCTGCATCATTTTGAATCCACTTTGTGATACACTGCCGGTCTCAGAACAAGGTTAACAACACATGGAAGAAAGTGAATACACGTCCATGCCTAGCTGAAAGATGAGAGGAAAAGTGAATGGCAAAAAAGTCCTTTTGGGATCTTTTGGTTGTTGGATACCTTTGCACTTTGGACACACAATAATTTGCTTCTGACTAAATGCATCTACCATATATATGTAGAGAGAATATGCAGACCATTAATCAGTGTTTTATTGTCCTGCGCTATTGTCAATATTGCACGAGGCTAAGAACATCTAGATATTAAGTCGAACAACTAGGTATTTGTATGCTTTAAGGACATTTATTTTACGGTAATTTAAGGTTAGATGATTGAGGGACATGCAGAGATATATATGAGAAGGTTCCGTCTGTTGACTAGAAGCTACAACCCCAATCATTCACACACCATGCCACTAGATACAAATGCAGCCATCAGGAATGGCTAAATTATAATGTTGGCTTACACAATGTACATGGAAATACCCAACCCCAGCAAGAGTACGTTGCTGTCACATGGGATCGCCAGCCTTGGCAATTTTAGTCAACATTTTGGATCAATCCAACCGTACTGTCACTTCCTAACCATATAGCCTTCTGTTTCTATTTGACCCTCTCATTTCCAAAAGTGATCTACACTCGGTTCAAGGGTATGGTTTCATGGAGTAGACCTGAAGACAAATCACGAAATAATTGTGGTACTGTAGTACAATTCTCGAACGCCTAAAAATATAAACACATATAAGCTAAGCCATGCAGTTCATACGTGCACCAATCATGACAAGACGTAATTTAAAGGAGTGTAAAAGGATGAGTTCGCCACCAACTCTATATACGGATATATTTTCAGTAAGTGGCTTGAGTTAACAACTGAATCGTATGCGTAATGCTAGCACTTGATGGTCCTGGCTGCAAGATCCAACAAATATTGAGAGCTCCGAAAAGAAGCAACCGGACGTAGCGCTCACACCAACGTGTTTTCGTCAGCAATATTTCGTGCCGATCGATGTGGTGTGTGCACGAGACGAGGTCACCCTGAAACAGCAGGGAAAGATCCACGCTGTTCCATCATCAAACAGGCCTGGAAAGACTCCCTGGGCAAAGCAACCTATCACCATCTAAAACTGATGTAAAAAACATGGGTTCAGAGCATTAATGAGCCAGAGTTCTTTACGCATACTCCTTTTGCATGGTGCTTGTGTTTATCAGGAATGTTCTCATGATTGAAGACGACGTATGGTGGATCAGAACAGGGGGGGGTCATATTTATGGTTCGTCAATATTCGCGCGTTCATGACTACACAGTTCAGTCAACCTGATCGATCAACAGCTAGCCGATTTCAGAACAAACGGTGGAACTTGAAACAAAATTCGCAGAGCATATAACTGAAGCCCCGCAAGATCGAATTTGAAACGATCCATGCGTCGCCAAACTGGCCCTCCGAGGCCAAGAAAAAAACCGTGATGGATGGAATGGGTGGCATCAGCTGCTTACCGTGGGTGGTGTACGTGTTCGGCACGAATCCGCCGTACGCGTATCCATTGCCCGTTCCCACATCGCCGCCGCCAGCGACGCCATTGCCGGCGCCGGTGCCGGGGACGGCGCCACCTCCGATTGCAGGCAGTCCGTTGCCGCCGCCACCGGCGGCGGCATTGGACCAGAATCGCGCGTAGCACTTGCCGAGGTACACCTCGCCGGCGGAGGCGTAGCCGCAGCCGGCCTTGAGCTGCGCGGACGCGGCGGAGACGCAGTCGGTGCACATCTTGGCGCCGAGGTCGCCAACGCACTGCGACATGGCCTGCACGTAGCCCGCCGCGCCGGCACGGTACGACCCCTCGTCGGAGGGCGCCGACGACGCCGCCGCCACGAGCGCGCCGAGCGCCGCGTCGCGGCTCGCGACGACGTCGGCGCCGCCGTTCTCGCCGCCGCACTTCTTGAACAGCACCGTGGTGTCCTGCTTCCCGAGGAACGAGTCGTTCCCGTAGCGCACGAAGCACGCGCGCAGCTGCACGGCGGCGCCGGCCGCCGTGTTGCAGAGCGAGGAGAGCTTGGACGCCGCCGACTTGACGCAGGCGCCGCAGACGGCGGCGGGGAGGTCGGAGCGGCACTGGTACACGGCGGCCAAGCCCGTGCCGGACGACGGCGAGGTGTAGTTGTTGTAGGCGGTGTAGGCGGCGCTGTTGACGAGCGTCGCCAGCGCGGTGTCCACGTCCGCCGCGTACTGCGACCCCGGGTCGTAGCGACCCTGCGAGCACCCGGCGTACACGAACGCCGTGTAGTCGTCGCCGCCGCGCGCCGGCGAGAACGCACACAGCACGGCCAGAGCGAGGAGGTTGAGCACCGCCGGTGCGAGAAGCTTCGGCATGGTTGATTGATGGCCTCTGCAGAGTGGTTTGGAAGCAGAGGAGGAGGTTCAGTGCAAGATGCAGCTGAGAATGGAGTGTGGCTGTGAGTGTGGAGTGGAGGGATGGGCTTAGGGTTTTTATAAATGTGGATTGACGCAGGTCTGTCAATGGCGTCAAATTTTTTGCATCCACGTATGGGAAAAGTGAGTGCTCGGCCACATATATTTCGTTGGTTATACACGTCTTACAGCGTGTACTGTTGTCCTAGCTTTCAGAACAAGTGTATTGGAGCGTATGCTTACGAATGTTCCAGTTTCCATGGCGTATAACTTTACTTTTGCATTTATTAATATTTTAAACTTTGGTCGTTCCAAAGCTGGTTAATGGACACCCGGTCGATCGAGGCGCACAAGCATTTTACCTCAGATCATGTGCCGCTGACGGTCACCGTCTCCACCACCATTCCACGCAGCCATTACTTTCGCTACGACCACTCCTGGGCCCTTCGCCAGGACTAAAGAAGGAGCTGGTGCCCGAATCGTGGAGTGCGTCTTCTGGCCCAAGCCCAGCGAAACGTCGGTGCAGACGTATCAAGCCTATTGTCCAGCGTGAGCTCGATTGCAAGCTTGCAATTTTATATCAACTCCCTTGATCTCCTGGAAGAACCCGTACTGACGCAGTTGTACAGCTCGTACGTAGGACATGTTATATGGGGGGGCACCATAAGCATTCTGCATCATGTAAATTAACACATCGCAGCTTGTTCTGGCGCTATGGCGACACGACCGGCATTGGTAAATGGACGATAAGAGATCCGCCGCCCCCGCGTCGCTCCCTAGGGCGACGTCACGGGCAGTGGTCTAGGACGGCGGCGGCGGGGTTTGATATATGTGAAACTCTTATCGATATATGTGGAACTCTTATCGCATTGCAGCATACCTGTGGAATCCATTGACAAAAATGTCAAAATGAACAACCTATTGACTAGCGACTTTTCTACCTTTTGGACACTATTTTCGCGGGGTTCGCCAGTTTAACACCCAAAGAACACCCACACCAATTCACTAATGTTATCACTGCCCTCTGGTATCAATGCCATTTTACAACTTTTACTCCTTTTCCTTTTCTTCTCCTCTCTCAGGCATAGCAAAATATAATAGTGCGCCCTTTGGGTGGGACTTATCTGGCTAGGTCGCATCGCTCTCCAATGTAGCCGCCACCGCTGGAGTGCTTCATGAATCCTAGCATTGCACTATTTACCTCGTCCCATGGCTCCTCTCTCATGAACAATGTTTTTGCTCCATCTTCATGATTTGTTGAATGCATTATTTATTTTCTATGCTATGTAAAAGCACAAATTGGGATAAGTTGGTGGCTGCTTGTGACAATGGATGCTGATTTTACAAGTACCTAACTAAGTATGATGGGTCTACCATACTAGACACATGCATGATTGTGTGGTGTAAACATAGTTGAAAAGTCAGTGTGGTTGTATGTAGTAAAGGGAGATCTCATGTGACACAAGTGTGGTATCGCACGACAAAAAAGGATTAGATGTGTGGAAAAAGGCACGAAGATTTGGACAAATTTTGTTAGAGAATGTTCACCTTAGCAACTCAGAATATTACAATAATACTTTTAGAAATTACATAGACTAGACAATCTGATGTGGCTTTGACGGTGAGAAAATCCACCTCAACAACTCGTACTCCGACAAATTTAAAAAGTAGTCCCAACTACTTGATATGGCGTGGCCTTGACATGGAAAGAAAAGTAAACACGCGTCAAGTGTCGAATATATATCGTGGCACCTACCACACGTGTCCAAGGAATTAGTTGGGAGTATGTCCAAAATCTACCAAATGCCATGTCATTTCTAACTTATCTTGCCACGTATCAGTTACGCAGAAGCCAAACATGATACATATCCTTTCATAGTGTACATGCCTATAAATACCACCCTAACCAGTGTGTAGTTCATCGCTCCTATCTCACCCGTACACATCAATAGCACCATCTTATTATTTGCGACATAGTAGCGAAAAGCCATGGCTTCGCACACAAGCAAGATATTTGGCCTACTTGCTCTCCTTGCACTTTTTGCAATTTCATCTAATGCAACAACTTGCCCACAATCCTTCCCACCCATGATGGAAATGGGCATGATGAGTCCGTGCATGCAATCTTGCATGATGCAACAAACTTTCACCATGGGAGGCTTAATCTCTCCCATGATGGGAATAGTCCCTATGGACTCATGCATGCAATCTTGCATGACGCAACAGGCTTTCATGACCATGGGTACCTCGCCCTTGGCAACAATGATGATGGAGCAACAATGTTGCATGCACTTGACGATGATGGGAATAATGTCCCCAAAGTGCCACTGTGGTGTCATGTGCCAGATGATGATGCAACAACAACACATGAGGATGGCTATGCCACAATCATACATGTGCAACAGAGCATCAATGGGGATGCTGCCAACTTACTGTCAGCAGCTCTTTCCTTGTTGTGCCATCTAGATACAGTTATCATCTTGTGATGTACCTTTTGATTAAAGGTCACACACCATCGTGTGTGATTCATTCATCATGAATAAATTAATAATGAACAAGATTTTGATCTTGTGTTTATAATTTTTATCAAGTTATCTTGTAATTGTCTATGCCTTAATTTATTACTTTCTCAAATTAATACAAAATCTATTTGGTCATCATGATAACCAATGACACTTTAAGAAATAATATGTAAAGAATAATAAACAGATTTGCAAGCTTCAATCACATGATGATGGCCTTTTTTTGCTTTTCATCTAATTTATGATCTAAAGGTTGGCCGATCATGAGTAATTTTCGAGCATTTTAGGTTTAGTATTAATGGCCTAACTAGGTTTTGCTGTTGAAATTTTAACAAGGAAAAATTTCCTGAAGATGTCTTCTAGAATTCAACAATTAGTTTGTTTACTTTAGTAATTAGTGAACTAAAAGCATCAAATGGTTGTCGTGGCATATATTGATCTGTAAAGGAACAATCCAAGCTACAAATGGTACATCATGTGAATAATGAAATATGAAACATAAAGTATAAGGGTCGAGACAAATTTGGTTGGAGAAATTTTTGAGTCAACCTCAATAACTCAATCCTAAGAAATTTCTGAGTCCACCTCAGAAATTTATAAATAGTATCAACATTCTGATATGGCCTTGAGCTGCCATGAAAATCTAACACATCATGCCTTTTATCTACACAAAAGGAACGAGTGCGGGATAACTTTCAGCACCCATCGTATTCCTTTTCAAGATTGAGGTTAGTGTTTAAATCTACAACATGCCAAGTCATTTCTAGCTTTATTTGACCTCAAACATTTAGTTATATAGAAGCCAAACACCGCATGACCTACATGATTCAAAGCTAAGCACTGATTTTACAAAGCATAAGGTGTGGACTGTCATATGGCACCTATCATAATCTTTTACAGAAGTAGTTGTCGGATAGTGTCCAAATCTATCAAATGCGAAGTCATTTCTAGCTTATATGGGCTCTAACATTTAGCCATGCAAGAGCCAAATACCTTAATAGATTGGCCTGCGTTTCTCCAACAAGTTGGGTTAGTATCAAATCTATCAAATTCCATGTCAAACCTAGCTTATTATCTGCCCACGAACAGCCTAAAACAGCATACGTGGAATGGATTCTTTAGGGAAATAGTAGAGTTAGTGTCCAAATCTATCAAGAGCATTGTCAATTCTAGATTGCTTATGCTCTAACATTCTGTAAGCCTGACATTCTACCTTTGAATCGCTAGCATCTAAATGCCACCCTGATAAGTTTATAAATCAATAGTGCACCATCTTATCATCTGTGTTGCAACAATATTATGAAAATATTGAAACAATATATTTGAAATTTTGAACTAATATATTAGAATGGGTAATGTTGAAAGCATACTAAATTATAAGATCAAAAACTTTTTGAAACCTAGGTCGCTAATTCCGAAACACTAGTTAAATTTTGTATTATAATTTTTTATATTCATACTAAAAATTTTGAATTGAAAATGATGATTTTGAAATTTTAAAAAGATAATATATTCGTATTGGACCTTATAAATTTTTCATTTATTTGAAAACATTACGGTCAAACGGATTAAAAGTAACCTGTAATTTGAGATAGAAAATTATTTGAATTTTGTATCCAAATGAAGTCCCAAATGCCTCTATGCACGCTTTGACACGTGCCAGTGTACCGTACCTTCCTCACCAACCAGCAGCTCATAGCACACTTGTTATCAGATTGATGAGTGCACGAACCTTTGGCGTAGCACCATTTGTGTCCTGCAACATGTCCTTTTCCTAGTAATTCAGTCTCTATGAAAACTTGTGGTTTCCAGTTGTGCACAAGACTAATGAACAGACATTTTTTCCTCTCCCTAGAAAAAACATTCCCGTTGCAGAAAGAAACAACACTACACCATGACACACCTTTGGACAGTTGAATGTGTTAGCATAGGTTAGTCATGGTGTTGTGCCGAGCCCCAGGGAAACACTTTGGCTACATAACAGATCAAAGCAGTTAACAAGGGGCAAGGGCCAAGTCGGATGGCTCCAAAGTGAGAAGAAAACTTGTCTATGACATTAGTGGAGCACGGAGAACAAGTAAATGCTTGCGAACAAGAGGGGAACGTAAAATTGTGGTGGTATGAAGACTCAAATTACATGTAAAATGTTTATTTAAATTCTTGAAAGACACTGGTCGCATCAAAATCTTACTACAAGTAGAGCTATCAGAGAGTACACTCTCTCGAATTCAAGAGTCGTTGCGAACTGGTTGGTCCAAGTAAATAAAATAAAAGAGCGCTGAACTGGCTCTGCGCTAAGCGTACGAAGTTTTTACCCAGGTTGCATTACTATGCAGTCGCATGTCGCGCGACGGTAAAGTTGATCACACGTCGCTGCGAAGAGTGACGGTCCGATTCGCGAACTCGTAGAACACAGTCCCATCGTAGACGCCCCTCAAGGTTTCCTTGTGCAGGTACCCACGCCTGTCCTTGCCGAGCTGGTAGATCAATTCCCATTCCACCTCAGCAGGGGCCCTGCACGGGTGAGTGTGCACATTTAAATGTGTATAAAAATACATTTGTAATTCATGTAACTATATAGGATACGTGTACTGAGAATGCAACTTTACAAGACAGTCTCTTTACCTACAATTTTCGTTGAGTGGCCTACAGTCCTAATGCTCCTAGTCTTTTTTCTTAGGAATGGGTGACAGTTTCATTGTATAAATAGTATCTTTCCCCATAGTTTTAGCAATTAAACATAAAGTTTGCTACAAACGTATATTACCTATATATAGTTATTGTGAATTCTTAACCAAATGCCCTATATATTGTTGGCCACTTGCTAACATATGTAGGGAAAAGTTGTAATCTTGCAGTGTCAACACAAACTAAATTAATTATATGATACAAGAATACACATTAACTTTAATACAAACTTAATTAATTGATAATTTCTTTGACAAGATTTCAGGCCCTTTTGTTTTCTTTCAAAACCATGATGGCGGCACTTATCTCAGAATATTTGATCTTATCAAGATTGGTTAGCTTTTTTTATTATTATTTTCAGGTTAAGCGTGTGGGTAATACAATCTTATACCATGATATGGGATCAAGAAGGTCCCTGTTTGAAATAAGCAGCTCCCTGATCTCTAGCCACGTCAAGCAATCCGGCTTGATGTGAGCGTGCTTTTTGAATATCTTTTGAAAATTCTCAGGGACGAACCTGGTAAAAAGGTTGGCGCACACTTAAGATCAGTACATATAAAAATTTGTTTTGTTGAGTGATGTAACAAGGTCAAATGTAAAACTTATATTTCTTATCTTTATACGATGAAAGTTCTGAGATGAGGAGTTTATACGTACGTTCCTTTCCTGTCGTAGGCACCGGAGTCACTTCCATGGATTGCTCTGTGGATGTGCGACATGTGGATGTTGGTGCTTGGTAGTTTACCCGGCTAAAATGTGGAACATATAGGGCAATTAGTAGTGACAACCACAGAAGTCAGTACTAACAACCACACAATATGAACGAGTGGGCATATACAAATAAAGGAATGAAGCATATGTGTAAACCATTGCAAACACATTTTACATAAACCATTTTCGAGATTTTAAGGAATCATCAACCACTGAAAAGGAAATATATAAGAGCGAGTGAGCAGTAATTAAGGCGTACAGGGGTTGTTAGAGGACCGAAAGCAGCATGAGTCGCCGTGGCGGAAGCAGTTGCAAAGGTAGGCTCAAATCCAATGGCGATAAACCCTGTTATGCTCTCCGTCAGAGTAATAACGCCGTCCTTGTTCCTGTCGAAGAACTCAACGTGACGCTGTAGATCCGTCAAGTTAGCACCACCACCGGCACGACCAAAGTGTGGGAAGGCGTCCACACTCAGTTGCCCGCCTGCATTAGAAACACAAAGCACGGAATTACATCAGCATCAGCAGTTCAACACACCAAACTTTGAAGAAGAAAAACCAACTGCACACGTAAAGTCACACAAGGAGATCGAACCAAACATCACCGGAACGCAGTACCCAGGAAGTACTTACAGCAAACGATGCATATAAGTAGCACAAAAGCCATTGATGCCATCGTCCACAGTCCCCTGCCCGCTGCTGCCATCGTCGTCTCCGTCGCCGGCAAGCCAAATTCAGTGTGATAGCTAGCACTGGCATCCACGGCCCTGCTTAAATAACCGCGGGGGGCTAATCATGCATCGTATGACGAAGGCACCAGGTCACTGTCACCTGCTTAAATAAAGCTGATATTATTTGATTCTGTCGCCTGTAGCAGGTCCTAGCAAGAGAGAGCTCAATACACGTCGACATGGCAGCTGATAGTGGAAGATGCGTTTAGAGATGGGGAATAGGGATAGCTCGACGACGACGAGTGCGGTAGCGTGTATAACGTGCAGGGTGGCGCACTGGCGTGTGGCACGCCTGCTGGAGATGCATACAGACCCTCGATAGGCACCTGGGGTCCCCTCCAAAAGAAGAAGAACAATGAAGACGTCGTTGGCCTATGGGCTTGCCAGCCGCTTGTCTCGTTCGCCAACGTGATTCACGGCCCGTTGGGGTCCTACTCATGTTGTGCTCTACTCAGGTCCACTGAGAAATGACTGGCGAAAAAAAGACACAACATATAGTACCAAAGTATCTATCATACACAAAAATGTTGATTAGTATATTCGCAGATTTCAAATTTAAGGCTTCCTTGACTATAGGAGTGTTGAAATGCAGGTACATATATAATATCTTCACCCCTACCAAAAAACATCACAGCTTGATTGTGAATGATGGTTCGTAATGTTTGCACACGATGACAAAGCCCCTCCTCAATCAGGATTTGTCATACCTGAAAAATCAATGAACATGAAAAGGGGGCATCTTTGATGTCTTGCGTGGTTCCCCATTGTCAAAGTGCTTAAACTCTGTATATGCTCTTGCCATCGAGTTTTGATATATAATGATCAACCCGTTCCCTCAACACGCGGACTCATTGGAGTTTTCCAAACAAAACCCAAATTGAGCCTAGTTTTTAATTTGTTAATCTTAATTAATTAAGGAACTATTTCTAGCACAATGAGATGAGCTAGCTGCTAACAAAAGCTGTTATTATAGGTGGCTGAATAAAACCCCTTGGGTTTTGTTTCAGTGCTACTAGTGAGGGCCAGTTCACAGTAACATTCCCCAAGTCTTGTATTACAACATAATACGACAAAAATTGACTCGTTGCATCATATATAATCTTTTATTCCAAGTAGAGAGAGCACACAGACTGCACCGTGCAAGAGCACTGGAATGATTTTCTAAATGAAACGAAAGAGAGTTATAAACTAGTTGTACATCATTATATCAACACATATAAATAAATAAAAGAGTGAAATAACCAAATCACAAACAAGTTGATCGATCATGCATTAATGTTCACTCATCACTGCGGAGAGTGAGCATAACACGATGCCATCGATCGTAGATGCCCCTCATAGTGTCCTTGTGCAGGTACCCACGGCTGTCCTTTTTGGTGCACATTTAGAAGTGTTACTATTTTTGGTAACACACCAACACTTAACCCGTTTCGTATAACAACAGTAGCAGCATGGTAAACTTCATTATTTCACCATTAACTTCCGTACACTCCACAAAATTAAGAGTAAATCAACACCACCTTTTTTAAACTCGTAAATCAACAGTACTGAGTAAGCACTTGACTTTTATTATCTTTATTCATGACAATGCATATAAGGGACGTGCATTACCGATTACCCAGCCAGTTCTGTAGGAGTACATGTATGTAGTGAAGCGTAGCTCTAGCCGATTGCCGGGCAGGGCCGTCCCGGTAAATTTCGGAGCCCTGTGCGAAATTTTGCTGAGGTCCTTAAACTAGTGTCAAAAATAAAATAGTACAGTTCATAACGTATTGGTATTTTTGGAGAAATAAAAAAGAATACATGTTGCATGCATAATCTTCAGTTAAATCATCATGCTTTCAGTGTGTGTCTTAAGGAAGGGCCGCAGAAGCAGGACAACGGGCAAGGCCGCAGCCGTCTAGAACATCGTCAGCGGCTAGTCGAAATTTACGACGTGTACACCAGTAACACCACCAAGCAATCATCGATTAATCTCTACTCTCAAAACTGTCTTAGGAAATCAGAGAAGTCCTAGTTGATGTGCGTCCCAATCTCGATTGGTCAATGAGTTCTTAAATCTTATAGCAGCGAAACTACTTGCGATTGCAGATTGATTTGGGTCTGCATCGTCTTGATGCTCATCTTAACCTGTACTATATTTCCGTATAATACCTGCTCTAATTCGGGGGGCCTTAGAAATGGGGGGCCCTGTGCGGTCGCACCGGCCACACACCCCATGGGACAGGCCTGCGCCGGGACCAAGGCAACGAGCCTGTCGGAGTTGACGAAGACGCAGACGCGCTTGCTGTGGAAGCCCGGCTCCGGTGTCTCTCTGAGCTCGAAGACGACGACGGTGACATCGGCCTATCGTTGACGATCTTGAACCCCGCGATAAGATCGCGCCAGCCCACCAACTCCAACCACGACGTCTTGTGGTGGTTCGGCTTAAGCACGTCTCCCATTTTCCTTACACCCTGCATGGTACCCCAGTCGTTCAAGGACCAGCTGATTAAAGCTATAGCTTAACTGTTGATTGATACTAATCGAACGGTTCTGTATTTATAAGGTTAAAAGGAAATATGTACGCTGGATTTTGTTGCCATACGTACCTTGTTGCTAATATTGACATTGGTGATGAAAAGTTTAGAGCCTTAAGACAAAGTGTCGTTTCCCTGGTCAGTGGTATATGCGGATATCAGATACCGTATGGAGTTGCGCCTAGCAAAGAACCAACAGATCATCGAGCATTAACCTTTGAAGGAAGTACCATTGAACGAACTTATAGGATACTACAAGTAATGTCACCACTAGTTCTTTGAGGACTTACATTGCACATCAATTATATTAATATTTGGCCAATAAAAGAAGTTTTTTTTTGCGAGGGCCAATAAAAGAAGTTGTCACGTTCGCATTTAAAGGCCAGTAAATTACCACATTAATAAAAAAATTACCTACCACTACTATTATAAAAAATAGCCCAAAATAATATTCCATATGTTTTTTATCACCGACCAATGTCATTACGAAAAGAATAGCCCAAATACATGTCTACATGTTCTTAAAAATACACACCATTGCTACTACGAAAATGGTCCAAATTCCCCATATATGAATTTTATAAATACCCATTACTACCTTTTTAAAACCATTAATAAAAATAATACTGTTAAAAATAACGACGATATATGATAAGAACAATGAGACATTTCAAAAAAATACAATAATAATTGGGTTGTTGATACTGGCAGTGTAAATATACGGGCCATTCTCATTACCATAGTGAGAGGTAATTTGGGAAAAAAGAAATGACATGGACCCAGGCTCTAGCGCTGGCGGGGACACCGGTCAGCAATGCGTAGATTGCCAAGGGCCACAGACCAGCAGGGGTTTGGGTGCTTAAACCATATTCGCTGGATGTGTTGCAGAGTGACCGTAATTAACCAATATCAGAGCTGTAACCAATATTTTTGCAGTGGATATCAGAGGTGTAACCAATATTTTTCTAACAAGTTCTATTGTTTGTCGAGGTCACCTACCATAAGGTGTGCAATATCATGTACTAAATGGGAAGCTTCTATAAATTAATACTAGGTGATACCCCGCGCGTTGCTGCGGGATGTGTGGAATGTTGAATAGTGACAGAAATGCGTAGAAGATTAGTTGTATTATCATGCACAACTAAAAAACAAAGAGAAATGATAGGCATCATGCATGCCAGACACTAAGAAAACATAGTATAAAGAAGTTAATAATACCTATTAATAATACATATTCAGCAGAACACTTGAGCATAATGCAATTTCTTATTTGATCTTTTCTCGCTATTCTGCCTGGGAAGAAGAAAGAAGCAATATGAATATTCCTTTGGTCCTCAGAAACAAAAATGAACCAAAACACTGTATAAATTGTAGATAGTTTGAAACAAAATTGAACCAACACTGTATAAATTGTAGATAGTTCACATCTCTCAATGTAAGTAACTGCAGGTATACGTATATGAAGAATCATGGGAGGAAAAACAGACTATTGGTGCATGAGCTAACTAATGAGGTGAACTACTTAGGCACAGTAGGAGAGAAGCATGCTGAGAAAACACGATCGCCATTCTTTATTGCTACTTCTTCCTCATCTTCTATGACATTTATGTGTAATCCATTCCTATTTTCCTGCTGACAAACCTTGTATATATGCACAACAAAAGGAGAATATGTAAAGATTCACAGGAGGGTGAGAGAGCAACTGAGAGAACCAACTCACCATGATGAATGGCGCCATGAAAGGTCTGCATTGAATTTTTTTTCCTTGCTAGGATTTAAGCAGTCAGCTGTATGGAATATGAAAGAGTTGTGTCATGTACATTTGATTTGCACCGAACTGATGCTCGTTGAGGAGCACGGGCAAAGGACAACAACAGATATGACATATAGCCGGATACTAGAAGAAGAAGAGGCCTGATGTGGGTGACATGGCGTTGTATCGGCACTTATGGCCTGGTCATATTCTTACTGTCACTTGTGGTTCATCACAGCCTGATCAGATTATCTGGTTGATCGAGGCAACAGCTATCAAAAGGAAATAATAGAATGCGATGAATATTTGGTTGTCAAGGCACCATGAACGTGAGCAAGTCTAGGAGAGAGGAGCGGAACCTCGCAGGTGATGAGTTGGAAGGGATGGGAACTCTGGAAATCACCATGCAAGCAATGGTGATTTATGCAAGTTAAGGGGAATAAACCGTCGGAGCATGAAACGTTTCTGCATAAATTAAATTGATGGGATTGAAAGATATATAGTGTATTGAGTAACGTTTTAGCTAAATGGAATTGATGAGAGCAGCGACCTGTTCATCTGCTTCCATGGAGGCCGACGTACTTGGATAGTTCATGGGCAAGTTAATGTGAGATTGTGGACGTATGAGGGTAGAGGTTTGAGGAAATAGATGGCTAGATGGAGAAGACTAAAGGACATCCAACGCCTCTAATTTTTCACATGATGTGGCTCAACGTGGTGTTAGCTTTATAGCAATAAATGACATGTAGTGGGTTGCATATATATAAGATATATAGATTACAATAATTTACTGTATTTATCAAGACAAACCAGAGTAAGCATATTTTGTTGTACAAATTAATGGATAGTTACAATTCCAAATATAGTAACATATTGCATCTAATGCTAATATCTATCACATTTCACATGTAGAAGAAGTCCTTTGTTTCTCCAGCTTGAAAAACACACTTCCATCGTATATACCTCTCACACTATCCTTGTGCAGAAATCCTTCCTTATCACTCGCAAGCTTGTATATGAGGCCCCATTCTCCTTCAGGTGCGGACCTATGAAGACATTTAACCATTTTTCTTGAGTGCCTTACGGAATTAGATTTCAAAGGGAATAATTATTAATTGCATAGAGCACCTAGTGCAAGAGAATGGTACTAGGAACCAGCAACATCTCTTGCCTCAACATATAAGAGATGCTCGAGAATGTATTGTAGCAAATTCAACTAAAAAAGCGGATATTATAATTTATCAGTAAGCAGTCAATGCAAATTTACCATGATTGAGGATCCGATGGGTCTCGATTTGCTAGGATCATCTCCTCGATCTCGGAGGAAGACAGAGCATCTGGTCTAATCTTTGCATGTTTCGTAAATATTTCTTCAAACTTCTCAAGAACAAACCTATAATTTGACATGCTTACTTGCTTAGTATGAATGCTTACTTGCTTAGTATGAGAGCAAAGGAATAATTTGATACATTATAAGATTCAGAATGTTTTAGCATTTCAAAATCCAGCTTACACAAGCTTCTTTAAAAGCCAACTTTTGAAAAGCAAAAGCTCAAACTAGACTTGAGCAGAGCAACCCAGAGCCTAGCTGGAAGAAAGTAGAAGAAATAAAATAGATACCAAAAAAGTACAAGAAAGAACCATCTGAGACCAAAAGTTTTCCAAAATAGATACCAAAAAAGTAGAAGAAAGAAAATATCTCATCACAGATTTCATTTTACCCATATATATCCAGAGCGACAATAATACATATGCTTGGGTTTCATTCACATTCGTATGTTATTTTAGTTACCTTCCTTTAGAATCATATGCACCTGTATCACTTCCATGCATTGCTTTATGGATATACTCTATGTATACTGATAAATGAGGCAATGGTGCATCAGCCTGCATTTTGCGTCAACATATATGACAATGCATTAGATCACTAATTTTGGAGAGAGAGAGAGAGAGAGAGAGAGAGAGAGAGAGAGGAGTTTACAGGGCTTGTTTTAGGACCAACACCGGCACTGATGGAGGATGCTTTTGCTCTGGAAAATGCAGCATCGCATCCGATTGCAAGATATCCTACAATCAGGGGTGAAGCTACAATCACCCAAAGGATGGTGCGTAATGCATAAATTAGGATCTAAAACTTATGCATAAATGACCAAGATTTTTTTTTTTTTGCGAAAGCATAAGTGACCAAGATTAAGCCCTTTAAAGGGAAGCTCAATGTGGCTTCACCACTGCCTACAATGGCAAGTGTGATCTCAACGAATTAAAGCAAGAAAACAAAAACCTATAGTAGTTAACATGTTAAACATACGATTCACAAAAAAAAATGTCAGACATATACGGTGAACAATATAACCTCGGTTCCTTGAACTTAAGCTCATGATCAGTTAATAAGAAGCATATTTTTCTTTCATTGCACACTGTCCTATAGGGTGATGCTGGGGTTCGAAGAATTTCTCGACCGGAGAAGGTTGATCTTCTCAATAATAAGAAAGCCGCGGGGGAGGTCTTACCATACCCGTCAAGTTTTTATAGTGGATGTATAACTCATATTTTTTATATTTTAGTATAAATATAAAAAAGACAATTGTTGTGAGTGCCTAATATGAAAAGTAATGTATTCTATGTGGATAAAAATTTTACAATTGTTTTCCTTATCTGAGCATGGAAGATTATATTTAGTTAATATATGCATAGTGTGACAAAAACCATACCCCTTTGATGTTACAACGAGAAAATTTCAATGTAATTAAGAGACATATCAGTCCAGAAGCTAAACATCATACTAGAGTTATAACATGCATGCCATCATTTGGTAGGCTACGTATATTATGCTCATGAACTTCTGAATTTATATCATACAATGCGAGAACTAATTGAGCACACAGCAGCACAAACTTTTCAGCACTTTGCTGCGTAGCCAAATAACCAAAGCTGCAACCAATCACCTTCAAACATCTCCGAAGTTGTAATGATTCCATCATTATTGCGGTCGAAAAAGGCAACATGCTTCTGAAGTGCAGTCATATTAGCAATAACAGCCTCCACCCGGCCCCCTTACATAACAAGATAATAATATGTGAGAAGAAAAAATGTGACTATACAAGATAATTGATCTTAATTTCCCTACTGTTTTATGGGAGTGGCCTGCGATTTTAGTCCTTTTCCTCCCTAAATGGCTGACAGTTTTCTAGTACAGTTTTGTTTCTTTCCATGCAGTTTTTGAATTTACCAACAACTTAACTCCCTACAAACTCATTACCAATAGCTATTATGCATACTTAGCCAAATACACTAGAAACAGTTAGCCACTTAATAAACTTTTGGGGAAAGTTGTTAATCTTGTAGTGGGTACAGCCAAGTTCTTTTCCTAGCTCCAGGGGTTTGCCACACTGAAGTGTGATTCATTCCCCCATAATTCTTCTCGCAGAAATAAAAAAAATTAAAGATAGAAAAAACATATCTATCAAGAACTTACAGCTAAAGACGCACAGAAACAGAAGAGCCATCACCGGCGGCGGCGGCAAAGAAGCTGCAGCCAGCAGTCGCTGCCGACCCGCCATCGCCACAGAGGATTCCTTTTTATTCAGAATGTGGCTTGGATGAGCAACTCACGAGTACAATGCCATGGCCCTGCTTATAAAGCTCGGGGAACCTTAGGATGAAGAAGAGGTAGTAGGTAATTAGTTCTTACCACATTTATTATGGATGTGCTATATACGTGCTACATATTTGCCATAATTTTGAACGAGAATGGAATTATATGTGAATGGGAAAAAGTTGAAGCCGTATGTGGTGCAGACCAATATGTGGTTCCCCTTGGGTCTACATGGCAGAAACTGGAACCGTATACAGCCAGAATTGAAACAAAACTGGAGGAGAATTTTGGCTCACCACTTCTCTTTAAGGTACCATGTGTAATTATAATAGCCACTAAACAAACTGGTGAAAGTGGGTGTTCGCACAAAGGATAAGGGGTCAAAGTGATCTTGGATGGTCTGATGGTCTATTTTAACGTTTGTCAGCTAGAATTCATTAATGTTTTACTCAATGTTTTCATCCAACCGCGTCGGGACACGTTGCCGGTTCGATCAGATTCCTTCCCGTGCATCCCCCGCTTTGTGAGCTGCAACTTATGTAGGATTTCCTATATGTTGATCGTCTTAGGGCAAGTACAACGGTGTTGTCTCATAACCCATCTCGTAATCTTCAGTCGGTTTCATCAGACCACTTGTACAATAGGTGATTGTTTTAGTTGTTTCCTAGTAATTGCATCTTTCCTCAATTTGTGGGTGAAAAAAGAAATATTTATGAGTTACATGGCAACTATAACTCGTACAATGGTGTGTAAGTCGTCTCATGCTCCTAAATTTTAGCGTATGAGGTGGTTGTTTCACGAAGCAACCACCTCTTTCTCTCACCACCCTCTCTCTCTTTCACCTCATCAAAAATTCTATATAGAGTTGCATGAGACGGGCCATAAGACTGCTTACGTGTAGCATTGTACCTGCCCTTACAAGAGTCAAACTATAGATCAATGTTTGAGATTCATGCAAAGGTTCAGATCTGAATGGGTAGAGGAAGGGAAGGCTAAGAGTGTGCTACGTGTCGCGACCTGATTGAGGCGGGTGGGAGAGGAGAAAAAGAACTGGTTTCAAAATTTCAAACGTATTTTTCTTCCAAACAGTAAGTCCGTTTTCGAATCCGTTGGAACCATCATGTTGTTTAGAATTAATGCTACAAAATGAGATCTAATATGAATATTTTTTAACTCAACACTGATGGAACAAAAATCACTCATCTGCTGCCGTTGCTACTGAATAAAAATTGGAAACTAGATTCCCCCAATAAAATTACAGAATCGTAACTCTCTGAGATGAACCCAATCAGAAAACAAAAGCGAAATGGAATGTGGAAAAGGCAACGCCGAATCAGTGCATTTGAGGGGGATCTCAGGATCTGCAACCCCGAATTCGGAAATAAGCGTGGAACAATGAATCGAACCAGGCGCCGTGCCACACTGCCACAAACAACGCCCTCACTTACAAGTGCTTAAAGCGAAATAGCCTGAGAAAATAAACCAGTGCTCTATCCGTCGTCTTCGTCTCCTATGCATTACCGGGTTTAGAACAAAAACGATATTGATTTTTGTTTCATTATATTATGTGCATGTGTTGTTTTTTTTTTCAGTTGGCAGAGAATCGATGAAATCAGCCTCCCACGCCCGTTAATGTAAATTTGTCTGTTTGGCAGCCACTCTAACAAAAATCTGACTGTTCCTGTTTACTATTTCAGTCAAATTTTTTAGGGTTATACTATTCCCAAAAATCGACTGAAACCGAAAAACACTCAAAAAGAATGAAAAAGAGACTGATCCTAGATGGTGAAATTTGCGGCTCTTTTAAGGTTTCTTGTCTCACATCAATGAAGTTGGCGTTGATTGGGATGCTTTTGTAATCGAAGAATGTAATAAGCTTCAATATTAATGAAATTCCCTTTTCATAAAAAAATGAATGAAAAAGAGACTGATGACGTGTCTGATCCTCATGTCAATAAAATCGACTGAATCTTAATAAAAAAATAGCTATGTGTTAAATAGTCATTCTCCTGCAAAAGGGTCTGTAGCCTAGTGGTTACAAGAGACTCCGTAACACCCCGTGAATATTCTAGGATTTAACGACATTGTGCTTTCAGGTGAGTGTCTGAGTTGTGTTGTGTAATATAGACATAGCATCCCGGAGATTGACGGACGCTGCTCGCGGCAGGCGGCGACTTCAAAAGAAAAGGCTACGCTGGGCCCCTCGTCTCCGGCAGCCTCGCCGTCGGCGGATGAGAGAGGCCCAGCATCCTGACATCTGTTTTGTCTCTTCATAGGTTTAGATAGGTAGTGTCGGTGTTTAGTAACCGCCTGACGAGTAAATTTGTACTATGCGCTCGACTTTGGTGTGAATTTGTGAGTGAGACGGTGGATTATACTAGTTCAAGCTCGAAATGCCCTACGACCAATTCGTGGTGTTCTTGTTGGATTCAAACTTGCAGTAGGGGTTACAAGCTTGCGAGAGAGGGAGTGTTCCCAAGTCTCTGAGTGTGTGCTCGTGGGTGAGAGCTCAGCCTGAGTCGGGTGTGTCCGTAAGGATCCGTCTTATATGTTCCTCCTTTTTATATTTCAAGGGAAGGAAACGGCTGACATGGAGGAAAGAAGAAAAAGAAAGGGAGTGGAAGGAGCCTTGACCGTGACTGATGCCTTATTCTCCACTCCCTTGTCGATGAGGACGGTGACATCGGGAGCTTCTCGCGTCCATACTCCTGTAGCATGTACGTACACTGTTCAGGTCCTGCGTTGCACTATGACGTCCTGGAGACTGATGTTGCGACCATGCGCGACCGTCTATCCACAAGCGCACGTCGCGAGAACGCGCCGCGGCGAGCCTCATTCGTGGCTACAACAAGCCTCCCCACTTGCCCGCAGCACGCGGCGCCCTACTCCAACTTTATGGTCGTACGGTGGGCAGATTCCCGTCCGCACCACGCTTTCGACCCCCCGAGGGTCGGGGATGGCGCGGGTCGCAGCGCGTTGCCCCGTCACACCTCTTGTGGGGTCGGGCGCGACGTGGCGGGGTTCTGACTCCGTGGACCCCGTGTAAGGGGTAGTGCAAGGCGAAAGTCCCTTGCGAGGGTTCGGATGATCCATGGGGCCGGGTCCACTGCCCATCCCTCATGGACCCAGCAAGGGATCGTGCGAGACGAAGGAGCTCAGAGGGGTCGGAGGCCACCCTTCGCGGGTTGCCGATCCCACTGACGAGTCGGGCCAGGCGCATTAACACATTCTAGGGCCAAACGTCGAGTCCTTGACCGTGTTTTAGGTGTTAATCCACAGATACCTAAAAATAGGTATCTGTCAGGAAGGTCTTCCCGCGGTGGTCGTTCGTGACGGCGAACGCAGTGTTTGTTAGGGTTACGGTCTCCTCGGTGGTTCTGTCGAAGAGGACGGCGGCGGCGGTGCGGCGTCGTCAACTTCTTCGGCATGGAGCACTGAAGAAGGATGCGTCTTGGGGGCGGTGGCGAGTCGAAGGTACCATCATCGATGAAGAATAAGGTACTTCGGCCCCTCTTTTGTCTTGTCGTGGTTCTTTATGGCCATGATTGTGGACTAGTGAGAGTTTGGTTTCCGGTGATATTCTTCTGGATGTTGCTCGGATTTGTTTTCCCATTGCGAATATGGTGAAGGAGGCGACGAGAGGCTCGGCTAAGGGCTCAACAGCGATGAGTTCTTCATACTTGCATGTGGTCTACCCCTTTTTTGCGAAACGGTTGGGTTTCAGTATTCCCCTGTCGGAGATGACGATGGCGGTGGTGGATGGTGAGATGGCTGTGTTCTTTAATATCAGAGTTTTTGATCATGGCATATCCGTCTGGGATGGTGATCCTAAATGATAGAATTTGCAGCTCTTTCAAAGTTTCTTGTCTCCTACGAATGGAGTTGACCTTGATTGAGATGCTTTTGTAAATTAGAGGATGTAATATGCTCCGATATTAATGAAATTCTCTTTCCGTAAAAAAAAAGTTGTAGTGTGTAATGAAAAAAAGTAGCAAGTCATTCCTATATTTTATACGCACGCTAATAATTTTGAAATTCGTGAAGTCACCACGGACGTCTAGTTGTTGACAGAGACATCGCCTCCTAGTAACTGTAAGTATGAAACACTCGTGCTAAGTTTAAGACCTGAACTCCATTGGGTTGGTTTCACCCAAAAAAAGCTAACCGGTTGAGCTATGCTCGATCTGCTTGTATTGAATCTTTCTTGGAAGGGATTCCGTTTAGGCCACGCGTAATGTAAAACTTATTTTCATTAATAAAAAGTCGTCCATGTTGGGGTCTGGTCAGCTGTGAATTCTCTCTAATGATTTAAGCGCATATAAGCACAACAAAGCCAAGAGTGCAAATGAATGTTTGTTAACCATCAAAAAAGTTTATGACCTCCATTCGCAAATTTCATAAAACTAGAGTTTTTTTTTTCAGACCTGCTGTCCCCAAACCCGGGTATTGTTCACTTTTACACTCGTGTTTCTACTGACAACTACTCTCTCCGTTTTAAAATTATTGACTCTGTTGACTTTTTTAGTTACATCTGACCATTCGTCTTATTCAAAATACTTTATAAAATACCATATATCATGTTATACATTATTTATTACTAAAGAAAATTGAAGCATAACTTAGAATTTTGAATATTTGAGCTAATATTTTGAATAAGACGAACGGTGAAATGTAACAAGTCAACGGCGTCAATAATTTAAAAACGGAGGGAGTATACCATTGTTCTCAACCTTGAAAACGTCAGCCAAGTACTCAGAAAATTTTGGAATAAAATTGGTTGTGTAGAGAACGGTACCCTCAAATAGTCAAGAACTAGCATGGCTACCCGCGTATTTGCGCGGCTAGCTTATTAACTATTTAGATTATTTTTATATTATTGTAAGAGTTTAAAATATATTTTTTATTATTATTATTATTTATAGTAATATATTTCGAACATAGCTAAAAATGATTGGAGAAAGTTCTTACCGAGTTTGTCAATTTAAGTGTGTGATGAGTCATCATTACCTAAATGCTATATTTAGTTTTTATAAGTAGCATGTAAAGATCATCATTGTGGCAACTGGCCGACAAAGATACATGATTGAAATAGAGAAGAACGTGTTGTGCTACAAACAAATCTTATGAACAAAATGTGTCATACTACAAATAAGAGAATATGCAGCTAGACATATGGTAGTGCCTTTTTGTAACGGCTTATTTAGAAATAGGAACTAAGTGTGTTTTGGATATCTTTATTATTCTATAATTTAGGTATCTTGGACTCATAATGGTATGGTGGGTAAATTAGAAATAAGAATTAAGAATATTTTTAGCTATTTTTAATCTGAATTTAGTTATTTTTCGAATTATAATGGCATGACGGGTAATTTAGAAATAGGTGTGAAGAGTATTTTTTTTAATTTTTTATTCCGAATTTAGCTATTTTTTAACTCATAATTGATGCCCGCGCATTGCGTGGCTAGCTTACTAAACTATTTAAAATATTTTTATATTATTGTGGAAGTTTAACATAGTTTATTGTTATTATTTATTTTATACTCTATATTTATAAAATAGTAGAAAATAGATCGGAGAATTTTACACAATCTCTCAATTTGAGTGTGAGATGAGTCATTATTTTATCTTGGATTGTGTCTTATCTAACAATGTATTTGATTTTGTTTTAGAAGTAAGGTCGATTAAAACGTGTCATGCTAAAACTAACATATGTCATGGTAGGAAAAAAGAATGTGGCGTGCTAAAAAAAAACTTTTGAAAATTTATCATGCTAAGAATAGGAAATGTCCCATACTAGCTAGACATATCACGATGTATTTAGAAATCAGAACTAAGTGTATATTGGATATTTTTATTATTCTATTTTGGGCTCATAATAGTATAGTGGGTAAATTAAAAATAAGAATTAGAGATATTTTTTAGCTATTTTTTATAATCCAAATTTTGTTTTTTTACTTATAATGGCATGGAGGGTAATTTAGAAATAGGTGTGAAGAGTATTTTTGGTTATTTTTTTATTATTTTGAATTTAGCTATTTTTTGACTCATAATGGCATGATAGGTAATTTAGAAATAGTTAAATTTAGCTATTTTGAGCTCCTAATGATTTGGTGGGTAAATTAAAAATAATAATTAGAGATATTTTTAGCTATTTTTAATAATCCAAATTTAGTAAAAAAATTTACTTATAATGGCATGGAGGGTAATTTAGAAATAAGTGTGAAGGGTATTTTTGATTATTTTTTATTATTTCGAATTTTGCAATTTTTTCTCATAGTGGCATGGTGGGTAATTTAGAAATAGGTGCCAGGGGTATTTTGGCTATTTCTTATTATTTCGAATTTAGCTATTTTATAAAAAAATTTAAGCGGTTTTGTGACTAATTTTTTCATAATGCCAGTGGTGAGTAATTTTATCTTCTTATTTTCTCGGATTAATGTAAGAATTTCTAGTATTTTGGAGCGAACATGGTGGCTCTTTTTCGCTGTCAAATACATATATAATAGATGGTTCTGCCCAACCAAAGATTGCATTACCAATTCTCTCTGTAATACCGGACCGGACTGAGATCTCCGGTTTACTGGAAAACCGGTAAAACTAGTCCGTAAACTGGACAAAATCCAAATTCCAAAATTTGAAACCGAAATGCTCGAAATTAGTGGTAAACCGGACCAGTTTACTGGAAAACCGAAGTGGTAAACCGGACCAGTTTACTGGAAAACCGGTCCAGAGGTCCAGAAGACCAAAATTCGGAAAAACGATTCGAAGAGAAAAAATGGGAAAAACAACAAAAATAATAAATATGAAAAACAAAAACAAAAAATATGTAAAAAAACTAGATACAATTTGGAGCTCAATGGTGCAACAACAACACAAAAAATCGATCGTTTTGCTAGGTCAAAAAAATCGAGAATTTCTTGGTTCAAAGAAAGATTAAAATAAAAGGTTTTTCTTTTTTTTCCTCCCTTTTTCAACCTAGAAAGCTTGCTTGATTTTTTTGATAGATAAAATGATCGAATCTACATGTTCTGTTTTCACCATTGGACTGCAAATTTTAATCTATTTTTTACATATATTTTTTAAAAAAAATCAATTTCAATTTTTTTTAAAAAAATGGAATTCGAAAACATGTCTCCTGGGTAAACTGGACCTGACCGGTTTTTCGAAAAACAGGTCCGGTTTACCGCGGTAAGGAGAACCTTGTGCCCAACTTGTAGTGTGTACAATGATAAGCTAAAAATATATCATGCTCTAGACTGCCAGGATTCTTGAATACAGTTCATTTATCAGGTAGCCGGACGGACTACATTATTGATGGTTTTTGTACCTCTAGAAAATTATCAGGACCATTTTATCTTTTGGCTGAGATAAGGCAAGACATGTTATTTGTTTGGTATCAAGACTTTAAGAAAAGCATCGATTCGGTGATGCATCAGTGTCATTCCATTTTTTTCGTTGTTGTAGATCCTGATCATGTACTCATAGGATGATACGAGTTGGAATGTTTCTGTTGTCAGTACTTGAGTCAGTACCTCACCTTGCACAAACCCTCAAAACCACCTAATCCATTTTACTTACTTGGTCCTAGAAAAACTGGCATATGTGAATGCATCCCAGACCTCGTGGCAATAATTTTGCAACATTATGAATAATATTGAAATACTGAACTGTACAGTTGATGGGTGGTTCTTCAGACAGGGGAAAAGCCAAAGCCAGACCTCAACCTATCCTAGCGATTCCCTTTAACATGGTTGTTAATATTAAAAGAAACTAACATATTTGTTAGTTAATGTGAAAAGCGACCATGCATATCCGTCTCAAAATATGATTGGTGTTTATTTTTTCTTGCTTTTGTAAAGTACAACGAGAAGTGATTGACTCATGTACTGATGGTATCTGAAGATGTCATATGATGGTGATAGGTTCGAATCAGAAAACTATGTGTCTTGATCGCTCCAAGCTTGCCCAAGTGTTTATTTTGTTCTGGTAAATGGGGAGCTTGAAAGGTAATTGTTTCGTTGTCCTCCGGTAACAAGTCTGCAACATTACAACTATTATTAATTCATTAAATTCTCTCTCTCGACATAACCCACAATGTTTGCATCATATTTAGAAGCAAGCCCTTGTCACAGGAAAAGATCAAATGACTAACGGGTTTAAATCCAGCTACGGTACGAGATTAAGTTACGTAACCGTACACACACCGTAATTTACAATTCTCCCACACAGCTAAGGATTTGTGATGTTCCCATCATTTCTTCTTAGCGGACTCCTTCTTGGCTTTCCTCTCTTGCTCCATCCTATCAAACAGGCTGCCATCATACACAGCCCTGACAGTGTCTTTGAGAAGAAACCCATCCTTGTTTTTGCAGAGGGCGTACAACACTTTCCACTCCGTGAAGCCCCCCAACCTGCGATAATTTTTCCGAAAACAATGAGAATATGAGATCAAACATGCATTGCTTTGCATGTTGCGTTGTTCTGACTCTAGAAGACAACTTACCATCCTTTGAAATCTTTAGGTTCCCTGTTCGCCTGGAGCAGCTCCTGCAGCTCGTTGGCTGTTAGGGCGTCCGGCCTGGTTTTGGCATGCTTCTTAAATATCTCCTCAAACTTTTCAGGGACAAACCTACAAGTTGGTCAGCAATAGTATATTTATCAATTCTACATATAGGATATGCTACTGAATCAGTGATTATAACGTTGGACAACTGTATAAGGTTCTTGTTACTTATGTATCAGATTTCCTGTGACCAAAACCCCATACAGCTATGTTCAAGTACAGTAAAATCAGAGGCATCCAATCCATGGGATTGCAAGCGAATAGTTCTATCTTTCTCTCTAGACAGAATTTGACATTAATGAGTTCTTTCCTGCATCATAAGATTGTTAGCTAATGCGAACACAAGTGTTGACGCAGCTCGATCAGAGTCTGGTTGTTTCTGTTGTCAGTATCTGGGTCAGCGCATCTCCTTTCCAGATCGACATAACTAGTCCAAATGCTGGCATTAATAAAATCAAAAGATGATCATCCCATCATCTTGGAAATGCTACTGTACCCACATTAGTGCAACAAGCCATCAGCACATCTTTGCATGCACTTTTTTTTTTCATGTTTTCCATTTCTAACAGTCATATTGAACTGTACTTATTGCTTTAGAGAGGAGCCACGACAGAGTCAGCCCCCTTAACCCACATGTCTCCTCTTGCCCTTTTGTTATTGGAGAGTGATAATGCATCCATCACACGTCAGATTACTATATGGTTAGCTATTGATGATATGTGTTTCCTTGTCTCTGACTGAGCGCGGTGAGAAACCAGAAGGTGTATTATTGTGCCTGCTGGCATCTGACCTGCCTGAAGGTTTCATATGGATGGTGACAGGTAAGAATTGTAGGTACCTTCCATGGGCGTCATACACGCCTGAATCGCTTCCATGCTTGCCCTTGTGGATGTTCTTGACGTAAATGGGGAACTTGAAAGCTGGGACCCTCTCATTCTCCTTCAGTAAGGCGAGAAAATAAAGGATAAATATGTAGAAAAAATTCCTTGGAACACAAAAGAACCGTATGCTATTTCATTATACAGGGAATAAAATCCGGGCCAGTTACATACAGTGGTAAAGCAGAAAAAAAAAAGAGAAAGAATAAGAAGCACACGACCAATGATAAAAGAACCGTATGCTTATGCTATTTCATTAAACGAATTATGTTGATCTTTACACCTGAGCCATTTCGCGCTAATGTATGCACGACACGATTTCAGGGTTATGTTGAAAAGGCAATCAAAAGGTGTAGCTTTATTTGGTTGAGTGTTCACAAACAGGATGTAGTGCTATGTGTACCGTAAGATACATGGACCGTAGCTTTAATGCCCTCCTTTTCTCTTCGTTGTCTGGAAAGAGAAGGGCATCTTTCTATCTAGTTGTAATGCGCGCTTTCAAGTGTATATCTTGACGTTAGGTCTATTTTTGCCATTCATTCTTGATCTGGCATCGACATTATTGCTTACAAGTCGTGGTCCACACTGTACAAATTGTGCGACATGTTTTGATGTTGAAGATACCATCATCTTCTGTAGTGAAACTAGGAGGAAAAGCTATCATCTTATCCCACCAGCAACAACGCTAGATGTATAAACCTTTTCTTTATTTTTCGCTTGGTGCAAAACGGTTGGGATATGTTTGGGTACGAAGTAGTAATTCTTGTATAATTATAACTTTGTAACTGATCGTCACTAGTCAGTTGTCAGTATATAAGGCAGTTCTTCCACCGGCTGGTAACGCAGACTTTACTTTAAAGCGGAGCAGAAAAAGGTGAAGGAATCTTTGCATATTTCTAGATGCGTTGTGATCGTATACCAATTGGTTGCAAAATCCAGAGAGACCAGAGTGGTGAGTATACTATTTTAATTGACGAACTATGCAACAAAGCGCGCGGTTGAAGCTTCGTCTCGGGGGAGACATGTAGATGGAGCACTACATACCGGTATCGTCTTGGGTCCGAGGAGGCCGTTGATGAAGGCGGCGGCTACGGCGGACAGCGGGATGCCGGCCCCGATCGCTCGGAACCCTGCAGCATGCAAGCCGGCCACAATCCCTCATATATCGATCACAGCGCATATTAATTCCTCTCGAGAATGGAGTGGAGATTGAAATCAACGTTACCTTCGTACGTCTCGGAGGGGTAGATGATGCCGTCCTTGTTGCGGTCGAAGAAGGCGACGTGGCGCTGCAGCGGCGTGAGCTCGCCGCGGTACACGTCCGCCATGGACGACGCCTCCTTGCCGTTCTTGATCCCTGGTTCCATCACAGAGAGGAGGAAGGTGACTACAAGGCTGAAACACGCGCCGCCAACAGCGTTCCGCAGAGACCCCGCCATTGGCCGGCCTCGATCGCCACCGACGATATGTGGCGGCTCTAGAGGTTCCTCGCCCTGTCTCTATTACCCTCCCAAATTAATGCTTACCGTGGTCTGAAGGTTTCGCAGCCATGGGAGGGAAAAGTGGAGATCGGCGCAGGCAGGAGTTGGAGTCGAGAGAGAGGAAGGAATGTCGCGCGGTGGCAGTGATGGATGCTAATAAGGTGGCGGCAGAGAGGGAGGGGAAAGAATACTTAGCCAAGCAGCGGTTGTGTTAATTGTGTGGCGGAAGAGGCGTGGGTTTCTGTTCTGTGGGTGCGTTGCGTGGAGTATTTGTATGCGGCCCCAGCCCAGCCGTGTTGCCGTTGCAATTTTGTTCTTTACTGGTGCGCGGCGTTTCCGTGCTATGCGAAGCAACCGAAAGATCCATAATTAGATATGCGTGTGTGTATCATTCATCTCATCTCATCTCAAAATATAAGATACAAGTCGCGCCCTTTGGTGTGTGTGAACAGGCAAGGCTCAGTGACTGTGAGTCAGCAAGATATGACTGACTCGCCCCTTTGCTTGGTGTGTGTGAACAGAGTCAGTCACGCGACTACGGTAGATCCGGATCGCCAACGAGGCTGCGTTTACCCCCGCGCTGCTCGGTCGTCCTGCGGGGACGCGTGCATAATGTGGTAGAATGCCACTTATATCTTTTTAGAGTTTAATTGCAAATCTCATGCCATAATTCGCCTTAGTTTGATTTCCCCTCCCGTCTTCCTCCCGCGTAAGTTTTTTTTTTTTTGTAAAAACCACCCACCCATCCTCAAGATAAGTTCAAATAACATCCAATTTGCATGTGCTATCTAAATTAAGACAAAAGGTATCACCATAGCGGTAGGGCTGACAAGCAGTTAGAATTATTTTTGTTCGGATGTAGTTGTAGACATAGTTAAAGCAGTGAGTTCTAATACGGTGGGATCATAACAGTCTCAGATGCGGTCAAACCAAATAACTCGACTTGACCCAAATTAATCTACTCATGTAGTTAGCCAAGCGTTAATGGCGATAGTTTTGGTCCAATTGATGCATCGAGGAGCTATTTTAACCTATACTAGAGCAGAGTGGATGGTTTTTTGCAACAAACAAGTTTATGAGGGAAAAATAGCAGACTAAGTTTCAATTAGAGTGAGATGTGCAATTAAACCTTTATCTTTAAAATAGGATGCCTTCGAATAAAATCACGCAAAGGTTAGTATTTAGAGGGGCTGACTTTCAGATGGCCGGCAGTGGAGACATATGAACATGACGCAGATCTCGAGAGGGAGAGGATGCCCATAGCTCATTGGCACGGTGCCATCGGCGACATGGTGTTTCGAAACAAAACAACAGCACGACCGTTCAAAAAAAACAAAAACGACAGCACGAGGTTAACGAGGGTGATGGACGTCCTACTCAAAAACAAATGGGCGAGCAGGTCACCGATCGCGCGAGGATACTCTACTATACATCGTCATAAGTTTTTTATTTCAAAAAAGTGTCACGTAAATGCGTGTCTGCTCTCAACTCAAAGCCTCGTCCTTGCGTACGATAGCGGTAGGACTGTCAAGCAATTGAATTTGTTATGTTTGAATGCAGTTGTAGGCAGTGTGCTGTGATGCGATGAGACCACAACAATCTCGGATACGGTGAAACCATAAAACTCGACTCGACTCGACTCAAAATAATCTACTCATATAGCCAAGCGTTCATCGTGATAGTTTTTGGCCCAGATGACATACCACACACGCGAATCGATGGGCTATTTAGATCCTGTTTGGATCCACCTCCTAAACTTTGAGCTAGCTAATTTTAGTCACTTTAGACCCAAAAATGACCTATTACAAGTGATTAAAGTTTTAGCCAGCCCACCTCCTAAACTTTAGCCTCTAGTCACCCCAACCCACCTAAACTTGACTAAACATATAAAAAAAGGCAAGAAACACATAAAAAAGGCAAGAAAAGTCTAAAATCAGAGACATTAGTCAAGAATCCAAACAAGTACATTCTAAAATTAGTTGGCTAAAAAATTAGCTGACTAGTGTTTTAGTTAATTTAGCCGGCTAGAGGATCCAAACATGGCCTTAACCTACACCGGAGTGGAGTGAGGTTATTTTTGTAACAAATAAGTTTATAGAGAGGAAATATTTATCAAACCAGAGCTGAGTTTAGAGAGTGAGGTTTGCAATTAAGCCTTTATTTAAAATACGTTTCCTTTCATATATAAAATCACGCAAAGGCAGTGACTTCAGATGGCCTGCACGAATCTCGAGAGGGAGAGGATGCTGATTGGCACGGTGCGGTCGATCGGCGACATTATGGTGTTTCGAAACAAAACGACAGCACGAGGTTAACGAGGGTGATGGTCCTACTAAAAAAGAAATGGCCGGGCCGGCGGGCCAGCGCGGCATCCAAGCTTCTTGTAGCCATGCCGGTCGCGCGAGCGGATACTATACTATCCAATCGATGGGCGGCGTGAGCGCGCGCGCGCAAGCATCGAGGGCTCCTCCGATGGATCAAGGTGCGTAGCGAAAGCGTCGTCCTCTAGCGGCCGGCAGCGTCGTGGCTAGCTCATCACTGCGCGGTAAAAAAAATAAAAATATGCGTGCGCTGCCTCCACCCATCACCCGCCCCGGCTGCAACGGTCGATCAACAGCGCGTCGCTCTCTAGCTCGTGGACGCGCCGACAGCGGCGCTCGGGCACATACGCAACGCCGCACCACCGCCGCGGCTTGCCCGCGCGTGCGATCAACCGACACGCGCGCGCAGCAGCGAGGCAAGGCAACAAGGCGCGTCTGGATCAACCAACCATAACCACTCGACAGAGAGAGAGTCTCTGTCGAGGAGGGGCGGGCGGACGATCGAGATGGGATTCCGTTTTCGTGAGTGGCGACGCACGAACGCGCGCTCCGCCTCGTACTACGTAGGCTCCTGCTACTGCCATTCATGTCGGAAAGGACGTAAGGCTAGCCTCTAATAGGAGTTTCATTCTCATTAAATATTATGCTATGTCACTATTTTAGATGATGTGGTAAGAAATTAATAAAAAGAGAGGAGAGTAGTTTCATCTAAATGAAACCATATGTATACTATTTTCAATAAGTTTGTGTCTTGCATATAGTCCTAAGAAACAACAAAAATAAAACCATGCATTGTATAGAGTGTTTTATTTTTCAAACAAATGCTTTAGCAGCTTTGGAAACAACAAATTGAAATACACCATTGAGACTAGCCTAATACCTCGCTCGCACACATGGGCCACGAGTCAGACTGTCGTTTGTGCAGAGGTATCGTTAACAACCACGAAAAAACGTGCCAAAATCCTCGTCGGATCGATCGACCGTCGCATCTCATTCTCCTGATCGAGCCAGTATTTCTCTGTCATGAAAACAAACGATTTCAGTACGTAGTACTAGACCTCTTCCATCGACTTCATTAATTTAGCTCTCTCTCTCTCTCTCTCGATCGTGTCTTAACCGGCGCCGAATCTCAAATTTTCAGTTTTATAAGGCCGGCGGCCGATCGATATACGGAGATGCGAGCATGTAGTTAGCTAGCTAGCTCCATCGGTCGACAACGCGCGGCCCTACCACGCAAGGCTAGCTCGCCGTGTAAGTGATGGCCATCAAAATATCTTCTCGTTACGTACGTACGTTTGCTACCATGGGCAAAAACGAGCTTTCCTTCACGCCGAATGGAACCATTTTGCTCCGAGGGCGGCCAAACCTTCCCAGCTTGGGGCCGCCATGCATGCAAGTTAATTAGGCCGTGCAAGCTTCGCGTGCATGATATGCTCGACAAATCCTCCAATTAAACTGCAATGCACGCCAAACGCGCGCAAAAGCCTGCGGCCGATTATGTGTGGCCGTCTACGCCTGCGGCCTGCCTGGAATCTACGCAAAAGCGGCTTATTTGCTTGTTGCTTTTTGTTACTATAAGAGTGGCAAGTGCTTTAGCTTTAGCTTTGATTTTTTTGGTTTCCAACAGTTCCACTTGTACATATATATGCGTCTGCAGCTTTTGCTTTGATATACTATTCAAAATTTGAACTTTCATGACCCACGCTAACAATCGGCAACTTTTTTTAGTCCGGTTTCAGAATAATTAGCTAATGCCTCCGGCAAAATTTGAACTTTGCGTCTGCAGCTTAATTAGCTAATGCCTGCAGTGTCACAAATACGGACGAAATTCCGTTCTTAGTCCAGGCTGGGAAAGCAGCAAGGCATACGGAAATAATGCGCAAACAATTCATGATATTCCATTAACTCACAACTCAATTCACAGACGCAATTAACTCACTACTACTGGTTCAATTACTATGTGTCAAAAAGCATCATGTTTGTGCAGAGACATGATTCAAACCAAATATAGCGCCTATTTGCATTAGTTGGGGCCGGATTAGCAACAACTGGCATGCAGTTCATACTATAGACTCGATCACATACTTTTTTCTAGAAATTATTTATATACTTATCATAAGAATCATCATTTTTTTAAAAAAAAACATAAGAATCATCATTTAGATCATAAGGTAATGTGTTATAATTCCAGCCTCTTAACAAGACATGCACTCAAGATTCAACCATATTATGACAAGATTCAACCATTCACAAGACATGCACTCCTACATAGGTTCAGCAATAATATAGAGGCCAGGAAATGGTAATGGAAAAGGTTCACTCAACATAAACATGAGTGAAAGCAAACAATTAAGCACCACAATAGACATAAACATAAGTTTAGATTAGGGAATATTCATCATAAGAATCAATAGCAAATGATAGATATTTTTAACAAAAGAAAAATGAACGATGCTTGCATTCTTTTCCCCATAGAATATCACGGCTTCCACATCCTATTTTTTCGACATGGGATTATATACCCACCCCCGTTTCAAACGAAAGGGTGGGGGGGGGGGAGTCCAAGTTCAGTTTTTACAGCAGTTTTAGACTGAGAAACGGGGCTTTCACGTTCTATGACATGTTTTTTATTGTTACGAATCTTCATGCGTATTTCAGTGGTTGCTTCAGTAACCGTGTTGGAACCAATATAAATACAGTTAATGATCACTCATCATGTAATGATGCCAATCTAGTTAATGAAAACGAACGATGCACGTGGAGTTGTTGACCGCATTTGTCAGTTAAATCAGGGTCATAAACATTGTTGAGCGAATCTTGATGGAAAATAGACGCCGCGTTAGATGGTAAGCAACCAGAGCATCAGCTGTGGTGGCTGCAGCCTGTCAGAATCAAACTGTTGAAGGAAAGGTTTGCACCTATCATTAACTCGAAATCTTTATCTTTCATATGTGCTCAAAATATCAAGAGACGTTCCAATCTTGTATGAATGAAGTGTTGAAGAAGGAGTATGATCGGAAGTTTGTGTTACAGGCAGTCACTGAATGTCACTGCAGACAAGTTGCGTGTTACCGTGTGGAATGAGTGCTACCTCTGTAATTAACCCGCTCCGTTCCCGTATGAACAGCGTAGAGATATCCACCTTTATGTGATGCGTATTGCATTCTTAAGTTGCTGTTGACCCACAGAACTGTTGTTGGAGTTCACGTTGATTGCAGCATGTGAATTGTGCGTACAAAACACGTATATAGTCTGAACACGTATTAATGCAATGAACCACCTCGATTTGTTCAGCTGGTTGAGACTTGAGACTGAGATACACGTCTCAAACTAACACCAGAGCGATGCAACTTGCAAATGAATATGACCTTCTGAACTTATGCCAGAGGACCTCACACAGTCTATATATATTATCTGATTCAAAATGATGATCTGAGGCCAAAACACAGCCAACTACGCGTGCCTGCGCTCCATGTGCACCTCACTGGCTCCCGCCTGGTTAATAATAACTACCTGAAAGCTGAAAGCAACGTGGAAGAAACTCCGTTCCTTTTCCTAGTGCTGATGCATGAAATCGACAAGACGACGTTGCTGGCACGATGTACTGAACTATGTCCGGCCGGAGGACTACGTTGTTAAGAATCGTCGCCGTCGCCTTCTTCTTCTGGGAAAGGCGACGAGTGAAAAGGCTACTTGTGGGAATCAAAGACTTCCCTTCAAGCCAGACTATGCCCAGTGTAGACCATTCATTCCAACTTTTGAGGCGTGCAAGCGTTTGAATGCCCAGTAAGCATTTCGAGTTTTTTTTTTTTTTTTTGACCTTGCAAGTTGCAAGCATCGCATGCACGCTCGATCCATGAGTCCCCGGATTGCACGACACTCTAAACTGTACACGTAGCGTAAGCATGCTGCAAAATACTGTATACAGTAGTGTCAAAGTCTTCAGAAGATCATTTGCTTCCTTCTTACCTATGACTAGATCAGAAGAAGGCCATTCTTGCACGCGAAACAGGTGTCTCACAGCTAGCGATGCTGCAGGACTAATTTGAATTTGACTCAAACGCGGTCAGGTAAAAAATTAAGTTAGTGACACGCGGCTACAGAATTTGAAGTTTATTGACCAGACCCCCATCAGGTTGAGCAACAACAAAAAATACTTGAGAATTGCCAGAACGTGCCACTCAACATTATTCTGCTAACTGATACGATCGCCATATCTGAAGTGTGAACAAAGTAGTGATTGTCTTAGACCAAAGGTTTGTTTGCATCACGCCTCCGAACGTACACCAAGAGGCTACAGAATCAAAAAATCTGCAGGGACGAACTAACCAGTATGGTTTTTATGGGAATCAAGCAGTGGCCTTCAGCCGAGAAACCAGGTGCCAAACTATAGTTGGACAAACGAACAGATGACCAAAACCCAGAAAAATTCTCATATTATTTTTTTGGCATATTGGTAGCAATAAGCTTGGCTTTCCTTTCTTCGATCTTTAGAAAGAAAACAAAAGACTGGCTGCATAGTAACATGACTAACACGTTGCATACCAGGCCCTTGATTGGAAACTGCAAAAGTATTTTATTTCGGGTGGTTACCTTATTTGTTAACTGATTGTTGACCAAAGGTGAGGACCTGGTAAACAAATGCAATAGAGGACCGATCATTTATTAATCATGCAGGTTCAGTTTGTATGATAGACTGACGGCCCACTTTGGTGATCAGACTTCTGCAGTGTAGTCGTGGACATAAAAATTGTTAGACGAGCCTGGGCCGAAGATGGGTACCATGTGGCTAGAGCCTGGATGATGCATGGTCGGCATATACATCAGAAAAGCTGCAGTCAGGATCTGTTCTATAGGATCGTACCGCTGCATTCTTTACCAATAAGGAGGCAAGCTCAAAAAAAAAAAATCTGCAGTTCCCCCTCAACAAGGAAAAATCAAATAAGCTGCAGTCAGTAAGAACTTGGGATTCACGATCATAAAATGATTTCATATTTAGGTGCAATTAAAGGATCATACCTATCTATGAGACAGGTAGTAAATACAGATTCCCTAGCTAAGGTTTTCTGTGGTATCATACTCTAAAGTTGTCTCAAAATGGAGAAAGGCATTACAAAGAAGGTCTTGTATGCAGAAAAGAGCTTGACAGATTAACTATGAATACACAGCTGAAGATTTCACTTGAGGAAATATTAAAAAGATTATTTTTTTCAGTAGAATGTGATGTCAATTTATCGCATCAGTACTATCTTTAATCTTTTAGCAATAATATTTGATATATTCCTAAATTTTGTAAGAAATAAGATGTATTGAAGTCAAAAACTTAACTGACGGTTATATGAGTTTTCTAATTTTGGGGCTCCAAAATCCCTAGAGAATTTACTAAAGCTCATGCAGCATATGGTGTTTGGCAGGGGTAAAGGTCTCCAAGCTTTGGGCTTAGGGAGTGCACAGTGTTGGAATTAGAGTGTTTTGGGTCAGGTAATGTGTGATCCTTGTAACCCTCAATTCTGGTCAAGGATGAGGTGGTGGTGATGTAATTTTGCCGCTCTTTCTTCTTTTTAATATAAATAAGTGCAACTCTCCTGTGTATTCAAAAAAAAAACTTAAAATGTTTTTAGTGTTGCCAGAACTCAGAACAAGCAATTCTGATAACTGAAGCATGAGACATAGTTTAAACTGAACTGTACATATAGCATTTTAGAACTGAACTCGATAGTGGCAGCTGGGCACGAAAAAATACAGTTACCTGCAAAAGCATTCCGATCGGTGAACTGGTTCCACATCCAACCAATAGCTCTGTCCATCATCAATGTGCTTATCCTACAAATCACTAACACCGCTCCTGCGAGAAACCGAGAAGATGCTGGTGTATATGCCGGTGTGTGAGAACTGAGAAGATGCCCATGGTATATTATTGCGGTGCATAAAAAGACCATACATCCATACAAGATCGAATAGTGAGAAAATGAACTGAACAATTTTATCCCCACAATGGGTGATACTGATACAATACTGCAACTTTGAAGATAACCACATCCCAAGCAACTGAAATTAACAAAGAAAAAAAAAGGGTAAAATCCTTCTTTCAGCTTTATGAGAAAATAAGTACATCCAAATAGTCTGAAAATATGAAAAGGTAAAATCCATGTTTCAGCTTTACAACTAATGCACATCTCCCGGAGACTCTAACATAATAACATTGTGCATGAACTCTGCTGCTGTGGCTTAAAGCATTGCCCATTTGATTTTCATATTAATCATTTTCACATTAAACACATTAAATAGCTTGAAAGCAAGGATCCCTTGTGCACTGAAGTTGGTATAACCAAATGGGGTGAACAAAAATAACCACCAGAAACATATAACGAAAGTTATCATTTACTCCTCCATGAGTACATTATAGCATGCAAATGCCAGGCGCGGGGATCGATAAAGTTGCTACATATGTGTAGCCGGCCCCGCAAAGTGTATGATGACAGAAAAAAAATTCAAACATGTATTTGATGCCTGTGGTAGAAATAATCATACAGAAAACGACCCGTGATATTACATGTAGTCATTACAAAACAGTCACAAAGACTGCAAACAGCTGTTACAGAAGTATGAGCTTTCTTAAGGGAAACATTCTTACAATTTGAAGTGATCAATTAGAGCCTTGCTCGCAAGGTCTTGCTTAAAGAAGGTGCCTAAAAATTCGGACATGGTAAATGTCCTGTACTTTGGTGGGTTCCCAGAAGAAATTAGCTTTGGCAATGGTCCATAAAAAAAAGAGTCCCCTTTCTTCCCAGGAACGAAAAAGGTTGCGATTGAAACTCGGGCTTCTTCAGATGCATTCATTATCACCCGGTGCTCAACACTCCTGTACTTATCATTAGACATTATCTGATAAAAGGATAGAATAAAAAAGAAGTTAGATGCGGTGATGGCATTACAAAGCTGTTCAAGCAAACAATTTGAAGCCATAATTTTCACACTAATCAGAACGACAACTACTGTGTGTAGGCTGAAGAATGCAGAATTTAGCAGAAAAGGTCACCTTTGAGTTGGCTATGCATGGATTCTAGTCAAATAAAAAACTAAAGCTCTCCTTTGCATTCTCAGCATATAAAGCCAAGAATGTTGTCAATCTGTATGCTCTGAAAGCTTACAAGCATTTCACTACAACTGCTTTGATTTGAAGACCACATTTTTCTATACAGAAATTCAAATGATAGTAAATATTTCAATAACCTAGTAACATTGGTGCGAAATCCGTTGGAGCATTACATTCCAACAGTCCACGTTGATTTTCCTTTCGTGGTTAATGTGTACTTTTGCAAATCAGTAGACAAAGTGAAGTTTTTAGAGCACTAAGTTTCTGAGAGAGGTGAACTTTACACTTTATAAGTACTCGGAACATAAAAATAATAAGTTTCTCAATGTTGAAATCTAGCTGAAACCTTAATTATAAGAACATTGCACACAGATTCTATAACTGAGTTTGATGGTCGCCATTGGATATATATTTCAAGTAACAAATTATACCTGCAAGAGGTCCCCGACATTGATCACAAGCGCACCGGGCAAGGGCTTCACATCCACCCACTGGCTCCTCCCTTGTTCATCAGTGTGCTTCACCTGGAGGCCACCGATCCCGTCCTGGGCAAGCACTGTGAGCACGCCGGGGTCTGTGTGCGCGACGATGCCCATGGTGCGCTCGGGCTCGGGGCACACCGGGTAGTAGTGGCAGATCATCACCTTCCCCTCCAGGGAGGTCGTCTCCTCCAGCGCCGGCGGCGCGAGCCCGATCCCCTCGGAGAGGAGCCCCATCACCGCGCGCGCCGCGGCGGTGGCGTGCGCGTCCCACTCCGGGAGGTCGGCGAGGCACGCGTGTGGCATCCGAACCGGCTGGTCGGCCGGCCGGTCGAGCTCGACCTTGATGGAGTCGCGCCAGCTCGTGACGGGGGAGCGGAACAGGTCCATGTTGGAGTAGTAGGAGAACCCGCCGGCGGCCGTGCCGCGGCCGTAGTGCGCGGCGCGCTCGGTGGCTGGGAGCTCGTGGAAGGCATGCACTGCGGCGAGCGCCCGCGCGGGGTAGCCGTCGGGGACGGTGAGGGCCTGGTGGTAGTTGACGAGGTGGAAGAATCCCCAGCGGCGGGCGGCCTCGGCTGCAGTGGCGGCGGCAACGGGCGTCGGGAGGGAGAAGTCAACGACTGGGATGGAGACGCCCGGCGGCGCGAGCGGCGCGGAGGCGTAGGGGTCCGGGTGGACAAAGAGGTCGGGGACGGAGGAGACGCCGGACTCCACGAGGCCACGCACGCCGGTGCAGGACTCGTGGAAGGCTTTCAGGAGCGCCGCGCGGTCGGACGCCATGCTGGTCGAGCTGCAGCTTGCAGGACGAACTAGGAAACACCTATTTTTTGAATCACAAGGAAACACCTTGATGAAGAGCGCAAAAGCTCCAAAAAGTCAAACCAAGTGAGGTGAATAACAAAGCGGGTTTTTCTTCGCACGCTACTGACCAGACTTGTACGACGATATAATCACGAAGAAATGGTCTAGCATCAGCTATTATAATGCTAGTGGTGGAATTTTATAACAGAGAAGCAAGAATAAAGTTGTAACAGAGAAGCGCGATTTCAATGAGAAGAACATTTTATTATCAGCATCACAAGCGGATACATAAGTCATGACTCTTGTGGAAAGCATTTGCACAGCCGTTTATACAATTTGAAGTGATCAATTAGGGCCATGCAAGCTAGGTCTCTTCTAAAGGTCCTAAAAAATTCAGACATGTTAAATTCCTGTACTTGGCCACGATCTCTGACGAAATTAGCGCTGGTAATGGTCCATAAAAAATAGAGTCCCCCCTCTTCCCAGGATTGAAAAAGATTGCGATCGAAACTCTGCTTCTTCAAGTGTATTCGTTATCACCCAATGCTCAACACTCGTGTACTTATCGTTAGACGTTATCTGATGAGGGTAGGATACAAAATGGAAATTATAGCATTATAAAACTGCTCAAGTAAGCTTTGTAAAGTCACATTTCAACATACTTCTGGACTGCCGAAATATGCGATCAGAATGACAACAGTTTTGTGTTGAGCCTACAGAATTGAGGAGAATGACCATGTTACATTCTGCGGCACCTTGAGTTACCTATGCATGGCCTCTAAACACATCAAAGACGACTGCTCTCTTTTGTATTTCCCATTTGAAGCTAACATGTTCAGAATTCTATGTGCTTTGAAAACTAAGAGTTTCTGTACCCATTGGTTTGGTCAGAAGCCTTTCAACAAAAATGCAAACGATACAGGCCAAGTAATATTGGAGCTAGATAGATATATGCGTCCAAGTTGTAAACTATTTTAACCACCACTGTTCAGTCAAGGTAGTATATTTAATCGGATATGTTGTATTTCACTTAAAAGTTAAAGCTAAGCAGAAAAGGATATAAAGTGAAACTTGCTAAAATATTGAGAACAACATAAACAGTTTTTCAATAACAAAAACCTCTCCGAACTCTGCATTGGCAGAACACTGAACTCAGATTCTTCATATGTAACCTGAGTAACCTGAGTTTGATCACATATGTCAGCAACTGAATTTAATTAGCTAGTGACTTGGAATTAATAAATAGTTTCTGATTATACCTGCAAGAGATCCCCGACACCGATCACAAGTGCGCCGGGCACGGACTTCACATCCACCCAGTGCCTCCTCCTGTCTTCATTAGTGTGCTTAACCTGCAGACCACCAATACCGCCTTGGGCAAGAACCGTGAGCACGCTGGGGTCCGATACCATACAGTGATGTGAGGACAAAGGCCAGGCGACCGGGCCAATAAAGTTGCGACATACATGTAGCCCGTCGAGGCATCAACTGATGACCCAATCACCAAAAAGATTATGATGCAATTGGTAGAAATAATCCTACAGAAAACTTTGGCGTGTGATTTTGATCAGGTTGATTATTTTCATTTACATAACACAAACTGTTACAGAATTATGAGCTATATTGAGGCAACCTCTGAACAAGCTTACAATTTGAAGTGATCAATTAGAGCCTTGCTTGCAAGGTCTCGTTTAAAAAAGGTCCCGAAAAATTCGGACATGGTAAAAGTCCTGTACTTCAGTGGGTTTTCAGAAGAAACTAGCTCTGGCAATGGTCCATAAAAAACTGAGTCCCCTCTCTTTCCTGGATTGAAAAAGATTGCGATTGAAACTCTGGCTTCTTCACGTGTGCTCATTACCGCCCGATGCTCAACACTTGTGTACTTATCATTAGACATTATCTGATATAAAAGGATAGAATACAGATGCAAAGTTAGATCCGATGGGGCATAGTAAAGCTGCTCAAGAAAGGTTGTTGAAACCATATTTTCACACTTAATCAGAACGATAACTATTATGTATGTGGGGTGTGTTGTACCAGGGTTCTTTACCCTAAACTCTTCTACTTCATACAAAGACGCCTAGGAGCTGCGTGTTCAAGAGAGAATAAAACGATAACTATTGTGTGTAGGCTCACTGGTAAAACATCTGAGCAGAACGGCCATGTTATGGAATACGTTGCATTTAGTTGCCTATGCATGGTTTCTAGACAAACAAACACACTAAAGCTCTCCTTCTGTACTCCCATAATTTAAAGATAAACATGTTGTTAAAAGAGTGAAATGCACCCGCGGTCCTTAAACTATTTCAAGTGTGTCATCTAGGTCCACGAACTCTTAAACCGCACATCCAGGTCCTCAAACTATCAAAACCGTTCACCTGAGGTCCGTTGGCCGGTTTTGGTTTTAGAAAAATGCAAGGAGGCCCTTGAGTTTCCCATTCTTCTCACACACGAGCCCTCACCCTAATCAGCTCGCTTAATAGCACGCACAGGTACATTGTCGCCGCCGTTAGGGACGTCAGCTCGCTCAGCGACGTTAGCAGCTCCTCGCTGAGGAAGTTCACGAGGTGACTAGCACCAAGAAAGGTTCGCAAAACCGGTCAAAAGTGAATCGGTTTTCAAATTTAAAATTCGAATGAATTTGAAATTTTGAAAAGCGAAAAGACGGATCAACCGCAGCGTGATGAAGCAGTACAGCACTCAAGACGGTGGCTGCAACTGCTGCTGCTGGCCATACGCCTGGCGCCTCGTCAGCGACCTGCCTCCGCCCATGGTGAAGACTGCGGGCGCTGATGTCATGAGAAAAATGGAAAAATTAGGGGTCTCCTGCATTTTTCTAAAACCAAAACCGGCCAACGGACCTCGGGTGAACGGTTTTGATAGTTTGAGGACCTGGATGTACGGTTTAAGAGTTCGTGGACCTGGATGACACACTTGAAATAGTTTAAGGACCGCTGGTGCATTTCACTCTTGTTAAAATATGTATGCTCTGAAACCTAAGAAGCATTTCAGTATAACTGCTTTGATCAGAAGCCCAAAACTTTCTACCAAAGAAAGTACAACTGATAGATATATTCAAACGGCCTAGCTAGTTACATTGGAGGTAGATCCGTTGGAGAAGTATATTCCAACAGCCCACATAGTAACAACTATCTTACTTTCATGATCAAGACATATTCTCGATAGGATAAAGTGTACTTTTGCCACTAAAGGCTTAAAGCTGATCAGTACACAAAGTAAGTATTTAGAACACTAGAGTATCTAAGTGAGGTTAAGTGAACTTTAACTCGTTTTTTTCTTGGAACAAGTGAGCTCTAAACTTGATAAGTACTTAGAACATATAACTGGTTTCTCAATGTTGATAATTGTCTGAAACCTAAATTAGCACAACACTGATCGCATTTGTTGGTTGCCATTGAATTTAATTGAGTAATCTAGTAAGGAACAACACGACTGACCTGCAAGAGGTCTCCGACATTGATCACAAGCGCGCCGGGGAAGGGATTCACATCCACCCAGTGGCTCCTCCCTTCTCCATCAGTGTGCTTAACCTGCAGACCACCGATACTGTCCTGGGAAAGGACAGTGAGCACGCCAGGGTCCGTGTGCGCAACCACGCCCATGGTGCGCTCGGGCTCGGGGCACACCGGGTAGTAGTGGCAGACCATCACCTTCCCCTCGAGGCAGGAGGTCTCCTCTAGCGCCGCCGGGGCGAGCCCGAGCCCCTCGGAGAGGAGCCCCAGCACGGCGCGCCCCACGGCGGTGGCGTGCGCGTCCCAATCGAGGACCTCGTCGCGGCAGACGGCCGGGATGCGAGCTGGGTCGGCCCGCTGGGGCCCGAACCCAATCTGGATGGTGTCGCGCCAGCTCGCGGCCGGGGAGTGGAACAGGTCGACGTTGGAGGAGTAGGAGACCCCGCAGGCCATGGCGCGGCCATAATGGGCGGCACGGTCGGCCGCCGGGAGCTCATTGAAGGCGCGCACGGCGTCGAGCGCCCGCGCGGGGTAGTCGTCGGGGACGGGTAGGACCTGGTGATAGTTGACGAGGTGGAAGAAGCCCCAATCGCGGGCGGCCTCGGCCGCGGCGGCGGCGGCGAGCGGAGAGGGGAGGGAGAGGTCGACGACGGGGATGGATACGCCGGGAGGAGCAAGCGGCGCGGAGGCGTAGGGGTCCGGGTGGACGAAGAGGTCGGGGACGGAGGAGACACCCGACTCGACGAGGCCGCGCACGCCGGAACGAGACTCGTCGAAGGCCTTGAGGAGCGCGGCGCGGTCAGGCTGGGGAGCCGGCGGAGGTGGGGAAGCCATGGCCGCCGCCGTCGGGTTGTTGGGAGACAACTGGAGAGTGGAGTTTTTTTTTTCCTTCTTTTTTTGATTTTTCTTTTTGAGCCAATCTTTTTTATATATATGGCTGGAGACTGGAGTTGCGTGGAGCGAAAGAAGCTGAAGCCCGGACTCCAGCTTCTTTCGCTGCAATGAACAATACCGGTGACCAAACACGAGAGATGGATTCGGGATCAGTTTTTCGTGTTAAGTTATCGGTGGAACGACGGCACGTAGATCACGACAGATAACGAAAAGTAAAATTAGAATAGAGGAGACGAAATTCTTTATTGCGAAATTCTGGTGTCAGATTACAGGGGGGTCTTCTCAACTATTTACAGGGGGGAAACCCTAATTTCGTGTTGGGCTTGGATTCGATAAAGTCGCCCACATGAGCCAGGACTCCTTCTTCTAGAAGGTGGGCCTGGCCTAATAAGAGTTTTACAACACTCCTCCTTGGGCTCTTTATCGTGATAAGTATGCCTCATAAAAACTCCAAAAACCCAGTAGGAAAAATGGAGAAAAGAGCACATATTACCACCACTCATATTGCACACATTGCCTCGTTAAAAACCTTATTGAGAAAACTTCATGTGAAAAACTAATAAGGGAAAAAGAGTACAATGTTTTAATCTTCATGATTAATGTTTATCAATCTGCAAGACTGATATGAATTATCTTCGAGATAACTCATATAATTCGGGAATGTGATGTACTTAGGGAAGTTCTCCCCCTGTTCCAAGCACTTCTCTAAGTTTTCTCATGTCAATACCACGCCGACACTTTTCAAGAGTGCGGGAAGGTAATGCCTTTGTGAACATATCTGCAAGATTGTCACAAGATCGGACATGTGTTCTAAAATCTCTCCCTGCTCTTGCATTTCATGCGTGTGGAAGAATTTAGGTAACATATGCTTTGTCCTATTTGACTTTACGTATCCCGATTGTATTTGTGCAATACAAGTTTTATTATCTTCATAGATAATTGTAGGGGATGGAGTATACGCCACTCCACAAGTATTCATTATATGGCTTGTCATCCTCCTGAGCCAGGCGCACTCCTTTGCAGTTTCAAACAATGCGATGATCTCCGAATAATTTGTTGATGTAGCAACCAATGTTTGCTTCGTTGACTTTCAAGAAATTGCAGTTCCACCATATAAAAACACATATCCCGTTTGAGATATTGATTTATGTGGATCAGATAAATATCCAGCATCAACATAACCCATAAGAGTTAATTCTCCATTCTTCTTGAAAAATAATCCGAGATCTTCAGTTCCTCTCAAATATCGGAGGATTCGCTTGATACCATTCCAATGCCTTCGAGTCGGTGCTGAGCTATATCAGTAAGTAGATTAACAGCAAAAGCAATATCGGGTCGTGTACCATTTGCAAGGTACATCAAGGCACCAATAGCACTGAGATATGGATATTGAGGTCCCAATAATTCTTCATCTTCCTGCTTTGGTCTAAATGGATCTTCATCTATATCAAGTGATCTCACCACCATAGGTGATCTGAGTGGATATGCTTCATGCATATTAAATCTCTCTAATACCTTCTTGGTATAGTTCGATTGATGCAAGAGTACCCCTTTGGGGGTATGTTTAAGTTGCAAACCCAAACAATATGTAGTCTTGCCCAGATCTTTCATTTCAAATTCAGTCTTCAAGTATGAGCAAGTCTCTTCAATTTCATTTGCAGTACCAATGATGTTCAAGTCATCAATATAAACAGAGATTATGCAAAAGCCTTTCTCTGATTTCTTTATGAATACACAAGGACAATCTTCATTCTTCAAAAATCCTTTCTGCAATAGGAATGTACTCAACTTGTTGTACCACATTCGTCCTGATTGTTTCAAACCATATAGTGACTTCTGTAATTTGACATTATATAATTTGCGTTCATCTTCATTCGAGACTTTAATACCTTCTGGAACTTTCATATAGATTTCAGTATCTAATGTTCCATATAGATATGCTGTGACCACATCCATAAGTCTCATCTGCAAATTCATATTCACCGCCATTGAGATCAAATACCGGAAAGTAATTCCATCCATTACGGGAGAGTAGGTTTCTTCGTAGTCAATGCCAGGTCTCTGCGTGAAACCTTGAGCTACGAGTCTCGCCTTATATCTAGTCACTTCATTTTGAGCATTTCTCTTCCTGACAAACACCCATTTGTGACCTACTGGTTTAATACCAGTTGGTGTAAGGTTTACATTACCAAACACTTCTCTTTTCTTTAACGAGTTTAACTCTGCACAGATTGCTTCTTTCCACTTTGGCCAATCAGGACGCTTCTTGCATTCCTTTATTGATTTTGGTTCAGATTCCAAATCAATTTGTGTTGCAATTGTTTCAGCAAAGTATGTATCGACTTCAATTGTCTTTCTATTATATACCACTCCCGTATCAACATAATTCGTTGAGATTTCGTTTCCTTGATCCTCATTATCGATAGATATATTAAGATCAGGAATTTCTGGTATCACCTCATGAGTTTCATGCACATTCTCACTTGGGTTTGATTCTTCAAGTCTCACCACTTCATATGGATCACTTTCACCTTCTTTGGTTTTCTTTTGAGTATTTTGCTTAGACTTCTTCTCCACAGGACGTCTCCTAGGAGTTTTAGCTGGAGCTTGTACTCTAGGTTTCTTGAATGCCCTTGTAACCGGTTCACTCCCCCTCTTCCTAGCATTCGTTGCTTTTATGGAAGAAGGTTGGAATTCCATATATTCATTCCCTTCAAATGGGATTTCTATTCTTTCAGGAGCATTTGCAGCCGGTATATGAGACTTCACAATGTCTCTTGTATTAGTGAAAGCTTCAGGCAATTCATTAGCAACTCTCTGCAAGTGGAGTATGTTCTGAACTTCAAGTTCAGCTTCTCTAGTGCGAGGATCCATTCGTAGGATTCCTTTAGCATCCCAATCAATTTGCCGGCATTCATCTCTAGAGAGATACTTTCCTCCCCCAAATGCCGGGAAATGATCTTCATTAAAGATACAATCAGCAAACCGAGCCGTATGCAAATCTCCAGTGGAGGGCTTCAAGTACTTGATTATGGAGGGACTTTCATAACCAACGTAAACTGCGAGTTTCCGTTGTGCGCCCATTGCAGTTCGCTGAGGTGGAGGGATTGGAATGTATAGAGCACATCCAAATCTCCGTAGATGGGAAACATTTAGTATTCTACCACGCACCAATGCTAATAGTGATTCTTCATGTGTAGCAGATGGTCGTAATTGGATAAGTGCTGCTGCATGCAACACCGCATGCCCCCAACAAGAGGTAGGCAATAAGCAATTCTGTAACAATGGTCGAGCAATCAATTTGATTCTCTTGATTAATGATTCTGCGAGACCATTTTGTGTATGCACGTGTGGTACAGAGTGTTCCACTTTGATGCCCATACTCATACAGTAATCATCAAATACTTTCGAGGTAAATTCTCCGGCATTGTCCATTCTGATAGATTTAATTCTATGGTCCGGAAAATGTGTCTTCAATTGTATGATCTGGGCTGTCAATCGTGCAAATGCATGGTTTCTAGTAGATAATAGACACACATGGCTCCACTTCGAGGAAGCGTCTATTAATACCATGAAATAGCGGAAAGGTCCGGAAGTAGGACTAATTGGTCCGCATATATCACCTTGAATTCGTTCAAGGAATGGCATAGATTCTGCTTGAATCTTAAGCTGCGAGGGTCGAGTAATAAGCTTCCCTTTTGCGCTTGCAATGCACAAGAAATCTGCTTGATTCGGAAAATCTTTTGTTTTCAAGTTATGCCCTGTTGCATTCTTCGTAATTCTCTGCATCATGTTAAGGCCAGGATGACCAAGACGGTCATGCCATAGTCTATATTCTTCTTGATTGGTAAAGATGGTCTTGAATGAAGCAAATTCTTTGTTTGGCTTAATGTACGTGTAGTACAAGCCATCTTTGATCGATGGAAAGCTTTCAATAATAGTCTTCCTTTTTTCTTCTTTCTTGGTCATGATAAGACGTTCTTCACCTTCATCGTCATTGGTTTCTACGTGAAAACCCATTTCTACGGATGTCCTTAAAGCTTAACAATGTCCGAGTTGAATCCGGATAAAGTAATGCTTCTTGGATTGTTAATTGCGTACCATTCGGTAGGACAAATGTGGCTCTTCCTTGGCCAACAATCTTATTATTATTGCCAATAATAGTAAGAATATCTCCAGTATACTTTCGAAGTGTCTGGAAATAGCAAGTGTCCTTTAGAATAGTAGCATTGGTACAACTGTCTACGAGACAGAGGTCCTCATCCATAGCTATTTTACTCCACAATTCTATAATTCATACATAAGAAATGTATAAACAAGAGAGTAATTGATGACAAATAATGCTACAAGCTGATTTATTCAAAGCAAATGTCTTCTCTTCGAGAGATTACATAAACAAACTAATTCCTTCGAGGAATTTTATTGCACTCCTATTACAAATAGATAACTAAATGATTCATAATAGTCTACTTGACTACGCAGAATCTCCATGCACATCTTCCTCATCATCAATGTCCTCGTTCATGAGGTCATTGTCCAACTCCAGGTCAGCAGATTTGCTAAGTGATGCTTGGCCCATTGGTGTTTTTGTTGTTGACTTCGTGCCTTCAACAAAGTTAGCCTCATACTGAGCGAGCTTCTTTTTGAGGTCTTGGTACATGTCGACATACTTCTGTGGTGTGCGACATATTTTGGACCAATGGCCATGCTGACCACACTTGTAGCAATCCAGATCAGTGCAATTACTTGATGTAGATGAAGATCCATTTAGACCAAGGCTTTACAACATTTCGTACCATTGTGCCTAGAAAGGCTACAGCCAGAGAGTTTTTCATTCTCATTAAATAAGGTATTATGTCAGCTTTTTTTCTTTTGCATGTGACAAGAAATTAAGAAAAAGAGAGATGAAAAGTGTTTCATCTAGATAAAACTATTCATGCACTGTTTTCAAGATACTTGTGTCTTGCATGTAGTTCTTGAAAACAACAAAAATAAAATGATGCATTGTATAAGCCATTTTAATAAACTATTTTATTTTTGATGCTTATGTGGCATCTAAAAAATAACAAAATAAAATAGTACATTGGGACTAGTCTAAAAGAGAGGAGTGATTTCGATGAGGCAACACGTTTTATTACCAACATCACAAGCGGATACAGTAGTCTTTAACTTAATTTCGGCAGTATCTCTTTCGATGATGTGAGAACAAATGCCACCCATCCGGAATAATTCATAAAATAACATCAGTAAGGAGTCCTTACACAAAACAACATTCATGAGTCAGCCAGTCACCACACAACACAATCATACTCTTTTTTATCCTATCTTCTTTTTGTTTTTGCCTAAATTGAGGTGTGAAAGAACTGTATTGCCCCTTCTCTATTTTGCAGCCCGTGACCATTCAGTCGATCGCTTTGTTTTCTTCCTCCGACGATTGTTTCCGAGCTCGAGCTAGGGTTGAAGAACTTCGGGCAACATCGGTGGTGGTCTCCTGCGGGCAGCGCTCTACTCGAGGCGAGCCACTGGGACGAGCTACGAGCGCGCGGTAGGGAGATGCGGCACCGGACATGCTGGCCTGCAGATGGCGGGCAGGCGAGAGGTCACAGGGCGACGGTGCCGTCGCCTCTCCTACCGCCCCCAGCCTCCTCCTCGCGCTCTCCTTCTGTGGCGGCCTTGGCCCGCTGGGCTCCCTCGCCCGTGCCCCCTTCGCGCTCGTCGCCGAGTCCAACCTCCTCTCCTCTGACCCGTCCTCGTCAGCCTCTTCCTTCGGCATGAGCTTCTTGTACATGCAGGGGTACAAAGGTCCATCCAAGTGCCTTTTTGGCCTTTTAAACAAATAAAAACACCGTAGTGGTGTCATGTTATGTGAGTTGACCCCAGCCACCCAGGTCAATGAAGTTGCTACATATGTGTAGCCTTCCAGGCGTCAATTGTGACGAGTCTGACGACCCAATAAGCAAAACGATTCTATCATCTATATGATGGCATTTGGTAGAAATAATCATACGGAAAACAACGAAGCTTGATTTTGATGAGGTTGATTATTTTCATTTACATATCACAACCACAAACTGTTACAGAAGTATGACCTTTCCGAGCTAAACATTTGAACAATCTCACAATTTGAAGTGATCAATCAGAGTCTTGCTCGCAAGGTCTCGTTTAAAGAAGGTCTCGAAAAATTCAGACATGGTAAAAGTCCTGTACTTTGGTGGATTTGAAGCTAGCTCTGGCAACGGTCCATAAAACACGGAGTCCCCTCTCCTTCCGGGATTGAAAAAGATTCCGATTGAAACTCTGGCTTCTTCACGTGTGTTCATTATCGCCCGATGCTCACCACTTGTGTACTTATCATTAGACATTATCTGATATAAAGGATAGAAATACAGAAGCAAAGTTAGATCCGATGATGGCATAGTAAAGCTGCTCAAGAAAGGTTGTTGAAGCCATATTTTCACACATAATCAGAGAACGATAAATCTGTTGATTACCGTGGAATTTAGTTGCCTACAATCTTCAAGTAATAAACAATACGACTATACCTGCAAGAGGTCTCCGACATTGATCACAAGCGCGCCGGGCACGGGATCCACGTCCACCCACTGGCTCCTCCCTTGTTCATCAGTGTGTTTCACCTGGAGGCCACCGATCCCGTCCTGGGCAAGCACTGTGAGCACGCCGGGGTCTGTGTGCGCGACGATGCCCATGGTGCGCTCGGGCTCGGGGCACACCGGGTAGTAGTGGCAGACCATCACCTTCCCCTCCAAGGAGGTCGTCTCCTCAAGCGCCGCCGGGGCGAGCCCGAGCCCCTCGGAGAGGAGCCTCAGCACGGCGCGCCCCACGGCGGTGGCGTGCGCGTCCAACTCGAGGACCTCGTCGCGGCAGACGGCCGGGATGCGCGCTGGGTCCGCCCGCTGGGGCCCGAACCCGATCTGGATGCTGTCGCGCCAGCTCGCGGCCGGGGAGCGGAACAGGTCGACGTTGGAGGAGTAAGATACCCCGCCGGCCATGGAGCGGCCGTAGTGGGCGGCGCGGTCGGACGCCGGGAGCTCGTTGAAGGCGCGCACGGCGTCGAGCGCCCGCGCGGGATAGTCGTCGGGGATGGCGAGCGCCTGGTGGTAGTTGACGAGGTAGAAGAAGCCCCAGTCGCGGGCGGCTTCGGCCGCGGCGGCGGCTGCGAGCGGCGCGGGGAGGGAGAGGTCGACGAAGGGGATGGAGACGCCCGGCGGAGCGAGCGGCGCGGAGGCGTAGGGGTCCGGGTGGACGAAGAGGTCGGGGACGGCGGAGACGCCCGACTCGACGAGGCCCTGCACGCCGGTGCGGGACTCGTCGAAGGCCTTGAGGAGCGCGGCGCGGTTGGGCTGAGGCGCCGCCGGAGCGGAGGGGGACGCCATGGCCGCCGCCGCCGGGTCGTTCGCGGCCGCTCGAGTTGCGTGGAGCGGAAGAAGCTGAAGCCGGGAAGGTTGGGTGGTGATCGGATAGGTGGGCCGCGGGCGCGGCGACTTCCTATGCTGTTGCCATCGTCCGTTTCGTCCTCCCCGCCCACCCGAGCACGCAACAGAGCAGCCTCTGGACGGCGACGGCCAGTGGAGTTCGGCGGTCGCGAAGCGACGGCAAGTGACGGGGGATCGCGAGGACGGCGGCGGGAGCTGCGCCATCGCGCCCGGAAGAGGGCGACGAGCCACGGGTCAGAGGAACGGGGAAAGTGCCGATGGCGCGCAGCTCCCTCCGGTTGCGACGCCCGGCCGCTACAGCTGTGAGTCGACTTACCAGTGGGCCCAGGACTTGCGAGCCGTGGATTTTCCTCGTTCTCGTACGAATAGAAGATAAGGAATTTTGAGCCCCAGATGAGGATGGACCATACGAAATGGTCTTATTTTCGATTTTATACGGGTTTTACACAAAGATGTTGACATCTGGTGAGATAAGATTTTTAAGCCCCAGATAAGGATGGACCACACGAAATGGTTTTATTGTAAATTTTATAGGGGTTTTACACAAAGCTGTTAACATCTAGTGACGCTAACCGGATGACAAATTTTAATCCTGACCATTAACTATCTTTTACAAAGAAGGTTGTAAATGGAAGCATCACAGCGTATATGGCTCTCTTTGTTCTAGCTTTTGATTCTGGATTCTGGATTCTAAAAGCAGAAGCTGGAACAAAAGGTTGGATTTTGAGTCTGGGTTCTATAATCTGGTTCAGAATCCGAGATAGAATCCACCATCTGTTCTGGACTAGCTTTTGCTGGATTGTAATACATATATTTACCTATTTGCCACTGTGACCCAACTGTAAGTGGCTGAAATGATCTATAAGCTGGATCATAGAATCCAGACAAACAAACACCTTCCAGATTTTGTCATACAGATTCTACAATCTCAGATTCTGAAAATCATAATCAAAAAACTGGATTCTTAAAATCCTAATCGCCAACAAAGAGGGCCTATATAGGATGAAGATGGACCATTCGAAGATTTGTTTGACCTTTAATTACTAGTACATAGTAGGTGTTTTTTTTTTTTTTGCGAATGGAGTACATAGTAGTTTTTTACGATGGCCAAAACTCGGTCTACCATATAGGATGAGAGAACAGCTTAGGTGGGCCCAGGAATTTAGTGCGGAGGGATTTCCTCGTTCCAATGAACAGACTATTTATTTACGAGATAATAAAGTTTTAAGTCCTCATGAGGATGGACCACGTGAAATCGCCAAAATGATTACATTTAACATTTTTATTAAAAAAAGTGACAGCATCTGTTGATGGTAACTGGGTGAGTCAGTGTATTGATTTTTACAAAATGGTTTCGCTTTGAATGATTACATACAAGTTTCAGAAATAGGTGACATCATCTGCTGATTTACAAGATTTTTATTCAGAAGGTGATAGCATATGCTGATTCCTCTCTAGGTAGAACTAGAGAAATGGCGCGAGCCGTGTGGTCCATTCATTTAGAAACCCATCATGAATAATATATTTCTTGAATATGAATATCCACACCCGCTTTTTTGATCACATCATTTAGGAACCTGTCGCTTTTTTATTGATTTCTTGTAATCTTTTGTGTAGATTATTTTTTAAAAGTGATAAAAAGTCAGCAATAAATCTGTAAAAAAACAGAAACAGGGAATGCACCAATGCATTTTTTTTGTGCTAAATTTCAAGTTGCGATGTACGTTATGTATTGAGGCAAAAAAATAGTAGTGCTTTCTGTTGTAGTGTTCTACAGATAAAATTCATTTTTCTCAACGTTTAGGAGACAAAATAGGAAGTTCACGAGACAAAACTACGATTAAACGTCTATAGATAAAAAATCCCTTTCTATTTTGGCTGAAGGAAGGATGCGTGGATCTATACTTTCTGGGATGTGCCCCTTTGTATTTTGCTTTTTTTTCTTGCAATATTTTTTTTTTGGAAACCTATATTGCATCAATGCGTACTGTAGCACACTAGCTGCTCGTGTAGTGCTAGTGGGCTGCTTTGTATTGATACGATTTTTTTTTCTAAGCTACACTATTCCCTTTTTTTTTGCTAGGTATACACAGACTGTTAAATTTTAATCCGGCCGCTAAAACATTTCTACTTGACCCGTAACATAAGATACAAAGTTGTCACAAGATTCAGAGGAAGTAAAATGGACTTCATCTTAAAATTTGGGTCAGAAATTAGTAAGTTTACCATAATTTTGTTAATTATTTAAGAAAATATTATTTAAAATTTATACTAGAATAATTATAAATTGTTTAAGGTAAAGAGGTCTAAAAGAATTTGTCTGGTTTTGGTTCGGCCTAGATTATTCTTTTCTATATAAAAAGGGTTCTATTGGGCCAATTTGAGGCCGACGTTCGGCTGGTAGAGCTGTCTATATAATCAGGTGATAACCCTAACCTCTATCTCTCCCTCACTTCTCTCTCCTCGCGTGGCGGCGGCAGCAGCAGTTCTTGCGGGCGAGCGGTGGCGGCAACGGAGTGGGCAATCGATCGGCGTGGGCGTGCACAAAAGAGCGTTGCAGCTTGGTGGCGGGCCTAGGCGAACATGACGACCTCACGGTGGCCGATGGCCGACGCTTGATGACGGCGGCCTGAGTGCGAGCGCAACGCGATGGATTTGGGCAGGTGCGTGGCTAGTGGCGGCTACAACATCCTCTCTTTTTTTAGTCGTCTGTTCTTAATTCGACGGTTATTATTTCTGTTTCCCATGTGCACCAATGTGCTTTGAGAAATCGATGGTTATTATTTTTCTTTCTGATGTGCACCAATGTGTTTTGAGAAAACGCAGAATTTCTAATCTATATTTTATTTGAGCATCGTTCTAATTCGGTCGGGCAACGAGGCAGGTTGGAGGTCGTGGGAGTGATTACCAGCCTTGGCCCGGCCCTAATAACCAATTCAGGGGAAAATCTTCCCTCATCCCCGACCCTATTGGGTCCCTGCATCAGCCCCGTGCATCGCGGCCTCCTTGCCGCAGCTACCCTGCGCTCTGCCTTTCCCTCCTCCGCACCGCCCTTCACCATGGAGCAAGCGTGACAGGCGGCGAGACCAGGCCGCTAGGGATGGCCGGATTTTACGATTTGAGAGTGGAAGGTGAGGAGGAATTGCAGGATATGAGGGAGGGAGGGTTTGGGAGCAGTGGCGGCGGCTGATTTCAAAGAATGGAATGAAGCTCGGTCGACGAGCTGTTATTTTTTTTTTTAGAGAAAGGCACGAGCTGTTGGGCCATAGGTTTTTGCCTTATTTCGAGGTCCCCGCGGAGGCTCAGTTCGGGGTCCGCCCTGGCTGTCCCAGCGTGGCAAATTTAGCCCCGTCCCGGCCCCGTTCGGAGCTCCGCTCTCATGGTACTCTCTCCATTCTTTTTTTGTTGTCATTTCAGACAACCAAAATAAACTAAAACTGAACTACAAACTCTGTCTGAAACGTCGTCAATAAAAGAATGGAGGGAGTAGGAAGGTGCCTGCGCGCAAATTACCTGTGGCGATAAAATGCATTGCCCTGACAATCCATTTTCGAGCCCAGTATTATGAACCGACTTACTGGCGAAAAAGAAACGGAGCAAAGCCCAATTGATTAAAAAATCTCGGCCTGTGAAAGCCCATTTCAGCCCATTTTTGTTTACCAAGAGACTTGTGGCTTCTGCAATAAGCCGAAGACTACACGGAGCAAAAAGAAAAAAGCAAGGAGGAAAAGAGCAGTACTGCAAAGGGTCAGTGTGAAACTGGAAATGGCGGAGGCGACGAGCTCGAGCTCGGGGACCTAGCTCACGCGTTGCTCCTGCCGCAACCGGCGTGCTCGCCGGCGACCCCTTTCCGCCGCCGCCGCCGCTGCCGGAGACAGCCAACTCTCCCGCGCGGCGGCTCCGCGGCTCCGGCCCTCTCCCCCCCACTCCCGCTAGGGTTTTTTGCGATCCCCAATCACTGTAAGTCGACGCTACTTGTCCGGGTGTTTTCCTTCTCCTTCTACCTAGAGCTCAGCTAAGGATTTGGTTCCCTCTTCCTGTGCGTGGATTTGTCAGTCGTGCTCGCGATCAACGCAGTTCTGTTTCTCAGCTAGGGTTAGTGCTTACAGTAGCGTAAATTTGGTTCCAAAATTTGTTCGGAGGTTGCTGCCTCCTAAAAAGAAAGCTTTTTTGGTGTGTTTTTGGGGAGATCTTGTCGAATTACACAGCTGCCCAGCTGCTTTGAGCGCACCAGGTGATGGAATTGGTCTGTAAATCGACGTTTTAGGGGGTTCTTTGGATCTTGAATTTTTAGCAAGGCAAGCTTTTGTTAAGCTGGCTGACTACAATCTTGTTTTGCTTCGATTAGGGTAAATCTTTGTAGAACAGAGACCAGCTCTCTCGAAACTCAGAAAATAGGTTTATGTAAAACTACCTTGACCTTTTTAGTAAAACCAGCTTTATAAAAAACAACCATGAAAATTATGGAAAGAAAAATTTTGTAAAACCGACAAATAATAACCATGATCTAAATTCTAAAAAGCCACTTAGGCTTATTTTGGCTGGATGGTTGAACTTGTTTATGAGGTCCCAGACTTGCAATGTGCATTGGATATCGTTTTAGCATCATCTGGTTGTGTCTTAAGAAATGGAATAAAGACATCCTTTTTCTTGTTCTGTTCTTGTTAGTGATGTTTGGTTGATTATTACAGTGACAATAATTTCTGTCTTTTGGCAGCAGACCTCTCCCATTGCATGCATTGAGTGTTATATATTGTGGGGCGGTCCCATGTTATGTGCAATAGACCAGAGAGGAAGGAATGCCAATGCAAACGTTGGCTGCACATATTTTCATAGAATCTCTAATGTGCACCATGTGATGTCTGCTATGAATTTGCACACATTCAGATGTGTGATGAACATTGCAGAACCTAGTCCAATATTTTCTTTGAAGTTATAGTGTGGTGAAGCTATGTTGGTCAAACATTCACTGAATCTGCCTATTTTGTATTAATAGGTTGCATATACTAAAAGTAGTCCTGAAAAATCATGCCGCTGTATCTGTACCTTTACACTGTTATTTGATGCTTGAGAAGGCTGCCAGCTAGCCACTTTTGTTGGTTAAACATCGATTACCGGCTGCCCTGAATATGTTCTGTTTTGTTCATTTTGACAGGTTAGATCACATATGGCTTCATCACAGCATGTTGAGGTGGAGGCTGCGAAGCTTCTTCATAAGCTTATTCAGGAGTCGAAGGATGAGCCTGCTAAACTAGCAACTAAACTCTATGTGGTATGCAGATTAACCAATTACTACGGCATGAAAAATCGTAAAAACTGGACCAATAAACTTGCTTCTGTCCTCTTTACTTGATGTTCCAGATATGCCAACATATGAAACTAAGTGGAAAGGAGCAGTCATTGCCATATCAGGTCATATCAAGGTGAATATTAGTTTATTTCATCTTTATTTTGTAAGTACAAAATAATTTAAAAAATTATGCAACAGAGTTGTCAACAAATGTTTCAAGATTGGCGTTTTTTTGTTTGCTCCGTTTAAGTTGATGATTGTAACTGTATTGTTCTAATGTTGGAGTTGTCAAAAAGCACAAGCTACTGAAACCAGGTGTGCAAAAAAGATGATGGAAATAAAAGAAACCTGTAAATTGTGGAATTTCCACTTTTCCAGATCAAGGTATCTTACTGCCTGTCTGGCACTGATTGAATGTTGAAGGGCTTAGCAGAGGGGACCTTTGGTGGCATTTTACCAAAGCAGGTGTCTGTTGGCTCTATAGAACCAAATTTTCCAGTAACTTAAGAGATATGATATGGAAAAAGCCAGAAGTGCTGAAGGTCCTTCAGGCAACCCAAGGCCCTGTAGCACAACTACATGTGTTTTACCTTTATATGTGCGGAAGGCACCCTAATATTCAAGGTGTGGAAAAGAAGATAGGACTGCCACAATGCTTCAGTAGCTCATCCTCGTGTAGATTCTGATATGAAAAGAGGATGAACTAAGCGGGTGGTTGAGCACCGCCTAGCGCCTAGGCGACGCCTAGGCGGTCCTAGACATTTGTACTTTTAGCAGATAAACATAAAAAGATAGAGAAAATGATGAAAACATTACATATTAACATATTTATTGAGAAGCCTATCGCCTAGGCGGCGCTTAAGCGGTCTAGGCGACCGAAACACTGACTAATTTTGATATAGGGGAGGGTTCTTAGGAATCAGTTAGCCATATTTTTGAGTGGACATATTGTATTTCCCGTCTTTTGATAGAAAATACCATGGCTTACGAGGAGTGAGTCTAGAAGGTTTGCTCCTAATGTAGGTCGCGTTTTGGACTTGCACACAGGAAAAAAATGCATGCATGCACCAAAACCAAAATGTTGTAGCCTTTGTGTAGGGTGAAATTTCATACTTACTAATGCTGTTGGATGCTATATATATACTGCTACCTCCGGTTTGAACTAATAAAAGTTGCCCGGAAGTCATCTTTTAAAAACTGAAGGGAGTAGCTGACACCAGATGATTTGTCACCCATTCCACGTATGGCACAACAATCTTTAGTAACACATAATCTAATTCGTTTCACCTTTACATACTACCTCTGTTTCACATTACTACTTGTTTTAGGTTTGTCCTAAGTCAAAATTTTCTAATTTGACCAATGATTTCTACAAATTCTTGTAGTTCAATAACATGCGAATGAGATATCATGGAAGTGTTTCCCACGATGAACCTAAAATCATAAGTCTTATGTTGTTAGTAACACATAAATTTCTATCAATTTTGTGGTCAAAGATAAAAATTTGACTTCGAAAAAATATAAAACAACAACTTTTTTGAAATCGAAGGAGTACATGTTTTTAAATTCCAAGAGAAAGGATGCTGTGCTTCATCAGGTGTATCGAAGTTTCACAATGTTGAGCTTAGGTTTTCATCTCTTTCTACTTGGAACATATGCTTATTTGTAATATGGGCAGGGCAATGGAAAAAGTTGTAAACCAACATGGAATTGATATGGATGCACTACGATCATCGCGAATTCCTTTGGTTGGTGGCCAACAGGCAGGGGACTCTAGTGGTGCCATGCCAAAGGACAAAGAGATCATTGCTGGTCGGTCTCCCATGATTGCAAGTGATGCATCCCAAAGCAGTGGGCAAGCTGGATTGTGGCAGTTTCCATCAAGTAAGCTGCTTCAGAAAATTCCGATGATTCTTGAATATTTGAATCTGATTTCTTGACATGTCTTTTATGTTGTCCAGGTTCAGCAGATATGGCGAGGCATGGGGCATCTATGCCAGGTAGGGTAGCTGCAGGGCCAAATAGGGCTGATGTTGCAGCACCTGATATTCATCAAGGCTCCGTGTCGCAAAAGAGCGGCAGGTCCTCTGGTATTGAAAGCCCTGCAAGTCTGCAGATGGAGGACACGAGATCTATGAATTCACATGATTCTTTGAAATCCGATGAGAAAACAAGCAAGAAAAATTCTTCCAAGAGAAAAAGGATGGATTCAAAAGCAACTGGGGACTTGCATTCTGAAGACAACTCGAAGTCAGATGCTATCTCCACTGGACACAATACTAGAAAGGGAAAACTAGTTGGCCAATCTGGTGGACAAGGTCAGCCTTCCACTGGAATTGAGCATGAGCAATCACATGCACTGCAAGGTGGTACTGCTCAGGCGCCTTCATTACATGGTGGCGCACCTTTTCAGAGGGCTCATCCAGAAGGTCCATTGACTTCTTCAGGGAGGACTACACCATCAAATCCATTCACGATGACTCAAATTTCAAATTTTCCTGAAGGACAGGCTCCTGGTGGTGTCCCTATCGAATTGCAGAAAAGTATACTGGGTGGAGCAAATTTATTTAATGCCGGGTTTGGCTGGAACCAAAATCCGCAAGTTCCAAATACAAAGAATTCCCAAGGGTCTATTCCCAATTTAGTGAGGCCTGGGCTTAATGTGGAAGGTACTTAAACCGAACAAATACATATTAGTCGTATGAGACACACTGGAGTTCAAATTCTTAACTTGCAGCTAAAGATCTTGCCCATATTGCAGGGAAAGTTGGGCCACAAGGAGCTTTTAACTCATCTCTCACACCTAATATGGAATTCCCCACAATTTCTTCTTACAATTCTTCTGCCTTGGGAGGTGGCTCACAATTTCTGGACAAGGGCAAGGAATTAGCTTCCGGTGAACTTCATTCAGCAGCTAAAGTTGCACCTCAGTCTGGAATTTCTCATGTAAGGCCTTTGGTTTGATGCTTAAGATCCTGTGTGCTAATGCCCTGTTTGTTTCCCACCTAGATTATATAATCTGGCTCGTATGATCTATAAGCTGAAACAAACGGGTCTCAGATTATAGCCTGATTATTGCAATTCACAGGCCACATTATCATAATCCCATAAGCTGCCCTCCCCCAGCTTATAGGTTATTTAAGCTGGATTATATAATCTGAGGGGAAACAAACAGGGCCTAGTATAGACTTGCTAATTGTTTTGCATGTAGGTGACCATTTTAGATAACTTGCTATGTGATACATCTTGTTCTTCTTCTTGTAAATATGGCTGCATGGTAGTACTCTACCTTTTAGATAATATGTTGGCAGCTGGAATTAACGATAGTGGAGTACTTGTTCTCAAAAGTTTGTTGCCGAGCCTGCACAAAAATGCTATTCATGCTATGTTTGATGAATTTCTAGCATGCCTTAGTTGGTTTTTTACCAGGTTGGCCATCTGACCTGTGCAACCTGTCTCCACTAGTCAACTTGTGAAACCTTTTCTTTGCTTATCTAGCCATCAAATCATCTTATCATTAATATTGTATCTCCAATTGTATTTGTGCGTTCTGGGGTACTTATTTGAGATATTTAATACAACTTTCCAGGGAATTTCTATGCAAGAAAGGCAAGGTATGATCAGACCACTACAGAGAGCCGAAGCACCTCTCCAAGAAGGCAGATTCTCTTTGCTTCCAAATAGAAATAGTGGGCCAAGTCAAATGTCTCACACCTCTCCCAATACGCCATTCAAAGAACAGCAGCTGAAGCAGCTCAGAGCACAGTGCTTAGTATTTCTTGCGTTTAGGTCTGCACTTTCTTTTATTTCTCTCTTTTTTTTTCAACTGAAATATATCCATGCTCAGAGCATGACAATCTTGTGGCGTTCATGTTGGTTCCTTTTCTTGTAGAAACAATATGCAGCCGAGGAAGGTGCATCTTGAAATTGCCTTAGGTAGAGGGCCTACTACGGAAAGTAAGGGCTAAGAACAGATCAGATTGTGCTGTCTTTTTGGTTATTCAGTTTTATTATTTCATTGATAAGTTCATACTTGAAAATCAGGTGACAGTGTAGGTCAGAGAGCTAACGAGAACAGAGTAGCTGATGGTTTGGGAAAAGAAAATGGAAGCAGTCGGGAAAACTCTGCTATGTTTGGTAGGCAAAGTGATATTTCTAGGCTTCCATCCACATCTGCAGGAAGTATGGCAGAGGTCGATTCTTTCTCAAAGGACCCAGAAAATGCACAAAAGAAGATCAAAGTAGCTGAACATGAGAAGTCATCGATGGAAGTAGAGAATATACAGCAAGCTGCTGTCATGCAAGGAACTAGTTCTGAAATGCGTTCCCAAGAAACTGCATCTCCCATGCAATCTGTACCACATCAGTCATACTTTCAAGGAGATACTAGAAGAATTGCCCCTGATCTCCATATGACTGAAGCTGAAAATTTGAATCGGAATTCAAATTGGGGAGGCCAGGGACCTGCTGCTTTTGGTAGTAATAGACAACATGGCAATCAGGAAGTGGCTGTTTCGACCAAAGGTCATCTACTGGATGAATTGTCTAAAGAATCACCTGTACCTTCGAGTTCACACCATGTTCCTGCCGATGGCAACTCCAGTATACCAGAAATAGATCAAACTCCAGAGACAGCTGGAGCTGGTAATGATGTTGAAAATTTTAGCCGGATAAGCGAGTTTGTGCCCGATCAATCTGCTGATGGAGATGAGGATCTCTCTGAGCTCGATGATGTACCGTCATCTCCTCCAAAGTACACAATGACAGAGAAATGGATCTTGAATTACCAGAAGAGAAGATACAATGAAAATCAAAAATGGGTATTGGAGCAGCAGAAAGTACATGGCAGAATATCGGCGTCGTATGAGAAGCTAAAGGTATCTATTTACTCCCCCTCTTTATTGCGAGAGCTTGATATGATAAATAACAATTTAAAATTGTTTATGTACATGTTTATGAGTTTTGGTTTCTGTATCATGTATACGTATCTTTGTTTTTTATTAAAAAATAGGCTTTTCTTTGTTATGTTAGCTGTATTTTGTCATCTGAACATCTGATGTACATGGGGAATTTTTTGTATGTTATACTACTACCTCTGTTTCAAAATACTTGTCATTCTAGACTTCAACAGTTTTCTCAAATTACTTGTTATTCTCACTTCCAAAATGCACCTTTCTCTCTTCTCAATACATCTCTATCTCCTCGTTTAATGTGCACCACCTTTTCACCTTTTCTTAACTCCCTTCCCCAAAGCATCCCCAAAGCAAAAACGACATCTATTTTGAAACAGAAGTAGTACTAGATTTACATCTTGTTATCTATTATCTGTACACAGCAGTTGCAAACTTTAACTTATGACATCTTCAGGAAAATGTTAATTCATCTGAAGATCTTTCTGCAAAGACAAAGAGTGTCATTGAACTGAAAAAGCTTCAACTTCTCTCACTTCAACGTCGTGTGCGCAGGTTTATTCATTTCTTGTTCTGATTGTATGTTTGTTTCACATCCCTGTTTCAGCGTCTTACTTTTATCACTATGCAGTGAATTTTTGTTAGACTTTTTCAAGCCAAATACAGCTGACGTGGAGCGCATAAAAGCAGTGAAGAAACATAGGCATGGACGGCGTGTGAAACAGCTCGAAAAAATTGAACAGAAAATGAAGGAGGAAAGGCAAAAGAGAATTCGTGAGAGACAGAAGGAGTTCTTCGCTGATATAGAGGCTCACAGGTTGGATGACAATCTCCACTGCATTTATCATTTTGTTTTAGCCATCTAAAGTCATCTGTACCCTTTTTTCCTTTGTAGAGAGAGACTTGAGGACAACTTCAAGGTTAAGAGAGAACGTTTGAAGGGTTTCAACCGATATGTAAAGGAATTTCACAAGAGGAAAGAACGAATTCATCGTGAGAAGCTGGATAGGATCCAAAGAGAGAAGATCAACCTGCTTAAGAACAATGATGTTGAGGGATATCTTCGGATGGTCCAGGTATCTTGTTTGCTTATCCTGTTGTCTGTATATTTTTAGCCCTTTATTTTATGCTATATTTGGTTGACTATTCTAACAAATACCACCACATTGTAGGATGCAAAATCTGACCGTGTTAAGCAACTATTGCGAGAGACTGAGAAATATCTACAGAAACTTGGAGCCAAATTACAGAACCAGAATGCAAAGTCCACCGATGGTCGTGCGTCTTTTTTCTCTGAAACTGCAAATGATATTGAAGACGAGAGCTACCAGCCACAGGTTCTCTGTCTCTCTCTCTCTCTCTCTCTCTGTTATTTGAGTTATTTCTTGCTGAAGATGTACTTAACTGTATTTCCTCTTTGCAGCATTATTTAGAGAGTAATGAAAAGTACTATCAACTGGCCCATAGGTACATTATGGTTTGGATTAAATGCAATTCTTTTCTCAATGGGGAATAGAAACACGTGCTTGACCTCAAGTTATCGTGTAATAGTTTCCAATGCTCATAGCTTGTTGATCAACTTTCCAATCCTTTTTTACTTCTTACATGATTGTTTACTTCTCTTATAGTGTAAAGGAGGTCGTCAATGAGCAGCCTTCTTACCTTCAGGGTGGCAAATTGCGAGAGTAAGCTGCACTTCTTGTTCAGCTATTTTTCTTGTTCCTTGAAACCTTTTAAGTGTGATCCATACTCTTATTCTTGAAGTTTTATATATGTTACTTATTTGATCATTTAATATTGTTGATTTGTTTCTTGCTTGTTATGCTACAGGTACCAGATGAATGGATTGCGTTGGCTGGTTTCATTGTACAACAACAATTTGAATGGAATTTTAGCAGATGAGATGGGTCTAGGTAAAACAGTACAGGTAAGACTTAAATCAGCGTTGGTCAGATGTTCATCTTTTATGAATGACTAAAACATGTACCTTAATCATTCTTTTTCGCCTTATTACTTTGTCAGGTAATTTCTCTGTTGTGCTACCTTATGGAAACAAAAAATGACCGGGGACCTTTCCTCGTCGTTGTTCCATCGTCCGTACTTCCTGGATGGATTTCTGAACTCAACTTCTGGGCACCTAGTATAAATAAAATTGCTTATGCTGGTCCCCCAGAAGAAAGGCGTAGACTGTTCAAGTAAATGTTGAATTCTTCTATTTGTCTTGCACTATCCTTTGTGAAGATTTTATTCACTTATAGCTATTTTCTTTCAGGGAGATGATTGTTCATCAGAAGTTCAATGTTCTTCTGACAACATATGAGTATTTGATGAACAAGCATGATAGGCCAAAGCTAAGCAAAATACAGTGGCACTACATAATTATTGATGAAGGGCACCGTATAAAGAATGCATCTTGTAAGCTCAATGCGGATCTGAAGCTTTACCGGAGCTCCCATCGGTTGTTGTTGACAGGAACTCCTCTGCAGGTACTAAAGTTAGAATGTTTGCTGTTATACATTAGTTCAGTTGTTTGCTTCTCAAAATGTTAAACTGCTCCCCTCCTTTTCAAAATGTAAGGCACATATGCAAATCAAGATTCATACTTTGAAATGTTTGACCAAAAATTATCCTAAGTATTTGTGCATTATAGGGACCAACTTAGCACCATTGGATTCATATTAAGTACTTACGGTGGTGAGCAATGTAACATAAGAGATATTAACGGCTAAAGTGCATTCTTGGAGACCATACTGGGTCAAACAGCGGCTTACATTTTGAAATAGAGGGATTATATGTTACTGAACTACCTATTTATGACCATCTGATCATTTCTTTCTGGTTACTAATATGATTTACTGTTTCTGTGAAGAACAATCTCGAGGAGTTGTGGGCTCTTTTGAATTTCCTGTTGCCCAATATATTTAATTCATCTGAAGACTTCTCTCAGTGGTTCAACAAACCATTTGAAAGTAATGTTGATAATTCACCTGATGAGGTACAGCTTTAGTTTTATTTTTCCACAGTGAAGGACTACTCTGTTGTAAGGGATGATTTTTAACTGCGGTTACTTTCTTTTGCTTAAAGGCCTTACTTTCAGAGGAGGAAAACTTGCTGATCATAAATCGTCTTCACCAGGTTCTTCGGCCCTTTGTACTCCGAAGACTTAAGCATAAGGTTTCTTATTTCACATTTCTTATGCCTATTTGGGAAATAATTGAATAAATATTTACATTCCACTATTCCAGCAATCCACTATGCAACTTATTTAACTTTCAAGTGCAAAATAGAAGCTTACAATGCTTGACTATGTGCCTATTATCTAAGTAACTAACCAGCACACTATTAAGTGCCAACATTCCAGAATCATGTTGCCTACCTTTCATATTTTGTTATTTCTATTACCTGAGTGCTCAGTGCACTTTAGTGGTGGTCTGCCAAAAATCAATAAAGTTTTCACTTTCAGCAGCACTATGCATTTTAGCTTTCCAGATACCAGCCTGATCCTGCAAACATTTCTACACTTCATTTTCCCTCTCAATAGTTAACATACTTCACTTATTGAAACTGTTGGTCTTTTGCATTTACAAATGCTCAGTTTGGCATTTATGAGTCAATAGTTGGATACTCTATAAATAGAGTAAAAGCCAAACATGTTCTAATTGCTTTTTTTTTGTCTATTACTATATCGTAAGTTTTCTCCATGTGCTTTTATGACTCCATCTTGTTTCAGCTAAACAACAAATGGCCGATTCGGAAACATATTTCATTTGGTTTTGTTTTATCTGCAGCAAAGCCAAATACATGTTTTTGATATTCAACGAAACTTGACAATATTACATACTTTCGACGTTCATAAAATTAAAGGATGCAATGTGTTGTTGCAGATCTCTCAGTAAATAGCTCATTTAGTTGGGATTTCTTACTTTCTTGCTTTCTTCTCTTGCCTTCACTCTATCCTTAGAATTTGTGCGATATCTTTAGTTGTGTTTTACTACCATCAGGTTGAAAATCAGCTGCCAGGGAAGATCGAAAGACTTGTAAGATGTGAGGCATCTGCATATCAGAAACTTCTCATGGCAAGGGTGGAAGACAATCTTGGTGGAATTGGAGCAGTTAAGGTGCATTTTGTTATTCTTGCTGATATGTTTTATTTCTTAAGGATGGTTTGGGTCTGTAAGATGCTTCGTTTTATCCTTTTTAGGTTCGCGCTGTGCACAACACTGTCATGGAACTGAGGAATATATGCAACCATCCGTACCTTAGCCAGCTTCATGTGGAAGAGGTAAAATGCGATTCTTCCTTGTTGCCTCGCCTTAGTTTATTTCGTTTCCTTATGTCTGTCATCAACCATTTGGTTTCTCTTTTGTAGATTGAGGGTTATCTACCTAAACATTATCTACCATCTATTGTGAGGCTGTGTGGAAAACTTGAGATGTTGGACAGACTGCTTCCTAAACTCAAAGCTACTGGTCATAGAGTGAGTTTTAATTCATATAAGATTAACTTGTACACCTTTGAATTCATTTATTTTTCTTAGTTTCTAAGCCTTCTCCTGTGAGCACTTCTGGTTGACTGATGATTGCTAAAATCTTACAGGTTCTACTTTTCTCTACAATGACAAGATTGCTTGATGTAATGGAGGATTATCTGGTATGGAAAAAGTATAAGTACCTTCGATTGGATGGGCATACTTCAGGCCATGAGAGAGGAGCTCTTATTGATAAATTTAATGATCCGAATTCTCAAGCTTTCATTTTCCTGCTTAGGTATACTGCTGGATTCTATTTCATGTTCTTTATCAAAAATGGAACTTAGCGAACTCACAACCATATGCACTTGTTTTTCTATTTAACCAACTTTCACTAACCCCTGATTTCATAGTATACGAGCTGGAGGTGTTGGCGTCAATCTTCAAGCAGCTGATACCGTTATCATATTTGATACCGATTGGAATCCTCAGGTAGCTACAGCTTTAGTTATATTGTTTTGGCTATATACTCGTCAAAGAAATATTACATATTCTTCACTTTCTTTTTTGAAATATGCTCATTCCTCATTGATTTTTGTCTAGGTTGACCTGCAAGCACAAGCTAGAGCCCATAGAATTGGTCAAAAAAAGGAGGTTCTTGTTTTACGTTTAGAGACGGTAATGATTTCTTTCGGTTTTAATTTGATCTTGTTTATAAAACATAAATTGAAGTGGGAGAATAATCTCTGTTCCCGAGAAAGGGAAAGATGGTTCAGAAAGATGTTGATGTTGGAACTGGAGTTTGTTGTTGAACAGCCTATGTTGACACATTCGGAAACCAATTACTCAACTTGTGTCCTTCGCTCATTTGAGCAGCCGGTGGCCACAAACGGCTGCTGCCCTTAAAGGAAGCCCTGATGGACTTGAGCTTGTTCAGTCTTTCCGTCCAATATCCCACACGTCAACCTCTAGGTCTGTGATATGTGCGTTTGTAGAAACAGAGGACTAGTCCAAGAGGACATATTTTGGATGGTTCCTTGGTGATGGTGCAATCATCTACATGTTTATTTCCCTTTTTTGGGGAAAAGTTGTGCCATTATTCGAGCATCAAACATTGGAAACCTTGGTTATTGGTGATTCTCTTAATATAACTTGTTTCTATGGTTGCTTAGAAGCCATGATTTCAAGTCGTCCGACTAATCGCGATTAGTCGACGATTAGTCGACAAGTCGCTGGGCTGAGCTCGACCTGGGCTATCGACTCGACTTAGGCGACTTATTTCTAAGTCGTCCGACTTGGACGATTAGTCGCAGTTTTAAGTCGCGGACGACTTACTGGGCCACATTGGCAGCGGGCGGCCCATCTGTTTTGGCCCGCTAGGGTTGCATATACAGGCTGCTATCTCTCTCTCGTGCCCCCTCCCTGCTCCTCTCTCCAGCCGCCACAGAAGAACACGCTCCTGCAGTCCTCCTCTCCCTACTCGTCTCCCCCTCCCTGCTCCTCTTCTCCAGCCGCCACCAAGTGAAGGAGATGAGTCAGTCTTCATCCTCCACTGCCGGTCATGCCGCTGCTGCTTCTCCCTCTCTCTCCCTCCTCTCCCTGCTCGTGGATCTGCTGTCTGTACACAATTGCTTGCCTGCATGGTTCATTTCTGAATATTTATTCTGTGGCTGTTAATCTGTTATGCACTTGTGCTTATTGGCTATAGGCTACTAAAATTATTTGATTGATATTTGATGCCAGCTGCTTATTTTGCCTCAACTATATTCAGTTTCTACACTTCATAAGCTACATTTTCATGTATAAACTATTATAAGTCGTCCAAGTCGCTGCTGAGAGGTATGGACGACTTACACTCTAAGTCGGTCCGACTTACTGTGATAAGTCGGTCCAAGTCGTCCGACTAGTCGAGTAAGTCGATAAGTCGGTCCTCTGGCGACTCAAATCGACCCACCGACCTGAAATCGTGGCTTAGAAGCACAGCACATTTCTTTGTTTCTATCTAAATGAATTGAGTAACAACATCCTTGTTTGTACATGTTCCTCGAAAATCCACTGAGAATTAGTTGTAACCGAGTGTATAATTCTTGTTTTTTTATATACTGTTTGCTTTGTTCAGCATATCTTGCCAGCCTTTTTAGACCGACCCTTATGCTCATTATAAGATTTTTTCACGGAAACATTGACACAAGGATATAATGATACGCAGCTCTCCTGCGTGTTCGAGAAAAAAAAACAGTGACACAAGGAAGAAGTACACAGTATTTCTTGGATACATAGCTTCATCTTTTACTGTTTGTATGTTCACGTCTCCTCAGAGCATGTGAACCATTTTATGATGACCCTACTATCATAGAAATGCTGAATGTCTAACCCGAATCACTATCATCTTCAGTTTTAACCTTAAAATCTCAGTCCTGTTATTATTCCTGACTTTAATCACTTTGCTGAATATAAGGTCCGAACTGTAGAAGAGCAAGTCAGGGCTTCAGCGGAACACAAATTAGGTGTTGCTAATCAGAGTATCACTGCTGGATTTTTCGACAATAACACAAGGTGAATTCTTCTGTTTGCTTAAATAATTTAGCCTTTCTAGCTCCCTGATCTTTGAATTCTTACTACTGCGTTCCAACTGCAGTGCTGAAGATCGACGGGAATATCTTGAATCGCTCCTACGCGAGTGTAAGAAGGAAGAAGCAGCTCCAGTGTTGGATGATGATGCTCTGAATGATCTTCTTGCTCGGAGGTACGGCCAGATTTTTTATCACTGCTATTGAGGGTTTGTCTAGATGTTCTAGTAACTTTATTTTTGTCTTTTCTTCCATTTAATATTAATAAATGGCATGTTTCTTCCTGCAGCGAAGCTGAGATTGATGTATTCGAATCGCTTGATAAGCAAAGACGAGAAGAAGAATTGGTGCGCTGAATCTCAACAAGTTCCGTTCTGCTAAAGCTTGTACCTATTATCGCCGCTAAATTTTGTTGTTTCATTACAGGCTGCTTGGCAAAGAGTTGTTCATGACGGTTCAACTAGTGGGCTGGACCCTGCTATACTGCCATCACGTCTGGTCACTGATGATGACCTTAAGCCCTTCTGCCATGCTATGAAGCTTTATGAGCAGTCAAATGTAGTAAGTGTAAAGACGAATGTGAGGAGGAAGGGTGAACTTGGAGGCCTGGATACAAAACATTATGGAAGGGGTAAACGAGCTCGTGAGGTCAGTTTCGCATTGTGTTTTAAGATATGTCTTGACTGGGGTCTGTTAAATATTTGTGTAATTGATGGATATACATGTAGGTTCGCTCTTATGAGGATCAATGGACAGAAGAAGAGTTTGAAAAACTTTGTCAAGCTGATTCTCCTGATTCACCGCAACGTAGTGGTATGTTGAAGGATTTAGACATTTCTAAGAGCATCAAGCCTGAAGTGCCTGCTGAAAGTTCAAAAGAACCAGAACAAACTATGAAGGAGGCATCCCCACCTGTTGGGGATTCCCCACCTGCTAAACGGCGAAGAGGTCGACCTAGAAGATCAGATGTCTTATTATCACCTACTGCTGCTATGGATGGTGGCAAACAAGAGACAGGAACCACATATGATAATATTTCTGCCACACCCTCAAGTGTGGTCAATTCTGGTGCAACAGCTACTCCCACGCATTCTTCTGCTTCAGATGTTGTACATTCTATTTTGCCGGTTGATATCAATAAACCAGAGATTGAGACTGAAGTTAAACCTTCCAGTTCGGTTGCTCTTTCGGAAGGGTCTGCAGCAATAGTTGGTACACCAGCACATAGTATTCATGATCTAGCAGCTCCCAGAGCACATAATCCCCCGGCTAGAGGCAGAAAAGCCCAAGCAGGAGAAACACCTCGCAGGCGAGGCCGAAAACCGAAATCTGTAACGTCTAGCGTAGATGATCTTAGTATCAATCCCTCAGTTGCAGGTGGGAGTGGAGGAGCAGACACTAGCTGTCTTTCTTCATATCCTCAAGGTAATATGCCATTATCCGAAGTGGGTTCTGTGGCAGGACTGCAGAAGGATTTTATCACAGTTAAACTGGATACATCGTTGCCAGAGGGAAGTAAGGGTATTTCTCCCTCTGATCATGAAGGTGATAAAGGTGCGATGGTTGCTACACCTGTGGCAAAAGAGAGATGTGCTGGAACTTCGGCATCAGATCCACGCAATGAAAATGTTGGATTGGTTCAAGTGACGTCAGCTCCTGCTATGCCTCTGGCATCTGAAGGTTTATTGCAAACTTCACATGGTTCCGTAGCCGATAAGCCTATCGAGAAGCAACCTGCTCCACGTCGCCGCAGAAAGAAGGCATCTGGTGGTGAGGATGCTGGAGTCAGCACTAGGCAACGATCAGCTATGAAAAAGTCTGACGACAGTACATATGTTGCCTCTGGTGAAGTTGGTTCTGGCATGACCCCAACTGCGAAACCAAGGACAGTGAAGGACCGAGATGGCAGTTCACTTCAAGGTGCTTCTAACGAATTACCAAATATTAACTCTCCGTTGTATGAGAAATCTGGACATGATTCTCAGCCAAGCACACCTATAGCTGTTCCTATTGTTGAAGCTACACTTCCCACTGGTTTCAGTGATACCCATGCTGAACATACTGAAATAACTTCAGCCGGAGAATGTGCCAATCCTGCTGTCGAAGGTAAACCAGTGGATTTGCCATTTGAAACACCTGTTGCTTCCCAAGATCAAGCACAGAACAATGCAGGGAAGCACCATATGGCGATGAGTTCCGGAGTCCCTGCTAGTAATTTTGAGATGGTTACCACAAATCGGCCAGCAAGCGCTCAGATTGAACCATCTGCTTCCTTGCTTCAGAATTCAGATAAGGATGCAGCTCTACATTCTTCTGGAGTTGACAGTTCTGCTTCAAACAAGGCACCAAGTAGGAGGAGAAAAGGTTCAGGTCGGGAACCCCGTACCAGAACTAATTCTTCAACAACTGCATCTGAACGTCGTGCTCGACTTGCTGGATTGAAGCAGACAGATGATGTGAAAAAGATAGAGGTACCAGCAAGTCCAACCACAACAGTTTGTGTTCCATCAACCGAGCAACAGGGTGCTATCTCCTTAAGACCTGAGCTTCCCACTTCTGTTTGTGAAGCTCAGAAGTATCCGGGGAGTGATGTGTCTAGTGACATTTCTATTCCGGTTGGGAGTTGTGCGTCAGATGCAGGACATACTGAAGAAAGAATTTCCACAATGATAACACAGACTCCTGCAATGCCTGAATCAGAAGAAAGGAGTCTTTCTGTTGGTGAATTGCATGGTATTGTTTCTTTCACACACTACAGTTCTCGGCCCAGATGAGAAGTTATTTTTCTGTTGCCAAGAGTGGCAATACCTGACAATTTATTTCCCCTCTATGCTTCTTTCCCCCAGGTTCAGGGAAACAAACCAAGATGGTTACAGCTGCAGAACTAACACCTACAAATGACGAACACGTTCCTGGATCAGATGAGAAGAGTAATATAGCTCTTAGTAGTTTTTCTGATATCAAGAGTAACGATGGATGATCTTATATATATCTTTGCTCTTTCTGTTTCCAGGTACCGAAGTTAATATTTCAGAAGAAACAAAGATGATTTCAACTGTGGAACCAGCACCTGCAAATGATGAAATCGTGCAAGGTACTCTTGCCCACGCACACGTGCCCAGACACGTGCACATCCACACACGCCCTTGCCATGTGTCACACAGTTCTTTGTTCAGATGAGAACAATATTACGTTCTCCGTCCCACAATAATTGGTGTTCTAGCCTTCTCAAGTTTTCCCAAAATAATTAGCATTCTCACTTCCCAATGCACCTTTCAATCTTTCCAATACATCTCTATTTCTATCTTTCTCCTCGTTTCTAGTGCACCCACCTTTTCCACTTCTCCTTAATCCATGTGCCCAGAGCTAAAGTGTCAAATATATTGGGACGGAGGGAGTACATTCTTTTCAATTGCTGATTGTTACAATTGCCAACATTTATGCATATATTTTGCTATTTTACAGATATTGAGATTGATCGTTTGGAACAACCAACAAAGATGGTTTCAGCTGCTGAGACATCACCTTCAAATGAGGAAAAACTCATGATGCCTGAGGCACATCAGAAGGCTTCTGAGGATAATATACCTCCCTCTAGTGCGGCTATGGACACATGGCAGGCCAAAGTTGATGATAGCAGTGCCGCTTGCCAGACAGAAGCTCTGTGCGCTGATGAAACTGCAAAGGAATCTGATGCATCGCTACCATACAGCATAACCCCTAGTGACGATAAAAACACTCATGTTTCTACCAAAAAAGATGATATTGGTTTGCGCAGCGAACATACTTCTGCTGATATGACCGATTCAAATCAAGACAATGTAAATGTTGATAGCATTCAGACTGATAACTTCTCCGAGGATTTTAGTCAATTGCCTGATGCTAAGAAGGAACAGCCTGCTGATCAGGTCATTTCAGAATGTAGTGTCTCTAAATCTGGATCTGAGAAGGAACAGATGAAAATGGATGAAACATTGGGCAAGAGTGCTGGCGCTGATCAAACTTATGCCGAGGCAAATGAAGGTTCTCATGATACGGTTTTAGGTAGGTATTCTTCTAATGATGGTGGTGCTGCTCAAGTAGATGATGCCTTGGGAAGTAAAAAAACTGCTGTTGAAGTTCATGCTGCCGCGAAGACTGATGGCCCTCAGGAAGCTCAGGATACTTTGTCCACCCAGTCTGATAAAGAAGTGAGTATGGTAGAAGTATCTACTGATGTACACATTGATCAAGGGCGTCATGTGTCTTCTGAAGAAGCCATGGTTACGACTGGTAGTGACAATCCAACCCATAGTCACACAGATGATGGTTCTAATAATACAAACGAGGAAACCATTGATCCTATTGGCACTACCGGACAACAAATGGATGATACCAATGCTTCTCTTCTGGAGAATTCTGATTTGAATCAGCAAAGCTGCACCCAGCATTTAGAAGATGATACTCCTGCAACTACCCTGGCGACAATTGAATCTGATAAAGCTACTGGTGATGCTGAGACTGTTTCTGCTGGCAGGTTAGAATCATCTGTTATTGAGATTGATACAGTGGGCATCCCAGAGATTGCTTCTACTGAGTATAAGGGAACTGAAGGATCAGGTGATTTGAATGACAGAGGTGGCAGCCCGCAACATGAAAGTGTTCTTGGTACATCATGTTCCACGATAGGTATGGTGTATGAAAAAGCACCTATTGGAGGGGAGCTTACTATTGCGAGCCATTTAGAAGCACCTAATTCATTTGTTGCGGAACCAGCTCAAGAAACTTCTCTTCCAAACAATGAGGTTATTGACTCTGTAGATTTTAAGCATGACTGCAACACAGGACCTTCTGGTGATGCTGCTGTTGCTAGAGCAGAACTCACAGAAAAAATGGTTCATTCTGCTGATGGGCGACCTGCTGTTTCTGAACTTGAGACACAGACAAAGCCATCTGAGATTTGTGGTCCTTTGCAAAATGAATCTGTTGATGCAGCAGTGTTGGAAACAGACTCTTCTGGAATGAAACATGGTGACACTACTACCTCATCGGAGGAGCATGTTGTCGCTCCTGAGCCAATTAATGAAACTTGTGTTATGCATTTGGATCACGAGGCAACAAAACAAGAGGATGAGTACTGCACAGCTGCAGGCGGCGGTGCTTCATCTGAGGCTGTCATCGAATTAGAGGCAAATGAAGAAGCTGCTGCTGCAGAAGCTGGTGAAACTATTTCTGCATGTGAAGTAAGCAAGAATCCAGAGAGCCACGCGTCCTGTGAAGTACCGATGGCCGTACAGTCATCAGATCCAAATTTGGCATCTGTGATTTGTGGTCGTATGCAAAATGAATCTGTTGATGCAGCAGTGTTGGAAACAGACTCTTCTGGAATGAAATATGGTGACACTACTACCTCATCGGAGCATGATGTTGTCGCTCCTGAGACAATTAATGAAACTTGTGTTATGCATGTGGATCATGAGGCAACAAAACCAGAGGATGGGTACTGCACAGCTGCAGACGGCGGTGCTTCATCTGAGACTGTCATGGAGTTAGAGGCAAACGAAGAAGCTACTGCTGCAGAAGCTGGTGTTGCTTCCTGTGAAGTAATCAAGGATCCGGAGAGTCACGCATCCGGTGAAGTATCGATGGCCGTACAGTCATCAGATCCGAATTTGGTATCTGCTATTGAGTCTGATACACTGAATAGAAACATGCAGGCTCATGTATTACTTGAACCTAGTGAAAACAGATCACCTGGAAGCGACGACTTGCATGGTACAGAACAACAAACCAAAATGCCTTCAGTCGCCATAGCAGTATCTGCAAACAATAAAGAATGCGCAGAAGGTAATTTTCTCACATGCATGCGCACATGAATGACACAGTTCTAGGTCAACATGAGAAGTGTATTATTTGCTGCTTTTATTTTCAGTAGTCAGCTGTAACAATGACCTGCATTTCTTATGCGTGTCTTTGCTCTTTTTGCTTCTGCCTTTTTCAGGTATTGAGGCAGAACAGACAAAGATTGTCACAGCTTCAGAACCAGCATCTACACCAGGTTTGCAGTATTCAGATGGAGTTAATTGTCACATTAAACATTTATTAGTTTGTACTTTATCCGATCTTTTTACAGATGATCAAGGCCACCTCATGCATGAAGTGCATCATACAACTGGTGATGGTGCTGTACTTTCGTCTACTGGAGAACAGGGCCCTTTGCGAGATAGCATCAGCGGTGGCACTGATGAGGACATGCCCTCGTGCCAAAGTGCAGAGAACGAGGGTGATAATAACAGTGCTACTGAGATTGGCTTAGAAGACATCCAAGCTCCTTGTGTTGCCTCTGACAAGGACAATTCCACTGGTCTTCCTGCAACTACCGTGATGACAGCTGAATCTAATAAATTTACTGGTGATACAGAAGTTGCTTGTGCTGGCAACTCAGAATCTTCTGGTGGTGGTGAGAGCGGAACAATTGGTATCCAGGAAACTGCTAATGTTGCCGATCATGAGGAAACAATAGGTGATTTAAATGAGACAAGCATGCATGATCAGGCATTACCTCAATCTGGAGATGGAGTACCTGGAAGTGACATGCAAGGTAATCCACTCACGCCACCAACCCACTCTCCACCTTTTCTCCTTAGTCATACGCTGAGTGATAGGGAACTACTTTTCCAGAGGAGAAGAGTAGTATGCTCTTTGTATTTTTAAGCTGTCAAAAACAATGGTGGATGACATTTCTTATACATGTCTTTGCTGTCTTGTTTCAGGTGATGAAGTTAATATTTCAGAAGGAACAAAGATTATTTCAGCTGTGGAACCAGCACCTGCAAGTGATGAAATCATGCAAGGTACTCTTGCTCTTGCACATGTGCCCAGACACTTGCACGTCCACACACCCATGTCATGTGTCACAGTTATTCAGATTATTACAGTATTACATTCTTTTACAATTGCTGATTGTGACAATGCCAACATTATGCATATCTTTTGTTATTTTTCAGGTATTGAGAATCATCATTTGGAACCAACGAAGATGATCTCAGTTGCTGAGCCAGCACCTTCAAATGATGAAAAACTCATGATGCATGAGCCACATCATCAGACTTCTGATGATATACCTACCTCTAGTGCGGCTATGGACACAGGGAAGGCTAAAATTGATAGCAGTGCTGCTTGCCAGACAGAAGAAGTGTGTGCTGATGAAATTACGAAGGAGTCTGATGCATCACTGCCGTATGGCAAAGCTCTTCCTCCTGGATCTACAAAAGAAGATGATATCGGTTCGCGCAGTGAAGGTACTTCTGTTGATATGACTGATTCAAATCGAGACAATGTAAATGTTGATATCAGTCAGACTGATAACTTCTCCGAGGATTTTAGTCATGTGCCTGCTGCTTTACAATCAAATCAGCCTGCTGACCAGGGCAGTTCAGAATGTAGTGGCTTTGAAAATGGATCTGAGAAGGAAGAGATGAAAACAGATGAGACATTGGGCAAGAGTGCTGATGACGGTCAAACTTATGGCGAGGTAAATGAAGGTTCTCATGACACGGATGGCTGTTCTGCTCAAGTAGATGATGATACCTTGGGAAGTAAAGGAACTACTGTTGAAGTTCATACTGCCATGAATTTTGATGGCCCTCAGGGAGCTCGGGATACTTTGTCCACCCAGCCTGATAAAGAAGTGAGTATGGTAGAAGTATCTACTGATGTACACATTGATCAAGGGTGTCATGTATCTTCTGAAGAAGCCATGGTTACGACTGGTAGTGACAATCCAACCCATAGTCACACAGATGATGGTTCTAATAATACAAACGAGGAAACCATTGATCCTATTGGCACTACTGGACAACAAATGGATGATACCACTGCTTCTCTTCTGGAGAATTCTTATTTGAATCAGCAAAGCTGCACCCAGCATTTGGAAGATGATACTCCTGCAACTACCCTGATGACAAATGAATCTGATAAGGCTGCTGGTGATTTTGAGATTGAAACAGTGGGTATCCAAGAGAATACTGATCATAAGGGAACTGAAGGAATAGCTGATTTGAATGACAAAAGCAGCAGCCCGCCACGTGATGTTCTTGGTACATCATATTCGACAATAGATATGGTGTGTGAAAAAACACCGATTGGAGATGAGCTTAGTATTGCTAGCCATTCCGAAACACCAAATTCACTTATGGAACCAACTCAAGATGCTTCTCTGTCAAACAATGACTGTAACACAGAACCGTCTGGTTATGCTGCTGTCGGTAGAGGTGAACTGACTGAAGAAATGGCTTGTACTGTTGAGGAGCGACCTACGTTAGCTGAACTTGCGGAGACACAGACAATGCCAACTGAGATTTGCAGTCCTGTGCAAAATGAATCTGTGGAGGCAGAGGGGTTGGAAAAAGACTCTTCTGGTATGAAGCATGGTGATACTACTACCTCATCTGAGCTTGTTGTAGCTCCTGAGCAAATAAATGGAACTGGTGTTATGCAAGTAGAACAGGAGGAAACGAAACCAGAGGGTGGGTACTGCACAGCTAAAGACGGTGGTTCTTCATCTGAAACGATCATGAAATTGGAGGCAAATGAAGAAACAACTGCAGAAGCATGCAAGGATCCTGAGAGTCATGCATCCAATGAAGTGTTGATGGCCGTACAGTCGTCAGATATGAATTCGGCCTCTGCTATTCAGTCTGATACACTAAATGTAGACATGCAGGCTCCTGCATTACTTGAATCTAGAGAAGCCAGATCGCCTGGAAATGACTTGCATGGTATAGAACAACAAATCAAAATGGCTTCAGCTGCTGTAGCAGCACCTGCAAACGATAAAGAACTCACACAAGGTAATCTCATATGCACGCCCGCACGCAGTCTCTGTTGTAACGGGTGTGCTTGGTAACCCCTACGCACGACCTGTTGTCGCTCTTTCGCGCATAAACAATAAGAAAATCTGTATTATTTTTTTCTTTTTTCATGTTTGATACTATGTATATGTGCCTAGGCACTCAGATCATGTGCATCTTGTTGGTTCAGGTATTGAGGCAGAACAGATACAGGTGGTTTCAACTTCAGAACCAGCATCTATTCCAGGTTTGCAAAATTCTGGAGTTAATATTCACATTAAACATTTATTAGTTTGTACTTTATACAATCTTTTTTACAGATGATCAAGACCCCCTCATTCATGAAGTGCATCATGATAGTGCGGAACAAGACCCATCACAAGATAACACCGGCTGTAGCACTGGTGTGGATATGCCCCCTTGTCAAAGTGCAGAGATTGAGGGTGATAATGTCTTAGAAGGCTACCATGCTCCTTGTGATGCCTCTGACAAGAACCAATCCACGGATCTTCCTGCAAGTACCGTGGTGACTGCTGAATCTAATAGAATTACTGGTGATACGGAAGTTGTGTGTGCTGGCAACTCAGAATCTCCTGGCGGTGGTGATAGTGGAACAATTGGTGGTGTCCAGGAAGCTGCTGTTGTGGCCGATCATGAGGGAACAATAGGTGATCTGAATGACACGAGCATGCATGATCAGGCATTAGCTGGATCTGGAGACGGCGGAGCACCTGGAAGTCTCTTGCTAGGTAATCCCTCTCACTCGACCAGCCCACTTTCTCCTTTTCTCCTTACTCCTACACGAGTGGGAGGGAGGGAACTAAACACTTTTACCCATCGTATCTGGGCGCGGTCATTCATTTGCTTGTGGCGTTTTCAGGTGTTGAGTCTCATGGTTCAGAAGAAATGAAGATTGATCCAGCTCCACAAGCAGCATCTAATACGGCTTTAGTAGGATATTCTTCTTCAGACGACTCGGATGGAAGGTAGTGTTTGTTAGATGTATATGTACTTTGTATGTATCTAGCCCCAAGTATAGAGAGGGCATATTGATCATGGATGCACATGTCTATCTGCTCATTCGGGCGTTGAAATGGAACTGAGCTTCTTCTAACATGGCATCAGAGAAGGTTCCCGATCGTTGCCGCTCCCTAGTGAGCACAAGGCCCCTGGCCACTGCTGTTACAATCGAGCGCTCCAACGGAATGTAGGTTAGGTGACAGATGTTGCACGTCACTGTTTCTCTCGTGGCACCATGCATGAATTCTGTTTCCAACACAGCCGTAGCTCACCGTTTTCCCCGCCCCGTGAGGCCATGATTGGACAAGCGAACAAAACGCGATCCCCGCTCACTCCATCCCATGCGACTTCACCTCGCCCATGTGCGGCGGTGCATCTGCTGAAGGCATGCAGTAATTTGTACGGCGCACGGCACGGTGGCCGCCTTGGTCGGCGGTGAAGATCAGCGCTTGCCGCCGGCCCGCGCACGGGGATTCCAACGCATGCACTTGAGTGGAGATACAAGTCAATTGGCTTACCGTGGCATATCATGTCGTGTGATGCCATGTCTGAGCCATGTAAAAATGGCCGTGCTTTATGTCCGCCAGTTGATGCCATTCGAAAAATTAGTTTGAACGTTTCCCCTCCCTCCATTTCAACGGAGAAGTAGAAAACAATCAATAGGCGAGATGAGCGCACTAAAAGCGTCTCCAAGAGACTTCCATAAAATTGAACTCATAAATTTGTTTTTGGAAGCAATCAAAAAAAAATAAAGGGCAACTTTTCTCTCTTCCTCCAACAGTTCTCACCTAAAAATAGATTAAAACACTTGATTAGGCCACGTCAGCATTTGAAGCCACAAAAATATTAATTTCATAGCAAAAAGAAGAGATGGGAGCTCCAATTCTTCCCCTGTTTGTAGCTACAAATAAGGGAAGTTTAGGGGCTTTGAAAATCTGTGAGTGATTTTGGGGTCCTGTTAGAGATGGGTTTTTTATTGGATCCTAATATTTTGATTTAAGAGAGATTTATGAGGCTCTCTTGGAGATGCTCTAACGTTAGGCATTAGCTAGATGATTGTCCTACCAGTTTTGGGTTCGGCCCCGTTTGGAATGGAGGATTTCTTCTCCATTCCTGCGGGAATTGAACTGTTTCCTGTGAAATTCCTGTAAAATTCCTGTGAAATTCCTGCGTTCCAAACAGGGCCTTCATGTGTAGCTGCTAGTTTGGTGGGGGTTTCGCAACTGCCAAATCAATTACCAACGGACATCTCGATCGGTAGTGAGGTTGTGTTGAGGCTCAGGGCGGAAAAGCATTTCCGAATTTTGTGACATCGGTCTTTCCGAAACGGGAATGCGTGCCGTGCGCCACGCTTGCTTGCTGTGCTATCACCCATCAGCGCGTTAGATTCGTTGAGTGTAGGACTGTGATCTGTGTCCATCATGATATTTGCAGGTTTTCTTATTCTATAACAAAATGAGAACCAATCCTCTAAATCCTAGTGGAAAATATAGCCCCAAAAACCATTTTAAAAAAGGTTCACCTGGTTAACGCTTCAATTGATTTAACTGACATGATGCCTACAATTGGATGCAAGTACCTCAAAGGGTTTTTTTTCTGGTGTGTGTATTCTTGCAGCTTCATCAGAAAAGGTCCGGACAGAGGTAGTGCATAAAAGTCCATTCATTTCAAAATATATGCAGTCCTATCTTTTTACTACATTTATTGAACATTCTCTGAATCTAGACAAGCATATGTCCAGATTCATAGAAAATTTTATGAATCTGAACATCAACAAACAAGCAAGAACTGTGCATATATTTTGAAACGGATGGAGTATATTATATGCAACATATCTTATCAGAATAGTTTTTCTGTTTCAAAATATATACAGTACTGTCTTTGTACTAAGTTCATTGAACATTCTCCGAACGTGAACAAGCATATGTCCAGATTTATAGAATCTAGACACAAAAAAACATAAGCAGAACTGCATATATTTTAAAACCTATAGGGTATGTATGCAACATATCTTATCATGCGCGGATGTCAAACCTTCTCGAACGTGCGGATGCCAAACCTTGCACGGTCTGGTGACAACATCTCACGTGAACAGATGGATCACCTAATCCGTGGACGGCGGCATAGACGACCATCGGCCTCGATCGGCGGCGACCGTCCCATCCGTGATCCGATAATCCGCAACCCCATGATGCAAAAGTGTCGTCCATGCATCAGCTACGTCAGGCAAAGACTTTACCACACACGCGCTGGCGGCGCAGCTAACGCAGTTTGTGTGGCGCACGGCACGGCGGCCGCTGAGTCGGTGGTGGACGGAGGTCAGCGCCTGACCGCCCGCGGGTTAATTCGAATCCATCTGAGACTTTCCCAAAGGCACGCGGCCGATGGAGCAGCAGAAAAAAAAAAAAGGCACGCCCGGCACGTTTTGTGATCGGATCGCGCGGCTAGCTGGTGACTGCGCTCCACGACGACTCGATCTCCACCCGATCCGACCCGGCGTGCCACACTCACAGAAAGCCACGGTGCCGCGCGCGTGCGTCTCGCGACCGCGGCCGTGAACTCCACAGAGACCAACGTCGCCGCGCGGAGAGACGTGTCCGAAGCCATCCATTTGCAACGGAGGCCGAGAGCGTCCGAGCGTCTATCACCAGCACGACTGGTGAACGCTCGACTGGCCGGACGTGCAGCTGCGATCGACGTACTAGAAGCTGTCTTTGCTGCCACGGTTGTAATGTGTTTTTCGGCCGGCTTCATTAAGTGGCACCAGGGGATTCAGTCGGCATGCCTATTTCTCAATCTCTAGAATCTTGACCTGACATTTCTACAATCAACGAACAGTGTCCCTACTTATCGTGCACTACTACAAATTATCTGGAGTACTCTCTAGACTTTCTAGCTAGTTTCTTTTTTAACATGCGTACACTAGAAATTTCCTTTACAGCATACTAGTAGGTCTCCCTGGTCAGTAGTCACAAGACCAGATCACGAACCCAACTTTTCAGCAGAAGTGCATCTGTGTGCTGTGCAAGTGGCGAGTAATCAAGAACGTATATATCTTATCCCCTGCAGCCTCCTCGAGGGGAGAAAATTCATGAACAGTTCAGGAACACGAAGATATATAGGCTGCTTAATTGGAGATACAATGAATGAATGAATAGTATAGCTATGAGATATAGAGGCTCGTGTGTGTGACGTACCCATCGCATCCAAAGGTGGGTGAGGGAACAAAGAAACAAAGGGGCAAATTAAGGTGCCATGCAAGATTACAATATCTGCTTATATCTTTTGAAGGCAAGGGGACAAGCGATATCGATCTGATTGCGTTATCCAGAGTCAGGTCTCACTATTGTGTTCACGTGCCATTGCTAATTTGGTAGGGGAAACCCAACTGCTAACTGAACGAATCGCCCATTTCGACCGGTAGCGTGTGCATGGTCGCCTGGTTGGTTGGATCGCATGCATCTCTGCAAGTTGGCTTCTCCGACCCGGGAATGTGATGGGCCACTCGCGGATGCTGCATGTCAACCCTTCTCGAACGTGCGGATGCCAAACCTTGCACGGTCTGGTGACAACATGTCACGTGAACAGAAGGATCACCTAATCCGTGGACGGCGGCATAGACGACCATCGGCCTCGACCGGCGGCGACAGTCCCATCCGTGATCCAATAATCCACAACCCCATGCTGCAAAAATGTCGTCAATCCATGCATCAGCTACGTCAGGCAAAGACTTTACTACGCACACACGCAGCGTGTAGTAGTTTGTGCGGCGCACGGCACGGCGCCGGCCGGGTCGGCGGTGGACGGAGGTCCGCGCGCGCCCGCTGGTTCGATGGAATCCTACTTAACCAACAAAGTTTTGTGATCGAATTGCGCGCGGCTGGTGACTGCGCTCCACGACGACTCGCTCTCCATCCACGTACCCGACCCTGCCACACTCGATCGCCGGTGCGGCGAGCCGGCGACATCTCACGGACGTACGTACGTACGTTGCCGCCACCGGCCGGCAGCGTGAACCGCACAGATACCACACACGTCGCCGCGCGCGCGGGACGACGTGTCCCGACTCCCCAGGTCATCCATATGCATCGATCGGAGAGTGTCTGAGCGCGCGAGCGTCAATCGGATCGCCGGACCACGACACTGACGCAGATAGAGCTGTGTTGTACCAAACGTCGGCGGAGGGAAGGGTCTAGAATCTTCTCACCGGCACGCGTACTGAACGATTGGCCGGACGTACAGGTGCGATCGACGTACTATACAGCCTGTTCGGATGGCTGGGCTGGCCGGCTGGGTTGGCTGGAATGGCTGGTAGCTACAGTAAACATGTGTCTAACGGTTTCCAGCCCAGCCGCCAGCCTCAGCGATTTCCACCCATCCGAACAGGGCGATAGTTGTCACGGTTCCAAATGTGTTTTCAGTTCCATTAATTGGCACCAGGGGATTCAGTCGGCGTGCCGATTTCTCTATCTCTAGAATCTTGACCGGACATTCTACACAACGAACTAATAGTTTCCCTACTTAATTATATCGTGCACTACTACTCCTACGAATTATCTACCCTCTTTTTAGACTTTCTAGTTTGCCTTTGTACGTGCGTACACTACAAATTTTCTTTACTGCATGCATACAAGTAGGACTTCACGGACTCTTCCCAGGTCAGTCAGTATTCACAAGACCAGATCACGAATACAACTTTTCAACAGAAGTGCATCTGTGTGCTGTTCAAGTGGCGAATAATCAAGAACGTATCTTATCCCCTGCACCCTCCTCGAGGGGGAGAAAATTCAAGGAAGAGTTAAGAAATAAGATAGATAGACTGATTAATAATGAAGGTAATGAATAGTATAGCTATGAGATATACAGAGGCTCGGGTGACCCATCGCATCCAAAGGTGGGCGAGGGAACCAAAGAAACAAGGGGCCCCATGCATGCAAGGTTGCAAGCATCTGCTTCCAACCGCAAGGGGACAAGGCGACAAGCTATATCTGATTCACTGATTGCGTTATCCAGAGCGAGCCAGGTCTCAATTTTGCTTCACGTGCCGTTGCTAATTCGGTAGGGGAAGCCAACCGCTAACTGAACGAATCGCCCATTTCGATCGGTAGCGTGGTTGGCTGCAGGTTGGTTGGATACTTGGATTGCATGCATCTCTGCAAGTTGGCTTCTCCGACCCGGGAATGCGATGGGGCCACGCGCGCACGTATCGTCGATTCGAGTTGGTAGTTGTAGTACTTGTTGTATTCGCATGACAAGGTACGCGTTTACACTTTGCAGCAAAAGTGCACGCATTGCGCCATGGACATGCATGGTAGTGTCCCGTATACGTGCACGACACACAGTTTCCCTGTTTTCTTGTACTGCAGCCACTCGTGGCACGAGGAAGTAGTCGACGAAAAACGGGGTACCCAAAGGTTATCGCAGTAGGTAGTACTATTCCCGTTTGTTTTCCTTGTGGATCCTGCTGCAAGATGTCAAGCTAACGAAACCGTCCCACGCATACGGTTGGTGACAGCCCCGGCACAACAGAGCAGAACAGAACAGGGTGATAGATTAAATCCATGGTCGGCCCGCGCGCGCCCCAGGATTTTATTAGACCATCGGCGACTGGTCACCACTCCCTGCACGGTAGGAGTAAAATTTTGTGTGGCGTCTGGCGCGCGCGCGGCACGGCTGGTGCGGTAGCCCCGGCCGTCACGGCGGGTCGGTGGTGAGAGTCAGCGCCTAATCCCCGAGACACGGCCCTGCCGACCTGGAGAAAACTGCGGCGCCGGCCGGAGCACGCACGCTCCCAGGGCGGCGCGGCTGCTAGTGGGGGCGCGACCCGTGCCCCACGCTCCCGGCGCCGGCCTTCCCGGCATTGCCGGCACGCGCACGGCCTCCGCAGATACGGCTCGCTCTACCTTTCACCGAACGCCCCGCCCCGTTTGGCATTGATCTTTTTAAAATATCCTCTCTATAAAAAAACAGTTTCTCTAAAAAATACTATTTTTTAAAAAAAATATTTATTCTATGTAAGAAGCAGTTTTCAAACTGTTTGGCAAAATAGATTCTCTTATAAAACTAATGCAAAAAATAAGTGGAGAAATCATAAGAACCTACATTTTCATGGTTTCTCGTACCGAGTTGAGAAGTGTTTCTCGATGTGAAAAGCAGAACCTATTTTGTTTTGAACCATTTTCCAAGCTTCCTCGTGCCACGAATTTGCCAAGCTTGCCAAGCTTCCTCGTGTCCATACATTTGCCAAGAATTCGGAAGAGAAGCACCTGTATAATCCAATCCAAACAGGACCTAAGGGTGTTTGGCGGGACTTTTCAAATTGCTTCTGCTTCAGATTCTTTATGAAGCTAGCCAAACAATTTCAAAAAATGATTTTGCTTCTCCCTTCAAGAAACACTTCTCAACTTTGTACTAGCTAGAATCCAAAAGCTAAAAAACTCAACTTATCATGACTTCTCTCACCTAGTTTTGACATTGGTTCTAGTACAAGAGAAGTAGTTTGCCAAACACTTTTAAAAATGCTTCTTGCATGGAAGCTGTTTTTTTAGAGAAAATATTTTATGAAAAAATTATTTTCTAGAGAAGTCCTACCCAACATGCTCTAAGTAATGCATGCCACTCGCCCCAATTTGCTAGTCCAGTCGTAATAGGAGTCCTAGTACTGTTTTTTGTTTGAGATAATACAGTACTAGTAGTACTGTTTCTTAGGATGTAATTCTCCTCTACCTTAATGAATGGCAGTGCTCCTGCCTCTTTTTCAAAAAAAAAAAAAGACGGCACGATTCCACTCAACTATAAGAAATAGGGAAATTAAGAGCAATGTGATGAGTACGTAAGCACAATCATTCCTTTGTGACCTTTTTCGCTGACTACAAGCTCTTCCGAGAAGAACGTACAATCAGTAGTTGGGAGTGGGTATTTGGCAATGATGACGAAACAAATTCCGACCCTAAACTATGACTCCCTGTGGCAGCTACTAGCTAGTAGGAAGGACTAACGAAAACGAACACCTGATCAGCACATTTGCCTTATTCGAAAGACGCAATTATCCACATGGAAATGATGGAACACAACAACGGAAACGACGACGGGCTTGAAACTAACGAATCTAGGACCCGTTTTCCGTCGAGTGCTCGTAATTTGGCATGAGTGCCTGCCAGCATAATAAGGAGAAGAGGAAAGATGGGGAAAAAGAGTGGGCAGCGCGTGGGGGTGGGCGGAGCGCGGAGGCTAGGCGCGTGAGGCGGGGTGGTGAAAGCAGAAGCCGACACCAGCGCCGTCCGGGAGACTGGAGAAAGCAGAAGCAGCTGCGAAGGCCCAGATGCTCGCGCCTACGCGCTTTGTCCTCTCCCCCGCGCTGCTCCCGTGAACGCGGTCCACTGGACCCAGACGGGTATAGAGACTGTTCGGCTGGGAGCAGGCCGAGCATGGCCTTCTCGTGTGGTTCACGGGACTATGAACTACTCCCCACAAAAAGAGAGCGACGTGCATTTCAAAATTTACATACTCATGTCCAAATCGCCACAAATCAGACTCCCCTGCATGGATTTCATTTTGCAAAAAAAGTATTCATCAAACTGTCTACATTTTTATGAAAAAGAGTAGCGGACAAAGTCTTTTAGCACAATTTTGGTGAGCTATAAAGAAATTGATGCGACGGATCAATGAATGAAACTTTGTGCATACATAATTATTTGTGATAATCATGTTTTAGTTAGTGAAAACTTATAAACTACAGTACAAAGAAGCATATGTCCACAAAAAGCATAAACATCATTTTAAGGGGGTAGGGAGACTAGCTACGTACATGCTAAAATGCAACCAGACACTGATCGGACACGTGGACCTCGTACACAGAACAGTAAAGTATCTCGTGTTAGTCATTTTTAAAAGAATCCTTCAAAGTTTGCCGGCATCTAGAAACAAAGCTCAACAAAGTCTCATAGCAACAAACCTAAAAGCATTTATGGATAGTGAGAAAAAAAAGTCAAGTGTTCTAGGCATTCTTAGTCCCCATTCTTCAACTCAAGTGGAAAAAAAACCCATCTAGCTTCTGCATCAAAGAAACCCTCCAAAAGCAACTACTACTAGAAGCTCAATTGTTTTCAACGGCTTAACCTGTCAGCACATAACTCAGGCCGGCGGCACTAGTTGGCAAAAAAATGGATGAAGAAGAGAAAACCAAGCCAGCCGCAAGCAGCAAACAAATTACTCGCACGGGGGGGGGGGGGGGGGGGCATGATGCACCGTGTCCACACGCGCCACGCACAAGTGCCGCGTGCCCTACCTTTTTGGTCGCTTGTCGCGTGGCGCCCGCGCCCACTCGGCAACGACACTGACGGCCGCAGCAACCGCTCCTCCTATTAATAGCCCAAGCCAGCCGGGATTCTCCTCCAACTCCAAATCAAGCATCTGCTTCTTCTTCTCATCATCCTTCTCTCCTGGCAGAGATCCAAAGATAGCGCAACCGCATCCTCCTCTGCTTCTCTATTTGAGGTACTAGCCTGTCTGTTGCTCGATCCCCAAAGGATCGAAGAGGTAAATCGACGAAGAAAGCAAACAAAGAGATAAACAAGCAATCATCATGGCGGCGGTGATGGTGGCGCGCCAGGGCCGGGAGCTGCAGCGGTACAGCGACAGCACGGGCGGTCGCGTCGTGGTGGGGTGCGTGCCCTACCGCGTCCGCGAGCGCGACGGCGGCGTGGAGGTGCTGGTGATCAGCTCGCAGAAGAAGGGCGCGGCGGGTGGGGTGCTCCTCCCCAAGGGCGGGTGGGAGCTGGACGAGTCGATGGAGGAGGCGGCCGCGCGCGAGGCCATGGAGGAGGCCGGTGTCGCCGGCGAGGTGGCGGGCCCGGCCCTGGGCGTGTGGTGGTACCGCAGCCGCAGCTACGACGCGACGTACGAGGGCATCGTGCTCCCGCTGCGCGTCACCAGGGAGCTCGAGCGGTGGCCGGAGATGGGCGCGCGGCGCCGCGAGTGGGTCTCCCCCGCCGAGGCCGTCGCCCGGTGCCACCACGCCTGGATGCGCGAGGCCATCCAGCGCTTCGTTGACCTCCGGAGCCACCACGGCGCCGCCAACGCGGCGCTCCTCGGATCCGCCCTGTAGGCGACCTGTGCTCGATCTGCCGTGTCTTCTGGCTCGGGCGCGCCCTGGCCTCCCGCGTTTTTCGCCGCGCAGCAGGCGCGCGCGGGCAGGCCGCCGTCGGAGATCGGCAGCGTGCCGGTGGAACGGAGACGAGTAGCTAGATTCATCAGAATGTTGTGACGCGCGAGTCTGGACATTGTACATTCTTGGCTTGGGGCTGGGGATTCCATCAGAAATGTAAATCTCATGTATGGGACCGTATCCTGTGCAAACCGGACCCCTTGTGCAAACTTTGGAAACCCCAACCACAGCCGTTTGATGCCCATCCGACGACCAGGAGTGGAGGTGGGGCTGTTTTGCACATAAGCGCCCGCACTCAGCCTCCTTAATCACGTTTCTTGACAAATAACCCCCTTGCTAGCTTTTCCCTGGTCGAAACCATCCGCCGCCGCCTCCCTGGCGCGAGACCCGAAGCGCCGCCGCCTCCCCGCCGCGACGGAACAGCTTCCCTGGCCGTGACCGCTCCGCTCCCTCGCGCGATGGACTCCAGGGACGCCATGGCCGCGCTGGCCCCCCTGCAGCCCGCCGGGGATGCGCCGCCACCGGGAAGCCACGGCGGCCTCCAGTACAGCGCCGCCGCTGGGAGGCAGACGGCGGCCGCCTCAGGTACAGCGCCACCCCTGGGCCGTGGCCTGCAGGCACGATGCGCTGCCCCCCCTGCAGCTTCTTCCACTTCGTCGCCGCGGAGGGCGGCGCCGCGGCCCCGGTCGCCGAGCTCAGGGCCGCCGTGGCCGCGTCCTTCCCGTCCCTGCGGTTCGAGATCTACCCGTTCCGCGCGGACGCGGTCGCCGGGCTCATCTCCGCGTCCGTGCGCGCCGCGCTCGAGGCGCCGCTCAACTACGCGCGCAACTTCCTCGCCGACCTGCTCCCGCGCTGCGTGCCCAGGACGATATACCTCGACTCTGACGTGCTCGCCGTCGACGACGTGCGCCGGCTCTGGGAGACGCGCCTGCCCGCCGCCGCGGTGGTCGCCGCGCCCGAGTACTGCCACGCAAACTTCTCCCGGTACTTCACGGAGGCCTTCTGGTCCGACCCTGAGCTCGGCGAGCGCGTCTTCAACGGCCGCCGCCGCGCTCCCTGCTACTTCAACACCGGCGTTATGGTCATCGACCTCCGGAGATGGCGCGTCGGCAACTACCGCCGCCGCATCGAGCGGTGGATGGAGATGCAGATGGAGATGCGGGCGCTTATGTGCAAAACAGCCCCACCTCCACTCCTGGTCGTCGGATGGGCATCAAACGGCTGTGGTTGGGGTTTCCAAAGTTTGCACAAGGGGTCCGGTTTGCACAGGATACGGTCCCCTCATGTATAGTTTAACCGAAAATTCGATGTGGCTGGCAATAGAGGAAAGATGACAGTGAAGGTTCACAAATTACAGAATCGAGCGCGCACATACACACCCTGCGAAACGCCCTTTTGCAATCACATCGTTCATGGCTTGGCTGGGGTGGGGATTTCAGGACTGAAATGTAAATACCATGTCGATGTGCCAGTAGACGGCGGCAGTGAAGATTCACAAATCACATCCGGACTCGGCTCTTTGTTGCAATTCAGCTTTACTGAAGCACACACACGCGCGCCCTGTGAAGGCCCTTTGCAACCACATCATTTTCATCTCGATGAATGCTACGCAATCACCGCGCTTCTGAAGCCGCGATGGCTGAAACGTGTGCCGCTGCGAGACACACACACGCCCAAGATATTTCGATTCGTTCAGTATCTATCAATGCCCATCGCCATAATTGGCGCGTCGAAATGCGAACCGTATCTCTCCATCTGGAAACACGCTACTCGAAGCATTGATGCCGGTTCGGTTGTACTACGTGTCGAACAGCTCTGTCGCAAACCGCCGACCATTTCCTTCCGTATACACATTGCCCCTGCACTCCTGCGGTCCTGCCTTCAGTGCATACCGAACCGAATCTCACCTCCTTGCTGGAAAAGGCCTCCTCCCTCCCTTGCCATGGAAGCTGGAAAAGGGCAAGCGAACCTTTGCCTGAACGGCGGCCGCTCATCCTTTTTGGTGAACGAAAAAAGATTGCGGCCCGGGTCCCTCCCTAGGCCCCGAGCGAGCACCACCGCGTTCCCGTGGGCGGACTCTTCCGTTCCCCGTCACATCCATAGAGAGCCCACACGCCCACCACGACGCGACAATGACCCGCCGTGTCGTTTAGCCGCAGCAGCTGGGGGTGACGGGCGCGGACTGGTGACCTCTCGCGACGGGAGCGGCTGGGGACGACGTGATCGGCGAGTTGGTGATAAATATTGGCGCCGTGTGGTGTGGTCCACGTGTGCCGGGCGCCGTTTTTCCTCTCGGATCGGCATCGCCTTGGGTTGGGTTGTGTGGGATGCGGAGCGGACGACGGGAGTCCCGGGGACTTTGTTTGCGTTGCAACAAACGCGACGGACGGGATGACGAGGCGCCTGCTGCTTGTTCTATCCTCTGTTTCGCCCGCTGGTTTTTGTGTTATCCTCTGCCTGCCCGATTTGATGAAGGATGGTGGACTAGCATGGCATCGCCACCGGTTTTTGGACGTCGCCATCCGGGGTCGCGTCACCGATGGAGACGGCTCAACTCCCTCCTGGAGCTTTGTCTTCAGCGGTGTCACCTGCGCATTGTGGCGGACAGACAGCACATGTGATCTATCATTCTATCTGCTGCTGCAGGATTGTTTCCGGGCTCATCGTTGTTTGTTGTAGCGCCTCCTTTTGGCTTTGATTTGTGAACCGTTCCGTGCCCAGTAGCGATCTGTGTATGTAAATAGCCACCCAGTGCAGTCTACTGGAAATAGAAACAAGAGCACCTCGTCACAACAAAAGTAATAGGCATGAATCAAAGCGAACTCCAGCCAGGGAAGCTCAGGCTGATCTGACCCGCGTGGATGGCCGAGAAGAGATGGCGCCGGATGGCGATTCACCGCCGCTCACCGTTCGGGCGTGCTCGTAACACACATCCAGTCACCGGTCAGCGCCCAGTCGCCAGCTGACTGGTTCTACACTTCTACGTGCTGCTTTAGCTTTTTATTGCGTGCAACAGCTACTGATCGCGGTATGACTGTGGACTCTTAACTGTAACCAGCCGTTTGGTCTCCTCTCGTTCTTCCCCTTCGTGGACAGAGACCGCAGACAACGTGTCACACTGCACGAGCTCGACCGGCAAGCCAGTTTTTCGTGTGCTGGATGGGTCGGAATTCAGCAGTCGGCACCGCGAGCGCGCGATGGGGATGGCTGCAGGACCAGCAGCAGGTTACCTGGCCATGCGGATTTAATGGTGGAACCGTCGCTCCGGGTCTACGCGGATTCGCTTACCGGGCTCCAGAATCGTTTTAGCTGTGCGACGTGCTTTTCATCCGTTGATGTGATGCCGACATGCCGCGGATTTTTTTCATGGGAGTGGGACGGGGTTGTTTTCATTCTGGGGAAGGAAAAGTTCTTCACAAAAGAACGAAACATGACAAAAGCCTTTTGCGACACTGATCCTTTTGTTGCACTTGCAGAGGAAGAATATGCTTATGTACGTTTATCCATCGACGTTGTTTTGCGATTATGTATATGTCCGTTTTCAGTTTTCACTATCTTGAAGAACTGGAGACGGGGAGTAGTATTCCTCAACGTACTCATGTTTGTCTTCGGCTGCTTATGGAAAGTGGAGTCCAGACTGAGCATCTGAACATTGTTTGTGTCAAATCTGATCACATTGAGCGCTTATACATGTATGCGTGCGTTTGCGTCTCTACGTTTCGCGCACACACACACACACACACACACACACAAAATGACAACGTTGGAAAATAAAATAAAATTCCTAAATGTTGATTCTATAGCCAAGTTTTGACCCAGCCATATGAAATAAGGCCCTACGAAATTCTGTAGCAAGTTTTAGTCCAGATTGTGGTTGTTTCTGGGAGCCTATCGTCTTCGAAATTTGGTATGCTTCCTCATGATAAAAACAGGGTAATTGGCTAATTGCCGGACTGACCTGAGAGCCTTGCATCTTCATGTTCCAACTTCAGGTCTGCATTCTTTTCAAGCTAAAACAAATGATTGGGGTTCGGAAGCCCTATCAAGCAAGCATTCCTTAATCAACCTAGTTGTCTATTTGTTTGTTTCGATGCTTTAGATTTGGTGTACATACAAATTACTGGACTCATGTAAGCTTTTGCAACATACACAACTCTGATCGCCGTTCTTGTATGCATGATTTAAGGTGCTGCATCTCCCCCAGTAAACAGATGATGCAATAAACTGGAACCAGGATTTGCTCAGTAACACTGAGAACATGTACAGATCGGGAATGGTATCCAGTAGTCTGGCAAATACGGAAATCCCATGTCGAAAGGAAAAGCAGTCGCACATACCAAAACGTGCACAGTGTTGGAAATATTTGAAGACAAAAATGCCATGTACCAAGGCACATCAAGAATTCAGTACAAATATATAAATTGGTCAACCATGCTTTGCATCATTCTCAACCTGATTTCAAATACAAATAATTTGGCTACTTTCACAACAATTCCAGATTCCAGAATAGCCTTAGCAAGACCATCACCAAATGTTACACTACATTTATAAGACTATCATCAGGTATCGGTAAGAGTTTCAGCGCATAACATTGGTCTCAATTCATGATCAAAGAGAGCCAACAAAGTTTGGACAAAACACAAGATGTGATAGCTACGAATAACTACTCAAAGGGGACACATCAAACCAGTTTCAGCATCCATACATTCAAATGGATCAGATTTAGTCAGACCATTTCTATATAACCAGTGTCAGTTTAAAAATGCATGCTGGTCAAAACTCCTTTGAATCAAACATCCATACTGAAGTAGTTTAAGGGGTCAAAATGTAATAAGATGTCAGGTCCAAATTGGTAAATATCAAATGCATCCAGAAAAGCAAGAGCCTTCATAAAATTGTCTTGTCACAATGTTTTGTAATTTATACATAAGCTGTTGGCTACTGCCATCATGTGTCTCAACCAGAACTTGGAAAGAGAAAAAAGGCATAGCACCATAGAGCAAAAAACGAAGACAGCATGAAATAGGCAGGGTTAACTACTCAAAGCCTCCATACACCAAACCAAGTTTCAACATGTACATTCAAAGGGATCAGGTTTAGACAAATCACGAACATGCCGGACATGAGTAGTAAGACTGTAGCTGTGCCGACACCGACGATCGCTTCTAAAATAAAACCGAGCACCTCTCGATGCCCTTTTCTCCAACTGAAGCAACCTACGCTGTTCAGCAATATATATTTCGTCATCATTATTTATTTCACCCTCAAATCTCATTACCTCCAGCCTTTTTGCATTCAACACGAAGAACATTGCAAAGTTAACTTGTGAATTTATGCCTCGATAATTTTTCAGCACAACTGTCTTGAGACGGATGTCAAGGCTTCTGAGAAGAATACGGTGCTTACGACGCCATACGTTTGTATTCCCTGACACTTGCGACTGAAAAACACAAGAGACAAAAAGAAACAACTTTCATACCAAGCATTGATCTAACGGTAAGTTGAAAAATCAGAGCAGTTAGATAGAACAAACCACCAACTAAATATTGTTACCAGGATGTACAACTTTTCCATGCAAGGAAAGCATCTCAGTAAGTCGATAACCAGATCAATGCTAAGATTATAAATACCGATAGCTAAAATCTTGATACCACACACCACCGTCATAATGCTGCCTGCACGGAAGTCCTTAAGCAACAGAACACCAAATTAGGTAATCTCTAGAATGAAATTTCTTTGTGCACATGGAAATAAAGTAAGAATCGTGAAGGAAGCTACCTGAATTACTGTAGTGCCAAAAACCAATTTGTTACTGACACCAATACCAGAGAAGCAGCCCAAGGTCTCCAATTTGGGTGCCGAAATTACCGATATATGTATCCCATTACGTGGTTCAAGCTGAAGCAACCTTTCGAGCAAGGGTGCATCCTCAATGACGAGTTTCCCATAACTCATGCCGATGCTTCTAAGGCTAGGAGAGTTGATCCGTAGGCGGTCGAAGGCAATCCTGCCTTCGAGCAGCAAACACTCCAGGACAGGGCAACGGGTGATCATGCTGTGCAGTGAAACACCCGAGATTCTAACACTCTCAAATGCCAGCTGCCTGAGCTGGGGAAAGAGAAGCGTTTCAACCGGCTGGTCCAGGATGTCACATTGGCTGAAGGTGGCCACACGGAGGGTGGCCGAGAAGCGGAAGGCAGAGGCCGGCAGCGATAGATACTGTGCCCGTAAACCATAACCATGTGGTAATTTTCGATTGTTGAACTCGAGTTCCTGGAGGTTATCGAGAGCCGGGGATAAAAGCCAGGCGTCGACTGTTGGAGCGCGGTGCTGGACGGGTACGGTCCGCACGGAGAGGCGGCGGCCGGGGCCCGGGTGGGCGGTAAGGATCCGGGCGATGATGCCGACTTGGACTTCCTCATCGTCCGGGAGGCTGCTGTGGTCGAGGTTGAGTGGGGCGGAGAGCCAGAGGTGGCGCCAACGGGAGGCGAGGCATTGGGTGCGTGCGCCTTCCTTGGTGGGGAGGAGGGAGATGATCTCACCGAGCACGGCGTCGGGCAGGCTGCTGATGCGGTCGACGCCGTCCCCTTCTTCTCCTCCGGCAACAGCCGGTGGTTCTTGGCTGTGGGGTGTAGGTGCGGAATGGGCAGCTCCTCCCACCGCCGGCGATGCTGTCCGCAAGATTTCCACCGGTTCTTCTTGCCTCTCAGCTGCCTCTGTTCTCATCTTCTTGGCTTGGGGAATTGCCGCCTCTGAATCCATGGCCGGAGCCGCGGGCACTAGGAGGTGAGAGTGAAAACCTGGGTGGGGACGACGGAGAAGCCGTGGGGACGGGCGGCGGCGGTGGCGGCGCGTTCACGGCACCAGCATTTCTTTCCCCAGCTCAAGCGCCGAACGGGCCGAACCAGTTTTTCACGAAGGCCCATTCAACGTTGGCGGCCCCTACACGTCACGGCCCATATTTCATCACCGGATTTACACGCGCCACTCGTTCGCAGGCGAGCACAAAACTTTGATCGTCCAGATCGGCTTCCCTTGCACAGCTTTTCAGCCTCTGAGTAAACTTTTAGTGGTCCTGCGTTAGTTTTGTATCCATTGATTCGCGCAAACTTCTCAAGTCATGGCACTACTTGCACAGAACCACTACCGTCCATTGATCATGATCTGCGGCGAAAGTAGCATCTGTAGCTGAATTGCACATGAGAAATTTGTGCGAATCTCAAGTTTGGATTTAGAACTAAAACACATTTTTGTTTCACCACACAATCAAAATTTTACTCCTGTGGAATAAAGCCAAGGTCCATTAAAATTGTCAGGCATGTATCCATCCATCTCAATGTTCATGTAGAAGTGACAATTTATACCTATAGAAAGTACTTCAAGGACCGAACTGCGCCAAAGATAACAGATTTGGAGCCTTTGTGTTATTTGACTTTCAATGTCATGATGTATTGATGAAAGATTTGACCATAGTGCAATACATAAACACATTATGAGTTTTGAGAGAACAAAGAAAAGAGAGCACTCCTGGATAACCTAGCTAACCTATTACTTCCAGTCGCTCCTAGCATCTGTAAAATATTTAATGACAAAAAGAAAAGGTAAAAAACAATTAAAGAATCCATGTTAAACTTCAGCACTACGAACATTATGATCAAGTATAGTTTACACTATACAAGTCAACGATAGATCTTTTAAGTTGGAATGAGAACCTGTTTGACACACAAATTACCATAAGTAACACTTTGCCCCATGGCTTGGTCAATGATCCACTTCAAATATTTAGTTAGCAACAAATGAACTTAGTGCCTATTATGGCATCTGAGACCACTGAAAAAGCTTATAATATTGTTTATAATATCAAATTTGTTGGAATATAATTATTTCCGATGAACATGGTTACAAGACCAACGTTGTCTAAAGATAAGAACTTTACCCGTGATCAAGGACAAGAACAGAGTCTAAAGATAAGAATTTTGCCCTTGATAAATGACAAGAACAGATGACTATACAGTATAATACGCCATGCTCAAAGGGATCAAATTAGTTAAGATATACATACACAAGAAAACGGAAACAATGACTCAGTTAAATTTGACTAATCGTATATTTTGGGGGATTAATCAATTTGACATATAGTAACACAAAAAGTGTGGAAAGAAAATGCACGGCAGTCAGATCTCCTTCGAAACAACTACACAGTTATATAGTTCAAAGGTTAATACTAAGAAATATGCAACTTCAAGCAGCAATAGAAATAAAACTTAGGAAATGTCAGCTCCCACTTTGGTGAATCTCAGTTGTAAATTGTAATCCAAAATAAGAATTGAACTTTGCAAGATCACAAAATTACATCTAGGCGACCATTATCATTGGATATTATTGTAAACATGTACTCTTCAATGTAATTCTATTCTAGAGAACAAATTAACCAAGTCCGGACACCAAATGTGATTAGCAAGAGAAAACACTAGGACATACCAATCCTGGTATCAACATGTACATTCAAAAGGATTGGTTATAGAAAGGTCACGGACATGCTTGATATGTGCAAGCTTGTGCACATGTCTACATCTATCTGTAAAAGAAACCCGCATGCCCACTGAAGCTCTTTTCTCCAGCTGAAGCAAAGTATGCTGCTTTGTAATAGATATATGATCGTCATCGTCAATTTCACCCTCAAATCTCATTGAATCCAGTAGTTTTGCATTCAATACAAAGAATGATGCGAAGTTAACTTGTGATTGTGTGCCTCGATAATGCTTCAACACAACAGTCTTGAGGCGGATGTCCAAGCTTCTAATAAGATTTTGATGCTTGCGGCGCCAAGAGTTTCTGTTCATCGAAATATCTGACTGAAATATAAAAGAACAAAATGAGTTACTGTCACAACAACAATTGAGTTATGTCAACGTAACAAAGCGCAACTTGACAGTTGACACTTTGACAGTAGGAATCGCCAAATAAGCATATATTGTTACCTTGACGTACAGCTTCTCCAAGAAAGGAAAACATCTCATTAAATTGATAACCGTATCTAGGCTGAGGTCATGCATATTGATCGCTAAAATCTTGACACTGGAAATCCCCGTCGTGAAACTAACTTCACATAATTTCTTCAGCTAACATAGAACACAGAATTAGGATGAATCTACAATTGTAGGTGATGCAAATTCTTGCCTAATTAACTTGGAAATTCAGTAAGGCCCAAAGAAGGCAAGGAGCTACATACCTGAATTACCAAGGTGCCAAAAACGATTTTGGTGTTGTAATCACCGTCAGAGTGGCAGCCCAAGGTCTCCAGTTTGGGTGCTGAAATTACATTTAATCTAATATCTGGATGAAGCAAGATCAACCTCACAAGTGAAGGTGCATCCTCAATGATGAGTTCCCCGGAACCCATGCCAATGCTTGTGATGCTGGGAGAGTTGATCCGTATGCAGTAGCCACCATTGAGCAGCAAATACTCGAGGACAGGGCAGCCGTCGATGAGTCTGTGCAGTGCACCATCCGAAATCTTGACAGATCCAAGTCCAAGTTGCTTGAGCTGGGGAAAGTGAAGCGTTTCGACCACGTCGTCCGGGATGTGCCATCCATTGATGGTGGCGACCCGGAGGGTGGCCGAGAACGGGAAGGGGGAAGCCGGCAGCGGCGCAGACGTCTTCATCGGGAGAAGGACAAAATCGAGTTCCTGCAGATTACGGAGTGCCGGGGATTGGAGCCAGCCAACGGCCGTTTCGGGCCAGCGGCACGCGTACACGGAGAAACGGCGGGCAGGACCCGGGTGGGAGGCGAGGATCCGGGAGATGATGCCGAGTTGAACTTGCTCATTCGTGGGCAGGCCGATGTGGTCGACGTTGAGCGGGGCGGAGAGCAAGAGGTGGCGCCACCGGGAGGCGAGGGATTGGGTGCGGGCGCCGTCCTTAATGGGGAGGAGGGAAATGATCTCACCGAGCACGGCGTCGGGCAGGCTGCTGATGCGGTCGTCGCCTCTCATTCCATCGGACTCATGGGGCGATCTGCTTCCGGTTGGATCCTTGTCTTGCTCCTCAGGTGCTTCCCCCGTCGTTCTGCTCTTCTTGGCGGCCGGCGCCGCCTCCATCTCCACGCCCGGCGGCGGCTCGAGGGCTCTCTCGTGGATTTATCGATCAAGACCATTAAGATCCTTAATGGGCCAGAATTTGAAGCGAACAGCCCATTTCTGCTTTGGTCGCCCCGCAACAGCTGACTGTAAACAACCCTAGAGTGTGTAAATTTAGAGGGTCGCGGTGTCTGCACTGGCTGCAACAACAACTAGTAAAAGGACCGGCATCTTCCAGGTCCCTCCTCCCCTCCGCCAAATCTGGTGGGCGACGTCCCATCCGTCAAATCCACTCCCCCGGCAGCGGTCCCGACCCCGCTCTCCCTCCGCCCGGTTCGTCGTCTGCGATCGCCGCATGGCGCGGTTCGGCTCTTCCTACCCTGCCGTCGCCGAGGCCCTCGAGATGGCGCTCAAGTGCGCCGCGCTCGCCGCCGGGCACCCTGACCCGAACCGCCTCGTCAGCGCCAGGCTCGCCGCCTCCGCCCGCCTCGACGCCGCCGCCGCGCTCCTCTCCAAGGCGCGCCGCCGCCACCGCTGCCCTGCCTCCGCCGCAGCCTCGGCAAGCTACTGCTTCTGCTCGACGCCGACAGCCGCCGTCGTTGTTCGAATTCAAGGAACCTATGGCGGCCGTGGCGGCTCGCCGCGTCCTGCCGTGGCTAGGGAGCGCGGGTGCATGCACGGCGCCGGTTTAGAGTACCACATACGGGGTCATTGTTGCAGCGAAATAGAATTTGGAGGATGAAATTTTTTAGAGGAGGCACATATCAATATTCCTTTAGGGGGTGGAAAATAGGAGAGAGTGTTGCGGTCAGTCTAACTTGTTTGTATATAGCGCATGTACTATTTTGGACTCTTTGTGAGTACCTGAAAATCGTGTAGCGCCTGCATAACACTACTATATGCGCTTAGTTGACAAAGCATTCTTGCACACATTGTGCAATCCATCTCTAGTATGATTGGACACTAAACCGCTTTAGCATTAGATGAAGATCATCTCAACGCGGCTAAAATAAATATTGAAAAATCCTTTGATGAGAGAACCAAATTATGTGGCTGGGTCCCTTATTTTTGCGATTAGTGGCTGGGTCCCGCTTATGTGGGATAAAAATGACCAAACCTGTGCAGTAGATGCCAGAGGAAATTAGCCATTGCCTACTCTGCACACAAACTTCAAACTGCATTTTCAGCCTTCGGGCTTCCAATCTGGATGACTACGTCCATTGATCGAGCCGCTTTTGCTGTCATTGTATTTTACTACACAATTACTCCCTCCAGTGTCAAAAAACTTGTCGTTTTGAGATTGTCTTAAGTCAAACTTTTTAAATTTTGACTTGAAATATCTTTTTATGCATTAAGTTTAGAAATGTGAAAATGATACGAGTAGATCCGTATTGAAATATGATTTCATAAAGTACTGTTTAGCTATATTTTATAAATATTTTATAACAAAAAGTATTAGTCAAAGTTGTGTTTTGAAGACCATGTCAATGTCCTAAACGATAAGTTTTTTGACACGGGAGAGAGTACACTTTATAAGACGGTGTTTTATTCCCGACAAATGCAATAGGGATGGACCAATCTGTGCTCCTAGCTAGTGAGCACGGTGCTTGTTTTGTTGTGGATTGTCCTCAAAACTTGGATGGACCAATCTGTACCGGTCATCAGACCAAGGATTTAGGCTGACTCTGAATATAGTTACTTGCTGTTGCTAGTGGTGCTCGCGGGATTAGTTATTGTTCTGGAAAAAAATGTGCAGCACAGTCAGGTGTTGCACCTGCAAAATATGGAAACGGATAATACAAAAGGGAAGAAGAAACTGATAGAGAACTTGATATAATTTCCTAGTCACCATTCATTGAGGCCTGGAGCTGCCTGGAAAACAATCACTTCATGAATGGATGCCTGGAGCAGGGCGGTATCAGGTACCAATTTTGGCAAATTTCACTCAAGTAATAATCAAGAATAAGAGTTGTGTTTGCAAGATCACAAAATTACGGAGTCGCAAAAAAAAAAAAAAGATCACAAAATTACGTAAGTTATCCATAGCCTGCCACTGGATATTGGTGTACCTCCAAAATATTATTTTTCTTGAGTTCCGGGGTATTACAGAATTTTATTGTTAAACACGAGAACTAATGAAGTTCAAACAAGCAACGTTATGAGACTGGCACATACTAAGCTGGCTTTCAACATGTACATTCAAAAGGGTTGGTTATAGATAAATCACGAACATGCTTGATATGTGGAAGATTATTGCGGCGACATCCACGCCCAGTAAAAGAAAACCGTGCGCCTATGGAAGCTCTTTTCTCCAGCTGAAGCAACCTATGTTGTTCTCCAATAGATATGTGATCATCCTTAAAGACTTCACCCTCAAATACCATTAACTCCAGCAGTTTTGCATTCATCACAAAGAATGATGCAAAGCTAACTTGTGATTTTGTGCCTCGATAATTTTTCAACAAAATAGTCTTGAGACGCATGTCCAAGCATCTGATAAGGTTGCTGTGCTTATGACGCCAAAAGTTTCTGTCCTTTGACACTTTTGACTGAAACATAAAAGATACAAAATGAGCTACTGTCTCATCGACAACTGAAGTACCGTATGTCGACGCAACAAAGAGATGTTAGAGTAGTGTGACGGTAGGAATTACAAAATAAGAGAGTATATTGTTACCTCTATGTACAGCTTCTCCACGCACGGAAAGCATATCAATAAGTTGATAATCATATGCACGTTGAGGTCAAACGTACTGATCGCTAACATCTTGACACTGCAGACCACCGTTGTAAAACTAAGGCCCTGTTTGTTTGGGCTTCTTGGCCGGCTCCTGGAGCGGCTTCGCGTGCAGGGCTGCCAAAGGGGGCGCTCCCTCACCGGCTTCTCCGGGAAATACGGAGGGAGCCGCACCCCAAATTCACCCGAAGCAGGGAGCGGCAGAAAGGTAGCTTCGCCGGCTCCCTCCCCGGTCCCCACGTCCACTTCTCCGAAAGTGCCCCTGCCTCATCTCTCTCTCAGCCGAGCTTCACTCGCCGCCTCTTTTCTTCGCCGTCGCTGTTGCTAGTTCCAGTGGCCAAGACCCAAATTGATGGCTCAAATGGAACCACGCTGTCTCTAGGATTCGATTCCACTCATTCTTGGCTGCCATCCTCCCTTTCTCCATGCGAATTTTGCTCACCGAGCTCGCGCCATGGCCTTTTTTTTTCTCTCTCTCTCTCTTGAGGTAAATCCTTCGCCCGTGATGTGCAAAGAGGATCATCACCGAGCTGCCCCTGCTTCTCTTCCAAAACCGATTTGATTCTGGATGCACCGTCAGCATTTGTTTGATTTTGAGTAGGGGGAGAGAGAGAGAGATTGCAATGGGATGCATCGCGTTGGGAGGAGCAGGAGGAGACGAGGAAGAACAAGATAAGCTCGTGATGAATGCGGCTGGTGGTTTAGGTGGGCCCCACTATGTTTTTCTTATCCCAAACCAATTATTGGTTAATTTCTAATGTATGTATTTATTATTTTTATCATATGATGTCAAATTAATAAGATAAAATCTAAACTGCATGTATAAAATGATGTATAACTTCAGGGGCACTACGGACAATTGTCTTTTTTATTCATTCATACGTATCAAGAGAAGCTGAAAAAGAAGCCGTCCTACCAAACATCTTCAGACACAGCCACAGACACAGCCAACACAGCTATTTTTGAAAGAAGCCACAACCACAGCCGAAGCCGGCACAGCTGGAGCCCAAACAAACAAGCCCTAACTGCACAAAAATTCTGTAGCAAACATAGGCCACAAAATCAGGCCGAATCCAGGTAAACAGGTAAACAAATTTCTTACAGGACACAGGAAAATGCAGTAATTAACGCCCACTGAAGGCAAGAATGGAGCTTCCTACCTGAATTACTAAGGTGCCGAACACAAATTTAGGATTACCACGATCAGAAAGGCTGCCCAATGTCTCCAGTTTGGGCGCTGAAATTACTTCCAGTCTAATACTATATGGGTCTAACAAGATCAACCTCACAAGTGAAGATGCATCCTCAATGGTGAGTTCCCCGGAACCCATGCCAATGCTTATGATGCTAGGTGAGTTAATCCGTATGCCTTTAAAGGAGCCACCATTGAGCAGCAAGTACTCGAGGACAGGGCAGCCGGCGATGAGGCTCTGCAGTGCACCATCTGAGATTTCGATTAAACCAAGTCCAAGTTGCTTGAGCTGTGGAAAGTGAAGCGTTTCGACCACGCCGTCCGTGAGGTGGCAACTGTTGATGGTGGCGACTCGTAGGGTGGCCGAGAACCAGAAAGCGGAAGCGGGCAGTGACGTATCTAGTTCCAACCAGAAGAACTGATGAAACTCGAGTTCCTGGAGGTTATGGAGAGCCGGGGATTGGAGCCAGGCAATGACCGTTTCGGGGCGGAGGAAGAAGTGACTCATGTGCATGGAGAGGCGGCGGGCAGGACCCCGGTGGGTGGCGAGGATCCGAGTGATGATGCCCGCTTCGACAAGATCATTGGATGGCAGATCGCTGTGGTCGAGGTTGAGCGGGGCGGAGAGCCAGAGGTGTCGCCACCGGGAGGCGAGGGTTTGGGTGCGGGCGCCGTCCTTGGTGGGGAGGAGGGAGATGATCTCGCCGAGGATCTCGTCGGGGAGACCGCTGATGCGATCGACGCCTCCTGTTCCATCGGACTCGCAAGTTTTAGGTCTTGGATGCGGCGGCGGCTGCAGCTCATGGGGCGATTTGCTTCCGGTTGCATCCTTGTCTGGCCCCTCAGGTGCTTCCTCCATCGTTCTGCTCTTCTTGGTGACCGGCGCCGCATCCATCTCCATGCCCGGCGGCTCGAGCGCTCTCTCGTGAATGGAGCAGTCTAGGTTATCGATCATGACCATTATTGATCCTTCATGGGCCAGAATTTCACGCGAACAACCCATTTTTACTTTGGTCGCCAGGGCCCATTCAAGCATCGACGCTGTGGCTTGGCTTCTTCTTCTTCTTTTTTTTTTTTTTTGAAGGAAAAAACTCATGCACACAGCTCGCGCGGTATGCTACGCGTACTCTTCTTCTTTCTCTCCAGCAGCCTGACGTGAAGCCCCAGCACCGCCTCCCTGCGTCGTCGTCAGCGGCTCCCGCCACCGGGTCCGCTAGCTGGCCTCCATCACGCTAATCCGGCGGCCTTTGACGCGTTCGTCGACTCCGGTGGCACCCCTGCCTCCTTTGCCGCCACGCCCTCCACGTCTTCATGCCATTGCCAACTCGTTGGCTTCCGCTCCCCCGCCTTTGATTGCAGCCCCTGACTCCGACAACACCTGTGCCACCGCCCTCCACCGCACGCGAACTCGTCGGCACCGAGCTCGACCGACCATCGCCGCCTCTTTCTATGTCTGTCGAGAAGAGACCGAGGTCTAGGGGGACAAACCCACGCGCATAAGTGATTCTGCGGGACGCTGGACATTGGTAGGAAGCAACAACGGGGGCAGAGCCAGTGACAACAACGACGACGGAGTGAGAGGAAGACGATTCCCGACGGTGCTGATGGGCTGAATCTCGAACGTTATTCAGCCCAACACGCAACAGTTATGCAACACCGCGCGTGGTGTGTAAGGTTTTCGGACACATTGAACCCGAAAACAATCTAGCACTGCCAGTTATAATGATCTATATATCTATATATACTATTTTGGACTATGTGAATACCTGAAAATCGTCTAGCGCCTGCACCCGAGTTTTCAACACTACTATGTGCGTGTAATTGACAAGCATCCTTGCACGCATTATGTGCAAATTGTCCCTAGTATATATGATTGAACACTAAATCGACTGACAAAATTAAGCTACTCAAAATAAAAATGTAATGAAACCTTTGATCGGAGAACAAAATTTTGTGGCTGCGATGTGGGATATATAAGAATGATGAAATCTGTGCAGCACGTGGCAGGAAATTAGCCATTGCCTACTCCACACAGAATTCAAGCTGCATTTCAGCTCTCTTGTTTGCAACCGATCGGGGCAAATCCTACATCATCATAGAATCGGACGCTTCAAACCTGGTTTAGGATTCTTGTTGCCATCTTTGTATTCTGAATTTTCCTGGCTTTGAATAATTACTTTGTTGCTAGTGGCCCTCATTGGCTCCTTGCCCTACAACTCATGTCAAAGGACGTTATCAGTTATTGCTCTGGAGATAATGTTCAGCCCGGTGTTGCCCCAGAAAATACGGAAACAGACAATACAAAGGGGAAGAAACTGATAATTTCGTAGCCACCAATTTTGGTTTTGACTCACAATCGAGAATAGGAATTGCCTTTGCAAGATAACAGATTACGTAATTTATCCATAGCGTTCCACTGGATATTTGTGCAAACGACTGGCAGTAGTCTCCAAATAAAAATAACACTTAATTTTTTACTGCAAAACACGAGAACTAATCAAGTTCAAAAAAGCAACTAAATGAGATTGGCAAGAAAAAACAGTGGGACACAAACCAAGCCCAGTTTCAACATGTACATTCAAAAGGATTGGTTATAGACAAATCACGGACATGCTTGATATGTGTAAGATTATAGTGGCGACATCTACGACCAGCTGTAAAAGAAGACCGTGCGCCTATCGAAGCTCTTTTCTCCAGCTGAAGCAACCTATGTTGTTTTGCAATAGATATCTGATCTTCCTTGTCGACTTCACCCTCAAATACCATTAACTCCAGCAGTTTTGCATTCAATACAAAGAATGATGCAAAGCTAACTTGTGACTTTTTGCCTTGATAATTTTTCAACACAATAATCTTGAGACTCATGTCCAAGCATCTAATAAGATTGCGGTGCTTATGGCGCCAAAAGTTTCTGTCCTTCGACACTTCTGACTGAAGCATAAAAGATACAAAATGAGCTTATTCATCAACAACTGAAGTACCTCCTTTGATCGAGCCGCTGTTGCTATCATTGTATTTTACACAATTACACTTTATAAGACGTGTTTTATACCCGACAAATGCAATAGGGTAGCGGATGTTCACATGTACGGTGCTTGTTTTTGTTGTGGATTGTTCACAAATTTGGATGGACCAATCTGTACCGGTCATGAGGCCAAGGTTTTAGGCTGACTCTGAATAGTTACTTGCTGTTGCTAGTGACGCTCGCGGGATTAGTTATTGCTCTGGAAAAAATCTGCAGCACAGTCCGGTGTTGCACCTGAAAAATATGGAAACGGATAATACAAAAGAAAAGAAACTGATAGAGAACTTGATATAATTTCGTATTCACCATTGATTGAGGCCGGGAGCTGCCTGGAAAACAATCACTTCATGCATGGATGCCTGGAGCAAGGCGGTATCAGATAACAATTGTGTTTGCAACATCACAAAATTGCCAATTTTGACAAATTTTGCTCATGTATAATCCAAAATAACAATTGTGTTTGCAACATCACAAATTTACGGAGTCGCAAAAGAAAATCACAAAATTATGTAACTTATCCATAGCCTGCCACTGGATATTGGTGAACACCACTGACAAAAGTCTCCAAAGTATTACTTTTCTTGAGTTCCAGAGTATGACCGAATTGTTTTGTTAAACATGAGAACTAATGAAGTTCAAACAAGAAACATATGAGACTGGCACATGCTAAGCTCGATTTCAACATGTACATTCAAAAGGGTTGGTTATAGACAAATCACGGACATGCTTGATATGTGGAAGATTATTGTGGCGACATCCATGACTAGATGTAAAAGAGAACCGTGCGCCTATCGAAGCTCTTTTCTCCAGCTGAAGCAACCTATGTTGTTCTACAATAGATATCTGATCGTCCTTGTAGACTTCACCCTCAAACACCATTAACTCCAGCAGTTTTGCGTTCAGGACAAAGAATGATGAAAAGCTAACTTGTGATTTTGTGCCTCGATAATTTTTCAACACTATAGTCTTGAGACGCATGTCCAAGCCTTTGATAAGGTCGCGGTGCTTATGGCGCCAGAAGTTTCTGTCCTTCGATACTACTGACTGAAACATACAAAGATACAAAATGATCTTACTCTCTCATCAACAACTGAAGCACCGTACCTCGACGCAACAAAGAGGTGTTAGAGTAGCATGACAATTAATGAATTACAAAATATGATAGTATATTGTACCTCTATGTACAGCTTCTCCACGCAGGGAAAGCATATCAATAAGTTGATAACCATATGCACGTTGAGGTCAAATGTGCTAATCGCTAACATCTTGACACTGCAAACCGCCGTTGTAAAGCTAACTGCACAAAAATTCTTTAGCAAACATAGACAACATAATTAGGCCGAATCCATGCCACAGGTAATACAAATTTCTTACAGGACTAGCCAAATGCAGTAATTAAGGCCCACTGAAGGCAAAGATTGGAGCTTTGTACCTGAATTACTAAGGTGCCAAACACAAATTTAGGATCCAAACCACGATCAGAAAGACTGCCCAATGTCTCCAGTTTGGGTGCTGAAATTACATCGAGTGTAATATATTGATCAAGCAAAATCAACCTGACAAGTGAAGATGCATCCTCAATGATGAGTTTCCCGCAACCCATGCCAATGCTTATGATGCTAGGTGAGTTGATCCGTATGCCTTCACTGTAGCCTCCAATGAGCAGCAAGTACTCGAGGACAGGGCAGGCGGCGATGAGTCTGTTCAGTGCAACATTGGAGATTTCGACAAATCCAAGTTCAAGTTGCTTGAGCTGGGGAAAGTGAAGCGTTTCGACCACGCCGTCCGGGAGGCGGCAAGTGCTGATGGTGACGGCCTGGAGGGTGGCCGAGAACGGGAAGGCGGAAGCCGGCAGCGATGTATCACGCATCGAGAAGAACTGATGAAACTCGAGTTCCTGGAGGTTATGGAGAGCCGGGGATTGGAGCCAGGCAATGACCGTTTCGGGGCGGAGGAAGAAGTGACTCATGCGCACGGAGAGGCGGCGGGCAGGACCCCGGTGGGTGGCGAGGATCCGAGTGATGATGCCGGCTTGGACAGGCCCCTTGGATGGCAGGCCGTCGTGGTCGACGTTGAGCGGCGCGGAGAGCCAGAGGTGGCGCCACCGGGAGGCGAGGGACTGTGTGCGGGCGCCGTCCTTGGTGGGGAGGAGAGAGATGATCTCGCCGAGGATCTCGTCTGGGAGACCGCTGATGCGATCGACTCCTCCTGTTCCATTGGAGTCGCAAGTTTTACTGCTTGGATGCGGCGGCAGCTGCAGATCATCCAGTGATTGGCTTCCGGTTGCATCTTGTTCTTTCCCCTCAGGTGCTTCCACCGCCGTTCTGCTCTTCTTGGCGGCCGGCGCCGCCTCCCTCTCCATGCCTGGCGGCTCGAGTGACCTGACCCCTCGAGGATGCAGCCGTCGAAGTTGTCGATCAAGAACATGAGGATTCTTAATGGGCCTGAATTTCACGTGAACAGCCCGCTATAACTTTGGTCACTGGGGCCCATCCAAGCATCGACGCTGATCACGTACTCAGAATTATTCTCTCAGTTCCTCAAAAAAAAAAACAAAAAAAATATTCCCTCAACAACAAAAAAAAAAAAAAACACGTAAACAACCCGTTATAACTTGTATGCTCATGAGTTGTAGGCACTATTTTTAACTCTGAGTACCTGAAAATCTTCTACCGCCTACGTCAGGGTTCTTAACGCTATTATATGCGCAAGTTAAATCCTACCCCTACACTCACCCTCACATGCCTGCCTTGAAGAGATGGTCTTAGACACCAGTTCCCAGCACGTGTTGAGGCTGCAATCGTCCAGAAAAATTCCTAAAAAATCCCTCCGAAATTCGCTTTCGAAGAGGTTTGAACCTACTGAGGCCTGGTGCTACTGAGGTGCCGGTGACCAACTGGTCACAGGCCCGTTCGCATTATATGCGCGTCGTTGACAAGCATTATTTGCACACATGACTGGACATAGGGCAATCCGTCACTAGCATAACTGGACACTTAATCCATTTAGCGCTAGATAAAGATCATTGCAACATGGCGAAATACATGCATATTCACAAATCCTTTTATGAGAGATCCAAATTGCGTGGCTGGTTCCTGTGTATCAGTGTATGGCCGGAGCCAGGATGGTCCGCCACCCCGTGCTGGGCTAGTTATTTTCTCGAGCACCAGTGAGAGCTTGATCAAGTTTTGATGTTTTGAGCTAACACATTTGCAAATATATACCTTAGTAAAACTGGGCCAAGCCCGTGTTGTAAAACCCCCAGCACGGGCTGTGGCTCCCGCCTATGTGATAAGAATGACCAAACCTGTGCAGTAGGTGCCACGAAATTAGCCATTGCCTTGATCTAAAAAAAAAAAACGAAATTAGCCATTGCCTACTCTGCACGCAGAATTCAAGCTGCATTTTTCAGCACTCTGGTCAAATCCTACTTCCTACATCACTGATCATAGAATCGGACGCTTCCAACTTGGATGACTACCTCCTTTGACCGAGCCGCTGTTGCTATCACTGTAGTTTACACAGTTACACATTATAAAAGGATTTTTTTTCCCCCGACAGGGTAATAGGGTAGCGGATGTTCCTTGTAAGCATGGTGGTTGTTTTTGTGGATTGTCCTCAAACTTGGATGGACCAATCTGTAACACGTCATGAGGCCAAGGATTTAGCTAAGCCTTCTATTTAGTTTTAGTTCTTTATGTCAACAAGATCGTTATATGAAGCTATGAGGAAATCATGGCCTTTGCCTGACTCTGAATAGTTACTTGCTGTTGCTATTGGCGCTCATTGCGTCTCCGCCATGCAACTCTGGTCAAACCGTCAAAGGATGGGTTAATGTACTTTTGATGATGCTCTTGCAGGCTCGGAAAACAGCTCAATCACTCGTTTAGGCCGATTTGCAGAGGTGGGATCAGTTATTGCTCTGAAAAAAATATGCAGCAAAGTCATGTGTTGCACCTGAAAAATATGGAAACCGATAATACAAAAGGGAAGAAACTGATAGAGAACTGGATATAGTTTCGTAGTCACCATTCACTGATGCCTGGAGCTGCCTGGAAAACAATCACTTCATGCATGGATGCCTGGAGCAGGGCGGTATCAAATACCAGTTTTGGAAAATTTCCAGAATAAGAATTGTGTTTGCAAGATCACAAAATTACGTAAGTTATCCATACCATGCCACTGGATATTGGTGTACACCACAACCAAAAGGCTCCAAAGTAATACTTTTCTTGAGTTCCAAGGTATTACGAAATGTTATTGTAAAAGATGAGAACTAATCAAGTGCAAACAAGAAACGAAATGGGATTGGCAAGAAAAACACAGTGGAGCACATACCAAGCCCGGTTTCAACATCTACATTCAAAAGGATTGGTTATAGACAAATCACGGACATGCTTGATATGTGGAAGATTATTGTGGCGACATAGACAACCAGCTGTAAAAGAAAACCGTGCGCCTATGGAAGCTCTTTTCTCCAGCTGAAGCAACCTATGTTGTTTTGCAATAGATATCTGATCATCCTTGTAGACTTCACCCTCAAATACCATTAACTCCAGCAGTTTTGCGTTCAGGACAAAGAATGATGCAAAGCTAACTTGTGACTTTTTGCCTCGATAATTTTTCAACACAATAGTTTTGAGACGCATGTCCAAGCATCTAATAAGGTTACGGTGCTTACGGCGCCAAAAGTTTCTGTCCTTCGACACTTCTGACTGAAGCATAAAAGATACAAAATGAGCTTATTCATCAACAACTGAAGTACCGTATGTCAACGCAACAAAGAGGTGTTAGAGTAGTGTAACAGTAGGAATTACATAATAAGAAAGTATATTGTTACCTCTATGTACAGATTCTCCACGCACGGAAAGCATATCAATAAGTCGATAACCATATGCACGCTAAGGTCAAGCATACTGATTGCTAATGTCTTGACACTGCAAATCTCTGTTGTAAAGCTAACTGCACAAAAACTCTTTAGCAAACATAGACCACAGAGTTAGGCCTAATCCATGCCACAGGTAATACAAATTTCTTACTGGACTAGGAAAAATGTACTAGTAATTAAGGCGCACTGAAGGCGAGGATTGGAGCTTTGTACCTGAATTACTAAGGTGCCAAACACAAATTTAGGATCAAAACCACGACCAGAAAGACTGCCCAATATCTCCAGTTTGGGTGCTGAAATTACTTCGAGTCTAACATATGGATCAAGCAAGATCAGCCTCACAAGTGAAGGTGCATCCTCAATGATGAGTTCCCCGGTACCCACGCCAATGCTTGTGATGCTAGGAGAGTTGATACGCAAGCCTTTAAAATAGTTTCCATTGAGCAGCAAGTACTCGAGGACAGGGCAGCCGGCGATGAGGTTGTGCAGTGCACCATTCGAGATTTCGACAAATCCAAGTCCAAGTTGCTTGAGTTGGGGAAATTGAAGTGTTTCGACCACGCCATCCGAGAGGTGGCAACTGCTGATGGTGGCGACCTGGAGGGTGGCCGAGAACCAGAAGGCGGAAGCGGGCAGTGACGTATGACGATACGAGAAGAACGGATGAAACTCGAGTTCCTGAAGATTATGGAGAGCCGGGGATTGGAGCCAGCCGATGAATGTTTCGGGGCATCGGAAGAGATGACTCATGCGCACGGAGAGGCGGCGGGCAGGACCCCGGTGGGCGGCGAGGATCCGGGAGATGATGCCGACTTGGACATGCCCCTCCTCGTTGGATGGCAGATCACTGTGGTCGAGGTTGAGCGGGGCGGAGAGCCAGAGGTGTCGCCACCGTGAGACGAGGGTTTGGGTGCGGGAGCCGTCCTTGGTGGGGAGGAGGGAGATGATCTCGCCGAGGATCTCGTCGGGGAGGCTGCTGATATGATCGATGCCTCCCGTTCCATCGGAATCATGGGGCGATTTGCTTCCGGTTGGATCCTTGTCTTGCTCCTCAGGTGCTTCCCACATCGGTCTGCTCTTCTTGGCGGCGGGCGGCGCCTCCATCTCCATGCCCGGCTGCTCGAGTGCTGTCCCGCGGATGGAGCAGTAGAGGTTATCTTTTTTTCTTTTTTTTTATGAGGGGAAGCAGTAGAGGTTTTTTTTTTTTTTTTTTTTTGAGCCTCTCATACTTAACTGGTACAGCTGTAGCATCTGTTCGAATGCGCACGCACACACTCACACCGCAACTCACACCTACACACACCCCACGCACCCGCTCAGACCTACAACTACACACAGTCTTGTAAACCGCGTCCTTATAGAGATCACCGAAATCCAGGATTCGATGTGCGACGAAGGACGTCGCCCTCCTTTTGTGGCTCCACGCGTCGAGAGGCATACCTGCACCATGGCTGGAAATTATTTTTGGGAACTAAATCCCGGTGGGAATCGTGAGTCGAGCTGCGCTCGAACTCACGACTGGCAGCTCCCCACCCGGGAGACTATGCCAAACGAGCTACGGCTCGTTCCCCGGGAAGCAGTAGAGGTTATCGATCAAGACCATTAGGATCCTTAATGGGCCATAATTTCGCGCAAATAGCCCATTTTTACTTTGGTGGCCTGGGCCCATTCAAGCATCGACGCTCTGTGAATGGGGTCGACGCTCTGTGAAGATCTGAATTTGTGGCTTACATAACGGGATCGACGCTCTGTGAGAGCAGGGTACCTGAAAATGGCCTGCATTGCTAGTTATAATGATGATGATCTGTACTATTTTGGACTCTGTGAGTACCTGAAAATCGTCTAGCGCCTGCATCCGAATTTTCAACACTACTATGTGCGTGTAGTTGACAAGCATGCTTGCAACGTTGTGCAATTCGTCTCTAGTGTATGATTGGACACTAAAACCACTTACAAAATTACGTTATTAAAAATAAATACTAACGGATCCTTCGAAGAGAGAACAAAATTTCGTGGCTGGGTCCTTTTTATTTGGGATAAAAATGATGAAATCTGTGCAGCACGTGCCAGGAAATTCGCCATTGCCTAAGCAGACGGAATTCATGCTGCGTTTCAGCTCTCTCTGGTTTGCAACCGATCGAGGCAAATCGTACATCATCATAGAATCGGACGCTTTAAAGTTCAAACCTGGTTCTAGCTAGTCTGAAGACTACCTCCTTTTTATCGAGCCCCTGATGCTATCTTTTTATTTTAAAATTGCCTAACTTTGAAATTGTAATCATATACTGATCATGTCAAAGGACGATTATCAGTTACTGCTCTAGAGATAATGTGCAGCACGGTGTTGCACCTGAAAATACGGAAATGGACAATACAAAGGGGAAGAAACTGACATGGAACTTGATGATATACGATATAATTTCGTAGCTACTATTCAATGATGCCCGGACTTGCATGCATCGAAAACAATCACTTCATCATGGATCTATGGAGCACGGCTGTTCAGTTACCAATTTCGGCTTTGACTCGTAATCGAGAATAGGAATTGCCTTTGCAAGCTCACAAATTACGTAAGTTATCCATAGCCTTCCACAGTTCCACTGGTGCACACCATTGGCCGTAGTCTCTGAATTAAAGTAACACTAGTTTTATTGTACTACAACATTAGAACTAATCAAGTTTGGACATAAAACAAAATGAGATTTTCAAGAAAAGACAACAGGACACATATGAAGCCCACTTTCAACATGCGCACTCAAATGGATTGATTATAGACAAATCAGAGACGTGCTTCATTTGTGTAAGATCATTGTGGACACATATACGACCATCTGTAAAAGAAAACCGTGCGCCTATTGAAGCTCTTTTCTCCACCAGAAGCAAGCTATGTTGCTCTGCAATAGATATCTGTTTGTCATTAACTCCAGCAAGCTCTTTTCTCCACCCGAAGCAAGCAAGCTATGTACACTTCACACTCAAATACCATTAACTCCAGCAGTTTTGCATTCAATACAAAGAATGATGCGAAGTTAACTTGTGAGTTTGTGCCTCGATAATGTTTCAACACAACAGTCTTGAGATGAATATCCAAGCGTCTAATAAGGTTGCGGTGCTTATGTCGCCAAAAGTTTCTGTCCTTCGACACTTGCGACTTAAACATAAAATACACAAAATGGGCAAGAGCTGTCACATCAACAACTGAAGTATTGTATGTCGAAGCAATCGAGTATAGCAATGACAAAATAATTATAATCAATTCGTTCTTAAATTATTGTCGCCATTGACTTTTTGAGTTACATTTGAGCATTCATCTTTTTCAAAATATTAATTCAAATATGCAAACTTATAAGTTATGTTTAATTTTCTTTAGTGATAAAACAAATCATGAAGAAATATATTATATTTTTTTTAAAAAAGAATAAGACGAATAGTCAAACGTAATTTAAAAAATCAACGACGACAACAATTGAAAAATAGAGAAAGTATATTGTTACCTCAATGTATAGCTTCTCCAAGCACGGAAAGCAAATCAACAATTTGATGACCATATGCAGGCTGAGGTCAAGCATACTGATTGCTAACTTCTTGACGCTGCGCACCTCCATTGTAAAGCTAATTGCAGAAAAATTCTTAACAAACATGGACCACAGAATTAGGAATAAAAAATATTACGGAACTAAGAAAATGCAGTAAGGGACACCGACGAAGGATTGGAGATACATACCTGAATTACTAATGTCCTAAAAACAAAATTGGGACTATTAGCACAATTAGAAAGGCCGCCCAAGGTCTCCAATTTGGGTGCTGAAATTACATTCAGTCTAACATGTCGATCAAGCAAGTGCAACCTCACAAGTGAAGGTGCATCCTCAATGACGAGTTCACCGGAACCCATGCCAATGCTTTTGATGCTAGGGGAGTTGATCCGTATGCTGCCTTTACCGTAGAAACTGTTGAGCAGAAAGTACTCGAGGACAGGGCAACCGCCGGCGATGAGGCTGTGCACTGCAGCATCCGATATTTCGACATACATAAGCCCCAGTTGCTTGAGCTGGGGAAAGTGAAGCGTTTCGAGCACGCTGTCCGGGAGGTGGCATCCGATGAGGTTGGCGAGCCGAAGGGTGGCGGAGAACCAGAAGGCGGAAGCCGGCAGCGATGTATATCATGCATCGAGAAGTAAAGGTCAACCTTCAGTTCCTGGAGATTATGGAGAGCCGGGGATTGGAGCCAGGCAAACACTGTCTCCGGGTCCGGGCGGCTGTAGAACTGATTCAAGCTCACGGAGAGGCGGCGGGCAGGACCCCGGTGGGTGGCGAGGATACGATTGATGATGCCGGCTTGGACAAACTCATTGGATGGCAGGCCGTCGTGGTCGATGTTGAGCGGTGCGGAGAGCCAGAGGCGGCGCCACCGGGAGGCAAGGGTTTGCAGACGCCGTCCTTGATTGGGAGGAGAATGATGATCTGGCCGAGGATCTCGTCGGGGAGACCGCTGATGCGATAGATGCCTCCTGTTCCATTGGACTCGCAAGTTTTAGGTCTTGGATGCGGCGGCGGCTGCAACTCTTGCGGTGATTGGCTTCCGGTTGCATCCTCGTCTTTCGCCTCAGGTGCTTCCCCGGCCGTTCTGATCTTCTTGGCGGCCGGCGCCGCCTCCATCTCCATACCCAGCGCTCGGCGGCTCGACTGCTCGAGTGCTCTGTCGCCAATAGAGAGCGGTCCATATTCTCGATCAAGACCGTCAAAGATCCTTGATGGGCCAGAATTTCACACAAACAGCCCATTAGAACAATTTTTTCTATTTCTATTAAAAAGGGCAAAAAAAAGTTATTTACATTTTACAAGAACTCAAGCCCAAAAAAGACCCTAATCAGAAAAACTATAACTGATTACTCATCCAACTATCCAGCAAAAGTTTAACACTACTCTTTGCTCTTTGGCACACCAGAGTAAGATCAGATTTAAAGGTTCTAGCCCAGCTATCAAAGGAAAGAACCCCGTTATCAAAGATAGGCACCAAATCTTCCAACATGCAACCATGAAAACTTGTCTGAAAATTTTCGATCCAAAGTTCTGCCTAGCCTCTAATAGCATATTATCAGAGGGGATGCCTGTATTCCATTGAATTCCAATCGATTGCCAGCAGAATCTGCTAAAGGGACATGAGAACAGAAGATGCATCAGTGTCTCTTCAGTCCTATTTTGACAGAAAACACAGCTATAGTCCGGCAAGACTCTGTTTTTCCTTCTCAACAGGTTCCTTGTGTTGATTTTGTCCCTGAAGACTAACCATGTGAAGAATTTGATCTGATATATGTAAATTCCTTGCCATGTCACAGTGTAACACAAAAAAGAAATCTGATATGAAGGGAAATCCTATTCACTCAATAATGACACGGCACATTGGCACGGCATTGGCATTCAGTGGCCCCATGAGACATTTCGTGGAAGTTTCTTCCACCAGAAATAAACAACTAAATGGGCCTGTTCGGGTCGTCGCCAAGTCTACGCGTTGAAATGATAGCAGCAGCACCGTAGTAGGAACAACGCGTACGGGATAGAATCACGAAGCCGGATCTGCTGCGCGAGTTGCTGGCAGCTGATCCATGGCGGCGCTGAGCTCATCAGGAGTCGGCGACCTTGACGACTCGGCTGCCAAGCATGAGCTGGGCCACCGGAGGCTGGAAGCTGCCGAAGAAGCCGTGAAGAGTTGGGGATCACGGGGCGCGTCCGACGCCGGGGACGCCGCCTCCGCATCCCATGACCTCGCAGGGGCGGTCAAGGAGCTCATATGTCTCTGTTCAGACGGCGGCTCCAACGGCCAGCGCGCCAAGATTGCATTACAGGTAGCTCACACGCCACATGTTAGATATTGTCTCTATATGCTTCTGCTATTTCCTTACATCCTTAAGTCGTTTGAGTAATCTTTAGATGGAGTCTCCTTCGATGTAGTTAAATTTAAATAACGATTTTTTTAGACCAAAGTTAAATAACGAATTGTTGATCAGTATTACAATGCTATGCAGAATTTTCTTTTCTTTTGGTTAAAGCCTTAAAGGATATTTCGCAAAACTTAAAAAAGGCCTTAAAGGTTGCATCTGGGATTCTAGAACCTTTCTTTTTCTCGAATTCTCGCAACATTTTTTTAAAGACAAATCTTTTATTACCACAAATCTATTGCTTCGATACATACCAGCCCCTAAATTAAATGTGTAGTTTTTCTTGTATATATTGCAAACAACTTGTTTCTTTTCTATTTTTTTCCCATATAACTCTTTTTGTCTGAAAATAACATAGTTCAGAGAAACTGCTTGTCTGATTATGACCACAGAGATCATGTCAATCTCCTAAGTGACAACTTTGATCGAAGCGAATAATATGTATCGCACCTACCTAATACTGTATGGCCAAGGCCGGGATTAATGCAATCTTCCCATTATCTAAAAAAAAATACTGTATGACTCAATCATGCTACTGATGAATATATTTTACTCAGGTATTACTTATGAAGGAATTATTGATTGACCATTAATTTTCCTGCAGTCAGCATTGCGGCATCTTGAAGATGAGTTCCCGCAAGTTCTTATTTCAGGCATATATTTTTATCCTCCTGAACATCTCCAAGCATCATTACACGATAGCATTATCCTCCCTGCTCGATCCTTTTCATTCTCATCATTCCCCAGTTTGGAGGCTCACAGCACATCCTCATTTCCGATAACTTCTACTGATGACAGCGGAACATGTTGCACCGGATTTAGTAGAGGTTCTGTGTCCATGGAGAAGATTCACTTGTATCTTATCGACCCTGAAGCTTATGCCATGCTAAAGGAGATTGCTGAACTTATTATCCTTGCAGCCATGTCCCAAACCTTTGTCATGTCTATAGTGAAACCCGCCACAACACATTAATGCAGTGCCTTTGCCTGCTTGGTATTCAGGCTGAGCCAAAACTCCACATCCCCGCACCAGCTACTGCTGAATGTGGATTCAACCTGAAGCTAGAATGCAGAAAAATGAAACTGTGGGTCCAAGGACTCAAAATTGTTGTTGGAACAATCCTTCCTGAGGAGCTTCGCGCTTGTGCTCAGATTTTTGGGCCCGTGGTTGAACAGGATTGCTTTGCTGGAGCTACCACACGTTGTACTCAACAATTGCTTGCAGTAGGAAGTGTAGTAGCTAATGTGAAGGAGCAGCAATATGATAAGGTGCCCTTACTCCTACAAATGCATGAGGAACTAGCCAAGCTTGAACCATGCCTACAAAACCTGTTCACTGGCGACGCCAAGGACGTCATCAGTCAGGAGACCAGCATGCTTCTCGACAACCTTCGGGAAGCAGCACTCAGACTACTGTTGGATTTCCTGAATTTACGGTTGATTTGCGAACCAGATGAAAAGTCTGTACTTGATGGAAATATCTTTTCATTGACACATGATGTCATGGGCTTTATCAAAGTGCTTTCTGAGTACAGTTACTCGATTAATCTCATTTTACCCCATGAAAAGGATGAGGATGACACAGACAGAACTATGAGCCCGTGGGAATGCTATGTTCTCCGCCTGCTTTCTCATTTGCAGTTGAAGATTGTGGAGAAATCTGAATCTTTCAAGGACTAATGCTTGCGTAACATATTCTTGATGAATAATGCAATGTGCATGCTTGAATACTCACGTTCTTTTGCTCTCAGGATGTCCTCAAGGGGTGATCAGATACAAGAACAGCTTGTCCTCAGGGTGGAGCAGTATGCAACAGCTTACCTACGAGCGGCATGGTTTGCAACTCTTTTTCATTTGAGCGATAAAGATAAAAAATGGAAACGCATTAGCTATGTGAAAGAAGGCATGAAGAACTTCAATTCCGCCTTCAGAGAGATAAGCAGGGTTCAAACGACATGGAAAATCCCTAATCCTCAACTTAGACTACACTTGCGGATAGTTATACTGGAGCAGGTTCTACCAGCTTATCGTACATATCTGGGAAGGTATGGTTCTTGTCTGGACGGTAATGTAAGAAGTGCAAGAAAGTACATAAAGTACTCTCCTGAGGACATAGAGAATCATGTCCTGGACCTGTTTGAAGGTTAGTATGGAGTAACTGCGAGTTCTTTAATACGCATTCGTTGGTCAGGGTCATCAAGCATGTACTGAGCTTTAAAAGCTAGTCTCCTTGGACCTCTCTTATCGATACTACACACTCCATCCATTTCAAAATAGATGTGATTCTAACTCTGGAGAAGAGAATTAAAGAGAGGTGAAAAAAGCAGTTGTATAGAAAACAAAAAGGAGAGAGATAGAGATGTATTGAGAAAAAGAGAAAAGTGCATTGAGAAGTATTTTGAGAATGACGTGTATTTTGAGAAAACTGGTTGATTCTAGAATGACATGTAATTTGGAACAGAGGGAGTACTAGACATGCAATAAATGTTAAGATTATGGATCAATACTATTTTCTTAGACATTGTCCTGGAAAACTTGGTACCAGATAGCTACCAATAAATTTGTGGCTTGCATATCTGTGAGTTTTTTGGTCCTTTCAATCAATTTTTTATTAACAACCCCACCCAAACTCAATTTTCATGATCTTGCCCCTTTAGCCATGGCAGATGGACAAGAGTGACCAAAAACACGATCACTCCAAAGCGTTTGGTGTGATCGGGTTGCCACGTTTGGTGGGCCATGTCGGCACGGGGCGAGACCTGCATTGACCCAGGCCAGTCATGCCAATCTACCTGGCGTGACTCGGTCACGCCAGGCCATTTGGCATGACCAGAGTGGGACTTAGACACGAGGCCCCCGACCCCCTCCCTCCCTCCCTCCCTTTCTTCCTCCTCACAGCCCCAGTCCTCCAAGAACCCTAGAACCTATATACAAGTTTATAAATTACACATTATTATCGCATATGCGACTAATAGAAATATTAATAATATAAAATATTGATGATACAAAAATAATGAATTGATAAGACATTTAATAAAAATACAATAATTGGATGCGCGGTTCAACCTACTAGTTCTAGTGAAATCCAGAATAGCAATTGCCTCAGCAACACCATATGTATCTTTTCGTAGTTTCTCTCCATAGAGTAAGAGTATCATTGGCCACAGCTACCATGCATGCCTTAACTGTATTAGGAATTCATGTTGAGGGTTTCAGGCGATAGCCCACTCACTGCATTACCAAACAAGATAACTAAGTCAGTCTCGGCAGAACTAGAAGAACACACACTGATAACGTGCGCATTTGAAAGGATCGGCTACTGGCAAATCAAGGATGTTTTCGATAATTGGGTGATAACTGTAACAACTGCTAGTTGTAAAATGAAACCGAGCACCACTTGAAGCCCTTTTCTCCAGCTTAAGAAACTTTTTCTGCTGTGCAGTAAATTATTTATTGTAGTCTGTACCAACAAATGTCATCAACTCCAGCATTTGCATTCAAAATAAATAATGTCCCAAAGATAGCTTCTGATTTTGTGCCTCGATAATTTTTTAAAACAACTGTCTTGGATGGACGTGAAGGCATCCAAGAAGATCATGGTGCTTGTGATGCCATGAATTGTTGTTTCCTGGCTCATTTGACATCTGAAGTGGAAAAAAGAGGACAAAGTGAACAACTTTCAGACAGGGACTGAGGCCAACATAAGAGCAGAACACTACGAACTGTAATAACAGAACACTACTAACTGCAGTGCCAATCAAAGAACTGTTACCTGGATGTACAGCTTCTCCAAGCAAGGGAAGCATGGCATTAAGGCGATAATCATATCGAGGCTAAGAATATGCATATGGATAGCTAAAGTCTTGACATTGGACACCACTGTTGTGAAGCTAACCATTCGCAATTCCTTAGCAAACACAGAACGCAAAATTAGGCGATCTCTAGAATGCAGATAATATGAAATTCTTTGAGCATGCGGAACCGTAGTAACTGCCTAGTGAGTACTCTAGAAAGATGGCGCGGCATTACCACGCCTAATAACACGCTATATCCACAAATATGCTTACAACTTAGATATACAGAGGTGGAAACATGAACCTCAAAGAGTGTACGAGTGAATAGAATAACATGTAATCATTAATTGATCCTCCATAGATATTGAACTATTACAAGTAAAGTGTCATAGTCATGAGTAAATAATAAGTGACCTCTTCAAAAAAGAGTAAATAATAATTAGTGAACTGTAAATTATGATTGGAAAATTATAGTCCAGAGTATAAACCTCGGATGCGCCATGTGAGCATAACCAAATTATAATGCCACATCTAAACAAATACAACTTGGGAATATGGCACAGTATGCTATAAGTAAATTAGTTAGCAATAAATTATTCCCTCATATGATATATATTAAAAGGAAAAATATGGACTTACAAGGATATCTTGTATGTTTGGTAATGGAATTGCTCAATGAATTGTTCAGGCGCAGATTCATATAAAAGTAAAAAAGGTGTTTGAACTGAATAACAAGCACCAATCCTATAGCATCAGATGTTTTCATGTTAAATTGTTCATAACAATTTACATGGACAACAGAGTAACCAACCAGAAATTTTTCTGGTGGTGTGTACAGTAAATTACTATAAAAGACAATAAAATATAATATGAAGTCCATAAAGTCAGGGCATTTTTCGAAATTATTTCATTGTAATCATTATCGTTGAAAGATGGTCATAATACCTCACTGCAAGTAAACCAAAAATCGTACCAATTATAAATTAAAGGAAGCGATAGATTTCCCCATGACATTTCCATAAGGGCCCGTTTGGATCCCTGGAAACAGCCCGAATCGAAACACTTTCGGAGGTCCAGCCTGTTTGGCAGCGCGCGGAATCGAATTAGCACTTTCGGCCCGTTTCCAACCGGTGAAAATTTGGCCTGCGACCATTTCGGACCCTAACACGGGAGAAACTCACTGAATCGTCTCTTCCTCCCCGGGTCCCCGACTCCGCCGCCGCTGCTCCCACGCCTGACTCGGCCGATCCGCTGCTCCGTGCCGGACTGCCGCTCCGCCCCCCGCGTCCCGGCCCACGCCGCCGTCCGCATCGCCTTCTCCGTCGACGCCGCCATCAGCCGCGCCTTCCCCGTCGTCGTCCGCCGTCCACGTCCCGATCCGCGCCGCCGTCCACGCTGCCATCCGCATCACCTTCCGCGTCTACGCTTCCCATCCATGCCTCCGGTCTCGAACCATGGTAACCCAGGTACCCTCGTCTCCCCCTCTCCCTTATCTGCTCAATCCAGCTTGTTTGTGCTGCTCTTGTTGCCCGCTTCACTGATTCGTTTGCACTCTGATGCTCACATCACTGTTTCGTTTGCATCCTAATGCTCATGATGCCTTCATTCGTTGTGTACTAGGATTAATTACTGAATGTGTGTAGATTAGGATTGTTGAGACGAAAATGGTGAATAATTTGGTGGTTCATGGATGGGCTAGCTGGTAGCTTTGGATGCACATGTCCCCGTTGATTGCTGACTCGAGCTAGACATTGCCATTATGTGACTTGATGCTTCGGTTAACTTTGTTGGGCTTACACTTCTTTGTGTTTGATTGGCAATTCTTTTTAGTTTTATAACTTGTTCCTTCTTCAGTAGCAAGTCTATTTCTCGTACTCCAAATTAAACTGCATATTGGCTTAATTTATACCTGGTGAACGATCTATTCAAGTTTTGAGCTAGAGCAAGAGCACTACGTGCAAATGTTAGGAAGCTTCCTCATGCTGGATGCCTGGATCTTGGTTCCCGCCATCTTCGTAAGGCCGAATCATTCTATTGTTGGGTAATGCCTTGGCTCACGGATAGATTCGCCTGCTTGGACTGATAAATAGGTTTTTGGAACTCTGGATCATTGCAGTATTTTTAAATCATGGGAATGCCCTGTTTGTTTGAATATTCGATCAGTTTCAGACACTAACATAATGGCTGCACCAGCTTCTTATGTCAGCACTGTGTCACATTTACGTAGCTGTGAGCCAGCATTTTTGGTTTATCTCGGTGACTTTCAGAGATATGCTTGACGAACAGGAGAGAATGATGAGTTGGAAGAATAAATTTTGTTTCACTCAAAATGCAGCTGTGCTTTCCTGAATTGTGAAGTTTCAGTAATTAAAACTGATTTCTTTAGATAGCTTATTGATAGTTGTGTTTCAGAAAGTTTTCTTTGGTGTTTCTGAAGCACATTTCCCTCCACATGGCACTATATTGACTGCTTATTGATAGTGGTGTGTACAGTTATACTGTTAAAAGGAGCAAACCTGTAAACAATTAACTGACAAATATATGTTTTTCTTGCTGTTATCACAAATATATACTCCTCCGTCCCCGAAAGAGTGTCGCCGTTGACTTTTAGACACCGTGTTTGACCGCTCGTCTTATTCAAAAATTTTATGCAAATACTATTTATTTTTTATAACTTGTTTTATTATTGAAGATATTTTAATCATGACATATTTGTTTTGATATTTGCATCAAATTTTGAATAAGACTAGCGGTCAAACATGAGGTCTAAAAGTCAACGGCGACACTCTTTCGGGGACGGAGGGAGTATCTGTCAAGTTAGCTCTTGCTGTTATCACCAATATATATTTTTACTTCAGGCTAGTTATACAGCAATACAACAGGTTAGTTTTTTAGGCAAAATAACCCTGGTACCCAACAGGCTGGTTAATCATAAATGATCTATTATTGTCCATCAACTTTTACTTTGTATTCATTGTGCTACGTACTCCAGAGGAAGGAGCATCACAAAGGGCCAGGGGAGTCTGCAGCTGCTGGATGGTGTCGACGCAGTGGGCAACAAAGCTTTATTAATCATCAGAAGAAAGAAAGATTGGCATTTTTTGATCATATTTGACTGTATAGTGTCATTGTTTTGTATAGAGGTGATACATAGGTTGATTTTGTGTAGAGGTGACACATCTGCCAAAGGAGCTGTCCAACAATGCAACAGTGTTCCTTGTGTAAAGATATGTTAGTTAGATAGTAGAAGTTGTTTGTTCGTTGTACATTCAACTGATTCCTCATGCGAAGTACCCAAACAGCATTCTGATTTTAATTCTAGGAATTTAATTCTTTGTACATCCAAACAAGAAAAATTGAAATCAATCAGTTTCTGGATGATTCAATTCTAGTTGATTCAATTCGTAGAATGTGATTCTTAGAAATACTTTCATTTCTAGGGATCCAAACAGGCCTAGGGAAAACCACCACATCTGACAAAGCAAACAAAATAGTATAAGGATTCGTTCGAGATTCACTTGAGCTAAATGATACAGAGGCAGTTTGGTTTGACGATGGACATTTGAACATTACCGTAATGAATAAGAACCAGAGGGTAGCTGCTTCTTTTTCTCAATCACTGTACGTCATAACTCTTTTTCATGCATATTGAATTGACCTCCAATACATCTTGGACCCAGCTACTGATAAGGAAGAATGATAAAGCTAAAGAAAATACAAGAAAAGAAATAAATACTTCACTCAGGATTGTGTGCTTTGTTTTTCTTATGATTCTCAAATACTTATATGAAAGGAAATTGCTGCACATGCTTATCGAGTACTATACTCTTTCTAAGATGCTCATCCAGTAGATGGTTTTTGCTGCATGTCCTTGTCTCTTGAAGATTATGAAAAAAGTGAAACAAAAGCCAGCCTAAAGGCCTTAGGTAATGTTCCTTTGGAAACAAATTAATGATTGCTTGCTGGTATATAAACACAATTACACAAATAACTGTAGATCTAAGTTATCAAAATTTTAACTGAAATATATGAGTTTGTTGGTACTGGAGTTGAATTGTAATATGCTAAAGCTACAAATAATGGGACACGCACATCTTGTAAGGTATATAGTAAAATGCAGTAAGGGACATCGCAAAGGCGAAGTACTGGAGCTACATACCTGAGTTATTAATGTGCCAAAAACAAGATTGGGATTATTAACACAATTAGAAAGGCCGCCCAAGGTCTCCAATTTGGGTGCTGAAATTACATTCAGTCTAACATGTGGATCAAGCAAGAGCAACCTGACAAGTGAAGATGCATCCTCAATGATGAGTTCACCGAAACCCATGGCCATGCCAATGCTTTTGATGCTAGGAGAGTTGATCCGTATGCCTTTAAAGTAGCCACCGTTGAGCACCAAGTACTCGAGGACAGGACAACCGCCGGCGATGAGGCTGTGCAGTGCAGCATTTGAGATCTAGAACACGAGGATCCTTAATGGGCGAGAATTTCAAGCGAATGGCCCATTATAACTCTGGTCACCCCGTCTGCACTCGGCGGCCCATCGAAACATTTTCGTACTAGGACCGGACAACACTCAGTCAACGTTTTCTTTCCCTTTCTCATTAGCCGCTGATGAGGCTGCAGAGTTCAGTCGCTGATGGCGCAACACTCGTCAACGACCGGCGACCTCGAGGGCTCGGCTATCGAGCAGGAGAGCCGCCGGCGGCGGCTCCAAGCTGCGGAGGAAGCCGTGACAAGGTGGGAACCGCAGGGTGCGGCCGTGGGCCAGGATACCGGCGGCGGTTCCCGTGAGCTTGCTGCGGCGGTAAGGGAGCTCATCGCCCTAAGCTCAGATGGCGGGGTCTATGGCCATCGCGCAAAGGTCGCCTTACAGGTAATTAAACCGTAAGCCGTGTTTGAACTTTTTCTTCTTCTTGTGATTGACCATTAATTTATCGCGAACGAGGGATTTTCTTCTTGTGATTTATTTTTCTTGTGTTTCATTAAGAAGGTGGATGATCATTTAGATTTGCCAACGAGGGATTTAGCGGCGATAACAGAGAAGATACGAGATTCACCCTTATCAGATTAATTACGAACTTTGTAGAGTTTTTAAACAACGATAAATCCAAGGAAGTTTTTGTCACTTTTGAATTTTGATAAATGGTACATAATTATGTGTTTGATTGTAACATTGCAAATAAAGTTTTCATAATATGTGTCGCTTTGTTTATGGATTTATATAATTATAAATGTTAATTAAGCATTAGACCTCAACCACAGTGAAATTATACTCAGAAGATTCGACCATGTTATCCATAAATTGTCTGGGGTACCGAAAGTATTAAACTCTCCATTGGTTTCCCTGCAGACAGCAATGGCACATCTTGAGGATAAGTTCCGCCAAGTTCTTATTTCAGGAACAGTTTTTCATCCCCCTGACAATCTTCAAGAGTCACTACACGACAGCGTTGTACTTCCTGCTCGATCCTTTTCATTCTCATCATTCTCCAACTTGGAAGCTCAGAGTATCTCCTCATTTTCCACAACTCCTACTGATGACAACCAAACATATTGTGCTGGACTTGGTAGGGATTCTATATCCATGGAGGAGCTATACCTGTATCTCATTGACCCTGAAGCTTCACTCTTGCTAAAGGAAATAGCTGAACTAATTATCCTTGCTGGCCATGCTCCAAACCTGTGTCATGTCTATAGTGAAATCCGCCAGAACTCATTAATGCAGTGCCTTTATCTGCTTGGTGTTCATATCGAGCCAAATGTCCACAGCCCACTAGTAGCCACTTCTGATTCTGAAGATGGATATAACATGCAGATAGATGGCAGCAAAGTGAAAATGTGGATCGAAGGACTCAAAATTATTGTTGGCACGGTCCTTCCTGAGGAGCGCCAATATTGTGCTCAAATTTTTGGGTGCGACAAAATGGTTGAGCAGGATTGTTTCACCAGAGCCACAACCCGGGTTACTGAAGAGTTACTCGCGTTTGGGAGTGCTATAACCAAAGTGAAGAAATATAATTATAAAAAAGTACCCTTACTCCTAGAAATGCATGAGGAACTTGCAAAGGTTCAACCAAATCTACAAGTCCTGCTATCTGGTGATGCCAAGGAGGCGGTCTGTCAGGAGACCAGTATGCTTCTCGACAAGCTTAGGGAAGCATCACTCTGCTTACTGTTGGAGTTTTTGAAGTTACAGTTCGACCCTAAACTAGAAGAGAAGACTGCACTTGATGGCAGTATCCATTCGATGACACAGTTTGTCATGGGCTTTGTCAAACTGCTCGCCGAGCATAGTGACTCAATTAATCTTATTTTGCCACTTAAAGAGGAAGAGACAGCAGAGGGCGGTGGCAGAGAAAGAACTATAAGTCCCTGGGAACGGTATGCGCACAGGCTGCTTTCTCATTTGCAGCTGAAGACTGTGGAGAAGTCTGAATCTTACAAAGACGAATGTTTACGGTATATATTCTTGATGAATAATGCAATGTATGTGCTTGAATACTCACGTTCTTCGGTTCTCAGGATGTCCTTGAGGGATGATTGGATCCATGAGCAACTTGTCTTGCGGGTGGAGCAATATGCAACAGCGTACTTTCGAGCCTCATGGTCTACAGCTCTTCGTTACTTGAAATTTAAAGGTCAGAAATTCACTCAAGGCAAACGGGGTCACAACTCTCTGAAAGAAAATTTTAAGAGCTTCAACTCGGCATTCAAAGAGATCATCAGGGTCCAAACGACATGGAAAGTCCCTAACCCTCAACTTAGACTCGACTTGAGGATAGTTATATTAGAGCACGTTCTTCCAGCTTATCGTGCATATTGGAAAATGTATGGTTGCCTTGTGGATGCGGGCCGTAATTCAGGAAAATACATAAAGTACACACCTGACGACATAGTTAATCAGGTTCTGGATCTGTTTGAAGGTTAACATGGATGAACTGTTAGAATCTGGCCCGCATCTGGTGCTAAAGGGTCAATGATATGTGTTAAACATGTAAACTACAAAAATTGGAGCTGCTTTCTGATGATCCATGTAACAGTAGACATGCAACAAAAGCTGAAGTTATGTATAAATTATATGGGCTACACATATTTGTTCTAGAATGGTTAGTACTAGTAAGCCGACAAGTGCATACATCATACTGTAGGTTTCATATGTACAACATACTAGCTTGTTTACCCAGGGGCGGAGCCCGAAACCTTGCAAAGTGGGTGCTGCCTGCTAGACCGAATCAAAACAAGCATGTGTTCCAAACTGAAGGTATTTAGGTTACAAAATGTCACATGCCATGTCACATCAAGCATACAGCAGTACACCACCACCACGAATAAAGACTGAGTCAACCAAGTCAACAAAAATTTAATACAAATCAGTCAGGCAAGGAAATTCCTATCAATTTGGTTATTCACATGTAATCCAAAGTAGCACTTGCTTTTGTCACATCATCAGCAACTTTTACAGCTTTTCCATAGAGTATCATTGGTCACTGCAACCATGTCGGTTTCAGTAATCTGGGCTGTTCGGATCTTTAGGCCTAAATTTAGTTCTCGTACTAATTTGCTATTTAAGGGTATTAAATAAAGTCTAATTATAAAACTAACTACAGAACCTTGTTCTACTTCGCGAGACGATTCTAATGAGGGTAATTAAGCCGTGATTAGACGATAGTTACTGTAGCATCACTGTAGCTAAACATGGATTAATTAGGCTCGTTAGATTTGTCTCGCAAAATAGCGCACATCTGTACCAAGGTTTTGTAATTAGACTTTATTTAGTACCCCTAAATAGCAATTAGTGGCAGGACTAAATTTAGGCCTAAAGGAAACGAACAGCACCATCTGAACTCATGTTGAAAGATTCGGGGCATAGCCCAGTCACATTGCATTACCAAACAAGATAACTAATCATGTTTGGGCAGAACTACACAAAGCGGGGCTAACAGCAAGGAGAAGGCACACTGCAACATGTACGTTTAAAGGGATCGGCTACAGATAAATCATGGACGTTATTGACATGTCCATGATCGAGGTGGCTAGTTGTAAAATGAAACCGAGCACCACTTGAAGCCCTTTTCTCCAGCTTAAGCAACTTTTTCTGCTGTGCAATAAACTTGTTATTGTAGTCTGTACCAGCAAATGTCATCAACTCCAGCATTTTCGCATTCACTATAAAGAATGTTGCAAAGATAGCTTCTGATTTTGCGCCTCGATAATTTTTCAAAACAACTGTCTTCAGATGGATGTCAAGACATCCAGGAAGATCACGGTGCTCACGATGCCATGAATTGTTGTCTCCTGGTTCATTTGACATCTGAAAAGGGGAAAAAAAGGGGAAAAAAATGAACAACTTTCAGACTAAGGACTGAGGCTAACATAAGAGCAAATCGACATTAACTTATGATAGCTATGAACTATAGCACCAATCGAAGAACTGTTACCTCGATATACAGCTTCTCCAAGCAAGGGAAGCATCGCATTAAGTCGATAATCATATCGAGGCTAAGAATATGCATATTGATAGCTAAAGTCTTGACACTGGACACCACTGTTGTGAAGCTAACCATACGCAATTCCTTAGCAAACACAGAACACAAAATTAGGCGATTACTATAATGCAGATAATATGAAATTCTTTGAGCATGCAGAACCGTAGTAACTGCTTAGTGAAGGCAAGGAGTAAGTAGGTTACAGCTACCTCGATTATCGTGCTACCAAATTCTAGTTTGAAGTTGTAATCACGGTCATAAAGGTAGCCCAAGGTCTGCAATCTGGGTGCTGAAATTACCGATAAATGCAGGTCGGCATAAGGTTAAGCAGGAGCAACTTGTCAAGCAAAGGGGCATCCTCAACTACGAATTCCTTTGAGCTAACACTCAATCCAATGCTTATAAGACTTTGGGGAGCTGATCAGTAAGGAATTGAAGCCATAGGTACCACGGAGTAGCAAGCACTCTAGGACAGGGCCGCCAGCAATCATGCTCTGTACTGAATCAGCAGAGATAATGACGCGTTCAAGTTCTAGCTCCCTGAGTTGGGGAAACTGAAGCATTTCAACCGTACCATCCAGAATCCGGCACTCTGACCGTGAGGACGCGCAGGGTGTCCGAGAAGCGAAAGACAGTGGCTGGCAGTGATACCAGAACTCTGACCGTAAGCCTCCATACACGAGCTCGAGCTCCTGGAGGTTGTCCAGAGCCGTGGATCCGAGCCAGCTGTCGAAAATTTCGTGGCGGTATAGGAGGTCGTGGACGAGCAGGAGAGGCGGCGGGCGGGGCCCGGGTGGGCTTCAAGGATCTGGGAAATGATGTCGTTGTCTAGAACTGGCTTCAAGGAGAGGTTTGGGTGCGGGCGCCGTCCTTGGTGGGGAGGAGGGAGATGATCTCGCCGAGGATTGTGTCAGGGAGGCCGCTGATTCGGTCCAGGCCATCCCCTTCTCCGGCGGCAGGCGGCGGCTCATGTCCCTGGGATTCCTCCGAGACAATTGTAGGCTGCAACTCATGTGGCCATAAGGTTAAGATTACCTCAGGTTCCTGCCTCTGGTTTTCTTTCCTTCTGCCCTTTTTGGCTTGCTGTGCTGCCGCCTCCATCTCCATGGCCGGTGGCTGTCTCCGTCGGCCGTCGCCCTAGTGGAGCAGTGGAACTGGAAGGTGCGGGGGGTTGCAGTGGAAATGGAGGGGTTGCGCGGAGGACGAAAGGCCTCCATGGGCCATAATGTCGGCCCATCTAACACTGGTTGCCATTCGGCGGCGGCCTGTCCAACAAACATTCATTTATCACGGCCACAATGCAACTCTATTAACTCTATTTGTTTTGTATTCTCAAAAAAAAAAACTCTATTTGTTTTTTTTTTTTGGGCAGTGCAACTATATTAGTTGACCTGTTGACCAGTGACGTGACGGGAAGGAAGAGAGCCGCGTCGGAGCTCGTACAGCAAGCCTGACTTGGACGCAGGCCTGAACCCCTGCGATCCAAATGCCCGAAGTGAAGGGTCAGGGTCAAACCGCCCTTAACTCCTGGTGCGAACGGGCATGCCGTGAACTACACATGCGCCGCCGCGGCCGCCTCCTGCCGATGTTGGGGCCGAACGACTGTAGTGCAGAAGATCGAGGGTCGAACGGCTCGCGCTGGCGCCCCTAGAGCAACCACTTTGTTCTAGGGTCGAGCCGAATCGATGCCATAGCATTTCTGTTTCAGGCCTACTTGGACGGAATGGTGGCGCACTCGACAGGATTGGGAACCAGGACACCCGGGTTTCCAAGCCGAGCTCCGCCTCCGGAAGTGAGTATTCTGGGACACTGCCATTATGCTGCGCGTGCAGCTGATCAGATGGAATGGTGGTTCATCCCATAGCCGGTTATGTGGCCAGCGACTTAGCCGAGCCTTCAGTTTAGTGGAGGTTATTTCATCTCAAATAAACAAACATCAGTTTATGAAAGTTGTGAGGAAATCGTGGCCTTTGCCTGACTGAATAATTACTTTTTTGTTGCCTGACTGAATAGTTTTATAATTGTGGCCCTGATTAGTTCCTCCTTACACAGCAATATACTCTTGTCCAAAGATAAGATGATGGCGCTTTCAAGTATCAGCAGGACGGAACTGACCAAACTCCACCACTCATGGAAGTCGATCTTCAGAGGTGGGACCGATTATTCCTCTGGAGATGACGTGCATCACGGGGCTGCACCTACAAAATACAGATACGGACGATGTAAAAGAGAAAAAATTGATGAGGATCTTAGCTATCACTATACAAAATATTTGTCGATACGTACGGAGCTCTCCAACTCTAAAGCTGGCAACGAGATAGTAACCTACTTGAGATAAGAGACGTTGGATTATCATTAATGTAGATGCAAATTGTTTAGAGATGGAGCAAATGACACAAGCTTGTGATCAACAGCAGAGGGGGGAGGGGGGCATGTCCCCCCTAACTTCCGAAATTTCTCAGGGTACCTCCTCTTCACAAGCCTGTTTCTAGCCCAGGTTACAAGCCCATCGGCTGTCGTTGCAACATCCAAGAGCCCAAGAAAGAAAAAAGCAGTCCGCAGGCAACAGACAAATCTCTACGTTCTTTGATTTGAGGCTGATTGTTAGAGTTCACCTTGGAGTAAATCTAGATGGCTGCCAAGATGTTCGTTCACTGCTTGGACTTCACCTTGGCCAACGTTGCTACAGGAAATATCCCTTTTTGTTGGCTTGTATATATCGTGGTTAAGTTCAGTAATTTCGCGCGGACCTTTTCCTGTAAAACCTGAAGTATTTTAGCCTCTCTTGCAAATTCTAAAGCGTGGTTCATAGCTAGTTTTTCCTCTGAAGAAATAAGCAACCGTTAGTCTGTTCTTTTTTTCCAGAAATGTTCGTTCACTGCTTCAAGAGTCCATATCTAATTCATTCTAGCTTTGATGAGTACGGTTCCAGTTCTGTCATGCTCCTAAATTCATTCCCTTCTTGTTATAATGTAAGAAGATTCCATCGATAGATTTTCTTATCGCTATTTTAAATGCGAACTCATATCCGGCTCGTGCATATCTCATACGGTGCAAATTGGCATTTTGTTGCAATCAAGAAACAATCATTATTCGGACAGGACGAAACCACCCCCCCCCCCCCCCCCCTCCCCCTCCCCGGATTTCTCGTCCAGCTCCGCCACTGCTTATGATGGAATGGTTATCCTATCGATGATATATGTTCTGACATACAGTGGTGGTTGAAGGTGGCCCTTCTTTTATTGCTTTTCTGCAAATTAGCGGAAACTTCTTGCTTGCCGTGAGGGTTTTAGCATTGGCACATCAGTGTGGCAGCAGAAACCAGCAATTGTGGAGACAGATTTTGTGAACTCAAATCTTAGAGAACTGAGGTAATCTGCTAAATATCACCAGTAGAGCTCACAGAGAGGAGCCAATGCCGCACTCAAATCTTAGAGAACTGAGGTAATCTGCTAAATATCACCATAATGATTTACATGGCCCCGTTGAAAAACAAATACCAGTGAATTTCTCTTACCATTATATCATGCAACCATTCTCACAAGTTCCAAGGCGTAGCCCAGATTTACTTGCGGCTTTCAAAAAAAAAAGAAAAAAGTTTTCTTACATCACAAAACAAGAGAGCAAATCAAATTTGGATAAAACACAAAATAAGATTATATAGGCAAGAATAACTATTCAAAGGAGACTCAAGCGGTCAAGCCAATGTTCATAAGGAGGGGAGTTGAAGCAGCGTTGAACTAATATGGAACTGAAACAATAGTTCTTTTCTTGGCAGCTAGGACAGCCAGCTACATGATTCATGATGGTGATCATGACATTTTCGGGTCTGAACTATGGTCACTTCATGCACGGATATATAGCTGGATCGGAGCTGCTGCTGTTTTTAATCGAGCCAAAATCAGTGATCCGGTTATGCAAAAAATTGAAGCAAAAAATGTGCTCAGTAGCGCTGGGAGTACCTGTAAACTGGATATAAATATTTGATGTGGTAAATGGGAGTACTCCCTCCACATTTCTTTTCTTGATGTACAGACAGTGAACTTAATTCAAATTAGCCTAACACTTCTGTTGGGATGTCAATAATACAAATCCAGAGGTAGTATGTGACAATACAACTTACAGTTAACCAACTCCGAAAATATGACACTAAGTAGAGTAAAACAAATGCATGAATATATAAAGTTATGCCACGTACAATGTAACATCACGCATGACCAGTACACATATTATACACAAAATGTATTGATCAATCATGTCCAGCAGAAATATTTTTCCTGCAGAGCAAAACAAAAGAACAGCATCCATGAAAGTGGATATCAGGTTATAATATGCCTCATTTATGCCGTCTCCATAATAGCAATTAATCGCCTTTGCAAGATCATTCACTATTGCCATCAAACGGAAATTGTTTTATAGGGTATCAGGCACAGCCTAAATTAGTCTAATCTATTATAAAACAATATAATTTTTCATGTTCAGAGAGAACAAAAAAAATAAAGATAACAAGGAGAAGCAAAGACCTCCAAAAAGCTAACTAAAGCATGTTCATATGGCTAGGAAAGTCGGTTCATATTAAACTGAAACGATATCGATTGCTGAGAAGCCAACGATCACGTCATGATCGTCGGAGACACTAAGACCGAGCTGCCTGAGTCCAGGTTGCGGCATTCACTTATCACTTCCTGAGAAGCTCACGACGGAAACGAGGAAGCGCAGTCGACCTGGAGTACCGGAACGGGCCCAGCGGTGGGCTGTAAAGGTCCAGCACGTCGAGGTATTCGAGAGCAGGGGATCGGAACCAGGCCTTCATATCCGATGTGCGATGGTAGAGGTAGCGCTCGGGCACGCAGAGGCGGCGGACGGTGCCCTGGTGCCCGGCGATGATCCGGGAGATGAGCGCGACGAGGGCGTCCCCGTTGACCGAGAGGTCGATGTGGTCGATGTTGAGCGGGGAGGAGCACCAGACGTGGCGCCACCGGGAGGAGAGGACTTGGGTGCGGGCGCCGGCCTTGGTGGGCAGGAGGAAGATGATCTCGCCGAGGACCGCGTCGGGCAGGCTGCTGATGATGTCGGCACCTTCCTCTTTTTCTTCTTCTTCTTCTCCTCCGGCGCCAGACTGCGGGTCTGCTTGGCCGTGGGACTTTTCCGATTCACTTGTAGGCGGCGATGGCAGCGGCGGAGGATGCTGCGGTTCCTCCGGTGATTGGCCTACGATTTCCTCCGGGTTCTGACTCGCGGCTAACTTCGTTGTCGTCTTCTTGTCTTCGGAGTTGAGACCAACGTCCACCGTCTCCATGGCCAGCGACTCAGGTGCCGGTGGGCGGGGAGGAAATTGGAACCGAGCGGCGGCGGAGGCAGATCTCTGTTGGCGACGACGAGGAAAGCGCGCTGCGTTTACGGCGGCTGCGTTCGGATCTAGCCGCAGGATCAAACACCCTTAGGGCCAGGACATCACCAAAGAAGCCCATATAAGACTGGGTGCCCTTTTGGCGGCCGGTGCAAACACTTCCATCCATGACCGACGCGGGTACAGGTCGGAACCATGTCGATCAGGAATTCAATTTGATTTCCATGTTCAGACATGTTTCGGAAGTGAAAAATCTACCTTTCAATCTCTTCTTCACCCACACAGTCTCATGGCTGATCGCCGTTGTGCCCATCGGAGCTCACAACTACGGCTGTGACAGAGATCAGGAGTCACGAGGACAGTGAGGATCCAGCTGGTTAGGGATCGTGGTTTCAAATTTAGGTTTCCTCCCTCTTCCCCCTTCGCCATAGCAACTGGCAGTCATTTGATAGCATCGACAACAAAGAAAAGATGCAACGAAATATGAAAGAGTACCACTGCATTGGTGCTGGTGAAGAAAATACATCTCCTTTTTTTAAGAGAAGAAACGGATTGACAATGGTGAGTTCAGATTTTAACCATGTATTAGAACAAGTTGAAACAATGGCACCAACAATACTTCGGTTTTAGAAAGCCAAAGTTTTCCATGCACAAGGCACCGAATACTATAGTTTGCTATAACCAGAGTTTTGTGTGGTATTCTGAAAACTTTGACGTGTTTGGCAGTTTTGGTATTCAGTACAGTCATTTGCCTTCTATATGGTATTTGATTCAGCCACCAGAACGAAATAAAGCAAACTCGATGCTCTGTAGGCTGTGTGTTGTGCACCCTTGAATGAACATGGACAATCGATCATTGATAATTCACAACGCATGCATGGGCGCTACAGCGTATTGTAGCAGGAACAAAGCAGGTGCAATAACTGCAATTGAGCCGGTGCCAGAGCAATCGGTTGCAAGACGTGGCTCAGTTTTTTAAAAAAGAGGTTGATTAATCGATGGCATTACTTGAAGGATAATAATAAATAGAAGCAAATAGCACAGATACCATACACTCATATATACGAAGTATTTGAGTACAAAACTAAATGGAATTTCCACAAACACATATATTTCATATTTTATATCTGTTTCTAGACCGTGGAGGCGCACGGGTTGATAGTCTAGCAGAAGCAAATAGCACGTATACCATACACTCATACGATCAAGCTTCACAAGTAACTGGGCACACTGAGCCAACATACAAAATACTGTAAAACTGCACTAACAGTCCACCAGAGAGAGATCATGATGGTGTATGAATGAAAGGAGAGCTTCCTCCAGCAACAAACCTCTGGTTCTACCAAGGTTCATAATTAGAGTCACAACTCCCCTCCGCGGAGCGCCGCCTCTTCGGCGGCCTCGCCGTCGGTGGAGGAGGGAGGCCCAGCATTCAGACACCATCTTGTTCTCTTCTAAGTTTAGATAGGTAGGTCTTCCCGCGGTGGTCGCTTTTAGCGGCGACGGCGGTGTTTGTTAGGGTTAGGATTTCTCTAGTGTTTCGGTCGAAGAGGGTGGCGGCGGCGGTGCGGCGCCGTCAAGTTCGTCGGCATGGATCACTGGAGGAGGATACGTCTTGGCTATGGAGGCGAATCAAAGGCGCCATCATCGATGAAGAATAAGGTACTCCGGCCCTTCCTTTGTCTTGTCGTGGTTCTTCATGGCCATGGCTGTGGGCTAGTGAGAGTTTGGTTTCCGGCGACATTCTTCTGGATGTTGCTCGGATTTTTGTTTTCCTATTGCGAATATGATGAAGGAGGCGACGATGGGCTCGGCTACGGGCTCGACGGCGGCGAGTTTTTTGTACTTGCATGTGGAATATCAGTTTACCTCTCTTTTGCGAAAGGGTTGGGTTTCAGTTTTCCCCCGTCGGAGATGAGGATGGCGGTGGTGGATGATGAGTTGGCCGTGTTCTTTCAGATCGGAGTTTTCGTCTGTGGCATATCTGTCTGGGATGGTGATCCTAGATGGTGGAATTTGCGGCTCTTTCAAGGTTTCTTGTCTCCCATCAATGGGGTTGATGTTGATTAGGATGCTTTTATAATCAGGGGATGTAATGTGCTTCAATATTAATGAAATTCCCTTTTCGCAAAAAAAAAAAGTCACAACTCCCCTCTTCTATATGCATAATATGGCCAATCTTCACCTTGTTCCAGGAAACCATCCAACGACAGAGTTTGGAACCCAGCAACGACCAACCAGCCTTGCGACCATGTAACCAATGGGCTCGCGGCCAAGGTAAACTCTCCCGGCAATATACGATTCGTACACGAGAACAAAGATGTACACCGCGTGCACGACGCTTCGAGACTTGGAGGTGGCCAAGGCGAAGGTAGCTGCAAGCGAGCCGGAGACCACGCACACCATTGCGATCACCGTGGTCAGAGTTCGCCTAGCCGAGGTCGTCTCCTGGAGCAGAACAACTACCATCGTCAGCGAGGTGCCGAACGTTAGCACGTTGGTGATCAAGTAGGAGGCTGCCCTCCAGTATATGTAAAAGGGCATCCTGGCGCTGGCGGCATCCCGCTGATGATGATCCGCCGCCGCCGCCGCCGCCGCGGCGGCGGAAGGGAACAGCCAGTCCGGCGGGTGCAGCATCGCCTGGAACGCCATGTTGACGAAGAGCGTGGCCACGGTCATGAGCCACCCCCGCATCTTGTTCAGGTACTCCTTGTCGTCAGCGTCGCGCTCTGCCGCCACTGTGATCTTCAGCTTACCACCATGGCCAGCTGCTCCGGCTCCGTGTGCCACATCAGCAGACGCTGGTGCAGCGCTAGCTGGCCGGGCAGCATCAACCAGTGCCGGCACAGGTTCCAGTGCAGCACCAGCTCCGGCAGCTTGAGGACCGTTGCCCTGCCGGAGGCGGACGTCGATTAGTCTTGTGTCGTTGAGGTTTTCGGTTAGTGAGATATCCAACATGATCCGACCCTGCGTGCCTATAGACAGCCTCATGTTCTGCATGTAAATCCATGCCGCAGAAAGGGAAATGCTCGTCAGAAGTTTTTTCCGTTCTCCCGGAAAATCATACTTGAAAAAAAAAAACTGTAACGAGCTCAAACATACTACTTCTACCTGAAACTCATGGGCGCTTACTTCATGGACACCGTTGGTGCCATCATCACCACTTTGGCCCTCCTCGTCAACAGGAACGTTTACATCACCCTCGTGTGCCATCGCTGATCAGTTAGTCAGTTAGAAACGTCACTCTATCTGCAAGTCCCCAGTTACCGGCGATGGCGTTTGATTTATATAGAGCGTGTCGATCACTACAACATCATAAGCCTCTCACTGTTAGGGCAAAATTTAACACACTAAATGGCGGACATGTCGCCCGCCACTACCTCATGTGATTGGAATTTTTTCGCACCACATCCTATCCTATATTTTTTACTCCATCCGTCCCAAAATATAAGAGATCCTAGACAAAATAGTCTTGGTAAAAGACTATTATACCCCTCATTTTACCATACCTCATCCATCCACCAACTCTTCCCACAACCTTCAAAATTTATCTCATACGTAATATCCCTTATATTTTGGTACAAATCTCAAACCCTTCAATCGCTTATAAAATAGGATAGAGGGAGTACTCAGATTTAGAGTCGGACCGGATACTACCGTATAGATATTTCTACATCCCATTCCCTGTCTCAAACTTTTTGTTCGGACTCGGAGTCGAACAGGGATATTATCATATAGTTTGCAAGGATGAAAAATCAAAAGATAAAGAAGCAATTAGAGTAAGAAAGAACATACTAACCATTGATATATATGTCAAGATCATTTTGACACTTATTTAAGTTAATATCTCAATTTTACATCATATTGTTTGGTCTATAATAGTATAGACTTCCTCAGATTACATGATATTCGGATTCAGGACAGATACCACCCGTCCCGTATCCTATCTCGCTATTATTTTTCGGACTCGGATTCAGGCACGGGTAGTTTCAGATAATTATTAATGCATCATGTATTTGCTCATATTAATTTTATGCAGATTCAGAAGTCGGTCAGTCTGTCGAATATTATCTGTCTCGTTTTCATTCCTAGTCTTCAGAGCACCCGCACTCTGGTGAAAAATCGAACCGTGGCAAACACAAATGGAACTTGGCACACTGTGAGGTGCGAATCGATCAAATGTGTCATAAAGGAAAATAGGAGTCCAAACTTGCGTCGAATCATGGCGATTAAAATATCATTTCTACCGCTGTCCAAGGCATGCAAAAATATCATTTCTACCGCTGACCAAGGCTGAAACGCGTGCAAACGAGCTGCTAGCTAGCGAATCAAGCCAGCAGCGGCCGAGCGAGAAGTAGTTTGATCAACATGGGACCCACAAAGACTACTGCTGCCAAACACGAGCACCCGCAACGTTGCTCGAGAGCGAACCATGGAAGCTAAAAGCGAACCATACGCGTTGGGGGAACCGAACCGTGGTGTCAGATGGTAAAATCGACATCTGCGGTCGATTTTGCGGGTGCCTTGAGAAGTCGAACCGTCTTGTTCAGTTCGGTTTGACACTGCTGGTGCTCTCAAGAATGCGTCTAACTCGGTCATCTATGAGGAGCCTTGGTCCAAAATATTTGTTTTTACTAGCGGGCTGCTGACACGACCCGCCGTTGAAAATAGAGGCAGCTTCCTCGCAAAAAAAAAAAAAAAAAAATAGAGGCAGCTGGAGTTGATTTTTAGTGGCGAGTCATAAGTATACTCAATTTCTCATCATCGAGCTACCAGGGTTTTCAAAACCTGGAAGTTGGTTGTTTACAAAAACTTGTCCGGTTCGATTACAGTTTGAACACCAAAGACTCATGACACATAGTCTCCAATAAGTTAGGTAGGTTAGAGTGAAACCTTCAAGAGCATATTTGTTATCGTTATATCCATATCAAGATACGACACACACCCAAAGGGTTTGACAGCTTGGTTCTTAACACCATACTATGACATGTGTCGCCTAAAAGAGAGTTACGCCTCATCAATAAATTTCTATGAGATTTCTTCTCCATAAAAAAATAACAAAATTAGTTGTTGACTCCTTAAGACTTGGAACCGGCTACATTAGGACAGCATAGTAGGTTGACCCACAACAGCAGCTGAAATTATATTACCCAGTGTTCACTGATCGAACACTAAAGAAATGTTGGTTACTACTAGTTTGTCCTATCTCTACAAAGTCATGAGTCATGATGTTACAATTTTACATATGAAGCCATGGAGGTAAAAATAAGAAGACGAGAGAGGAGAAGTCAATGTGTTGCGACCAGTTCCGAATTCACTTCACCCGATCGATGTGCCCGATATATGTAGCCGCAGTTACAGTACTACCTCCAGACGTATTTTTTTGTCATCCCGACAAGAAACGTACGTAGTTCACTATATGTCTATATGCATACGTGGTTGGTCTACACCCTCATCCTTAATTTTGAGTTTTTGACTGGTGTGGCCACCCTATATGTACAACTGGCACGTCACGTCCACAACTCACACGTCGCCCGACACTCCTCCGAAGCCTGCTAAAATGGCCAGTTCGGTCATATAAATCCAGCCGCTGTATTATCGTCGTCAGTCTCGCGTAGTGCGTACGTATCATCCAAAAGAGAGATGCTAGAGCTCCATCCAAAAACCGCAACATAAAAGAATCCAGCGTTGCAGGCAGTTAATTAATTGACTGTTCGCAAAAAAAAAAGTTAATTAACTGACTCTTACGAAGTACTCCCTCCGTTTTTTAATATATGACGCCGTTGACTTTTCTCGTTACGTTTGACCGTTCGTCTTATTCAAAATATTTGTGTAAATAGCTAAGTGTATAGATTAATCTTAAAGTGCTTTTGATGATGAATCCAATGATATTCATTTCACATTCAAAAAGTAATTATTTAAATCTATATTGTTGGTCAAAGTTTAACAAAAAAGTCAACGGCGTCATATAATTAAAAACGGAGGGAGTAGTAAACGGCAAATGGACGTGTATATACCGGGGTTGTTCCAACTCCTGTATAAATCCGGTTATAGTTGCTTGCGCGTGAACTTGTCCCAAGTTCTCGGTTTCACATGGATGTGGAATTAACCAAGCCATCTGGGAATTGACGAATTTGCTAGTCTATTCTTCACCTCCACGTACATACGGAGGCCAGTTTGTTGAATGGAACTTCTTTGACACCAAACCTCTTCAAGATGGCACGGTTCAAAAGTAGAAACGTTAGCAAGGAGCTGCATGATTTCAGCTGGATTATAAACATCAAGGATCCGGAGATGAACACACCAACACTAGTAGAGGAATTTGCTTTCTGCTATATTTATGGCATTGCTGGGTGCTTGGCACACAATATAAAGAGACTGAAGAGAAGGATGTGAGATCTTTTGGTGCTGGACGACCAATGACAAATATATACTATCGCCTCTGCATACAAGTATTGGGAGCTACAGCTACCACATTCTTTCCTGCTACTGGCGTGTGTGTCAAGGAGCTCACAACGACGGCTGTGACAGAACTCGCAAGTCACGACTACAGTGAGGATCCAGGTTAGCGATTGTGGTTTCGAATTTTGGTTTCCTCGCTCTTCCACCTCCACCATAGCAACCGGGAAGCAGGCATTTGATATCGTGGACAACAAAGAAAAGATGCAACTGTTTTGTAGCTGTTTTGCTGTAGCGGCTGCTGAAGAAAATAACTGCGAACACTGTAGCAGCTGTGGAAGAAATAACTGCGAACACTGTAGCTGCTGATAAGCAGCAGGCTTGGCGAACAAGCTGATGAAAGAGTATCAGTGCATCGGTGAAGAAATACATCTCCTTTTTTTTATAGAAGAAATGGATTGACAATGGCGACTTCAGATTTTCACCATGTATTAGAATAAGTTGAAAAAATGAGACGAACAACGCTTCCGAGTTAGAAAGCTAACACTTTAAAACAAAAGTTGCAACAAAATTGGAGGCAACCATAACCGGTGGACTGTTTTGCAACATGACAAAGTGACTGGACAAACGGCATGACGACCGAAAAGTCGATTCCCACCAAGAACAGATGCTCCTGGCACAAAACAAGTCGCGCTGCATCAGCTCAAATCATCTTTTGCAACGTACCAAAACATCTGTTGCAGCATCCAGGAAAAACTAATCCAACAATTACATGTTGCAATGCTGTGGCGACTGGCGAAGCTTGCCCTGATCCAAATGCCACGTAACGTGAGGTGAAAATGAGAGACTAATGATTGAAATGTCGTTTTCTCCACTACCACAGAAATGGGCTTCAGCGACGGGCTTTTTGGGCCTCTAGCGACGGGAAAAAACCCGTCGCAGAATTTACGTCGCTAAAGAGGGACTTGTAGCGACGGGTTTTCACCCGTCACTGGGAACAAACACAGCGACGGGTTTCTAGCCACGTCGGTACATGCCTCTGCGACATTTCTCCTAAAACCCGTCGCTACAGTCGTCAGCGACGTGGATTAGTAACCCGTCGCTACTGGGGAATGAAAACCAAAAAAAAAGTTTCTTTATTATTTTGTTCCCTCTCGATTAACAGTTTTTTTAATCCAATCAGCAGTAACGAGCCGAATAGCTTTTTGTTCCCTCTCGATTAACAGTTTTTTAATCCAATCAGCAGTAACGAGCCGAATAGCTGATTCTGAACTGAGCAACTATACTTCTTGCTTACACATGAAAATAATACATCGCCACAAATCCTCATGCCATCAGGACGAGGACGTCGTCGTAGAGGTCGCCACCTTCGAGATCTAAGCCGGCTTCTTCCACCGACACGGCCCACCGCCGGAGTCCTCGCGGTGCCGCCGCATTCCCGCATCTCGCTGCGGCCTCGACCATCGTCTTGCCGCCGGATCTCCTGCACAACGCAAGCAAGCAAGCAGACGCATAAAAAAGCAAGATCCAGGGAGAGCTCGAGACCTCGTTGGCCACGCTGGGGCCGGCGGCCGTCGCCTCCACCGCGCGCTTGCTTCTGTCCGCGACTTCCGCCCCGCACCGTTGATCCCCACAGTGGCGGCGCCGTCGACATCTCGCCACGCCGGATCCGCCACCACGCCGTCGATCCCCCACCGTGGCGGCGCCGTCGAGATCCCGCCACGCCGGATCTGCTGCTGCCCGGCGTATGGTGAGGAGGGGAGGAGGGGAAGGGTGGCTGTGGTGTGGGGAACGGGGCGAGAGAGAGATCGAGAGAGAGCCCGAGGGGAGTCTGGTGTGCGGCGCCGGCTTAGGGTTTGGGAGGGGAAGGGACGACGTATATATGCGATGGAAGTGGGCTGGGCCGGGCCGGGTCTGTAAAGGTGGTTGTTCTAGGTTTGTATATTTTAATTTCTTTCGTGTAGCACAACACAAGCAGAAGTTGGATCCATGGTAAGTCCACCTTAGCTGTACCACCGAGGTCTTGGGTTCGAACCCAACAGCGCCAACAATTTTTTTGGTTTTCCAGAAAATAAAAGGAACAAAAAAAAATTTGTTGCTTTCACATGATTCGAACCTGGAACCAACGTCAGGCAAGAGAAAAGTCTTACCACTACGACAACAATAGACATTTGAATGCTATGGCAGTGACGGGTTTTTAAACAATGTTGCTGGTACTAGTAGCGACGGTTTTATTCAAACTAACGTCGCTAGAAGTCATCACCACTAACGACGGGTTTCAGAACCACGTCGCTAATAGCTGTCACCATTAGCGACGGGTTTCTAAAAACACATCGCTAAAAGTATTAGCGACGGGTTTTTAAATCAACGTCGCTAATAGTTATCCCTATAGCGACGGGTTTTCGCGACGCTATTAATGGACTTCCAGTTAAGTATTAGCGACGTGTTTTTCAATGACGTCGCTAATGACACACTTAGCGACGTGTTTTTAAAGAACGTCGCTAATATGGACGTCGCTAAATGCCTATTCTGTGGTAGTGCTCTATGGTGTCAGCGCACTAGACCCCTGTTGCAACATCCTATATATCTTTCAATAACGTTGAAAAATAGTACCCAGCACCAAAATCTCTTGCTGGAAAATCAGAAAACTAAGTCCACCAGCAATATATTTCTGAAATATCATATTCAATCTTGCTAGGAAATGCCAGATAGTATCAATTTGATTAATTCCTTGCACATATTTTTTTTTGGATTAGCCATTGTATGCCTCTGCAAACCTTATTAGCAATTTTTGTAATGTATGCATATAGAATATCACATTACCAGATGTTATCATATATATGTGCCAAAAGAAATAAACTCTTTCGTAGCAGGGTTATGTTTTATTGCGCTATAATTTGTAACACAAAGTAATCAAGTATGGACAGAGCAAGGTACGCAAAATGAATTAGCACTTACATGAAACAAAGAGATTCCATGCCAATTTAGATGGGTATGAATATTTACTAGCACACATACCATGCCTTGTGTCTCAAAAAAAAAAACCCATGCCTTGTTTCAACACGTACATTCAAATGGATTGGCTTTAGACAGATCATGGATATGCTTGATATGTATCATATCTTGATGACATGTACCGATTGTAAAATGAAACCGGGCACTTCTCAAAGTTCTTTTCTCAAGCTGACGCAATTTACGATGCTCTGCAATGAACTTTTTACTGTTCTCGTGTATGAATCCTGCAGCCTCAATTCTCATCACCTCCAGCATTTTCGCATTCAATACAAAAAATGTCACTAACTTGACATGAGACTTTGTGCCATGGTAACCTTTCAACACAAATGTTCTGAGACTATTGTCAACACATTTGACATGATTCTGAAGCTTATGCCAATGATACTTGTCTCTTAACACACTTGACAGCTGAAAAGAAAAGAGATGGAAAGAAGAATTTGAGGATAAATGGTTGACATTTAGTATAAGTAATTCCATGTAAAAAAGAGTAGTTTAACACTACATGCTATCGTAATTATACCTGGATGTACAACTTATCCAAGCAGGGAAAGCATCTTAGCAAGTCAATAATCATATCCATGCTTTCTGAAGCATGAACATTGACAGCTAAAACCTTGACACTGCAAATTTCTGTTGCGAAGCTAACAGCACGCAATTTCTATAACGAACCATAGAAGAACGCCATTAGGTTATATCTATATTGGCAGATAATAATGTAATATGAAACCTCCTCGTGCGCTAGTAAGTAGTAACAAAGAAAGCCTCGTGCAAGCAAGAAACAAGAAGATAGTAGCTACCTCAATTACTGTAGTGCCAAACACCAGTTTATTAGAGGGGCGATCATAATCAGTGAGGCAGCCCAAGGTGTCTAGTTTGGGTGCTGACTGCTGAAATTACCGACACATGAAGGGTCCCACAAGATTCAAGTTCGAGCAATCTCTGACGCATAGGGGCGTCCTCAATGGTGAGTTTCGTGACTGCTCGGGCCGATCCAATAAATGCCAAAGCTTATAAGGCTAGGCGAGTTGATCCGCATGGAAGTGGACAGAGGATCCAGCTATCATGTTGCAGACCCAACCCTCAGGGATCTTGGTATCTTCAAGCACGAGCTGCCTGAGCTGTGTGGAAAGTGAAACGTTTGGACCGTGTCATCCAAGATGCGGAGGGTAGTACAGCTGAAGAAGGCGGAGGCCGGCAGTGGTACCCAACTCACGACAGAGCCAAGCTCGACCTCCTGGAGGTTCTTCAGAGCCGGCGATCTGAACCAGGATTCGACGACCTTTGCGCGGTTGAATAAGAAGAGGAAGCAGTCGCACTTGGGCATTGAGAAACGGCGGGCGGGGCCCTGGTGCGTGGCAAGGACGAGAGATATGATGTCGAGTAACTTGTCCCTGTCGGTAGGGAGGCCGCTGGGGTCAAGGTTGAGCGGCGCGGAGAGCCAGAGGCGGCGCCACCGGGAGACGAGGGCTTGGGTGCGGGCGCCGTCCTTTGTGGAGAGGAGGGAGATGATCTCGCCAAGGATCTCGTCGGGGAGGCCCGCTGATGCGGTCGATGCCGCCCCGTTCCTCTCCGCCAGCGCGGGGCGGCAGTTCTTGGCAGGGAGATTCTTCCAACCGATCGTTTGCAGATTCGGCATCGCGCGATTCTGCCGCCACGGCCGCCGGCGCCAGCAGTTGCGGCTCATGTGGCTCTCGCTTCTCAAGAGGCTTCGTTCTCCTCTTCTTGGCTCTGCTCCATGCCACGCGGGCGGCTGCAAACGCACGGGGATTTGCACAGTTTACAGACGGCGAGTGATGAGGACATCGCTCTTTCGGATACACATGTCACACCTCCGCTGGATATACAAGGTCCAATAACTAGAGCTCGCGCACGACAGCTGAATCTAGAGGTGAGCTCGTTCCTAAGTACTCATTTATATGAACTTGAGGATAGATTGCTACCTAATGATTATATTGTGCTTAGGAACCATGGAGAGGGTCAGGAGATGATTGGAGAGGAGCTTCGAGGTGTGGAGGGACAGCAAGGGCGTCCAAACCAAGTTGGAGTCCCAATTGAAGTCAACTTCGGATCGGTTTCGGAGTTCAGGAGCAGTCTGCACTAAAACGGTCGCCCAGGTCGCATACGGGCTCGGTTTTGGACGTTCTTCATATGCATGGAAAGATAATTTGATAACCTTTCCAATGGCGCCAGTCTCATGTCAAAATTCGTCCGGAGTCATCGGGAATCGTCGAAACAAGTTGACGTCCAGAATCTGTCCCGGTGCTGCACCACCGTAATTTAGCCTTTGGGCTTTGTATCGTGTTGGAGCCCATTAGTGGCGCGTCCAGGGGATCTTGCACGCCCCTAAGGTCTATATCTACAGTAGCCGCCGCCCAAGTTAGGGTTGGGTTTTGCTTAGATTATTCTGTCAAGAACAGTTTCGCTGTTCATCGGTTTGTGAGACCCCAACTCGTGAGCTTAATTCAGTTTTCAGCAATTTTGGTTGCAATCTACTGTGTTCTTGCTTGTGTTCTTCGATTCGCAGGCAAGGATAAGCCTTCTTGGCGAGGTCGACCGTGCACCGCCGGTCGATAACCTGAGGAGACGTGGTGCTGCGATTGCGGGGTTTAGAACGTGTTGTTCTGAAACCGGATCGACGTGTGTCAAGTTTCCACCAAATCGAGAGTTATCAGAACCTTTCGAAAGATCGGGAACCCTAGTTCACATCAGTGAGGAATCCGCGCGCGCGGGGATTTGCCACCAGCGGCGGCGGCGGGGGATGGGACGGAGGAGGGAAATACAGGGGGCCGCTGCCTTCAAGACTAGGCTTACGATCGTGATCCTCTCGCTCGACAGGCCATGAAAACAGCCCATACAGGTCCATTTGGGGATACTGTTTCGGCGGCCCATCCAAAAATTTACTTACCTGGTTGGAAGTGTTGCAGAGAGCAAGGAGCTGTCTCGCAACGGAACGGAGCCTTTGCAATCGTCGACAATGACGGTCCCGGCAACTCCGTAGCCAAAAAGCTGTGAACTCTGGGGATTCCTTGGCGCAGACGCCGGCAGCTTGCCTGAGTGGAGCGGTACGCAACAGCTTACTCCACCTTGGAGCCTCATGGACGCTCCAAGCAGTGAGTTAATCCGTGGAATGACATTGTGAAACGCAGGCTCAAAAGAGCTTCAATTCAGCATGTAAATAAGTTGAGAACCCTCAACAGAGACAACACTTACAGAGAGAGTCTACCACAAGTTTTTAATTAGGTACATAAAAATCATGACTCACTTGTGAATAGAATCAATATTACTCCCTCCGTTTTTAATTATATGACGCCGTTGACTTTTTAGTTGAACTTTGATCAACATTATAGATTTAAATAATTACTTTTTGAAAGTGAAATGAATCTCATTAGATTCATTATCAAAAGCACTTTAAGGTTAACTTCTACACTTAGTTATTTACACAAATATTTTGAATAAGACAAACGGTCAAACGTAACGTAAAAAGTCAACAGCGTCATATATTAAAAAACGAAGGGAGTACAACTTAGACATGCGCGCGACTCAAGAAACCTGGTCTAAACGTGTTGCATTACAACCTCCGATGCGAGTGTGTCCTATGCTTACGTGCCATTGAATGCAGGGCAGGCAGCAGCTTGGGTACTTGAGCATTACCATTACCAGATTTTTTTGTTTCTCAATTCGTGCAGGAGTTGACGTTACATCTACGTAATTGTTGCACTGCAACAGGAACCAGAATAATTTACACGCAGCAGTTAGTGCACGCTTTCTATGAGCTGCTAGAAATCCTAGTGGAGACAAAAGTATCAATCATGCAATAAACCGAACAATCATCATCACAGATAAGAGAGGGAAACATTATGAATGACGAAAGCGTATCCTTTGTATCAAGAATAAATCAAGGGAATTTCCCATAACATTAAAGCATACTATACAAATAGAAAGACTATATTCATCAACCAAATCCACTAATTGTATGTTTGTGAAATCATGGTGAATGTTGCTAGTAAATGCCAGATAGTTTCAATTTGATTAAGTATACATGTAGTTTCGATTAGCAATTGCGTGCCTTCGCAAATTTCTATAATTTATCCATAGACTATCACACTACCAGCAGTTGCTTTATGTACAAATAATTTTCCCGTCGACTATCACATTACCAACTGTTGTTATCATATATGTACCCAACAAAAAACTTCTCTAGCGGGGTATGTTTCATTACGTTATAACTTATACCACAAAACAAGTAATAAGTTTGGACACATACACAAAATGAATTAGCATTACATGAAACAAAGGTTCTGTGCCAATTTAGACACGTCTGAACATCTACTAGAACAGATACCATGCCTGGTTTCAACACGTACATTCAAATGGATTGGCTTTAGACAGATCATGGACATGCTTGATATGTGGAAGATTCTGATGACATCTACCAACTGTAAAATGAAACCGAGCATTTAAAACCTTTTTATCAAGCTGAAGCAATCTACGATGTCTTGCAATCCTTTTACAGTTCTTGTATTCGAATCCTGTAGCCTCAAATCTCATGTGTTCCAACATTTTCACATTCAATACAAAGAATGTCACTAACTTCACATGTGACCTTTTGGCTCGGTAACCTTTCACACTACAAGAAAAATGATTATTAGTCACCAAGGTACTTAGTCACTATATGTCTATTGTTGGTCACAATAGTTAGCTTGTCACCAACAAGCTTAGTCACATTTTAGTTACCAAGGTTGTATTGGTTGCTATATAGTTTTAGTGACAAGGTTATATAGCAACCAACACAACCTTGGTAACTACATATAACGTTGGTCACTAAAAGTGTATATCCACCAAAAATTTCAACTTGGTCACTATTAATCAACTTTTAGTGACCAACATAGAAAAATTTTTCTTGGTCACTAAAACTTGGTGACTAAAACCATGTTTTCTTGTAGTGTCAACACAACTGTTCTGAGATTACTGTCAAGGCATTTGACGTGATTCCGATGCTTATGCCAATGATACGTATCTCCTTCTGACAACTGAAAAGAAAAGAGATGAAAGAAGTAGCTTTTGGTAAATGGTTGACATTCAATAGTAGTAAATCTATGCAGAGAAAGTATCTGAACACCATAAACTATCACCTCGATGTACAATTTCTCTAAGCATGGAAAGCATCTCAGTAAGTCAATAATCATATCCATTGAAGTACATACATAGACAGCTAAAACCATGACACTGCACATCTCCACTGTGAAGCTACCAGCACACACATTCTACAATAAACCATAACAAGACATTAATATAACATGTAATCTCATTGTGCATTAGTAAATATATATATTACAAAGAAGCCCCGTGCAAGCAAGAAGCAAGAAGGCTACAGCAACCTGAATTAATGTGCGAAACACCAGTTCAGAGCGATCATAAGTAAGGCAGCTCAAGGTGTCCAGTTTGGGTGCTGAAATTATCGACACTTGAAGAAGGCGTCCACAACGTTCCAGTTGGAGCAATCTTTGAAGCAAAGGGGCGTTTTCAATGATGAGTTCCGCATTCGGCACGCCGCCGTAACTAAAGCCAATGCTTATAAGGCTAGGTGAGTTGACCCGTATGGAACTAAAACCAATGCAGTTTTTGAGCAGCAAACATTCCAGGACAGGTAATCCAGCCTTTGCGAAGGCCAGAGTCAGAGATTATGGCACCTTCAAGTCCGAGCTGCCTGAGCTGTGGACAGTGAAAATTTTCGACCTCCAAGAGGCAATTAACAGAGGTGAAGACCCGGAGGGTGGCCCAGAAGCTAAAGGAGGAGGGAGGCGGTGATAGCCAATTATGTATATTATTGGGTATTTTTGTTTTAAGCTCCTGGAGATTTTTGAGAGCCGGTGATCTGAACCAGGTGTCGAGCGTTGCGCGTTTGCAGTAGAAGCAGCACTTGGGCATGGTGAAACGGCGGGCGGAGCCCTGATGGGCGGCCAGGACATGGGTTATGATGTCGTATAGCCTGGCATATTTAGGGCCTGTTTGTTTAAGCTGTTGCTTTTGACTTTTGAAAAGCTAGCTGTTTGAGTGGCTGAAAAGCTGGCTGTTAGATTTTTAATGTTGATTTTTGTAATATATATTAAGCTTTTCAGCATGCCAAAAGTCAGAAAAGCAGCTTTTAGCAAGCTTTTCAGCTTTTTTTTCATTTCATCAGAAGTCAGCTTTTCAACACTCCAAAAGCCAGATCAGAAGTTTGTTGTTTGTTTCAGCTTTTCAGCTAGCCAGCTTTTCAACTGGAAAAGCCAGCTGAAAAGCTGAAGGCCCTTAGGGAGGCCCCTGAGCTAAGGTTGAGCGGCGCGGTGCGCCAGAGCTGGCGCCACCAGGAGGCGCGGGCTTGGGTGCGAACACCGTCCTTGGTGGGGAGGAGGGTGATGATCTCGCCAAGGATGGCGTCGGGGAGGCTGCTGATGCGGTCGATGCCGTCCTGTTCCTGTGGCTTCGTTCGCCTCTTCTTGGCGTGGGGTGCCACCGTCTCCATGTCACGCGGCTGGAACGAGCAACTGTAGCAACGGTGACGACGAGGAATCCGCGCGTGGGATTTGCCACTGGCGGCTGCGGGGGATGGGACTAGGCGAGGGAAGTACAGAGGATGGCTGCCTTCGAGACTCCAAGAGGCTCACGATCGTGATCCTCGTCAACAGGGACCTCCTATACATAGGACATCCTACAGGATTCAACTTGTAGGTCAGCCTAATAGCCCACCAAATTCGGCTCACTTAAAGCAACTTAGCCTATCAAGTAACTGTCAACATTTTCAAACACCAGTTTCAACATTTTCGTAAGCCTATGTCAACATTTTCAAACAACTGAGTCAACATTTTCGCTAAAAATGTTAACATAGCACATCTAAAATGTTGACGCAGTGAAAAAAAAATGTTGACGCAGTACATTCAAAATGTTGACAAAAATTTAAAAATTTAAAAATTCAAAAAATATTCAAATTGGATCTCATTTGGTAGAATTAATTGTAACAAACACGTAGGTTCAAACGGATTCGAAAACGGACTTATGGTTTAAGAGAGAAATGCGTTTAAAGTTTGCAAATCGTTTCTTTTTCTCCCACCTCCTACCCGCTCCAATCAAAATGCGCCACGTGTCGCCCATCTGTGCTCTCCCTCTCAACCAGCAGTATGTGTGGGCCGTTCGATGTCCGTTCGCACGAATCTCAAAGTGTTCTATCAAAAAGATTTTGTAGAGCGGGCTACGTATAGGATTGGCGTCGTCAACAGGCCAGTGGCCGCGGCAAATGAAAGCAGCCCATTCATTTGGGAATACCAATGTTTCGGCGGCCCATCCAAGCATGGAACGGCTTTGCAATCGTCGCGAAATAACTCAAAAAATCGTGTCAAAAGAAAGCTCAGAAAATTCTGAGACTTTAAGATAAAGAATTACCATGCCAAGTTTTGAGATTGAGATAATTTTGCATGAGTGTCCTTACTTTGTACCTTAATTATGAATTTATCTTCAAATTTTTCAACGTTTGCACCATTGCCTCTGTTTCGACCAACTTCGTTGCCCCATTGCCCTACTTTGATGGAAAAATCATAATTTTTTTCATCAAAGTAGGGGTAACGATGCAACAACTTGGATGAAAACAAAGGCAATGGGGGCAAATTGAAAAAATAAAAGTAAATTCATAGTTAACACTCAAAACAAGGGTAATCATGCAATTGTCCATTTACGGATGGTCAAAATAATTACTAAGCATTAAAACGGATTAATATTTAGTGAATTGTGACAGTAAAGAAATGATATAAACATCGTGATAATTTCAAACATGCAGAGCCAGTCAATGCAAGACGGAAAAAGTTTAGTTTGTATTTTTCTGAGGTTCGCGCGATTTATAATGGGAGTGATCGGAACAGATTTTTTTAGCTGTGCTACGGGTGCATCTACAATTTCAATCTTCCCTCATTCTCGCCCTGGTAGTTGTGATGTGGCTGCAGCCAACAAATCTTTGCTAATTAGAACCAATGATATTTACAATGTTGTAGCCACAAAGAGGAACATAAACAAGGAAGGGCAGCAACTTCAGAGACGTCGAGTGGATAGTGAAGTGCATGTGGTGATGGAATTCTTGACCGAGGAGCTATACGGTTTCCTAAGGATACAGAATGTCGAGGTTCAAGTCGAAGAAAATGGTGTTTTGCAAACAGACACAATTTGACCATCTATGTTTTTCCAGAAAAGAGTTGAACTCTGAATTCCTATCTTCTAAATTTTGTTCCTACATATAAGTGATTCACGCTTCAATAGTATCCCCTAAATACATGTAATTATTGAAGAACACAACATCTCAAACCACGAGTAATGCTATGTTTACTTAAAGTTTTACAAGATTCTTACAAAATACTGAAGTGTCATTGAATTTATAGCAAGTGTTGCTCATGTGTGAACGAATTTATAGCAAGTGCCTTCTTGAATTATGCCAATTCAAAATCATACAACCAACTATGTTTGGCCATGTCAACAGTATGTAATTTTTTTTAAGTATAACACTGCTCCTCAAACCACAACAGTGACATATAATCGTTCCTGTAAAGCCAAACATATGGAAATAATAATCGTGTCACTCCTACAAGACTTTCTATCTTTCCTCGAGGATTTTCGTTTAAGTGGCCGATAGTCCTAACACTCTTTAGTATTTCTCGAGCGGCCATCAGTTTTCCTAGAATGAATTGTATCTTTCCCTAACAGTTTTAGTATATTACCAACAAACTTATTCCCAACAAATTTATTCCCCACAATTTTAGAAGATACCTAACAAAATAACTATGAAGTGTTGGCCATTTATAAGAAATCAATTGGAGAAGGTTAGAAACATAGTCGCATATGGCTATAAACCTGAGTAAGCCATTTCCTCTAAGTTGTAAGATATCTTCTTTTTCACTGCAATATTTTTTTCTAGAAACGTCTTCTAATACTTCAAACTTTTTCATACAAAAATAATATTTCAAACTTTAATTATTCTTGTTGTTGATACAATGTTAATCTTTTTTTTTTGCGATTACACAGTACAACTCAAACACTCAACGCACGCAAACTCACCCCTATGAACGTACATACGCAAACCCTACCCCTATAAGCATCTTTGAAGACTGAGCCGGCAAATCCTCAAGATTGACGAAGTCACCACCAGAGCCTCGCTGTCGACAGCCATGTCGCCTACCGTTGAAAGCGCAACGCCGTTAAATCTTAGAAAACTAAGGTGCTATTAAGGCTCTTGTAACCACGAAGCTACAGACCCTTTCCTGATACAATGTTAATCTCACCATAACTATTCTTATGGATATTTTAACTCCGTCGTCAGAAGCTGAAGCAACCTTCAATTTTTCTTTGGGTTAAAATATCCATAAGCGATAACCAATGTAAAAAAAAGTGCATTTTCTAAAACTATATAAAATTTGGAGAAAATATAGCAAAACTATAGATCTTAAGATCTATATATAATTGAGACATCAATTGACTCGGCAAGTGTGGTAATACGTTCTCGGGTATAAGACGCAGAAGACTCGATACCTCGGATTAGCTGCTCGATGTGAGTGTGCGTGTGTTGGGATTCTAATCAGCCTTCTTTTTTTTGGGTGGGGTGGGGGGGAGGAGGAGATCTCAGCTTCATTCATGATTAATCACCAGGATTATAATCAGCCTCCAACAGCTCATTGTGTCATGCCTTTGGAGCAGCAAATTGTGTGCAATGGCCACAGACTGCATGTGCCTGCGCCCCCACCACGGGGAGCGGCGCCTGCACCGATGATGGCGGCACTGGTACCGGCGTACCGCCACCGCCAGCGCGGCTCTCTGACTCTGTTTGGGAACTCCTGTGCTGTGGCCGGTCGCTCGTGTTCTGGCTAGAGCAACACTAAAGCGCTATTACTAGCACGGCGAGGTGCAAAAGTCCGATGGCGACGGCCACGATTTCCACGGTCTCAAGCATGGCCGTCGAGAATCGTGACAGGGTGGAGACTTGTCAACCACGCGGGGAACCGGACGCTTCGGCTTCGGCGCACGGGCGACGCGGGGAACGGCGTGGCTCGACGGCGTCGGCACGTCGGCGACCATGTCGGCGATGATCTAGTTTGCGGCGTCCGAGGTGTGGTGCGCGTCCCAGAACACGAAGTCCTTGCGGTCGTCGCACAGCTGCGCCGTCGGCAGGCACAGCCCGCCCACCGTCGTGTCCACGTGGCAACACGACTATGTGCGACATCTTGAACCCACGCGCCACGCGGTCACTATAAATATGGACATGGCGATGCCTTCGCGTGCTTTATGATTAATTACCGTATTTGTAAGGGTGGTCGATGAGCTCCATGACGATGGAGTAGGTGTCGGCGAGCACCATGCGCGCGCCGGGCAGCTTGGCGTTGAACCCCTCAAGCAGCTCCGCGGCCGCAGCGTTGAACTCGATGGCGTGCTCGTTCACTTCCTCGAGGCAGTCCTTGCCGGAGTCCGAGAGGACGCGCTGCGACGGGATGCAGCCCAGCGGCGCCAGCCCTTGCTCGAGGCAGTCATTGCTGGAGTCCGAAACTTCGAAAGGACGCGCTGTGACGGGATGCAGGTCACGTGGCCGGCGTTCCCGGCAACTCCGTAGCCGAGCTCGACCTCCGGAAGCTGGAAATTCTGGGGTTTCCGTGGTGCGGATGCTGGACAGCTTGCCAGTGTAATGTGGTGCGCAACATCGATCTTACCTTGGAGCCTCATGGACCAGAGTTCTGTTTCTTATGGTTCATAGCTCCGAGTTAATTCGTCGAACGACATTGTGAAACGGAGGCTCAAGAGCTTCAATTCAGCATATGCGATCCTCGACAACATGTAGAACCCTCAACAAAGTTAACACTTGAGGATAGCGCTATATAGCCATTGCACATCATGTCTTTCCAGCATCGACTCATGCAGAGAGAGTCCAGCACAAGTTTTCAATTAAGTGAATAAATATCATATGAGTCACTTGCGAATAGAATCAGTATTAGAACTTAGACACGCCTACGATTTTAGAACCTGGTCCGAACCATCAGAGTATGTCCTATTCTTTTCGGGGGTGTATAATATGTAATCCATTTTACTCCCTCCAAGTTTGGCCATATATAGTCTTAGGTAACCCTCTGAACTAAAATTTGGTTTACTTTATCCCAACATTGGCTAAATCAGCGTACTTAGACAAAACACTATTCTAGCATGGTATGTCTCAATCAGACAGATCTGCAAAAAACAAATGAGCTTTTACATGAAACAAAGAGGTTCCATCCTGATTTTGATTGGTAATAACAATTATTAGGACACAAACCAAGCCATATTTCAACACGTACATTCAAACGGATTAGTTTTAGACAAATCATGGACATACTTAATATGTGGAAAGTCTTGATGACATCTACCGATTGTGAAATAAAATCGACCAGCTCTCGAAGCCCTTTTCTCAAAAAGCCGATGCAACCTACGCTGCTCTGCAATAAACTTCTTATTGCCATCAGATTTGAATCCTCCAGCCTCAAGTCTCATCACCTCTAGCCTTTTCGCATTCAATATAAAGAACGTTGAAAACTTGACATGTGACTTTCCACCTCGATAATCTTTGAACACAACTGTGGTGAGGCTGCTGTCAAGGCATTTGACTTGATTAAGGTGCTTGCCATGCCATACGTATTTACCTCCGAACACCCTTGTTGGCATCTGAAAAGAAAGGTGAAAGGAAGAACTTTGAGATAAATGGTTGACAGTTTTACTATGCAAAGAGAGCATCTAAACACCATGAACTACCAGTGAGGATTGTCACCTGAATGTACAACTTCTCCAAGCAAGGAAAACATCTCATCAAATCAAGAACCGCATCCATGCTTTTTGGTGAATGTACATTGATAGCTAAAACCTTAACACTGCAAATCTCCGCCATGAAGCTAACAGCACACAACTTCTGTAACAAAAATAGAAAACAATATTAGGATGGTTCAAGTGAAATAATTTTAATAAAGAAACCACATGCAAGCAAGAATCACGGAAATTATGGCCACCTGAATTACAGTAGTGCCAAGCACCAGTTCGGAGTTGAGATCGCAATCAGTAAGGCAGCCTAAGGTCTCCAATTTGGGTGCTGAAATTAACGACACATGAAGGAACCGACAAGTCTCAAGTTGGAGCAACCTTTCAAGCAAAGGGGCGTCCTCAATGATAAGTTTCTTTGAGTCATTTTCATAGCCGGAGATGTCAAAGTCAATGCATATGAGGCTATGCGAGCTAATCCGTATGGTACTGAAACCATAGATTGTTTTGAGCTGCAAGGACTCCAGGACACGGCACCCAGCGATCATCTTGTGAAGTGAATCCCCAGAGATCTTGACATCTACAAGCTCGAGCTGCCTGAGCTGGGAAAACCGAACAGTTTCAACCGTAGCGTCCAAGACGCACTTGGTGATGGTGGCTACGCGTAGGGTAGCCGAGAAGCGGAAGGCAGAGGCCGGCAGTGATACCACAGGATTCTCAAAGTATCTAAGTACTCCGAGGCCGAGCTCGAGCTCATGGAGGTTGTTGAGTGCCGCGGATCTGAGCCATGTCTCGAATGTTTCGTGGCGGTAGAAGAGGTAGTAGACGGGCACGGAGAGGCGGCGGGCAGGGCCCGGGTGGGCGGTGAGGATCCGAGAGATGATGCGGAGTTGTGCAATGGCATCGGCAGGGAGGCTGCTGTGGTCGAGGTTGAGCGGCGCGGAGAGCCAGAGGTGGCGCCAACGGGAGGCGAGGGTTTGGGTGCGGACGCCGTCCTTGGTGGGGAGGAGGGAGATGATTTCGCCGAGCACGGCGTCGGGCAGATCACTGATCCGATCAACGCCGTCCCCTTCGCTTACGGTGGCGCCAGGCGTCAATTCTTGGCAGCGGGATTCTACCACGGCCGCCGGCGCAGAAGGATGTAAACTTTTCGGTGGAGTCGCTCTCCTCTTCTTGGCATGGGGAGCCGCCGCCATCTCCGTGCCCCGCGGCTACGACGCCCTCTCTCTATACGGACGAACCCAGAAGCACGACAAGCTTTAAGTAGCGGCGGGACCAGGGCAGGGATAATGAGGGTGGCGGGGAGATTGGCCGGCGGCGGCGGTGGGGGATGGGACGAGGCGAGGGAAGTAGGAGGGGCGGGGCGTGGTCACCAGACTTTAGGTGGTGTTTGGATTCCAGTAAATGGTGATCGGGATAGGGATAGGGAAATAGGATAGGAAATCAAGACCCTTTATTTCTCCATCACATTAAAACTCAACCTTTCATTCCCCTATGCATCATTTCCCAATCCCTAACCCCTCTCATTTCCTATTATCCAAACACCACATTAGGAGGATGACGAGTCCTGGCCCTCAACGGGTCAACATGGAAGTCAAAGCAGCCCATTTCTTCCAATTGCAGCCATTTTGGCGGCCCATCTACAAATTTTGATGGCTGCGTATATGGGTCCATTAGCTCATCGCACGACGGCATCACTGCATCAGTGTACATGTTGACCCGCAGACAATCGGAATAAACTATCTGTTGAATGACAATTGCTCAAAAAAAAATCTGTTGAACGACATTGCCGAATGGAAGCTCAGCACCTTAAATTCGGAAGATGTACCCTTTTTTTTACGATTACACAGAAATTAACTAAGACAACACAGAAATTAACTAAGACAAGACTTGCCGATGGCAGCATGTTGCTCCAAAGCTGTCCTCATTCATCGTGTGAATTATCCATAGCAGCCGAATGTAAAACATGTACTCCCGCGTTCCTAAATATATTGACTTCTGGGACAATAAATATAGTGCACATTGACAATAGAAAGCTGTTCTAAACGTCATGTATTTAAAAATGGATCTAGTATTACAGTTTCATTATGTGTAAAAAAAAGGAAGAGATTCCATTGTCCACATGGAGATGCTACGCCCTGTGCCTGATTGATCCTGAACTCCTGAAGCTTCAGTCTGCTAAAGGAGATCGGGAACTTATGATCCTTTGTTGGCCACGTTCCAAACCTCTCTCATGTCTTTGGCGAAGCCCGACACACAACACATTCATGCAGTGCCTTTAGCTGCTCAGTGTTCATCAGGCTACAAGCAAAAATTCATGGCCCCGCAGCAGCCGCTGCTTCATATGACTACATCATGCAACTAGTACGATATGCTTCTCCTTGCTTGTCTGATCACTCAGGCCTCGTTTGGATTGAAGGAAAAATTTTCCTTTCCTGCATTTTTCCTATGAAATTGAACTGTTTCTTGTGAAATTCCTGTGCGATTCCTGTGAAATTCCTGCGTTCCAAAGGAGCCCTCAACCACTATGTTGGCATTGTCCTTCCTGAGGAGCGGTGACAAGGTGGGAGCTTTGCTGGATGTGACATACATTCTACTCAACCATATATTATTCATATCACAAATAAGAATAAGAGCAATGATGAAGGGACATTTCAGAGGAAACATAGCCAAAGTGAAGAACAAAAATTTAACAAATATGAAATTGCACTTACTCCTACAAATGTACCATAAATATGTAAGACTCGGCCAATTCAAGAAGGCACACATGTCCGACGATCCCAGGGAAGTCATCTATGTGTGGCCTTCAGTGGTGCATGTTCATGACGAAAATGGGTTGCATTCCAGATTTCTAGCTTTGGATAACTTCGCAACAGCAATATTGTACAGTGTACGGTTTCATGGCATAAACCCAATCTCTTAGAATTATAAATAATGAGAGAACAAATCAAGTCAGAATAAAGAATAAGGTTGGCATGATAATAAGATGACTGATTTCGATGCACACACACCAAGCACCATTTTCAACATGTACATTGAAAGGGATCCGCTCTAGACAAATCGTGGACATTCTTAATATGTGGAAAATAGTGGTCACATCCAGTAGTAGTATAATGAAACTGAGCACCTCTTGAGGCCCTTTCTCCAGCTGAAGCAACTTTTGCTGCTCTGCAAGAAACTTCCTCATGTCATCGTAGGGCCTGCCCTCAAATATCATAAACTCCAGCATTTCCGTGTTTAATATAATGAATGTTGCAAAGTTAGCTTGTGATTTACTCCTCTGTTAAGTTTTCAACACAACTGTCTTGAGATGGATGTCGAGACGTTTGATAAGATCACGGTGCTTATGACGCCATAAATTTTTGTCACCTCGCACATTTGATATCTGACAAAGAAAAAACGATAAAAAAATTTTAGGGTAATACTAGACAGAATGGAAATAGAGGTAGCAGAACTATTGATGGAAGTATTCTCACGTGTATGTACAGCTTCTCCAAGGAAGCAAAGCTTTGTATCAAGCAGATAATCATGTCAAGGCTAAGCCTATAGTTTTGGATGGCTAAAATCTTGACATTGCCGGCCACCGTGGCAATATCTTGCAATTGCTTCAATCAGAGAACATGACATTAGATTGACGGTCTACGGACATCCCGCCCCAAATGTCTGTGAGCAGCACGCACTCGATGGCAGGACACGCAGCCATGAGTCTCTTCATTGAAACCTCCGAAATTTTAACCTGATGAAGTCCCAACTTCTTGAGCTGAGGAAATTGAAGCGTTTCTACAGTGCCGTCGAGGATTTCACATCTGCTGATCGTGGCGACAATGAGGGTGGACGAGAAGCGGAAGACGGATGCCGGCGTTTTGGTAGCAAACCCTGGTGCATATTGCAAGGGCATTGAGGCTCTAAATATCGGCATCGATGGCCACGGCATTCAGCGTCAAGCTCGAGTTCCTGGAGGCAATCGAGGGTCGAGGATTGAAGCCACGAATCGATCATTGTTTGGGAGTAGTCGAGATCACGCAAGGGGATGCAGAAGCAGCGCACTGGGCCTGGATGCGCATCAAGGATCCGAGTTATCAAACTGGATAGATTCTCCTTGTAGACACCCACACCGTCGGCACTGAGGTTGAGCGGTGCAGACTCGGAGAGCCAGAGGTGCCGCCATCTGGAAGCGAGGATTTGGGTACGGGCGCCATCCTTGGTGGGAAGGAGAGATGATCTCACCGAGGATGGCGTCCGGGAGATTGCTGATCCGATCGATGCCTTCTTTATCTTCTCCGGTGACAGGCGGTCGTTCTATGCCATGTAGCAATCCCGCCTCAGTTGTAGCTCTATGACCGGCAGCCAGCACCGGCGGCGGATGATGCTCTTGGTGTGGTATCCAGATCAAGAGCTCCCCTGCTTCTTGCATCTCATGTGCTTCTTTTCTCCTCTTTTTTGCACTAGAATTCACCGTCTCTACCTCCATGGCTACCTGTTCGGAGTTCCTGCAGACAGACAATGATGAGACTGTTAGGATCAGTTGGACTGAAGCATATGTGTCCTGTGATGTTTTGCCCTAGTTTCTATTGCATTAGATCAAGTGGGACCTTCTATACAGCAACTTGTCCCGCCTCCTTCCTCCAGTTGACCGCTGCTTGCCATTGGTGTTGCTATTGCCGCTCGCAGTGAGGCTTCTGCCGCCGCTCGCCATTGTGGTCCCGCCTCCGCTCACAGAGATCTCGTCGTCTCTTGCCACCGGGATCCTGGCACCACTCGCCATTGGGCCCACTCCGTGAACAACTCGGGAAGGGGCTAGAAAGATAGGGGAAATGGACTGGAATAATTGGGAAATGTGCTGCAACAATTTAGAAAAGCATCTAAAACAATTGGAGAAAGGGGTTGAACAATTTGACATACAGCTGGAAAAACTTGAAATGGAAGATCCCACCAAGATGAGGAGGAGGCAGTGGCTGCGCTTCTGTCAAGCAATGGGGAAAGAGAAACAGGGTGACGCGAAGCTCAACACTGGGCTCCCACCTCCGCTCGGGACTCCCAGAGCCACTCACCTCCGAGATCCCGTCGGGATCAGGGCAACGCGTGGGCCCACGTCATCGCGGGTGCCAGGGAAGGAAGGTGGCGCGGCGGCGGCGGCGCCCCGCGGTCACGAGGTAGAAGGAGGGGAGGAGCGGGGCGAGTGGTGACCCTAGGGATGCTACTCCTCACGAATCTCAAATATTGGGTGCACAAGTGCTATATATAGGAACGGCGAGATCAAGGATTGGTTCACTAGGCTAGATACAGGCCCATTTTGGCCCAATATTAGAGAAATTCTGCAATCTCGTTCACTAGGTAATTCTGCAAGCTGTTGATTGCAATGCAGTGTAGAAGGCCCTTAGGGATTGCGATGCAGTCTTCTGAGAAATTCTGCAAGCTGTTGATTGCAACATGTAATTCTGTTGATTGCAACATGAAATTCTGATGTCTAAACAACTCCTCACGAATTCAACACGTGCAGTGTTAGCCGGTACATCACGAAGATAATTCTGATGTCTAAACAACGAGCCTGCTTCTTTATTGTCTAGCCCTGCAAAAGATTCTCAATTGATTATGCTATGTGTTCATGACGACGAAATATGAATATCCGAGTCTGATGAAGAATTTGATTAACTCCATTGAATAGGCAAGCTGGAAAGATGCCTCCATTCCATCCCTGTGTTTTCTCAAATTGATTTTGTTCGACTTCGAGTACATCACCAAATGTAGCAAGTTCTCTCAACCCACCCCTTCTCAGGTGTTGATTTCGAGTAAAATGTTAGAGAGAAGGTTCAGTCGAAAAGTTTGAACTCTTGGAAAGTTTGCTCTTTTTAAAAATCCCTGTGCTGGACTTTTCTTTCCTTTTTTGAGGGAAATGCTGGATTTTTCTGATGTGATGATAGAAGAATTGGTAAGGAAAACGTGTTTTTTTTGTGATTTTGAGATAGTGCTATAGAGTTTCCCTGTGTTTTGAAGAGCTGGTTCAAACTTGCAAGTTTACGAAAATATTCTCATAATTTTTCATGGATGCAGAGATGCGATGGTGATGCCTACATATACATGTCGAAAATTAACAAGTATGAGACTCAAATAGAACGTATTGGTCATCCATATCCAGCACAATGGCATAAATTCATTTTTAAGGAAATAATCAAATTAAGATGAAAGGAAATGTAAGATGCAGGATCCCGGTTTGCCTTTGCTCCCTCCGTCCCAGAATAATTGACGTTTTTGACTTTTAGACATCACGACCGTTCGTCTTATTCAAATTTTTTGTATAAATACTAAAACAAACTTGTCAATGTTGATGATAAAACAAGTTATACAAAAATAAATAATATTTCATACAATTTTTCTGGAACGGAGGGAGCAATCCAGCTCAATTTTTGCATTCGTTTGGTAGCACCCTAAACCATGATAATACTTGTCCCAGGTTTGCATTCGTTTGGTAGCACCCTAAACCAAATATAAAAATGGAAAGAAAGAGCTTTTGTTGTGAGAGTTTGCAGTCATCTCAGAGGAATGACGATGGAATAGCAGTAGCTTGCCGAGCTGTGCGGTTGGGAGTTTTTTATTCATTTGGTTCGTTGTTGGCGGTTCTTATGCGATAAAATTAAATTCATTAATTCCGCAAGCGCACGGATCACCATTGTAGCATTTCACCTTGGAGTATTCCAGGGTTATCGTATTTATATTTCCGCAGGGAAGTAGAGCAAAAGGGGGCTGAATAATAGCAATGCATTGGATAATTTGGAGAAAGACATAATATATCAACTATACTTGAGACGGGGGTAAGATAGGCATGATATATATGGGTGACACACACATCCTCAAATCCAAGGTAAATAAAAGAAATAAAACGTAGTATACATTTGGGAGAGCAACGAGATAGAGTTAAGGCTACCTGTATGTTTATCTATTATTTACTCTTTCTAGCAATCTAATCTACAAAGGTTATCTACTCTAGTTAAGCTCATACACATACAAGTCATGTCGTTTCGGGGCACACACGTGCTAGGTTAACCGATGATGCTAGTTCAAACCTAGGGAACCGTATGCTATAATTAAGACCCTGCTGAGTCCAACCCGGACGTGGTGGATTACAGAGACCGGTGCAGCTGTCACATACCCTCGCGGCTACCATCCTCCGTGGGGCTGGGTGCCAAACGTGCATAGGCCAAGCTCTAAGCGCCATGCTTACAACCCGCCTAGAGGAACTACTCTTGATCAACGGAGCAGTCCTATCTAAGAATGAACAAGCACAGATTTCACACGACGTCATCTCCGACGAAGGCACTCTCTCGTGCTTGCTATTCCAACAATCACGGAGCACTTACTTAACAGAATAAATACACTAAATAGAAAAGAATTACTAAGACAAAACTAATTATATATTAAATAAAATAATATCTCAAAAGAGTAAGGATACAAAGAACTATACCGAACTCCGAGAAGACTCCGGAAGCCCGAGAGAGCTCTCACTCTACTCTAACTCCCAAAGCTACTACTAAACTAAACTAATGAACACTTGGATGAAGTGTGATGGTGCGAGTTGCTTATGAGGCCGGGGGGTCTATTTTATAGGTCTCCAAGGCGGTGGAAGCACTGCTGCCGACTTTGGAGAGGCGGCGCCGCCAAAGCCGGCCGGCCGGCCTAGGGGGGTGGCCGGCCGGCCGGCATTTCTGTCGGTTGGCCACCGTCTTCTGCCTCGACGCTCCAGATCATCTCCTGATGGCGGTCCGAAGGTCGGCTCCTTGCTGAGGTCGGCAGAATTGAAGTGAGGGCCAAGTAAAGGCCCAAAAGCCCACCTTCTAGAATGGCGGTGGAATTCTGCTGGGCTGGCCTTGAATTATATGTTATGGATTATTTTCCAGCCCTCTGGAGGAAGTCTGGGGCCTGCGGCCACCAGGTGGGGCCGGCCGGCCTAGGGTGGGGCCGGCCGGCCAGGGAAATTCCCTGGCTAGGCCCACTTTTCTCCATTATTCACTCCTGCATCCAAATATCCAACAAAACCTGTGGAGTAGCATTATTCCTATCTACTATGCATAAAATCTTGGTGTATGTATTTATTTACCGGTAGGGTGGCGGTCAAATCATGGTTTAACGACCGCCAACAACCTCCCCAAGCTTAAACTTTGCTCGTCCCGAGCAAACTCAACTCAGGGTACCGGCGGATCAGGAGTTACAAAGAAGCGTCCCATGGGTAATAAAGATGCAACAACATACTCCCTAAACAGTGGTAAGTTTACGAGAGCACAAAATATTCATGAGTGTTGCAAAAATCGTGGGGCTTATATGTCACACCTTGTCATGCAGCATTGAAGACTAGAACGACACTTTTGGACAAGTACACAATTCTAGCAGGTATGCATCCAGGGTTTTTATGTGCTGCAAGGTAAGGCGTAAAAATTCTCCTTTGTTTTGGCAGGCACTTCTCTTACCTACTAATGTGAGTCTTATTCCTACAAGCTTCACTCATCCTACCTTCTACCAAATGAGACTTTGTATGTGGAGCTTGGTAAGGAATGCACAAATGTTATGCATATATTGTAAAGCTAAAGAATGAGTCTCAATCAACATAGCAACTCCATGTATTTTGGTCATAGGAAATAATGTGATGGAGGGGGGGAAAATGAACTCACACTTGTGAAAGGGGGTTTTGAAAAACATTGGTCCTTTATTTTGCTCAAGATGTTTATGATAAGAACCCTATAGCCTTTGACTTTTGTCATGCAACCATGGAGGTTTTTTTTTTTACTACTCCATGGTGCAAAGGGGCTATAACTTTTTGCATGGTTCAAAGAAACATTTTGAAATATTCTTGAGCTTTTAGGATTGACCAAAAGTTTTGCAAACTCTGAAAAATGTTTGGTTGATTTATCTAAACATTCCCCTTTTTATTTGGTGGAAAGAAAATTTTCGAAAACACACGCGAAGGAATTATGACCAAAATTAGGAGTGCTTAGTTTCAAGAGTACATCAAACCTTAACAAAACTCAATACATAAACAGATGGCTATGAGTGGAGCTGTTTCGAATATTATGATATGGCTCTGGTAGGTAAATAAATCCTCACACTAAGAGAAGTGTGCCAAAACAGAAGGGTTTTAGGTACTTGCAGCAATTCAAGAAAAACATCTCTGGATGAAACCATACTAAGAAAGTGCAACAAGTCCTAATCATGCCATATCATAATCCACAATGCTCAGACTTGGTGTAACAAATGCAACCCACGGAAATAAGCAAGACTCATGATGTGATCATGCTCAAATAAAAATAACACAATGTCAGGAGTAGAGGTTGCATCTATGCGATACATGGGAAGCTAATTTGTAACTCGATCATCATTTCCCTTAAGTGTAGCATAACACCAAGATTCTAGCATTTATTCGAAACAGGGAGTTTATTTATTTATTAAGAAAGTTAGGAATACTTACCTGAGGGTCCTCCCCAAGCTTGAGTCTTTGCAAGACTCGAGCTAGTGTTGAACCCCTTCTTACCTAGGTGCCCTCTCCAAGCTTGAGTCTTTGCAAGGATTAAGCTTGATTTAGACTCTTCCTCCTCCTTCCTGACCTGCAAAAAAGAGTGAGGATGATACAAGTGGCTAACCCCTAATGAGCATCGCCGGGAATCCTATTATTTTTGTTGTTTTTAAACTTTTTTCACTTTTTGTTTTGTTTTTATAGTTTATGAAAGGAAAAACAAGTGTTAGGCCTAGCTAGGATAACGATTGGGATGGCCTCCCCAATCGGAGGGCTCTCATTTTTACGTCTTTGAGCTAGACGTTCTCCATGTCTTCAACTTGTTTGGACCTCACTCGTTGGAGAATTTGGCGGGGCAGAGGTTCCTTCTTTCTTCCGCCACACTTTGGTTGTCTTCTTTGTGCTTGTGGCGGCGACCTTTTCTTCAATAGGCGCCTTTGTTGTGCTCTCATTAGTCGATACCGTAGCTGCCTTCTTCTTTCTTGAGCGCCTTGCTCTCCTCTTCTTAGGCGATTGTGACTCGCCTACTCCTTCTTGTGGTGGAGGAGCAAGAGGGGCTTGAGGTGTGTTTGGCGGCTGAGGCATTCTCCTTTGAGTCCTCCAATAATTAGCTGGCCTTCTTGCATTCTCTCTTGCCAGATAGTTTCTCATATGTGCAATGAGCTTCTCTGGCTGTGGCATGGGTGGAGTAATCTCGATCTTCTCCACTTCCCTTGGGTCCTTTCCATATATGACCCTCACTTGCTTGCATTGTTCAACCTTAGGCTTGAAGCTGAACGTCTCTTCCCTGCCGTTGAAGTCCAAGTGGATCTCTCCTGCCCCCACGTCGATGTTGGCGTTGGTGGTGCTCAAGAAAGGCCTCCCAAGGATGAGAGGGGTCTTGACATCCACTTCCATGTCAAGCACAACGAAATCGACGGGGACGAAGAAATTTCTGATCTGCACGGGCACTTCTTCGACAATCCCCAAGGGCAGGCGTAGTGACCCGTCTGCAAGCTGGAGCTTCATAATCGTTGGGGACAACGGGTGGTTTAACCCATCGTACATCGCCTTCGGCATGATGCTCACACTTGCTCCTAAGTCACATAGTGCCCGAGCGAAGCACCTATCGTTGACCAAACACGGAATGGTTGGCCATCCGGGATCATTTCTGACCACATCCTTGGGGAGTGCAGCATCCAAGTCGCTCTCTTCACACCTGATGGTTATTGCATTCACACTCTCCTTGGGATTAACTTCTGGTTGCCCAGGAAGTTTACCCGCACGAGAAGACTGCACAGCTGAAGCTATTTGCGCGATTTGCGTTTCTAGCATTTTATTATGGCTTAGCTGATTTTGCAGAGCAGTGCTGAATGACTCTAGCTTGGCATCTATGCTCTCTAAAGCCTTGTCGGTAGTAAGAAACTTCTTACTAATACTATCATTAATCTTGACCTGGCCGAGAACTAGATCCTTGATAGAGGGCTCAAAACGGGAAAGATTACCATTGTTACCTCCCTGATTCTTGTTGAAGGAGAGGTCGGGCCTGGAGTTCCAACCATAGTTGTTCTGGGAGCGGTACCCATTGCCATTGTTGAGGAAATTGCATTCCTCTCTCGCATTCGGGCAATTGATGCCCATATGCCCTGTGTTGCCGCATTCTTCACAAGTCATGCGGGAGTCCGCAACTTGCAGGTCCTGTGGAGATTTCACCTTGCGGAGGAGCTGGTCGAGCTTGATGGCGAGCATGTCCATCGTCTCCACTTGGTGAACTCCACGGGTCTTGGTGCTCGCCGTTTGGCGTTCACCATGAGTCTGGTTGGCCGCCACCTTCTCAATCAGCTTCTTAGCGTTCTTCATGCTAAGAGAGAAGAAGGAGCCGCCTGCTGCGGCGTCGAGGTGCTCTCGAGCGGACGGCCTCAAACCGTGGTAGAAACTCTGTATGAGGAGCCATTCTTCCATGCCATGGTGTGGGCACGAGAGAACGTACTCCTGCATCTTGTCCCAGGCTTCCGCGGTCGACTCATCTGCGAGCTGTTGGAAGCCTGATATCTTGTTCCGCAGGGCAGTCGTCTTGCCCGGCGGGAAGAACTTGGCGAGGAAGGCATTAGAGCATGCCGTCCACGTGTCGAGGGACTCTTGGTTCGCGTAAAACCACTGGAGAGCCTTCCCCAACAGAGAGAATGGGAAAAACTGTAGTCGGATGGCGTCCTGAGGTGCATCCTTCATGGCGAAAGTGTTGCACGTCATCAAGAACCTTTGGAGGTGAGCGTTCGCATCCTCCGACGGCTTCCCACAGAAAGGACTAGCCAAGATCATGTTGATCAAGACTGGCTTGAGCTCGTAGTTCTTGTTGGTGATGCGCGGGTTGGGACCCACGCGGATGTTCTCCGTAGTCGGCGCGGAGAAATCGTTGATCATCTTCTCGATCGGGTCAACCATGTTGCTGTTTGTTGATGAAGATGGAGGGTGATCGACAATCGTCGGAAGGGATCCTTCAAGAGCCAGAACTTTTAATCGAGCGTGGGTGGGAGGAGGGGTAAGCCTGGCCCTCACCCTTCTCAAGAACTGTTCGGGATCTGGGTGGAAGTTTTCTGGTAGGTCGAAACCAGTCATGCACAGTCCTGTTTCAAATTTCCACAACAAAGAAAGACAGGACAAGGGTAAGCCCGCAAAAGTAAGTGATAATTACTCTTCTCACAAACTTCAATGCATTTATTCAGTTCCTAGCTGCTACTTCCCCGGTAACGGCGCCAGAAATGCTTGTTGGCGGTTCTTATGCGATAAAATTAAATTCATTAATTCCGCAAGCGCACGGATCACCATTGTAGCATTTTCACATTGGAGTATTCCAGGGTTATCGTATTTATATTTCCGCAGGGAAGTAGAGCAAAAAAGGGCTGAATAATAGCAATGCATTGGATAATTTGGAGAAAGACATAATGTATCAACTATACTTGAGACGGGGTAAGATAGGTATGATATATATGGGTGGCACACACATCCTCAAATCCAAGGTAAATAAAAGAAATAAAATGTAGTATACATTTGGGAGAGCAACGAGATAGAGTTAAGGCTACCTGTATGTTTATCTATTATTTACTCTTTCTAGCAATCTAATCTACAAAGGTTATCTACTCTAGTTAAGCTCATACACATACAAGTCAAGTCGTTTCGGGGCACACACGTGCTAAGTTAACCGATGATGCTAGTTCAAACCTAGGAAACCGTATGCTATAATTAAGACCCTGCTGAGTCCAACCCGGACGTGGTGGATTACAGAGACCGGTGCAGCTGTCACATACACTCGCGGCTACCATCCTCCGTGGGGCTGGGTGCCAAACGTGCATAGGCCAAGCTCTAAGCGCCATGCTTACAACCCGCCTAGAGGAACTACTCTTGATCAACGGAGCAGTCCTATCTAAGAATGAACAAGCACAGATTTCACACGACGTCATCTCCGACGAAGGCACTCTCTCGTACTTGATATTCCAACAATCACGAATCCCACAACAAGACTTCTACGAGCACTTACTTAACAGAATAAATAAACAAAATAGAAAAAAATTACTAAAAGAAATAAATAAAGACAAAACTAATTATATATTAAATAAAATAATATCTCAAAAGAGTAAGGATACAAAGAACTATACCGAACTCCGAGAAGACTCCAGAAGCCCGAGAGAGCTATCACTCTACTCTACTCTACTCTAACTCCCAAAGCTACTACTAAACTAAACTAATGAACACTTGGATGAAGTGTGATGGTGCGAGTTGCTTCTGAGGCCGGGGGGTCCATTTTATAGGTCTCCAAGGCGGTGGAAGCACTGCTGCCGACTTTGGAGAGGCGGAGCCGCCAAAGCCGGCCGGCCGGCCTAGGGGGGTGGCCGGCTGGCCGTCCCTTCTGTCGGTTGGCCACCGTCTTCTGCCTCGACGCTCCAGATCATCTCCTGATGGCGGTCCGAAGGTCGGCTCCTTGCTAGGGTCGGCAGAATTGAAGTGAGGGCCAAGTAAAGGCCCAAAAAGCCCACCTTCTAGAATGGCGGTGGAATTCTGCTGGGCTGGCCTTGAATTATATGTTATGGATTATTTTCCAGCTCTCTGGAGGAAGTCTGGGGCCTGCGGCCACCAGGTGGGGCCGGCCGGCCTAGGATGGGGCCGGCCGGCCAGGGAAATTCCCTGGCTGGGCCCACTTTTCTCCATTATTCACTCCTGCATCCAAATATCCACCAAAACCTGTGGAGTAGCATTATTCCTATCTACTATGCATAAAATCCTGGTGTTATGTATTTATTTACCGGTAGGGTGGCGGTCAAATCATGGTTTAACGACCGCCAACATTCGTACCGAGTTGGAGATGCGAGGAATCTTTTGCCATGGTTCCATCTCTGCTGATTTGGCTTCATCCCACGCTGCTGTGTTCTAAAAGGAATGCATTTTTAAGTCAAAAGTTGACTAATTTTTTGAGAAAATTACAAACATCTAAGACACTAAATAGATAGAATATAGAAATATATTTCATGCTAATTTGATGTCACAAATCTTTATTTTTTCTATAATATTTAATCTCTACTATATATTAAGTCTCAGAGAGGTCGTCAGCCCACAATTTTTAGCCAGATTTTTCAGTTTCAGACCTCTGCTTACCGATTTGGAGGCAAAGTTCGCCTATTTGTTTCTATGCCGAATTCAAATTACTGAGTTCAACACGAGTTCGATTTTCCGAATTTTCATGAGTGGGAAACGAAGAGGAGACTATTTAGAATCCGTTTTTCTCATCTATTGGCATTGGTGCGCTTTAATATCGTCGATCTGGGAGCTCCAACTTTCTCTAATGGTATGTAGAGTTCTTCTTCTGGACGATACAGTCGAGAGGTAAAAGAAGGTTATTTTGGGCAGTTGGGCTGTGCTATGTTGTAAGTTGGGCCGCCCGCATGGACCATAACTGCTAGCGGGTTGGCTTCGGTTGGAAAGAGAGTTGGGCCACGCTGGGCTGGATGGTCTGACTGGGGATAAACAATTTTTGCGCCAATCCTATACGTAGGGCGGGCTACATTTAAGCTTTGACAGAACAGTGTTTGAGATTCGTGCTAGACTTGATCAACGTGTGAGATTCAGGCAGGTGGGAAGAGGAGGAGTCAGATGCTGATACGTGGCAGCTTCCTATTGGAGCGGGTGGGAGGGAGGAGAAAAAGAACCGGTTTTAAAATTTCAAACGCATTTTTCTCCCAAACCGTAAGTCCGTTTTCGAATCCGTTTGAACCAACATGTTGTTTAGAATTAATGCTACAAAATGAGATCCAATATGAATATTTTTTGAAATTTTTAAAATCCAAAATTTTTGTCAACATTTTGAATATACTGTGTCAACATTTTGTTTGTACTATGTTGCCACACCCCAAAATTTCAATTTTGGGATGTGAACCGTTTTCCAATTTTCTCAATGGTTTAAATTGTTTTCTTAAATTTTGTTTAAAAAGAATTTATTTTGTCTTATCAAATGTTCGCATCAAGTGATTTACTTTTATTTTAGTTGAAATATTTATTTATAATGGTTTGATTATGAAAATGTTTAAATAAACAAATTTCGTTTGTCTCAAAACTTTCAAAGTGCTTGTTTTGAATTTATAGTGTTTTGTTTGAAATGGTTTGACTCTTTTCATTATTTTATAAAACCAGAAAATTTATTCTAAAAAATAAATAAGCCAACACCCTTCCTAAATGGGCCTCTAATCCACCTAATTCTGTCCGTAATCATTTTGTTTCCCTAGCTCTCTTTCACATGAGACAACTAAACCACCCTCAGACTAAACAAAAACAAAAGGAACATCGATCATTTATTCTTCCCTTGTCGCTGGTTCTTTTCTCCATGGCAGAACGCCCAAAGCTCATACTCATGCACAATAAAACCTGCGCCTACACCCTAGCAAGCATCAAAACCGTTCCCTCTTCACTCCCCATGAGTTACCATCAAAGGGAAATGAAAACTGCCGCTGCAATGGTCATTACTTGCCCTCCTTCATGGCTGGCCGTTCTCCTCCCCTCCCTGCCCTTTCCTCTCCCTCCCTTGGACCTATAAAAGCATGCCTAGGCGTCCTTGTGCTGGCTGACGACCTTCCCTACCTCTTCCTCTTCCTTCCCAATCAATAACCACGAATTCACCTTTGTGTCTCTGCTGCGCCAGCCATGGCGTCCTCTGTTGGCATCGACGTTCCCGGAGATCCAGCCAATGGAATGCCCCCAAATTTCACCAGCAGGTGCCATGAAGTCCTCTACAACATATCCAAATTTCAAGCCAAGGGGTTACCTGAATCGACGGGGATCTGCGTCGCAATCACCACTGCTCGTGTTCTGGAATTTCCCTACGCGCGAGATGGTAAACCCGTCCTTGTTCTGGCCTGTATACTCTTCTATATGATACAAAAACCATACTGTAATGTGTTCCATCAAATCTTCTATCTTTTCACATGAGATCTCCTTGAGTCCTGGGTCCATTTGTCCAGGAACGCGATTTCTCTCCAAACTGTCGCAGCACAACCTTGCTGTGTTTAAGTGACTCGATCTCCGTTTACAGTGAGTTTCTGTCCAACCCATCATGCGTTCGTCGTGTTCCAACTAATTCTACACATTCCTGTTTAAGTCGTTTCTTGATTCTCACAGCCAATCATCGGGAGCGCACATTTCAACATTATGATGTCTGAGCAGACGACAGTGAATCTGTGAGCATTCAGTTCCGTTTTCCCATTCCCAAGGATATTTCTATCCACGTTGAATCTGGCCATTGAATCAATGATTCTTTGTCTACAGGGTGCTTCATTCGTGTCACCAAAAGCACCAACAAGTTTGTTTTTGCATCGCTCGACGTCGTGACCGTTGTCCGCCAACTGACGTCACTTGCATCGTTCAAGGTTCTCCGCTGTTGCATATCTGTTGGTGAGCCCTTCTATGAACTTCTTTACACCTCCAAACTCAATTGAGCTCCTATTGTTGCATATCGTTCTTAGCCATGTGTGTTTGTGTCTGTTGGTTGTTTGCGCGAATAGGATAATATGCGTTGGAAACCACATGAAGATCTTAAAGACCGAGAAATGATATCATTGAGCAGCAACACTAAAGAGGCAAGTGTCCTTGATGCATTTTGTATCCTTATTTATAAATGTTTTGTTTATAAAGTTGCATGCTTGAGTCAATATGAATGCGAACCTATTTGTAGGGTTTACTAGTATATTGTTATATCATTCCTTGTCACCTTAGTTTACCTTTACTGTTTATGGGTAGAATTGCTTAGACTTGCTTTATGTCGGGTTGGAAAGGTTATAACATGATTAATTGAACTGTTGTCACATGAGGGTTAAATGGTAATCTTTAGCAACATGAATGGAGCTTAGGAATTTGGGTGACTATGGTTTGGGAGCGGTGCTGGGGTTACCGACCGCTCGGGGGCTGTTTGGGGTTACCGGCAGTCCTTTTGTTTGCTAGTCACCTAAATCTAAGGATCGGTTCGTGGAGCGACCACCCATGAATACCGTACAGCCACGAGTCCAAGTATGGGCGCGGCCTGGCCTATTAAATAGTGGAGACCAGTTCCGTGCGTGCCAAACGGTGGTGCAAAGAAGGCGGGTTACGCTGGAATCGTCGGGAGAGAGATGTGTGGGGACAGGAGGGTTACTCCTCGAAACCATCTGGCACCAGAGGGGGCCTCTAGGGTGAAGGGTATACTTCCCTATCGGTGGAACCTCAGTGGGCACGTACAAGCTGGAGGAAGCTATGGAAAAGCCTTGTTGTGATCTGCACACCTAAGGAAGTGTGCATGTGCTTGGCCGGCACGGCATAAAGGAGACTTTAGTCCACCTGGCAACAGGGGATGAAATCACAAGCTCGTGGGGAAATGTGTACAACCTCTGCAGAGTGTAAAACTGTCATGACAGCCGTGCTCACGGTCAAGAGCGGCATGGACCCTCACACGATTAGTTGGGAATGTTGGTTCTGGAAGGGCAATCACAGTGGGGTAACTGTGATCGGGTGGTGTAACCCGTAGATTTACAGGTAGAGTAATCTGTTGATACGTTTGGGTGTTTGGAACCCTTGATCTTGGCAAGGTGGAGTAACCTTGGCCGTCTGGAGATATATATCACCAAGTAAATAGGGTATGCTTTTATAAAATGTTTTACTCAATCGCATTTATGCAAATAGACCTCTTTAAGCCTTTCTTGTTGTTAGCCAACATGTCATACTTTTTCCCCCATTTGCTGAGTACTCTATGTACTCACGTGAAATATGTACCTTTTCCGTTTGCTGTTCAGTGAATAAAGCTGCCAAGGAATGCCTCAAAGATGAGAGGTGGAGATCTAGGCCTGCGAATCTTCCGGTCGACTGCCTGTAGAGTTGAAGAATGCCGACGCTTAGATCTATTCCGCTACAATGTAATCTTTTCTTTTAGACCTGTTAGACATTCTTGTAATAATTTTATCGATTTAATAAAGATATTGTTCTTTTATCGCATAAATTGTCCTGTGTGCGTGAAAACTTGATCCTGGGCACGCATACAGATGCATTCGGTTTTGGTTTTTGAAACCGGGTGTGACATATGTCAACATTTTTTTGTTACTGGATCAACATTTTTTTTTCAAAATGTTGACTCATGCTCTAAAAATGTTGAAATAGGTTTACAGAAATGTTGACTCTTTTGTTTCAAAATATTGACGGCTGAGTTGGGCTGAGCTTCTCAGATTTGATGGGCTATTGGGCTGATCTATAAGTTGATAATCGTAGGACGCTCTATGTATAGGAGGTCCCCAATTTTTGCAGTTTGCCAACACCGCTCTTCCATGAAAAATTGAAACACTACGCTCAAAAAGAAAATAATTGAAATACGCCTAAAAAAAGAAAAAAGAAAAATTGAAACACCGAATCCTTCTTCCCGTAGATGAAACGTTCCCGTAGGTGAACATACTACGTTTGTTTGCTTCCGTACGTCCGTAGCTCACATGAATTCCAGGATGATGAAGGCCACCCGCTGCTTTTTTTCTCTGTCTTGCATAGCAGGCACGTCCAACGACCACGCCAAGGAACCATCGCTCGTGTGTTGCAGGACCGTAGCGCCACCTGTTCATCCTCACACTCACCAGCTCGCTCCTTCCGTCCCTCACGCATCTGCATTCGCCGTGGGCGATTCAAGATGTGGAGAGGTGTGCCCTGAAATTCTTGGGAATAAGATGTTATTTTGGTACATTGTATTGTGTTATTTTACCATTTGATTAGAGTCTCAGAACCTTTGCATGGATGATGTGGTGCAAGCTAAGTGAGCATGTATCGTACCTGTCAAAGCATGATAGATTTCTGTGTGAAGTGAATTTTGTTGATTGATTATGTAATAATGTTTAATATTACTTTAGACGGTCAATGTATTGAGATACTCCTGTAGCAACGCACGGGTAAATTACTAGTAAACTTAAGATAGTTTGACTTTGATTAAATTTTAGAATTTCTTTGATCAAATTTTGGGTTTGTTCTCTGTCGCCTCAATATGGGCCCAGCAAGAAGTCACGAAGCAGACGCCATTCCCAGTCCCAGCCCGTTTCACGTCCCATTGGGAAACTTTCACGAACCCGCACCCATTTCCCCCCTGCTTCCCTCTCTGAAATTCAAATCTCCTCTTCCAATCTCCCCAGTCCCTCCTCGCATTCCCCGCACCATGGCGCCCGCTGCGGCCGTCTCCGCCGCCGGCGCCGACGAATCCAACCGCCTCGCGCTCGAGTTGGCGCGCGTGCTGGACGATTGCCGCGCCTCCCTCGCCGTACACCCTCGTAAGCTGCGGGAGCTCGCGGAGCTCCGCTCCTCTTCCTCATCCTGCGGCGGCGGGAGTGGCCGCTTCCTCCCCGCCTTCTGGATCGCCATCACGCCGCTCTTCGACCTCGCCCGCCGATCCGCAGCCTCCGACCGCGTCGCCCGCTTCGTCGCCGCCTTCGCGTCCGCGTCCGCGTCGGCGGACGGCGGTGGGGACGGGTTCCTAGAGGGGTTCCTCCGTTGCCTGGTCAACGCGTCCGGGGCCGCGCACCGGCCGGCGCGCTTTCGCGCCTGCCAAATCATATCTGAGGTGAGCGAAAAATTGGTCAGAAGTTTTGTTTCCGTACTTAAGACCTAGGAATTATGTGTTTTTTTTCTGGCGCAATTCTAGTTTTTGTTGGTACTCTATGGAGCTGTATAACTGTTAACAAAGGGGTTGGTTGTGGTTTCAAAATTGTGTTCCTCTTTACACGATCTTAGATTTAGATTTAACGTCCTTATGCAAATTCACTCCAATACAGATCTACTCATGACATGCAAATCTTCTGCAGCCTGCATCTCGAAAGTAAAATGTTGGTGTATTAAGTCTGCTGTGTTGCTATGCCTAATTTGCTAGTTTCTTTCAGGCTGAGTTCTTCAGTTGCGAAGATATTTGTACTTCAGTTTCCTGGTCTTGAGTTGATCCCTTCCACTTGATTGTGAATATTTGTAATGCTGCTCGCAGATTATAATGCGGTTGCCAGATGATGCTGAGGTGGGTGATAAGATTTGGGATGAAGTGATTGACTGCATGAAGATTCGGGTTCAAGATAAAATCCCAGCAATTCGCACTTTTGCTGTGCGTGCATTGGCTCGTTTTGCAAGTGATGGGGAGGATGGTGGAATTCTTGATCTCTTTCTTGAGACCCTTGACACGGAACAGAATGCTGTACGTGAAATCATTATCGCTTCTCAATTGTTCATGCTGGGTTCTTATTGTTGTTCCATCTGATTATGGCCTTGTTTCATGTCTGAAGGAGGTCCGGAAGACAATAGTTTTGTCTCTTCCGCCATCAAATGCTACATTGGAGAGTGTTATTGGATCAACGCTTGATGTTAGTGAATCAGTTAGGAGAGCAGCATATTCTGTTCTTTCAACTAAATTTCCTCTGCAGAGTCTTAGGTGAGTAATCTACATTGGAAGTAGAACAGACCAATGGATATGTATGAAATGCACAGTTTTACTATGTGTGTGAACTGATGAATTTTGTTTGGTTTCAGCATCAAGCAAAGGACTACTCTTCTTCACAGAGGCCTGTCTGATAGGTCTTCTTATGTGAATAACGAGTGCCTGAAGATGCTGAAGGATGAGTGGCTTGTTAAATACTGCGATGGGGATGTTATTAACCTTCTCAGGTTTCTTGATGTTGAGACATATGAGTCAGTTGGTGAATCTGTGATGGCGGTGCTTCTGAAAGATGGTGCTTTGCGAGTGCAAGATGGTCAGAGTATTAGGCAGTACCTCACCACAAATGGTGAAAATGAAGGTAAACATAAATCTGAACAAAACCAGAAGCCTTTATATCTATGGTTTAGTCTTGCAATTTTCTTAGATTAATTTTTGTTCATGACGAAATATGAATCTCGAACTGTGAGATATGCAACAAAGTCAAATGAAACGAACAAACCCAAAATACGATTCCATGATTTTATAGGTTTTTTCTCAAATTATTTTGTTTGACAATACAAGAACATCAAATTGCATCCAGTCATCCTTTATTTTTCTCTTTGTTGATATTAGCGTCCTTAATAATTACAGCAGAACAAGTTTCCAATATTCAACTAATGGATGCCGAGGTTGCTCTTTACTGGAAAATCATGTGCAAGCAGTTGCAAGCTGAAGCTCAGGTGAACACTCAACCTTTTTACCTTTTACGTAGTATTTTGTGGCAGGAAGCCTGCAAGAATGAGACTTACTAACTTATAATTGTTGCCAACACTGTAAACATGAGAAATTATTTTTCTTTTGACTGGAATTTGACCTTCATTCCATTTATAGTTCACAAGCACAGTACCCCATTTTACTATATATTTTTCTGTGTGATTGTGATAAGTAACTGAAGGGGAGCCTTGGCGCAGCGGTAAGAGCAGGCCCAATAGTGGGCGTGTCGACCAGTGTGTCAGGCTTTTGGTCAGAGAAATCAGGAGAGAGAGGGTGGCTTGTCGCGGCAGGACGCGCCGGTCGCGTGGGTTCTTTGTCTGATGAATGGTGGGTCCAACAGTGAATAGTTGAGACAAGTTAGTTGCATGCTTGTCTATTTGTTTGTCTACAAGACAAGTACTTGTCTCAACTATTGGGCTTGCTCTAAAGCTGTTGCCTTGTGACCATGAGGTCATGGGTTCAAGTCCTGGAAACAGCCTCTTGTAGAAATGCAGGGTAAGGCTGCGTACAAAAGACCCAAAGTGGTCGGACCCTTCCCCGGACCTTGCGCAAGAGGGAGCTACGTGCACCGGGCTGCCCTTTTATTGTGATAAGTAACTGAGGGGTGTTATAGCAAATATGTTACTTTTTTTAGATGACTTGGCTAAAAGAAACAGCCATGTCCAAGTCTAAACATCTTAGATCGCGTGTCAATGAACCCCCAATGCATTAATATTTTTTGTTAGGATTCCTGTTTCATAATTGGACTGACAGCCTGTTATTGCAGTATGCTACACACATCAATAACAGCTGATTAGGTGCACAAGCTGAGTCGATTAATTTCCTTATTTTCTCGAAGTGAATCGCCTCTTGAATTTGCTTGTTCGGCATCTTTGGTATATGAGAACACAGCATTACTGAAATGTAAACAATAAGATGGTGAATTATAGTGTTATCGTTTCTCTTAAATGTCTTTCATCCCACTTCCCTGAATTACAGTATTATTATTTATTTCTCTTAAATGTCTTTCCTCCCACCTCCCAGTCTATCTCCTACTTTCCTCTATCGCAAAGAATCCCCTCCCCTTCTCTGTGTTCAGGCATGAAAGATACATGTGGTCTACTAATTTTCAAAGGGTCTACTGAAATTTCGGAATTTTGGGAAAAGGAAAAGTGTTATGAAAAAATGGCTACTTCACTGGCTGATATTGGCTTGTTCCCAGATGACAATACCATTACTTCAAAGTCAAACAAACACCAATATATTAGTCACTAAGTCAGCAATTCTTCTGCAGGCCAAAGGCTCAGAGGCTGCATCAACTACTGGTGCAGAAGCAGCAGTATATGCTGCTGAGGCTTCTGATAAAAATGATCTACTTGACAGTGTCCTTCCAAGCACAATAACCGATTATGTTGATTTGGTAAAAGCGCACCTTTCTGCTGGTAAGTAGTGGTTATAATGGGCTGGTCATTCACTATAAAATATATAATTGGGCATTTATCATAGGCTAATTTCATTGCTTATTTGTCCCATTTTAGGACCAAATTATCACTTCACATCAAGGCAACTATTGTTGCTTGGTGAAATGCTGGATTTTTCTGATACAACGAACCGGAAGATTGCAAGTTCTTTTCTGCATGAGCTTCTGAAGAGGCCACTTGATCATGAAGTTGATGATGATGGGAACCAGATTGCCATTGGAGATGGTGTGAGTCTTGGAGGAGACAGAGAGTGGGCGAAAGCAGTCGCAGAATTGTCGAAAAAGGTGCATTCTTCGGTTGGCGAATTTGAAATGGTGATCTCCACTGTTGTTGAAGAGCTGGCTAGACCTTGCAGGGAGAGAACAGCTGACTTCATGCAGTGGATGCATTGTCTTGCTGTGACAGGTCTTCTTCTCGAGAATACTTCAACCCTCAGGAATCTGCAGGGCAAAGCAATTGAGCCTTCAGAACTGCTTCAGTCTTTGTTGCTTCCTGCAGTAAGTCCAATTGTTTTACAATCATCTAGGTCTATTCTGTATTATATATCATAGGGCTTCGCAAGACCTGAAGTTGCTTCCATTGATCTTATCTCATGCAGGCAAAACAAAATCACGTTGATGTACAAAGGGCTGCTTTAAGATGCCTTTGTCTTCTTGGATTGTTAGAGAATAGACCGAACACAGAATTGGTGAAGCAGCTGTGCTTATCTTTCATTAATGGTCCTGACCTGGTTAGTGCCATGGCATCCAAAGCCTTGATTGATCTTGTAACTTGGCATGGTCCACAAGAAATAGACCAGGCCATTGGAATTGAGTTGCCAGATGCTAGCTATGAAAAGTCTCAGTTCACAACAGTTGACATCTCTGATTTGAACGGCGATGATCTAAATATTGGAATTCTTGACCTTCTGTTTTCTGGATTTCATAAGGATGACTGGGAATTCAGTCTAGAGGGTGACAATCATGATAATGTCCCAACTATTCTTGGTGAAGGATTTGCAAAATTTCTTCTTCTTAGTGACAACTTTACGAGTATATCTGCTGACCTGCATGCTATTATCCTAGCTCAGCTTGTTAGATTGTATTTCTCTGAAGAAACTAAAGAACTTGAAAGGTCAATTGCTCGTTTATCCTCTGTTGTTTCAAGTCATTTGTTTGTTGCACGGTCTTATATGTGTTTGTTTTTCCAGATTGAAGCAATGTCTGTCTGTCTTCTTTCAGCATTATCCTGCGCTCTCTGACAAACACAAGGCAAGTTGATGAAGTGCATCTTGGATTGAAATTATATTGTGTAACTTAATTGTAAATTATTTAACTGACGGCCCCCTTCCTTTTACAGGGTTGTGTCTCCAACGCTTTTGTACTAGTCATGAGAGCTATGTGGCCAGGTTTATATGGTAATCCTGGGGGCAGCACACATGTAATTTCAAAGAAGCGGAAAAATGCAATCCAAGCTGCTCGTTTTATGGTGCAAATGGTGCAAACACAATTATTTTCAGCAGAAAGTACAGATCAAGCTTCTAAGAGTCCTGAAAGTGCCTCAAATTCAGCAGATATGTCAAGCAATTTTGACGTCAGCGAGGAAGGGCTTGCCATCCGTATTGCAGTAGAGGTATCGTCAAAAACTCATGAAATAACACATCATCTACTATTGCAAGACACTGAGCTAAACGTCCCTCACGGTTTGGTTAATAATAAATAATTAGAAAATCTAGGAAAAAAACTGACATCAATTGCTGGGAATGTTCTAGGTAGCGAATTGTCCAGATAAGAAGACAGCAGCTGGGAAGGCATATGCTCTGGCGTTGTGCAAGGTTGCTGTGCTTCTAAGGTTCCGACAATCAGAACAGAAGGCTATCAAGTGCATGAGAGGACTGATTAATTCATTGGCTGCTTTAGTGGCTTCCGACAAAGATCTCATGAAGGAGCTAGCTCAAATGTCAGCACGACTTAGATCTCTTGATGCCTGTCCTGAAGAAGAATTGCCACAAGATGAAATTGATGCCATATTCAGTACGTCTGGCTTATTAATGATTTCAATGCATCTCCACAATTTTGTAACCTTGCTTTATAATAGTTCACACCACACCTTATCTTTGTTGCTTCTCAGATAAACTAGGATTGGATGGCGGCTTCAAGCTGGATACCAACCAAGCAATGCCACCAACACCAGCTCCACGGTCAGTCCGGGCTGCAGCTCCTTCCAGAAGAAGAAATAGGCGGGCAGCATCCTCTAGCGATGAAAGTGACGCAGATGGTGAAGAAGTGAACTTCCCTGCATCATCGGTGAGCAGGGTTCCAGCCACTCCAAGCATGACCGCCGCACGCCCTCAGCGAGCAAGCAAGGCCACAGCTTTGAGCAAGATGTCTGCGAGACCTGCTGCGGTTTCTTCCGAGGATGAGTCTGACGACCAGTCTGAGGTGACGAGCGAGGAGGACGAGGAATCATCGTAGGTTTTTGTTGTATGACGAACTGTAGGTTCTGATGTTCTTGACTGGAAGAACAAGTTGTAACTATATTTAAAGTTGTCTCTCATATTTATAGTATAGCAGTGTCTTACTGTCAGACCATTATGTATTGTATTATGACACAGGCCCACAGGTCACACTACAGTCCTGTTGCCACTGCTTGTAAGATATGGCACTGCGTATGTGGTCTGAACCTGTGGGAAGTGGTATTTCCCGCCTGCAACTTTTAAAAAAAAAACTGGTTTCAACCGGATTCAGACTTTATAGTGAGTTGTGCAGCATCTTATGTTATCCACCGTTTCATTGCGCTAGAATGGTACTATTCTTGAATAACAATTTGCAAGGTCACTAGTTTCATCCTTGAGGATCTGAATTCTGGATCATGTTTGTGGATTTCACGCTGAGCTTCAGCGACCCATGGCTAAATTGACTGAACCTGAATGTTAGCTTGTTGCTAAGTTTGCTATCTTTAATCTGTGCATTATCTCGATCCTCCTCCAAACATGATAGTACTGCAGAATAGGCGCTGTGTACAACGAAAATGACACTTAGGCTACTACTTAGCGTTCGGATTAAGCGTTAGCTCGGTCAGCGGTGACGGAAGTACTCAAAGCAGGTCTTCCTATATTTTTCAAACGAAGCACCCGACGGACCGCGCACGTAAGCACCTTTTCAGGAATGTCTTGACTTTGGAGGGAATCGACAAGCGCGTCAAGCATCCAGCGGCAAGCTACATGCAAAGCGCGTGAACGTGGGTTACTTTCTCTCGGCTTCGGGCATAAATGGAGAGAGTTGGGATTCGTCTTGCATCCTTTAGCTAGCCCAGATCAGTTTCTCTCAAGTCATGTGTCCCACTGCCCCGTCGCAGAGAGGAAGGAATCTCTGGACTCTGGAGGCAACGAAATTGAAACGACGGTCATGATCGATCGACCTGTTCGATCTCTAACACGTTGTTGAGCTGGCACGCGGGGTCGAAAGATTTCTAAAACTGGCACCCGCGCGCCGTCCAAATTCTGTTCCAGCCGCGCCGCGTCATGCATGATCTGCGTACATTTCACGCAGCGCCGCGGCCAAAGAACGTTAAGCTTCAAACCGAAGTAAGTAAACAGGACATAGCTAGTGAAGCTGATAAGTGTGAAAAGATCGTTACGCGAAAGATCTCTCCAAAGGGTTGCTGCGAAATGACGCTGTGGATGCAGGCGTGTGCACTAATACTTTTGTTTGCCAGTAACCATAACCTGGGCGACCACTACTCTATATATAGTACACGTGCTCCTCCTTCGCTAACCTCCTCTCCCCCTGTCTCCAAAACTACTTCAAATTGGGCTCCCAGGAGCAGGTTTCCTTCATCAAAAGTTCAGTTCATCTTGCAATCTGACGGATACTCGGTCGGAGTAACATGGAGAGAACCGGTACGTCTCTCTTTAAAACCTTGAGCTAGCTAGTTTCATGTTGCACAGATCCTGACCTTTGTATTCTCCTCTGACTCATCCGGCCTTTACCTCGTCAGCATATTTGAATTAATGCATGCTTTTTATGTGTGTACACCTTACCTATTGATTACTGGTTGTTAATTTCGTTGGATGTGTAAGCAAAAATCTTATATGGATGCGGTATGTTTTGCCTTGTCAGAGGTTGGCGGAAACATGCATCCCCGCACGAGGACGACGACGGAGACGATCAGCTGGCAGTGGCCATGTGGAGCTGCTTGCAAGATGGTGCGCCAGGTGACGACCTGCTGCCCGCACGGCTGCCGCTGCTGCTGGCATGGGTATGGCACTCCTGCCACTCCATATGCAGGAGCAGGACAACATCCTCCTCATAATCACCACCAGCATCATCAAGAGCAGGTTAGTATACATCTGGCAAATTCTGTAGTAGCTTCCATGTTCCATCTATCACTCTAGCAGGACCAAGTTTTCTCCCTCATTGTTTCGAACCATTTCTTTTCGATTTCCATCTTCAGTTTGATTTATAAACCGATCGAATTACAAGATAACAAATCGCGCTGCTGTGCATCCATACGTGTGCAGGGTACCCGCCGAGCTTTGGCTGCCGAGGAATCCAACGCCGGGCGTTCTATCACCGTGTATCCTGCCGCACCCGTCGTCGCAGAGTTTTGGGTTCCGGACCCTTACCTGATGGTGCAGCAGCTGAGGGAGTTCGAGTCCCTGAACGACGAGGCGGTCGCGCTCAGGGTGCAGCTGGAGGAGTACACCGAGGAGATCGAGAAGAGCAGGAAGGACAATGACGGGAGGAACTGGTTCCTTGCTCTCCCTGACAACATCAGGAACGTCCTCGTCATGGCCAGAGACGCCATCAACTCTTACATCGCCATCTCCACTCCTCCAGCGAAATAAGTCATAAGTATGTGTTTGTTGTGTGCTTATTCCTGGTGCTAGATAAATTGTATAGGTTTTGTGGTTATTATATAATAGGGAGCGAGAGAAAAATATTTTGTGCGTATGGAGGATTGGTACTGGTTGTGTTTAAGCAAATACTCTTATGTGTATTTGTACGAGAAAAAGTACCTGTGGAATGAATAAATCTTGTGTATGCTATATAATAAGTCAAATTACAAGAATATTCTTGCTGCAAAAGTTTTGTATGGTAGTACAGGCAAACTTGGTCGTTTTGTAAACGTAATCTATTTTTGATGTTTTGTACCGATACAGTTGTATTATGTTTTTTTCTTCAGAAAGGGGGCAACAGCTCTGCTATCAAGGCCATACTGCATAGTAAGGCCTTTTCATAGTGCTACTACTACCGTTTTGACACTCCATATTTATCACATTGGTTTAAAATGACGCTAGAGAGGCTCTGTACGGGTGGACATACTTTACGAGTATATTACAATCATAAAAGGTAATTAGCTTTTTCTTAGGCGAGCAAACAAACAAAGATTTAGGACGAGTTCAGCAGATTTCTGAACACAAGCTACAAAATTCAACCCCTGCGCGCGTTAACCACGGAATTTCGGGTTGTTGAGGCAATTTCCTTTCCAACGAACCAAATCGCTCGCCTGCGGAATCAAGTGAATCTGAGCCGTCACACTGCAACGTCGGTTCAACCAACGGCGAGATCCACCCAGTCGAGGCCCCAGCCGTACGCCGCGAGCAGCTGGCGAGCTGGTACTGGATCGCGCCGCCTCTATATACCGGCCACGGATTCATTCAATCCATCCCCATTCCTCCACAGATCATTCGTCCCCTTCGATTACGTTGCGCCCTAAACCGTAGCTAACAGTAGCAGATCGGATCGAAGCCGGCCGCCATGGCCGCCCTCCTCCTGGGCCCTCCCTCCATCCGCGGCGCCCGCCCGCCGCTCGCCGCGGACGCCGACGCGAAGATGGAGCCGGAGGCCGAGCCGAACACCTTCCTCGACCTCCTCGACGCCCACTTCAACGACCCCGACCCCGTCAAGGCCGACGCCGAGCCGCGGTTGGCGCGCACCGAGAACAACTCCGCCACCTACGCCAACTCCGGCAACCCCTGCCTCGACTTCTTCTTCCAGGTCGTCCCCGACACGGCGCCCGAGCGCGTCCGCGACCTCCTCGCCGCCGCCTGGGCCCGCGACCCGCTCACCGCGCTCAAGCTCGTTTGCAACCTCCGCGGCGTGCGCGGCACCGGCAAGTCCGACAAGGAGGGCTTCTACGCGTCCGCGCTCTGGATGCACGCGCGCCACCCCAGGACGCTCGCCTGCAACGTCCCCGCGCTCGCCGAGTTCGGCTACCTCAAGGACTTCCCCGCGCTGCTCTACCGCCTCGTCCTCGGCGCCGACACGCGCAAGGCCGACAAGGAGAAGGCGGAGGCCAGGAAGAAGATGCGCAAGGCCAAGGAGGCCCGCGGCGTCAGGCTGACCGTCGGCAGGAAGCGCGCCCGAGGCCGTCGTGGCGCCGCGGCTCCAGCTCCTCAGCCCGCGGCCGCGGCCCCGCCGAATTCGAAGCCCTTGCTTTCCGACTTCGTCACCGCCGCGCTCTCCACCAAGTCCACCAAGTCCAAGAAGCGAAGCGCCAAGCCAGCAGCCGTGGTCCCCGTGGCGGCGGCCATGGAGACAGAGGAAGAGGAAACTCGTGATCAGGCGATGGAGGACGTGGAGGCAAAACTCGAGGCGATGGAGATAGATCGGAAGGCGGCGCCATCGACTGAGAAGAAGAAGGTCTCCAGCGGCAAGAAGGCGCGGAAGGCCGCCAAGCTCGCCTTGCAGTCGCTCGAGACGTACTACGGCGACCGCGCCTACCGCTTCCTCTTCGACTCCATCGCCCGCTTCTTCGCCGACCTCCTCGCCTCCGACATCGAGCAGCTCGCCCCCGGCGGGAACCGGAGGAAGATCGGGCTAGCCGCCAAGTGGTGCCCCAGGCCGGGCTCGTCGTTCGACAGGACGACGCTGCTCTGCGAGGCCATCGCGCGCCGCCTCTTCCCGCGCGACTCCAGCCCCGAGTACGCCGACCTGTCGGAGGAGCACTACGCCTACCGCGTCCTCCACCGTCTCCGCCGTGAGGTGTTGGTGCCGCTCCGCAAGGTCCTCGAGCTCCCCGAGGTGTACATGAGCGCCCAGAGATGGTCCGAGCTGCCCTACACCCGCGTGGCCTCGGTGGCCATGAGACGCTTCAAGAAAATGTTCAAGAAGCACGACGAGGCGCGCTTCGACAAGTACCTCGAGGACGTCGAGGCTGGCAAGGCCAAGATCGCGGCGGGCGCGGTTCTGCCCCACGAGATCGCAGCCGCAGCCTACCGTGGCGAGGACGACAATGTGTCTGAGCTGCAGTGGCGCCGCATGGTGGAGGACCTCCGCAAGAAGGGCTCGCTGAGCAACTGCATTGCCGTCTGCGACGTTTCCGCAAGCATGGACGGACAGCCCATGGAGGTGTGCATTGCGCTGGGCTTGCTCGTCTCGGAGCTCAGCGAGGAGCCGTGGGCGGGCAGGGCGATCACGTTCAGCGCAACGCCCCAGATCCACATGATCAAAGGCAAAACTCTCAAGGAGAAGCTGAGCTTCGTCCGTCACATGGATTGGGGTGGGAAAACCAACTTCCAGGCCACGTTCGACCGCATTCTCCAGACGGCGGTCGACGCTCGGCTGCCGCCAGAGAAGATGATCAGGACCCTCTTCGTGTTCAGCGACATGGAGTTCGACCAGGCGTCGGCGCAGCCATGGGAGACTGACTACAAGGTCATCTGCCGCAAGTTCAGGGATGCCGGCTATGGCGATGTGGTGCCGCAGATCGTGTTCTGGAACCTGCGGGACTCGCGCTCCATTCCGGTGACGTCGACGCAGCCAGGGGTTGCGATGGTGAGCGGCTTCTCCAAGAACTTGGTGAAGCTGTTCTTGGAAAACGATGGCGTGGTGAACCCGGAGGCTGTGATGGCGGCAGCTATCGCCGGTGAGGAGTACCAGAAGCTTGCAGTGTTCGACTGATTGTTGGGGTGCAATATCATAGGTGGTTAAGCATGTCTGAACTTTGCGCCCTTACTTTGCTATGTCTTTGTTACTCTGCAAATCTGGCGAATTCATGATCTATATGAATCCAACGTTTCATTGTTGACAGTTTGGTTGCTCCCGTTCTCCTGTTTTGTGCAGGCTTTTTCTTCATTGAAACTACATTTTTTTTTGAGTGAACAGGAGGGGTTGCCCCCTACTGAATATATATTAAAATTTAAGAAAAAGTAATAGCAAGTACATTGAAACTAAATTTGTCAGTCTATGTCTCTATGATCCTGATTTGTCAGTCTGTAAATTCTGATTTGCATGTAGGCATGATAATCTAGTTCACATAAAAAGTTGGGGGACATCATGATAATCTGCTACTGGCAGTCGATGCAGTAGGTTTCTACTCAGTGAGTCAGTGTAATGCCGAATTGCTATGTTCTTGTTCATTGTTTTTTTGGTGGAATTATTCTGTTCTGCTTCAAAGTAGAGAGAGTATCGGTATCTTTCTTTTTGTTTTTAGTTGCTCTTTTGATGACGTAGTCTCAATTGTCAACTGATGCATTCTGAGTCTGAATTGGTGCGAATATGTTTGGTTTATTTGCAGTACATGTTCTTTTTATTGAATCCACATTTGGTTCTGTTTGTTTCATTACATCCATGATTGGGTATCTTCTCTAGTGCCTGGTTTCAGTGGTGTGTTGTGTTACATTATTGTTGTAAACTTGTAATGTCCCAGACATGCCCTCTTTTGTTTGTAATAGTTGTATAGTTGTGTTTTGACACATCCTTGTTTCCGTTGGAGATTTTAAGCGTGCTTGCCTACCTTCGCCTCAGGTTAGACAAAACGTGGCACATAAGTAACGACTCACATTGCTTATTGGCATCATACTTTGCTACATACTACTCCACAGCTAAAAGATTTCTTATATAATGCAAAATCAAACTTGTGTCCCTCTTCCACGGACAATTTCCACAGCTAAAAGCGGGCCAAATTTTGTTGTTTGGCGTTTGTGAAAACTGAAAAGGTATTCGTGGATTTTCTTTGAGGCTTGCTGATCACAACCTACGAAAATGCCCCAAGTGCTGTACCCGAGATTTGGTTAACCAAGCACTTCATTGCTGCTACCCAAGGATGACAGCGAAAACCCATAACATACGAAACATCATCCATCCATCAGCAACTACCCAACTACAATATCATAGAACTAGACTGAAGCTCGAAATTGCAGTAAAAAGAAAAAAAAAACTAATCATCAAGCTGAGGACAAGACAGCCAAAACAGCATACTAGTTTGGGAGGAAAAACAAACACAAACAATATCTGCTTCAATCTTTAGTATCAGACTCCACGCGATTGAATGCAGCATTTTAATCAACATTCATCGCACCAGAATGGTAGTTGTCAAGCTCCTTGTCCAATTGATCAGCTGATTTTCCCACAGGTGCCTTCCGGACATAGCCACGCCCACGCCCACGGCCCTGACCAAAGTTACGACCCCGGCCACGTCCGCGACCACGCCCTTCTGCTCCTCTTTGAGCAAAACCTCCACGCTTCCACCTGAGTATAGCACAATGATTACTAAAGGCAATGCACTACGTAATGAAGAAGCATGGACTGTAAATCAAATTTTAGAGTGAATTGCACAAAACTACAACTATTTGTGTCAAGGTTTCAGAAAAATACAACTTTTGGAACCTATTTCAGAGAACTACAACTATTTTGACCATGGGTTTCAGAAAACTACTACTTTTGCTTCTGGCCCCACATGTCATTCTCAGTTTGAGAACATTACTACTTGTGAGGCTGACATGTGGGACCGGACACAAAAGTTGTTTTCTGAAACTCATGGTCAAAATAGTTGTAGTTTTCTGAAATAGGTTCCAAAAGTTGTAGTTTTCTGAAACCATGACACAAATAGTTGTATTTTGTGCAATTCACTCCAAATTTTATGATAAGAGATTGTGTCCCAGTCATGACAAAAAAATTGCATCAAACGAAAAACATATAATGCTTAGCAATCTCAAAGTTTTTCATTGGCAAAAGGTAAACTGATTATGATAAGACATGGCATACAATTGTGTGCTTCAATTATAATGGAATTAGATGCTGATTACAGTATGTAATAGTGGTAGAAGAGAGATACTAAAATCACCCACAATCACATATGGAGAGAAAAAATAGAGATCAAATATAATAAACCGCTACCACACAACAGTTTAAAGAGAGAAAGATTACTGTGGTCATAGGAGGGAAAATATGCTATATGTCATGCAGGTTTGAGAGCCTACCCAGGAAGAGAACTAGATGAGCCAGCCCCACCTCGACCAAACCCACTTGTACCATGCCTGAAAAAAAACATTTAACGAGTCTGAGAATAAAGGGGCAGGTAATTAGAATCACAACAGTGTTATTGGTAGATAGCAAAGGCATCATATAAGCCTTGTGCTTGCAGGAAAGAGCATACATCACAACTTCTCTTTGTCCTCTTCCCCTTGCACCAGGAACAAAACTAATTCTGGGTGCGGAAGCAGCAGATAGACCCAAATCAGCTCCTATCACTTCAATCTTCATTTCTTTCCCATCAAGGCGCACATTATTATATCGTTTCAATGCTTGAAGAGCTTCAGTTCTCCTAGTAAATATTACCTCAGCTGAACCCTGTTCAAGAATAACCATCAACATACTAGTGAGTAAACTTCATACACTACATGTTTTGCGAAGCAAGCATCAAATAACATATTTAATTTACTATGACCACATATAATTTAGTTTAAGCAGAAAGGTGTCACATATATAAACCTTGGACAGGTAGAGGTTAACAAGTCAATTGAAGCTACGCCTTCAACGAAACTTAAGTCAAATAAACAATTCATAACTTTCTGGTGGTGCAATGACTAACAAATTCCAAGGGAAAGTTTCCTTTTTCAAATTATTGAAAACAGGTTTGAGGTTGAAGTTACCAGCAATAAACCAGGAAAACAGAAGACAACAATATATTGAAGTTTAAATATGTTGAAGTTTAAACAAATTAAAATGTCACGTGTTGAAGGAGCTCTAGAGAAATAAAGGCAGCAAAGGACTATTTTAGTAGATTATAACTACTATTAATTCATCCAATCAAATTTCATCGCAAACCATCAATGAATTATCCCCACCAAAAACACGCAACCAGTGTCAAGGCAGACAAAAGCCCATTTTCTGGAACATAACATGAGAAACTGTCCAAGCATTAATATACAAATAAATAATATCATTTGCATTGTAGACAGGATGAAGCTTCAGTAAAAGACTTACGGTTGGACGCCTATTACTGTCGTAATGAACAGCACAATGCTTCAAATGACCCATTTCAGAAAAAAGCTCCTGAGGCAAGGTTGTGGACAGAGATCAGCTTCAAAGATGTTGAACATAATGGCGCTGTCAGATATTCTAGTATGCATATGAAGACCTGCTACCTGTATATCTTCCCTTGTCACTCCATAGTGCAAATTCGAAATATACAGCTTTGTACCAGATTCTATCCCAGAAAGGCCAGCAGCCACCATGCTATCCTCAAACAGATCGTGTCTCCACGCAAAATCCTTTGCTTTATTGAATGACTGCAATATTCCATAGCCCCAGATTGTCATGAGAAACTATTAGCATAAAACCACAAAACTCATCAATCCATACTTGATGAGTCAGCTAGCATCAGCAAAATTATAAAGCCCTATACCACTGCGTGAAATGGATGCTATTCCGGTATAAATCAAAGAGCTGGTCCACATAAATATGTGGTCCAACAGTATGCTGACGATGAGTATAAACAAGGTTTTCAGTTTGCACTTTGAACAAGCCATCCCAAACCAACATAAATCTCGCCATCAACATACTCAGCAGAAAAGGGCCAGTTCTCAGTTAATTCAAAATGAGAAGCCCATCATATTCTCTTTGAGTTCCACAGCTAAAAGATAGCAGATATGGTCTGAACTGAACCAAGGCTGTCCTCCTTTTAGCAAGTGTGTATAGCCACTTCTTGTCATGTACCTATTGTAATTTGGATTCTTGATATAGAGAAAAACAGTGATAGCGTTGTTCTTGCCTTGGCAATGGCAAACGATGAGGACCGCGTGTTAACACCAAGTGGCCTTCGTGAAGGCAACCCTAGTCCTCTTCCACGAAAGGTGCTAGCACCACGCCCACGCCATGAACCACGGGCCAACCTTTGGCCCTCACCTCGGCCACGACCCCCTCCTTGACCCCTGGCTCTTCCCCTTCCCCTCCCATTTCTGCTCTTAATCAAATCATCCAGTGGAACATCCAAAGATGTTGCCATTCAATACAAGAATTGGGGTGCAAAGTTAACAAAACCCTGCATAGGAGGAAACAAAACAACATTATATTTAGTTGCACAAGCATAGACATATATTTGAACATCAATGGAGAAAATCACAATCAAAGGTTTCCATTGTTTTCACTTTTTTGTATGATACGATTTTAACATTGTAATATAATTAGTACAGCAAACAATTAGTAGTTCAAAAGGACTCCCCAAGCTCTTACTTTATATGATAGGTATAACTGCCATCTCAAGTTTCAGCCTTATTTTTCCCATACTTATCATCAGGTAGCCTTATGGGCATGGCTCCACAAGTGTAATTTAACAAGTCAATCATAAGCTTCCAAATTTTATCATAAGAAAATAAAAATACAAAATCATAGGTAACTGTCACAGGTTTTGTGAGCTAATTTTAGGACTTTATTACTTGAAACTAGAAGTGTATATGGTCTCGATATTTTATTTTCGCTGCATGTACCAACAAATATATGTCATTATCAACAATTTTGTACACGCTAAACGCTACACGTTCGGTGACCAGGCGTTTAGTGTTTAGACGGCGTTTAGACGCGTTAAAACGGATTAAACGTTTTATCACCGTAGCACTGAAAAGAAAAAAAAGAAAAGAGAAAACAGGTGAGGGGAATGTGTTTTTGCTAGCCCGGCCCGTCAGCTGGCCTATCCCACTTGCCCCCGTACCCTATCTTTTGGAGGAGTACCAATAGCAGTCAAGTCCGGCATCCAATTTCTTCGATGTTTTCTCTCTGCCGTCGCTCCTCTCCTCTCCCGTCCTCTCCTCCAGTCCTCCTGCCCTGCTCCGCTGCTCATCCCGTGCTCCTTCCTTGCTCCTCCCTTCAGCCACAATCGCCAGATCCGGTGGGGATACAGGGAGCTCGACAGCGCACGGATGGCGGCGGGCTGCTCGACGGCGGGCCCGGCACATGGCCGGAGGCGGCGCTGCTCCACGGCCGGCCCGGCGCATGGATGGCGGCGGCGCTGCTGGACGGCCAGCCCCACGCGCGAAAGGACGGTCAGTCCAGCTTCTTTCCCTTCTCGCTAGCGACTCCGCCTCCTCGATTGAGCCCAGCCATAACGCAAACACCGCGTGAGACGGACGAATCAGCGTCAGAAGCGTTTCAAAGCCGTCCTGTTTTGCCCGTTTGCTCCGTTTTTGACCGACTAAATGGTCCACCGTTTAAGTGACCGGCTACCCCCAAAACTCCACGGCAGCCTGCCGTTTAGCGTTTATACACGTTCAGACGGGCGTATAAAACCATTTAGGAAAACGTGGGTCATTATATATAATTCAATAACTGAGATAATTCTAAAGGAGTCCCATCACATGCTATGCCCGATTCAGTATTTGACCAAGCTAATATACCAAAAGGAAAATCCATGCTTCTACTAAAAACATAGCCAGCTACATGAATACATCAATAAACCAAATAAGCGAACAACAACCTGGCAAGTTATAACCAATGAGTGCCCCTCCAAGGCTCCAACTAGATCTGGAAGGCACCTGTAAAAAGGAATGAAATACAATTTTGGCAGAACTAACTACTACTAGACTTTTTTTTTCTTTTGCCAAACTACTACTAGAATTGATCAATTCGTTGACAACAATGCATGTACACAATCCCTGGCCTAACACGGTGCATGGAGGAATACGTGGTTTACTATTTCTTACAGATCACGCATCCCATGACTTTGTCACTGAAACCTAGCAATCTACTCTACTGCTGAAATCAGGCCGAAGTATACCATAGGGCGAAAATCAGATCCACGCACCTCGGTTTTTCTGACGGTGGCAGTACGGGAAGACCGGGCGGCGCAGAGGAGAGAGTGGCGACCACTTCCGCCACCGGATTCTAGCGGTGGGAAGAGATCGCTGGAGCCCTAGTCGCCTGAGGGGCTCGCGTCGTTTTGGGGAAGGATGGATGAGGTACAGTGCGGTCGGCGACCGGAGATCGGCAGATTTCCGTAGGACTCTGTGAGGACGGCGGCGAGATGGGTCGAGGACGGCGGCGGGCAACGGAGTCGTCTCCTCGTCGTCTCGAGGGGGAGACGGCGCGTCGAGAGGACGAGGAGGAGGGGGCGGACTTTGGTGTGGGCCCCGGGGATTGGGTTCTTTTCTTCGAGCGCGTCATTTTCCTGCGCCGGGTCCACTTGGGAGTTAACTTGCACCCAGGCCCAACGAACATGCGCGTCCCAATCGAACAGAGCAGCCCATTGTAAGACTGACTTCAACGATACATTGCATTTTGGAAACGCAAAAGGAGTATTGCCTCTCCTCTATAGTAGTTTGCATCTCCTTTGCGCGACCCTTTCTCCAACAGCGTGTACATCCTGCCATCGCATCTCAACTCAATCCCCCAGCCGCTCGCCCTGCGCCCCCTCCGCCGCGCCGCCTCCTCCGCACCCCGGCCGCCGCGCTCCCTCCGCTGCTCGCCGCGCCCAACTCCGTCGCCCTCCTCCGCAACGCAGGCAGGTCGGGACGGGCGTCGCTGCACAACGAAGCAAGCACGAGCAATTGCTGGGCGGCACAACGAAGCGAGCTCCTCGACTCGGTCCTTCTCGTCCGCGCGCCGCCATGGCAGCCTCCTCGCAGCGAGGTCCTCGACTCGGTCCTCCTCGGCCGTCTCAGTGCGCCGCCGCGCCGCATCCAGCTCCGCGCGCAGCGCCGTCACCTTACATCTCATTGGCTTCGCCTCTCCATGCGCCGCCTGTGCACCGCCGCCTTCGACCCCGCCTGCTCCTCCTGCGCCGGTGTCGCCTCCATCACCGCGCGCCACCCCTCCCTCTCTCCTCCTCGGCGAAGACCTCGGAGGCGAGGCCCGGGCGGTCGGCGCCGACGAGCTCGAGCAGGGTGTCCGCGGCGGGGAGCAGCGCCGCCGACCTCCTCCCGCTTACGCTCGGGGACGCCGTGCCTGCGCTCGCCGTCGCCGCCCAGATGCAGAAGGACCGCGACGCCTTCTCCGTCGTCATCGGCGCGCGCGTCCCCGTGGCCCCTGGCCGTGGCAAGCCGCGCCGCTCCCAGCGCCGCCGACGTCCTCCACGCCCGCCCGCTCGCCACCTCCTCCGGCGACCTCATCCGCGCGCCCCTCCTCCACGCCGCCGCCGCCGGTCGCCCCGCCACGTGTCGCTCGCCCAACCCTGCGCCCGAATGCGTTCGGAGGAGAGAGGGTACCTAGTTTTAGCTGGCCTCTCTCCTCGATCGCAAAAATAGCTGCTGCTTTGCCTTCTCTGTTGGAGACGACTCCATCGTGAACAGTAGCCAAAGGAGTTGCATTTTTGGGTTTGCCCATCGCCGTTGGAGTCAGTCTAAGCTCAATAAGAATTTAAGAAGCCACTTTGCAGCCCATTGTGCAAAAGGCCCAACGACCCTACAGTTGCCTGCTTGGCTGTTGGCTCACAGTGGCAGAGTCATGGCCTCATGGAGCCAGCGACGCAGCAGCAGAACGAATGCCGCGAGTGACGACGCCGGCGACTCGCAAGCCGCCAGCTGAGACCTTTTTCCAGACCTCGCGTAAATATGGATTTTTTTTAATGATGAAAAATGCGTATAAACTTGAGAAATATCGTGATACTGTGACACCAAGACCATCGAAACCTTGTAAACACAACTCTGAAAGAACTACTCTCTCCATTTCAATTTATAAGCAGTTCTGTCTATGTTTTCAGGTGTCTAGGTTCATCTTATCCAGGTTCAGAGAATGTTCAATAAATCTGGTACAAAGCCAGAACTATTTATAAATTGAAATAGAAGGAGTAGTGAGGAGATCAGCGGAGAAGCTCAGCAGATTATGCATGCACGTGGACACGAGAGGCTTCCAGTAGTTGGGCAGTAGTTGGGCTTGCCGCTTGGGCTAGTTGGGTAAAAGAAATGTCCAATGGTGACTGTTGTATACGGTATTTTCAACGGAAATTTTCGAGATATAACTTCTATTCGATCGAAAAATCTCTCTACCATTTCCATTTTCATTTCCGTATACATTTTTCTGTTTTCATTTTCGTTTCCGCTTTCCCATAATTATTTTTCTCAATTCTTATTTTTTTTCAGAAACGATCGCGGTAAGTTGGGAATTTTCGTCACCGTTTTCATCCCTACTTTCATCTCTCCTCTGGTTATTGATGGTGATGGGCTCGTGCCGAAACGCGCTAATTCCGCCGCGGGATTTTTGCCTTGGCTTCGAAGGAACCAGCGAGGTAGGCCGCTTCCGCAGGCGGCTCCCCACATGACGAAAGCGTTACCTCTGGCTTGCTCCTACTTTGCTTGATGCTCTTGGTCGCTTTGCCGGTCTGATCTAAATCGGTAGTCACTCTCGTACCGACTACATTCGAACAAGCCCGTCACTGCGTAAGCTTTCCAGATGACGTCAAAGGCCATTTCCCGCGCTTTTTTATGCCCATCCATCTTGTGTGCTCGTCTTCATTACGAAATTAGTAAGGAATAATGTTATGTGCTGAATTGGGGAACGTGGAGTGGGAATAGCTTATTACTACCACCTTCTGATTTTTAATGTTGACATTTAATTGGAATAGGCTAGTTAGTGTGTGGTAGTTACTGAGCGGCATGTCCTAAATGTCAAGAATAAATTTTTGATGTCGTACGTAGGAACATAATTTTTTTTAGAAAAATAAAGTTTTAAAAGCTTTTTTTAAAGAATAAAATAATAGCAAGCAAGATGATATGCAACCATGTAACTTTTTGATATTATACAGACACCCATCACTACAACAACAATAGCTGAAGTTATTATTTTTTGTTACTATGCGATGGGGCACAAGCCTGTGGTTTTATTTGGGTCAAATGAAAATATATCCTGACAATGCTGTTTTTGTTTTTTATTACTATTAAATGGAGTAGGGTATTAGACGCATGGAGTCGTTGAGGATTCATGTCGCTGTCAGTCCGCACCTTTTGCTTGCGTAAGTTTGTCCCGGAGGCACCTGTCAATCCCTCCTATGAATCCCCCAATGCAAGTCTTGAACGAAACCTTAGACGCATCATGCCAGCGAATTAGCGATCATGATTCGACATTGCAACTTTAAATTATCAAATCAACCGTTGAACTCGCGTCACTGTCCAACGGTGGCCGTTTGCATGTGAGCGACGGAAGATAGCGCACCTGGCTGCCATTGCCATGCCGGCGCCGAAGCATCAAAATTCCAAGTGTCATTTTTTTTGAGAACGTGCGGAGCACGTATTTCATTAAGAAGAGAAGAAGTTTAACACAACGTGGTCAGGGCTAAGCCCCCTAAGGAACTTAGCAAAAGCCAACCAACGAAGTAGCGAAGTAACGACAAGGATTACAAGTTTACAACCCGAAAGACCCAAGCTATACATGAAACAGAGACTAACGAAGAAAACACAAAGCAGGAACCAGAAAAGAGAGAGAGGAGAGGAAAGCCACGAAGACTACCAAAGGCTAAACTAAGAAGACCGCCGCGGCATCAGTAGCCTCTTCACCTTGGAGAATCCCGCTCCCGCCCAAAGGTAGGCTTCATCGATGACCTCCTGAGCTAAAGCGACCGGTTGTAGCGCTTGGAATTCAAAGACTCGCTTGTTCCTTTCTTTCCAAAGCCTCCAAGCGACCAAGATAACAAGAGTGTCGAAGCCCCTCCGAAAGTCCTTAGTTATCCTTTTCCTCGACCTTAGCCACCAATCAACAAAGGGGAGCTCGACCACACGCGGGGCAATGTGTTGGATTCCCAGGCGGCGTAGAACTCTGAACCAGGTTTCACGACTATGGACACAATGCAGGAGGAGATGGTCCAGCGTTTCTGGGTCCTGAGCACACAAGGCGCAGGTGTCATCATCCCTCAAACCGTGTCGTAGTAGCCTGTTGGAAGTCCAATTGCGACCTAGCAGGACCAGCCAAAAGAAGAAGCGACATTTATTTGGCGCTTTCGTCTTCCAGAGCAACTTAGCGCCCAGAATTTCCGTTTGGCCAATGAAGAAAGCGTTGTAGGCGCTGGCTGAAGTGAATCGACCATCTGGCGTCCATTTCCAGCGGAACTGGTCTGGCTCATTGGTTAGCACGACGGCCCTTAAGAGGCGGACGACCTTGAACATCTCTAGGATAACTTGGACCGTTGGGCGACCTTGTATATCTTTGATCCAGCGCCTATTACTTAGAGCCTCACGGACTGTTCTCGTCTGTCTGATTCGTGTGGAGACTCCGTCGACCAGATTTGGAGCGAGGGTAGCTAAAGACTGTCCCTCGCACCAATTATCTTGCCAAAACAATGCCGACCTACCATCATGCACTATCACTGACAGCGAGTTGTCAAACAGAGCTTGAACAATAGGGCTGGTGGACACCGGCATGCATGCCCACGCCTTGGAAGGTTCTACCCTAGCAAGCCAATTCCAACGCATACGAAGTGCATGCCCACTTAGTCTTAGGTCTCGAATTCCCAGTCCTCCTGAGGACAACGACCGGCAAACCTTTGACCATGCGACCGCACACTTCCCTCCCGAGACCGTGTCCGTCCCCGACCATAGAAAGGCTTTCATGATCTTTTCAATTGTGTCAATCGCCCAACCTAATAGGCAAACGGCAATGGACAGGAACACCGGGATAGCCGCTAGGGTGTCTTTGGTTAGTGCTAATCGACCTCCTTTATTCAGCAAGCGACCCTTCCAGGTTGGCAACCTATCTGCCACCTTATCTACCAACGGCTGAAGGTCGGCCTTAGTGAGTTTCCAGATCGACAAGGGGACTCCTAGATATTTGCAGGGAAAAGTCCCTGCTTGGCACGGGAGGATAGCTACGACCAGCGCGACCTGTTCCTCCGAACATCGGATTGGATAAAAGTTGCTCTTGGCGAAGTTGGTTGCTAGTCCGGAGGCCTCCTGGAAAATACGCAGAATTTCCCCCATAAGCTTTAGATCCGTCGCGATCGGTGATATGAAGAAGATCACATCGTCCGCATAGAGGGAGGCTCGGAATCTTGCCTTCGGGATCCCTAGTGGAGCGAAGAGTGACCTCAAATCGGCAAAAGCGACCAAAGCATTAAGCGCTTCCATAACCAGCAGGAACAACATCGGGGATAAAGGATCCCCTTGCCTGAGGCCCTTCGCATGGCAGATCCTACGACCCGGGGCACCATTTAGAAGGATCTTAGTGCTGGAGGTGGATAAGAGTAAAGCTACCCAGTCCCTCCATCGTGTTGGAAATCCCATGTATTCAAGGATCTCCAAGACGAACGACCATGACACAGAGTCGAACGCCTTTGCAATGTCGACCTTCAGCAAGATTTTGGGGAGACGTTTCCTGTGTGGTGCCTTTGCAAGCCCCTGCACGTACCTAAAGTTGTCATGGATGTAGCGACCTTTTATGAAAGCGCTTTGGTTGAGTTTGACGAGCAGAGGCAACATCGGAGCAAGCCTATTGGCTAATCCCTTCGAGAAAAGTTTCCCGAAGCTGTGAATCAGGCTAATTGGCCTATAATCTGCGACCAAAGAGGGTGCGACCTTTTTGGGGAGTAGAATTAGCAGGGCGTCATTGAGGTGGTGAAAGCTTCTACCATCCATTGCTGAAAGGGCATTAAAACCTGCGACCACGTCTGTCTTTATGATAGGCCATGCCGTCTGATAGAAGCGACCTGTGAAACCGTCCGGTCCTGGTGATTTGTCCGGGGGAAGGTGACGTATGATCTCCCAGATTTCCTCTTCGGAGAAAGGGGCGGCAAGAGACTCTAGTGGAAGGGTGGGTAGCCCAAGGGCCTCGAAATTGAGGCTTAGCGACCTGGGAAAGTGGGAGCCGAGAACTCTATTAAAGAAATCAAAGGCTGCCTCCGCCTTTGCCTCCTCCGTAGCGACCTTTTGACCATCCACCATAAAGGATGGAATGAAGTTCTTCCTTCGCTTGTAAGAGGCGTGGAGGTGAAAGAACTGGGTGCTGGCATCACCCTCGGAGAGCCAGCTAAGTGACGACCGTTGCCGAGCGATTGTACGTTGCAGGGAAGTGAGGCCAAGGTATTTGAGTTTGGTATGTCTTCGAAGACTAAGCTCGGCAGGGGATAGCGACCTATTCTCTTGGGCAACGTCGAGCCTCAAGATAATCTCCTTTGCGACTTCGACCTTAGTACGTATGCTCCCGACGAACTTGGCACTCCAACTTTTCAGTGATTTGCTTGTTGCTCTCAATTTTTGATCAATGGTGCGCAACGGGTCCTCTAATGGACACGGCACGTTCCAACCTGCCGCCACCGCCTCCAGATATCCGTCAAACTTGGGCCAAATGGCCTCAAATCTAAACCGATGTTTGGGGTGCCAAACGGAGTCAAATTGCAGAAGTAGCGGGGCATGGTCCGAACATCTCGACGAGAGGGCATGGAGCATTGAGTTGGGGAAGATTTCTTCCCAGTCTGCCTTGACAAACACGCGGTCAATGCGCTCGAGCGTAGCATGCTGTCGCTCATTACTCCATGTGAACAAACGACCGTGAAGGAAAATCTCCTTTAGCTCTAGATCATTCAGGACTTGGCGGAAGCGACCCATAAGCCTTCGGTTTAGCCTATCATTGTTCTTATCCTCTGCTTTGTATATTAGGTTGAAATCCCCACAAATCAACCAAGGACCAGGTGCCGGCGACCCCAAATCTCTGATTTCTTGTAGGAAAGCCACCTTTTCTGCGACCGCCTGAGGACCATAGACGTTGGTTAAACGCCAACTAGGTTGGGACGGGTCAGCGGCTGACCTTACGCGAACCGAGAGAGAGTGAGGGCGGAGAATGGGATTAGTAACCACCCAATCCCCCTTTTTCCAAGCGACTATGATACCACCACGAGTATCGAGGGCCGGCAACGAGTAATAATCAAAGTCAGCTCCTAGCATTTCCAAAATCAAAGATGGGGATACAAAAGCGAGCTTCGTCTCCTGCAAACATAGCAAGGAGATTTGCTCGGACGCGACCAACTCACGCACCGCGGTACGCCGGGACTTTCCATTGAGACCCCGGACGTTCCACACCGACATATTTAAGGAAGCCATTACAGAACTGGGAAAAAAACACGACCTAAGCCAAGACCTACGAGTCCGGCTCCTCCACCAGGCAGTCCACCGAGAAGCTGCTGTTCAGCAACTCTCCAAGTGCTGCACACTCATCCTCTGTGAGACCTCTGTCGAAAACCTGCATGTACTGCACAAACGATTCCGAGTCCGGTGGTTGGTCACCGGAGATGATCCTGAGCGCCCTCATCATTTTGGTCTGTGCCACCGTCTTCGCAGAAGAGCCCCGCACGTTGCTCCGAGCGGCGATCCTCTGGCTACGTCGAGGAAGGCTTGGCGGCGACCGCGCTCGCCGGACCCTAGGCCGTCCGCGGGCAAGCGACGGCCGAAGAGCATTTCTTTTGCCAACTCTAGTTGACCAGGCAGGATAATGGAGCCAGTTCATGTGGCCTATTCGACTTATTCCTCACTCGTCAGAGTTCAGAATGGTCGGATTGGTTTCGCTGGAAACTTTGCTTGGCTAGATAATGGTATGACAGAATCGCCCCTGATCCAGGTCAAAGCTAGCAGAGTAATCAGCTGCATGCTGCTGTGCTAACCGTCCACCTAATCTGTGCTTGCGCTCAACTACTCCATCTCCTGATGCCCATTGTTTAAACCCGATATACATTATTATCCTTGCACCAATCAGTCCGGAGAGCCGATCGACCAGCTAAGCTAACTGGCAAAAGCTCAATCTTGTATTTTGTTTCCTTGTTCAAAATGTCCATATGCTCTTTTTTTAAAAAAACGAGATGTCCCATATCCTTAGTCGTTGGGGACGCGTGAATTCGCACAGACTGAAACGAACGTGGGAACGTTTCCTTGAATTTGCTGAAACATTCCCAAATCCGTCTATGGAAGAGGAGCTGCGGCCTTTTATGCCGCCTCAGCTAAAAGTAACGCGTTGTCCCTAACGCCATAACGGCAAGTAACATGCCTCGAAAGTTCCTGGATGCGTGTGCTGCTGACCACGATACATACACTTCCCTCTGGTGGAGCGAGGTATCGCGGCGGGCGGCGGGCAGTGGCGATCACCGGGGAGCCTCTGGATCGCGAATTTGTTCCCGAAAGATCGGCGCCTTTTTAGGCCTCGTTCGGTTAGGCCTTTCCGGGCCCGGAACATGGGCTGTTCCGCACGATCAGTCCGGTCATGTTTGGAGCCGGGCCGAACACGGAACGGTCGTTCGGTTAAGCCTGGCCCGACTCGTAAACGGACCCGTCTTGATGTTTTTCTTCTTTCCGCGGCCCGGCTCGAAAACTGACCTCTTACCCTCCGGATACAGCTCGGGGCGACGGCGCAAGGCTGGCGACGCGAGCAAGCCAAGCGCAAGGCTGGCGGCGCGAGGCGACAGCGCTGTGCGACACGGCTACGACGGCGACGCGGAGCTCCCCCACGCGACGTCCTCTCACATACTTCTCGCTGGTAATCGCATCTCATTCCTCCTCCTCCTCTTCCTCCCTCTCCTCTCCTTCGTACCCTAGGATTCTTGGATCTTGAGGTCGGCGAGCTCGCGTGCTTTGCATCTGCTGCTGACTGCAGATGGCGCCGTCCACACTTAGGTAACGACCTCCGGCGGCGCGGCGCCTCCTCCACGCCCTTCTAACCCTAGCTGTGTAGCGACTAGTTGTGGTGTTGTTCCAATCAAATTTCCTTTTCAATCTTTGCATTGCTGGTCGAATTCGTCCTCGCTAATTTCCATACCAGTCAATCTGCATTTAGGAAGCTGTTTATACTTTTCTTTGGAGAACATGAGGAGCTGAGGTTTGATCACCATCGAAATGCTATGCGACTCTGTTGTGGAATGCAACTTGGAGTAGATGCACGCTCTGCATTATTTAGGACTGAATTACTATTGTACTAGGCATAGGACAGCACTATGCATGATCGCCGCTGCAACTTGGAGTAGATGCACGCTCTGCATTATTTAGGACTGAATTACTATTGGATTTGCTTCTTCGCCACATGTATGACTAGCACCCTGATCTGGTGTGCCGCTGGTTGTTTTGATTGCTCTTTGTAGGAATTTAAAGGTAGTGTATGTATGCACAACACCCTGTTTTGATTGACTGTCAATTTAAAGGTACCGTGGCTCTAATATCTCCTGGTATCAGTAGGCATGATGTATTGCCATTGTTGTTCATCTGCTTGTAGTTCAGCAGTTTGTCAGGCTAGTTAATTATTTTAACTTTTCGTAGCTAGAGTAATGTAAGATCTGCTGTTGTAGTTAGCTACCAAATGCTGGTCCACATGATCATGCTTTGTGTGTTTTTTCAGATCTGAACATTATTTTTTAGATAATGATTGTTTCGTACTCTGCACATTTCCCCCTTTTTCTAAGGACTAACTCTGCACACATTTTCAAGTGCTCTTGTCGCTTAACTGTGTAACAACATGACAGCTCATCTGGTTGTGTGAATGGCCTAGCAGGTACAACCACTTATTTCCACATGAGTTACATATGATCTAGTTTGTGTGAATGTTAATTCCTGCAGCTTGGCCAACTCTAGTTTGTTATTTTAATTGTTAGGGCATGTTAGTTGTTCCAGAGCTAGTCTAGATATCCTGACTTGCATGGTGTCAGTTAGTGCATAAAGTTTGAATGATTTGCCTGCTGCATAACAATTTTCTCATCTTTCTATAATCTTGCCATTCTGGTAGTTCATTAATACTGAAATGATATGCATATCTTGAATCTCACCTTTCAATTTGTTTCTAGTTCTGCAATGAGTTTGTTCCAAAAAGGCCAGCCGTAAAAGTTTCTGAAAAAGGCTTTGTTCAGCAGCATTGCATATGTCTATACTTGTGTGAAACTTCAAATGACTATTTTTTTTTTTTCAATAGGTGTTGTTGCAGTGTGATATGCACAATGGGCAGGACTTTCAAGTTGCAGACACAGAAAAGTCCTCATTGGTAGAAAGTGCGGCTCAAAGAAATGTACCGTTTGATATGAACTTCTCCACCATACCAAAATTTCGTGTTTGATATAAACTTTTGTATCAGTTTGCACATACTCTTCTATAGAATATGCAGCTTCCTTGGATGTGGATTTTTTGGTGGCTGTTAGACCAGTAGATCTCTTGTTGGTTTGGGTTTTACATAAAGATCGTGATATAGAAACAATGACATCTAGCCCTAAAACTGGTTAGTTGTTACACTCTGTTTTGTCCAGCTGGTAACTGTTTTCAAGTTAATTCAAGTTGGATAATGCTTGAGGGCATGCTGGGCAGTTGAATTGTTTGTGTACAAATCAAGGTGGTATACGACTGCTAGTTGATTGTGTTCATTTGTCTGTCTTTGCATACGCTTCATTTCCAGTGAGATCAACATTGATTTACAATCCATGTGTACTAGTTCCTGTCCTACCGAACATGTCAAAAGTCTGATTCCTGGCCGGATCCAATTGAAGGCCAGGTTCGAGTGAGAGGACTAGGATCCACTCGATCCTGGTTATGAACCAAAACAGGCCATGAAGCAACACTGGTGTGCCGAACGAGCCCTTACGCGGCCCCGAATTCATCGTCACTGGCCATTGGACGGACGGTCTCCGGCCGAGCGCCGCCGCGTGGGAAAGCGAAACGACCCGGATGCCCGCACGCGGCAGGCACAGCCAAGCAACACCCCACCACCGATGGAAATCGACAGACACCAGTCTGCTCTGCTGCCCCACACCACTCCAGCTCGGCGCCTCGGCGGGCTCGTGCTCTCCGGAACAAACAAAGCGGAGGAAACCAATTAAAAACTGCGAGAGCAGAAGCAGCCGAGGCGACCAAACGCAGGGGACCCAAGCGGCGGCAGCGCCTGCGCAGAGTAGCAGCCGGAAGAGGCCGCAGGCCGAGGCGCCGCAGAGAGACCGACCACCACCACCACCAGCCGAGAGCAGCAGCCGACTCCGCCACCGCTAGCTCGCCGCCGCGGCCATGTCGGTGGGGTGCGGGCTGGAGTGGGTGGTGTGCCTGGGGTGCACGCGGTGGGCGTGGAAGCGGCTCACCTACATCGGCGCCTACGACAGCGAGTCCTGGCCGCCGGCGCCGCCCGACGACTTCGAGCCCGTCCCGCGCATCTGCCGCGTCGTGCTCGCCAACTACGACCCCGACCTCAACAACCCCAAGTTCGCGCCGCCGGGCCGCGGCTACGCCGACATCGACCCCAAGGGGGTCGTCAAGCGCGCCACCTACGACGACGTCGGCACCGCGTGCCCGCCCTACCTCGTCTACGTCGACCGCGCGCACGGCGAGATCGTCCTCGCCATACGCGGCCTCAACCTCGTCCGCAACGCCGACTACAAGGCAAGTCCGCCGCCGCCCGCCTCCCCCTTATTCCCCGTCTGATCGAGCTGGGGATTTGACGGGCTGTTCGCCGCCGCTCTCACATCACAGGTGCTCATGGACAACAAGCTCGGGATGCAGATGTTCGACGGCGGCTACGTGCACCACGGCCTGCTCAAGGCCGCCAAGTTCATCCTGGAGCGGGAGACGGAGACGCTGCGGGACCTGCTGCGCCAGAACCCGGGCTACAAGCTCGTCTTCGCCGGCCACTCGCTCGGCTCCGGCATCGCCGCGCTCATGACCGTGCTTGTGGTCAACAACCGCAAGGAGTTCGACAACATACCGCGAGACCGCATCAAGTGCTACGCGCTCGCGCCGGCCCGGTGCATGTCGCTCAACCTCGCCGTCAAGTACGCCGACGTCATCAACTCCGTCGTGCTGCAGGTACCACCGCGAGTTTCAGCTTTGTACGACTGGGGTGGTGCCGGGAAATTGTCCCTTGTTGATTGTTGAATTTGCTGGTTTTGAACAATTGATATGCTGGAATGGAATGCGGAGGGGGAGCAATTTGGTCAAATGTGCTTTGCTTGTGTCCTGATTAGAATGTCAGGGAAGGGTGAACTAGATTGATTGTACATAAAGTTACGAATCTTGTGACTGGAGTTTTGCTCTGATGGAAGGTTCTTTAGAGAGAGGTTTTGGTAGGAATACCCATCTATGATCCATTTCCATGTTTAATTCTAGACCCAACTCTGCAAGTAAAACTGTATCCTCCTTTCCTCGTTTACAAGTCGGGGCTGTGCATTTGTTTTGATTTATGCAGCATGTTCAGTTCTGGTCGAAGGTTTATTCTGGAGACTCTTCATTACTGCAATTGGCCATGTGATATGATAACTCAACCAACTTTGTGTTGTCAATTTAATGTGAAAAAAATTGTATCATACTCCCTCCGTCCAGAAATAGTGTCCATCTAGTTTTGTCTTAAGTCAAACTTTTTGAATGTTGATCAACAATAGCTATAAATATATATTATTTTAAATTAGTAGAGTTATATATTATGAAAGTCCATTTCACGATGAATCTAATAAAATCATTTTCACATTGTCAACCTTTATAGTTTTTTTATATGAAAGGTCAAAGTTTGAAAAGTTTGACTTAGGACAAAACTAGATGGACACTAGGACAGAGGGAGTATTTAGTATCAAATAGGTTGCTTTTATTGTCTGAAATTTCTCCACTCACTGTATGTTGTATTTTCCAGGATGATTTTTTGCCAAGAACGCCGACACCATTAGAATACATTTTTGGGTCTATATTCTGGTAACTTGATCCTACTCCTTTTTCTCCAAATGCTTATGTAGTTCTACTTTATTTCAGTGAAAAATGCATCAATGATTGCATGTTTCACCAGGCCTTTATGCTTTGGACAGCTTGCCCTGTTTGCTATTCCTCATGTGCTTGAGAGACACATTTAAACAAGATAAGAGAAAAATTAGGGACCCTAGAAGGTTATATGCTCCTGGGCGAATGTATCACATTGTCGAGAGAAAATTTTGCAGGTAATTGTTTCCTTTGGGTACTACTAGCTGCTAGCTACTGCTTTGGCTTTCCTTGTAAGCTTTGGCTTTTTGGCGAGTTGGTTGGCTCACAGTTGCTCGATATGTTGTAAATAAGAAATAATGAATCTAATATTCTAGAACAAGGAAGTTTAGACATTCACAATGCACCCATTGTCATGCTTTAATGAAGAACTTGAGTCTTAACTCTTTAAGTTCTCCCATAATAAGAGCAACAAAGCTGCAGAATGTTCATGCTTCAGATCATGGATTTTCTATGGGATGTTTTTTCCATGTGAGGGATACGTCCAAACTCATGCATGCTTTTATGTTATTTGGTCAAATGAAGCATATCCAGGATTTTTCCTCGACATCCTTTTGTGAAGTTTTTGTTTGTCAATGCAAGTTAAAGTGAACTAAAAATCAAGGAAAATACTGTATAGAATACAGATTCATAGTACCGCTAGGACATTTCAAAATTTATGTGATAATCAACAATTTTCCTCATTACATTAGCCAGAGAGTGGGCACTCTGGGATTATGTGCCTTTTTGGTTTATTACTGTGGACATTTTTTATGTTACTATGTCTGTACATGGGTTTGATGTGTATCTGAATGATAAAAGTATGACCAGAAAATTGCATGAAAAAAATGTTGGAAATATATTTTTAGAACCTTTCCTCGTTATTATGGAAAAGACTGCTGTCACATTTGGCTAAAGTGCTGCTCATCTGTAGATGTGGACGATTCCCACCTGAAGTCAGAACTGCTATTCCAGTGGAAAACCGATTTGAGCATGTTGTGTTATCATGCAGTACCACTTCAGATCATGCAATTGCTTGGATTGAGCGAGAATCACAAAAGGCTTTAGAGGTATACACACATTACGTTACATGCCTCTGATTTATTTTAGCAATTTCCCATAACTGTCCATTTCCTGAAAACTGTGGGCCATGTCGATGACATGCTTACCTGATTGCTAAATCTATGACATATTATCTGATGGCTATCTGGTTGCTAAATCTAGACTATCTTATGCTTATGACCTTATGTTGATATGAAAATGTACTGTTTTGCAAACCATGTAAGAAAAAGAGAGGGAAGATCCTACAGTACATACAGATATCTAGTACATCAACAAATGGGTTTTTCAAGATGTGCACTAACTCCTAGAATTCATCTTTAATTTGGGGAGTCATAGTTGCTTGGCTGGCTTGTGCCCTAGGGATAGCCCAGGCAAACTTTTCATTAACTTTCTTTTCCAAGCAGCTATTAATAACTCCAACAAATGGAACTTTGTCATATGTGGGGAATTTACTGTTCAAGTGAATCCAAATCTTCTGCTACAGTAGTGAAAAGGCTTGGTGCCATGAATATGGATCTGACATATTCAGTCTAGTTTCATGACTGTACTGACTAATAATGTGCCATTTTATGGTTATAACTCATAATATACTCTTCCGAATAAAGTAGCCGCAGCAAGTAACGGTCTGCTCCTGTGTAGGAATGGTAATAGGTCAAATATGGCCCCTTCTTCCATTTATTCCCGAGCTGTGAACTAACATCACCTAACATCACATAATTAGGCCTCGGTTGCTATTTGTAAGTAGTTGTCCGAGTTTTTTTTTTTTTTTTGGTGAAAGCCATTTGTATACTCCAAACTGTCCTCTTATATCAGATAATGTCATAACTCATAAGGGACCATCCTAACCTGTAACACGGATACACCCGCTGGACAAGCAAGATCTGGAAGCATTGTGCCCTTTTTACAATAATATTTTAATCGATAAATGTTGATGAAAACAGAGCATCTTGAGAGATACTCTGCGCTATATGGACCAACTTGTTCAATGGTTTGCAGGATTAGTAAGCTTGACATGTCATGCATGTTTGATTCTTGGCGTTGCACGTTTATCTCTTTGCTTCTATTTTTATGTTTTCTACTTTTCTAACTAGTGCACCATCAACGAAGTGGACTTGAATAAATTTGGAAAAAGAAAATTGGAATGGGTTGCAGAAATGAATAAATTTATAGCTGCAAATATTGTGGAGCTCCTATGTTGAAACTCGCGATTCGTTGCACTGTTGCAGTACTGATTTGCTAAATTCAGAGGTGAATATTTTAAAGCTATATCTACTTTGCAGCTAATGAAGGAACAAGAGAATGTATTGACTCCACCTCCGCAGCAAAAGATGGAGAGATTGCAAAGTTTGAAGGACGAGCACAAGGATGCCCTCCAAAGAGCAAAGACCTTAGATATTCCTCATGCTGCAGACCTGTCTGACGAGGAAATTCAGGAGGATGCAAGCACTCCACCATTCTCTGATACCCACAGTGAGACAACTACGGAACCAAAATCTGCTGGAAGAACCAGTTGGGATGACTTGTTGGAAAAGCTTTTCACAAAGGATGAAGAGGGGAAATTTGTTGTCAAAAAGGACGCCATTACGAGGGACGTCCCCATAGAGTAATGATGATCCTGAGACTGCTTTGCACATGGTACTTCATTCTTATAGCCGGCTGTACAAAAGAGTAAGTTGTGGTTGCCTTTGTTAATTGAAAAGTCTTTTTGAGATCGTATCATTTTTCCATATAGAGGAGAGGGGGCCCTGTATGTAGAGTCATCATATGTGCATTCTTGAACCAAATCTTGTAAATTGAGAGTTAATTCGGCTGAAGAGCTTTTTTCTTCTAAATCCACTTCAACCTTTTGCTTTGTTCCTTCCTTCGGTGATGAAGGGTGCTTATTTTGTTATGCTGAAACTTGCTCAGCAGGACTTCAGACTAGATCTTTTTTATAAGCATGTGGCTACTGTGTTGAACGGTTGACTGACCTTGTCTAGATGAACTTCTGTTATGGACCCATTCGCAAAAAAGAAAAAAAAGAAAAAAAAACTTCTGTTATGGATAACCATTGGATGATGTGGATTGAGAACCGTGCTGATGTGCATTGTTTCATTCTTTATTATTATTAATATAACTCCTAGAATGTTGAAAACAAATAGTAACGCTACCCGAGCTGATACGATATGGGATGATAGATCGTGCTTCAATAGGGAAGATACAACTGAGGAGGTAGTAAAGGTCTAACCATTTTGTGTAAGTAGACATCTTATATGTAATTTATCAGCAGAGGCTTTGCATTGGGAGCACTCAACTTTGAAACTTCAACGGTACCACATAGGGATGTCAAGATCTGCGACGCCTCAGGAGGCACCATCCATGAGAGATTAACATTGTACAGTATAGACGGGTCATGTTCCTGTTCAACCGTACCGGGCGGCATGTGAGCTCATACAGTAACGTGCATGCAACGCACAGGCATCGGCGCCCGTGATAGGTTTGCTAATACTACGTCGGTTAGCACCATGATAGGTTTGCTATCCAATCCAGGTTCGACTCCTATAAATTTGTTGGAAGGAACATCTCTCCCTTCCAATCACATTTTTTTACTTGCTAATCTATGTCGAGAAAATTAGAGTAGGAAGCAAGCAAAATAAAATATCAATCGGTAAGGGTGCCAAGGCACCATGTTCCATGGCTGTGCCAAAAGGTCAACTCCCATTGTTGGCTAGCTAGAAAACGTTATTTCCTTTTTCTTACTGAAACTCCCGGCTCACACGTGAGACTACGATCTCAGACTCAGAGACGAGACTCTTTGCCTCAAAAGGGGACTAAACAAGACGATGAAGACCATGTGAACGGATACCCCAGGGGGTGCACAGAGATTTGGCTCACCTGCTCTCCGTGACTACAATGACTGCAGACTGCAAACGATGTCTCATGATTGTATTATTACTACTAGTACATGGCAAGATTGCACATACAGTCAAGAATCAGGGTCAGAGCTCCACTTCGGCGTGTGTAGAATCCGGCCGGCGCAACATGTCCGGCTCACGCTCGCCCGTTAGGTTCAACCGCTCCACTTCGGCGTGCAGCCAAAACCATCCATCTGTTCGAAGTGATTCCACGAAATCTCTGACTGATGTTGTACAGTAACAGCCAAAACTTTGAAATTATCTTGTGCACTAAGGTGGCCTCCATTTTGCTGTAAACAATTGCACCACATGTTATAAATTTCTTCAAAGATATATACTCCACTTAACTGTATCTTCTAGTTTTTTTTTTTTTTTTTTAGCCTCTGTATCTTCTAGTAGCGCGGTGTTGCGTTTTCAGACGACCAGCATCAAGAATCCTTCCCACGTGACATGCATGGATAATGTTGTAATTAAGGGTTTGTTTGGCAAACCGGCTTACGGTTTCAACATATTCTGACATGGGTATTGTAGCTACTGTGACTACAATAGCATAATCCGTAAAAGCTTTTCCCTTTGTCTCAGTTTATTTGACACTTTAGATTCCTCCAGCGTCCCCAAAATAATTAGAATTCTCACTTTGTGATGCACGTTTTTCTGTTTCCAACACACCTCTACCTCTATCTTTTTTCTCCTCGTTTATTACGCACCTACTTTTACCAACTTTTTTTAATCTTCGTGCCGAAAGCTAAAATGTCAATTACATTGGGATGGAGTGGGTATGTTTTTCGCAGCTTATAGATTCTGGACAAAAAAAGATTTTCTTAATATTGTATTTTTTACTGTAGCTACATTGTCATAAGCAGAATCAGAATTCAATGGAGAAGCTGTGCCAAACAAGCTCTAAAGCTGGCTTGGCGTTGCCAGCCGCTTGTGTTGCTTACGGGAAAGCAAATCTCACTCAGGTAAGCATGAAAGCATCTTGGCAACTTAGAGCGGATTTTCTGTTTGGCACTTCGAACGAGGATAAACTCATGTAGTAATAGTGGTGAAAGCAAATCTGCTCTAAGTTAATTGATTTAATCATTTGCAATTGTGTCTTCAGCTGAAATTTTGCAGAGAACATTATTATATCGGAACACATCATTTTTTTCGAATAAAATGCATAGGAAAGCTACAAATATAAGATTAAAATGTGTTTCCACTTCAAATCATAAAAAATACAGAAATTATACAACAAAGATGTTTCGACATAGAATGAGGGATAGATATGCAAAATGTGATTTGGATTCCTCAAACGAGTCTTAAACTTGAGGTTGGAGTTCATGCTTAGAAAAATCTTCCTAAAAGTGAAGATGTGACAAGACTGACGGAAATTTCTTGTGAAATCATATATGACCCAAACAGTAATGATATGAATAAAAAGATACTACTTAAAATGAAATTACATACTTTATGAAATAGTTTTTTGACAAATCTAATTAATGATATCAACTTCATGTTAATGAACTATAAATGTTAGTAGTTTATATTTGTTGACAGTCAAACCTAAAATATTTTACTTATGGACTTGTATGTGTAATTCAGCTCAGGTATACTCTGTAATATTCTTATAGTGGTCACACTCCGGAGGTATTTGAATATTAAGAAGTTTGAAGGCGGGATTACCGTTGCTGCATTTGTTTAAGCATGCATGACCAGACGGAAGAAGCTATTAGCACTAGCCCATGAGAAACCGCGCTAGATTCCTCGCGCCCAGTAGGGACAGAGAGATACTACTTGTAGATCAGCATATTTGTGGGACATGAGACAATGATCTTGGGGACGAGTGAGGAACCAAGCAGAAATCTATTCTTTTCCAGTCAATCAATCAGGTAAGGTATTGAATGGATCCTAAGCTCAGCATTGTCAATTTTAAGACAACCAGACAAGGATCGATCAACTAATGATTTTCGCTAAATTCTAACATTAGGGATGGCAATCTGCTATTTTTATCGGCGTATGAAAATGAGATCTGTACTCACAGTAGACTAGCAGTGCATGTTTACCTCATGAAACTCTCTCTTTTTGTCTGTGTAGTGCACGCTAGCACTCCTTATGAAAGAAAAATGTTACTCAAGACACAGACCACACTGTGGAAATTGCTCTAGGATCGCTCTCTGTTTTTTCTTTTGTCCCTGTCGAATGCATAGTGTAGAAAATATCTAGCGGCCCGTCTACAAATACAGCTGCATTTGCTTTTCGGCTCTGTCTATACGTTGCCCGGGCAATTCTTGCCAAACTAATGCCCAAATTTCTAGCCGTTCGATCCGGCCATCCAACGATTGCAGCTCTTCTTCCTCCTCCCGACAGATGACAGCCATGGCTCCTGCGCCCGCCTGCCGCCCCACGGACCGCCCCTCCTGCCTCGGCGGGCTAGGGCATCGCCGAGCTCCGCACGCGCCGCCGCGCGCCCGGAGCTCCGGCGAGGCCCTAGCCCGCCGAGGCAGCCACCCTCCGCTGCCTCCCTCCGCCGCCGTCGCCTTCCGCGCCCCTGCCCCGACCTGGCCCAACCGCCATCTCCCGCCGCCCGCTCCTGCGGCGTCCCCGCCGCCTCCGCCTCCGCCGTCTCTCCCGCCACCACTGCCGGGCCGGCCTTCCTCCCCTGGCCTCCTCTTCTAGGTCCGGTGGACTCCGGTGAGCCCCCAAACCCCAAACCCTAACCCCAATTCCGAACATTAACCCGTCGGAAACCTCGCCGGAGTTGGCGAAGAAGCTCGCCGGAGTCGGAGAAGAGGAGCAGAGGAGGAGTCGAGCTGGGAGAGGGCTAGCCAAAATAATCGGGCATTGGAACGGCTCCGTAATGCCTGGGTAAAGTTTAGCTTTCCCCTACTAAATAACATATTGGTCATGTTAAATAAATACGAGTAAATGGGTTGCTTTGATACTAAAAGTTTTTTTTTTTGCGAGACTTTGATACTAAGTATTTTTGTAGTTTTGGAAGAATACCATGGTCTTTAGAAAATACCATAGTATCTAATACTTTGAGGTGTTTGGGGACAACAAAAACCATTGTTTCGTAAACCATAGTATGCCCAAAACCATGGTATTTCTGGGGTTTTGAAAAATCCAGTCCCCACCTCTTTTTTCTAAAACCGAGCTCGACTTATGGCTCGCTCACGTAGCGTTGTTGTCTGCCCTGTGCGTTTTCAAAGCATTTGTGCATGTTATCTTTGCCCTGGCATACGTCCATGCATCGTATTGAACACAAGGACACACGTATTACTGAAAAATTTTATTTCTTCTCTACTGGCATGAATGGAATTCGGACACCAGCAGTCAATATTATGAAATCTGCAATCCAATCATAGTTAAATCTGGCTTTACATCTACCGATCTACGGGTCACGTATCACCACATTGGCTGTGCGTGTTAGTGCATCTCATGAACTTGATAGCTTGGATCTTAATTAAAACGCCTAATCAGCCACAAAGATACAAAACAAAATACCGTAAGTGCCAAACACCTCATGGTTTCTGTTGAAACTGTAAAATACCATGGTATTAGTAAACCACAGTATTTTAGACCTATGACATAGAAAACTGTGGTTTTAAGTAACTTAGGTTTTCAAAAACTTTAACATCCAAACAGGCCCTAAAAGTTAACAACGTAAGTTTGCATGTGATTGTTAATACAAGCAGCGATCACTTTTGCGGTCGTTATACCTTTCTAACTGATAAACCTATGGAGTTTAATGATCGTACTCATTTCTCTTGTACTCCCTCCGTCCCAGTTTACTTGGCATCCTAATCTCATCTAGTTTTCCTAAAATAATTATCATTCTCACTTCCCGATGCACCTTTCTCTCTTCCCAATACACCTCTATCTCTATCTCTCTCCTTCTCATTTTCTGCGCACCTACCTTTACCAACTTTTCTTAATCTCCGTGTCGAAAGCTAAAACGACAATTATTTTGAGACGGAGGGAGTAATGATTTGCTATTAGGATTTTTTTTTGCGGTGGAGGATGTTTTGTTTTTGATCATGCATGGGTTGCTTCCTTCGTTGCACTCAAAGTTTCCTTCATTAGTTTGTTTCTTCGCTTTGATTTGAAGGGTCCTCCTAAGAGAACAGTGCTCGATAAAATGCACAGAGATCCGTGCTTGCACCAAATAATTACATGTTTATCATGCTACCAAATACCGATGACTCGTCGTTAGCCGTCTTCTCAATCTCCTCTGTGACCATCATGTTGTCGTCACGGGCAAAGATACAAGTCCGAAGCCCAGGAGTCTTCTGAAACCAGGAGTTGCATACGTGTTCGGAAATTCAGACCGGCATTGTACAACTGGTCAAGTGGTCATGCCAATCCTTACCGTGCAGCTGCTGCTCTCTGTTGGGTCACAGGACAGGACCTCGTACAAGCTTACGAGATGCCGATGAGTAAACAAAGCCATAGGTTGAGGTGCTATGGCCTCGAGACATCGACCACATCGCCGTCACGGCACCACAACCAACTGCCCCGCCGCCAACTGCCTATAAACCCCTATTCTCTTTGAGCTAGTGGCCACCACCACGACTACCCCCTCGCATCCGGCGACGCTTCTGCCGGGGGAGGCCGATGGACCTCGACGCCGACATGATCCCGACCTCCCCCTCCGCCGACTCCTCGCCGTCCTCCTCCGACCTCGACACCGAGGTACATGTTCTTGGCCATGTGTGGCTCTACGTTTCTGATGTGCGTTTCTTGCTTGCTCTGACGATGGCGGCTTCTTGGCAGTCGACGGGGTCCTTCTTCCCGGACCGGAGCACGACGCTGGGGACGCTGATGGGCGTGTCCGCGTTCGGCGGCGGCCAGCGGCGGACGCCCGGCGCGACGGCGGCGGGGGAGGAGAGGGACCGGGCGCAGCGCGTGGGTCAGGAGGAGGACGAGGGGGCACGAAGGCGCCGCGGCGGTGTGTGGCGTCGTCGGAGGAGGCGACGTCGCCGCGGGCGCAGCCTCGGCGGGAGCTGGTGGCGGCTGTGCCGGGACGACGGCGGCGGCGGCGGGGCGCCGACGTCGCTGGGCGAGTTCCTGGACATGGAGCGGCAGCTGGCCGGCGCCGACTTCCTGTACGACGGCCCCGGCGGGTCGGGCCGGGACCCCGTGGCGGCCACGGCGCTGTTCGAGGACGGGCGGGTGCGGCCCCCACAGCAGCAGCAGCAGCATCCCGCGGCCGCGGCGGAGGAAAGGGGGAGGTGGCGGCTGCTGCGTGCTCCCGAACGGTCGTCGTCATCGCTGGCAAGGCTGCCGGTGCTGCTCACCGGCATCTGCAGCGGCGGAGCGGGGTAACAACAAAATCCCGTGCTCGCAGTCAGTCAAACTGCAATTAAGTCGCGTTGGAAGGGTGTTTAAGTGGAAGTGCACGGGCAATTCATTAATCTTCTTTTTCTCCCTTCTCACGGACTCTTTTGTTGCTGTCCTCACCCTCTCTTATCTGTTTCTCATTATTAATCATTGCACTTCGGTCCTTTTGGCCATAATGCCCAATTGACGGTTCCTTTTCGCTCATTCCCTCCCTTTTGCTCTTCTTTGCACATTAAACAATCAAGAGTTGAAACTTCAATTTGTAACACTGATATTTGTGTTTAAGCAGTGTGTTTACACAGTTCAGAGACATTGTGCAGCAACATGGGAAGATAGGTATACTTTGGTGCGGCAACAGACAAAGCTTTTTTTTTTTTTGCGAATGCGGCAACAGACAAAGCTGTGTACTCTTGCACATATTACGTTCAATCATTTCCTTCTGCGATGTTAGCATCATCTCGGGGTAGTCAGTACTCGAGCGTTTTTTTTTTTTTTTTGGGTCCAGGCCCTCCCTGCATTCGATTCGATCGCACGGCGGAAAGATAGGTTCATTCATATCGGGGTGATCGGTCGCCGTCAGACCCAGAAGCAGAAAACATCCGATCGATGCCTACGACATCTTATCCGCGCATCGTCACGTACACGCGCGTATCTCTCCGTGACTGGTGGCCGGTCACTTGCTGGTTCCGCCATTAGCGGGCAGGCTGCTTTCGCGAGCTTTGCTCTGGGCTCTGAGGGTGTGATCCGTGGTGAACGGATTGACATTTGTTGGGGCCGGCCAGGGGCTCCAGCCAAAACTGCCCTCCTCAATTCCAGCAGCGAATGCCGCTTCTTTGGCCTGGGATTGGGATTGCACTCGCCTTCCTCTTTCCAGTGGCGCTCATGCTGTCTGTCACGCATGCATGCCACCACGGAGAATGATGAGCCCTGTCAACCGCAGGCTGCTCGTTCCAAGCAAAGCTATGGATTCCGGCAGAGGCCCCAAAGGCGGAAAGAGACGCTGGTCCTGCACATGAGCTTGCCTTGCTAAGGAAGAAGCTTTGTTGTTATACTTGTTAAATGATTGGTATGGGCTTAAACTGCAATTTAATTGAGGTGATAGAGAAATATTTTATCAACGACCAACGCTAGGAATAGGATAGAACAGATTCCATTGCAAAGCCAGAAGGATCGCCCTGATAGCATCAAGCACGTTGAAGCATGGAGATAGTACTATAATAGTAGTAGACCACTAGAAGTAGAACAAGCACTACGACCAATCCTTGTTCCTGCCATTTTTTACAGGAAAGGATCGGCACCAGACTACTAAGAAATCATAATCATTCTGCAACAATATACTGCAGAAGAATGCAGAGTAGCGGCGGCGGCGGCAACAGCAACAGGCGAATCAGCCCATTGCAGAACATAGAACAGCAGCCACGCTACAAAAGGCCCAAGCCTGATAACGACCGTCTTCTTTAGTCGTCACCGTGCTGGGCCGGGTCCGGGTGCGCGGAGAAGTAGGCGAGGAGGCCGAGCAGCGGCGCGTTGATGTAGGTGGTGGGCTCGGACTGCTGGAACACGGCCCGCGCGTCGGGGAAGGCGTCGGTGCTGTTGCTGGGCCCGCCGACGACGGCGCCGACGAGGAGGTTCGGGTTGGGCGCCGGGCTGGTGGCCCACGCCGCGCCGGCCTTGCACCCGATCCGCTCCGGGTGGGCCGAGACCGACGGCAGCGAGCTGGCCCGGTGGTGGATCCGCTGCGGGAACCGCGGCCCGTACCCCACCATGTACGACATCCGCAGCGGGTTGTCGCCCAGGATGTAGTCCACCTGCAACAAAGCAAAGCAAAGAAACAAGAGCTCGTGAGCTTTTTGGCCCGCTGGCGAGGAGGCACCGCCGTGTGTGTGTTTCCGGAGAGAAACAGGAGTGTACCTGGCGCTTGGCGACGCGGCGGAGCTGGACGGGGGACGCGCCGCCGCCGCAGGGGACGCGGGCGTTGGCGTGGCTGAGGTAGTTGGAGTAGGCGAGGAGGAGGAAGGAGAGCGCCGTGACGTGCTGCATGTTGCTGTTGCCGACCTTGAAGAGGAGGCCGCCGGGGGAGTACTGGATCTGCGGGTGGCCGGAGATGCCCGGGAGGAGGCTGCAGATGAAGTTGTCGGCGTTCTCGCGGAACGACCGGAAGAACGAGTCCTTGCCCATCAGCACCTCCTGCACAACCAACGAGAAGAAGAAGACACCGTGATTTCAATCATGGGTAATCACTGTACTACTGTAATAATCAAGTGTTACTTATGAAAATGTATCAGCAGATGATCATGGTAATTATTATGGGTTAATACAAAACAAAACGCATTCCGTACGTTATGCAGGGAGCACGAGACCAGAGTGAATGCAGCAGCAGCGATGGCGCTGGGCCCGGGCACTGCCCCTTTTTCTCTGATGCAGCAACGTGCAAACACTAAACGAGACCGGCCTAGAGGCAAGCGTCACTACAGACATGCTCGGCTGCTTTGAGATCCACTAACCGCTGACAAAAGACTGGAGCGACGCTGCTAACAATGTAATGATTAATCTATCCAAATAGAATCTTGGTCTCATGATTCATCCGTGTCTAGTTGGGATGCTGAGTACTACTCCCTGTTGCTATTGGCATTAGTCGAATGATGTACGATTCATACTGAGTGCCAAATCATGGCATGTGCAAAACATATAACGTATCTTTTTTTTTTTTTGCGAAGGAAAGAGATATATTGATTATCCAAGGCACTTTACAGAAAAGACCCTGGAATTCATACAAATTACAACAGTATCCCTAACCCTACTGAAACCTGGATGGATCTCAGATCCGCCGCCGCCGTCGTCCGCCGGAGACCGCCGGACCCCTCCCTTACCTTCCTCCATCTTCGTCGCGAGCACTCCTTGAACGAGAAGCCAAAAGAGACAGCAGCTCAACCTTCCTTGAACCGCATGAGCAAGAGCTGAACGACCTTGGGCCGCTGGCGAGCAAAGGGGAGAGGAGGGGCATGAACCCGACGAGAAGGCCATCGCCGACGTCCGCCGCCGCCAACCGAAAAGAGACACCATCCAGAGGCTCCTGTACAGAAGGCCACAGATCCACCACCGACACCGGAGCACCGCATCGATGAGGCGAAGACGAACCTGAGCCACAAAATCCCACACCGCCGCCGACGCCATCGCCTCGTCGACGACAGCAGGAAAGGAAGCCATCCCCCTCGGTAGAACACGAAGAGGAGGCACCCTCGAGCAAGCCTTGTCGGAGAAGAAGGGGAAACCAACGGAGCCGAAGAAGAAGATCAAGCCGAAGCAGATCGACGTCGTCCCCGTCATCTTCTTCCACCGCCAAGCTCTCGAGGGGAAATCCACCATCACCAGCGCCGCCGGCGAGGGGAAACAAAAGCTCCACAGGGCTTCACTGGAACAGAAGCCGCCGCCGACGACGACGCCTCCACCAGATCTGCCGAAGGAGAGACGAAAGACGGCCACCGTCACCACGAAGGACGACGGTGCCGTCAACCCTAACCCTAGCAAGGAGAACCTAATCTACTACCTATACTAGAGCTATAAGGTAACCGGACGGCAGCTCCGCCGTTCTCCGGACCCTCCGAAGCCCCACGGGCCGCCGGAGGGGAGGGAGAACGGGGGGAGCCGCCGCCGGAGAGAAGCTCGCCTCGGAGTCGCCTCCTCTTTACTGTAGCGAGGGGAAGACTCGAGAGAGAGAGTGAGCGTGTCTGATGCCTATAACATATAACGTATCTTTACAATATATCTAATTACATGTCAGGATATGAAGACTAGAGCATGATTAGGTGCGTAAACAAATAAGTAACCAGTCTGAAGGCAGCTGAATGGAGCACACAAAATGGTCCCGTGTACCACCATCTGCAGATCTAGAGCCATTGGCCGGAAGCACACTAGTCTAATCCATTGCGCATGGATATGAAGTATTGGCATGAAAAATCCTATCCTGTGCACAGGGAAGAACAGGCAAGCCGCCTTTGCTGTCTTTCTGTCCGGCTGGCTTCATTCTAAACGCGTCATTAGCACTACTAGAGACAAACAACGATGACACTCTACTACAACTCTACAGGCGGCACATGTTACTGCTTTTTGGAGCAACTGTACACACGAGAAAGGAAAGGAGCGAGACGTGACGTGGGACGCTATCTTGTGGGCAGTGACAACATGCTGTCTCGGCCTCCTTGTGGTCCCACATGTCCGGGCTAAAAGGCATCGCAATGCCCGAGCGTGGAAAAGGGTCCTCCCACATTGTTCATTCATTCATGGTGATTCGTCAACTGGTGAACCCACGGTTAGTGTTAACTAATCTCTGATTAGCGAGACAGAGAAACTCATTAGTACAGCCGTAGCGTAGCGAGCGCCACGCGCCAAGCTCGGCATACATGCCGAGCCAAAACGGCTATGGCGTCGCAGGGGCTGCTGGTCCACCTAAAAGCCGAGACGCACGACGCAGGGGGAGCATGTGCGCGCCCCGCTGAACAACGCCGGAACACGGCGCCAAAGGTGAGGATGCAGGGCGATGATGTTGGTGTACGCGGACCGATGCCACTAGTGATTTGGCTGGTGCGGCAGCGTGACACGAGAAGGGGCCAAAACGAGACAGACATCACTGGATGTTGCGACGCGCGGTCGGTCGGTCCTACGCTACTCGGGAGTTGAAAGCACAGATATCTTGTGAGCAATGCGGCGCAACGCAAGAACAGAACAGGTAAGCAGCATACAGTACCTTGGAGATGAGGACGTTGATGCCTGCGTGCTTGTTGTCCCACCCGAACTCGTTGATGGCCTCGCTTGCGCCGAGCGCGACCTCGTTGCGCTTGATGTAGTCGCGGTACTGGCGGCGGCGGGAGGCCTTGTGCAGCCACGCCGCGCCCCAGAGCAGCTCGTCCTGGTACCCCGAGTAGTCGCAGTAGCAGGGGCACACCGCGGCGCGGAGGCTGCTGCTGTAGGCGCCCCGGTGCTTGTCCGCGAAGTCGAACACCTTTTTTTTGCATTCATCATAAACAGCAGCAGTGTCAGGAGCAACCACCACAAGTGAATCGTGCAATCCAACGCTCATCAAGCTGGCATTTATTACTCCTAAGCGCCGTTACCAGGCTCTGAATGAATGCAATGGAGTACCAGCTCACCTCTACGGCGCGGTCGAGGAGGCGCTGCGAGTATGCCGGGTCGGCCTCGCGGAAGACGATGGAGCCCGCGGCGAGCGCGGCGGCGGTCTCGGCGGCGACGTCGGAGCCCGGGTGGTCGCGGTCCACCTTGTAGACGGTGCGCGGGGTGTCCATGTCCTCAGGCCGCTCCCAGCAGGAGTGGTCCCGCCCGGCGTCGCCCACCTGCACGTACACCGTGCCCGGCGTCGCCGTCGCCTTCATCAGGTAGTCCGTCGCCCACCGCACCGCCTTCCGCGCCTCCGCCTCGTGGGGCCCGAAGCTGCGCCCGAAGTCGATGAGCCCCCACGACATGAGCGTCGCCGTGAACGCCATCGGGAACCCGAACTTGACGTTGTCGCCGGCGTCGTAGTAACCGCCCGTCAGGTCCACCTGTATGTCGCATTCGGCAGCGGCGGGTCAGAAACGGAGAACGCATTGCAATGTCAGAAACGAGGAACGCACCACCATTGTCAGGAAGGAAGAAAGAAAGGGCGTACCCCTGCGGCGGCGCCGTCGTGGAGCGCCGAGTCCTGGCGCCAGCGGAGGCGCTGGTCGGGGGGCAGCCGCCCGGACCGCTGGCCCTCGAAGAAGAGGATGCTCTTGTGCAGCGCTTCGCCGTAGTCGTGCGCGCCCAGCACCGCCGTCGACGCCGCGGCGAGCAGCAGCACCACCGCCGCCGCCATTGCCGTCGCCCGCGCCATTGCCTTCACTGTCTTTTGGGTGGCGGTAGTTTAGTTGGTTGGCTGGTTGGTGCTGTGCGGACACCGGCCGGTCCGGTGCTGGAATTAATAGGTGAGGGCAGGCCAGGGCGCCCGGGGGTGGTGGTAAATGGCATGAGAGGGTGCGCAGAGCGGGCATGGGCGCCGACGGGAAAGCGACATGGGATGCTGGAGGGGCCACGCACGACGCGTGCGTGCGTGTGCCGGAACTTTGCGGCGCGCTCCACGAGGAGGTGGCCCGTCCGTGCATGGACCGGGTCCTTGTTAGCGTTGCTGCTCTGTCCTTGTTAGCGTTGCTGCTCTGATTGCTGTTTACACGAGGGATTAGTGAATTTTTGCGTCAACAGATATGCAGCTAGTACTAGCAATGTGTATACTGCTCGTGCTTTGTGCGTCAGTGTGCAGAGGCCTCCGCCTCGTGAGGTTTTCTCGTTCCGGCGATGAACGTGGCCGGCCGGCGCAGGTCGAGTGCGGGAGTCAAAGCCGGTCTGACTGGCCGTGAAGTGCGTCGCCTGACGCACGACGTGACGCGTCGAGACGACGAGGTCCCGCGCCGCGGCGCCGGCGAGCGCACGTGACGACGTGGGCTTCGCTGCGGCGGGTGAATGGGTGATGCCCGCTGCTGGGGCTCATCTCATGGGACAGGGATGTGCGTGGGATGGACCGTGGTCACCGTGAGGCCGCGGCGGTGCCCATCCCTCCGGCGCCGCGGCCGATCGGACGCGCCTCTGTGGCCGGTGCGTCCTGCGACGGGACGAGGTAGAGTACGTAACAACTGATCAGTCACTCCAGCCCAGGTCATCATGCGGCATTGTTCCGCCGTAGAATTCGTTGGCGATCAATCGACCGGTATACTTGCCACAGTGCTAATAATGGTGTGGTACAAGAATATCCGTGGTCCGTCCATGGCCATAACCAAACCATGTTACTGGTTGGATGGGAGCGAGTACGTCCGTTCGTACTCATCTGGTCATCTCTGCTCGTTGCCAATAGAGTAGCATCTCAAAAAAAAAAAAGGGACAAAACTACAATTATTGTGTGGTTGTATAAGAAATTTTCAAAGTATTGGGATCAATTTTAGGGAGCTACAACTGTTCTGTTACCTTAAACATTTACAAACACTTTCTGGCTCCACCTGTCTGCCTCACAATCTTTTATACCTTTCTCATTGGCAACGTAGGAGTATATGTTAAAGGTCCAACATAAAAGGAAAATTCAAAATTCGAAATGTGTCTTCAAGCCCTAACCCAACGTCGCTACAACAAAATCCCTACTTCTACATATCAGGATGGATCATGGATGTTGCAGGGCCCGACAAAGGTGCTTCCTCCGGTGCTCATCACGATGCATCCCTCGCCATTGCCGTTACCTTTGCCTCTGCCTCCTGTCCGCGTCGTAGAAGCCACTAGCACACCCGTGTTTATTTGTATGTACATGAGGCGACCTAGATACGCCTGATCGGCATGACAAGTGGTGACCAGGTTGGTTGTTGGTCCGACGTCAACAATGAGAACGGTAGGAAGACTATGGCTCGACTGATAGGTGAGGTCAGAGCTTAATTAACGAAAGGTGGTGCGGAATGTTTTTTGCAGACGCACCCGCAACCTACAACCGGCCTGTTTGGCAAGCTGTTTTGCAGCCGTTTTACTATAGCGGCTACTGCAGAAATAACTGCGAACACTGTAGCAGCTGCAGAAGAAATAACTGCGAACACTGTAACGGCTGCAGAAGAAATAACTGCGAACAGGCTGCAGAAGAAATAACTGCAGAAAAAATAATAGCGGCTGATAAGCAGAATGCCAGGCGAACAGGCTGAACTTAGCTCCGCCCTGGCCAGAAGCATGCCGAAATGATATGATCGTAGAAGCTTAAACATATGGTCAGCACAGTTTCAATTCTCTAAAATTGGTCCCAAAAGCCTAAATTGTAGAATACGACACAAGTAGTTATATAATTGAAAAAAAAGTAGTTATTGCCAAATTTACACTATTAATATTACTAAATGTGGACAAATTATTGAAAAAAATAGCCTTGACCCTAGCGTTGCCTCCCTCCGAGTTCTACGGCACCAACGAGTTCGGCACTGCCCAAACGCCTCCTGTGGACCACATGTCAGTGTCTCTGCTATTGCCATTGCGAACACGAGGGCAGCGTAGGGCGGGAGTTGAGCACCGGCCAGACAGCTGCTCAAAAGACGTGCAGGTTTACGCGATGGGAAACGGCAGTGGCTGTGGCGGGCAGAGCAGAGCATACGCGAGCTTTGGTCACGACTCACGAGAGCAGCGACGAGAGCAGCAGCCACAACGAGGAGCCAGGGGAAAGCCACCGGCCTAGCTACTAGAACCTACCTATTCGCTAGACCTGGCCGCGAAAAGCCCCCCCTTCAATTCGTGCAGCGGAGGAGACTGCTCGGGCCGTGACGGGCGTACTTACGCGCCGCTCGTCGGACCGCTGGATTTTTTCGGCGGTCACCGCTTCCCCGTTCAGGGCTCCAACGGCAGCTGGTGACGGAAAAAGCCCGGACATTTGCGTGTCTTGCTCCATGTTTTTTGCTCGGAAGAGGCACCGCACGTCTTGCCGCTTTACCGCGGGCAGAAATGGAGGACTGAGGAGCAACGGCGGCGGAGTAGGGCATCAGTATAGAATCCTGGCGTTAACTTGATGCGTTTGGGAACGTACTGAGCACTCCATTTCGCAGTAATAACAAAGGTAGCAAAGGAAGTGCACGAGGCAATGATGATGGTGATCATGCGAAGGTGCGTTAAACATGTCCGCCTTTCGCCTGGACTTGTCACGACAGTAGTAGAGTTGAAAGCCTCCCTCCGTTCGAGTGGTATGAGCAATGAGGCAATAAGAGCTTCGGCGTGTGCTCTTTCCTGGCGGAATTAATTAAGCGCATGGCCACTTCCGAAAAGCTTCCATCAGCTGAAGAGGTTCCCCGGGCAACACTTTGACCGGCTATGTCAGAAAGAACATGAAGACGGTCAAAGGATACATGAATGGAGGAAACCAAATGTCAGGGAAACTTTGCTCACCCTCTTCATGCAGTGTCCTAGGGATCTCTGGGTCATTATCTTTGGTCTTGACATCCGCTATTAGAGAAAAAAAAACTGTGAACCATCCGCTATTGGTCTCTCATGTTATACACAGGCCATCCCTGTCAAATTGAAAGAACTGGCATGAACAGGGGCTACTCCTACCACTACATCGATAGGAGAGGGAGTAAGGTTGTCTTTGACATATATTCTCACAAAAACAGTTTTTCTAAAAAGTGCTTCTCTGAAATACAACTTCTCTAGGAAAAAAAAACAACTTTTATACAAGAAACATTTTTCGAAATGTTTTGCAAAACATCTTCTCTTATAAAACCCATGCAAAAATAGATGAGAAAAGTTAAGTATATTTTTGTAGCTTTTGGTTTCAAAGAGTCACTTCTTGACGTCCTACCAAATCCTAAATGATAAGAACGGATCATCCTCAGCTACAACCAGATCACTCCACAAGCTGGTAACGACTAACGAGACAAGAAGGGAGGCAAGCCACGTGATACACAGCACGAGATAAGCTCGAAGGTATCGGGATCTGCAGATCGCAGGTTGAGCATGTTACCGTGATCCTAAAATCCTGCTGTGATGAATCCAAAGAACTATAGGGAACAGACAACCAATAGCGAACCACACATGTTCGCGCCCATCCACCTACAGCGAACGCGCGGCAAACCAACAGCTCTATCGACTTCAAAGCTGCCAGAGATGCATATGCAACATTGCAAACCACGGCCCCCATTGTAAACTTGTAAACACTACCTGCCGTATCAGCTGAGGCCCACTGTTGCTGCATCATCACTCATCAGCGCCGCAGTCGCTAGGTCAGCACATGCAACGCCTAACGTCCCCACACATCATGCAATGCACGATAAGAACAAGTATGACGGATTCAAGTGGATCTAGTCAGTTCCTCAAGAAATCGCTAATAAAATCCGTCGTGTAAAACTTAAGGTGCAGGATTGAGTGTTCGGATCATCACAGTGCATTTAGTATGGATACTGTACCAGAAAGCCCAAGATTGCTCAAGTTCCTTCAGTAACATGGCAGGGACAACGGGGGTCAATGAAATGTCCATCCACGGTTTCAGTTGCAAAGTTTTTCTAAAAGAAATCCGAAGAAAACCAGGAACTACTGTCTTCTACCCCGCCCTTTCTTTGATTGCTGTTGTTCCGCCTGTTCCTTCCCTGAAACTTCGCTTATATCAGCTGCACAATGAGCAACACAGATTAGTGAAGCAATTCAGTACTTGCCCTTCAAGAATCATAGCCCCGGAGGGGGGGAAAAAAAGAATAATACCATCAGGCCCACGAGTCATGAGAGTAAAAAAGATGTTGTTTAGCTTCTCCATCTTCTTTGCGTCCTGAGCTTGATCTGTTTTAAACTTCAAGCACTGCAGGCATTATATTCTGTCAGCAAAGCGTGGGGTGCTTTATTCCAGTCAAACTCGGGTCACAACACCACAATATTACACTAGTTATTCATCAATGAGTAACAGTGTGAAAATAAAATGCCTGCTACAACATAATATAACATCCATTCCAGTGGGCAAAAAGCACATATATACTCTTCCAACCAAAAAGAAAAGGAACAGACTTTGAGAACAAGTATTAACAAGCTGCACTCCTACAGGTGTACAAGAGGATGTGTTTTCATGCAAAAGGCCAGGCAAAATAACGATAAGACATAAGTTGTGGCTTTATTAACTTAGAACAGGCAACAAATTTCCAGTGCCATTAAAAAAACAAGCTAGAGCACAATCCAATATAGCAATAGTAAAATTAATAACACATAGTAATCATTTGGAACAGTTGACGTAACACCGGCACAAACAACAGATAAGATAGTAGGTGTATTTGCTGCAAATCGGTAGTGGAGGATGTTCATGAGAAGAGAAAACAAGAAGCCCAGTGATATCATTAAGAACTGAAAGAAACTAGTCCAATAAATATTGCATAAGGCAACTAGGTGAAACGGGAAGGTATAGTCTTGTAGCACACAAACCACACTGACAGTTAGAGAATACATCATATACAGACAGGACACAGGTGCATTACATTTTCCGCACAAAATGAATTGACTAATGCAAGAGAATAGATAGATAACGAAAGGATAATAAGTATAGTTATGTAAGAATAGACATTCACATTCAGGTACATCTTATGTAATAAAAGGCATGTTAGTATTGAGTATCAAAACCCTTGGTAAGCAGCACTATTGTGGAACATGGTCTTCAGATTGGCCAAAAAAGCAGTTTACCAACTAAAAATACAAATTGATTGCAATTTACGAAGAAATTCAAACAATCGGTTCAGAAGGCTATCTGCCTAAACGTAAAACTATGACATGCACTTGCATCACAATGGAAAACAGCAACGACAAGGTATATGGTTAAATGTACAACTATGTCCAGTTTATCAGCTTCTACTAATATCTGACTTCCCTAACAAAAGGGTCATTATCATCAGAGTCTACATGATTCACCAAACATAAGTCCTCCAATCCGATTTTATCAGTATAGCGACATAAGAGAACACTTCCGATGTTTCAATATATTCAACAATAACAAGGCGAACTGATCTCCATTCACATGACATTGACATGCAAAAGTTAACAACTTATGGCACCAATTGCAGGTTATTTTAAATGTATACGGATATAAGAAAAGTTATATATCACTAATCCAATACTATAACATCGGCTATAACTTACACGAAGTACAGTGATGAAAATGCATGCAGGGCGAAACTGAAAAAGCGCCCATCAAATCATGGGAGAAGAGCCACCAAGTAGAATCAAAACTCCTTAGCTAAGCATACTAATATTTATATTTTTGCAGAACATATCGGTATGCTGATACTTTGGTGGATTATTTGCAACTACATGGCTATATTACCATATTTTGTTCAGACACTGTTAACCAAACAACTAACTTCAACTAGGCACATGAAACACGAACGTTGTTTGCGAAAAATGTATGAGTATGATTATTCTTCTGGGTTTCTTCATATGGTTACAATCACTAGTAAAGGACAGAAGGTTAGACACACACGAAATCCCAGCTCAGAGCCTCACATATTTGGTGAGAAGCGCTCATAAACCATAATCTTTGAACATGAAAAGAAATTTCGGATTTTATTTTGAGTTCTTAAAATGAATACTTCCAAACCAGAAAAGTTAACAGAAGAATTCGTTTTTCAGTTTGGTAAATTCGTTTACCATTCATAGAACATACAATAAAAAGTTGGCCATATACCTTGCACAGCAGGCAGAAATCAAAATTCAGGTGCACACAGATAGAATGTATTAAATAACGAAAACTATAGAAGCAAATGCATTGGACAAGAGACATCTTAGAACTACAAGGCTTTAATAACCTGGACTGAATAGTGTAAGATTTCAAATGATGATTATGGATTATGACTATGAAAAGTTTCAGAAAATAAAAAGTCAATGCAGAATCACAAGTTGGATTGCTAATTTTCTCACATCTGATTCAAACATCAATAAACCCAGATACAACATCGCTGTTCTAGAATGTAAACTACTATTCCTAAGAGAAATATTCCCCAATGTGATGTTATGAAGGTTCTGAAGTGAGGTGCTTTGCTGAGTATTCCAATAAAAGCTACCACTTGCTTAAATGTCTTGTCTTAGGGAACTCTGCATTCCATATCCTTTGATGTCATTCAATACCCAAGTATTTGATATGACAGTAAATCTCCTATGAGGATATTATTTTTAATTCAATGTATTTGTACAAATCCTGTGCCCAAGCATGAATTCTGCAAAGTAGCTAACATTAATGAGTTAGTAGTATAAGTTGCTCACTTAAACTGCTTGGCACAATCAAGGCAACAATGTGTTCAAATTTGATCCCAATGCAAACACGGCAAAAGGCACTAGATTCAAGAACAGTGAAGCAACTAACAGTGAAATTGCAATAAAGATAACAGTATTGCAATGGATAAGGTTAATGAGTAAGGAAAGAAACTAGCAATATTTTTAGAGAGTGATATTTTGTTCTTTCTTTCCTCACTGTTGTTTACTAATTAATACATCAACTCCAAACAGATACTGAGTTCAATAAGACCTAAATCGTTAGACATGCACGTCTAGATATGCATTCGTCCACTGGAACATGAGCTGCATAACATAAAGGAGCCCCCAATGAAATAAGCATCATCCAACTATTGTCTTAACAAGGAGTATTGTTCAGCACTTAATCAATACAAATCAGTTCATATATGCTTCTCATGGAAAAAATAACTAAACCATCAATATAAAACAGCAACTTCCAAAGTGACAATTCAGTTGGCCTGACTAACACCAGGGGTGAAAATAGTCATCTCCAAAGTGAAAGTTCCATTAGAGCAAGTGTATCCTCAAACAGATGCCGACAATGGTCCAACACAAGTTCACAATGCTGCATTTTATGACACCTACTGCTATCTATCCAGCTACCACGCAGTACAATCTACAACCAAATGACTTCAAAAAACACAGTAAAATTGTTCACTTAGAAGCCGCATTTATCAAGGCACACAATCAATTGTACCCCAATACCCCTCGATCGGCCCAATTCTAAGTAGTGACGCACGCAGGCATCTACATCACACAATCAACCCGCCCCTTCGCCCCGATCCAACAAAGCCAGTCGCAAATCTGAGTAAATAAGCTTAGGCGCGGTACCTCCCGGTCGTCGGTGACCTTGAGCACGAGCTTGCCCTCGCAGTGCCGGTACTTCATCACGTAGCGGGTCTGCAGGCACGCGCAGCAAGTTTAGGTTAGATCGGAGATACGGAGCAAAGCGGGAGCGGAGGGGCTCCCGCAGGACGCGATCGGGGCCGCGGCGTACGGCGATAGGGTCGGCGCGGAAGAGCTGCACGGACCGCTCCACGAACTCGTCCCATGAATCCACGTACACCATCGCTGCGGTGGCCGGAGACAAGGGGGCTGCGCCGGCGAGGGATTGCGTGGTGCGGTCGGATCTGGGAGACGGCGGAAGGAAGCGGCCGCCGCGGTTTAAATAGGGTTTGCTGCTCTGGCCTGTTTGGAGTCTTTGGACTCGGGTGGCTGGCTCTTGCCTTCCGCCTTCCGTCGCCTGTTTTGGTCAGACCGTCTTCATCCTGCAAGGCAAACAACCCAGTCAGTGCGAAAATACAGACCTTATCCTCTCCCTGGCTCTCTCCGTCTACAGTTTGAGAGAGGCGACGCGGGAGGAGTTCGTCCCCGCCGGCGAGGCCGGTGGTCTCCTCGGCCTCCGATGCCTTCTGGGGCGTCGCGAGGCGGCGGAGACCGCTAGCTCCTTGCCGGCTGGTGGTTGTACAGGTCCTAGGATAGGCTCTAGGTTTAGGGTTTCGGCGACCGGCGGTGTGGTGGCGGCGGCGGCGGTCAATCGTCCGATTTTGTCCCTCCGTGCTCGGCCGTGCCTCGCTGGCGCTCCTCTCCGGCGTCGGCGGCGAGCGTGTGGGGGTGGAGCTCTCGTTGAAGAGCTCCTTCTTAGGAGTCAGGCGGCGGCGGATCTGCGTCTTCCCCTCCGGCGAGACGAGGTACGTGCCGCCCTTTTGCGGCAAGGAAGCGGAAGCTGGGGCTTGGGGGAAGATTGGTGGTTGGATCCGGCTCGAGGATTCCGCGGCGGCTTCCGTCGTCGTCGGCGAGCGGCGGTCCAAGCAGGGAGGTGCTCGGGGTGTGTCCCTGGCCGGTTGTTCGTTCTGCTCTTGCTCATCCTGCTAAGCGGGTGTCTGTTCCGGCTCGTTTCAAAGCCTTTGGGCGATGGAGGCCTCTCCGGCGGTGGGTTCGTGGTCGCGGCGGGAGCTGCTCGCGCCGGTGGTGGCCGGTGTTGGTGGGTTTCGCCGTCGGTGTGGTACTGGAGGACCGATGATGCCGTTATTAATATTCTCTGATCATCCCTTTCAAGGGGGTGATTGAGAATTCACTTCATCAGATGTGTTCGAGTGGTCTTCGCTTCAATCGTCAGACACAATTTGTCTTTGGATTGGCAGATGCTTCGATACTCTTCTCCAGCCCATGGTGGACGAAGACAAAGGGAGTAGACCGTACTCAAAAAGGCGCTCTGGAAGATAACATATGCTGCAGTTTGGAGACTTTTCTTCTTCTTTTTTTGTAGCTTTTTATTTATCAGTGTGCGATTGTGCACTACTGTTGCTTGCCGAGTTAACTCATCGGAGATTGTAATTGGCTGTAACTTTCTTGGAAGTCAAGGCCAATGCGGCTGTAGCTTCTTTGAAGGCCAAGGCTGGGATTAATACAATTTTCCCATTATCTAAAAAAACTAGGGTCCTTTTGCACTTTGTGTGGGACAGCTGTCCGTATCCTTGTATATCGTACCTATGTACGTATGTATGGTTGTATTTCCTTAACTTAAATACAGGTATGTTTGATCAAAAAAAAAACAACTCGTCTTCTGTTCGCACTTCGTAGTCTCGGTATTGCTGAATAACTCGTGGTATTTTAGGCAAATGTTTAGCCAAATTGGCCAGAGAAAAAAAAATTGCAAGGATTTTTTTTTTTTTTGCGAGGAGGCCGGTGAAATTAATCGATCATTTTTCTCGTTAATTAACGTTGAACTAGTAGGGAATTTTTGACGATCCATGTAAAAAGAGCTCAAAGTGGCATGACAAACACCTAAAAAAAAACTCGATGGATGTCACAGGTCCCTTTTTTTGCGAGAAATGTCACAGGTCCATTTGTTAATATATTTTTTTATACAACGTGGATGAACTTTTCTAAAGCCTAAAATGTGGATGAACTTAGATGTGGGCATTGATCTAAGTCCCAACCTTTCGGTAGAACGCAAGCTCTGAGTTTTTTTTATGGCTATAATATGTTGTTTGGTTCAGTAACACAAGAACAAGTTTCCTCGAGCATGACCACGTCACTTCATCTAAAATATATGGCAGTACTTCTACTTTATACAGTTGATTGCGTTATACATGTTGCATTTTGATATATGAATGCGGGCACTGCCTGCGATAGCTCTTGGAAAGGTCTACATGGTGGATTGAATGGAGAGGGAACACTATTCAAACTACCTACTCCCTCCGTCTCTAAAAGACTGTCGCTGTTGACTTTTGGACACAGTGTTTGACCGCTCGTCTTATTCAAATTTTTTATACAAATACTATTTTTTTTATAGCTTGTTCTATTGTTGAAGATATTTTAATCATGACATATTTGTTTTGATATTTGCATAAAAATTTTGAATAAGACGAGCGGTCAAACATGAGGTCTAAAAGTCAACAGCGACACTCTTTTAGGGACGGAGGGAGTAAAACTGTATTTATGAACCAAGAAATAGTGGCGAGAAATTATTCACACTAACAAGGTTTTGATTGGTAATTTTTAATCTGTGTAGCTTACTTTGTTGTATTGATACAATGAGATAACATGTATTCTTTTCGAGAACGTGCATGGGCACGCGTTTATAAGATAACATCTTTCTGATAAAACTGGAAAATTAAAATAATTGGATAGGGATTATGAGCCAATGTTGTCAAGATTTCACATACTAGTGCAAGCTCGCTTTTCACCAACTAAAAATTCTTTTAAGACCTATATCAATGGTGATTACATAATTTGTGATTAGACTTCTAGTTTTATTTTTTTATGATCGCAGACTTCTAGTTTTATTGGTAGTTTTTTTTTTTGAGAGAGAGAGACTTTATTGGTAGGCTAAAGGTAGCATTGCCACTCGGTGGCCAACTCTCTAGATGGGCTGGATGTGACGCATGGATTATGTCGTGGTCTGCAAACGTGGGCCAGCAAAGTGGGCCAGTAAAGTGAACAAAGCAGTTGTAGCCATTGGGCCTGAGAGTCTGTGCGAGTTGGAACGAAAGTGCCTTTTGGGGCATCTGTGCAGCGAGGCACTGACCACCGTACAAGTTTTTTATCCGGGCAGTGGATTAAACAAGGTTAATGCGCCCGAAATCGAATCAAGAGATGTGATATACGGTAGAAATCGAATCAAGAGATGTGATATACGGTAGTATTTTACACGAGGTTTAAGCCTTTTTGGCCGTTTTGGAGGGAACATGTCCTGATCAGTACAAGATTTTTGGCGCAAAAAGCATATTCCTGCCTCCGTTTTTGCTGCCGCTGGTTCCCTTGCGGGCCAATGTACTGAACGGAGCAAAAGAATCTTAAAATACAAACTGCGTTCACAACTGATACACTGCACAAACAACAAATGTGTGCATCGGTTCGGTATGCTGAAAAATCAAAAGCATCGGTTTGGTATTCTGAAAAATCAACTGGCAAAAAGCACAAATTTTGTGACTGCAACCTATGAATGTCACGCCAGTTTCATGTCGATCCATGGAGGCGCGGAGGCGCCATACAAGCATGAGGCCACTCGCATGAGTACTGAATGAAGCCTGAACCTTTGTTTTGGGGCGCACTAGTTCCGCTTAAACCGCATCCTGGTCCAGTATGTCAGGGGGCTGAGAGTAGTGGAGGGACCAACGTTGAACGGGACTGGTTATTACTGAATCTAAACGGCAGTGGACAGGCCGCAAATCCTGTGCGATCCATGTGTGCGCGTCGCGGCCATAGAAACATGAGGCGCGTCTTTGGCTCACACGAAAAGCGGTTAGTAATGGCCACCATCAGCAGCAATGAAACGACAATTTGATTGATGTGAAAAAGATGTGCCGCACGATGGTTACGTTTGGTAGAGTAACGAACAAGATATTAGGATCCAAAACCCGTTTTAACCGCGAGTCAGAAACGAGATCCGGCGCGTAAAAAACACTGGCGCCAGGCCGGCAAATCTGGCGCGCCGCAATCCGCCGCCAGGAGATGGTCCCGCGCTGGCGCTGCAACCCCCGCCTAAAACCCTATTCCGTGACAGATGAAGGAACTACCCCCTGACGCATTACGTCGAACGCACGCCCACGGACTTGCACCAGTTCGCATGGGCTTTTCGTCGAACGCTCTGGCTGCGCCCGGCAGCTCGGGCGGGAACAGCAATTCAGTCGAGCACCATGGAGGCAAGGCAATTCAGGGACGGTTCATGTATTGAGAAAATAACTTGAATTGATTATTACATTACAACTCACGAACAGGAACAAGTAACACAGCAACACGAACACCACGCATCATCTAGGAGTACATGTTGGCGACCACGACGAGCAGCAGATAAGATGATTGGCGGTTACGCGCCTCAGAAGTCCTCGTCGATGCTGAAGACGTGGTTGGCGGCGTTGCCGCCGTTGAGGCTGCTCATGACGGAGGCCTTCTGGTACTCGCCGACGCGCTTCTCGAAGAAGTTGGTCTTGCCCTGCAGGGAGATGAGCTCCATCCAGTCGAACGGGTTGGTGACGTTGTACATCTTCTTGTGGCCCAGCGCCATGAGCAGGCGGTCGGCGACGAACTCGATGTACTGGCTCATGAGCACGCCGTTCATGCCGACGAGCGCGCAGGGGAGCGCGTCGCAGACGAACTCGCGCTCGATGTCGACGGCGTCGGCGACGATCTCGCGGACGCGGGACTCGTCAAGCTTGCTACGGAGGATGTCGTAGAGGAGGCAGGCGAAGTCGCAGTGCAGGCCCTCGTCGCGGGAGATGAGCTCGTTGGAGAAGGTAAGGCCCGGCATGAGGCCGCGCTTCTTGAGCCAGAAGATGGCGCAGAAGGAGCCCGAGAAGAAGATGCCCTCGACGCAGGCGAAGGCGACGAGGCGCTCGGCGAAGCGCTCGCCGCCGTCGATCCAGCGCATGGCCCACTCGGCCTTGCGGCGGACGGCGGGGACCGTCTCGATGGCGCGGAAGAGGCGGTCCTTCTCGGCGCCGTCGCGGATGTACGTCTCCAGCAGCAGCGAGTACATCTCCGAGTGGATGTTCTCGATGGCGATCTGGAAGCCGTAGAAGGCGCGCGCCTCGGCGACCTGCACGTCGGACATGAAGCGGGACGCCAGGTTCTCGAGCACGATGCCGTCGGAGGCGGCGAAGAAGGCGAGCACGTGGGAGATGAAGTGGCGCTCGTCGGGGGACAGCGCCGCGTCCCAGTGGCGCGCGTCGGCGGAGAGGTCCACCTCCTCCGCGGTCCAGAAGGAGGCCACCGCCTTCTTGTAGAACTCCCAGATCTGCGGGTACCGGATCGGGAACATGGAGAAGCGGTCCGACGACTCCGCCAGGAGCGGCTCCTCCGCGTCGCAGGCGGGCACCAGCGTTGGCGCGGCCGGCATCTTCTTCAAGCTTTTCTTGAGCGGCGGCGGGAGGCGAGAGGTGGAGGGAATTTGTTTGGGGATTGATGAGATTGGAGATTGGTTTGGATGTGTGGAATGGATGCGACGGGGGAGACGGGGATTTATAGGGAGGATTTGGGAATTGGGGGGAGATTTGAACTGGAATTGGATTTGGCGCTGTCTTGCGAGGGAAGGAGGCGCCGCGCCGGGGTCGGGGGAGGAGGAGAGGATAAGGTGGGAGGCACGGCGCGAGACGACCAGCGAAGGCGGGCGCGCGCCGTGCTCGGGAAGATTTCGCAACAAATTTCGATTTTGCCGGGCGTTTTGAAACTTTCGGGGGAAATTTTCGGGGGCGCGGAGCTGATGGCACGCGGGACACGCTGTTCGTTTGGGAATTGGGAGGCGTTGACAGAGTGACGGGTGGCCGGAGAGGGCGTTTTCGTAAAATGGAACTGGAGGAAAACGAAACCTTCATGTGAGTGCGGTTGGTTGGGCTTCTGTGGGCTGGTGAGTTTGAGAGCTCTTGCACCGTGGGCTGATGGATTCGACCGTAAATTTCTTTTCAAAAAGTCTCTGTTTTATCTAATTGTGATCACGTTCTTGTCGCATTTTTATTTTATCCATAACTTGTCTGAGCAAGAATTTTATTAAGGAAAAAAGAAAAAAGTACACACTGGATTTACTACACGAATAGAGATGCGACCTAATACAACCACATATATTTCATTACAATCCAACCATATCTCTGTATAGATCTAAAAAAACAGATCTCACGCTCGAGCAAGTCAAAAATAATGGTCAAAGACCTCATCAGAAGAAAAATATAACACAATGTGGTACTAAATCACCAAAAAAATCTGCCACTTGAGATCCGCTAAATAAACAAGGATGAGCATCTAAAGCTAAGATTATAAACAAGAGAGAACATGTGAAAGGATAGGATACCTTGACGAACTCCCTCGTAAGTCTTAAAAATGGTCATATTCAATTATTCATGTTGTTAACAAATCCAGACCGTCTACACGTATATGAAGGAAATGTAACTGGCCTTTAAGAAAATTTTATTCACATAAGAATGACCTGTGCCTTGTAGCTATTGTGTACAATTATTTTTCCCCCATACGCGTTGCTGTTATTGCTCATTGATTTGTCCATTCTTCCATTTGGTACAAATTATTTTATTCGCAGTAAACAAAAAACAACATGAGCATTTTAGTTGGTCTTTAAGGTGTAACACACCACAAGCCCTTTTACATGAGTCTTTATTATTAATTCAGTGCTTCACATAAAAGTGAAATGCCCTCATGGGAGCTTGCAGAGAGAGAGAGAGAGAGAGAGAGAGAGAGAGAGAGAGAGAGAGAGAGAGAGAGAGCAAAATTAGGTATTCAGTGAGCGAAAGACAAACGCGTTGCATTGTGGGCTGTGGGCGTTACTTATATCAGTACCAAGTTTATATTATCTTAATATCTGGTTAACAAAGATTATCGCATTAGCCAATTGCTCGACCCTGCACATGATCCAGCTTGTATGACATAAAGCGTAAAACATATACTAGAAACGAAAGGGACAGTAGAAATTAGAAACAACAGAGTCACTGCCTAGCATCTCATTCATCTTTAGACATGTCATTCTTCACTGCACCCAATGATTGATTGATCCAATAATTGATCTTGCGAGTAACGTAATTACAAGCATCTATTTGTTGAATACTTCACAAACCCAAGATACATCTGGAGCTAAACTAACAAAGACAAGGCCAAGGATTCCCTCGTCCTAGAAAAAGGCTATACTATTCTCCTCCTTTCATTTATTGGAAACATTATTATTGTTTGATTATAAGACTTGGCAGGAAAGACAAACAAATTTTAGTCAACATTTTATAATATATACCAAATGTGTTTTCACATTTTTACTGATGATTAAGCATGTTTAGCTAATTGTATTACCTATTGGTGCATGCTGACAAGGTTGTAATTAGTTTCACCCTTTTTACTGATGACTAAGCATGTTTAGCTAAACTAAGATGCTTAGTACATATGACTATTCATCAGTAAGGACTAAGGAACATGCTAATTTTTTGAATAAGCATGGTAATCAACCTTTATACCATAACTGTATTGCAATAATGTACGCCTTCGCCATGTTTATTATGAACTTTTCTAAAATGATTGACAACATTAAGATTTTCAGAACTTTATTGATAAACAAAAATTCAAATCTGACTGAAATATATTGGTCATTGATTTCAGTTTCTTGACTGAAAGCTCTAAATAATAAACAAAAACTTTGCAACGTTTAACCGGTTTCTGGACTGGAAGTACAAACAAATGCACCCATGTTCAAGTCTACCTCTTGGGCTTTGTAAATAAATAAAATAATTAGCATATGGGGCTAAACTGAAATTGAGAAGACCAAGGATTCCCTTGTCCTAAAAAATTCTCTATTATATTATCCTCCGCCAATTTACATTTACGTAAACATTATTATTGTCTATAGGACTTGACAAGGACAGACCAACACATTTTATAGTCAGCATTTAATAATATACATAATGAATTTTTTATTTTTTTATTAACGACATTAGAACAACATGCATGTTTAGGCATCATACTGCATTGCAATGATGTATATCTTTGCCATGTTTATCATGAACTTTTCTGAAATGATTGAATACCATTAAGCATTTCAGAAACTGTACTTGAAAAATCCTGATTCGACTGAAATATATATTGGTCATCGGATGTAGTTTCGGAAACTGAAAGTTTTAAAAACTGAACAAAAACTGAACATTGCTTAACCAAATTCTCAACCCTACACAGCGCGTTTGTGCTTCTTGCACATCACGCCTAAAATAAACACATAAACGGAAGGGGCAGTAAGTTAGAAGCATCGTATATTCACTGCTTAACATCTCATTCAGGACTGATCTCATTCATCTTTAGCCACATCAATCTGCACTTCACCCAATGATTGACTGATCCAATTATTGATCTTATGAATAACATATTAGCAGCATCCATTCGAATACTTAGCAAGTCCGAGATACATTTTATGGCACTAAGAACAGTGGCGGAGCTAGGATTTCCAAGTTGGGTATTCCCCATGGTTGAAGCCAAAAAAAAAAAAAAAACATCGGAAGATATGAAAAGGCACCGAAGAAGCCCTGGTAGTTCCGTACTACCAATATTCGGTTCAATTGCTGCTGAAATCACTTCTCTTGCTATCTGATTACTTACAACCTCACGCTCACTTGAAGGAATTCTCTTGCTATTATTTGATTGATTTACAAAGCTCAAGAGGCTGACTTGATCAACAAACTGGCAAGCCGGGTCTAAAGAATTGTGAGGTCTATAACAATTCATGAACGTGATACACTGATACTACACCCTCGATCAAGTCAGCCTCTTGAGCTTTGTAAATCAATCAAATAATAGCATCTATAGCTAAACTAACAAAGTGAAGACCAAGGATTCCGTCATTCTAAAAATTGGCTCTATTATATTATACTCCTTCCATTTAGACTTGGCAAGAAAGTCCAACATGTTGTAATCAGCATTTTATAATATATGTAAAATATAATTTCTCCCATTTTACGATGACAGTAAAAAAACATGTTTAGCTAGTTCTTTGACTTAAGCAAGTTGTCCTAATTTTATCAGTAAGCAAGTTCTTTGACTTCCTGCCATTTTACGATGGCACTAAACAGGAGGTAGTAAATCTAACTGATCAAATCCTTTTTTTGGAAAAAGAACGAAAAGGTACATTGAAAAATGAAATTACGCGGCCCATATTTACTTTTTATGTTTTGATAATAGTTGTGGTTCTGTATTGATCAAATACAGGATACAAAACTTAGGTGGTAAAAATGGCGCATGCTGGCCCATTATTAAGTGAGTTTGGTTGGGCTTCCTCCTGGAGCCGTATGGGCAGTTTGGGCAGCATGGGCCACATTCTCTAAATGCTGCAGACAGCAGTGTTCTGGCCTCTGGACGCGGCATTAAGCAACAAAATGCTCCCTGACAATGTTGATCCCACTGTACAAGGTTGCAGAGCCAAGTTCATCAAGGAGCTTCGGATGGTTGTCAGAGCTTCGGATGGTTGTCAGAGCCAAGTTCATCAAAAAACACTGTGATCAGTTGGAGCAATGGATCCAAAATGTAATAGGATCTTAGTTTTCAGAGCTACTTGTTTTTCCTTTTCTCTTTTCATATTTGTACTTTGTTTACTTTTAAATCAATATATTAACCTCTAGGGGCTTGCCCCTCCAGTTTCTTCAAAAAAAAAAAAAAAAAGCTCCCTGACAGTGTGACGCGTGATTTGTGAACTGTTACAGCCACTTCAAGCAAGGCCGGTCACTAACCTTGCTCACGGCAGGAACAGCATTCGTTGGAACGCCTGAAGCAGGACGGTGAAGGGTTACCTGGCACGAATTTCGCCACTCTTTTTCGGCGCAAGGAAAGGCTTGTGAACAAGTAAGAGATGCCGCACTCCATTCTTGAACGAAACGTAAACAGTTTCTTGAGTTTTTAGCTCTGCGGCTCTGCCAGCCATGCATTACGATATTCCCAACCATATTCAAGTATACTGCCAAGCTAAAGCATCCATCAAAGACCGTTACAAAGTGAGCAAGCCGCGCAATTCCACAACAACCGCAGCTACCCCATCTAGTCTGCTCACATGCCAATTCCAGAATTGCCCGTGCGCGTCCTCTGCTTAACTTGCAAGCCTTTTGTGTTTTGTCACACGGTTAGCTCATGCAATTCAGTCACTACACCCAACCGTGAAACCGAGAATTCCCTCTCGCTTCCCTGCCAGGAAGGCCCAAACTTGCAGTGAACACCCATGACTTGCGTGGTGCCCTGCTCGCCTCGCGTCGTGCTATAAGAACAAGGCAAATCTTGCAGCACAGGCCATCACCATTCGCCTAGACAACACGTAGCATCCGGCACGAATCAGCGGAGCGCAGTTCACAGCAATGGAAGCTCTCGCCGTCGTGGTTGTTGCCATTGCCGTGCTTGCGCATGCCGCGACAGTCACCGGCGCAGCTCCGGCTCCAGCAACGCCGCCGCCGTCGCCGTCGCCGACTACGACAAAGGCTCCGGTGATCTACATTTTCGGCGACTCGATGTCGGACGTGGGGAACAACAATTACCTGCTCCTCTCCATCGCCAAGTGCAACTACCCCTGGTACGCAATCGACTACAAGATGGGCTTCCCCACCGGGAGATTCACCAACGGCCGGACCATCGGAGACATCATGGGTAAGCACAAGCGCACATGGAAATACAAGTAACTTCTTCTGCATATGTGGCAATGTGTGATGTTGGTTTTCGTGGACATTTATGTACGTGCAGCTGCCAAGTTCGGCGTGCCGCCGCCGCCGCCGTTCCTCTCCCTGTACATGACCGACGACGAGGTCCTCAGCGGCGTCAACTTCGCGTCCGGCGGCGCAGGGCTTCTCAACGAGACCGGCATTTACTTCGTAAGCTACAAATGCGAGCGATGTCGTTTGGGTTCACTTGGCTCTGAAAAGCGCTTGTTTTTGTCGCCCGTTCCATTTTAAGTACACTGCTTTACCTTCACTGATTCGCAGATTCAGTACCTGTCGTTCGACAACCAGATATCGTCCTTCGAGCAGATCAAGGACGCGATGGTCGCCAAGATCGGCAAGAAGGCAGCCGAGGAGACCATCAACGGCGCAATCTTCCAGATCGGGCTCGGTACGTACGACCATGGCAGTCTGAATCAGCTAACATTGCTGTCCATGGGTGCGAACAATCGACCTGACACGATGGGCGCCGCGCGCTTGCTTTGCAGGGAGCAACGACTACGTCAACAACTTCCTGCGGCCGTTCATGGCGGACGGCATATTGTACACCCACGACGAGTTCATCAGCCTCCTCATGGACACCGTTGACCGGCAGCTCACGGTAAGATCGTGGTTGATCGGTGCAGTGTCCTCCTATATCCCAGCTTAATTAAGCAGTTAATTAGCTCCCTGTAATAAACGGTTGTCGCACAGAGGCTGTACCACCTTGGCGCGCGCCACATCTGGTTCAGCGGGCTGGCGCCGCTGGGCTGCATCCCGTCGCTGCGCGTCCTCTCGGACTCCGGCAAGGACTGCCTCGAGGAAGTGAACGAGTACGCCATCGCGTTCAACGCCGCGGCCGTGGAGCTGATCGAGGGCCTCAACGCCAAGCTGCCCGGCGCGCGCATGGTGCTCACCGACACATACTCCATCGTCATGGAGCTCATCGACCATCCGTACAAATATGGTAACTAATCATCAGCACGCCAAGGCATTGCCATGATCATGTCCATGCATGTCCATAATAGTAGTGACCGCGTGGTACGGTGCAGGGTTCAAGACGTCGCACACGTCTTGCTGCCACGTTGACACGACGGTGGGCGGGCTGTGCCTGCCGACGGCGCAGCTCTGCGACGACCGCAAGGACTTCGTGTTCTGGGACGCGTACCACACCTCCGACGCCGCCAACCAGATCATCGCCGACCGCCTCTTCGCCGACATGGTCGGCTCCGGCGCCGTCGTGCCGGGCAACGGAACCGCCGCGCCCCGCGTCGCCGACGTGCCGGTGCGTGTCCGGGCCGTTCCACGCGTCGCCGGTGCACCAAAGCCGAAGCCGAAGCCGAAGCCGAAGGGCGCCGTTCCTCGCGTCGCCGGTGCGCCGAAGCCGAAGCACGCCGTCCCCCGCGTCGTCACTGCGCCGAAGACGACGCACGCCGTCCCCCGCGCCGTTGCTGGCTCGATGCCGACGCACGCCGATCCCCGCGTCGCCACCGCGCCGAAGCCGACGCAAGCCATCCCCCGCGTCGTCACCGCGCCGAAGCCGACGCATGCCGCAGCGCCGCACAAGCCGTGATCGACGGCATGGAAGCACCGTTTCGTGTGGCAACCCCGACTCGGACTCCATTAGTCCCCCCCCCCCCCCACGGTTCCAAACGTGTGTGTTTACATGTACTCGGTGCAGTTAAGCACCTGTGCTTTGACGAGTTAAACAAGCAGAGAGCAAGGTGAGATTCCACCCGATTTTACGAGATGTGCATCTCAAGGAAATTCGTCCGTCCCGCACGAACACAAAGTCTCCACTCAACGCCATGTCCTGACCATACCGATGTACTCCAGTCCATTCCATGATGTTGGCGGCGCCGTATAAAACCTAGCCACACGGGTCACGGGCGAAAACCATTGCCATCAGGATCCTTAATCTAATCTTGCTCAAAAGATATCAGGATTAATCTATTTCGCCGGCAAATTAATAAGAACTGGTTCGACCTTCGATCCGCACGTGGACATGGCGGGCTTGGCATCGGCGGTGGTGCCCGGAGCGAAGAAGAGAGCGGCGACGGAGCTCGACGATGAGCCGGTGGCGATGGCGAGGGAGGACGGAGCCTACCACATCATGGAGATGAACAAGAGGTACAACGTCTATGACGCAGTCGACGCCGAGGACGAGCGGGTCACCGCCTTGTTCGTGCGCGTCCTGGTCCAGTCCACTGCATACCGTCGAGAGCTCGACGAAAGAGCGGGCCGCCGCCAAGGATCAATATAGCTTGTGCTTATTCCGTTGCCGCTCGTTGATCGGCCCTTCTTTGTTATCTATTTTTCGTGTACCACTTAGTTGTTGACGTTCCTTCTGCACGAAAAGTCTCCACGTACTCTGCCACGATTTTGGACGGCGATGCTCGAGACAGTGGAAATTGTGTCCCTCGCGATCTGATCCTTGCTCCTCGCTGTGGTAGTATAGCGGGCAAGTGTTGCGCCTGCCCAGATCCCCGAGCAATCGGCGACGGCGCAGGAGTCCCCCGATCAGAGCCAGAGAGCCGCGCTGGCAGCGCTGGTGGTGGCGGGACGGCGCCGGTACCAGTGCCGCCATCGTCTGCGGCGCAGGTCACATGCAGTATGTGGTGATTGCACACAATTAATTTGCCGCTCCAAGTGCATGCAAGGTGCGCACAATCTCGAGCAGCTAAATTCGAGTAATCGAGGCATCGAGCCTTCTACCGAGACTTTTTTTTTTTGAAAGGATTCTACCGAGACTTTGTATAGATTCATCTATGGTCGTTGCTATAGTTTCTCCAAACTTTGTATAGTTTTTAGAGTTAAAATAAGGAGAAGTCTACTTGACTACCAGTAGCTAAGTCGCTGGATGTAGCTATCAGTGGGAGCGTGGAGGCGGAGCGCCCGGGCGACGGTATGGTAGCTCGCCAGGAAAGGACAGAGGCAAAGCACCTAGACAGCGAGGTGGCTCACCGGGGATGCGTAGATCTGGGCGGTGCGGAGGAGGAGCGCCCGGGCAGCACGACGGCAGCTCGTCGGCCGCGGAGGAGGAGCGCCCGGGGCAGCGCAGCGGTAGCTCCCTGAAAGAGAGTGGAGGCGGTGCGCTGGGCAGTTTGCCGGGGAAGAATGAATTGCCGCCGATGGATGTTGATTCCAGATACAACATATGGTAGCTAGATAAGCTATCTAGCTACCGGTAGCCCGTTAGTGGCTTCTTTAAAATAAAGAGTAAAATACACCAACGGTCCTCAAATTTGTCTTCGTGCGTCATCCAGTTCCACGAACTCTCAAAATACATATCTGAATCTCTAAACTTGCTAAATTGTGTTATCTAAAGTTTCGAAATACTCTTATGGTTGTTGATGTGCTACTAATTGAGAATGAAAGTTACCGTTACAATTCATACTAGAGGACATTACTAGGCTGCATGATGTCATAATTATAGATAAAGAGATGACAATTCTTGCTTATATGAAGCCCAATAAAAATCAGGAGAGATAGGGTTTTTTTTTTTTGCGGTGACATCAGGAGAGATAGTTATAGAATGTTGGACCTAAATGACACATTTTAGCAAGCTTATGGATCTGAATATGCATTTTGAGAGTTTTGAGACCTAAATGACACCTCATTAAAGTTTTGGGGCTGCCGGTTTATTTTTATTCTAAAATTAACTTCTTTTTTTTTTTTACAATGTTGGCTCGTGCGAGTATAACCAGGAGTTGGCTTCGGGATATTTTAACCCAAGGAAAAATGAAATTGTCTCTGATGAATGAGTTCAAATATCCATAAGCTTAAACTACAAGAATAACCTAACTTATCTTAAATTTTGATAATATTAGAAGACGTTTCTAGAGAAAAAGATACTTTGGTGAAAAGGAGATATCTTACAATATAGAGCAACAATGAAATGACCAGCTCAGATTTATAGCCTATATTTCTAATCTTTTCCAACGAATTTATTCTAAATGGCCAACGATTTATAGTTATTTTGCTAGGTTTCTACTAAAACAATGGGGATCATGAGTTGTAATTTACTAAACTGTCGACAAAAGATACAATATATACTAGAAAAACTCACGGCCATCGGAAAAAAATACTAAAGAGTGCTAGTACTATCAGCCACCTGAATGAAAACTGTCGGAAAATATTGGAAGTCTTGTAGGAGCGGCGCAATCATTTCCAGATGTTCGGCTTACAAGAACGATTCAGTTATGTGGTTTGAGATGTTTTCAATAATTACATGTATTTAGGGGATACTATTCAGGCTAGAATCACTTATATGTGAGAACAAAATTTAAAAGATAGAATATTAGTGTAACATTTGTAATTAGTTAGAACTGAGGCCGCATCGTCCTCACCGAGGGCGCGACCCTGACCATGCTGCCCGTGCTGACACATCACGGAAGGGCCTCAAGGAAGGCGCTAGCGCGCAGGTGGGGATATAGGCACACGTGCGCGATGGTGGCATGACGAGAAGCTCTGCTCATTGTTGCGGGAGTGTTGGGTTGAATTGCGAGAACATTAGGTGACGGTGAGCTTCTTCTTTAAGGAGCGAGACTCGTGGTCATATGCCGCCGCAACCGAGCGCCTAGCATCCAGGACTCTCGCACAGTGAGTCAAAGCCAATCGCAACTAACTTGCACCTAAGATCTACACTCTCGCGTCGTTCTCCGCTGGCAGTTCGTTTCCTCTTCTCGCCGACTGCGCGCACGCCCACGTTACCGTGCCGTTCTTCCGTAGTTGGGCGCAGGTGGCGCCGCAGCACAAAGGAGTGGCGGCTTGACTAGATGGATCGTAGTACGGATGCTGCCCCTTGACAAGTGATCGCACTTAGACTTCACTCCACAGGTATGCAGTGTACGCGGAGATGCTTGCAAGTCCCAGTCTCAAATAAAGTTCGGGTTTCTATTCTGTGGTGATCTAACGGTGACAATGATGCACTAGACCTTCAACATTCTTGATTCAACGTTGATTCGAAATCAGGACTTTTGTGATTCACTCACACAATGAGAAAGATTTTTGGTCCATCATGTATTTACACATGGACAATGATGGTAAGATCGTATGCAGTTATTAATTAATACATGCTGTTTTTGTATCGTCATGCTTCATATTTTTGCACTTTAAATCACATATTAAGAGTGATAATTTTCCTACCGCCGCAGCCTAGATTACGCAACAACGACGCTGTGCTCGTTGCAGCCTCGGCATCCATCGGAAACATGTTGCAGGGGTGGGACAATGCCAGCATCGCAGGTGACAAATATTATATCCTACCGACCTCGTATTGTTTTTATACTTCGATCGCTTTCCTTAATGGTTCTTTTGACAACATATAAATATGCTATATCTTGTATCTAATTTTCTTAGGTGAATCTCTTGTGAAAATATCGCATGTTATATATCTTGCAACAACAACAAAAAAAAAGAAGAAGAGAAGTTTATGCTATTTAGCTCGCACCCAAGAGTTGTTATTGGGTTTGTTAAGCCTTTCTTTTTCCAAACAAGCATAAGAAATTTTCACAACCTCATATGCACTAGTCATAATGCTTCTGACCAGCTAAGATAATGCTAATTTTGCAAATGCTACAATCTAGTTAAGCCAAAACTTCACTAGTTATTATACTTTTCTAAAAAAACAGCAACAAAGTTTATAATCTCTTTTTGACGACATATAATCTTGAAATATCTTTTCAGGCTCTATGTTCCACATCAGAGAGGAATTCCATTTGCAGAGCATGCCAGTGATCCTGGGGTCTGTTGTGGCAATTGGGCTTATTGGTGCAATGATAATAACAACATTCTCTGGAATTCTGGCCGACAAACTAGGCAGGCGAAAGATGCTAATTGTCTCAGCAATCTCCTACTTTGTTGGCTCAGTACTAATATTACTGACTTGGAGAACATAAATGCTACTCTTCGCAAGGCTTATGAGTGGATTTGGTATTGGTTTGGCAATGACTATTTCCTCACTTTATATCTCAGAGATTGCTCCTACAGACAAAAGGCCTACTAAATACATTTCCTCAGCTTAGCGGTTCTGGTGGAATGTTTTTGTCATATTGTAGGATTTTGTGTGTCTCCAATGCCAAACAATAATTGGAGACTGATGTTCATCATTCAGTCAATCTCTTCATTTTTATGCTTTGTCTTGACTGTCTTCTATTTACCCGAGGCTGCAAAGTGGCTCATACATCAAGGAAGAGTCGTTGAATTGCAAAGAAAGTTATGGAAAGGCTCAAAACAATAGAAGATGTCAAGGGTACATGCATCATCACAAGTTAATTTGAAATTTTTATAACAGTGTTGAAAAGTTTAAAATAATTTGTCTAATGCGGATATTCGCTATATGCTATTTTGTAGGTCAAGTGGCACTTCTGATCGAAGGCACGGGAGGTGGTCAAACCGCATCAATGGAAGAGTATTATATTGGCCCTAATGATGAAGTCGTTGATAGCAAACTGATTCCTAATGAAGATACGATAAAATTGTATAATCTTGAAGAGGAGCCGTGTTGTGTTGCCTATCCAATTAAGAGCCAAAGTACCAATGAAAATTCTATTGGTCTTTCCAAGATCCACGGAAGATTACCTTTGGATCCAATTGTTGATCTTATTGCAAGTGTTAATGAGAGGTTCCCTGAGGTAGGTGCTTAAACTACTCTAGGACTAGGTTCTCACCGAAAAAGAGTTGTTGAGACATAATGTCCCTTGAATAATTTTATTTTTAATATTTGTCTGTTAACGAAACACAATTCAAAGTCTTTATCTATGCTCATGTTTCTTATGTACCATTTAATAAAATGCTATAGTCAGATCGCACGTTTAGTATTGTCCATATATATTTTTAAGCCATGACTCCATATCTCACTAGCTTTTTTATGCTACCAGGAGAGCAATATTTTGAATCAGATCGAAGAGGGTGGTGAATGGGATGAAGAGAATCCAAATAAATCCGAAGAGCATTTAATGGAACACAAGGAAGATGACATCGAGAATATCTTGTACAGTCCCCTAATTAGTAGATCAAGATATACAGGAAAAGAAGATTTAACTCCATCTCTTAGAAGTAATACAGGCATTATTAGAAAAGGTAGCGGCTTAGAAATTGGTGGAGGGTGGCAACCGGCTTGGAGATTACCTGCAGGAGATCATTCAAATGGGCAAGAGCATGCCGGCATTCAGAGGATGTATATACATCAAGAATTTTCACAAAGTTCACATGACTTATCATTGGATGTTCCTTTAAGTGGAAAGTTCATCCAGGCTGCTGCTCGAGTCAATAAATCTGTTCTCACTAAGGATCACATAGAGAGTAACAATATTGATCTTACAAATCTTCATCAATCTAATGAAGATGGTTTTAAGGCGCGACATGGGCTAGTTTGTTAACACTTGCGGTAAAGCGTGCACTGGTTGTTGCTATTGGAATACAAATGCTTCAGCAGGTAAACTAATTCTAGCTTCAGCGGATCACGGTTCAATGAATTAAATATACTTTATTCAATATTTTAACAAATAATGCATATTTTCTTGTCTCTTTTTAAATGCAGTTTGCTGGAATAAATAGGGTTCTATACTACACTCCTGAGATACTTGAGCAAGGTGGCGCTGGTGTTCTTCTTTCAACCATTGGTCTCACCTCAACTTCTGCATCCATTGTTATTAGCGCTCTTACAACTTTATTGATGCTACCCTTCAATGGTATATCCATGTGGTTAATGGATCGCAAAGGGAGAAGGTATATTTGAGATATTATTTTTTTACTATTTAATTTCATCACAATTGTCACAAGTTTTACATATATTTTAATTGTTATATTGTCTAACAATACTCTTTCCTATCTTAATTATACAGGTGGCTTCTCCTTGTCACAATACCTATCTTGCTAATATCACTAGTCGTTCTAGTAATAGATAAGAGATGACAATTCTTGCTTATATGAAGCCAGTAAAAATCAGGAGAGATAGTTTTTTTTTTTTTTGCGGTGACATCAGGAGAGAGTTATGGAATGTTGGACCTAAATGACACCTCATTAAAGTTTTGGGGCTGCCGGTTTATTTAATTCCAAAATTAACTTCTTTTTTTTACAATGTTGGTTGGTGCGAGTATAACCAGGAGTTGGCTTCGGGATGTTTTAACCCAAGGAAAAATGAAGTTGCCTCTGATGAAGGAGTTCAAATATCCATAAGCTTAAACTACAAGAATAACCTAACTTATCTTAAATTTTGAGAATATTAGAAGATGTTTCTAGAGAAAAAGATACTTTGGTGAAAAGGAGATATCTTACAATATAGAGCAACAATGAAATGACCTGCTCAGATTTATAGCCTATATTTCTAATCTTTTCCAACGAATTTATTCTAAATGGCCAACGATTTATAGTTATTTTGCTAGGTTTCTACTAAAACAATGGGGAATGAGTTGTAATTTACTAAACTATCGACAAAAGATACAATATATACTAGAAAAACTCACGGCCACCGGAAAAAAATACTAAAGAGTGCTAGGACTGTCAGCCACCTGAATGAAAACTATCGGAAACTATTGGAAGTCTTGTAGGAGCGGCGCAATCATTTCCAGATGTTCGGCTTACAAGAACGATTCAGTTATGTGGTTTGAGATGTTTTCAATAATTACATGTATTTAGGCGATACTATTCAGGCTAGAATCACTTATATGTGAGAACAAAATTTAAAATATAGAATATTAGTGTAACATTTGTAGTTAGTTAGAACTCAGGCCGCATCGTCCTCACCGAGGGCGCGACCCTGACCATGCAGCCCGCGCCGACACATCACATAAGGGCCTCAAGGAAGGCGCTAGAGCACGGGTGGGGATATAGGCAAGCGTGCGCGATGGTGGCATGACGTGAAGCTCCGCTCATTGTTGCGGGAGTGTTGGGTTGAATTGCGAGAACATTAGGTGACGATGAGCTTCTTCTTTAAGGAGCGAGAGTTTTGACAAGGTGGCCGAGAGTCAGGTAGCATGCTCGGCGTTTGCTCACCGCTCCGGAGCTGATCGAGACCAGAGGCGCTACGAACAGGTCCATCGGTTCAATCTGTTGTGTGGGGCTAGCCTGGCCGAGCATCGGTGACATGAAATACGAGCTTATGAGGAGTTAGATCTGGAGGTTTGGAGGGTCGCCCATGCCTGGTAGTCAGCGCTTGGAATTTAAAACTTTATTTTTGTTTTTTGCTAGATGAAACTAATGTGTCAACCCAACATTTTCCACATAAAAATATCTTGTAGCAACTTAACGTCTTTAGGAAGCATGACTGATTCAACATTTTTTCTTATCTTTTGTTCATCATTTCTATATAGATACAACTCTTGGGGGGGAAAAACCCACTGCTGGCCCCAAACAGACCTGTTATGATTTTTCTTTTTACTTCACGTATAATTGTTCAATATTGACAATTTTTTTTGCGAGGACAATATTGACATTTTTTTCTAGCCATTGATTTATTTTTTGGAAACTTTAAGGTGCGGGCCCAAATGGATCCACGCTGTAGCTCTGGCGAAACCGTGATTGAATATTTGGATCGGTGAGCAGGGTTTTCAGTCCCGCAGTAAATTAGACCGGTTTTCGTTTTTGAAATTTATTATTTTTTTAAAATTTAAAATGAAAAATATGTAAAAAATTGACGCAATTTGCAGCGCAATAGTGTAACAAAAACCGAAAATTCAATCATTTGATGGGTCAAAAAAATCACGCATGGTTTCTGTATTAAAAAGAGAAGAAGAGGAAGAAAAAGAAAAAACCATTTTTTTCCAAACCAGCAACCTCCTTGATTTTTTTACCAAGCAAACTACCAAATTTTCGTGTTTTTGTTGCATCATTTCGCTACAAATTGCCTCTATTTTTTTACAATTTTTTTCAAGTGTTCATTTTTTTGAATTTTGAAATAAAAAACCCACGAACCGGGTAAAAACTGACCGACCGGACTGGTTTTCCTTTTTTGCACCGGTTGGAAATTCGGTCCAGTTTCCCATTGAATCGGTCCGGTTTTCCGATCGATTTGCAAATTTTGGATTTTTAATTTCGTCCGGTTTTCGGACGGTTTTTCCAGTTCGTTCGGGATTGAAAACCTTATCCGTGAGAGCAACGGGACGGAAGTACCTTTCTCGTACGGCAACTTCAACTCGTACTCCTTTTAGCCCTCAAGGTTCTAAAACGTATTTACATGTACTCGGTGCAGTTAAGCGCCTGTATTTGACGAGTCATAATTCATAAATAAGCATTGAGCCAGAGTCATAAATAATTCATAAATAAGCGCCTGTATTTGACGAGTCATAATTCATAGTTAAGCGCCTGTACTTCCACCCGGTAATTCCGATCTCTCCTACACGAACACCGTGATGTGCATCTGGAGGAAACTCGTTTCTCCACGAAACAGAGTCTCGGCGTCTGTCACGACTCTCGACGGGCGATGCTGGTGACCACGCAAATCGTGTCCGCCGCGATCGGTTCTTCGCTCCTCGCCGCGCTGGTAATAGCGGCCAAGTGTTGCACCTGCTGCTCCGACCCCGAGCAACCGTCCGGTCCGTCTCCCGAGGAGACACAGAGAGCCGCGCTGGCAGCGCTTGCGGCCGCGGTACCAGTGCCGCCGCCGTCGTCTACGACGGCGCAGCCAGTGGCTGAGCTGCCGTGCTTCCCGTACGCGGCGGCGCGGGGCGGCAGAGTGCCGGAGACGACGCTGGTGTGCGCCATCTGCCTGGAGCCGCTCCGGCCCGGCGAGCCGTGCAGCGAGGTGCCGGCGTGCGGGCACGTGTTCCACGGGAACTGCGTCGCCGCGTGGGCGAGGAGCAAGGGCAGCTGCCCGCTCTGCAGAGCGGCGATCGTGCCGGGGTCGGACCGAGTGGCAGTCGCCGATGACATGGTGTAGAGTAGAATCTGTACCGGTTTTCCATATGTTCATGTCGCAAGCAAGACTAGTCCACATCTGACACAAAGAGCGCGCCACCCGCGACGTGCCCTGAGACGGCTGGCGACGGGCGGGCTCGACCACCTAGCGATGCTCGTGCTCCTCGCCGCCGTGACAATGCTGTCTTTCTTATCCTACGTCGGGGAGCCGCGCCGCCGTCAGGGACATGTTCAAGAAGCAGCAGTACCACAAGGATTTCTTCATCGAGGAGGATCGCCGGTGGCTGCTGCGGGGCTGGAAGGGACATGTTCAAGAAGCAGCAGTACCACAAGGATTTCTTCATCGAGGAGGATCGCCGGTGGCCGCCGTCAGGAGAAATGCCAGCTCCACCTGGGTCGCTTCCACGAATAATACTGATGGTATTACTTTGTTAGTTTCTGTCTGCAAAATACCCAACCTTGTCAGTACTTGCTCTGCTTTTCATCGTTGACAACTAATTCCGAAGCAGCAAGAGGCAGTTTGGGTACTATCTATGCAGGACCGAAACAATTCAGCCCGAACTTGTCTTAACTGATACGCATGTGAGCCTGAATCATCAAGTTGCAACTCTGAATTCCAGATTTTAGATAAACACGAATAATTTAGCTCATCAAGTCATTTATGCAGATTGCAGAATTGCTCATAGGTGCAAGACAAGAACGTTATACACAAAGCCAACACAGGCAGAGATAATACATACACACTCCCTGACAAAACTGCTCACATTTAACATCGCTGCAACTTTTTTTTCCCCCCCTTCAGTCACTGAAAGTCTACTGCAAGCCTGAACACTGCACCCCTATACTGCAGTAACCATGCGTTATTGTTCAGATGGCTCGTCCTCACCAAATCACCTTGGGGGATCATACCCGTATCCACCTGCAAGTACATCATATAACACAGGAAGATGAATCTGATATGGTGCAGACCTGACCTGAGAATGACGAAGAGACAACATACCAAGAGAAAAACTGCTTACCAAGAGGATTACAACGGGTCAGACGCCAAGCAGTCAAGACCGTGCCCTTCACAACAGACAACACCATATCTTTTGTACGCCTGCATAGAGTATCACTGCAAGTTGGCACATAGCGGCATTTCTCCTGTTCACACCAAGCTGGATCTATGAGCAATCTACATAGATATGAAATTTATATTAAAAAGCAATGTTTAAGGTTATTATCACGTTGTTGAAAGTTATCAGCACCGGCAGCCAATTTGAAATCCCTTGAAACCGAGAAAAGTAAACACACTCAAAATACAAAAGCTGCAAACAAGAACTTACTTTTGTAAAATTTAAGCATGGGTAGTGCGATGTTGACTCCCAGATCATTGACCTCCTCTGTTCAGATTTTTTTTTTAAATGCACAAATTGTAGTCAGCCAGTCATGTAGACCAAAAATCACAAGTACAGTTTTTTAACAAACAAGTTCAGAGCACAATATGCTAATGCATCGCTGAAGTCTAAAGATGCGTCTTCCCAGTCCTAAATTCTCGTTCTACAACAGGACAAATGGGGCAATTTAAATTCATACAGCAGTGTTCCAAGCGAACCGAATGTCTAATAAGCTCCTTATTATAACTTTCTGCTGCAATGTTGCACATCTGCCACCAGTTGGTGCACCATAGCATTGCACCCAATTCGATAGAGAAATACAAACTGTACAAATTCAAAAAATAGAACAAATTTCCAGCCAAATGCACGTCATACAAACAGTGCTATAGAATTCGTTCTACACAATCGCATAGATGGGAGACTGAAGAGTCTGAACATCAAGGACAGTGCGTGTTAGTCTAAAACAGATGAGTACTAGTTTAAGCAATCCTGAAGATGCCAGATAAGCTGCTATTGAATAGGAGTAATTAATGCCACGATGAGATATGGATCTCAAGATTTGTGAAGAAAAATTACTGGAGTAGTAGCAAGCAATCAAATACCAGAACCAAATGTTAAAAATTATTGCTGCATTTCCCAATCTGGTAGCACCACATATACTGACCTTCGTCATCAACAGCACAGCGAACTCGCGTCTCTCGAATCATTTTCTTCTTCTGGTATGAAGCTCCAAAAGTAACTAGGGATGAAGAACAGTGAAACAAAGCGCTCCACTTAGTCAGTTGTTGCAACACACGGAAACCGAATAATAAATTATTCACTAGATGGAGGGAAGAAAGCGGGACGATGAGAGTCACCTGTGCTTCCGGTGAGAGGCCGTGCAGCCGTAACAGCCAAGAGGGACGGGGAGGAAGGGACGGCGGCGGCCATGGCGAATTGGTGGTTGGTAATTTTCACGGATTTGTTTCTCTCGCCTTTTAAGTCTCGTTTAGTCGTTTTACAAGATAATGGGCCTTCTTTGGAACTGGCAAGCATAATGGGCCGCGATTGGGCCAATTTTGTTATTTGGCTAATTGTGTTAAGATCTTGGGTGGTCAATGGCTAGCAATATTTCTAAACATCTGCCGATGATTGCATCGACGTATAACACGGGTCGAAGACACATGTTGTTGGCGTTTAGTAACCGGCCGACGAGTAAATTTGCGCGCGCTCGACGGTGATCTGAGGATTTGTGTTTGACACGGTGGATTGTACTGGTTCAGGCACGGAAAGCCCTACGTCCAGTTTGTGGTTTGTCTCGTTTTGCTCGTAGTAGGGGTTACAAGCGGTGATCGAGAGAGGGATTCGCTCCCAAGTCTCTGTCTTGGTGTTGTGTGTGTCTATGTGTGAAGAGAACTCTTAGTCAGTTCAGAAGCCTCTCTTCGCGCTCCCTCCTCCTGGGCCCAATCCTCCCTTTTATATGACAAGGGAGAGCGGTTACAGACGGAGGAAAGGAAGAAAAAATAAAAGAAAGTAAAGGCGAGCGAAGGGGCGGTGGAGGTGGAGTCGGGCCGTCCTCGTTGGTTCCGGTGACTTCCGCCGCAATCCTCGCGCTGAGTCGTGTGATGTTGTCATCGATGTCTTGTTTGGGTGCTGTGGAGTGCCCATTCTCTGGTTCGTACTGTTAATTGCTGTTGATGCGCTGTTGATTTCTGTGGAGTTGGGCGACGGTCATTCCTCGCACTGTTGCAACTGTACAACGTACTTGGTGCGTGAATCCGTCGTTCCATGCCTGATCCGGATGTGACGCCCCCACTCAGCCGTACGTCAGGCATAGTGTACTTCTGCAAAGTCCCGGACTGGGTATTGGGCGTCGTCTTTTCCGAAACTGGCCGGCCGTACACCTGAGTTTGACCGACGCGCCCGTGCCGTTCCCAAACTCACCTCCCAGCCGTAGTGGTCGGGTTCGCTTCGGGTCGACGCCCTTCGCCGATCCCGACCACGGCCGGAGCCTATGGGCGGCGGACGGCGGCGGGCCGGTGTTTGGTCGGAGAAGTCGCTCGACTCCGTGGCGCCCGACTCCCGCCGCGGGGAGTCGGGCTCGTCGCCACGCCCGAGCCGGGCTCCTTAAATGCCGGAGCAGTCATAATCCTGGGCGGAGACCGTACCCGTGCAGCCACGTGCGCCCGGGCATTTAGCGGGCCGCGAGGAGCAGAGGTTCCGTGGGCCAAAGGCCGTAGTTGTGCCTTGCACCCGACTGGGCCACCGCGCGGGTCCAGCCTTCCACCACTCAGCTGTGGATAAGGCCTTTGGGTCTTGGCCAGTTTCCATGCTCAGTAGGCATACTGTATAGGGTACCTAGAAAATAGGTACCCGACAGTAGCCCCCGAGTCCTGGCGAGAGCGCCGTGCTGTCGCCGGGACTGGTTCGGCCACCTAACTTGGCCTTTCGTTTCGCCGGTGGGTGCGCGCGAGCGGCCCGCCGGGTGTAGCCCCCGAGACTGGGAGCTAGTAGGAATCTAGCTTCCAGGCTTCTCTCAGGCTTTCTAAGCGTGACGGCTGCATGCTGCGCCGTCTGCCCGTAGCCACGAGGACCGAGCCCCCGGGCAGCCTATTATGCCCGAGGGAGGAGTGCGTCTGTACCGCGGGCAATCTGATGCCTGATGGATTTCTCCCTGTTTTTGACCAGAGGGCGCGGCTGCCGAAGCCTGCAGCCCACGAGCCGACTGTGAGTGGATTCCACCCTTTCCTTTCTTGTCGCGGTGCGTTGGGTTTATCCACGTGGCATTGATGCGGCGGGGTAGTGCTCTTTGGCTTCCGCGGCCGTCCCCCCACGCACCCGGTTCATGATGGACCGCGCGGTGCGCCTATAAATAGGTCCGCATCCCTGGCCTGGTTTTTTCGACTTACGATGTCTAAGTACCAGAAAACTTGTTCGCGCAAGGGGGTCTCGAAAGGAGGAGGAGGAGGAGGAGAGGGCGTCGCTCCCTCTTCCCAAGCTTCGCGCCCTTTGCCTCTTCCGTCTCCGAACTCCTGCCAAGATCTAGTTCCGGTGGTCGAAGTGGTTCCGCTTGCGGTGGTGCTTCCGGGTCCGGTTGCCGGGAGCACGATGCCCGAGTCGGGAAAACCTGAGGTTATCACCCTTTCCTCCGACGAGGAGGGAGATGACGACCCGAGTCAGGCGACCCAGGCCGGCCGCCGTCGTTCGGCCGGTGCTCGCCGGCTCCGCCGCAGGTTCTCGTCCTGCTTTGGCGTTGCTCACCGGACTCGGAGTCATTCCCGCGAGGATTAGACGGGCTCCCGTCAACCCTTGGCGTCCCAGGAGTCGCTCCTGCGAGGATTACGTGGCCTTGGATTGCGCACCGCCACCCTCGAGGTAGAGTCTTGGCGCCGATGTGCTGGTGCCATTCGCCCCAGGATTCTCTGCAGAGAGTGGAGCCAGCACCGGCTTTTATGCTGATGATGCTGGTACTGAAAGGATCAAGGGCACCGAGAGGGGGGGGGGGTGAATCGGTGTGTCAACAATTTCTCCCAAACGTACTTTAGGCGTGAAGCTAGCAAGACTAGATATGGTGATAACAAAAGCAAGCGATGCGCGCACACAATCTAGTCTATGCAACAAGCAACACCCTAGCAAGCAATTCTACCAAGTAGTAAAGAGACAACCTATCATGCAATTCTACTAGCACATAAAAGTAAATGCGGAAGCGTAAATGCTAGTATGTAAAGGAGATAAGGATAGGAATGCTCATGATTTTTCCCGTGGTCTCAGAAGGGTGGCGCCTTCCCCTACTCCACGTTGGGTCACTCCCGCCGGAGTCTCGACCCCGTCCCTCCGCTCGAAGGCGATCCCTCCTAGAGCACACTTCACCCTCCGAGTGAAGTCGCGGGCACGTCCCGCCGGGCTCGATCCCGGGTACTCTTCCGGAGGTAAGGCTCCGCACGTGATGCGTGCCAAAGGGCGCTCCACTAGTGATGCTTCTTTCGCACGGGAAGCTCCAAGACCGTGTACAAACTTGTGTTAGCTTCCACAATCTCCTTGGACAGCTCAACACCAACGCCTAACCGGTCTAGGCCTCGCCATAGACCAAGAGTAACAAACCGAAGTGACTCTCTCAAGCTCACACTAGCCTAGAGATCAAGTGGATGCAATTGCTACTCTCTCAAGCACTAGGATCACTCCAAATCCTTCACAAGTGCTTCTCTCCCTTGCTCTTGGCTTCCTCTGAGTTTCCTGCACTCCAACAATGGCCAAGAGACCCCTCAAGGGGCGGGCAACCAACTATTTATAGGCTACCAACCCAAAACTAGCCGTTGCCCAAAAGTGCCCTGCGAAACTAGAGACCGTACAAAGGACCGTACTGTCCGGTCTCTTCCAGACCGTATTGTCCGGTCTCTATTTCCAGGCGCATCTCCATCTTCTTCTTCATCTCCAATGAAGACCGTACTGTCCGGTCCCTAGGACCGTACCGTCCGGTCGATTGTCCGGTCTTCATTTCTTCCACTTCCAGAAACTCCAACTTCTCTGTCTGGAAATCCTCTGATGACCGTACCATACGGTCCCTAGACCGTACTGTCCGGTCCTATTGTCCGGTCTTCATTTTCTCAGCATCCCGAGACTTCACTTCTCTGTCTGGATCTTCAATGAAGACCGCATTGTACGGTCCCTAGGACCGTACTGTCCGGTCTCTTCCGGATAAGCTGAAAACTTGATCCACTCTTGATCCTTGCTTCCAACTTCTTCATCCTTGGTTCCTCTTCTTCTCTTCAGCCACCCTAGCCCTCAAGAGACTCACAATGCATCCATTTGATCTCTAACCTAGTGTGCTCTAAGAGAACCAATTCGATCCCTCTTGATAGTCCGGTTTTTCCTATGGACTCAAGCTAACATCTAACCAAGCAACACTCGCTTGGATCTAGCATGTCCTTAGCCTTGATCCACATCTTCTCCGCGACTCCATCAAGCTCTCGATCCGAATTGTCGAGGCAACCAATCACCAAGTCGTCGATAGATAGAGTATGTGAGACGACGCTTCATTGACATGACCATTTGAATATCCTACAAGGAAATGTTAGTCACATCAATATGGTCACCCAATCACCAAAACATTCATACCTTTGGGGTTTCCAAACTCCAATGGTCATGAAGCTTACAATCTCCCCCTTTTTGGTGATTGGTGACAACACATATCATAAGATAGAGAATGTAAAGCGCAAGAGTGATTGATAAGATAGGATATGAAATGAAGAACAAGTAAAACGGAGAACAAAGTAGTCATAGCTCAAAAGGTATCACCTGCAAAATAGAGTTAAAGCACATGGGCGATATATATGGAATAAAAACATGAGCTATGACCACAACTCTGTGATGATAAGATTATAAGATATTCCTGCAAAAGCAAGTGAGTGCACATATCATCACAGAAAGAGGAAACCTGGCAAGATAGATATAAATAAGTGCATCCAGGTAAACATACACAAACTCAGAGCAATATATCAGAGCAATATATCAACAACAGAGCAATATGCAGATATATAGATAACGAGCAAGTGTATGTAAATGAAACCAAGTGCATTCTTGATGAGCCAAACACAAGCAAAAGCAAATCAAGCTCAACAAGAACCACAAAGAACCAAAAGAATATACAATGAAGTACCAAATGATCTCCCCCTAGACAAAAGCTGTCTCACACTCCCCCTGAGCACAAGATCACTCCACTACTCCCCCTAGACCTATACAAGATCTCTCTATCTCTCTCCCCCTTTGGCACCAATGACCAAAAAGAGAAAGAAGGAAAGAGAAAAACAGCTGTCCTACGCGTCGGAGGCTGGAGGAGGTGCAGTGGTGGTAGTTACTGAAGAGGTGCCCTGCTGCGGCTGCTGCTGCTCAGAAGAAGTGCCAGTGTACTCAAACTCTGGAGGTGGTGAAGGAGTCCTGGAGGGTGCTGTCTGCTGCTCTGGAGAAGTGCCTGTAGCAAGAGCCTCACGTAACTCCTCATGAGTGTAGCCAAAATCAGTGAGATCTGCTGAGGGCTCAACAACTCGAGGCGGAGTAGGTGTCCTGGGAGACTCTGTCTGCTCCACTGCTGCTGTCTCAGCTGTAGTAGTCACGACCTCTGCCTGTGAAGCTGTAAGAAGTGAGTCTGTCTGCACTGAGGCTGTCTGTGCTACTGTGTCGAAGTCAAGTGTACGAGCTGGCAGTGGTGACACAAAGAAGGGACTCGTCAGCTGAAGCGGTGAGAAGCTCGGAGCTGTAGTAGCTAGTAGTGCTGACGGAGTCATGGAGAGACCTGGTGAAGGAAAGTACTGCTGAGAAGGTCCTGCCTCTCCTGTCAAACCAGCGAACGTGGACGTCGACGGCCCCACCGTAGGTGCACCAGCAGGTGAGATGGGAGCCGTGAGTAAGGTGCTGAAGTACTGTCCCTGGCTGGAAGACTGTCCTCCCTGTGTCTGAGCAAACTGCTGCTGCTGAAGCTGCTGAAAGCGAACTGTATCTGGTGGCAGCACACCTGGGAAAGTGATAGGCGGGAAAGACGGGAGTCCTGGCAATGCCTGTCCAAAAAGACGAAGAGTCTGAGCGATCGCCTCGAAACCAGTGAAAAGCGACGACAAGCCAGAAGCCATCTCCCTCTGAGTGTGTACAACACTGTCTAGCATCTGTCGATCCCTCTCCCTATCCTCTCGCTGACTCTGGATCTCTCTGCGAAGGGCTGCTAGCTCTGCATGTAGTAGATCTGTCTGAGCTGGAGCTGTAGCAGACGCTGAAGGTCCTGCTCTAGAGTCCGGAGTCACGTCCTCAGGAATGGACTCCATATGGCTACCAGTCTGTATGTGTAACTCTGTCTCGGTAGCCGTGTCACCTGGCCCCTGTGAAGAACTCCCCTGTGAAGCTGACTCCCGGGCAGCAACCCGTCTGTCGGAGGCAGGTAGGGGTGTGTACGCTGTAGTCACCTTGGGCAGCTCGTCATAGTCCTCCTGAGACAACAACTGTAGCCTCCTCAGAATGTAGCAGATCAGAGGCGCAAAGGCTAAGTGTCTGGCAGCTATGCTCTCAGCAATAACATCCTCCATCTGGCACAGTATCAGATCAACTAAATCAAAACCTCTGTGCCTCAGCATCAACATCACAACCCACTGAGTAAGAATGGAGAACTGATCTCTGTATCCACTCCTGGGAACTATCGTCCTGCTCAGTATACTCCTGAGAACTCTGCCCTCATGTGTAAGTCTGGTGTGAGCTCGGCTGAAGTTCTCCGGGTGAGGTGGAGGGAAAGCAATGCTCATATCCTTATCTGAAGGTAAGTGTCCTCCAAGAGGTCTGCGGGGAGGCTCCATCCCTGGGTGAGCAAGAGGAAACACCCTAGTCTCGTGCTGGATGGTCTCAAGGACGCTAACGAGGTCCTCCCTCGTAACTCTGTGGGGCTGTCCTCTGAGCATGAACCATATAGCTGAGCGGTCTGGCGCTATCCACAACGAGGCATAGAAGTCCATCACGATATCTGTATCCCATCGCATCGCTGTGGTGATGATCTCCTGGAGGCCCGGGATATAAGACAAGTGCTGAGTGAAGTCTGTCCCGGCACCTCTGCTGGCAGCCTCTATGCTGCAGTGCTGGTGAGTAACAAAGAGCTTACTAGCTCCGTCTGTCCGCAGTCTGCTCCTCAACCCAGCTGCTATCCTCTGCTGTAGTAAGGTCCAGAAGCGACCTCCTGCCTGTGGGTCCCTCCTGGCAGGTACCCAAGTCTCCTCACTGACTCTCCTGAACTTCTTGAGGACGGGGCCTGGCAGCCTGAGTGCGTCCTCAGCAAGCACGTCCCTGAGTGTAGCAGTCCTGTCAAGAGCACAGAACTTGACTGCCATCCTCTGTCTGTCAGACTCTGTGACCTCGGCATCTGAGTGAGAACTCTCCTCTGCCTCTGACTCTGGCTGCTCCTGTGCGGTCCTCGACGTACCAACCTCGCGGGTGGACGGAGTCCGCTGCACTGTAGCTCTAGCCCTGGAAGACCTCCTCGGAGTCTCCCCCTGTCCTCCAGCAGGCGTGTCCCTGATCCTGAGGCCAGTGTCCCTGCTAGCTGGTAGGTCAACCTCTGCTGCCCTGAGAATCCGGTCCAACTCTGGATCACCAGTCCTCTGCTTCTTCTTCTTGGGCTGCTCGACAAGCTTGGCCTTACCCCTGTCACGGTCTCCTCTGCCCCTGCCTCTGCCTCTGCCAGAACCTCCTGCCATAACTGCTGACTAGGCTGCAGACAAGATAGGGCGAGTGAGCTTGGCTCACCAACCCGTCCACTGACGGCTGACTGCCAAAGATAGGACTAAGGGCTTGGCCCTCAATCCGTCCACTGTCTCTGCTCTGCTGTCAACTGCCCACTGTCCGCTGACAACTGCCACTGCACGATAGGAATAGACAGGGTATATAAGTATAGAATAACCTACTATAATCTACAAGCAAGAATCGTAGGTAAGCGCGTAAATCTAGATGAAGTCCTAGCGCAGAGGTAAAGGACACAATGCCGGCAAATATGCAATGGGGAACTACGGCATTGTCGATTATCAGTGGAGATCAACTAGTGTACATAGATCATCTGCAATAGACACAATGTACCACTAATCGAGGAAATGCTAGTGTCGAGCTAGGTGTATAGTATGGAATCGGAAATCGACACAAGCGACCAACAACCAAAATGTCATAGAGAAGTGTGACACTCGAACACTATGACATATGGCAGGTAAATGACCTAAATTGCATTGTAGTGGATTGAAATTTACGACAAATGCAACAAAGGTTCGATTTTTCTAGGGATTTCAAACGATGAATGAATTTGAATGGCTCAAACCCTAGATAGGTATCGGATACGCGGCTACTGTGCAAACCATGGGTATCAGTGGCTCACCAGAACTATCAAACGACGCCAATCGTCGAGATGGAGGAGCTCGGTCTGGTGAGTTGCCGAAGTGGAGGAGCAATCGCGCGCGAGGGGAAAAGCCGAAGCTTGGTGGCGCGTGCTGGAGATGCTCCTATGGCCAAGAGTGAGTCGCAAACGATGTCTTCGTCCCCGGCTCGGCAGGCGGCGGCGCTCGGCGAGGTGTAGCGGCGGCGGCTCGGCGAAAGGGTTGCAGGTGCGTGCGGGCGCGGTGAAGTGGACCAGGCGGCGGCGCGCGGCGGGAGCTGGAGCACGTCGGCGTGAGGCACGACGGCGGCGGCTGGTCGACGGCGAGGGCGCGCGCGCGGGAAGCGGCGAGGCGGTGGCGGGAGCAGGCGAACGGCGGCGTAATGTTGAGGACGAAGCACAGTAACCCGGCTGGAACCGTTAGGATTAGGTTAATTTCAAATCAACGGTCCAGATTGATCAAGAACCGAATCAACGGATAGGATTGAATGCGATCTCGCGATGAAGTTAACCAGACCGTATGGTACGGTCATAGGGACCGTATTGTACGGTCTCCTTTGGAACCCTGACAGTTAAGCTATAGAGACCGCATTGTACGGTCTGTAGGACCGTATTGTCTGGTCTCCTTTCTGCCTCAGGTTTGGAAGGATCTCGTGCAAAAGCACACCGTATTGTACGGTCCCTTTGACCGTATTGTACGGTCAGGTCCAGAAATGCTGATTTTCAAGGAATTTCCTTCTAAGTCCAAGTTTCTCACACAAGAACCAAATAAACACCAAACATGGACTAGAAGGGGAACTCTCAAACACTCCTTTGAAAATAAACCAATATAGGTTGCGCATAGGCTTATAGTAATTTTTCAATCGGCAAATAAGATGCAACCAAATAAGAACCAAATGCGATAAAACCAAAGGAGGGGTATGTATGAGCCATTTGCCTATGATCCGTGCAAGTAGATTTAACCTTGAGGATCATGTAGCAAGACTCAATGGGCATGAAGCACAATTCTTTTCTTTAGTCACACTTCTATGAGATGTGAGATCATATAGTGAATGAAGCACTTCCTCATAGTGTGACAACTCCTTTGTGATTTCCTATATGCAATGCATGAGACAAGCATATCATACAAATGCAAGAGAAAGTAAACATGCCATGTGATATGCAAGCAAAGTTAAGACAACGCATAAAGGAAACCTACTCAAGGTCAAGTTTGAACCTCTCTCAAGCTTACTCACTATGAGCCAAACCTTGCCTTGAGTCCATCGGTCCACCAACTCAAACATCCCCCATGCTCATAGCTATCTTGAGAAAGTTAGACCTTGAACTAATTTTTATGTTCTTTTCTTTTTAGTTATTAACATATGCATGAATGCAAACATACTAGTTCACAAAGGAGCACCTAGCTACCATGCAAGCAATGCAAGAAAAGAAACTACTATGATACAAGTTACCTCCTTGAAGAGTAGATTTGTCGATGAAGCACTCGAAGCTTGTGGTGGACGTTCATGAGTTGACGTTGCGGCACACGGTCCACCACCATCACCCTTCTAGGTCTTGTTCTTGGGAGCCCACTCGCACTTGGTTGGCCTCTCAAGGTCAACTATGCATTTGGGCACCCAAATCTTCCTCATCATCCTCTTCTTGTCGGGTGATCCAAGAGCCTTTGCCTTCACCTTGCCTTTCTTGTCCCTAAAGAGCTTGTAGTGTGTATTTCCATGGAACAAGTTAGCGTTAGGCAAAATCTTGGAACTTCTCACCTTGGGACAATTCTTGCTAGTGTGGCCGTCTCGGCAACACTTCTCACAATAGTAGTCGTCCGCCATGAGGGGGACTACCCAAGGTGGGATGTCCTCGTCCTTGCCGATGAGGTTGATGGCGGCGGGGTAGGAGCCGAGTCCCTTGTGCCCGGGGTTGTTCACAAGGTTCCGACCAAGTATCTCCTTATGGATGGTCCTTCCCCTTGTGAGCCTCTCGAAGCCGTCCATCACCGAAGCTCTCTCCTCCTTGAGTTGATGATATTCCTTCAAGATTTTCTCATCAAGAGAGATGCTCTCAAGAGAGGGAGTTAGTCCATCACAAGTAATATATGAAGAATCGGAAATAGATGAACTAGAAGAAGAAGTGTTACACTTTTCGAGGAGGGATTGATGTTCTTCCTCAAGAACCTTGAACTTGCCGTTGAGCCTCATGTGTTCAACCTTGAGCTTGTCATAGCTTTCATCCAAGGTCATGAGCGAAGTGGAAAGGTGCTTGATCTCATCCTCTAGTAACTTGGACTTCTCCTTGAGCTTCATGTGGTCTTCCTCAAGCTTGTCATAGTCTTCATCAAGAGCCTTGTGAGAGATGGATAAGTCCCTAAGCTCACCCTCAAGTTGACGAACTCGGAAAGCGGCCACTTCGTGTTCCTTCTCCAACCGAGCAATGGTCTTGTCTTTCTTCATGATCATCTTGCCGGTTATGAGAATGCTATCCAAGAGTTCCTCATATGTGGGCTTGTCCTCCTCACCAAACTCTTCATCGGACTCGCTCTTCTCATCTTCACTACTATCATCATCTTTGGCCATCAAGCAAGTAGGTGGTGGAGGTAGAGTCTCGGAGATGTTGGTGAGAGCTATGCCGGCCATCTTCTTTCCCTTGGAGGATGAGTCATCACTTTCTTCTTCATCACTATCATCATCCGAAACCCACTCTCCAACATAGAGTCCCTTGCGAGATGATCTTCTCTTTTCTTTGCCTCTAGAGCTTTCCTTCTTGACAAACCTCTTCCTTGCCTTGTACTTGCTTCTAGGGTCTTCTTCTTCATCATCGCTTGACTCTTGAGCCTTCTTCTTGCTCTTCTTGATTGGCTTCGGGCATTCCTTGGCAAAGTGACCCTTCTCCCCACAATTGTAGCACTCGGCATCTTTCTTGTTGATGAATCTTCTCTTGAAGAAGTTGCTTCTCTTCATGAGGAGTGCTAGATCATTGGGATGAAGTTGCAACAAGTCTTCAACGTCTTCTTCAAGCTCTTCATCACTTGAATCTTGAGTCACCACCTTCTTCATCTTCTTGCTTGACCCCTCGGATGCAAAAGCAAGATTCTTGGAGGGCTTCTCATCAAGCTTCTTGTCGAGGTGGTAGCTCTCGAAGGCGGTGATCTTCCCAAGTAGCTTGTGGGTGGTGAGGTCTCGCATGTCGGTGTTGAAGAGGCATGTGATGAGTGCTCCATATTTCTCCCTTGGGAGAATCCTCAAGATCTTCCGCACAAGGTCACCTTCATCAATCTTCTCCTTCACACCGAGCGAGTTGATATCCTCTACAAGCACATTCAAGCGAGAGTAAGCATCATTGATTAGCTCATTTGAAGACATGGCAAAGTCATCATACTTGTTCTTTAGCACATAGTATCTTTCCTCTTTCACGTCCGTGGAACCCTCATGAATTTGTTGAATTTGAGTCCACACTTCATGAGCGGTACCCGCGGACTTGACTCGAGCAAAGACCTCTTTAGTGATAGCTTCAAACAAGGCATTTTTAGCTTTAGCATTTGCCTTTGCAAGATTCACATCTAGAGTACCAATGGGAGTCCTTAGAGAGACACCGGTACTTACCACCTCCCATGCGAGAGGATCGAGAGCCTCGAGGTAAGCTTGCATACGAGCTTTCCAATAGGCATAGTCGGTCCCATCGAACGGGGGCGGCCCATGATCTCTCGGCATCCTTACTCAAGGCGGTTAAGCCCTATTTGAGCAACGAGGCTCTGATACCACTTGAAAGGATCAAGGGCACCGAGAGGGGGGGGGGTGAATCGGTGTGTCAACAATTTCTCCCAAACGTACTTTAGGCGTGAAGCTAGCAAGACTAGATATGGTGATAACAAAAGCAAGCGATGCGCGCACACAATCTAGTCTATGCAACAAGCAACACCCTAGCAAGCAATTCTACCAAGTAGTAAAGAGACAACCTATCATGCAATTCTACTAGCACATAAAAGTAAATGCGGAAGCGTAAATGCTAGTATGTAAAGGAGATAAGGATAGGAATGCTCATGATTTTTCCCGTGGTCTCGGAAGGGTGGCGCCTTCCCCTACTCCACGTTGGGTCACTCCCGCCGGAGTCTCGACCCCGTCCCTCCGCTCGAAGGCGATCCCTCCTAGAGCACACTTCACCCTCCGAGTGAAGTCGCGGGCACGTCCCGCCGGGCTCGATCCCGGGTACTCTTCCGGAGGTAAGGCTCCGCACGTGATGCGTGCCAAAGGGCGCTCCACTAGTGATGCTTCTTTCGCACGGGAAGCTCCAAGACCGTGTACAAACTTGTGTTAGCTTCCACAATCTCCTTGGACAGCTCAACACCAACGCCTAACCGGTCTAGGCCTCGCCATAGACCAAGAGTAACAAACCGAAGTGACTCTCTCAAGCTCACACTAGCCTAGAGATCAAGTGGATGCAATTGCTACTCTCTCAAGCACTAGGATCACTCCAAATCCTTCACAAGTGCTTCTCTCCCTTGCTCTTGGCTTCCTCTGAGTTTCCTGCACTCCAACAATGGCCAAGAGACCCCTCAAGGGGCGGGCAACCAACTATTTATAGGCTACCAACCCAAAACTAGCCGTTGCCCAAAAGTGCCCTGCGAAACTAGAGACCGTACAAAGGACCGTACTGTCCGGTCTCTTCCAGACCGTATTGTCCGGTCTCTATTTCCAGGCGCATCTCCATCTTCTTCTTCATCTCCAATGAAGACCGTACTGTCCGGTCCCTAGGACCGTACCGTCCGGTCGATTGTCCGGTCTTCATTTCTTCCACTTCCAGAAACTCCAACTTCTCTGTCTGGAAATCCTCTGATGACCGTACCATACGGTCCCTAGACCGTACTGTCCGGTCCTATTGTCCGGTCTTCATTTTCTCAGCATCCCGAGACTTCACTTCTCTGTCTGGATCTTCAATGAAGACCGCATTGTACGGTCCCTAGGACCGTACTGTCCGGTCTCTTCCGGATAAGCTGAAAACTTGATCCACTCTTGATCCTTGCTTCCAACTTCTTCATCCTTGGTTCCTCTTCTTCTCTTCAGCCACCCTAGCCCTCAAGAGACTCACAATGCATCCATTTGATCTCTAACCTAGTGTGCTCTAAGAGAACCAATTCGATCCCTCTTGATAGTCCGGTTTTTCCTATGGACTCAAGCTAACATCTAACCAAGCAACACTCGCTTGGATCTAGCATGTCCTTAGCCTTGATCCACATCTTCTCCGCGACTCCATCAAGCTCTCGATCCGAATTGTCGAGGCAACCAATCACCAAGTCGTCGATAGATAGAGTATGTGAGACGACGCTTCATTGACATGACCATTTGAATATCCTACAAGGAAATGTTAGTCACATCAATATGGTCACCCAATCACCAAAACATTCATACCTTTGGGGTTTCCAAACTCCAATGGTCATGAAGCTTACAGGTACCACTCACTCATAGGAATTTTTGCTGCGAGTAGGTCCAGCATTGGCCTTTAGGCCTTTTTATTCGGCCGTTTGTGGCCAATCCATGGATTCATGGGACTAATGTAATCTTCTTTCTTGTTATCGGTCTTTTGATCGATTTTGTACAAAGAAATCCATGAAACAAAGAGGTTTATTTTGCTTGACCTACTTTAATTTGTGTTGCGACCACGTTGTTGGTCTCTTTGTGCGAATGCATGCCTTCGAGCCCCCGATCGTTTCGGGGGTCCGGCCGAAGGCCGTTTCGTCTTTGATCGTTCCTCCTTCCGCATCCTGTCGGGAGGATGGAGGATCAGGGCCGTCCGCACCATTCCTCGATGGTTCGATGGGCGGTGCCGGTTGAGTTACAAACGGGCTTGTTCGAGTGGCGCCCCGGTTTGCCCTTAGCGGGGACCCGGTTGAGACCAGCGGGGGTCGGTGCCATATGATCCGGGAGATTGTCCCATTTAGTTCCCGAGTCCGTTCGACCGGTCTCGGCGGCTCGTTGCCAGCTCTCGATAAGCGAACCATGGGCTTTCTTCGTCCTCGGACTCGGACGTATTCGACAGGGGCTCACACGCTTCGCGCATATGGGTACTGGCCGCTGGTGCCCCCCTTTGATTACCCCTTACTCTTGTTTGGCCCAGAGCGGCCGTCGAACCCAACGCTGGGCCGGCCTACGAACTCTTGGGCCGGGAATGGGCCGTCGGAGCGTGTGCAGCTCCTAGCCGTTTTACCTGGGGGCCCGAACCGGCTTCCCTACCAGTAGGGCCCATGAGGCGTCGGACGCGAGGCGTCGCATTACCTCTTGCCGGCGCAGATCTAGAGGCGCGGCGCTCGGAGGAACGCAGCGTAGGGGCGTGCGTTTTCTCCACCTACATACGTTAGGGCGGAAAAAACGAAGGGACGCGAGATATAAGGCGGGAAACGGCACCGCGTCGGTTCGGCGCGTATAAATAGGCCATACCTATCCGGGGAGTCTTCTTGCGCACACCATCGCTCGTTACTGTTGGCTCCTCTCCCCTTGCGATCGCTTCCGATTTCCATCGCTCCTCGCCGCTTCTCACCCCACTCGCCACCATTAGGCGCCCGATTCGCCATCGCCGTCGGTCGGTCCGGTCCCGGCGCCATCCGCGCTCCCTTATCCCGCCGAATCTGATGGCAGAGGGGGGAGACGAGTGGCCGGCGTCGGTGGTGACGCCGGAACTGCTACGCGGGTTGGTCGCGAAGGGGCTCCTTCGCCCGCTGACCGACGCGGTGGAGTGCATGGTGCCGTCTGAGCGGCCGCCTTCTCCGCCGGACGACTACATCGTCTCGTTCTTCCACTTCCACGCCCACGGATTCGGGATGCCGGCGCACCCCTTCTTCCGCGGGCTTCTGCGCTACTACGGGATTGAGCTTCAGCACCTCAATCCCAACTCGATCGGCCACATCGCCGGCTTCATCACGCTGTGCGAGGCCTACCTCAGCATCCTCCCCAACTTCGACTTGTGGAGGTACTTCTTCAAGGCGTCGCTGCACACCGTCCGCGGGCGAGTCCCGCTTATGGGCTCCGCGAGCCTGCGCCTCCGTGTGGAGCGGGCGCCGAGCTACATCCCGTGGGTGCACACCTCCTCCAACTCGGGATGGCACAACCGATGGTTCTATTTGAAGAACGAGAGCACCGGCGAGCTACCCAGGTTCACCAACGCCCGATTGTCCGGGCCCCCTGACCGATGGCACTGGGGTCTCGGGGATAGGGAGGTTGCGGCGATCCAACCTCTCATCGATGCCGTGGCGGTGGGCTCGAAGGCTCCAGTACCTGGCGCGGTCCGGCTGGGGGCCGGACGTGTTGGTGAACACGCCGGAGGGTCCGGTCCCGTTGTCCGACTCGATGGAGTCGAAGTCCTGGCTGTTCATGACCCAGGAGCTCTCCAGCACCTACAGCCGGCTGGTAGTGATCCAGGCGGAGGTGGACGTCGCGAAGAAGCAGATGACGAACGCGCGGGTTCCCCTCGAGGTGAATTGGGGTATCTGTTTCTCTGGTTCTGCCTGTTATTCTTGCGAGCCTTTCCGCACATGCTTTCTCGTCTCACGATCTCCTTTGCCATTCGCAGACTTTGCTCGCGAACAGCAAGCTGAAGTCGAACTTCGTCCGGCACCTCATGACGGAGCACGTCGCCCGGGGTGCCGAGCTGGCGAGCGCGCTCCGCCGCGCCGAGGCTGCCGAGGCCGCGGCGAAGGCAGCAGAGAATGCGGAGAAGCGAGCTGCGGACGCGGAGTCGGTGCTGGGCGACATGGTCGAGCGCGCCGAGGCGGCGGAAAAGCTGGTGCGGACGCAAGCGGAGGAGCTGAAGACAGAGCGCGATCTCCGCACAGCCGCCGAGACGGCGCTGGGCAAAGAGAGGGAGCTCAAGCTCGCCGCCCAGTCGTCACTAACCAACATGACCGCCGAGCTCCAGAAGGTGCAGAAAGAGCTAAAGGGTAAGTCGATTTTCCTGTCCTTCGTTTGTCCTGCCACTCCAGCTTTTGTCCTCTTTCGATCGAGTGACTGGTTTTGCTGTTTTTGGCCAGACGCGAAGGAGCTCCAGGAACAGTCAGAGAAGGCACTGGCGGACCTAGACCTGCTGCGCCAGGCCATGGAGGTTGCGTGCAACGAGATCGGAGTGCCGCGCCCACCGGACGCCACATCGGTGATCCCGCAAGTGGCGGGGCTCTCCACCTACTTCCGCATGCAGGAGGAGGAGTGCCTTCGGACAGGGGTCCAGGTCGCCTTTGCCGTGGCGAGGAGCCACTACGGGGAGCACTTCAAGATGGACATACTGGCGAGAGGCTACGATCCTTCCTGTTGCGAAGCTGACTTGGAGCAGATTGAGGAAGAGGTGGTTCCTTTCGCGCGCCGTCTTGCTGATGACAACCTGGACATGATTCCTTCGCGCCGAGGCGAAGGCGGAAATCAGTAGTTTAGACGGTTGTTAGTGGAGTCGGGCCCTGTGTTGGCCTCATTTTGTGAACAAGTACGCGGGTGTGCGCGCCCGTTTGTTTATATATGTTTTCGTTTCGTTTTTCGCAAGTTTTTGTTTTGTTTTGCTCTTTTCGTGTGACGATTCGCTTCGAGCCCCCAGAATCCTAGAAGATCGACCTGATTCCGACCAGCCGCTCGGGCCGTCCCTATCCACTGGGGCGTCGGGTGCGCTGGCGTGAACTGGCCGATCCTCGAGTCGACATCCAGAATTCGAGGTTTTCGTTACGATTCGTCACGCTTCGAGCTTTAGGACGTCGATTTTGTGTTCGCGGGGTCTCGCTCCTAATTGAATTGCGTTGTTTCTCTTAGGGGCATCGTTCCTCGCGCGTACAAAATTGACGCGGCACAAAGCCACACCCGCCGGGTGGAGCCCCGCGTGGAGCGCACCCAGACGGCTGCCCAAGAGGTGTAAAAAGAAAACCTCGAGTTCGTTCGATGATTACGAAACGGGAGAAATCAACAAACGAATTTACAGAGCTAAGGGTAGAAGCGACGTAGCTGCTCAATGTTCCAGGCGTTGGCGACGAGTTGGCCTTCTGAGTCCATGAGCTTGTACGTTCCGGGACGTAGCACCTCAGCGATGACGAATGGCCCCTCCCACGGCGGTGATAACTTGTGTCGATCTTTGTTGCTCTGCACCAGTCGGAGGACCAGGTCTCCTTCCTTGAACGCGCGGCCGCGAACTCGCCGCCCGTGGTAGCGGCGCATGGCTTGTTGGTACTTGGCGGATTTCACCAGGGCAACCTCCCGGTCCTCATCGATTTGATCGAGAGCGTCCTCGAGAAACCTTTTGTTGGCCTCCTCGTTGAAGGCGCGAACCCGGGGAGCGCCGTACTGGATGTCAGTCGGGAGCACCGCCTCCGCTCCGTAGAGCATGAAGAACGGAGTTTGGCCTGTCGCCCGACTCGGTGTGGTGCGCAGGCTCCACAGCACGGCAGGTAACTCTTGCACCCATCGTCCGGCATGGACCTTCAATTTGTTGAAAATCCTCGGTTTGAGCCCTTGCAGGATCATACCGTTTGCTCGCTCGACCTGGCCGTTGGCCTGCGGATGCGCAACCGCTGCCCAGTCGACTCGAATGTTGTAGTCGTCGCAGAATTCGAGGAACTCGTTGCCAGTGAACTGCGTTCCGTTGTCGGTGATGATGGAGTTCGGCACCCCAAAGCGGTGGATGATGTCGGTGAAGAATCGAACAGCTTCCGCTGACCTGATCTTCACAAGGGGTCGTGCCTCAATCCACTTGGAGAATTTGTCCACGGCGACCAGCAGGTGTGTGTAGCCCCCGGGCGCCTTCTTCAGGGGCTCGACCAAGTCCAATCCCCACACGGCGAAGGGCCAGGTGATGGGTATGGTTTGAAGGGCTTGCGCTGGCATGTGGGTCCTCCGTGCGTAGTATTGGCACCCTTCGCAGGCGCGCACTACCTTGGTGGCGTCGGACACGGCCGTGGGCCAGTAGAAACCATGCCGGAACGCCTTTCCGACTAGGCTCCTTGGGGCCGCATGGTGGCCGCACTCGCCGGCGTGGATATCGGACAGTAGCTCTTTTCCCCATTCGACGGGGATGCAGCGTTGAAGCACTCCCGAGTGGCTCTTTTTATAGAGCTCGCCGTCGATTAAGACGAATGACTTGGCTCGGCGCGCGAGGCGCCTTGCTTCCGTCTGGTCGGCGGGGAGTTGTTCTCGGAGTAAGCAGTCGAGGAGCGGAGTCCTCCAGTCGGATACCGGGTCGGGCATAGCCCCCGAGCCCCCGACCGCTTCGTTAGCAGTGGGGTCCGAGTCCTCATCCGTTTCAGCGGTCGGGATGGCAAACACGGCTCGGCCCGAGTCATCTCCGAGAGGTGGGCACGCACCTTCGGTTGGCGAGAGGTCGGCGCTGCTCGGTTGGGTTGCTGAGGCGTCCGCCGTTGGCGTGGCCGGCTCCTCCCGCACGGACGGCTTCTGCTGGTCGTGGGAGAACACGCCGACAGGGACCGGGTCCCGGTTGGCTGCCATCTTCGCAAGGCCATCCGCCTCCTCATTGTAGCGACGAAGTATGTGACTGACCTGGAAGCCTTCGAACTTCTCTTCTAGTCGCCGCACTTCAGCGCAGTAGGCCATCATTTTCGGGTTCGAGCAATTCGACTCACTCGTCACTTGATCGGCAATAAGCTGGGAATCGCCGAAGACTTCCAGCCTTTTGACGCCGAGCTCTACCGCCGCCTTCATTCCGTTGACGAGTGCCTCGTACTCCGTGACGTTGTGGGATGCAGAGAAGTTAAGTCGGACTGCGTAGCGCAGTCGGGACCCGAGTGGTGAGACGAGCACTAAACCGCTTCCTGCACTTCTCTTCGTCAGCGAGCCGTCGAAATACATGTTCCAACATTCTTGCTCGACAGGTGCAGGTGGCAGCTGGATCTCGGTCCACTCGGCGGCAAAGTCCGCGAGCACCTGCGACTTGATCGAGGTGCGCGGGGCGAACTCGAGCTCCTGCCCCATGAGTTCGAGGGCCCACTTGGCGGCCTTGCTGGCGGCCTCTTTGCTCCTCAAAGCCTCGCCGAGAGGGAAGGAGGTGACCATAGTGATTGGATGCGCGTCAAAGTAAAGACGGAGCTTCCTTTTTGTGATGACGACCGCGTACAACAGCTTCTGCAGCTGAGTCCAACGGGTCTTGGTGTCGGACAAAACCTCGCTGACAAAGTACACCGGTCGCTGGACTTTCAGAGCGTGTTCGGGCTCACTCCTCTCCACCACCAGCGCGGAGCTGACCACTTGAGTGGTCGCGGCGATGTACAAGAGGAGAGGCTCGCGCTCTGAAGGGGCTGTTAAGATGGGTGCGTTCGATAACACCGTCTTAAGCCGATCGAGCGCTGCCTGTGCCTCGGGGTTCCAAACGAAGTGTTCCGACTTTTTGAGTAGCCGGTACAGGGGAAGGCCCCTCTCTCTGAGTCGGGAGATGAACCGACTGAGAGCCGCAAGGCATCCCATGACACGTTGTACGCCCTTTAGGTTCTGAATGGGGCCCATCTTAGCGATGGCTTCAATCTTCTCGGGATTGGCTTCGATGCCCCGTTCCGAGACGCAAAACCCAAGCAGCATGCCTTTCGGAACTCCGAAGACGCACTTCTCCGGGTTCAGCTTTATGCCACACGCCCTCAGCTTCTGGAAAGCTTGGTCGAGGTCGGCGACAAGGTCGTCGGTCTTTCTGGACTTCACCACGATGTCGTCCACGTACGCTTCAACGATCCGACCGATGAGATCCCTGAAACATTTGATCATGCACCGCTGGAAAGTTGCCCCGGCGTTTTTCAACCCAAACGGCATCGTTACGTAACAATACACGCCGTACGGGGTGATGAACGAAGTCGCGAGCTGGTCGGATTCTTTCAACGGGACCTGGTGGTAACCAGAGTACGCATCGAGAAAGCAAAGGGTTTCGCACCCAGCTGTCGAGTCTACGATTTGATCAATACGCGGCAAAGGAAACGGATCCTTCGGGCACGCCTTATTGAGATTCGTATAGTCAACACACATCCGCCACTTTCCATTCTTCTTTTTCACAAGTACAGGATTGGATAACCACTCAGGGTGGTACACCTCTTTGATAAACCCAGCAGCTAAGAGTTTCGATAACTCCTCTCCGATGGCCTTGTGCTTCTCCTTGTCGTAGCGGCGCATGTGTTGTCTTACCGGGCGAGAGCCCGGCTTGATACACAGGGAGTGCTCGGCGACGTTCCTCGGGATGCCCGGCATGTCGGAGGGCTTCCACGCGAATATGTCCTGGTTGGCTCGGAGGAAGTCGACGAGCGCGCTTTCCTATTTGTCGGAAAGCGCGGTGCCGATGCGCACGGTCTTGCTGTCGGGGTCGGCCGGATTGAGCGGGATCTCCTTGATGTCCTTGGCCGGGTCGAACAACCCGGTCGCACTCTTGTAGTCGGGCGCGGCCTCCCCCGCCGCCGCAGCGGCAGTTGGGAGCTCGTCCTTGTGCAGGAGTGCTTCCGCGACCTCGCAGGCCTCGCGGTCGCACTCGTAGGCGCGCTGGATGGACGTGCTCACCGTGATGACCCCCTTGGGGCCCGGCATCTTCAGCTTGAGGTAGGTGTAGTTGGGGACGGCCATGAACTTCGCGTAACACGGCCGCCCGAGTACAGCGTGGTACGCCCCGGGGAAGTCCACCACCTCGAAAGTCAGCGTCTCGGTGTGGTAGTTGGCGGCGGTGCCAAAGGTCACGGGCAGATCGATCTGCCCGAGTGGCACCACATGCTTGCCGGGGACGATCCCATGGAACGGTGCCCGAGTCGGTCGGACACGGTCCCGACTGATCCCCATGGCGTCGAGAGTCTCTCCGTAGAGGATGTTGAGGCCGCTGCCTCCGTCCATGAGGACCTTGGAGAGCCGCTTCTTGCCGATGATGGGGTCGACAACAAGCGGATAGCGCCCAGGCCGGGGCACGTGCTCCGGGTGATCGGAGCGGTCGAACGTGACCGCGGAGTCGGACCACTTCAGGAAAGTGGGGACGGCCGGCTTCGCGGCGTAGACCTCGCGGCGGACGAGCTTCTGCTGCCTTCGCGGCGCGCAGGCCTCCGGTCCCTCGAAGATCATGAGACAGCCTTCAGGGTGGGGGAAGGCATCGTCATCCCCACCCTTGTCATCGTCGCCGCCCTTGGGCGGCGGGTCGTCGCGCTCTGCCTTCTTGAAGCCGCCAGTGAGGAACTTGCGGAGCAGCCCACAGTCCTTGAGGGCGTGCTTGACGGGGTACGCGTGGTTGGTGCAGGGCTCCTCGAGCTTCTTCTCGAAGTAGTTGGACGCGCCCTCCGCGGGCGCACGCTTTGGCTTGCGCTCCACCGCGGCGACAAGAGATGCCTCCTGTCGCGCGACGTTGCCCTTCTTCTTCTTCTTCATGGGCTGGCTGGAGGGGCCGGCCCCTCCCGTCGACTCCTCCCTCTTGGCCTTGGCTTTGAGCTTGGCCGGAGTCTTGGTGAAGATCGCCCCTACTGCGTCCTCGCCGGATGCGAAGTTGGTGGCGATGTCGAGGAGATCCTTGGTGGTGCGAGGGCTGCTTCGCCCCAACTCGTGCACCAGTGTCTTGTTGGTCGTCCCGGCGTGGAACGCGCTGACGACGTCGGCGTCGGCGATGTTGGGCAGTGCGTTGCACTGCTTCGAGAACCACCGGATGTAGTCGCGCAGGGTCTCGTCGGGTTGCTGGCGACAGTTCCGAAGGTCCCACGGGTTCCCGGGGCGTTCGTACGTCCCTTGGAAGTTGCCTATGAAGACGTCTTGGAGGTCCTCCCAGCTCTGGATGACCCCTTCCGGGAGGTGCTCCAGCCACGCCCGCGTTGGGTCGGCGAGGTAGAGTGGGAGGTTGCGGACGACGAACTCGTCACTGTCGGCACCGCCGGCCAGACAGGAGAGTCGGTAGTCCCCTAACCAAATAGCCGGGTCGGAGTCGCCCGAGTACTTGGTTATGTTGGTGGGCGCGCGGTACTGCTGCGGGAACGGCGCGCACCGGATGTGACGCCCGAAGGCGCGCGGCCCCGGTAGTGGAGGGCTCGGACTCCAATCCTCCTCCGGGTCGTAGCGGCCGCCACGTCGCGGGTGGTAGCCGCGCATCTCGGCTTCGCGCCGAGTGCCGCGGGCTGGACCGCGCCTCCGCGCCTCAAGGAGTATGCGCGCATCTCGCACGGGCCCCCCGCGCTCCCTGACCGAAGGCAGGTTGCGGCCACTGGACCTGCGCGACGGTTGCGCCACGGACGCCTCCTTGTCGTCATGGCGGTCGCAAAGCGCCCAAAGCGAGCTGTCGGGACAGCGAGCTCTCGGCCTGCTGCTCCGCCGCCACCTCAAGCAGCCGCAAGAGCTCCCTGCGTTTCCGGTCTTCCTCCGGAGTTGCAGGTTGCGAGCCAGAGCCGCGGCTGCCGCCAGGTTTTGGCTGGCGCGTGGGAGGTAAAGAGGGGCGTCCGCGACGTCATGCACGATACGGTGCTGCACGTCGCGCGCCATGTCTCGGGCGCGCCCTCCGGGGGCACGCTGCTTGGCAATCTCCTGCTCCAGGAGGTGACGTTCCCGCTCGATGCCGCACTCGATGTCGGCGAGCTCACGCCTGCGCGCGAGCAGCTGCCCTAGCGCTGGCGGGTCCTGTGGTGGTGGTGCGGCATCTCCCACCACCGGTACCGGGTTTGGGTTCGCGCCGCCATCTCCAGACGGCTCGCCCCCGACGTCGCCTTCCCCGTCCGCGGGGTCAGCGACATCCTCGTCCCGAATCTCAGCCATAAGACACTCGCGGGACGGATCAAATGTGAGCGCGTCGAAGCACTCAGCGAGCAGGTCCTCGACAGAGTCGCGGTCCTGCGTATCGGTGGGCTCCGCGCCCACAGACGACGATGCGCCCATGGCGGGACCGGGATGTCCTGTCCGGCCAGGCGGGAAGCGAAACGCGAGCTCGTGCTCCAACGCCTCCATGGACTCCCGCAGTCGAGGCGGCAGGGAGGCTCGACGCTCCCAGGCCTCGTAGCCTGGCGGGAGCGGTGGTCCCTCAACAGGGCAGTTGTTGAGGAGCGCCAGCGCGTAGAAGATGCGCCGGCATTCGTCGGGCCGAGGGTTCGCACCGAGGTACGCTTCGATGCGCACGGGCAGTGCTCGGACCCCCGGTCCACGCGAGATGTAGACATCCGATGTGAAGACGCGCAGCGGCTCCGCATCGGCACTGCTGCGCATCCTCTGCAGCTCGGCGTGGTCCGTAAGGAAGTCCACGTCGCCGAAGCGAAAGACACGGCATGGGACCGTGTACGGGGTGTAGAACCGGGAAGAAGGCGCGGCGTGGCGCCTCCGCTCCGTTCCGCTGACGCTCCCGCGAGGCGGAAGACGACCGCGAGACGCTGGCGGCCACGAAGCCATCAGCTGGCGATGTGATCGTCGTGGAACGCGCTGAGGTCCCCTACCTGGCGCGCCAACTGTCGGCGTTTAGTAACCGGCCGACGAGTAAATTTGCGCGCGCTCGACGGCGATCTGAGGATTTGTGTTTGACACGGTGGATTGTACTGGTTCAGGCACGGAAAGACCTACGTCCAGTTTGTGGTTTGTCTCGTTTTGCTCGTAGTAGGGGTTACAAGCGGTGATCGAGAGAGGGATTCGCTCCCAAGTCTCTGTCTTGGTGTTGTGTGTGTCTATGTGTGAAGAGAACTCTTAGTCAGTTCAGAAGCCTCTCTTCGCGCTCCCTCCTCCTGGGCCCAATCCTCCCTTTTATATGACAAGGGAGAGCGGTTACAGACGGAGGAAAGGAGGAAAAAATAAAAGAAAGTAAAGGCGAGCGAAGGGGCGGTGGAGGTGGAGGAGGAGTGATGTGGACTAGGGTGCCCGATCTTCCGAAAGGTTCGATGGTAAACGACGATTAGGTCGAAGATGTGACACTCGTCGATCCGGCTTCCGAACAACACGTCCGAAACCCCGCAATCGCAGCACCACGTCTTCTCTGGTTATCAACCGGCGATGCACGGTTGACCTCGCCCAGAAGGCTTATCCCTGCAAGCGAATCGAAGAACACAAGCAAGAACAAAGAAGAATGCAACCAAATTGCAGATGACAACTTAATCTCACGAAGTTGGGGTCTCACAAACCGACGACGGCGAAACTGTTCAAGACAGATTAATCTAAGCAAAACCCAACCCTAACTCATGCGCCGCCGTCTGTAAATATAGTCTAAGGGGCGTGCAACATCCCCTGGACACACCCCTAATGGGCTCACACAAGATACAAAGCCCAAAGGCCAAAGACGGCGTCACAGCGCCAAGACAGATTCTGGACTTACCTTAGTGGTAGAATGTGTTGCCCGATTATATGCAAACTCCACATGTGGCAAACATTCTTCCCACATCTTCAAATTTTTCTTCAAAACAGCCCTCAACATGGTACCCAAAGTACGGTTCACCACCTCAGTTTGTCCATCGGTTTGTGGATGACAAGTGGTAGAAAATAACAATTTTGTACCCAACTTGTTCCACAAAGTACGCCAAAAATGACTCAAGAATTTTGCATCACGATCTGAAACAATAGTAGAAGGCATACCATGCAAACGAACAATCTCTTTGAAAAAGAGGTCAGCAATATGAATAGCATCATCACTCTTATGACATGGTATAAAATGTGCCATTTTCGAAAAACGATCCACCACAACAAAAATGCTATCCCTCCCCCTCTTAGTCCTCGGCAATCCCAAGACAAAATCCATAGAAATATCCGCCCAAGGAATAGAAGGAACCGGAAGAGGCATGTATAAACCATGTGGATTCAAGCGAGACTTAGCTTTTTGACATGTAGTGCAGCGAGCCACGAACCGCTCAACGTCTCTCCTCATCTTTGGCCAAAAGAAATGTGCGGCCAAAACATCCTCCGTCTTTTTAGCACCAAAATGTCCCATCAATCCTCCTACATGCGCTTCCTGTATCAGCAAAAGACAAACGGAACCAACTGGAATGCATAGGCGGTTAGCTCTAATCAAAAACCCATCATTCAGCACAAACTTGTTCCATGAACGTCCCTCTTTACAATTCAGCAATGCATCTTTAAAATCAGGATCAAGCGCATATGTTTCTTTAATCGATTCAAGTCCAAAAATGCGACAATCAAGTTGGGACAGCAAAGCATATCATCTAGACAATGCATCGGCAATCACATTTTCCTTCCCTTTCTTATGTTTAATGATGTAAGGAAAATATTCAATAAATTCAACCCATTTAGCATGTCTACGGTTCAGATTATTTTGTGAACGAAGATACTTAAGCGATTCATGATCCGAATGAATAACAAATTCTTTAGGCCACAAATAATGACGCCACGTTTGTAAAGAACGTACAAGAGCATACAATTCCTTATCATACGTAGAATAATTCAAAACGGGGCCATTCAATTTTTCGCTAAAGTATGCAATGGGTTTATCATCTTGCATCAAAACACCACCAATGCCAACTCCACTTGCATCACATTCAAGTTCAAAAGTCTTACCAAAGTTTGGAAGTTGCAGCAAAGGCGCGTGTGTAAGCTTGTCCTTCAAAGTGGCAAAGGACTCCTCTTGTGCTTTTCCCCAACGAAACACCACTCCCTTCTTCGTCAACTCGTGCAATGGAGCAGCAACGGTGCTGAAATCTTTGACGAAGCGGCGATAGAATCCTGCAAGACCAAGAAAACTTCTCACCTGCGTGATGGTTTGGGGCAGCGGCCAGCTCTCAATGGCTTCAATCTTTGTCTTATCCACCTCGATTCCCTGTGGAGTAACAACATAGCCAATGAAAGAAACTCGATCGGTGCAAAAATTGCACTTCTCAAGGTTACCAAACAAACGTGCATCTCTCAAAGCATCAAAAACAGCACGTAAATGATCCATATGTTCATCCATAGACTTGCTGTAAATCAATATATCATCAAAGTAAACCACCACAAATCGACCAATAAAAGCCCTCAAAACCTCATTCATCAAACGCATGAAAGTGCTAGGTGCATTAGTTAAACCGAAAGGCATTACTAACCACTCATACAACCCGAATTTGGTTTTAAAAGCTGTTTTCCATTCATCTCCAAGTTTCATTCTAATTTGGTGGTAGCCACTACGCAAGTCAATCTTTGTGAAAATTATAGAACCACATAACTCATCAAGCATGTCGTCTAGCCTAGGAATAGGATGACGATAACGAATAGTAATGTTGTTAATGGCTCTACAATCAACACACATACGCCAAGTACCATCTTTCATCCATATATATCCTTTTGAACAATACAGATTTTGACCCTTGCAATCGCTGGATCACACCCTCAGGTATCCTTTGTTTTGCTAGTAAGAATCTTGTAAGAGCTTGGTAAGATGTTTCCAATAGCTTGTTGAGAGCCTCCACATTCATATAGTAGTGATAGGAAAATATATTCTTGTATTTTTCTTGTTTTCTACTAACCATGACAGGTTACACGACTAAAATTGATGAGTTGCTGAGAGCTCTAGCACAACAAGTGCTGAGTTCTCAAATGGAGAAGGCGGAGCAAAATCAATTGAACAATTTGTTTCAGACTTTCTTTGTTGTGAAGAATGGACGTTGTCGTGTGATCATTGATGGTGAGAGTAGCCGCAACTTTGTAAGTTCTGAGTTGGTTGAGAAGCTTGGCTTGACCACACGGCGGCACCCATGTCCACACTACATCCGATGGGTAAATTCTTATGATAAGATAAAGGTAACTGAAATGGCTCGCATTGAATTTTTTATTGGTTCTTACAAGGATAGTGCAGACTTCGAAGTAGTACCTATGCAAGCTTGTCATTTGATGCTAGGTAAACCTTGGATTTGTTCGAATAATGTTTTGCACAATAAGATTGCCAATAGATATTCATTTAAATACAAAGGCAGCAAAATTACTCTTGCACCTATGTCTGCTGCTGAAATTTTAGAAGCTGATCTAGAACGATTCGAGAGAAGAAAGAATGAACCTTTTAGGAAAGAATGGGCGGGTTTATATGACGCAACGTTTTCATCTAAATCTGAATTTTTACAAGAGGAACATTTTTCTTTGCCTCTTGTTGGAACTAATACCTTGCAGCATGAACAAAAAGATGAAGAGGATGACGCAAAAGAAAATGAGATGCTCATGGCCTCATGTGAAAGTTCAAATGGATCAGTTAATCATGCACCTACTATTCCTTCTGAATTTGAGGTCAACGGTAATGCCTATAGTGCTATGCACACGGAAGGTGAGAATTCTATTAATGTGCTGAATTTCTCCACTAATCATGCTAATATAGAGCAACATCTAGTGGAACCTTGCTTTGATTTACCTTTGTCACAAATCGATTTGCCTGCTGGTCCTTGTGATAAAGAGGAGTTGTGTGTTGATGCTTCACTTATATCTTTGCCACAACTAGTGAATGGGAACAATACTTCTATTTTTGATTCACCTATCTGTGCTGAAATTAATCATTTGATTTCCATTACCTCTGAAAATGATGAGCTGAAATTGTTGTCTTCTCTAAATACTTTGGGTTATATTGAATTTGATGATCTGTGTAACCTAAGTTGTTTGGAGAAGAGACTTTTTGCAAATTTTGAGTTGCCATGTTTAAGTGAGAATACATATCACTTCATTGGTAGATATAATTGTAAAGGAGAATATATGGTCCATCGAGTTTATATTTGTTCAAAACTGGAATCTTTTCTGAATGGACAACAATGTGATCAATCAGAGGGCTGCAATAACACTAATCATATCACATCCAGTTCCTCTAGTTTTGTTGTCAAGAAACAGGTTACCTTTAAAGAAAGGGAGCATTGGTGGTTGTTGCCAACATATCCTACAATTACGATCAAACCGAGGACGGTTTGCTTTCAAGAAGGGGAGGATGATGAGGACATCACTCCATCAGTTACAACCAACGCTCCTCCGCTGTACATGCATGGTCCAATCACTAGAGCTCATGCACAGGAATTGAATTTACAGGTGAGCTCGTTCCTAATGCTTTGTTTGCATGGTTTCAAGAACAAAATGCTACCTAATGATTTAATTATTGTTAGGAACCATGGTGATGACGATGAGATAGCTAGAGAGGAGCTTGGAGGCGTGGGAGGGCCAGCAAGGGTGTCCATGTCAAGTTGGAGGCCCAATCCAAGTCAACTTCCAGTCCGTTTCGGAGTCCAGGAGCAGTCTGCACTAAAACGGTCGCCCAGGTCGCATACGGGCTCGGTTTTGGACGTTCTTTATATGTACGAAAAGTTAATTTGATCACCTTTCCAATGGCACCAGTCTCATGTCAAAATTCGTCCAGAGTCATCGGGAATCGTCGAAACAAGTTGACGTCCAGAATCTGTCTCGGTGCTGCGCCGTCGTAATTTGGCCTTTGGGCTTTGTATCGTGTTGGAGCCCATTAGGGGCGCGTCCAGGGGTGTTGCACGCCCCTAAATCCTATATCATCAGTAGCCGCCGCCCAAGTTAGGGTTGGGTTTTGCTTAGATTATTCTGTCAAGAACAGTTTCGCCGTTCATCGGTTTGTGAGACCCCAACTTGTGAGTTTAATCATATATCTGCAATTTGGTTGCATTCTTTCTTGTTCTTGCTTGTGTTCTTTGATTCGCAGGCAAGGATTAGCCTTCTTGGCGAGGTCGACCGTGTAACATCGGTCGATAACCAGAGGAGAGGTGGTGCTGCGATTGCGGGGTTCGGAACGTGTTGTTCGGAAGCCGGATCGATTTGTGTCAATTCTCCGCCAAATCGTTGTTTATCTGAACCTTTCGGAAGATCGGGAACCCTAGTTCACATCATCGGGCCGTCCTCGTTGGTTCCGGTGACTTCCGCCGCAATCCTCGCGCTGAGTCGTGTGATGTTGTCATCGATGTCTTGTCTGGGTGCTGTGGAGTGCCCATTCCCTGGTTCGTACTGTTAATTGCTGTTGATGCGCTGTTGATTTCTGTGGAGTTGGGCGACGGTCATTCCTCGCACTGTTGCAACTGTACAACGTACTTGGTGCGTGAATCCGCCGTTCCATGCCTGATCCGGATGTGACGCCCCCACTCAGCCGTACGTCAGGCATAGTGTACTTCCGCACCGTCCCGGACTGGGTATGGGGCGTCGTCTTATCCGAAACTGGCCGGCCGTACACCTGAGTTTGACCGACGCGCCCGTGCCGTTCCCAAGCTCGCCTCCCAGCCGTAGTGGTCGGGTTCGCTTCGGGTCGACGCCCTTCGCCGATCCCGACCACGGCCGGAGCCTATGGGTGGCGGACGGCGGCTGGCCGGTGTTTGGTCGGAGAAGTCGCTCGACTCCGTGGCGCCCGACTCCCGCCGCGGGGAGTCGGGCTCGTCGCCACGCCCGAGCCGGGCTCCTTAAATGCCGGAGCAGTCATAATCCTGGGCGGAGACCGTACCCGTGCAGCCACGTGCGCCCGGGCATTTAGCGGGCCGCGAGGAGCAGAGGTTCCGTGGGCCAAAGGCCGTAGTTGTGCCTTGCACCCGACTGGGCCATCGCGCGGGTCCAGCCTTCCACCACTCAGCTGTGGATAAGGCCTTTGGGTCTTGGCCAGTTTCCATACTCAGTAGGCATACTGTATAGGGTACCTAGAAAATGGGTACCCGACACATGTCGTGTCGGGAATTTTTTTTAAAAATTTATATTTTGTAAAATATAATGAATTTTTAAATATTTTTGAACCGTCGTCTTATTTGTAATCAATGCAACGCAAATATATCTAATTAGGATATATTTAAATTTGTTTGAACCGTCATCTTACCTTATTGTCATAGTTGGCTAATTTCTGTCAAACGTGGGTCGAAAGTTGGAGCAGGCTCACGGGCAATGGAGTCCAAGCAAGCTTTGCCTATACTTCGAATAGGTGATCCCATGGTTTGCGAGGTGATTAGTTTTAATTGTTCAACCTCTTTTAAGAAATTTCTTCTTATATAAAAAAAAATAGAGAGAGGAATAATCTCTTCTGAGAAAAAATATATAGAACATCTGCTTTGTGGTGGTTATGCATGTGATGCAAATTGAAGAGTTTGGACTATGGAAATGGACAAGATGACAGTTGGTAACCTTTAAATTTGTCATCTCTCTACCGTGCACAATGGAAGCCAACTCCCATCGTTTTTCGTCTGCCACGGATCGTCGTTTAGCGTAACTAAATACACACTTAACTAAAAGTTGTCGATCAAAGACAGGTTGTTTATATGGCAAAGAAGTTGCGCTTTCGACGTAATCTAAGTTATCACTTTTTGCTAGGATCACATGGCCGTCACATTTCCTCCAACGAACCCACATGCTAATGCATGATAACATGTGGATTAAAAATGCATACGTGTATCAGTCAAATTTCAGATGAGCCAGCAATCTCTCTCTCTCTCTCTACGCGCGCGCACACAGAGGGTCACTAGTAATACGCTATCTGCAGAGTTTTCATGGCTTACGAATTTCCTATGTCCATTTGTCTCCTACCTTTCGGCTATATGTCTGTTCCTCGCACGTAACATTGGCTCCCTCCGCTATTAGTATTGCAAAATTGCGAAAACCATAACTAGCCGCCAACCAATAAAGTCTGGCCGGACGAAGAAAGCGGCCATAAAAAAAAGGCAGAGCAACTTTAGTTACCATATATAGCATAAAATTTTGATAACTGTGTGGCGGCTGCATGCTCCCTACTCCCTAGAGCTAGAATCCCGGCAGGCAGTATATGTTCAGTGTACCTCTGCAGCCTCATAGCATGGATATAGTTCAACTCTGTCAACAATGCATCCGATAAATGACCCTTTAATCAGATGATGCTTTGGACTAGTCAAACCGGCACATAAATGTGATTTGTCCAAAGCAAATATGCGGACAACCCACGGCGCGCTCCGTCTGGCGCCCCTCCTCCATGGTGAACTCCGTCCAGCGCTCCTCCTCCACGGCGCAACCTCCATCTGTTGCACCCCTCTCCACGTCGAGTTTCGTCCAACTTTGAGATCGGCACCTCGGCCAGGCTAGGAGCAGTCAGCCTGGGCCCTGGGCGACATTGCTGCCGGATGCATCCAGCTTGATTTGGAAGGGAAGGGAGCAGGGGCGCTTGTGCCATTTTGGTCTTATTTTCACTCCTTGTCAGCCAAAAATGATTAAAATAATGAAGGCGGTGTCTCGCAGACAATATCGGGTTTTCTCAGTGTCCAGGAGACAAAACCATCATTTGTTGTTATTATTATTGTTACTATTTTGCTAAAACCACAGTCAGCATCCGGCCGAGATGCATTAAGGTATTCCTAATCTGAAACACATGGCAGGTAGCTTAGCTCCTCGGATTAAGATACACATATACAGGACTCTTTGTTTGAATTGAATATTTGCAAATTCATCTAAGTATTAGATCAAAAGAAATTAAGTGCCTGCCATGTGTTTTTAACACTGTGCGCTACTAATAATTAGTTAGTAGGATTTTCATTTTGTCTCGGTGGACATGCCTGTTTGCTTCCTGACTGATACTCAAGCGCGGCCGTTGTGCATATGGGCTTTTTTTGTTTTATAAGGTTGGTGGGCGCACATGAATTGAATTAGCTTGGACTTCTAGCGTGATCATGCATCAAAACAGTACGGTGTACATCGATCTAACTAAAAGGCTTAACCATGGGTCGATATAGATTCCTGCATGCATTGTTCAATGTATCCCGGCTCGGATCGATGGCAAGAAGCAACTATGCGCTCCATATAAGATCCAATGAAAAGGGCAGCTCGATCGATATATCCTAGAGTGATTGAGCATATTCATGCATCCATTGCAGCCGTCATGTGCTCCTACAGTGTCCTAAGCCAGCTAATTAATAGCTACGTCGTACATCGATCACCAAATTAAGGAATAAAGTATTTTAGCATATATGACCCAGACTGGGGGAGACATGATGCCCCATCAAAACCATTTTTAAGTACAATTAGTCTACTCTAATAAAGCTACGAACAGAAAGCTGCATCGATCAGCTAGCTAGCTGGACAGGACTCTATATAAATAGAGAGGGTCTTTCTAGCTACTTGATCTAACTCTTACGATCCCCTGCTACCTCTTCCACAACAACAAACTACATCGAGCCTGCGCTGTGTATACGAGTGTGAAGAAGAAGAAGAGAAGAAGAAGAAGAAGAAGAAGAAGAAGAAGAAGAAGAAGAAGAAGGCAGGCAAAGATGTTCGGCGGCGGCAGCGATGTGGAGGAGGACAAGTTGATCTGGAAGCTGGGAAAGCAGCAGAAGAGGAGGGAGGCTGCTGCTGCTGCCGGCGGTGAGGTGGGCAAGAGAGGTCTGCGGCGGTCGGTGTCGGGAAGACTGGCGACGGCGGCCAGGGAGCAGAAGGCGCGGCTCTACATCATGCGACGCTGCGTCTCCATGCTCGTCCGCTGGAAGGACTGATTTTTTTCCCTTCTTTTTTGAGGGAACGCTGGAAGGACTGATGATGACTTGGGCTTTGTTTTTTGGGCTATATCGGTCACTGGGCCAGGCCTAATTGCTCGTTTAGTTTCTTTCAAATTTCCTTCGTCTTTTGGTTTCGGAGAGATGGGCCTCCGCCTTATCATTCGTGTGCAAGCTGGCCATCCCGTGAAATGTAAGAAGGTTTTCGGCCCCGGACTTTGTGTAAATGCAGTGTGTGTGCTTCGATGCGGAATCCAACTCTCATGCTCCACTACCATCAAACAGGGTCCTCTTCTTCCTCCCTCCTTCCCGAGCTTAGGTGCACGCAACAACGGATCTCTCCGACAAGGTCAGCTAAAGAATCCCTTAGTTGCGAGAGGGTTTGTATCCCTGAAACTCCTCCTCCCACTGGACATAAAAACATGGGGTAGGGAGCCCCAATGATGGGTGATGCGGTGCGGCCTCAGTGGTAGCCGCTGGTGGTAGGGAGAGTAAGGGTCGGGCTGAGCACAACCAATTATTTAGCGAGGGAGTGGGCGGCTGTCCTCGGATCCTACGTCGGGGAGCCGCTAGAGACGGGGAAGGAGGGCGTGGCGGGTGAGTGAAGCTGACTAGTTAGCAAGGGAGCGAAGGAATATAATTCCCACCTAGCCGCTATATATATGAAAAATCTAGTTCAACATTTGTTGTGTTAATCAAGTTGAAATAGTGTATTAGAAATGTTGAATCGGAACTCTAAGAAATATCGAACCGATGCTTAAAAAATGTTAAATGGGAGAACACTTCGTAGCTTTAATCACTTTGTACCATTAAGAGCAAAGAAGGAAAAAATTTAGAAAAGACCGATCTCACATCTTTTGGGCCAACAACGTGGAGGTGCTGATGGATCTCCTTCCCAGGTGGGCTGTGCGCTTAGGAATTGGACGCTCGCGGGTACTGTGTCGTCGGGGAAGCAATTTCTGAACGCTTCACGCATCCCTCCCTCCCGCCTCGACGTCGTGTTCCAAATGGTCGTGACTCGTCGTCGACGGCCAGAAGCATGGGGCGCATGACATCACGTTTCCGTCGTATGGTGATCATCACTCGCCTCCATCTGCTATCATTGAGAGCAATCAGCCATAGAGTGTCGATCCGAAAATTACGGAAGCCCCCGCGTCGCCTCCACAGGCGACACGGGCGGCGAGTGCGCCGCCGCCGGAGCCCGACGCAGGCACAACCCGGGGCGACGGCGAGGAAGGCGGCGGCTGGATCTCAGGTGACGATCATTTGTTCGAGACTGCGAGGGGATTGATGGACCTCGCGACAAAGCCATGACCGGAGAAGCAAATCGGCGAGATCCGTCCTCCGCCGCCGTGTGTCGCGCGCCGTCGTCGTCGTCCCAGTGTATGTACTCCTCTTGGCCGCCGCATGTTCATGATTGGTTCTTCACGACGTGTTCAATCCCATGCCCTGCCATGGCCGCTGCTCACGACCTCAATGGACCATGGTGATGGCGGTGACGGTGGTGGATGCCAGGATTGCGGCGGCGACGGCCGGCAATTGTGCCAAACAGCGCATGCGGCCTTTTCCAATCATCTTGTTTCCCTTTTCATCCTCAAGATCTGAAGCCTTATCAGATTGGTCTGTCGGTCGCTGTGGTATTGATCAAGTCGTTGCATTCGTCAAGGTTGGCCAACTGCTGTGGTGGCAATTTTTCCTCGAATGTTTGCAGGCCACCGATCAATTCGCCCATTGGAAGCGACAAGTTGAGGCAGCCATGTTAAATCGACGGTGGTTTTGATATTTAGATTTGCTTTGTTCTGATTAGCAACAACATGGGCATTGATTTATGTCTAGCGAGCAGCCGAGCAGCGGGCTGTTGTTGTGGTTGTTTTGCCAAGGCTGCGTGACTTCCATCATTTTGAAATATTTGCAGCGGCAAGATGCATGGAGGCTCCATCCATGAGATGCGGGTGTGCTGGTCAGCTTTAGATGCGAGTATGCCTTGCAATGGATATCGTCGTTGCCCAGTCCACTTTAATCGTCTGGCATGGTGGCGAATGAACCTGTGTGAATGGTCAGATGGCCAAATAGGTGTTGAGTTGCCGCCGTTCTGGACCTCCATGGTCTATGGTCTGCAGTATGTTATTAGATGGATGTGATTCGTTTGGTAGAGGTAGTGTTTCAGTTTTGTTCAGATCCCATATTCAATGTCTGTCTGTGCAAGGATCACAGTGATTCTATTCAGGACTTTCTACAATTTTGGTCCATAGAAATGTGGTGATCGTTGAAACAAAATCGACGACAAGTGTGGAGATGAACATCAGAGTATGGATGTCAGTATGGATTTGCGGTGCTATCCAACAACTCGTGCTGGTCAGATCAACGGCTGTGGTGTCGAGGACTTTGTGGCCTTGAGTTCGGCTGGATACACTAGCGTCAGGTAGTTCATTAGGTGTGTGGCTGTTTTTTTTTTCTTCCTTCAGGTATATGGTGTATATGTCCCTGTTCTTCTGAATTTTTAGGGATTCATCAAAATACCTTGAAGCAAGCTTTATAATTCTTGATAGGTGTGAGGGCTTTCAGTTAGAGGGTGGAGGTTTGTCTTCTTTTTTTTTATCAAGCCGATCTGTCTCGGTTCATGGTGTTTGATGTGGTTCATGGTGTTTGATGTTTTAGGCTACATGTACCTACGCGGTGCAGAGGCCGGAACATTATTTCATTAAGAAATAAAGCTTCCCTTATCTAAAAAAATCATGTCGTTTCCCCTAAAAGAATGGCAAGGGTCGGCTGGTCCGCGGTGGTGGTCGTCGTGAAACTGATGGCGGATTCTCGGCGGAGCACTGTGTTTTGTAGCACTGCATTGAATTACTATTGCTACTCATTAATTAGCTATAATAAATAAGTACTCGTCGCAGACACATGCATCATCCACCACGTTTACCAGTTTATTTTCTACCTTCTGATCTTAATCACGGCTATGTAATTTGGTCTTGGTGATTTTTTTTTTGAGACTTGGTCTTGGTGAATTGCTGCGCGGTGAAAAAACGGAGCCTGTACCGTGTTGCGGTCGTGGCCGGATCGGCTTGGCTGCCGCGCTGAGTGGGCCGTGTGCCATCTCTCCATCGCGTCGTCGATGGCCCGCGTCGGTGCCGGTCTTCTCCTCTTCCTCCGCCCGCTTCGCTCTTCCTCTTCCTCCGCCGCCTCTTCCACTTCCTCGCGATCTGCTGCGTCGTCGTCCCCTGCGCCTTTGTTCCGGTTCGCGCGGAGCCGCGTGAAAGCAGCAGAGGGGGCAGCGGCGCGGCTTCAGTGCGTCCGTCATGGTCGGAGCCAGTTGCCGATCTCGACGAAGCGGAGAAGCTGATGCCGGCGAGATTCAGGCTACAGCGGAGGCGAGGCGAGCACCCGTGGATCTTCATTCTCCGGTTTGGGCTTCAGATAACGGTTCTTCGTATTCAGCAAGGCTAAGGTTTATTATCTAAAAAAAAAAAGCAAGGCTAAGGTTTCGGTGGGGGCTCCTTTACCATGCAAAAGAAGTCATCTCTTGCAGCGTTGGCCATGGAGCTCATGCTGGTATAGTAGCACGCCATATGATGTCCATGTTGCTAGGGGTAGTTTTTTTCTTTCCTTTTCACAAATCATGTTTCTGTGCTCATTACTTCTTTTTTTCTTTGACTATGTATGGTAGAAATATATCACGTTCTTATTTGGGAGTGAGACTGCATTGATTTTGTGACCTTGCTTAGGTATGACGCCAGGTGATATTTTTGCTCCTAGATGCCTTTTCATTTTTGTTAAAAATGTACTTATGTTCATGTTCGGTTTATGTTTTTTGTGCTCCATTGAGGGCATCGGAAAGAAGAAATCTTTGCTAGATGGGAGGCTGAACGCTGCAGCTGTTTTCTGCCACTAATGGAATCATGTGGATTGAGCTCAAGGGTAGTTGCACAATCTTCTATCTTCTTGCCGTGAAGTACCCAAGATGGGAGTCCTCTTTACCATCTGAGTATAGTTTTGTTTTGATCTATTTAGATTTCTGAGCGGTTCGTTCACAGTAAAATAAATCAGTTGGGTGTTTGTTCCTATATATATGTTTGAGAAATTTTCAGTGCTTATGTGGTAGCTTCAGAAATAAATAATTTGTATTTTGACATCTGTCAGAGATGATTTGGGCATAGAATACTCCCTCCGTTTTTTATTATATGACGCCGTTGACTTTTTTCGTTACTTTGACCATTCGTCTTATCTATAAATATTTGGATAAATAGCTAAGTGTATAAGTTAATCTTAAAGTGCTTTTGATTAATCCAATGATATTCATTTTACATTTGAAAAGTAATTACTTAAATCTATATTGTTGGTCAAAGTTCAACTAAAAAGTCAACGGCGTCATATAATTAAAAACGGAGGGAGTAGTTTTTAATAACAGAATTTACTATTACAGTTTTACTTCTCTGATTTTGTATGGGTATATTGCTTATGCAGTTATCTAAACATGAGCAGATTGTTAGCCGTATGCTGAATCAATTTATTATTAATTAATAGGCTATATGTCACAGTCAAAGAGGTGTCAATGTTTATTCATATGTTTATAAACAGCTTTACTTTACATGTTTTGTCTAAAAATAAGTAATAGTTTCAGCTAGCGTCATTTGGATCAATAAGTACCATATCCACATCTGGCCTTTAGTATCGTTCAGCCTTTTTGTTTGGCATTCCACATTTTAGCAATCAATGTTTATCCCCAGGATGAAAAGCAACCAGCATAAAAGGTATAAAACATGCCCAGAGTGAACTTATGGGTGAGACCAGTTGAGGGATTTCTATTTCAGTTAAAGCGTGCAATTTCAGAAGACTATTTGTAGACTAAAAGCTGCTCAAGATTTAGTATTGATACATTTTTTAAGCTTAAGCAGCCCTTTCATCATTGATTTACTTCTTGGATCCAATAATAAAAGGTTCTGTTCTTATGAATTCTTTATGCGCCAAATAACTTAGTACACATTACATTTTGAAATATATGTGTATTTTGTTTGGGTAATTATTGTGCAAGGTGCTAGGTTTCCAGTGATATTCATTTATATAAAAATAACAAGCAGGGCCCATCTATAGTTTCTACATTTTTCACAAAACTTATATCCCTGCTTGGGTTAGTGGTGTCCCTACTATGGCAAAAATTTATCATATTATTATTGTGAGGGGGAGCCAATTTTCTGGAAAAAAAGTGTTTCCTCCTTGAACTGTTTGAGGTATCCATTAAAATGCACATATTTGTTTCAGTTCACAATTGGAGAAAAGGAGAGCAGGAGGTTACCTGCAAAAAAGGAGGCACCGCAGATGGTGAGAAGAAAATTTATTCCGCATAAATAGAAAGTCATGATTCAGTGAATCTTGCATTGATCTGTGATAATAATGGTGCTTAGAGGTACATTTTGCATGCCTCTCTATATAACTATCTAATTTGTTACTACATTCTAATAGTAACCATGCTCTTTTTAGGTTGATTGGAGTGCTATCTAAATTTGGAAAAGACTTACTTCTGATTTTACTTCATGCTATTTTTTCTTCTCCCTGATGCTATAGTAAAATTTATAGTTCCATGGTAGTATTATTTTTCACTTACGATTCACTACTAAATGCTTCTTAGTAATGTATCGATTGAATTTTAACAATATCTATGCTTTTTTCAGGTTGAATGGAGTGCTATATGAATCTAGTAAAGACTTGCTTCTTTGTGATATGTTTTTTTTTCCTTTATACTCATTCTTAGTAATGTATCGGATGATTCGATCTGGTTCACCACTATACCTTTGAAACCATATATAGGCACTGCTGGGAATAAACTTGAAAGGATTGGGCTATTTGGATGAAGTAGACAGTTGTATGATAGATCATGGAGCCACTTATTCAGGCAGGTGCCACATACTTCCTGACATACAAAACAGAAATAATGTTATGTTCTTATTGTTAGCATAGCTGAAGAAACTACTGATACATTTCATCTAATATAGTTTCCGTGTAACTAATTATTCTGCAGGTACAGTTGGAATGCTAGAACAACCTCTCAATTAATTCCGTAGCAGCTACAAAATATGTGGTAAACTAAGCTACTGCAACTGCCTCAAAAGCTCCAGAGTTATGAAACCTGCTTGGGCAGTAGTTTCCATGAAGGTAAACATTTTCTGTATTCACATACACGTGCACTTAACTACCATGATGCCCCTAAGTTTGATATGAAGTGTGAGAATGTTGTGGATATGGTTCAACTACTCAGAATTGATCATTTGTGTTCTCATCAATAGACCTAGAAGCTCACCATAAGTTTGCTCAGATGAATAAATAAACAACATGCTTTGGTAACTATAAAAAAATGCATAGCACAAGTTGTTGCTTTTGCCTTAAAACCCAAAAACTAGGGAATCATCAATCCCTTTTTAGCTTTTGGTTAGGCATTCATTGGCTCACTGACACATGTTTGATGAGAATAAGTATCCTATTGTACATGTACGTCTCACATCAGATATAACTTTCAGGTTCTAATTAAAATATGATGTTTGGCCTGTAATGCTTGAACATGTGTGATATGAACCACTGAACATGTGCCCACCAGGAAGCATAACAATGGCTTCAAACTTTGGGAACTTTGATTATTCCATGTTTCGGCTCATTTTTTTTTAAAAGACACTTTATCTTTTCATGTGCTAATTTACCTTGCGGAGGACTGAATCATAAACTGTATATATTTTTATATCATCGTGTGCCCCATTACTACTATTCTTACCGTGTTTTGTGAGCTACAATGTTTTCTGTACAAATTGATAATTCTTTGCTCATACTACCATTTGGTATGTGTTTACATCGTATTTAGGGGTGAATTTTCTTCATGGTCAATACTGTGCTGAACCGATGTTCCCTTTTTTTTTTTGAGGGAAAGACAGTAGGGGAAGCCCCTACTGTGGTAGTAATATATAAATAAAAGTATGAACACTGTACAAAGGCCCAGGGCCGAAAAAAGAAACAGCAAAAAGCACCTACACTGCCTCCAACACCTACTTACAGAAAGGAAAAGAGCATTTTAAACAAGGCTTTGAAGCCAATCTAAAACTAACTCTCTATCTGAATCATTTAACCTGTGTTGCGATCAAAGACCTGATGCTTCTATTTCATTCTCATTTAGTACAGTTTTTTTCTGTATATCTTTATGGCAATCTTTTTTAGATGAATGAAAATATTCTGAATAGCTGAATTGGATTCTTATGGGATAGCAGGCTTTATTGTGTGCTGTTTTCAGTTCTGTTACGTTCTGTTCTGGATACCCGTATGTAATTTGTTCAGCTGTATCGAAGTTTGAAATCCCTAAAACAAGCAGACCTGCTCTTTGTTGTTCAGGTCCTTACATGACGATTGTCTTACTTGGAGGCTTAAGCTATTAAAAAAACAAAAAATACAATATGCTTGTTATGAAGCTTGCAAGAATTTGTGTGTTTTCTAACATCTGAGACCGTCATAAGGCAGATCTGTTGTCTGCCTGGTTCTGCTCAACAATACAGGCAGGTGATCCCATTTTTCTTGTTTATTTTATGTTGCTTTAATTGCTGATTTGCTCAAGCTGTCATGATTTTGGTTCACTTATTTTTATGTGGCTTTGCATAAAGTTATTTTGTTTCATCCGCTGAATATATGCATAAGAACAACCCTTGTAAAAATAATTAATCAGATTGGTACATATGCTTCTTACACGGCATGCCTTGTCTGAAAACAATTGCTTACTGGTCTTTCACTTTTAACATGGTGCTGAATATCTTAAGCCGTTAGTATCTCTATGTGATTGACTTCTACCGTGTATGATATGCTTTGTGTTCTTTTAGCTGGTGCCTGTCCAATAATTGATTCGAATTCAGGCAAGTTCTCTGCATTGGTTACTAGACAGCTATATCTTGGATTCAGTTCGATGAAATGAAATCTTGATTCTGGTTTTCATTGGGGAATCATTCCTTGTGTCTCTCTTCTATAGTGGGGGAAGAGTGGCAGGATGTATGTGATATCCTGTCTGTTCAGCTTAGGATCGGAGTAAGAAGCTGTTGCTGACAACGACTTGATAGACATGCCTCGAGTAGCTAAGTTGTTACTAACATCCATTTGATAGACGTTTCTTACCCTTTAAGTACCTATATGGTTCAGAATCAAAGAAATATTGTGACCTTATGATTCGCTGTTCGTTGCAAATTTTTAAGTTCAGGTATACTTTTGTCTCTGTAACCAGATTTGGATGTGTATCAAACTCATAAAAGTTGGAGGAGTATCCTCCATTTTCTATCCCAGCATATAACTCTTGCAATAATTGTTTACTTTCGATTAACATGGGTAAGTTATGAATAGTACCAAATAAAAAATATTCTACATTTGTCCTTTATACACAGTTGCGTTGTATTAAAAGGTGACCATTTCTATTCGTGCAATCCAACCTATGAATTTGTTTTAACTTGGTCACTGCCTTTTACCTGCCATTACTATATCTTAATTTGTGCTTGTTTGTAATCCCTAATAACTAAATCACCATTACCTGCCATTACTATATCTTAATTTGTGCTTGTTTGTAATCCCTAATAATTAAATCACCATTATTTTGTGTTTTTCTTGTTTCAATACTAATGAACAATGTCGTTACAGTTACGTGACCCTGAAATAGTTGTTTTAAATTTATAGACAAACCAAGATGTACAGTGCATGCGAAGGATGTTCGAACCAATTAAAAATAGGTCAACATGTTCGTACAACACAATATGCTCAGGCACCGTTATCCAGAAGACTTTCTTATTTAATTCTCTTCACTTATATCAAAACAAAGTGGTTTCTAACGATCTCCAAAGCATGTAAGAGTCTAGCTTAAAACACAAAATATATGTGAAGTCTCTTGCATGTATTCTATATTTGAGTCTTATTACAAACATGTATCTACTATATTTTGAACCATTATGTCTAATATTTGTATCAACGTTGTTGCAAGTACATAAATGCCTTCTACTAGTATCTCTATAGCAAATCTTTTCGTGTGCCTCTCTCTCGTTCCCCTCTCGGTCGACCTCTTTGTTCTTGGAGCTGGTGAGATCTCGGACGAATTGCCCCTCTCCATCCATTCTATGTATATTTCCTTACCTCCATGTTCCTACATGATGTTTCAATTTGACCTGTCAAACGTGTATATTATTTTTTTCTTAGTTTCTATATCTTCCCTACTAGGTCTCTAGATTTAACTTCTCGTTCCTAGCGTCTTACATCGTGATGTTTTACTAGCACGTCTGTTCCATACGATTCATATATATGTACATTCAAACATTGTTATATTCTGAGCGACTGATTTCATTTTGGATGGGCTATTCAGGACACTGTAGATCGAGAGCAAGTAAAGATGGCGCATGCAGGCCAAAGTGGCTCGTCAAAAGGAGCGGATATGAGAAGTTGAAGGGGGTAAGGAAGTTGGAGGATGATGAGGCTTCTTATCACATCATTGGCACCTCTTAGTACCGTTTGTTCCCAGAACCTGGACAAAGCAACCATAACATGGTTGGTATCTTCTCCACGGATTGACAAAGCACCAGGTAATTCCTTTTTAATCAATGAAATCTATCACTTCCTTTTTGTTGCGAATGATCCATGAAATCTTTCACTACTACATTGTCACGATCCTTACCTGTTTGTTCTGATTATATGTATGCGTTTGTTTGATGTTAATTACCGCTTGTCATTTCATGGATTTTTTCTCTCTTGTTGTATCTTTCACTAATTGTTGATAATCTTGTGAATCTTTTAAGAAGGGGGTCTTATTTGTATGAATAAACGGTACTGCTGTCATGGGCAGTCTATTGGGGGTCATGGGCCGACGTGCTACTGTAGCACGGCCCAGTACTGTAGCGGCGGCTACTGCCTAGGGTTAGGAGTCTATTTAAGAAAGGGTTAGGGAGTCATTAGGATGAGGCAAGAAGTGATTAGATCTAGCAGTCCCATATCGTCCTGCCCTTGGAGTGCGGCCGCCGCCGTTGCGAGGCCGCGCTCCTTGGGTTCAGGACCAGTCCATCCTTGTTCATGACAATTGGTATCAGCTAGCTTTGGTTTCGATCCATATCCATGGCCTCCGCTGTCAACCGATCTGCGCCGCCGCCGGTTTCGTCGTCGCCATCCCCATGGGCGGCGCCACCGAATCCAGTGATGGCGCAGTCCAGCACGCCGCCGTTGCTTCCGCCGTCGCCACCCCCATGGGCGCCGCCAACGGAGGCTGCAGTGGCGTGTCCACCCCTCACCATGAGGGCATGCGTAGAAGGTGCATTGGCCCTCTTAACGGAGATGAGGGAGATGGCCGAGAAGTTGGCGGCGGCGGAGAAGGAAAAGACGACCAGGCTACCTGAAGTTGGCGGCTACCAGATCCGCCGCACCACGGCACCACTGGCCCGAGGTGCTGGTCAGCGCTCCCCATCGCTGTCCACAGCCACGGGTCGTGCTATCATCAAGCGGCTTCCTTGCCGTGCTCGAAGCGCAGCATGCCGGCGGCGGCAGTGGCGGCGTAGTTCTCCCCTCGTGATGGCAACTCCTTCCCGGCGGCTGGTAACCCGTCGCTGTCATCATCTTCCACGACGCCGGAGGAGGATTCACGAGGGAGGTGGAGGGCGTCTTGGTGGCTGCTACCGCTGGTCCAGGCCACCGGTGGCGGCAGGGGCGGCTGGTCTGCATGCTAGCGGTCGCGAGGAGGAGTCTCTACCTCGCCTGGTCATTAGTGGGCCGGTTTTGTCCAAGTTTGGGCCGGCTCCAGCCCAAGGCATCGGCTGATGAATTCAGTCCTTTGGGCTGTTTAGCTCAAGTCTTCAAGGCGGAGTATTGTTTAGAAAATAATATGTTGTTAAGCCGAGATGTAAAAGGCTTAGTATCGAGTCTTGTTTTCGTCTGTCGAGTCACGGCATCATCAGCCCTACCTGCAGCTCGAGGACGAGCTGCTTAAAAAGGAGGGGTGAAATGTCATGGGCAGTCTATTGGGGGTCATGGGCCGACGTGCTACTGTAGCACGGCCCAGTACTGTAGCGGCGGCTACTGCCTAGGGTTAGGAGTCTATTTAAGAAAGGGTTAGGGAGTCATTAGGATGAGGCAAGAAGTGATTAGATCTAGCAGTCCCATATCGTCCTGCCCTTGGAGTGCGGCCGCCGCCGTTGCGAGGCCGCGCTCCTTGGGTTCAGGACCAGTCCATCCTTGTTCATGACAACTGCTAGATTACTTTTGTACCATTAACACTAGTACAATTTAAGCCTGCAGTGACGCAGGGTCAAAAATAGCAGTGGCGGCCATACAAAATCCGTCACTACTAGCAACAATAGTGGCGAAAACTACTAATGTTATTGAGAAGGTTGCTAGTAGTGGCGGGCAAAGCTGACGTCAGCATCGCCTGGAGATGAAACAATAGTGGCGGGCATTCTGACGTCATCAAAGAAGCAGTGGCGGGCAGGCCCATTTAAGCCCGCTTCAGCCCAATTTGACGAGTTGCCATATAACCAAGCACTTAGGTTTTTTCCTTTCACTTTTCCATCTCCTCTCTCAGCCATGCCCACGCACCGCCGCCTCCCTTATCCTCAACAAACCGCTGCCACCTCCCCTCCCCTCCATCGGCCGCCTCCCCTCCCTTCCCCTTCGCTCGACGCGCCGCCTCCCCTCCCCTCCCCTCCATGCGACGCCGCCGCCTCGTCTTCACGCGCTGCCGCCTCCCCTCCACACGCCGCCTCCTCCCCTCCATGCGCCGTCGCCTCAGTTCCCATCAACGAGCAGCCGCGGCCTCCTCCGCTGGGCATGGAGGCTCCTGGCGGGTGGATCTAGTGGCGGCGACTACTAGAGGCGGGCAGCTGAGGCTCGACGCGAGGTGGTGGCCCGGCGAGGTGGCTCCGCGCTAGGGTTGCGGCGCAGTGACGATGACGAGGCGGGTCCGCGTAGATCCGTGGTGGTGATGACGACGAGGCGGGTCCGTGTAGATCCACGTGGCGACAATGACGAGGCGGCTCCGCGTAGATCCGCGGCGCGGCGACGACGACGAGGACACATATCCAAGTGGTGGTGCGGCTGTGGGCCTGGCCCGGCCGAGCCCGATGAGGGCGGGTGCGGTGGCCACGGGACCACTTTTTTTTTAATTTCCTGCTCCCTAGCGGTGGCAGGCGAATCCATGCGCCACTGCATTTTTCTCATGAGCAGTGGTGGAAGCACGGTTGGGTGCGGTTGTAGCTCCATTTCGCCCGCCAGTGAAGGCGTTAATTGTACTAGTGTAATTTGCTAGTTATGATATGAACGATTCTCGCAAAAAAAAAGTTGTGATGAAGGGGCATTATATTCTTACACATTAGCGGCACACAGATGCCACAAATAACTTTGATAACAACAATCATAATAATATTAGAAAATTTTGTTGCAGACTTTGGTAGCTAGTAATGATATACCTTATTTTTCTGTTGTTAATGCTTCGCTTGAGATTGGACCTCCCTTGCGTGTGTACTCTAGTTATTATAAGTTTACAGTTAGTAGACATAATAAAACTCCGATTTTTTCTTGGCCTTCTTTTTTGCCCCGATTGGTCCAAGTTAGCTAGGCCCGGCTGTTTGATCTTTTTATTTTGCCGCATAAAAATGTTTTGGGCAAGGGCTCACTGCCATATAAATAAAAAGAATTATAAGTAGGCCTGGGCGCGGTGCGGTTAATCGTTAAACCGAAAGCTGAAACAAACCAAAATTCAGTTTTCGGTTTTGAGTTGGGTTTCAAATTGTCCCTGTTCGGTTGGTTTTTGCTTTGTATTAAACAAACTGTCGCTTAAGCTGAATTTGTAGCCCACCAGAACTTGGTAGCTCTGGTAAGCGAAGCCCAATATCTTAATTCTCGCCCCAACCAGCCCATATATGCCAACCCTGACAGTCTCTAACACGAAGGAGGCAGGCAGGAGGCTGCTGCCTATAAGGACCACTGGCTTCATTCCCGGGCGAGGATGCGGCATGCGTTCAAAGGTTGGAAGTTAACGGCGCGGCTTACTAGCGGCGGCAGCATTGAGCAGCTCACGAGCATCAACAAGCAAGCGATGCGATGCTCATCGGATCGGATGATAGGCAGTTGCACGGCTCGTGCGCGTCGCCGGGCAGGCGGAGGTGTCGCCGTTCTTCGCCTCCGCCCATCGCAATGCCTAGCCTCTCTCCGCCCTCTTCCTTATTTTCTTCCCAGTGCTCATTTTCTTCCTCTTGCTAGTGGCTTAATCACCGCTACCTTGGCCCATGACGCGACGACACATGAGAAGAACTCCAGTTTCTTCCTCCTCTCGCTAGCTGAATAGCTAATGCGCCGCCCTGCGCAGTCTGAGCTTTAACCGCGCCCGCGCCCACTACGCGCTGCCTCTGCTGAGCGCCCCGCCTCGCCACCTCTGGCCGTGACCACTCCGCCTCCCTTGCTTCGGACCCCCAACCATCCTTGCTCCGGCGTTGCTGGCTGCCTCCGTTGCCCATGCTCCAGCATGACTGCTCGGAACATTGCTTTCCCTAGAACAATGTTTCTATCTGTGGAACAATCACTTTCTCTCCTTGGAACCATCGATTGCTCTCTTTGGAACAATCGATTTCTATCCATGGAACGATCACTTTCTCTCCCTGGAACAATCGATTTCTCTCCATGGAACAATCGATTTCTTTCCTTGGAACATTTGGTTCAGACGGCGGAACAATTGGATGATTTAGTTTAGAGGACAAGCTATGTGAGGCGGGGGACGCGTCTGATGGTGAATAGCGACTGGAGCGACTTGGAGCGACGAGCGCAGCTGAAGTGACATGGTGCTGCGTTAGGACGACGATGCGTCTTGCGTGGGCCATGTTGCCATGTTGGGCCTGTTGAGCCGAGTACACCAACTGCTATAGGGGTGCCTAGCGGGGTGTGGGGGTGGGCGGAAAACGAATTCGGGTTGACTAGATTGGAAGCATGTGCCATTTGTCATCCAATGCACGCGTTGAAATCGGTACTTTCTAATCTGTCCCCATCTCGATCTGTAGTGGCAACAATGCTCACTCAAGCTCTCTTCGATGAAAGTAGTCACTGGGGATAAAGGAGCCCATGAGCCATCAATTTTACCTTTGCTTGAAATGTTCACTGTTATGTCGCACTTATGGGCTATGACCGACGACCCTTTTCAGTCCGTTGGGATGAAGATTGAGAAATGGGGTGGTGAATCTAGACATTTCATTTCTCCTTCATATTACATATCAACCCTTCATTCCCTCAAGGATCATTTTCCTAATCCCTAACCCATCTTTAGGATCTGGCCGGGGCGGATTAGGGAAACACAAATGTCACAAATACTTACCGGGTTTCAAGTCACCGAGGGAGTAATACCTAAGTCCTGTTAGTGATTTTGGAAATTTGGAACCCTTCGATGTCCTTGGCCCTCCCAATTTATAGTCTCGAGGGGAACCATAATGGCTGATGATTGTGCACAATCTATATTGTTGTTAACACACGAATCGCATGTCTCCCTGCTTGTTGGTGGTATAGGTATTGTTGCAGTGGTCGAGCCCAACCCACAACATTCGACTGGGTCTTAGTCATCATGATGAAAATGGTCCCTGACGGCGCTGGTCCATTCTGAAGTGTCCTCTTGCCACATGTCTTGGAGTCCCCCCAACATGCACAAGTGAGGCGTCCTCCCCACCCCGGCGCTACTAGTTTGGGATGGAGAAGCAAGCGAGGAGCAGGGGTACCCGAGTCAACAAGTTGGGGGTGGCCCACGCCTCCATAGATGTGATGGGTGACCGGGCTTAATGCATGGCCCCATTGTCCACTATGAAGAGGCATGTGGGAGTAGACACGCCACGTCACGCCACCTTTAAGGCTCATTTCAAGAAATTATTGCTCGAGATCCCCCGTGGGCCACATCAACTTTTGGGTGCTCGAGTGTGCTATGCTTAGGTACCTCGGCATTAGGTGGGCCCATGGCCCAAGCTTTCTTTCTGAGCTCGGAGTTTCTTTCATCAAGCAAAGACATGCCTCAAGCTCGCTTCTCGAGATCATGCATTAGCTCTGGATTTCAATGGAAGCCCAACTGTCGAGCTTTAGGGCTTTACTTTGGGCCCACAACACCAATTCCTGTTCTACGAGAAGTCGAGAAGGCCAGGGGAGTTATCGATGCGACACCAAGCGTGGGACATGGCAACAACTTAGGGGACCTGGTTCCGTATCGTTGACATAGAATATATGGTTACTTTTTGTAACACACATATTTGACTTGTACTTAGAACACATATATGAACTTCAATTAGACCTAATATGGACTTTGATTGTGGGTTATATAGTCTTATCTCTTACACATATATGAACACATATATGAACTTCAATTAAACCATAATGAGACATTAATTGTAATTTCTATGTTAGAAACTACCATACAAACTTTATGTCACGAAGTGGATGGCGAGGAATGAATCATGCTCCAAGGGCAAGATGCAGAAAGTGCTAGTGTTCTTAGTTGGCTACGGTCATATAACCCATGCCACCCAAATGAAAACAAACTTGGACATGTTAGTTCACTAACTTAGTTGAACTCAAATACAAACGTGACACATAGCTTGAGGCTAGGCTGGGCAGGTGGGTTCAATAACATAAGTACACCCCCTACGGTAACTATTGTGTCGCCAAACTAGAAAGAAAATCCAATTCAAAGCACCTAAAGATACATTTGTTAAAAGGAAACTATGGTTGTTGTGCCAAGCCGGTCATCGAGGTGATTTTGCCATAGTACAGCTTATTCAGAATTTAGGTAAATTTGGATAGACCAAAAGGCCCACCTAAGAAGAAACCTTTTAGCCCAATCATAGGTGAATGTTGGAGACACACTTATGACTAAAATAGATAAACCAGTGAATCTGGTTGATCTACATCCAATGACAAATTCATCGCTTTCTTATCTCCATCCTCACCCACATGTAAAATAATTTTTCCACAAATCAAACCCCCCGAAGGAAATAAGTACATGAAGGGAGGGGGGGGGGGGGGGGGGGGGGGGGGGGGGGAGGTGCATCCTCTTATCGAACCATGGGAAGAGGACAGACAAGTCAACTACTAGACTCGATGATGCTTCCATCCATGTGTGTCACACTTACTGTGACCTAACACATGCGTGCATAGCCGGTGCCATTCGTTGTGATTGTGTAGCTGTGATCACCTGACAGCCTATTGTGACTATGTTTCATGTGGCGATTGGGGCTAGGATCTTGGGAGGTTGGGTGAGGATGATTTAGGTTAAGGTTCATTGTTCAATAAGTATAATAGATGCAACAATTTTGGGCTGGGCTATATAGGCTAGAACCAATGCAATGGGAATAAAATCCAATAGACTCGGGCCCTACAAGGAAACAGCCTAGTTGGAGTATATTCGATGATTAGGCCCCCATGGGGACATAATTGCACCCATCCCCATCCCATTATATGGTAATTGCCCACAAGGTATTTGGAGCCCATTGACATGCATGTTGGCCTTTCCTATTTAATTGCCTCTATATCCCAACCTCCCTGCCACCCACCCGATGATATTTCTCAACCCTGAAAACAGCCTTCCCTTGCACTCCTCCTCCACCTCCCCCCTCTCCCTTCCTGACTAGATCCCTATTTGCTTGCTTCACATCTCTTTTATCATAACTAGCCAACTTGCCCGTGCATTAGTACGGGCTAGCCTTTATTGTTCTTCTGTGTTTTTTAAAGTACATTTGAGCGAATTACCTAGTTTCTTTTTGACCAATACTTCAAGATAGTTGATGTTGCTATGTAATAGATGCTAAATTGTTTTGACTAAATATCATAAACTGAATAGAATATGTCCAGTTATAGCAAAGAATCTTTGTTGGCAATATTCTTTTTCTAGAGTTATGATGAGCTTGCACTCCTTAATTTCATGTGGTGCTTTCTATGTATCAGATGTTCGACATACTGGAAATTAGAACAATAGAAAAATATTCTTGTACCTCACACAATTGGAAGTTAGATTTGAAAATAAAATTTTGCTTCACTGCTGCCTAAGATTAATACACATATTGTTATACAAGTTAAGCCATTTAGATATGCTGGAACTGTAAATGAGAAATTTAATTATCTATTCATGTGAAATCCTTATAAATATTTTTTAATTGGATGTTCAATAATCAGTTATGTTATAAGTCATTTATATGTAGATAAATACTTGAAAAATAGCCAAGCTCTTCCTTTTTTGTGCAGTACAGATTTCGAAATGATAACATTTTAATTATCTCCCATAAGAATAGTCTGCAACACAATAAACCTCCCCTTTTTTTGCGAAGGGTAAACCTCCTTTTCCCTTTGATGGTATGCACTAAAATCATCCATGGCTTTTGGCAATCAATGTGGTGCTTCCATATATTGAAAATATTTTACATAACATTGAACTATATTTATATACTATTGCAGTCTTCCGTTCCAAAAAGATCCTAAGAGGTTCACTGAAACAATATTCAGTTTTCAGTATCAAATATCAATAATGTATCCATAAGAATAATTTGTAGGGAGCACTAACAATATTCATGATGACATGGGTTGGTGAATTCAAAATCGCAAGAAAATATATTTGAAGTGTTAATTGAAAATCGAGTCATCATTGCTTGGATAGTCCGGTAGTGAAATACAGTATGAGTTAGAGCACATACCGGTTTTGTGTCGCTTGACGATTGAAAGCGCTGTTCACCCGAGCATCGGCCACCAGAAAGGCTCTCTCCATCGTTCATAAACAATTCCCTTGTTCTGCTCCAAGACAAATATAGGATCTTTTGCCGGTTAGCTTGAAGATATATTCTTTCTGATAGCCAAAACATACAAAGGCGAAGAGGTGAAGAAATCATGTAGTTGCTGCTACTGACTTGACAAAACGTCAGAGCTATGTAACTGCCAAAAGAATTTGAAAGTATAAATATGCTGCTGCTGGCTGGAGAAAAATTGGTGCCATTCGACAATAAGAGATTGGAAAGATAACGACGTGGAAAAGCCACACTGCAGATCGATCCATGTGGATGCAGGGAAGTTGTTGAAACACTGTGGACGACTGTGGATGAGGCATCGTGAATTCGTGACCTTTCCACTTTGTGCTGTTTCTACGTTGCTGCATGCTCGCAAATGCTCATGCCGAAGGAGCGTGCAGGGTGATGAACATGTCGAGTGCGAGGTCAACGCCGTGTCTCACCGTTTGTGCCAGCACCCGCATGCGCTGCATCCGGACAGAGGCGAGCTCTTGAGCGCCACCACAGCGACCTGCCTGCAGCACGAGCACCTCGTTCCAGATCGACCATTCAAGCTTCACAGTCGTGGACGAAGTAGGCGTCGACAACAGGTGGTTGGGGTCGAGGCTGAAGAGCGTATGGTACATTCAAAAGGGGCACCAGATTGCCCTAGAGGCCTAGAGGAACCTTATGATCCATTAAAAAAACTTGTGCTTCCTTATTGGCCACTAATTTTTTTATTTCCTTATTAGCCATATATTCCAATTTTTTTTTGCCTTACTGGCCATTCCCGTTACTCCCGTCAGTCTCTGTTTGCCTTAGTTTGTCAGTTTTATTGGGTAATGACTCTGTCCCTTTGTGGACCTTTCCTCCCACGTGCAAGATATATGTGCGATGGCGGACTCTGGTACCAGGCAGGCGGGTGAGCTAGCACCGTCCAACGAAGATGCGAGAGGGTTCGCAGAGGCGATGCGGGCAATGCTGATGAGAAGAGTGATTGCGCGAGCACACGACATTTGGGGTCCTAGTAGGCATCTATTAGATCCGGATCTAGTTCTTGGAATGATACTAATTGTTCTCTTTACATTCTTCGTAACACGTGAAACATGTTAGGTTTTGTCATATTCTCGTTCGAATTTCCTATATCTAGGGATTGAGCCTAGAGAGTTTCATAACATAAATTACTAAGAGAAGGGTGAACTCTTTTTATCTTGTTTGTTGAGAGCTTATAGTTCCCTAAGAGGGGCTACTCCATGACTGGTCCAATATCATAGTTTGATGCACTCCTAATAAGGTTGCTTGACTGTATATATGGATCTTAATCTTGGTGGATAGTTTACGGGTAATCCCTTTTGGTAAATAATTTATTTCATTATTAGTATGTAAAATATAGGATAAGTAAATCTTCTATTTTCATAATCTGATTTATATTTGTCACAAGTATGTTTATTTTAAGGGTAAAAAATGGATTCTTGCTAGTTGATATTTATGCACCTTTAATATGGATAGTTAGATGCATTTTGTTAACTATTTTCATGTGAACCAATATGTTGTATCTAAAAATAAAGAAAACCATTTTCAATACAGATTTATACCATCCTAATATACAATATTGTGATAACCTAATGCTATATTTCTATATTTATCTTAACGCATGGCACTCCCTCCGTTTTTAAATTGTTAACGCCGTTGACTTTTTGAGTTATGTTTGACCGTTAATCTTATTCAAAATATTAGCTCAAATATACAAAATTATGAGTTATGGTTCAATTTTGTGTAGTAACACAACCATTCATAACAAGATATATGTTACTTTTAAAAATATTTTGAATAAGTCGAATGGTCAAACGTAACATAAAAAGTCAACAACGTCAACAATTTAAAAATGGAGAGAGTATTGTTTTTTTATTATGGTATAAATTGACATTCTAGAATATCATGTAGAGCAAGTGTGTTTGGGACACATGATCCATTGTGCAGTGAGTACTGTAGGTTGCTAAAATGTGCTTGTAACACACACTTTTTATTCTTCTTATATTGTCCAGGTTTGCATTTAATAATTGTCGCTACTGTTGAAATTATTACCAATTTATCTTGATTTGATATGTAGTCGTTGACTATTTGACTTCGCTATTAGTTTTATCTGGCACCCATTTTGATATTTTATCATGTTATTGAAAATAAATGTTGTATTTAGGATAATCCAAGAAGTGAACTGTGGACTCTGGGCCTTCCGAAGGCTCCTTCAACATCTCAAGCACACTCCTCTATTCGTGCCATGAAAATACCGATTTGCCTACATCTGCCAAAGGAACAGGTATATTTTGGCCCTACTTTTCTTTAATTATTTGCGTTCGTTGAAGGCTTCAAATCGTGTTGTTCAGAAACTGTTAACTTACAGGACATCATTGCTAATAATGATGATGTTGGCTTGAATGCTCAGATTAAAATGGGCACTCATGAAAATAATGTGCATGTTTCTGCTTTCGGCTCGGGCTCATGGTTTCCAAGTGCTCCAGCAATGGTGCAGCAAGCCCGCCAAGGTCCACTTATGAATCATGGTGGAAAGCAGTCTTCCTATATTCCTTCTTATGCTCCTGGACAAGTGGAGGGAAACCAAGAAGATTTTTACGATATAATGGCAATTCAACATGCATACCTTTGTGACCCAGACCAGATAACTCCGCTCAAACTCCTTCAGCAATCTCCAAATGCCCTGAGGCATCATTACGCCTGTGATATCATTTTGATGTTACATTTTGGAGAAAGTTCAACAAATGTAGCTACTCAGCAACCACGGAGGGCTTCTCGTTGATATTATTTTCATGTTACATTCTGGAGAAAGTTCAACAAATGTAGTTACTTAGCAACCACAGAGGGCTTCTCGTTCAGATGGTGTACCACAGAGGACGATGTCTCCGGTGGACAGCGCAGCCATGATCATTGGCATGAAGGGTCAAATTGCGGGTTTATGGTGAGAGGATAACCCTATCTTGTCTAGCCTTCAGGGCAGCATCTATATATTTTAGACTTATTTGAATCCATGCGATAACCTGCTGTGACGCTTAAGCTACGAACCATTCTTTTCTTCAATTTTGCATGCTGTGCTAATTACCATGGGCTCATCCAGCAAGCGCTGGACGGAATATCGGAGGAGATCTTCATCATGGCGTAAGTGATTCCTCATGCTCGTACCCTGAGCATTGACATTTTTGCAAATCACGCGGTCCAAAAGATTTGTCCAAAACCTATACATATACTCTGAATCATCTTTAAAGCACTAATTAAGACATCTGCTTGAACTCTCATGGATACTGACACTTTGTTTATTTTACATCAGCTCCTTGTGCATGGACCACAACTCTACAAAAGGAAATTTCTTGGCCATCTGATTGGGCATGCATTGCCCCTAAGCAGTGACATGTATGGTTCTCGTGCTATGCAGAAGGTAAACTCAAGACGCAACATGTTTTATTTCATTCATGTTAGAAATCCCCTTGCTTCAGGTTTAAAAACCAAGGGTAAAATCACAAAGGTAAATAATGAGGATAATAACATAATTGTCCCAAAGTTTTAAGTCCAAAGATTAATCAAACACTTAGACTTTTGTTCCTAATTAGTAGTACATGTAGTGTTGATAAGTTTTGTGATTATTACTGATTTTTATTCATCATTTTGGGCTTTTGAAGTAGGGGACCTCGACCTGCAGATACAAATGGCCAAGGAATTTGGTGGAGAAGTCGCGAAGTGCGCTCTTGAGCAATACGCAAACCATGTCATCCAGAAATGCGTAGAGTGTGTTCCCTCACAGCATATCCAGTTTATCTTTAGGAGTTTGTGCAGGAAGGTCACGGTGTCCTGCACCAATACCTATGGCTGCCATGTAATTCAGGTGGACATCACATTTTGATTCTTGTCCCATGCATGCATTGTTTATGTGTTAGTTCAGCACTAACACATGCTCGTTTATTTTCTGTACATGCTGATATTACCAGAAAGTGCTGACTTCCTGTAATGACCAAAAAATCATTCCGTAGTGCAGAGATCATAGAAGCCGTTGTCAAGTTGGCACAAGACCCACTTGGAAACTATGTTGTGCAGGTAATGATTGAACGCTCTATGATTCATTCTCCTTTTAAGTTTTGGCAAAATTGTTTGAGACACACTAAGAAACCGTGGCTTCGTCCACGGCACACCAACAAAATCGAATTCGTCCACAACAAACTACACTTTTGGGGACTCGTGTGTGGCACACTACGATCATTTAACAATTATTTTCAACTTTTTTTAATCTCAAATCGTAAAAGATATTAGAATTTGAAACTTGACACCATAAAATACATTGGTGTCAAGTTTCAAATTGTAATGTATTTTATGAATTGAGATAAATAGTTAAGAATAATTGTTAAATGGTCATAGTGTGTCACACACAAGAGTTCTCAAAATCGTAGTGTGTTGCAGACAAAGCCACTATTTCTCTTGGTGTGTTTGAGACAATTTTGCCTTAAATTTTTAGGTAGTCATAGGATGATTAATTCCACCATTGCATGTGTTGTGTGATTTCAATGTTGGTAACGTCACAGCATGTCATGGAGGATGGAGGGCCTGTTGAGCAATCCATCATCGTGAACAAATTCAGAGGGCTGTTGTCAACATGAGCTACCACAAGTTCGCATCAAATGTGATTGAGGAGTGCATTGCCTTCGGCAGCTTCCAGGACCGCTAGTTGATCACGATTGAGATCCTTACAGCCGACAATGGTCAGCTGCTAGTTAGTGATTCTTTTCTATTGGCAATGGTCAAGAAGCTGATTACCATTTGCATGAACACATTTCCACTAATCAAAGGATGACCACTGCAGGACATGATGCGACACTTGTACGCCAACTTTGTCATCAAGAAGTTGGTGACAACTGCGGAGGAGGGGCAGCTGCGCGTGCTGGTCGATGTGGGGCGCGGCAACATGGTCATGATCATGAGTGTCCAGCATGGTAGGCATGTCATGGCCCATATCGAAGGGGTCGTCTCTGATAGAGATAAATGAAATTTGCTTCCCTTTATAATTTTCCTTGTTGACATACAAAGAACCAACACGCATATGTTAAATTTTGCAGCAGGGTGGGGGATGTCATCTGTCAAAGTTGCTGATCCTGAGCTCACGGGCCTGTTCTGTTAGGCCATTAGGGCCAATCTTCATTCAACAATTGAACTCAAACAAAGAACCCTGATTTCTTGTTGCTGTTTTCGGTACATTAGCTTGGAACTGAACTGCGGATAAGTGTGTTGTATATTGTTTTAGCATAGTGTTTTCTGGGATGTTGCGAGTGCAGACACAGATTCAGATATGTTTTGCCGGATAGTTTAGTTCTGAATGAAGAGAAGAGAAAGTCACACACACACACACACACACACACACACACACACACACACACACACACACACAAAAAACATATTTTGCTCATATATACACAACCCACGAGGTTGAGTCATTTATTTTCTGTTAGGCCATTAGGGCCAATAGGCCATTAGGGCCAATCGTCAGTCAATAATCGAAATGGAACAGACTTCTTGTTGTTTCCTTTATGTTAGCTACGAACTGAACTGTGGTTTTTAGTTTTAGAGGATTGTCTTGAGACAGGACAGGTCCTATCGTATGTTAAGAACATTTGGATTTCAGTGTTTGTTCTTGTTGAGATGCTTGTTTTGAGCATTTTGTTGCGGATAAGCGTGTTGTATGTTGTTTCAGCATAGTGTTTCCTGGAATGTTGCGAGTGCAGGTGCATTCAGATTAACAACATACAACACGCTTGTTCGGGATCGGTTCTCGAAATTGCGAATATGAAGGAAATTGTTGCATTGAATTGTTAGCTATCATTTTCTTTGTTGAAGATTTGAATAATTTCGTTGTATCCTTTTGGGTTTGAAATTTGCGGCATGCATCTCTTACTCTCGATCTGGTTCGAGTCGCGTCCTCCTTTTTTCCGTTAATCTTTCCCCCAACCCAAGATCCTCGTCAATGAAGCTTCTGATGGGTAAATGAGGCCCAGCCACTGGTCGAGTACCCGTTGGCCTCGCCGCTGGGCTGTCCGGCAGCCCCTCCGGCGACCTCAATGTCGTTGGGGAGAGTTTGGGGCTGCTCGGCGTCACGCACGACCCAAGGTCGAAGCCCAGCTGCGTAACCACCTACGTCGCGGCCCACGCCCGGCCCATCGCCGGCCACCAACGTACGAAGGTGTTGTGGCGGCCACGGAGGGTGGCCACGCCGTTCCAAAATCGACGTGGCCTGACGGTACGCGAGCACGTCGGCCGAATTGCTGGGAGAAGCGGAATCCTTTCCGCTATCAGCTCTTTACTATACATGACCCATGAGGTTGAGTCATTTATATCCTCTAGGGCCATTCGTCAGTCAATAATCGAACTCAAACAGAGAACTCTACTTTCTTCTTGTTGTTTTCATTATGCTAGCTATGAACTGAGCTGTGGATTCTAGTTTTAGGATTGTCTTGAGACAGGACAAGTTCTACCATGTGTTAAGAACATCTGGATTTTAGTGTTTGTCACTTGTTGAGATGCTTGTTTTGAGCATTTGTTGCGGACACTCTTGCTGTATGTTGTTCCAGCATAGTGTTTCCTGAGATGTTGCGAGTGCAGGCGCAGATTCGGATACGACATTTGGCCGGATAGAGTAGTTCCGAATGAAGAGAAGAGAAAGTGCAACACACACACACACACACACACACACACACACTACAAAAGAGAACACAAAGCAGTTTTTGCTTATATATACTCCCTCCAGTATCAAAATAGTTATCGTTTTGGACATTGACACGGTCTTCAAAACATACATTTGACTGATAGTTTTTCTATAAAATATTTCTAAATATAGTCAAAGTGTATTTTTATGAAATCATATTTCACACACACACAATCACACTACAAAAGAGAACACAAAGCAGTTTTTTCTTATATATATACTCCCTTCAGTATCAAAATAGTTGTCGTTTTGGACATTGACACGGTCTTCAAAACATACCTTTGACTGATATTTTTTCTATAAAATATTTATAAATATAGTCAAAGTGTATTTTTATGAAATCATATTTCAATACGAATCTACTCATGTCATGTTCACATTTCTATACTTAACACATAAAAAAATTATTGGTAGTTAAAGTTTAAAAAGTTTGACTTAGGACAACCTCAAAACCGACAACTATTTTAATACTGAAGGGAGTAATAGATACACAACCCATGAGCTTGAGTCATTTATTTCCACTTAGGCCATTAGGGCCAATTGTCAGTCAATAATCGAACTCAAACAGAACTCTGCTTTCTTGTTGCTGTTTTCGTTATGCTATGTACGAACGGAACTACTGTTTCTTGTTTTAGGAATGTCTTCAGACAGGATAAGTCCTATTGTTTGTTAGGAACTGAATTTCAGTCTTCGTTACTTGTTGAGATGCTAGTTTTCAGTGTTTTGTTTTGGATAAGTGGGCTTATATGTTGTTTCAGTCAGATTTTTAATACCGTAGGAGCGCTGCCATTCATTAAGAAAGAGACGATCCTAATTGCATCCTAGTATTTACAGCATATAAAAGACAAGACTCCATCGAGCACGCTGGGCCAATACATCGAAAGAATAAAACAGCAAGACTCTTGGATACCTGAGCTTTGCTATACCAAGAGATGCAATCGACAACATTTGGGACCACTTGCCTAATAGTTTGCTCTTTGTGTTTAAAGATTCTTCGGTTTGAATGACAAGAAGACGCCACAATGTTTCTTCTTCTCTTTCTTTGTACCTAGTGATGTTATACTTCTTATCCATAAGATCACACCATTGCTGTTGGAAGTCGTCAGAGGTGCCGGCAGGTTAATTTGTGAAGCAAGTTGTCCCCAAACTGTTTCTGTATACTCACATTGTGTGAGCATGTGATCTGTTATTTCCTACTCGCGGTGGCAAACTGGTACGCAAGGCCAAATTTTCTTTGCTAGATTATCAGTTATGAACACTTTGTTGTGAAAGGGCTTGTAGCTTAGTGGTTAGAAGAGCCTTAGTGGCACCTGAGGCCTTGCGTTCGACTCACCGTGGGAGCGATTTTTTTAGGATTTAACGGCGTTGTGCGTTCAGCTAGAGGCGATGTGGCCGTCGACATCGAGGCGTCAGTGGTGACTTCGTCAATCTTGAGGATTTGCCACAGTCTTCGAATATGCTCATAGAGGTAGGATTTATGTATGTGTGTTCATAGGGATGAGTGTGCGTGCGTTGTGAGTGTCTGAGTTGTATTCTGTAATCGAAAAAAAAAGCTATGGACACTTTGTTATGCGCCGTATCCATGGAAAGAACTGGCATTTTGGCTCTGTTTTTGCATTCGACAATCAGCGCGATGGAAAGCCAAAAGTTGCACCTGTAAATTGGATGTCGTATGCAGAGGATGCTGAATATTCTCCTGTAGCAGTCCATTGCCATTGTATTTCGTCTCTGGCCTCTGTCAATTCGATGCCGTATAAAGCATTGAACAACAAGACATATTTCTCTAGAGCATCATTGGACTCGATATGCTGGATATTACGGATCCAATTCCTATTCTGAAGCTCCTTGCTAACTGTTCTCAGCTTGAATCTCACCTGTTTGTACTGGTTAGGTGCAAGCATTATTGGTGCTTCTCCATGCAGCCAATGTGCTTCCCAGAAAGGCGTATTCTTGCCACAGCCAATACTGACGGTGGTAGACGAGAAAAACAGTTGTCTGTCCGTCTTCAGGAGTTTTTGCGCCACGGCTTTTCTTTTTGATCCCACCAGTGCCATAACCACCTGAGGCACAAAGCTCTTCCAAAACTTTCTAAGCCAAGACCTCACAATATTTTAGGCCTCAGGCAAGTCTTCCAGTTCACAAGACAGTAACCACCTCTCACATGGTCATGATTGCCGTTCCAGAGAAAACTCCGTCTGAAATAATCAATAAGCTTGATCGCCCACTTGGGCATTTTGTACACAGTCATGAAGTACATGGGCATGGCTGATAATACAGTTTTTACAAGAGTTTCTCGGCCCGAATATGTGAGTAATTTCATTTTCCAACCAGGCAGTCTATTTGCCAATTTTCTGATCTACCGGCTGTATTGCAGATTTAGTCAGCTTTGTTGTTCACCAAGCACAGCTTGCAGTTCCATCACTTCACATCTAATAGGATAGAATTCTGTTTTTTCATGTTTGTGATTAATCAAAAAATGTGAAGAATCATTTTTGTGACCAGGATATCTTGGTTCTTTTTTTTGAAGGTCTATCTTGGTTCTTTTGGCCTGTTGAAGCACTGCTGCGTCATCCACATATAGAGACACTCTGAACATGTCACAATTTTTGTTCATTTTTTGTATGAGGCCTGAGTGATGTGCATGCTGAAATAACCTGTGCAAAGGTTCCACCCCTTACCGAACCCTTGCGCATGTAAATTCTCCTGCCCAGGTCACCATTGAGTGAAAAGGTCGAGGAAGGAACCAGGGCCTCCGATTCCTCCGCTGCCGCTCCTTCTCTGTTTCTTCGGCTGAAATCCATCTCCTGTGCAGGCCCTTGCCATGTGATGATGTGACATGTGAGGTACATGACCCCCAATCAAAATCGAAATCGATTCACGTTTGTGTGCTTTCAGCCCTCGGTGAGAGTCTGACCATCATGGTTCACGACATCACGTAGAAGCACAAATTTCACATCGTGTTGCTGGCTTGGCATGGAACTCACCAGCATGGAAACGGGAGATGATTAGTAACGATCGTCCTTGATCGATTCCACATCCTTAATTGTGAGATGATTAGTAACAAAAATGATTTTCACATCAATGATTTGTTACTGAAATGAGAAAACAAGTCCACGTGAACATGTAACGTAGTTCATTTTTTACTTGAAACACATCGTCATATATTTTGATTAGTTTTCCGCAGAATTAAAAAAAAATGAATTAACAAACTTAGACGGGTACATTCACCATTGCATGCAACATTCTAACTTTGATAATAAATCTTCCTAAAATCATTTTTAGATAATGGCGGGAAGATTGTATTAATCCTGGCCTTGGCTTTCTAAGAAGCTACAGCCGCGGTGGCCTTGACTTCTTAAAAAGTTACATCCAAACATAATCACCGACAATAGCCGGCCATCATCAGAAGTGCATAAATGCTACACCGATGAAACAAAACAAAAAAAATGAAAAGAAGTCTCAAGTCTGCAGCTTGTCTTCCGGTGCTGTTTCTTGAGTACGGTCGGCTTCATATGTGTGTTCTTCTACCACATGAGGGATAGAACACTCGAGCAACTGCCAATCCAACGACGAACAACATCTTTGATTGAAAGACCACCCAATCCGCAACCGACGAAGCATGAAAATGTATTGCTGTTGGAGACACCCAAGTAGACACAAGGATGGTGATAAAGACCACCAAACTGTAGGACCCAGCCACACATGCAAATGACTCCAAAATGAAGCCTACATGAAGGTCACGACAACGAAGCTGTCGCCGTCATTTCAAGTTTTCACCCGGAGTCCTCCGATCTCATGACAATGAGACCCCACAACGACGCCTTCAACAAGGACCAATCGTCGTCGACACTGGCAAATAACCAGGCAGAGCTTACACCCTGGTAGCCCAGATCGGATCATCATGAACGTCATAGGTCACCATTACCTTGTGAATGGAAGCCAGCTCGTCGTCGTCGCCCGTCCATAAGCGATGATCTGATCCACGCCAATATGGCCACCAAGGCAATAGCACAGCCGCAACAACTTTGGTGTCTTGGCCTTAGCTGCGGACGCACGGCCAGCAGCAAATGTGATTCCAGAGCAGGCCATGGTGTTGGCGCAACACGGCAAACGGATCCCGCCGCCGTACGTCTAGCCACCGGAGCGTCACCGCCTGCGACCACAACGGATACATGTCTCCGCCGCCGCGCGGCCATGAAGGGTCCATGCCGCCACCGCCGCCGCACTTTCAATTCGCAGCAGCGGCCGCGACCGATCGCCGCCGCCGCCACGCGCTCGCAGGCGCGGAAGCCGGCGCCGAGCGCCGCAGCCAAGGGCCCTCGAAGACAATAGACGGCCAAAGGAATCCGAACTCGGCACCCATCAAACATCCTTGAGATCCACCGGGGGAGAGAGATGGAAACCAACGGGAAACAACGGCCCCACCGCCACCATCATTGCCTTTTCACAGCTACTTTGAGATACCGTAAAAGTGGCCACATAATAAGAAAAAACAAATGCTAAATGATCATCGCTGATCGCCTTTTCGAGGACACTGTCAGTTCCAGCGCCTCGGTGCAGGGGAAAGGAACCATCGCTCCCCGCATCGCCAGAGCGCAGATGCCGGCCGACACCGTTCCTTGCGTCGTCACTGCGCCGAAGCCATCCCACGGCGTAGTTTCGGCGAAACCGTGATTGAATCCGTAGCGTATGGCAACTCCAACTCGTACTCCTTTTATAGCCCCCAAAGTTCGAAAAGGATCGTGTTTACATGTACTCGGTGCAGTTAAGCACCTGTGTTTTGACGAGTCATAAACAAGCATCGAGCAGGGCGAAATTCCTCCCGGTGATTCCGAGGGATTCTACACGAACACACCAGATGTACAGCTGGAGGGAACTCGTTCCTCCACCAAACAGAGTCTCGGCGTCTGTCACGACCCTCGCTTGACGGCAATGCTGGTGACCGCGCAGCGATCGGTTCTTCTCTCCTCGCCGCGCTCGTAATAGCGGCCAAGTGTTGCACCTGCTGCTCCGACCCCGAGCAACCGTCTGGTCCGTCCCCCGAGCAGACACAGAGAGAGAGAGCCGCCCTGGCAGCGCTGGCAGCGGCGGTGCCAGTGCCGCCGCCATCGTCTACGGCGCGGCCCGTGGCAGCGCTGCCGTGCTTTCCGTACTCGGCGGGGCCGGAGACGACGCTGCCGTGCGCCATCCGCCTGGAGGCGCTCCGGCCCGGCGAACCATGCAGCGAGGTGCCGGCGTGCGGGCACGTGTTCCACGGGAACTGCGTCGCCGCGTGGGCGAGGAGCAAGGGTAGCTGCCCGCTGTGCAGCGCGGAGATCGTAACGGGGGTTCCGACCGAGTGGCAGTCGACGATGACATGGTGTAGTTTCGTTCGCCGTGTTTTTTTATAGATGTTGAATTACTACTGTGGGTGATGTAACAGTATTTAGTTGTTCGGTGATTGTTAGCGAGGAAGGTGCGTATCTAGCTTGGGGATTGTACATAATTTGCTGCCCCAAAGCCATGAGATCAAGTTTCGAGCAGCTAAATCCGAGTATCAAGTCTTCTACATCTCCTACCGGAGAACGTATTCGCACCCTCAGTCCTACTCGATCAATGTCTCAGCCATGACCCCATATATAGAAAGGAACGAAAGCATCAGATGCGTACCGGCTTTCCATATGCTCCTGTCGCAAGCAAGAAGAGACTAGTCCACACCTGACACGAAGAGCACGCGAGGTGTACAGAGACGGCAGGCCATGGCCTGGCTCGACCTAGCGATGCTCGTGATCATCGCCGTGACAATGCTGTATTTCGCATACCAAATGTACCACTGCTTCTGCGAGATGATAGCAATAGATCAACAGGAGTCCGAGGATCAAGGGGCCACGCCGGCGTCGGAGCTGCTGCCGCCCCTGATCGTCCTGCCGTGCTTCCCGTATGAGGCGGAGCCTGGCAGGGCGTCGGAGACGGTGCTGTGCGCCATCTGCTTCGACGAGCTCCGGCAGGGGGAGCTTTGCAGCGAGGTGCCGGTGTGCCAGCATGTGTTCCATAGGGACTGCTTGGGCGAGTGGACGAGGAGCAAGGGTAGCTGCCACTGTGCAGGATGAAGATCGTGCCGGTTTCATACAGATACACAGTAGCGTTTGAAGAAGACATGGTCTAGGCTAGCCCCTGATATTGGAATTGTGTTTGTTCACAATGCACGATTCATATCTTTTTCTGAAGCGGGGGCACGACATATAAATATGAGGGTCATGCATGCATGATAGATTTACATGAGCACAATCAGTTGAATCAGACGGTTGCTTCAGTCGAGGAACACCCATCCATTCAGTCTGGGGCGGAGCCAAGGGAGTGCCAACAGGGGCCTGCCCCCCCTATGCTCCATGCACACAAGCTTTGTACCATTAAATCACCATGTAAATTAGAATTTTTTTTAATTTGGCCCTCTTTATGAGTCAAATTGTGTCATTTGGCCCCCTTCATGATCAATTCCTAGCTCCGCCCCTGCATTCAGTTTTCATCGGGTGGCTTGTCTAGCGTGTGTCGGGGTGTGAGTAATAAAATTTTCCGTTCTATATATCATGCAAGATGCAAGTCAGAATATTACATAATATTGGTAGTTCAAAAAATTACAGATATTGGTGGCAGCTTTCACGAAGCACAACTTCCAGAATCTCTATACACAAGAATGGATACTTTCCATGTATTTTTATATCCCCTTCTTTTGCCTTTGATTTTAACCTACATATTTGTTTTTTTGGGATTCTCTCCTTTTTGGTTTACTGAAATATTACCTTTGTCTCAGTCACTTCTTTTTTACCGTTGCAACATCTACAAATAACTACTCCCTCCATCTCTTTATGCAAAGGATTGGAGCTTTGGGCATTTGTCTCATAATATAAAGGATTGAAGATGGTGGAACCCACACGTATGGACTTTTCCCCACCGCAGAACAGGCCTGTCCCTTCACCCTCTCCCACCACGAACGGCTCCACCCCTGCGCCTCTTCACCGCGAGATCTCCTCCACCGCGCCGCCTTTTGCATCTTCGCCCAAGCTCTCGCTCCCATCCCCACCTACATTTCCAGCCAAGCACGCCTGTCTCTCCCCCACGTGAATCGCCGGCAGATCGCGCCGCCCATGGCTCGCCATCCCCTCCCCCTGCCGCAGATTGGCGCTGTGAAGGAGCAAGGGTAGCGATGGCAGGGCTGGCGCACGCTAGCCGTGTTCGAAGGAGACAGGCGGGGAGGCGCGCGCGGCCACTGGATCGCGAGGCGTGGGTCGTCGGCGTGAGCTCGACTAGATCTAAGCAGTTTGAGGAGGCGAGTAGAGGGGGCGGCGTTGCCGTAGCTGGAGGGGCCGACTCGGGAGCACGAGGAGGAGGGGGGGAAATGCAAGGGGGAGAGCAGAGCGCCGTCGTGCGGCAGCGGCGGGCAGGCTGAAGGAGAAGGGCGGTCATGGCAAGCGGAGGGAGTCGAGCGGTTATTAGGGGTATATTGGTATTTTTGTTCCGCTGCTAGTTTCCTTGGACACTCACCCGATCCTTTATAAAAATGCTTCTTGCAACACATGATACAACTTGTAAGGTTGAAGAATCTGAGACATCCAAATACTCCCTAGTTGCAGTAACACGTAAGAATAGTAGAATGCCCCCGCACGGCGCTGCGGGAGGAGTAATGTTAATTAGCTGAGATTAAAGTTATGATTTATAAGAATGTAGAACCTTATAGATTGATAAGGCAACAAAAAGACAATCCTCACATTACTAGCGTAAACGTGTTATATATTTGAGAGAAAAAAACATATTAGATAACATACAGCTTGTTGATTCATCACACACGAATGAAGCTAATATTTTTTTTTGTGATTAAACAATACAACTCAGAAACTCACAACGCACGCACACTCACCCCTATGAACGCACATACGTAAACCCTATCCCTATGAGCATCTTCGAAGACTGAGCCGGTAAATCCTTGAGATTGACGAAGTCACCACTGGCGCCTAGGTGTCGACGGGCACATCCACGTTGCCTCACACACAACGCTGTTAAATCCTAGAAAATTCACTCGCACAGAGAGTCGAACTCAGGACCTCAGGTGCTACTGAGTCTCTTGTAACCACTAGGCTACATGCCCTTTCGCACAAATGAAGCTAACATTTGCCCTGCTAAAAGTTTGAAACAGAAAACGTAGGAAGCTAAGATAGTGCCACAAATTAGAGAGGAATAAGAATTTTCCCTTTCTATATAGCACAATTAACAATCTTTGATGATTTCATCCCTGAAATGTGCCATGGAACAACTATGAGAGTAAGGTGAATTGAAAGTTTGGAATCTATCAAAGAAAAAAAACTCACTTTTTTTTGTATGGTACCAATATTAAGCTTTCAAATGTCAGTGTTTTGTACCACCAAAAAAAAAGAAAAATGAAAATTATGATAATTGCCTATATACTCAGGAGTGCTCTGACGGTAGGACCGATGTAGCTATCATCTGGATACTGTCTACAAACAAACAAAATCAAGATCCCGACATGGTTAGTTTGACACAATTGATGCAGCTTACGTACATGAACCTATGAAGCTTCAGACCTGTTATGACATCAGTTGATATATATGAGTGCTGTTTTTTTTTTTTTGCGAGGAAGAGTGCTGTTAAATATACTAAACAAAATATGATAGTCGGTGTAAGGCAAAGGTAATAGAAGATAAGGAGAAAATGAAGCGCAGCTAGATTGGGAGGTGCAGGCCAAGGAGATCCATGAGCGGTTTCTCTCAAAAAAAAAAAAAAAAACCATGAGGGGTAATCTATTTGCTAAGCCAAGGCAAGAGCAGCGGGATAGCAATTGAAGTCGTCTGCTCTGCAGCACCAGTGAGTACACCAACTGGCGAATAACTAAACTGAAGACACCAACATGATCAAAAAGTCATATCACTCTTTTTGGTTTGCAGCCTTGCGATGAGGTGGGGAGAGGATGCAGGAGAAGAATAGAGGTGCGACTCTGAGAGTGTTTCTGGTGGGCCGCTGCTCTATGGAAGAGATATATAACATACAGGGTGCCTCTTTGTTTTCTGTTGATGGCGGCAGATGAAAGGACCTGCATGGCAATGATGCCCATCGGTTATGGAAGAAAAATATGCAACACTTAAGCTTTCAGTTAGCAGATAGCCAATTAAGACAAGAAATAATAGCGTCAGTGGTAACTTCGTTAATCTCGAGGATTTGCGGCTCAGTCTTCAAAGATGCTCATAGGGGTAGTGTTTGCGTATGTTCGTTCATAGGGATGTGTATGCGTGCGTTATAGATGTTTGAATTGTACTGTGTAATCGCAAAAAAAAAAAAGCGTTGGCCTTTTGAGTGCTAGGCGTGGTACGTTTATTTTGGTGTTACATAAAGGCAGTATTCTTTGCAAACGGTGGGGATCAGGCAAGCAACATTATCAAACGAAGGCAATTTTCTAAATGATGTGGCTCAACATGGTGAGAACTTAATTTAGAGGGATTGATTGTGCTTAGTGGGTATGAACTTTATAGATATTATAGATTATAGATGAGGCAACTATAAGATTACAGTAATATCTATTGCTAAAACTATTGGCTTGTATAAGTCAATTGTTATTGCAACGTGCAAAATCAGATATTACAACATAAAAAAATTACTATAGCAATACTCCCTTGATTTTAATTGACGCAACTAACTTTTTTCGCTACGTTTGATCATTCGTCTTATTGAAAATATTAGTTCAAGCATGCAAAGTTATAAGATATATTTCAACTTTCTTTAATGATAAAAAAAATCATAACAAAATATATGATAATTTTTAAATTTTTTTAAATAGGACGAATGGTAACGAAAAAAAGCCAATGACGTCAACAATTTAAAACCGGAAGGAGTATACATTAGTACCTATTGCAATAAAGTGTCCCACATAAATACAGAGAATTTTGGCAACATCAAGAAATTACTAATACAACATACAAAAATAACTAATGAAACTTGACTGAGATGTATGCTGAATAGTCTCGGTTAATGAGGCACAATATGCAACTTTTTCTAATTTATGTACAGATTAATAGTGGCGTGTCTCGGTTGATCTCTCAAAAAAGAACCTCCATGGAGAAAAAGAATTAGAAAACAGAAGAAAAATGTTAGAATATAATGGCGACATTAAATTCTATGAGTTGGAAGACACATGACTAGCATTGTTCCATTATTTTTGTCACAAAAAATAAAGGCAAATAATCAAAATGAAATCAACAAAACTGTAAAGGCATACGTCAGGAAAACTGAATAAAAAAATAATGAAGAGCAATATTCACAAAACAAGAAACTCAATGTTGACACGTTTGAGTTAAAGTGGGGATTAACACTATAATAATGGCATGGAGTAATTTTTGTTGTCTTCAATTTCAATAATATTATTAGAGACATTTCTAGAGAAAGATATTTCTGTGAAAAGGAGATTGACCTCGTCAATATATAACTTCAATGCAACGACTTCAATTTCAAGGATGCAATTATTTACGGATGTTGGCCTTACAAAAACGGCATGCTAGTTAAGTGGTACAAGACGTTGGGTACTTCAAGAATCATGACATACATTTAGAGAACAATATTCACGCTAGAATGATTCATAATTAGGAACAAAATTTAAAAGATAGAATGTTATGTAGGCTAAATCATGCAGTCATAAGAATATGTCACATGATCTCTCTTCGACACTTCTTATACATATTGATATGATGACTAGTATAACATGAGAAGTTGAGTTCTTTTGAATGAACTATGTGTTCACACAATGCAACTAAAAGATAAAAATCCATAGTTCTGTAGTGTTTTGTCTTGAACTGGTGTTGGAGTTTGACAAAGTGATACGAAAGGAATTAATGCAAATGACTTGTTGTAGTTACTCATCTTGATGAAAAATTCAAAATTTGTAGAAGATCCTTTTTTTAAATGTAAATGGTTGTTATAAAATTAAACATATTTTACCAAATTTTGCAAAAAAGAAACTGATGCTGGTGTAACCGGTAAGATCCTTCTTTCGAGTGTTGGAAGGTGGCTAATGTTCTGCTCAAATTTGTTACCTGGTTATTCATTGTACTGATGTGAAGTCTCTTGTGTGGCTACCATGATCCTCTGCTCTAAGCCCCCATGGCGGGCCGCAGCTGCACCCCCGCGTGTTGAATTTGCGCTCTCCATGGTTCTAGGCAACATTTTTCTTTCTTTTGTTTTTGCCTTTGTGTGCGATCCCACTCCCTGGGACATTCAATGATCTGCTCACGCGCTCGAGAACGAAAGAGGAACAACCTTCAGGATCATCACTTCTTCACATTATAAACGCCGTGATCAGCCTGGTCGAGCCAAACAAACGTATACCAACGTACGATGTAGCCCGCTGCTTGACAAGGACAACAAGCTTCGGACTGCGCCAATCTACAGGCTCTTGGTGGCAGGTACGGACCTCACTTGCCCCTAGGCCGATTTCGTTTGGCAAAATTGCACCCCGCCGCGCGTACATTTTTTCGTCTGGCTGCTGGTTCAAGAACGTATCAAGCGCCGGACCACTCTCCTGACGAAGCATTGCGTCCAAACTGATGTGTGTGAGCTATGCGGTGACACAGCTGAAACTGCAGATCCTCTTATTTTCCACTGCCCCACTGCTGCTGCGTTCTGGGCTGCTATTGGCCTCACTATCACCACCTCTTTGTCTGTTCGCACACTGTGGGATTTGCCCCAGCCTCCAACGGTCCCGGCTTGGCACTTCAACAGCTTCTTACATCTCTGTTGCTGGATGGTTTGGAAACATCGTAAAGAGTTCATCTTCCAGGATGAGCCGCTCTCCCTACCTAGACTGCTGCGAAACTGTCGTGAGGAAGTTTACATGTGGAGATGTCGTCTCCCTCTTGAGGACACTCAAGTCTTGGATTCTTGGTGCTGCCTGTTTTCTTCAAATATGTAAATTTCGCACACATTGCTCTTCCTCCCTGGATACCATGTACAAAACATTTTGGGCCAATTTAGGGCCACCATTAATATAATGAAAAATTAGGTGGGAGCTTATCCCCCGTCGACCCGTCAAAAAAAAAAAAACAGTCATTCAAGGAGTAAGGAAGCAGAGAAGAAAGGTGACTTGAGCGGCGGCACTAGGTGATCACGCAGGCACGCACCATTTTCTACGCGAACAGATAGCATGTGACAATGTCCTAATAAACTTCGAAAAGCTAGATACGGATCCAAGAATCCTTTTCCGCATCTCCTACAGGACAACGTAGTTGCATCCTTGTCCGATCAGTATCTCAACCAAGGCTTTCATCATATACAAAAGAAACGAATTAGAGCACCAGGTACGTACGGCATCTAATAAGTCATTGATGTTCCTCTCTGTTCAAGGAAACTAGTTACCACACCTAACACGCCCATCGGGCTCACATACATACTCCATCCAGTGTCAAAAAACTTGTCGTTTATAGAACATTAACACGATCTTCAAAACACAACTTTGACTAATACTTTTTGCTATAAAATATTTATAAAATATAGCTAAGGTGTACTTTTATAAAATCATATTTCAATACGAATCTATTCGTATCATTTTCATATTTCTAAACTTAATGCATAAAAAGATATTTCAAATCAAAATTTAAAAAGTTTGACTTAGGACAACTTCAAAATGACAAGTTTTTGACACTGGAGGGAGTATGGACGTAGCACGTACACGCGGCCCCGACAACCGGCATGGGCGAGGACGCGCAGGCCCTCGGCGGGACAATAGCGTTTGCTGCAATGTTATTCGTGGGTATACTGTTCTTCATATGCTCCATGTGCAACGTCGAGCCCCAGCGGGATCCAGAAGATGCAAACTTGTCCCTGGAGCGAGCGGTGGCGCGGGCGTTGGCGGCGCACGAGGCCTTGGCGGCGGCCCAGGCTGAGGCGATCCTGCAGTCGGAGCAGGCGGCGGCGCCGCCTTTGCCCGTGCAGCTGCCCTACTTCCCGTACACAGCGTCGTCAGAGGCAGCGGCGGAGTGCGCGATCTGTCTCGAGCCGCTCCGGCCGGGGCAGCTCTGCAGCGAGGTGCCGGCGTGCCGCCACGCGTTCCACAGGGACTGCCTGGGCGAGTGAGCCAAGAGCACGGGTAGCTGCCCACTCTGCAGGGCGAGGATCGTGCCAGGATCAGACAAGGTGGCGGTTTCCGACGACATGGTGTAGCCGGAGTCAGTAAAAGTCGCAGGCTAGCTGTGGCCGATGCAAAGGGAGGAACTACGGCTCTCTTTGTTTGAGCTTGTGATTCTTACAATCCAGTTTTCAGTCACTTACAGTGGGATCACAATGGCAAATGATACCAGAATCTAGCAAAAGTTAGTCCTGATCGGATTGTGGATTCTGCTTCAGATTCTGATTCTCTGATTGTAGAATCTAGATTCAAAAGCTGACTTTTGTTTCAGCTTTTGCTTTTAGAATCTAAAAAAAATCTAGAAACAGAGGATCTTTTTATTATTTTTATTTTTTTAAAAAAGGTGCGCTCCCGGGCGAGGCGGTGGGCATGCACAAGAGCTACGACGATGCGGGGGGTCGACTTAGGCTACTCCCAATGTCATGTTTCATTTTGTTGTTTCCAAGGTGCCACATCATCTAAAATATTTTGAAACCATCAATGAAACAACCTTCTCCAATGGAAAGTTTCATTTTTGTGGTTTCATAGGCGAAACGAACATTTAATGGATGCATGACATTCTGATCAAATGTGCCTATGAACTATGCACATACTTGCAATATTTCCAAATCATGTACTTGCATACGCAGAATCATTCTAACTGAAACTTCTGAAAATTTCACACAAAAATGCAGCACCATTCTCACTGTAATTCACTAACTTTGACACAAGAATTCAGCAGCACTGACTCTGAAGTCTAAACTTTCGGCAACACATGCATCAAATGATCGTGAGACGACTCAATTCATCAGTTGATGGCCGGACATCTTCATCAGTGATAGCTCAATGCTGCACAATATTTCAGTCCCATTCAATTTTGAGACAGATACATACATGTAAACAAGCCAATCTCTTAGAGGATCTCTTTTAAAATGGCTTCAATTGATCGAGCAAGAGAAGAAATCTGCATAAAACAAAACGAAAAGCTCCTTTACTTGGATTTGGGTGTTGGTCGTTTCCTCCAGGGGAGTAACTCGATCATACCATGTGCAGTCCACCCTCTAGAACAAGTCGATCCCGATTGTCCCGGAGCAGCGGCGCCATTGGTGGCGGAAAAGAGTCATCGATGGCGGCAACGCTTCACTGCACACTTGCACAGCGGTGGTGGGGGGGGGGGGGGGGGGGGGCGGGATCAGCCCTCCATTGCGGGACTGGCTGCACTAGCGACCCTTTGCTCGCAGCAGGTTCATCATCGGCGTCTGATCACGCCAAGCTTCAACGTCGGCGTCGCGTCACTGCACCACCAGAATACCATATGCAAATCGCTGCAGCGAAGGGAAATACAAGGGCAGTGCACTGATTTGGGCAAGAGTAGCATGGAGGAATAGAGCATTTCGGAGCCGCACTGGATCGGATGGAGACCCGGTGAAATGAAACTAGACGCTCCAACGCCGGTGTCAACAGAAATCGATGTGTTGGAAACGGTGCTCTTCCGGTTTCATCCAGATGAAACCGATCCCATCTCTCTCTTAATTAATTTGATGCCATGTCATCAAAATTGCTGATTTGGCACCTTATTAATGCAAAATGAAACTGGCGTGGGACTAGCCTTAGAATCCTAGTGCTGTTCATTGTTCCGCTCGTCGCAGAACTCTTCACATTCTGCCTCTCCCTACGTGAAGAGACCTCGGGCACCACGTCGAGGAGGAGCCCAGTCCCCGGTGGCGGTGCCGCACTTCCCCCATACGCGCAGGCCAGGGCGCCGGAGGCTTATATATCTTCCTCGAGGAGCTCGGCACGGGCAGATGTGTACGTACCGAGGTGACATTATGGCGCCACATGTTCCACGATGCATGCGTGCAGATCCGCGTGTGGGCGAAGAGGACGAACGTACAACTGCCCGTTGTGCAGGGTCAGGAATCAGGATCGTGCCGGGGATGGCTAATGGCGGGGTGGTGGCTGCCAGCCTGCCATGACATGGTGTATAGGTGCGAGCAAGAGTACAGATGTAAATATGATCAGTTCGGGGTTTATATTTTGAACTCGTAGATTGCCATTCAGATTGTCATTCTGAATTTCCACGAAGATCTAGTCCACCTCGGTGTTCTCATTTTTTTCTGCAGGATAAAGTTAACTACAAATCAAATATAATATGAAGCTTTTTATGTTTTTGCAAGTATGAAAATTTTGTACGTAGTGAATTGGGATATCTCATTGTTAGTTCTGAGTAGTCAGTCTTGTAATGAAGCTCGAACAATCTTCAGAACCCGAACAAGCGAGATTGTTTCTGCATTGACGTCGTAGCTTGCTTCATATAGTTAAGAAAATAGATACTTTTTAATTTTAGCTACTATTGCTTTTACATTCAAGGATATGAGGAAAACAAGAAATTACAATGCTGCCTTGTTTCTTGACGTGCTCCCTAAACCCATAAAATTAAAGTATCTCTTTGTCTTATTCACTCCCTTCGGTTTCATATTTCTTGATTGATGTTAGGGTATTGACACGGTCTTGAAAACATAACTTTGGCCAATTTTTTTGGCTATAAAATATAGTTAAAATGTATTTTTATGAAACCATATTTCAAGACGAATCTACTCATATCATTTTTGCGTCTCCATAAAAAATATTTAAGTCAAAGTTTAAAAAAATTGACTTAGGACAACCTCAAAATGTCAAGAAATATGAAACCAGAGGGATTATGCTTTATCAAATATTGTGCCATTTTGCTTTCTGAATAAAATATGAAGTACATGAATTCATACATTGGACGTTCCCATATTTCAAGACGAATCTACACACTACTGTCGGATTGGTGCAGTAACGGTACAATAAGAAATTGATTTATACCAATATATTTGCAACCCTCACTTCACTAGTTGAGATTTGAGGGAACAAGTGAAAACAAGCAAATCACATCATTGATCAAAAGCATATATTTAGCAGTAATGTTTTGAGTCTTTAGTTTCTTTTACCATCTCTTGAATCTTCTAATTCTTGGTTCAAGTTGATTCATCTTTCGGTTGTCGTAGGCGACATACATCATTGTCTCACGTATATAGCATTATTACTTTCATCATAAGCACCTCGTTGTCGATGGGAAAATCACCTTCTACTAAGAGAATAATTAACCGTAAATGTGGGTACCCGTGCCGAGTATGGGACTTGAACCTGGGTGGATCGGTTCCACAACATGGGCCTTTATTAGATGAGCTATCTCAGTTCTAAATTTGTCCTAAAGTTTGATAATATCATGATACGTTTCTAGACAAAGATATTTAGATAAAAGGAGATTGACCTCTTGCATTTTATAATAATAATGTCAGGACTAATTACTCTGAGTTTATAGCCATATGAGATTGAGAGGACATGATTATTTCCAGATATCGTTGACCATACAAGAACAACATGTCAGTTGTTGTTTGAGATGTTGTGTACTTCAACAATGAGGACATATATTTAGAGAACAGTATCAAATCTAGCTAGAATGGCTTATATTTGAAAATAAAATTTAAAAGATAGAATGTTATGTGGATCCAATTATGCAATCATTGCTAGAAGTCACAATATTAGACCCCAAACAACACTAGGTTTTCTTTGCATGGCTTATGAGGAAGCACTACCTCTACCACTAAGTTAATAGAATTTTCGTTCACTTTCCGGTGATAACAATGTATATGGAACTTGTCAACAGATGATTATGTTTATGAATTAATATATTACTTTATAAAAGCATCGCCATTTTAATTAATATTAGGGCTATAAATAATAATCGAGGCTTATAAACTTTATGTTTTTATTTTTTTTTGGGAGTGGCTTCTTTAACCCCATAATTCATGTTATCTTTGGAACGAACCATGTGTGGACACAATTTGCATGGCCCGAATGCTGGTACATAGTGTTGTTGATCATTTTAGGAAAAAGTATTTTGTTTTTGGTAGATAGTACTTGTTTTGAAAAGGGGAATTTTGTTGAGGAACATCATTATTTGTGGGCATTTGGTCACACTATATTTTGTAAAAAATGTAAAGTACCATATTTGCGGCTATTTTCCG